>HG992258.1:7500000-10000000 GCA_905220585.2 Nymphalis polychloros | reverse complement strand
CCCCTTAGACGTTCCAACATTAAATTGTTGTATCAACTCCAAACATTTATACTCATTATATAAGATATTCATATATATAAGAATATATATATTTTTTTAATAATTTATTATGTATTTATTTGAAATTAAGTATTCTCTCATATAGTAGTCATTTAAACTTTAAAAATTAAAAGCATTATGAATTAAATTCACAGAACATAATGAGTTGAAAAATGCAAATCTACTCATTAAAAAACATTAGCGCGTAAAAACTGGTGGTATTTAGTATACATATAACTAAATAATTTATTTGGACCCGATGCAAACGTTTTCATCGTTAGCTATTTGTTGCTGAGAAACGTGAAAACGAAAAACAGACTAGAATCGGTAAATAGGGAATTTAAACAAAAATAAATAAGAAAATTTTGCCACGCTTAATTTTTTTTATTCACCTAAAGGTGAGTTACTAGATTGTATAAATCTAGAGATACTATTCTGGGGTTTTTTTTAATTTTCAATATTATTTTAAATTAATAGTTCAGTATTTTATTATGTTTAGACTTTCGAAACACTTTATTTACCAGTAAATAAATGTTAAACTGTTATTATTATATAATCCTCAAAATAAGTTGAGAGAGAATCTCTTGACAGAGTGCCAAGTGCGGTGGATATTGACCAATCTTAGGGGAGGCGCCATCTCCCACATTATTATCCAATTACTTCCTTTGTAATGTGCCGCGAATTCAAATGAGGCAGGGAGAGGTCGATGACCCTGATCAATTGGACCCCGCCCGCTTCGAACTATGGACCACATGCGTTTGTTACAAGCTTATGTTCACGACTTTGCATGAACCGTGCGATATGGACAGTTTTTTTGATAACCTCTTGGGACCCACTAAATTATCCTGGGTATATTTTATATAATTAAGATATGAGCCGTCATCGTGTACATTGAAATCAATATTTTTCAATTAATATTATATTGAACATATAAGATATATTATATATAAGGTACATTGCACATTATGCCATGCACACATGCCTACTATATTATGTTTAACGATATTGCTGGCAACTTCAAGATTTTCGCGAGAAGAAATCAATAGGTGTACAAAATGAAATTAAAAAATATATAAAATTAACTAAACCATGTTATAGTATATGTAAATTTATATAAACATTTTATTTATAAATATTCTGTTTCAATTTAAGTTTTTCTATCAGTCTGTTTGTTAAGGCATCACGACTAAACCGCTGAACCAGAAATTTGATGAAACCATGTTGAAAACTAGATGAAAATTTAGCTATAAACACACTCATAAAACATGGGATCTACAGGAATTATAAATCAACAGTTATATATATAAAAAAGCAGTGCACCTGAAGTAGGAGTGGAGTACTTACTGGATGGATTCTAATCAAATTTGGTATAGACTACCTAAACTAAACATTACACGCTTAACGAATGGTGGCATATAATTATTTATAATATGACAATAAGACTTGGACAAAGGCCTCCATGAAGAGAAGTTTACCTGGCTGAAGCGTATTCCAAAACGCTGTTTCAATGTGGATTGTCAAATACATGCATTTCATCTGACAGTTCAAAATGTTTCCCTTCACTCCCACACGAGATAAATTATAAACACATATAACGGGTTCATACCCGAACCCGTTATCTTCAATTAAGATTCACGTATTCTAACCACTGGGAGCTCGGCTCTTGTCTGACTATATACGAAATTGCGGTCGCAAGCATGTCCGCGTGGAATGGAGGCGAGAATGCTGAAAACGGCTTCCCATTGAAACGCAATTCCAATTCTATATATAAAAAATGAGTTCTTTTATCAGAACTGACAGCGGCTTAGTTTTCTGTTACATAAGATATATTAATCTAGATTCACTTTAAGAAATCTAATTTGGCACGAATACAAAAAATGTTATAAGTTTTTTATAAAAAAAAATTGAGTAGTTTTCATTTAAATGTGACGTGTTAGATTTATATTAAAACATTGGCATGGCATTTATATTATACTAGCGCTTAACCCGCAGCTTCGCTCGACATCATTTCAATACCAATTTTCTTCTTCTTATGCTAATTTTCATAGTGATAGCCCCGTTTGAGCTGAGCGTTAATATGTCATTCAGTCAGTTATTTAGATACATAGATTATGTATGCTTGTGAACCGATTTTGCTTATTCGTTTGCGTACGAAAAAAATTTGTTGCTTTTATTTTCTTTTTTCTATCCTAAGCAGAAGTTTATCTAACTTATGTTATCATCTTGATAACATGTATTCAATTAATTTATGATGTATGTCGGAATGTCCATAAGTTGCATGTAGTTCAAGTATGATGTCAATAGAATTTAATATGACGGACGGTAGACGCTATATTATGTGTTAGACATTTCAACAATATGTATATACTTTTATGAAGTCGTTATTTATGAATCACTCCCGTCAGCTACCCGTCCCGGTCTCGTACGGGTAGAATAATAGCTACATAAAACATTTATATCGCTATACATAGTATCATAATTCTTTTGGCTTATGCTAATCACGGCAGTAAAACTTCCAGTCAGTATGAATATTCTGAAATCTTCAACTAAAATCGTAATATTTCAGCCAATTTACTCCAAACCTTAACGAATTATATACCTAAACCTTCCTCGAGAATCACTCTGTCCATTGGTGAAAACCGTATGAAAATCCGTTTCGTAGTTTTTGAGTTTATCGCATTCGTACAGACAGAGGCAGCAGGAGGGACTTTGTCATACGTGTGTAACAAAAACCCTGTCCGACCCGTGAAGTTGTTATTAGGTATCGTGTGTCGGTTTAATTTATGTAATAATTAAAAAAAAAAATGGAAAAATATTTTATTACATTCTATATAATATGTAGTGTTTTTAATTTTATTTATTTTTTATTTTTAATAACAAATATTAACTTTATCTAATACAGACTAAAAAGTGTGACTGTTAGAATTTGAACATTAACCAAAAAGTTACCAATTATTCTACCGACAAACTGGATGATTTATATTGTATTTCAGTATAAAGAGCGCGTGTATGTGTACACACATGCATACATAACCCCCTTCCCTTGGTCGGCGACGCATTGACAATTTATATATGGACAAATGCCTTATTCACAAAGGAAATGTCAATGGCAAAAGTGACTTGCAGTATCAACAAGAGTCGATAAATATAGAATTATCTACACACATATCCTTACTAGTAATATAAATGCTAATATGAGTGTGTTTGTTTGTTACAACACACGTCGTAACTACTCAACCGATTATCAAAATTTTGCTTGCTCGTTACCAAGGGAAAAGACATAATTTTATCTTTCTGATTAAAAAAAAAAAACAAATTGCTTATATAACTTACGAAGTATAGCACTATCTGTTATGGCGGCCTCTTGTAAGTGTCAAGGGCCACATAAAAACGTCGGAGGGGCCTATTGGACCCGCGGGCCAAGGGCTTAGATTGAGGGTTAGGCTGAATTTATACATCTGAACTATACATGAACCAAATACACACTTTACAGTATGTACGAATCTAATTGCTAAAATTTTAAATGCTGAAGTAACTCTCTCTGTCTGTTACGCTTTCAGTGTTAAACTACTGAACCAATTTTGATAAAATTTAGCGAAATCTAATACATAATAAGTCCACCACTAAAAAAACATTGGGTTTATCCCAATCCTCTATCATCAAGTATTTTCGTCGTTAAAATAATATAGATCATGAAAGGTTACGTATAATGACAATCAAATAACCGAAACAAAAAAAAATACAATTCAATCAAATTAATTTTAATACCTTAAAGTGATGGGATTACGTTGAAATGATATGCGCCGATTGTAATAAACTCATACAAATTAATGTTGTTTAACATTAAGTTGATGCTAGACCACACTTGATGGTAATAGGTAAGAGCAGTTTTAGAATGAAGCGAGCATACCAGAAGAGTAAAGTAACGGCCTGTAAACGTCCCGTTGCTGGGCTAAGGACTCCTTCCTTTTTGATGAGATTTGGAGTTTTCTCCATCACGCTGCTCCAATGAGGGTTGAAATGATAAATTGCTTATGAATTATGAAAATCTGCCATTGAAAAGAAATGCCTGACTGCTTCGTTGGTCTAGTGGCTAGTTATAAGGCTAAAGAATACTTCTTTAGGCTTCTACTGAGAATTCTACTATGTCTATATTCTTCTATGCCTGAATTCTTCCCAGTCATATCGGATTGTCGTCCCATCGGATTATGAGAGTGTTTGAATTGAGAGTGCATTTCTGTTTGAGCATATACTTGTGCACTATAATATGTATGTCCTTCGCAGTTGGCTTGTCTCCCTTGAGATTAGCAGCTGTGGCCGAATTGGACATCACCATCATCATTATAGCATCGAATTTATGCATAGATATATAGCATAGATGTAGTCTCGATGCTTCCAAAATTGATGGTGGCGACACAATGATGAGGTGGAACTCAATAGTACTGTCGTCGCAATCTTTCTCTGAAACTAGGATTATCGTAATCAGACCTGTTTGTCGGTTTAAAGACGCTTGTGATTTGCATTATATTAAAATTGGAATTATCTTAGGGTAAATAACAAATCGATTTTATAATAAATGTACATGCTATTTTTATACACTCACTGATCTGTAACCAATTCAATAACGTGTGATTGATTACGAGATCGTAACACACAATTTCTATAGCGATCAAAAATTAATTTCAAAATGGCGTCCGACCGCGACGCGCTTTTAAATATAGAGATATATCTCACGTTCCTTCAATGAGTATGTTTTTGGCTGGTAATTAATAGAATCGTTCACGGTTTGAGGAAATATCGTGTTTAATGTTATATCAAATATGCGGCCATATTTAATTGAATATAATTAGGTATTTTAAATAGGATTAGACTGACCTTTAATTTGATTGAATCTAAGGAAGAATAGATGATTTAATTGATCAACATTTAACTAATCATAGCGTTTTTGTTCGTGATTGCTTACAATCGTCTTAAGTGGAGATAAGTGGTTAGAACAGGTAAATCTTAAGAAGATTACGGGTTCACACCCGGGCAACACTTTTCATTTTCTTAATTTTTTGCAACGTGCTCGGTAAAGCAACCTGCACGGAAATCAGTGTAATGGAACAGCGTGGTTGATCTCAAAAACCTCTTGAAGAGAGTAAGAAAAGCCCAGCAGTATCATATTTCCAGGCCATTATATTACAAACACTTCTCGCTCTGAAAACGTTGTAAGTAAACATTTAGGCTTCTTAAAATATATTAAAATAATAATTGTGCTTATCTTATATATTATTTTTGCCCAAAGCCCAGCCGTCGCCCAGGGACGTAATTTGTCAATGTACAAAAAAAAATGTATAAGAAGAATGTTTTTCTTAAAACTATTATTTTGCGCTGTTTACCTTTGAGACAATTACTTGCACCTGCTCTTATTTGTAATATCATACTGGGTTACGAAAACGTACAATTCTGAATAAAAATACGATAAAATTTTTTTTTTTTTGTTTTCCTATCTCCAATACAATTTATTTAAAACTGTTAACTTTACAAAATAAATATCAAATAAATTTAAACCAACAAAATTATATACGTACCTACTCTTATATACATAGAGGACATAACCTTACAATAGCAATCTATTATAGGACTGACCCCATCATAGACATGTCGAACACCACCCAGACCAGCCTAGGAATACAGAATCTAACTAAGATCAATTGACAACAACAAGAATCCACGACCAATATAGACCACCCTAGGAATACAGAATCTAACTAAGATCAATTGACAACAACAAGAATCCACCAATATAGACCACGGCGGCCTTTTTCAAGGGAGACTAGTGAACTGCGCAGGATATATAGCACAAGTGTGTATCCTATACCCTACCCCAAAATCCAATCGGCTGGCAAATTCGACAGGATTGGACAGAGTTCCAAGGCACGGAAGAGTACACTTCCAACTTCCAGATTCCGGGATGCTTTTGAGAATTGTTCAAGAGATAATATCAAAAACAAAATTGGCCCGCCCTGGGACTTGCAACAACGATCACAAGGCCTACGGCCTTATGCTAAACGAACTCGACTCAACTATATAATACTTATATAGATATTTTTAAATAGCCACGTAGGATGACTGTAACAAAATTTTATCTACAAGAGCATATCATAAGAAATAATAATATATCGAATTGTGAAGCGTCGGTCAATGCAATTTATCCTTAGTTATGATCTACATAAGATCTTGAAGCTTGATAATCGTAATTTATATATAATTGCATCATTGCCATAACATAGTGTAAAGGTTAGTCTCTTTAATATTCCACAAGAAATTGTTGTTTTGGAAACATTTTCACCTTAAATTCATTTATTAATTTTGTAGAAAGTTAATTCGTATAGAATGGAAGTCGAATTAATTAATATCATAACTTGTATTACTTGATAAATAATGTATTTAGCAGTTTACTTGTTACGGTGTTTTTTTAAGTAAATAAATATTAATAAATCTTTGTGGTACTGGTTTAAATATCAGTTTTTTACACTAACATACTAAAAGCCAGTATTTTTTTCTTATTTTTTTGTAGAGTTTGTTATATTTTAAATAAACATTCGCTTCTGTGGATTTTTATCTTATAACCAACTTCATCTGTTCTCTCTTCTTATTGCAGAGTATAACTCCACCGCCTTGCAAAGAATTGCACAGACTAATGAATGTCCAGAGAGCACTTATGACATTTATCATCAACATATTATTGCCACAAAACAATCGTGAAATTAACATAGTGTTCGATACTTGTCAGTAAAAAAAAAATAGAATTTGCAACGAAATGTTCGCAGCAATGCCATATTTTGTTATATTTATATGAAATTATAATGACTGCTTATCTTTTACGATCTGGTCCGTGGGTTAAACGAGTTCGAGATTTGAAATCGGTTAAATAAACACAAAACAAGATTTTCGAGTTACACCTCAAGCTATTGCGTTGTTTTAAACACATTTTATAAAATACCGATTCTATGCATTATATGAGTAATGTCATGTTGTTCGTGTAATGAGTATTTGGTTGGGTTCTGAATATATTTTTTTATGTTAAAAAGCCCAAAGAGCATATATGTAGACTACATATAAAGGCAAATCTACGAACACGCTTTCGCATTTATAATATTAGTAGTGATGAAGCATTGTCGTGCATTATCTATTAATGAAATTATTGTAATTTATCTTTAGAAATGAGCCTGACATTGATTTGTTATTGGCAAACTTTATTATCACTATTTATACTATAATATAATATAATTGATATATGAAAAAAATTAAATTTGCGAAATCATTGAACATAACATTTGCTATTAAAAAAAAAAAGTTAGATGCGTTTGCTTGGATATGACCCCGCGTTTTTGCTTATAATGTTCACGTTCTAACCATTATTCCGTCGCGCAGAGCAAATGGTCATTATTCTCACGTCAATGATATTCAAAACTCGATACTTTAAAAAGTAACTCCTAAATAGATTCCCTGCGGTCTAACTTGCGTTGTACCGCAGTAACGGCATCTTACGTAACTATAGAGGCCGTTTACATTAAGTCGAAACGTGGCGGATATCTAATTCGTTTTGTTTTAAATTCACTATGAAAGTTTTACACTTGGATAGTCAGTATAAGATTATCACCGATCAGCAGTGATATTCTGTAAGAACTGATTTCGTATCTCACTCGTGAAGTATGGAATCTAATTTTGAATGTTATAATTACAGACAAAATCCCGAAATGTCAGTTTTGAAAGTGCGTGATTCTATAGGGTTTTCCATTAAGGGCGCTTGATCGTGCAGAACTTCCATCGTAGCGTGTGCTGTGTGGCACGTAGCGCCGTCCTGTTGAAACCACATGTTGTCCAGATCCATATTCTCGATTTCAGGCCAAAAGAAGTTGGTTATCATCGACCGGTATCGCTCACCATTGACGGTGACGGCCACACCATTATCGTTTTCTAAAAAATACGGACCAATCACGCCTCCGGCCCAAAATCCGCACCAAACAGTCACTTTCTGCGGGTGCATTGCCACTTGGTGAACCTCGTGTGGATTGGTCTCGTCCCAAATACGGCAATTTTGCTTGTTGACATAGCCATTCATCCAAAAATGCGCCTCGTCGCTGAAGATGATTTTTTTGCCAAAATCGGCGTCAACTTCCAACTGCTCTAATGCCCAGTCAGCGAACACACGGCGCTGTCTATGGTCATTAACCTTGAGCTCTTGGGTCAGCTGGATCTTGTACGGGTGCAGGCTCAAGTCACAACGCAAAATTCGCCAAGTTGTCGTCTGCGAAAGGCCGAGTTCCTGTGCGCGACGCGGAATTGACTGCCGCGGGTTTTCGAGGACACTGTCGCGCACAGCGGCGATATTCTCGGCAGATCTCGCGTTACGTTGACGCACGGGAACCGGCTGATTGTTAACTGACCCGGTTGACTCGAATTTGTCCACCAATCGACAGATAGTCGACTCGGCAGGACGATCATCGCGACCGTAAAACGGGCGAAGTGCGCGGAACGTTGTTCGAACTGAAGACCCATTTTCATAAAACAATTTTATGATTTGCACGTGCTGCTCGACACTGTAACCTGCCATGGTGGTTTGGGAGGACGGAATGAATATAACACACTGCATTTGACAGCTGTCACTCAAACAACATGGCCGCAATCAGCTGTCAAAGTTCAAGCGTCCCTATTGGAAAACCCTATACGTTTAGTTTGTACTTTCAGAAAAGCTAGCTTTTTTAAAAATTGACAAATCGAAAAAACAAATCGAATCAGCTTGTTTCTGGTATTCAGTACTTTTTTATATAATATATGTATATAGTGTTTCAATATATTATGCAATATTCTGTAAGCGATTTTTTTCAAGTAATTAATTGTGTAATAGCCGTTTTCACACAAACTTATGTATCTTTACATTTTTTTCATTTATCCGTAAATAGTACACTCTAGCTCTTTTACTGGCGACAGAATGTGTGACTACATGTCGTCCAAGTTAATTAACTAGTTCTTATGTACAATGAACAATCAACTGTATAACAGTTTAATTAACATAATCTGTTTTTATCTTCATAAAGTTAAAATTATTTTATAGCACTTTTGTAAAATAACAAATTTTTTTTATAAACGTCAAATGAGACTATTGTCATACAACCGTTAGTCCTACGCCGGAACTCTTTTCTATCAGATTATTAGAGTGAAATAAGTGCGTGTGTGTTTACACACATGTATACACTTATATCTCCTGCGCAGATGGCAAGTCATAGCTTAAAATGATCACTGAAAGAAATTTACAAAAGCCGTATCTCAATATATCCCATATGGGAAGGCTTCTTGCAGGCTCCACTGTGTAGGTACTACTCGCCTTTTATCAATCGCCATACTTTGTGTAGTATGTGTACAAGTTGAGCCAGTGTGATTACAGGCATAAGAAACATAATTTATATTATGACTGGTTGCGCATTAACGGTGTAAGAAGTTGTGTACATTTCTTAGGAGGCGATGGGGCCATTTAGCATCAGGTGGGCCCTTAAGCGCTGGATGGTCAACTTCGCCAACACATCAGCTATCGTTTTTACTGATACAAAAGTAATTACGTTTTTAATTAAAAGTTGATGTATATTAGCACATCAACTACATAACAAACTCGTTTGAATTTCCACTAAGATTTATATATATCTACTTTTATAAAAATATATATGTATAAAGATGTTAACGTATAAATCTGATTTGAACTAACAGTAAATAATACACATATGATACATATATATTTGATGTCTACCTAGTTGATCTATTGGCTACATGTAAGGCCGCAGTCCCGGTGGTCCTAAGTTCAAATCCCAGATCGGGCCCATAATATGTTATTGAGATTTTCTGTCAAAAATTCTCAGTAGCAGCCCGGAGTCTGGAAGTTGGAAATGTGTACACACTTATGCACTATAATATGTCCTGCACAGTTGGCTAATCTCTCTTGAGATTGGCTGCATGGCCGAAATAGGACTATTATTATTATTATTTGTGTTTGATGACCTACAAGCCTTATCTTGCTTTAGCATTACTATACGACGAACGTCTCTCTCCACTTTTTCAACAATTACAAAGCATTTTTTTTTTTAACTTGACTACAACGTTCAGCATAATAATTACGTACAAAAAGTTGAAATCAAATTCTACTTTCAAACTTCCCAATGAAGTGTCACATCAAAATTTTATTTATTTATTTTTATAATCGCCACCCAATATCGTGTCCGCATCGTGTAAACGGGATATAAAACATTTTCACACGATATCGCCTAAGGGATGTGAGTGTGGCCGGCACTATCATACCTCGACTTCAGAATATCTTCCAATAAGTATGATATTCAATATATTATCATTTGTTATTTGAATAACATAAACACTATATCTTATCATGGTAAACTAAGATATTATTTCCCTTGTGCCTACTTACACTGGCTCACTAACCCTTCCAACACACCAATACTAATGCTATTTGGCAGTAACATATGTGTCATCTCGGTGGTACCCATCTAGACGATCTCGGAAACTACCATTTACTTTTGAGGTTTATAATATAAAATATATCTTTATTAAATATGGCAATTTGTATATGTACATATAATTAATCCGAATAAAGTAATGTTTATTAGTTTAATGTTATTTTAAGATTGTGGTTTTGAGTGATTCGCACTGATTTTACCCCGTTTAGAATAACAAGCATTGTTCATTTATATAAATAATGTAATTAATGACCCACTAATTCTCATGTAAATAAACTACAAATAAGTTAAATTAATGTATCATCCTGTAAATATCCCGCTGCTGGGCTAAAGTGTCTTCTCCCTTTGAGGATAACTGTCCATGCAGCTCCAATGCGGGTTGGTGGATACACGTATCCGTTGCCCCCAAATTTGCTTAGATTTGCATAAAACATCAGGTTATCACGGAATAAAGTGGTTATTTTTTTATTTATTAGTAGTTTTCACCAGCGTTTTAGGTGGGCAGGTGTACAATATAAATCTATTCTTCTTTGAGGCAAGCTTTCTCATACCAAGTTTCATCAAAAAATTTAATGGCTTAGTCGTGAACGCGTAACAAACAGAATTACTTTAACATTTTCAATGTTAGTATAGATAAAAATCACAATAAAAGAAAATAGGCAGGCAGTTTAATTCAAGCGTTACTGTCCGAACTCTAGTTATTAAGAGGTAATTAATCACTATGCCGATTTTCATTAAAAAATTCGTTTCGTATTTCGCAACCGCAATCCAAAACAGTATTCGAATACATTATTCAATTAATTTAACATTTAAAAGCTTGCTTTTATCAAACCTTTATAATCAAACTAATAACATTTTATACTTCCGCTTCATCGTTTGTATGAAACTGGTATAAAATCCAGTTGCAAAATTTGACCTACACCACTTACACGTATTATACGTAACTATTTTTCGTCCTCGGCTTCGCCAGCTTGTTATAGCACTCACGTACGTAGTAGCCTATGTTCTTTCTTTTAGTTAGAGCTTGCATTATACAAATTTTATCAAAATCGGCTCAGTGGTTTAGCCCTGAAAACGTATCAGACAGATCGATATGAGAATAGATTTTTATTTATTTTTGTTTTTTTTATATAGCATAGGGAGGCGGACGAGCATATGCGCCACCTGATGGTAAGTGGTCACCAACGCCCATAGACATTGGCATTGTAAGAGATGTTAACCAACGCTAACATCGCCAATGCACTACCAACCTTGGGAACTAAGATGTTTATGTTTTTTGATTTTATTTAACGATTTCTTGTTTTGTTTTTGTTACTTTATGTCATTTGCATTATACGTGGACTACTAAGGTAAGAGCTATCGAGCGCTAATGCCCGCACATGTGCTGCCATTTTTTTTTTTTTTTTTTTTTTTTTTTTTATTGTGTAGGTTGGCGGACGAGCATTTGGGCCACCTGATGGTAAGTGGTCACCAACGCCCATAGACAATGGCATTGTAAGAAATGTTAACCATCACTTACATTGCCAATGCGCCACCAACCTTGGGAACTAAGATGTTATGTCCCTTGTGCCTGTAATTACACTGGCTCACTCACCCTTCAAACCGGAACACAACAATACAAAGTACTGCTGTTTTGCGGTAGAATATCTGATGAGTGGGTGGTACCTACCCAGACGAGCTTGCACAAAGCTCTACCACCAAGTAAACACAAATTTTATCAAAATCGGCATGTAATTATCGTCATATAATAAAATAAAATAAATGCGGGGTACATTTTTTGCTTAGTATTTTTAAAATTATTACATAAATAGAACCGACACACGATACCTAATAACCACTTCACGGGTCGGACACGAATTTTGTTACACGCTGTCTACTGGTAGTGTGTGTTTCGCTTAGAGTTTGCTTAGAATGCAAAAGAATGTTTGGCATTATGTCTACCTTTGCATAATTTGCTCGAATATATAAATAAATAACAGGTAAATTAAATAAAAGCTTATAATAAAACATTCGTATTCACTCAACATGTCGAGTAAGGTAAAAGGGTAAATTCAAAAACGATAATTGAGCATTTATAAATATAACTAGCTGAGCCGCGCGGCTTCACTCGCGTATAATTAATAAAAATATAATAAATTATTTTATTACTATAATAACACGCGCGCACACACACAAACAGACACAACCAAACACACACGCACGCACACACACACGCACACACACACACGCACACACACAACCACACACACGCGCACACACACACACGCGCACACACAACCACACACACGCACACACACACACACACGCGCGCGCGCACTCACACACACACACACACACACGCACACACACACGCACACACACGCGCACACACAACCACACACACGCACACACACACACACGCGCGCGCGCACTCACACACACACACACACACACGCACACACACACGCACACACACACGCACAGGCGCGCGCGCGCGCACACACACACACGCACACTCATACACGCACGCACACACACACACACACACACACACACACATGGCTACTGGTAGAGAAATACGTAATTAACGATTTGAAATTAATTTTCATAAGATACCGTAGGGTTTACCGATCTTATATATGGCCTAACATTTGGTCAAGCTGTTCTTGAGTTATAAGAAGACAGATATACAGACAAAAAATAAAAAATAGTATAACGTGAATCACTGCATCATAAAACGATTATTTATCACAAAATTAGGTGAAAAAAAAGAATGTAGAGACAGAGCCTATAGATTTATATAGTAGTATAGATTGAATCCAATTCTTACCTTTCTATATAAAAAATGACTGCCTCGTTGGTCTAGTGGCTAGAAATAAGGCTGCAGACCCGGTGGTCCTGGGTTCAATTCCCAGGTCGGGCCAATAGATAGTTATTGGGTTTTTCTGTCAGAAAATTCTCAGTAGCAGCCCGGAGTCTGGAAGTTGGAAGTGTGTACACTCCCGTGCCTCGGAAAGCACGTTAAGCCACCGGAAAGAGTTTAGGCGCAGGACCAACTCCTGCGCCTAAACTCTTTCCGGTCGTGTCGGATTGCCGTCCCATCGGATTATGAGAGCTAAGGAAAAGAGAGTGCAACTGTGTTTGCGCACACACTTGTGCACTATAATATGTCCTGCGCAGTTGGCTAATCTCTCTTGAGATTGGCCGCCGTGGCCGAAATCGGTCTGGAGGACCTTATACTTATTATTATATAAAAAATGGGTAAAAAAAACAAAGTGCCATTAAAAACGTTTAAATTTTATGCAAATTTTATACAACATACACATTTTATTTATATACATATAAAGTCATCGTATTGTACATATATACATAATTTAAAAACATGTTTAAGTATATATAAGTTCCTTTGTTGAGTGTTCACTAGTAATCTCAAAACAAAATAGAACGCTATCTGAAAGTCAACAATGTCGAGACTGTGTGTGTTTAACGAATTCTCATCTTATGTATGTACGTTAGTGTAAATGTTAGGTGCAAGAAATGGATATTATACTTCAATTCTAGAGTGGTAAATAGTATTTAACCACACACCATAAAACGGAATTTTAATAATTCAAACACGACCGGACCATTCATAATCACTATCACTGCATATAAAACAAACTAATAATGTAAAAATGTATGAAACGAATTTTGATACGTTTTTCACCAATGGACGCAGTGAATCATGAGGAAGGTTAAGGAATATAATTCATTATGGTTTTGTGTAAATAAGCTGAAATATGACGATGATAATTGAAGATGTCAGAACAAATACGCTGACTGGGTGTTTTACTGGCGTGCGCCGCGTTAACCAAAGAGCTATGTATATTACGATATAAACGTTCTATATACTCTTACTTTTAATCTCCAAGTGCGAAAGCAGAACGGGTAGCGAATACTATTGAATCCGCCTAACAAAAGCGAGTTCGACTTTGTTCTTACAGAATATATCCATTGAACTCAAAACGAAAACGATATTCATCAATATTATCTCTGTGATGTTTACGTATTTATATTTATGTATTTTACGTTTATATACCTACTAAGTTAAAATACCTACGTACGCTTTGCTATTTACAAATAAAAACTCGTGTGAATGATTGATACAACACAATATACAAAAACGCCCACGAGCTTATCCATTGATTTTACGTTGGCCTACTTATATATAAAGGTTTATATACACATTTCATAGAAATTATACAATTGTTTTATTGAATGGAGCATACGTAAGAATATATTTTTTTATGTGACAACATTAGTTTCTTTGGGTAAAAATTTTTTTAGCCAATTAAATAATATGTATTAAGTAAATTATTAAAAATTAAATAATAAATCTGAAATATGATGTTTCATATATATTTATATAATTAGGATATTATAAAACAAACTATACTCAAGCGTAATATTATAAAATATTGAGGACATTATCTGAGTGAAACCCATTGTGAGTATGTATCTGGGCTGACATTAAAAAATGACATTGGTCTTCGTAATAGAAATAATACGTTAAATTTTAACTGATAACAGCTGATATATAGGGTAAGGTAACATAAAGTCCCAAGTTCTACCTGTAAAGTTATTAAGTATTCTGATAATAAATTACCAATAGAAGCTCCGAGCTCAGAAATTACCGGTGTCACACTCCCGTGCCCCTGAAAGTACAAAAACCCGTAAGCCCTGCGCCTGATGTTATTCCGGTCGTGACAGATATCCGTCTAAACCAGACTACGAGAGCAAGGTCTTAAGAGTGCACCTATGTATATGCATTTGTGTTATATCACTTTCTTCACTAGCTAGACTCATTCGAATTTTTTTTGTAAATCAAAAATATTTATTCAATATAGAAGCGTTATACTTTCTTATTTATTGTCATAAATCTATCACCGGTTCAGAAATAAACACCTCAGACCTGAGAAGAACCAAAACGAATCAAAATGAATATAATAAACAGCAAAAAAACGTACGTTTTCGTTAAATGGAAATTATAATTCCATACAAACTTCGTACAATTATGACTAACTTGTATAATAAAATGCCTAATTAACGTACTTTTTTAATTATTTCAAATTAAAATAACTTCCTTGCTGACGCGAATGAAGACCACTCATTTCGAACGTAAAAAAATACGTTATCTTAAAGCTAATTAAAAATCGAACGCTCAAATTTGAATTTCAATAAGTCAGATGAAATCGAAATTGTTATACCGCTTAGAATATTTTCGAAAGTAATTATCGTCTTTTAGCTTACAACGATTAAACCAATGTATTGATTGTTATGAATTTGACTTAGAGGTCGCCTGGGAGTCCTGGAACCTGAGTATGGACATCAATTACGGGATTTATGGGGAAAGAAAAGACGCGGATACAATATGTGTCACCACCTTTACCGTTACCTAAGACAATCGACAATTCATTACACACGTAAGCCCGATACTACTACTCTACAAGTGGAGTCTGTATGTTTGATAGCACTAATCTCTAAAATACAGAATGGTATGGTGTTCATTCTTAGATAGTGATGTAATATCACGGAAATCGTAATCTAAAACCATTGAAGCGTTGAAGGCGTTAAAAAAGAATACTTAGATATTTATAAAATACGAATGAGTTAACACATTAATTACCTACCACCTACCCCTATCTGATCACACGGATGGAAGATTGTGTATCACAAAATAGCATTTTTAAATTATTTTTGAAACCTTAAATCAACTTAACATATGGCATACAAGATACAAATTAAAAAAAAACATTGAACTCACCACTTCCTGTCAAACGAAAGTGTAATGACATTTATATTCTGTTATAATAATTACGCTAATGATATAATCGACAACGGACATTTTAGAATATATTATCGCTCACATCTGGCCCGCATGTATGTTAATATAACTTAAGTCGAACTTACCGACTGCGGTAAAAACACTTGCAAGCAATAAATTCCTATCCGGATATTATTTAACATGTTAATGCCGGTTGCTTTACGTTTTGAGCCGCCATTATGAATTTATACCTGTTTGATTAACATGTGACAGCTGTCATGCGGGCAGCCATATTAATTGATGTGCTTACGGGTAAAAGCTAGGCAGATATGAATAACCTAAAACATTAAATACTTTCTTGTAAATAACATTTTGAGTGCTTTTAATTTTGTCAAATTTGACTCGAGAGTTAAAAATCGTAAGAGATGTTTTTTACTAATATGTAAGTACAGATTTATAAATTATATATAGATATAAATGATTAATTCAAGCTGTCAAAATAGATAACTTATTAAAGATTAAAATCGACTTCACAAGTTTATCGAAATCATTTCTTCAAAATAAACTGTAATCGGTAACAGACATACTACATACATATCCCAACATTATATCGCGAACCACATTTCAATATCACTTTCTTTATTTACGTATATAAATTTACGCAAATAACATGGAAATTATTTTTTTTACTTGCCGCCATTTCAATACTTCAAAAGTTTTTTTTTTTCGTTGATTTGCATAAATAATGCAAGTAGAGAATGTATGTATATTATTTCCCCTCTACCAGTTCGAAATTTCTTGCCAATAGAACAAATTGATCCCCACGTGTTGGTGTCAGACTAATAGGTTTCCGTCACCTGTTTAAGGGCAGGTGCGAACACCGCCTATACAATTTCAAGATTATATTTTGATTATATGTGCACATCCCTACGAGCAAAAAATAAATTAAATATACAATATATATAGGAAGGATTTTATAAATAACATGTTTTACAAAATGAGTTTAAACTAGAAATTAATGATTAAGATTCTCGTTTTTTAACTACGGCTCATACATATATAATTTTTTTTTTTTCAAATTATCTGACGATACTTGCATACCAATTGTGGTGGCGCTGCTTTAAAGGGTAAAGAAGTGCTGCAACCCCATCTAGTAGCGAGTTACAGGTAAGTAAATTTTATGAAATACCCCAGAGATGTTTCTCTATTAAATAATACAATCCGTCTATCTGTCCGTTTGTAGGTTTTGTTGTGACAATAGTATGGGACTTCGTTTATCGAATCAGTTTTAAATTAAAAAAAAATCAAAACAATATAATTGGCATGCAATACAAAATGCATTAATAATAATGGTAACATTTTTTCAACGTAACATTCTAAGATGAACTCTACTATAAAATAACAAAGTCCAAATTCAACTGGAGTTGAAAGTCAATTTTCATAAAATCACCCCTCAGTTTCGATGGATTCCACAATCGCAAATGGTGGACCATTCACGAACACTTGCTGCTAAATAAATCTTCAGTGTTAGGGTTGCCATATGAAATAAAATTCTTAAAATTTAACATTAATATTTCAAATTATAATTCGAATTGTCAAAGGCAGCAGCTGAGCTGTTAAAATTCTTTGATTATATTTTTCTGTATAAACTTGTACAAATACGTGTTTTGTGCATACACGGATCTATTAAATATAACAAGAATATATATGCAACATTGATATACAGCGAGTTACGTACTAGTTAGATACATATAAATATATTTACGTATGTAATGGTGTATGTAATGTATATGTAATGGTAGCTATTTGCATGGTAGCAGCTAGAATAGTTTTATTTTTACTTAATGATATCATTATAATTTATACTTAATTAAAATAATTAACCACATGTTACATCTATAATGTGTTAGTTATAATCAGGGTAAAATATTTTCTGTAATTAATACAGCTAGATACGACAATTACGTAAAGGACAGTCTTGCGAAATGGCTACGGTTAAGGTCACAAAAATGTAACATTGACTTGACGAGGTGCACACAGTGGCGTGTAGACGCCGCGCTCACAACGACGCCTGTGACGAAACGCCGTGACGTCACGTCGGCACGCGAACACACCCACACGCGCACGTGTTCGCGCTCCCCACGTGACGTTTTCACTCACATTACCAAACGATCTCAATCCGCGCAACAGCATTCCACGCACACTAGCTTAGACGTAAACAAAGTGACGTAGCGACATGACTCACACAGAAGCGCTCATTGCACACAGCTAGTGATTAATGTAAACAAACCGGTTTGAATCGAGTCACTCACACAGGCTTTGGTCTTGAGCTCGAAAGTGGGCCATCTGATTCGAACGATGGAAATTAGCTAATAATATTACGATACGATATTGTTTATGTTTTCATTCTGATTACTATTAAAAGTACAGTAACGAAAGGATATAATAGTAACGAATACTAATTGGATTCGTGCAATATGTAGTGCTTATAAGTCATTTTAATATTATTTCTGTAAAGGCTTATTGTTCCAAATAGAATTTGTACTTAGGTAATTTATTTCACAATAGAGTTAAAAAACGATTCGGTTCATGAACAGAACAAGATGGCTTCCCATTTTTTTGCCGCTGTCAGAATAAAGCAATAAAATAAGCCATCATTTAAATCTTCAACAAGGCCAAAGCTACCAATTTCCACAACAAAGAACAATAAAAACCGACAGTAGAGATACCGGATTGGAAAAAAAATTAAAATAAAAATCACCATACAGTCGCGTACAAAAGTTATAACGCCGTTGGATGTGAAACAAGTACAGTCGTAAATAAAAATGAATAGCGCACAGCATACGCATACTGTTATTACATGCAAATTTATGGCGTTTGCCCAAAAATTACTGGTTTTGACCGGTTTATGGTGCGCAGAGCTCACAGCGCGAACAAAAACAAATTAGACTGTCATACATAATTAAATTTTATATCTATATATTTAACACTTCTGTCCTACATCCTATTTTAAATAACACGAATGATTTTAGGAAATTATGCTATTTTATATGGTAAAATTATATGTAATAAATAGCAGGACATACAATAAAAATCTAGTTTTATCCGGTTCAGAACTTATTACCATCAAAATGATAATATTTTATATTTAAACAGAACTGTAAAACATATTAAAATCTGGCAATACCAGAACCTATTATATTCTATAAATTATTTCAATAATAACGACCAAATTTATGACGTTAAATAGTATTGATTTCACAAAAATACAGTCATTAAACGTGAATTATGTTTCCAATTCAAATGTGGCTTGACAGCGGTTTTTATTTAAATAACGATTATTAAAGACGTTTTATCAACTTTCTAAATGCCTAATATTGCAAAAACTCGATTCAAATGACTTATAAATACTAAATAGCAGCGAACTACACGATCATACGATCCTATCTATGTAAATAATTATTATAAATAAATAAATATATATACATATATATATATATATATATATATATATATATATATATATATATATATATATATATATATATATGTGTGTTCTTTAAAAAGGCAGAGGTATATATAATACAGCCTAATACAACACTTAGTTATTTAAAATTCATAATTTGATTTCCTTATAACGCGGACATCGACAAAGATAATTAAAAATAACCTCTGTGGCCTGTCAATAAATTAAAATTTAAAATTATTATATTCAAGCAAGCACTCTTAAAACTGTATTATTAACCTACCATGACAGCTCTTGGAAAAGCTGCTACAGGTTCGGAATGGAGATACTACCGTCAAGGATTTGAACAAAAACCTATATAAAGTAACACTTTTGAACAATTTAGTTTTTTGAAAAATTGAAAATTTGATGCAAAACAGCACAGCCGGTGTGGTACTGGTAAGGCTGATTATTAATTACTTTTCAAAAACTAAATCACAGAGTAATAATAATTTTATTAAATAAGATCTTTTGAAATAAACTTCATTTACAAATTGTAAAAACAACAGATAGTAACAATACAGATAACCACAAAATGAACTTCACATAATGTACATATATTAAAAAAAAAACATACAGCTCCGTTATGAATTAATTAAACGTCTCGATGATTATCTGCTATATGTTTCCTTATATTTTTTTTTATTGTATAGTTAGGCGGACGAGCATATGGGCCACCTGATGGTAAGTGATCACCAACGTCCATAGACAATGGCATTATGAGAAATGTTAACCATCACTTATATCGCCAATGCGCCACCAACCATGGGAACTAAGATGTTATGTCCCTTGTGCCTGTAATTACACTGGCTCACTCACCCTTCAAACCGGGACACAACAATACAAAGTACTGCTGTTTTGCAGTAGAATATCTGATGAGTGTGTGGTACCGCCCAGACGAGCTTGCACAAAGCCCTACCACCGAGTAAATACAATAAATATATCAAAGAGATTGCTGCTAGCATGACATGTCCATTAAAGTGGTACTGATCATCATTTATTTCTACCTATCGATCTGTAAATATCAGTTAAGGTTAAAATATTTAAAAGGTTTAATAGGGCTGTCCCCGCGTAGTGGATACTCCTTGTATTCGTAATGCTGTAAGTCGTGGGGCTATTATAAATTAATGGATTAACTAGACTACTTCACCGTCGCTTCGGGCTATTGATTTGTGGATAATATGACATAGGTAGTCATTTTAATATAGATTATTAATATCAAGTTCTGTTTTGTTGCTGGTCGTTGTTGGATCGATTGTGTTCGCTGTTTATTGCCAAAGAAAATTGTATTTATTTCGGAAAGGCCACGGTTCCCGTCCTATTGAGCAAGTGTATCTGAATAGTTTGTAATAATATATTTAAATTGACATAAGTACGTTATTATTAAGTAGCAAAAGATTTAAAGATTAAGGCCTTCTACCAATGGTTTTTTGGACATTGGATATCATAACAAATATTTGACTATTCAGTTTCCACTGATATTTATTCATTAGTTAAAATACAAAGTTTCCTAAATGTTAAACAAATACATATACATATAATAATTCTGAATTTCGTCAAACAACAATCAATAGATTTTTTGTGGAATGTGTAAAGATTTACAGACAATCTTTTCAAAATTATTTTGATTCCGGTTTCTTTAATACATTCATATACTGACAATAGTAATATGAATAAATAATTCAACGTATTACACTAATAATGACTACATAAATGTGGAAAGCTAAAGACAATAAGTCTATTTAATTACAATACAAGATCTATAAGAAGTTAATAATATTGAATCTACTCCTCTTCTATTCAATCAATTCATGATAGAAAATAATTTAGGCATTAATTTCTTAGTGTTCTTTCATCGGTTCCTTTCATGTCTGACGCATTTAGTTCCGAACCGATAGATTTGAGACAATCATGCAACTTTAATATTTCTAAATAGAATAATTATATTGACTTTGAGTGTTTATTTTAAGAGATAAAAATATGTTTTTTTTGTTTTTGTTTTTATAGTATAGGTACTGTCTATGGTTTTTATAGTATAGCTACTGGCTACTGTCTATGGGCGTTGGTGACCACTTACCATCAGGTGGACCATAAGCTCGCCCGCAGCTTATGGTCCACCTGATGGTAAGTGGTCACCAACGCCCATTGACAGTAGCATTGTACATTTAAAAAAAACATCGCCTATGCGCCACTAACCTTAGGAACTAAGATGTTATGTCCCTTGTGTCTGTAATTACACTGGCTCACTCACCCTTCAAACCGGAACAACACCAAGCACTGCTGTTTGGCGGTAGAATATCTGATGAGTGGGTGGTACCTACCTAGACGAGCTTGCACAAAGCTCTACAACCGAGTAAAACATATTTGTACTAAAAAAATTTGCCGTATTTTCCATTGAAAATGCCGCCAAGCATAAGTCCTAGTTTTTACGTTCAGTGCATACAATAAATATTACATCGTCTCGTTCACCCTTCGTTGTCGTAACCGAACAAATACGCAAATGCAAACAGTTTGCATGTGAATAACTTATTGGACCACCCATTATAACTTCGCTTGGCAATTTTATTATAAAAACATCACAACTTATCTAGTGCAATAAGTTAACTTAATAAGTTGTTATTACTAAAATCAATCAAAGAATAAGGACAAAAATATTGGATCGAAAATGGCATAACTGAACTTTCATGTGCAATTTGTTTATAATTCATCTCGTCGCGAAGAAAGCATGTGTCGGATGAAACTCTGCGGGTATCCACCGACCTGTACTTCGGCAAGTTCTAACCAAATCTTTTCCTTAAAAGAACAGGCCAACAGTCCGATTCCGCTACTTCCGTACGAACTATTGCTTTACTTCTTTTTAATTCAAAAAACATACGAACACTACTCTGTATTTGTTTATATAGTTTAAAATAAAACAAGAAATAATAACTAGATTATAAATTATTACGTAAGTTTAATTTTCAACGACAATAGACGGCGCCTTGACCTCTCCTGACCTGTATACGTCGAGGTCAAATTACATTTAACTATTATGTGTAGTATAATAATTGTTGTATTATTCTAACATACAAGTATGTGAGTGTGGGTCTGTTGTGTGCTCGTGACGTAATGTTACCAAAATTTATTTTATTAAACGCAATAGATTGTTTTTAAGGACATACATTTGCACTAATGTCTTGGTCAATGTCTGTTTCTGGTATGACTTACGTAATGCAACCGAGCCTAAAGCCCGGCTTCACTAAATACAGAAAATCCAATATGGCGATAATTTCGTTGAGGTCCATGATACAATGCGTTTTAATTCTTTCTCTGCCGGTGATATGGATTCGTGCAAGCGTAGCTGAGTCGGTTATTTCCACTTAATCATCAGTAATTCTAATCCTTAACATAAATATTGCTGTGTTCCTGTTTAAAGGGCTGGTCATCCGGAATAATACAAGCACATCTGGAACTCAATACGACAAAAACGAAGTTTGCATTAAAAAAAAATACCCAATCAAAATTCAATGTTTAATCCTATTCGCGTGTACTTTAAAGTAGAGAGAAACGATATACTTTAAAGTATCTGACTTAATCGAATTTGTTACGTTTAGATAGAAGTCACATTTAGTATTGGGGAAACGGTCTCGGCAATCCTATTTTGAATGTCGAGTTCGCGCTAAATTCAAATTAGCGACCGTAGGAATGGAATTGGAAGAAGTTAGGTGCAAGTTAGTTGTTTTAGTTTGTGCTTAATGTATCTGTTAATAATATTTCCCTAAATACAAATGTAATATAAATCAAAATTCCTTGTACTAGTTAAATTAATTAAAAGAAATTAAATGAATATTTTAATATTTTTGTTCGTATTTCAAGTAAATATATGAAAATTATACAATAAAATACATAATGTAATAAAAACCTATGTTTTAACGTTATAATAGCACAGCTGTAATTGCAATTTCTAATCGAAGCATTATCACACGAAACGCGACTCGTTTCCCTTCTCTATGAACTATCATTTGATACACCTCTAAAAATATAAGCCAATTTGATCTTTATCGTAAAGGATTAGAGAAGAAAGTAGCATGTATTATAGTTGTATGATCAGCTGCGTCGAACGTGTTCGCAACGATAACTAATCGCAATAAAATCGCAGAAACAGCTGTACTAACGCCGCCATGTTTTATTTATTTTTTTCTCGCAAAAAAACCAGGCTTAGTTCTCTTTCTCGAGTGCCAGTGTTTCCGTCTCCATCGCCAAACTGAATAGCACTTAAATTCTGACATGATTTCCGATATTTAACTTTATTCAGCCGAAATAACGATTTCACAAAGCATAGAGGTTAAGTCAGTCGTGATGCAATTCTCTACAAGTTTTAAATTCGGAACAATGAAATTGCGGTTGAATTGGATTTTCATTTTAGTAATTGATAAATCGATTTAAAACTGCGAAATAATAAACGCTATGGACTATTTAATCATTCTAAAACATATTAAATATTTATTTATATGCGTACAAAATTGCTTCATATTTGTAGGTTTGTTTTAATTCAACATGCAATTAATTTATAACGCTAAATTATTTTGTTCTTATGATTAACTTTTGTCAAAACACGCTATTAGACTTTAATTACTAACGTTAATCTTATGTTACTAATATAATAGAAGGGAGTTGGTGTGTGTTTGTTACTCAATTACGCTATAAAAACTAAAAGTGAATCTAATAAAATTACATACTTGCAATAAATATCAAATATGTAGTGGAATATTATTATATAGAACACTTTTTTAATCTATACTAATATATAAAGCTGAAGAGTTTGTTTTTTTGATCCGGCTAATCTTAGGAACTACTGGTACGAATTTAAAAATTATTTTTGTGTTATATAGTCATTTTATCGAGGAAGATTCTAGGCTGATTTTTATTCATTATATTTTTATTAATTATACGCGGGTGAAACCGCTGGCACAGCTAGTCATTTATAAAAAGATTGGAAAATGTAATTTAAGTCGAGCGATGCGAACTAATTATAATAATAATAATACTTTATTGTTATCCATTACATACATATTCTACAAAAAATATAGCCCTGACTCCTGAACTGGTGTTACCCGTGTGTCAGAAGTCAGTTCCTTCTTATATTATTACATACCTATTATTACAATATAAATTGCTTTATTACTAATTATTGTAAGTAAATCCAAACCATGTGTTTACAGGTGGTGTTTTATGCATATAATAATTAATCATAACATTTTATTTATATTAATAGATTTAATAACTATTAATAACTTGAATAATTATATTACGTGTATTATTTTATGTCCCAAACATTTTCAATCCCACTTCCAAGTATAGAACTCAATAACAGGATACGAGCTTGATTGGCGCTCGTAATTTTTAGTATACATCGTTAACTCTAAATTGTCGACGGCCATTTTGAAAACTATACAATTTTAACGACTTATTTACAAAATATTGCTTTTTAAAATAGGAAATTGGCTTTTATTCAACATTGCTGTTATAACCCGATCGTTTTGCATGCGTTCTTAATAATTAGGTACTATATTACTAAATAATTCTGATAGAATCAGATTTCCAATTTGTTTTTATATGTAGAGTGGAGATTTATAGTACCAAAAAAGCTTAATACTTTATTATGTTGTATATTCCTTAATAATCACCTACATTACGTTATTATATAATGTATTTAAATTTTGTGATATCTTTATAAACAATTCAGTTTTATAACTTTATCTGTGGTACCTACTTGATGCGTAGTGCGTACTGCGTAGTACGCAATACGCATTGCAGATTTCGGACCCCCCAAATCACTTGCTAAGCGAGACAATAGCAAAAGTGTCCCATTAATTTTACGCAACTGTTATACTTATAATCGTATTTAACGGCTGACATTCGATTCGAGCTATTTTTTCTGCATATCGGCCTTGTGAACTGATTTTTTTTATAAACAATAGTGAAACTTTAACCTCTAAAACAGGTCTATTATATTTTTTCTATTAAAATTGTTTTTTTTTTATACATTAAAATTTTAGGCACTTACCCCAAAAAAATACAATTTCATTTATGTTTTTATATATTATTTATGGCAGTACTGTTTATATAGCCAATTAGTAGAACTATAATGCCGAGTCAAAAATATCAAATAATTATTTATATTCATAAATTTGTTTCAGGATTTCACTTGAGTGGTGTAGTCCGCGCCCCAGCCGCAGTGCCTCCCTGTTCCGAACCTGAAAGGTTGTTCAGGGTCACAGTTTCCTTCGACAGGTATGTATGGCTTTGTGTTTAATGATCTGTACACTTAAATAAGATATGTACTATTTATTTATGCTATATTCTAAATTAGAATATTTGTCTTACATTATTTAAGACATATTTCAAAAGAAAACATGTTTTGTTATAAAAAAGACCAAACATGTTTTGCATTAAAATTTATTTATTAATTCATTCACGACGAAAATTGTATTTTAAGTATTTACTGGGTAGGCTTAAATTATTTTTAAATTAAAAAAAAATCCCAATAAATTCAAATAAAGGCAACATTCTAATCATTTTTTTTAAACCATAATAAAAGCAATGTGTCGCCGTCATTGTATCAAATTTCATTTTCTTAACTTTAATTTTATCCTTAAGAAAGTTGAATGTCAAAAATAATCGACCCAACTAAAATCACACTTTCTCTCGTTCAAATATCGCATTGAAATTTAAAACCCTGTCACTGACTACTAAAAAGAGGATAAAATATAAAAGGTCGTCCCTGAACTACCTTTTGTAAAAACGTCTTCGAACAATTTGTCGTTTATTTAACTACAGTATTGAATATCTGTTTCTGAACTAGCATTTCAGATATATTTTTATTTCATACAAAAAGTTATATTGTTAAGTCGAACACAAGAAGCTGACCGATTTTTCGTGGTCTTTGTAATGACGTTTTTTTATTTTTTATATTGTTCGTGTAATACATTTATCAGTTAACAATACTACTTTTAACAACACCAGCGGTTCCTGATAAAGTAAAGAAGATATAAAACACATTCACTCTGAAGACGATTCACTCGAGTGAATATTAATTTTTATACCGAAATGCGAAAATCCAAAATTGTTGGATCGATTTAATAAATAATTAATGCATATGTCACGTTTGTTTAATTTTAGTTTTTGTTTAAATTTGTCACTTTGAGTGTAAAAGCAAAATGAACGAAATATAACATCTTAGTTGCCAAGGACCGCCATACTATTTAAGATGGTTAATATTTCTTAGTTCCGATATCTATGGCTGATGACATTTACTATCGTGTCATTTACCGGTCCGTGTACCAAAATTTTTCATATTGACAAATTCGTTTTATAGGAACGATTTTTCTAGTATTCGGAATGTCACGTGATCATAACCGTAGATATGACGTAGCCATTATTATAATTGTTTATATTTAAATTATCATTTGTAGACGAATTTCATTCGTTTTCTCGTCGATGGGCTATGTAGAAGTTTCTAAATTGCTTCGAATATCGATATCAAATGTCAAAAACATTTCTTTCTCATTCATCAGTTTCTGTAGATGCGTGCAGTGCACTGTATGTGCAATGAGATTCAGACAGCCATATTAATTTTCCTCGTACTTGAATCTTAAAAAATATATGTCAAACAATCTCGGTCTAACATTTATTATATACAAATGTACTTGTAAATAATTTGTTAAAGTATGATATATATAATAGGTTGCAAATTACGTTAATATAATAAGTACATTTTGAAAACGGAGCATACGATTCATATTATATAATATGACGTCATCTGAAACAGTAACGGCTCTCAAAAGGTACCGTTAGCAACGCTATCGAGTTATTTATTTTTATATTGTATTAATTTATGCATGTGCACTGTCATCGTTGGCGATGGGGACCACTTACTATCATACAGACCATTCGCTTGTGATTTTTTTTTAAGGTTTTCACGTAAATAAAGTTTTTCCGCTTGTACGTCTTGTTAAAATAAAGTTAGAAAAGTGCAATACTTTGACGTCAAATTAGTCTAATTAAGATTTCCATTATA
This sequence comes from Nymphalis polychloros, assembly GCA_905220585.2. Taxonomy (NCBI): domain Eukaryota; kingdom Metazoa; phylum Arthropoda; class Insecta; order Lepidoptera; family Nymphalidae; genus Nymphalis; species Nymphalis polychloros. The sequence goes on along the minus strand of HG992258.1, from coordinate 9,972,107 downwards.
CAATTATATGTTATGTTATATAAATGCAAGTCATATATTGACGTTTTAACAGTTTCAACGATCAAGTGATTTCAAGTTTCAAAAGTATACATTAAGTCCGATGTTTATGGAAAATAAATTTCGAATAAGGTTTTAATTGAAGTTAAATAATTTGTAATTAAAAATATATAACAGCGAATTCAACGAAAACCCAAGTTAATAAACCTAACAGGTTATTAATTGAAAAGTAAGAAATATTCGAACATAATTTCAACAAAATTTTATATATTTTTGTTTCAATATGGTTGCTTTGTATGCAATCTCTAGTGACATCGATTCAATGGCGTATTTACATATTTTCCAAGTAAAAACTACACTTACAAAAACTATACTTCTATACTAATCTATGCTAATATATAAAGCTGAAGAATTTGTTTGTTTGATCCGGCTAATCTCAGGAACTACTGGTTCGAATTTAAAAATTATTTTCGTGTTGTATAGTCCTTTTATCGAGGAAAGTTCTAAAGCGAAAAGGCAGGACGAAAAATCTTTAGTAAAATGTCACATTTTATAATTTTTTATGCTAAATTTATTTTCCTATAATAACGAATTATATGTACGAGTTTTTAAAAAAAACATAGTTCCTATATTTACCGCTTAGGCTCAAACCTACTCAGCCAGCTGGTAAATTGATCACTGCATAACTTAATTTGATATAAAACATGCTGCGTTCAAATTTATTGACAATTTTGTACGTTTAACTTCTAGGCAGATATATAAGAATGAATACCGGACATTTCATCGCCGTTATCGCCTTAACGCATTTAGATCAGTAATCAGTTAGACAAATTAGAAATACTAGTGTTATTGCAAATACTACAATGAATTATTCTTTCCAGATGCAAAATAACAGGTGTAACATGCAGCTGCGAAGCGCGAGACATCTTCTGGTGCCAGCATGTGGTCGCGCTGGCGCTCTACCGCATCAGAAACGCAGATTCTGTGCGATTACGCGTACCAATATCAGGTAACGTACATTTTGACACAAAAGTTATGTCACTTAAATGAAATATTTTTTTATTTTTTCACTAAAAGAAAAAACAATGTTTAGATACTAACGCTAGTCATACGTCAACAGAAAAAATGCATGCTTTTCACTGTCGTGTTTAAAACAACAAAATTTTCAATATATCCATTCTAGAAACCCTCCTTCAAATGGACCGGCAGCAACTCCAGAAGTTCGTGCAGTATTTAATAGCGGAACATCACACGGAGGTGCTGCCGACGGCGCAGCGCTTAGCCGACGAGGTTTTGCAGGCGAGGTCCGCTATCAACAGGATCTGTGGGGCGCCCGACCCCACCGCTGGGCCTCCGCCTGACGCGCATCACGCTTGGCACTTGGATGAGCAGCAGGTTCATCATCTTGATATTATTGAATTAATTTCTAATTTCTTTACCCTTTTTTGCTTTGGATCATACTTAAAGGATAATTTAAAATAAATGTATAACATTGTGCTCTTTTTTTCAGGTCTGCGAACAAGTCCGAGCATATTTATTACAGGGAACTTATTATAATGCCAATAAGCAACTAAATTCATTATTTTCTAAGGTAAAAATAATTGATTACTCAACACTATTGTAGTCGTAACTGTTCTTTATAGTATTGTAAAAATACACCAGTAAAACAATTCTTCACATTAACTTTTTACACTTTATTCTCTTTCATATGTACTTGTAATATAATATGATACTAATTAATATTTAACAATACAATTTATTACAATTTACGTTGGAATTTCTTCAATCCCCTTGACAATCCTCCAGCGAGTCCCTTTTTTTTTCTTTTTCTTTTTTTTTCTGCCGCTTTTGTTTTCGCTCAATAATTTCCGGCCAGTGTTAATTTAATTAAAATATTACCATTAATTTCTAAAAATCTCAAAATAATTATTAAAAATCAGTAAAACCTTACACTCGACCATCCTGATGACGTGTATGACCCCATACACGCCTCAGTTGAGAACCTTACACTCGGTAAATTAACTCACCAATAGTAAGAAAAAAAAATTGAATAAAAACAACTTAACAAAAAAAAATAATACTAATCCTAATTCATATAACATATATATAAAAAAATACATTATGAAAAATCTTTCAGGATTCCGAGTTGTAAGATAATTACATCAAATCACAGTCTAAACAAAAACACAAAGATCTAATAACAATTTTTCAACCATCATCCGTAAATAACACAATTCTATATTATTTTCTTAAAACCATTAAATTATTATCAATCATTTAGCCATCAGTCATAAGCAACAAGTTTATCAACATTTATAAGAATAAGAATAAGAATAAGAAAACATTTATTCAGGACAAACATACATTGCAAACATAAAAAATAAAAGAATAAAAATACAAAAAATAAAAACAAAAGGAAATTAAACATTAACTAATGATTATAAGAAAACAATAAAAAAAACTATATATTAAAATTACAAGAAAAAAAATTTAATTTATCATACTTAAAATTAGATATGTACATGACGAAGACAGGTAGTGAACCCATCCATTCTCACTCCTGCCTCTCGCCAGTACATACAACCATAGAACTAGCTTATTACTTATCATCCTTAAAATTAGGTATGTACATGACGAAGACAGGTAGTGAACCCATCCATTCTCACTCCTGCCTCTCGCCAGTACATACAACCATAGAACTAGCTTATTACTTATCATCCTTAAAATTAGGTATGTACATGACGAAGACAGGTAGTGAACCCATCCATTCTCACTCCTGCCTCTCGCCAGTACATACAACCATAGAACTAGCGTATCACTTATCATCCTTAAAATTAGGTATGTACATGACGAAGACAGGTAGTGAACCCATCCATTCTCACTCCTGCCTCTCGCCAGTACATACAACCATAGAACTAGCGTATCACTTATCATCCTTAAAATTAGGTATGTACATGACGAAGACAGGTAGTGAACCCATCCATTCTCACTCCTGCCTCTCGCTAGTACATACAACCATAAAACAAAGTAAAGTCGTGAACCCATCCATTCTCACGCTTTACTCTCCATAACCCATAGAACAAAGTAAAGTCGCGAACCCATCCGGTTTCACGCCTTACTCTTGTTTAACCATCCAATAGAAAATCAAAGGTAAAGTTGCGAATCCATCCATTCTCGCTCTTGACCTGCAACAATACAAACAAACATATATATATATATATATACTAGCTGACCCGGCGAACTCAGTTCCGCCTTAAAGGCAATAAATAAGCCGATTTTCGAACTTAGTAAGTAAATTTTTTTCTTAGAAAAAAAAATGAAGTACATTAATCATTTATTATTGTTTCTGCATTTCAGTACATAGGTTGCTCTTCACTTAAGTACCTTGTGATACACGACATTTTTTGTTTTCTTATCAGGCGCAAAAACAAACAACGCAGATGGTCTTCCGACCCGTGAACATGCCACATATAATTGACCATGGGAAAAAACATGGATGTTCTAGATTCAAACCACAAACTTTTAAGGATTGGCCTTGTGATTTGTTGATGGTCATGGCAAATCCAAGACGGATCGGAAATTGAAGTCTTTTAAATTCAAACGGCAAATCGGTTGGGATCATCGGGATCCTCGGAATGAGAACTTCCTCACCTTTGAATTTTCCTTTCAGTATCGTCGCGTAAATTACATTTTTCATCAATTTTCTAACCACCAAACGCGTACCGTTGCACAGTTTTGGTTGGTTTATGTTTCGAAGCATGATTACTACGGAGCCAACTTTTAGGCGTAAATTGTGCGGTGGTAAGCCAGGCACATCCAAGGAGTTTAAAAATTCAATTGGATAGTTGGTGGCTTCATCTTCATTTGTGACGCAGTCAATAGATTTGAATGAATGCATTATTCCAATGATCTTATTTTGAATTATATAGTTCAGGTCGTCTACATCTTTATTCTTAGCCGCTAAAATTGCTCGCTCACTCAACAATTCATTATTTTTGTAGTTAGAAATAGTGTCTGGAAATACATTGTTGATAAGTTCGTCTTTTGATGAGACAAAATTACAGAAATTATTTGGAAATGATATCAATCCGCTCGATTCATCGACAGGTACTTGACCATTACCGATAGTCAGCAATTGCTCAGAGAAATCTTCAGCAGATGTATCATTAAGCAATGCAACTCTCATGTTTGTTGTCAGCTGCAGTTTCTTCACATAGCGCCATAGATTCGACGATTTGAGGCAAGCGTTTATTTCGTCGGCAGCCGTAGATCTTGGAATTACTGGCAGTGTTTGGCGAAAATCGCCAGATAGTAAAATCATTGCTCCTCCAAAACATCTCGAGTCATTCCGTAAATCTTTAAATATTCGGTTAAGTGCTTCTAATGCACGTTTATGCGCCATTGTGCATTCGTCCCAGATGATGATTTTCGATGCCGATAAAACTTTGGCCATTGCTGAATTTTTCGTAATATTACACGTTGGTTCTTCAATAGTTTGAAGATTTAACGGTAATTTTAATGCTGAATGAGCCGTACGGCATCCTTCTAACAATGTGGCTGCTATTCCAGAATAAGCAACTGCAACCGCTATGTTGGATCTCGCACGAACAGTGGCTAAAACTACTGACATGAGGAATGTCTTACCTGTTCCACCAGGGGCATCTAGGAAATATAAACCACCATTTCCATCATCGATTGCCTTCATTAAAGTATCATAAACTTCCTTTTGTTGGGAATTCAACAGGGGTACATTAGTTTGAACTACTAAATCTAATTCCTGGTGATCATATTCATGTTCCCGTTCCAATTCTCGATTAAATGCGTCATTCATTTCACGATTGGGCGCTGGCATTCCTAACCTGATTAATAAACTACCGCACATGAGGTAACACATATCTTCGATCAAGAGTAAAGCACGATTATGTATCTCCTCATTCATCTCAACATCGTGATTTCTGGAAGTGATACGAATTTGATGTAAAATATCTTCTGACATATTATCCTTATATTTGTGCCACAGGTTACATGGGTTTGATGGAAAGCATGTCGAAATTATGATAGCGAATAATGTGCGTATCTGACTTGGAGATGCAGAGATAATGGCTTCAGCGATTGTCGTATCCCAATGGGTATCGTTTTCTAATAAGTTCAGTTCTTCACATGCGGCACGATATGTGAGTAGTAGTAGTATGTATGGGAATATTACACCATTAACAGTCCGGAGTGTCTCAAATGACGTTGGCCCACGCACATTTACCAGCAACAACCGCAAATAGAAACATTCATCATTCTTTGGATGAACTGTATTCATACGACCATCAGTAGAACGCACATCCGGATACCCAGGAACCGCATCGTCTTGCTTCCGTCTTTGAAAATTCTTCGATGAAGCATTCCAAGTATAATAACGTGGCATCTCCGAGTAAAGCAAAGTTCGTGCAAACGGATCGCTTTGGCAGATCGCAAAGAAACTGGTCAATGTAGTTGCTGGAGGTGTTTCAGAACGTTGCATAGCATTCGAAGCCGTGAAATATACTCGTAGACCATTCTCCAGATGCACCGCCAAATGCACAACAGTAGGATGACGTTCGTGAATAGGGAATGCGAATATACGCCAAATCACTTCATTACAGTTTACATAACGACCAACTTTATAGGCTGAAATTTCATCGTTGGTATTTGAGGATTGCAATCCAAAAACCGCCATATCGCTGCCTTTCGTGACATATTTGAAAATATATTTTATGGACTTTACTGAATTGCAATACTCAACTTTGCAATTTGTCTTGAACGTTTTAGAAATAAGTGGCGAATATGGAACAATCCAACTGTTGTCGACAACGAAATCCATTCTTTTCACTTTTGTTGTGACAGTTCCACCGTTGTCATCTGGTGATCGACGCTGATACAGCGGATAACCATCGTTACCAGCGACGGACTCCGCCGTAAATTTCCGTGGATATCGTTTAGAGCACTTTCCATCGACCATGCAAGGTGATTGGGGATTGATGGCGCCACACGGTTCATGAATCATATTTGTAATTACAATATTATGTAGGACTGGATCGGCTTCATGATCAAGAATCTCGGCACATATAATATCATCTATTTGGTTAGGTTGAATTCTTTCCGCTAACCAAATAAGAATAAGCGAATAAGAACGCAAATGTGCGTGCGGCAGGCCTCGCTTTTGCCATTCGATTGAATACATCCAGCATCGAGTATCTCCAAAGACGCGTTGTTTAACAATGAAGTTCATCAGGGACCGAATTTTTTGCCTGAATATACGTGCTGTGATGTCCTGTCTATCACTTGATGTTTGTCCGGGAAGCAGCAATTGAATAATTTCTATCCATTTTGGATTACAGGTAAAAGTAATAAATAGATCTGGCCGACCGTAATGACGAACATATGTCATTGCATCTTGCGCATATTCATGCATATGACGTGACTACCAATGTACGTCGCCGGCAGAATAGTTAATCGACCAATATTAGCTGCATTTCCTTCAGTACTAACTACATCACGTAAATGGATGTACTCCTCAGAACGCAGTTTGGCTTGGTTCAACCTAATGAAAGTTAAACGTTCCGTTTCTACTTTGACATACATGTCGACGCAATACTGCTGAAACAATCGACGAAACCGCAGCAAATAGTTGTCAGCATTTTGACGAATCATCAAACGATATGCGTAATAATTCATTGAGCTTACTTTCTTTGTAGTTTCTTCACCTGAAATTAAAACAGTAGATTTAATATTTCATATGTAAATTTTTTGCATAATGAATAACGGGTTGCCAGTCATTTGTCTAATAAATAAAATAAATTATGATATTGATACTCACCATTCAATTGATTTATCATTTTGATATTAAAATAATATCCATCTTCTCCTTGCCAAAACATCAGCAGGTATTGCAATGCGTCATATGATCGATGTGTTTCAGATATGTTTTGCAGTTGCTCAGTATCGCGACGTGTAAGCACAATATCGCGTGTTTCCAATTGTTAACAAACAATCAGGATAGCAACTTCATCTATTGTTGGAGCGTTATATGTGAGTTCATGTATTCCAGATGGTCGTTTATCTGCTTTGATGACAACTTTATAGTCATCATTTGGCATGCGCTCTAAAGCACTCTTAAACAACCTGACAAACGCATGATATTTTTGAGTGTTTCCAAGAAAGTGGCGTGATTCTGGTGTTTCGCCACAAAGCAATGAATACAATGGCTCAGGTGGCGGAGTCAACAATTGCAATTTCACTTTACCACTAAGGCAGCATAATTCTGGCGTTTCTCCGGAAAACTTTAATGCACCACAATACTTGCAAACAACGTCCATTTGCCCAATGCAAACGCTAGGATGCAAGCTATTGCTGCAATCGTATCGAAACGCTGCTCGATTCAAATCAGCACTTGATAAATCTCTTGTTCTGCGTCGCAAATTATCTATTTGTTGACCTCTGTTGTTCGCTCGACGATTTTGCATTGTCGACCGAGCCGTTTCACGGGCTGCCTCACTTTGCTCTTGTGATTGAGAAGCATGAAGTCGAGCCATACTAACGCGGCGCTGTTCACGTGCAATTTCTTGTTCTTCTTCAGTCCTTTCATTTGCAGTGTTTCGTATCCTTCTTGCATTACGGCTTTGTCGGGAAAGATTCGATCGTCTTGGTCGCGGCATTAGTAATTAAACTTCACTGCACTTCAATTCACCTAAATATTTATTTAAAAACTCAAATTTTCAACCATTCATTCATAGACAAAATTACTTAGCTTTATGAGATTGTCATCCATACGTCCATTACATAGCTGTCATTTGTGTTTTATTATTCCAAGTCTGATTCTTTTTTGTTATACCACGTTTTATAGTGACTGATGTTTTATGTCAAGTCACACGGAAACACTGTCGAACGGAATAAATAGTATCCTATGTCCGTCTCCTGGCTCTAAGCTACCTCCTCACCAATTTTCAGCCATATCGGTAAAGCCGTTCTTGAGTTATAAATAGTGTAACTAACACGACTTTCTTTTATATATATATAATTATAAATTTTATGTTACGGGAGTAAATAACGCACAATTTGATTTATCAAAAATAGAAAATTTTAATATTATTATAAAATTAAATTACATAGGTACTTAAATTAGTTGAAGTAAAATGATCTACTAACCTAAAATAGAAAAATCGACAATTAAAGGTTTTTACTTCCAATATTTTAGTAGATCGACACTGTACTACTTTAATTAGTTTAACTATCAATTTTATGAAATGTATTACTTTCAATCAATGATAAACAAATCACTTCACGAGCAAACTACCAACAATATTACCGCGCTTCGTAGCTACCATAGATTCAAAAAATCCAGCGTCGTTATTTTAGGTGGAATACACAACGTACTGTATACAAAGCTTACATCTCCCCCCCTTAAAAGTGAAAATTAACTGGGGTTAATTTGAGTAATCATATTGGGGAACGAGCTTTGTTACATGGTAAAATCCCAAGGACTTTTTATTCTTTCCAGTGTTGATTCTGCATAGCGAATCTGATATCATTTCTTCTATCGGAAAAGGACCAATTTTAATTTCATCCATCTTAGACCTGTTCATCTTATTACAGTCCACTATGTAAACCATATCACCTTTTTGAAACTTGTAATCTATTCTATTTTTGTCAAAAATAGCCTTGTTCAATTCATGTGATTTTTTTGATCTGAGAAATGCTGTTTGTCGGTCTTTTTCTAGTTCTCCATGTTCTATTTGTTTTCTTTTTAGGTCCGTTGGTAGTAAGTCAGTTTGTTCTCCACTTAACAGATATAGAGGCGAATAACCTGTCACTGTATAGTTTGTTGAGTTGTAGGCTTTCACACAATCCATTGCCACAGTTGTCCAAGCCATTCTTTTTTTTTTGCTATTCAATGCACATCTAATCCTATTCACCAGCGTCTGGCTCAATCTTTCATTATGACCATTAGAAAAAGGAGCATCCACTGCTGTAAAAATTAAATCAACAGAGTGATCCTTTAAATATTTCTTAAATTCTTTTGAATTCAGTGCTGGATATTGATCTGAAAGCAATATCTCAACTTCATTGTTTTTGATCACTTGGTCAACCAGTTTTATAAAGTCCTTAGCCAGTTGTGTCTTTGAGCATGAAATATAGGCATAACGTGTGAAATGATCCATTAATAAGTGTAGATACTTTTTTGAAGACCTGTTGTCACCAAATCCTCCTATTGTGTCTATGGAAATTATTTGAAAAAGTTTGTCAGCCGGTCCTAATTGTGACATGAGTCCGTATTTTCTATTTAATGGACTTTTGTTTTTTATACAAACTTCACATCGACGGCAAATCAACTTTGTTATCCAGAAGATTTGGTGCTGTGTAGAAGGGTCTTATTTTTGACTCGATCTGATTCCTATGTGACAGAAATGCTCATGCACCTTTTTTATTAATATCTTACTGTATTCTTCGGATAAAATGATTTTGTTTTTCTTGTTGCTCCGCTTGTAATATATACCATTTACTCTAATAAAACTATGTTTGTTTTCTATGTTTGAAGTTTTGGTCTGGTCATCTAGTATTTCCTCAATTTTTACAATATTTACTGTTCTCAAATTATCTCCTTTGTTTTCGTGGCTTTCATACACAGGATTTCTGCTTAAACAGTCCGCTTCTGTATTGTTTCTAACTGGATTGTATTTTATTACAAAGTTATATTGTGATAGGTAATGGGTCACAGTGGTAAGAACGCGTGAATATTAACCGATGGTCGTGGGTTCAAACCCGGGCAAGCACCACTGAATTTCATGTGCTTAATTTGTGATTATAATTCATCTCGTGCTTGACGGTGAAGGAAAACATCGTGAGGAAACCGACATGTGTCAAATTTCACTTCAATTCTGTCACATGTGTATTCCACCAATCCGCATTGGAGCAGCGTGGTGGAATAAGCTCCAAAACCTTCTTCTCAAAAGAGAAGAGGCCTTAGCCCAGCAGTGGGACATTCACAGGCTGTTACTGTACTGTTACTGTATGGGTCATGTCTCCCAGTTCATCGTCTGTTCTGTTCTTTATGTTTAAATTTTCTAGCGGCTTGTGGTTCGTATAAATTGTGAATAAATTTCCTATTAGCCAGTGTTGCCAAAATTTCAAACTTTCTTTTATGGCTAAGCATTCTAAAAATATGGCTTTCTTCTTTTTTTGACATTCGTTCAACTTTTTAGAAAAGTACGCCACTGGCTTGATTTCTCCACATTTTTGTGTTTGTTTCAGTATTGCGCCAATTCCTTTTATACTTGCATCAGTGTAAATAAAAGTTGGCGCCTCTCGATCAAAAATAGCCAGAACTGGGGCCGAGCATAAATGATTTTTAATTGTTTGGAAAGCCTTTTTACAATCATCTGACCAATCAAAATTGATGTTTTTTCTAAGTAAATTGTGTATTGGATCAAGAGTTATTGCAGCATTAGGAATGTAGTTATTATAAAAATTTACTTTACCCAGAAATTGTCTTATTTGTTTCTTGTTTTGTGGTGCTGGAAATTCTGCAATAGATCTAAGGTTATCTTTCAAAGGTGTGACTGTATTACCTTTTATTAAGTGTCCCAATAACCTTACCGACTGTGCCGCAAATTTACATTTTGTTAATTTAAGACGGAATCCTTCTTCAGCAATTGCATCCAGCAGTTTGGATAAATGGTCCATATGTTCGTTAAAAGTTCTTGAAAAAACCATAATATCATCTATGTAATTCATCACAAAATTTGACAAGTTATGTTTTCTTATTATATTAGTCAGGATTCTTTGGAAAATTGCCGGAGCTGTTTTCAGTCCAAATGGAAGGCAAGTCCATTGATAATGACCCTCTTGGGTAACAAAACCTGTTTTCTCTCTGTCGCTGATCCTCAATGGTATAGACCAAAAAGCCGAATTAATGTCAAGGGTAGTAAAATACCTACAGTTTATCGTTTTTACCATTAGATCTCCTATTAGAGGAAATGGCTGTGGTTGTGGAACAATAATCTTATTAAGATCTCTAAAGTCAATACATAATCTTGACTTTTTCCCTTAATCACGTTTGAATGCCAGTGTCACTGGTGCTGCGAAAGGGCTATAAGATTCTTCAATTAATTATTTTTTTAGCAATTGACCAATTTGTTTCTCAATTTCTTCTTTATCATCTAAGGAGCATCTATATGGTCTTTTTGAGCAATATTTCTCCACATGTAGGTCTATAAATGGTTCATAGTATTTGGCCGATATCATATTTATCCTTCGCAAATATGTGTTTATAATCATCTAATAATGCACTAATTCTCCTTCTTTCGAAGTTTTCCAAGTAAGTGGTATCTATATATATCAAATTTGTTCACATCTATGCCCTCATTGAAATTTATATTGTTGTTCAATGTTTCTGACAGAAGCTTTTTGGTTTCAATTTCTTGTTAATTATAGTTTTCGTCTTCAGTGGGGCTGATATATATACAGGATGACTGGTTAATTACTATCAATATTTAAGGAGAATACTCGGTACATGATTCTCATTCGAATTATGTAAAAAAAAATAGGTACTTAATTTTTGACCAAATTTCCGTATAAATAAATAAAGTGTGGACCCGTTCCCAGCCTTGCCGGCGGCGCGTGCGGCGGTGTGGTGTTGTATCAGCACGCCGCCGCACGCGCCGTGTGTCGCTACTCCCAACCCCCGCCCCGTGGCGTTAGTCGGGCGAGCGCCGCCGTAAGGTCTGTACGTCCGTCTTCCCGCGCGCGCGCCTAGCGATCGATCTTACGCGTATACCTAATCTGTCGTGTGTGCGTGTGACCCGTTATTACTTATTAGTAATTAAGTATGGCTTATCAATACACAAATGCAGAATACTTGGACAAAAACATATTGTTCACGGACGAAGCTACGTTTACTAAGTTAGGTATTTTTAACGTACACAATGAACATTGGTGGAGTCATTCCAATCCATACGTTACGCGACAGGACGCTTATCAACACAGGTTTAGTGTTAACGTGTGGGCTGGTGTTTTAAATAACTGTTTGTTATTGGTTATATATGGCCGTATTTCATCGAAGGACTCAATGCTGTGTCATACTTAGACATTTTAAACAGTGCGGTGAATGACATGCTCGATGATGTACCACTGAGCAATCTCCAAAACTTATTTTATCAACACGACGGAGCACCCGCGCACTATCAGACGCAGGTACGTGAGTACTTAAACAATACGTTTGGAGATCGCTGGATAGGGCGCGGAGGGCCTGTGCCATGGCCAGCTCGCTCTCCAGATCTCACTCCACTGGACATTTTTTAAGGTTTTAAAGAAAACTTTGAACATTTGTTAAGGTTAGTGTAGTTATGTAGGTAAATAGGTAGTTTAATGATTGACAATTGTTGTAAATAAGTATGATTCCATTTTTACGCCGGAAATACCAAGATAGGTAAACAGTTCATATTATTTTTTGTGTCAAGTTCACACCATTTACCTAGTCAATAAATTGGTTGCTTAAACGAATGAAATATCTTGGTATTTTTGCCTGTCCTAAGCCAGGATTAAAGTATGAAGGGAATTGGATCATTTATGTTTATCTAAGGTAGCCTGCTACCCTGTTAACACGCGGCGGCGCGCGGCGTTTGGATGTAGGTAAACTACCGCGCGATAACTAAATGTACCTACCTACATAACTGTTTTGTGTCGATAACGCAGCTAGGGTGTTCACACGATGCGTAATTAATTACATAACTTTTGGTTAACTTTACTTAGAAGTTTATTAATATTTATGTTATATTAATTTTTATTTTGTCATATATGATCGTCAAATATCACGTCCTCAAGTATCGATAGTAATTCACCAGTCACGTAATTCACCAGCCTGTATATAAGATAGGTTATTGAGGATGCTCAAAATGAAACACAAATTGTTTCTCCGAAAATACAAAGAAACGACATTTAAAGTTCACTAATATCGCCTCCATATATCTCTTTATTTTTTTATAATATCAAAGTTCAAAATAATCTAAACATTATCCGTCATTCTGTCATTCAACCATCAAATGCGCGGCAAACTGACTTTTAGTTACAGATTAAAAACGCGCGGAGCGCAGCAAATTTGGAATAATGAAATGTCATTTCATTACATCTCCCCCCCTAAGAGCGAAAATTCTAAATAATATAATCTACTATAAACGAAAATTTTAAATAATCTAATCTACTATAAACGAAAATTCTAAATAATATAATCTAGAAGTTATCTTCATATTCGTTTTCTTCTACCTCATCTGCTGTGATAGGTTGTAATTTTGTTATGTGAAATAAAGTTGATTCTGTTTTCCTGTTGCCAGTGTCAATCCTATAAATGGATTTTGATATTTTCTCTATTATCTTGAAAGGGCCTATTTTTAATTCGTCTAATTTTTTTCTATTCAGTCTATTTCCATTTTCTACATATACGCTGTCTCCTATCTCAAACTCTTGCATTTTCCTATTTCTATCAAATATTTTCTTATTGTACTTATGGGATTTTATTGTATTCTCTAATGCTAATCTTCTATCAGCAATCCACTTGTCTTCGGTTTCTATTGTTTTAATTTCATTTGGTAGAATACTAACATTTGTTCCGTCCAGTAAATATTTTGGTGCAAAACCTGTAACAGAGTGGTCTGTTTCATTATATTTCTCTATACATTCTCTTGCTATTGTTGTCCATGTTCTCTTATTATTTTTCTCATTTATTTTACATCTTATTTTATTTACAATTGTTTGGTTTAATCGTTCATTCAGGCCGTTCGAAAATGGTGTATTCACATCTGTAAAAATTAGTTTAATGTTATTCTCCTGCAAATGTTGTTTAAATTCTATTGAATTGATGCCTGGATATTGATCGGTCAGAATTATTCCAATCTCATCTGTCTCTAGTACTTTCTTTGTTAATTTTATAAAGTCACTTGCGTTCTGTGTTTTTGAAGTTGTAATAAAAGCATATCTTGTGTAGTGGTCTACTAAAAGGTGTAAGTATTTTTTTGTGGACCTAGATCCCCCGAAGCCACCTATAGTATCCATTGACATTATCTCAAATGGTTTTGTCGCTGGTCCCAGTTGTGACATTAACCCAAATTTTCCTTGACATCTTGATTTATTTTTTATGCATATTTCACATGTTTTACAAATATTTATTATATTTTTTGTTAGGTTTTTAGCTGTATATATTGGACTTATTTTTTTCTGTAATTGTCTAATTCCAATATGACAATAGTCTTCACGCACCTTTTTTATTAATTCTTTACTAAATTTTTCTGAGAGTATAATCTTTTCATGTTTCTTTATTTTTTTATAATAGATTTTATTTTTTTGTAGTAAATTTTGTTTCTTTTCTTTTATTGTTTCATTTTTCTCTTGATCTTCAACTATATCTTTCATTTGTATTAAATTAACTATTTTCAATATTTCATCCTTGTTATCTTCTGATTCTAATACAGGGTTTCGGCTCAAACAATCTGCTTCTATATTTTCTTTACTTTGATGCCTTTTCTTTATGCTATTTTTTATTTTTGAGAAAGTGTTCATCTTGATAATATATGTATGATGAGTCACCGGTTTCAGCTCCTCAGGTAAAACATAACATTTTCTTTCTTCTGTAGATATCGAGGTTATGGCTAATATATTAGATTTGCAATCATTTGAGGCTATCATCGTAAATTCGAATTGCAGCCGGTCCATTTTAGTTAACGAAAATGTCGTTTTATAAGATAGGTTATTGAGGATGCTCAAAATGAAACACAAATTGTTTCTCCGAAAATACAAAGAAACGACATTTAAAGTTCACTAATATCGCCTCCTCTATTATATCTCTTTATTTTTTTATAATATCAAAGTTCAAAATAATCTAAACATTATCCGTCATTCTGTCATTCAACCATCAAATGCGCGGCAAACTGACTTTTAGTTACAGATTAAAAACGCGCGGAGCGCAGCAAATTTGGAATAATGAAATGTCATTTCATTACATATATTTGCACTAGGACTGGTATTTTTCTGAAGTTGGATGTTTAAATTCCCATTATGGGTCAACCCAAACCGCTTTATTGTATCCAGTCCCAAAAGCAATTCATGAGTGAAATTTTTATCATTGCAAATAAATGCATTTATTTCGTCTTCAATATCCAGTATTTTTCCATTTAATTTTATTAAACCTGTTGTTCCCCCCCCCCCCCCCCCAATTGTGTTGAATTTATTTTCAAAGTAATTTTTCCTTGAATTTTTTACTTTTATTAATTTAGAATTTATTAAGGTTATATTTGAACCAGGGTCATAAATACCTGTGCATTTCAGTGTGTCATTCAATATAACCTCAACTTCTATTAGTGGGGGGTGGGGGGAATATTTAGTTTTTTGTATTCTGAAATTGATCAATCTCCAACATCAAGTTTTTGCAGTGTTTTACACTGTCATTACTGTTCTTGCCTTTGAACCAACACAAGTCTTCAGAATGAAATCTGTTTTTCTTTCCAATCTTGTAACATATTTGGCATGGAGTTTTTTTTTCTCCATTCTACTTCTGATTTAGTAGAGTTTCTTTTCTCAGTAAAGTTTTTTTGTACATTTTTATTCTGATTTTCATGCATCCGTAGGGCACTAAAACGTAAAGTTTGGTTGGTCACCTCTTGTCTATCTAGATTACTTCTAATATAAGTTGGCAGTCCTGCGACAATTAAGTCAGTCAGGGTTCTGCTATCAATATCATTATTATACTCTAGTAACAATCTCTCTTTTTTTAATGCATATTCCAGCAGAGAGCGATTTAAATGTCTGTAAGTCAGTTCATAGATTACAGAAGACCAATTTTTATCTGTAAATGTGTCTAGAAAACACTTAATCACTTACTTCACTTATCACTTAATATCTCTAAAATTTTTAGTAATTTTCCATCTGTAGTAGATTCACTTGGGACTTGAGTGACTTCTTGTAATATATAATCATTAAACACCATATTTTCAGTACCATCTTCGTATAATGCTAAAACATCACTTGGCATAGTCATCCACACCTTTCTATTATGACCTCTTCTCTGTAATGTTTTTTTGTTTTCAAAAATTCTGGTACCTTTGTTAATAGGGGGTGGTGTTTCACTGCTTGGAAACATGGCGGTATGTGATATGATGTTCCATCATCTTTTTTTATTGATTTTATGATTATGGTGTTATTTTTCGGATCTTCATCTGCTGCCAACTCAATCTCAAATTGCAATCTCGTCATGTCCTTTATTCAAACTCTGACAATTGTCGATTTATAATATATAATATGTTACGGGAGTAAATAACGCACGTCAGAGTAAATAACGTAACGTTTGTCAGCCGGTCCTAATTGTGACATGAGTCCGTACTTTCTATTTAATCGGCTTTTGTTTTTTATACAAACTTCACATCGACGGCAAATCAACTTTATGTTGTCCAGAAGATTTGGTGCTGTGTAGAAGGGTCTTATTTTTGACTCGATCTGATTTATTCCTATGTGACAGAAATGCTCATGCACCTTTTTTATTAATATCTTACTGTATTCTTGGGATAAAATGATTTTGTTTTTCTTGTTGCTCCGCTTGTAATATATACCATTTTCTCTAATAAAACTATGTTTGTTTTCTATGTTTGAATTTTTGTTCTGGTCATCTAGTATTTCCTCAATTTTTACAATATTTACTGTTCTCAAATTATCTTCTTTGTTTTCGTGGCTTTCATACACAGGATTTCTGCTTAAACAGTCCGCTTCTGTATTGTTTCTAACTGGATTGTATTTTATTACAAAGTTATATTGTGATAGGTAATGGGTCATGTCTCCCAGTTCATCGTCTGTTCTGTTCTTTATGTTTAAATTTTCTAGCGGCTTGTGGTTCGTATAAATTGTGAATAAATTTCCTATTAGCCAGTGTTGCCAAAATTTCAAACTTTCTTTTATGGCTAAGCATTCTAAAAATATGGCTTTCTTCTTTTTTTGACATTCGTTCAACTTTTTAGAAAAGTACGCCACTGGCTTGATTTCTCCACATTTTTGTGTTTGTTTCAGTATTGCGCCAATTCCTTTTATACTTGCATCAGTGTAAATAAAAGTTGGCGCCTCTCGATCAAAAATAGCCAGAACTGGGGCCGAGCATAAATGATTTTTAATTGTTTGGAAAGCCTTTTTACAATCATCTGACCAATCAAAATTGATGTTTTTTCTAAGTAAATTGTGTATTGGATCAAGAGTTATTGCAGCATTAGGAATGTAGTTATTATAAAAATTTACTTTACCCAGAAATTGTCTTATTTGTTTCTTGTTTTGTGGTGCTGGAAATTCTGCAATAGATCTAAGGTTATCTTTCAAAGGTGTGACTGTATTACCTTTTATTAAGTGTCCCAAGAACCTTACCGACTGTGCCGCAAATTTACATTTTGTTAATTTCAGACGGAATCCTTCTTCAGCAATTGCATCCAGCAGTTAGGATAAATGGTCCATATGTTCGTTAAAAGTTCTTGAAAACACCATAATATCATCTATGTAATTCATCACAAAATTTGACAAGTTATGTTTTCTTATTATATTAGTCAGGATTCTTTGGAAAATTGCCGGAGCTGTTTTCAGTCCAAATGGAAGGCATGTCCATTGATAATGACCCTCTTGGGTAACAAAACCTGTTTTCTCTCTGTCGCTGATCCTCAATGGTATAGACCAAAAAGCCGAATTAATGTCAAGGGTAGTAAAATACCTACAGTTTATCGTTTTTACCATTAGATCTCCTATTAGAGGAAATGGCTGTGGTTGTGGAACAATAATCTTATTAAGATCTCTAAAGTCAATACATAATCTTGACTTTTTCCCTTAATCACGTTTGAATGCCAGTGTCACTGGTGCTGCGAAAGGGCTATAAGATTCTTCAATTAATTAATTTTTTAGCAATTGACCAATTTGTTTCTCAATTTCTTCTTTATCATCTAAGGAGCATCTATATGGTCTTTTTGAGCAATATTTCTCCACATGTAGGTCTATAAATGGTTCATAGTATTTGGCCGATATCATATTTATCCTTCGCAAATATGTGTTTATAATCATCTAATAATGCACTAATTCTCCTTCTTTCGAAGTTTTCCAAGTAAGTGGTATCTATATATATCAAATTTGTTCACATCTATGCCCTCATTGAAATTTATATTGTTGTTCAATGTTTCTGACAGAAGCTTTTTGGTTTCAATTTCTTGTTTATTATAGTCTTCGTCTTCAGTGGGGCTGATATATGTATTTGCACTAGGACTGGTATTTTTCTGAAGTTGGATGTTTAAATTCCCATTATGGGTCAACCCAAACCGCTTTATTGTATCCAGTCCCAAAAGCAATTCATGAGTGAAATTTTTATCATTGCAAATAAATGCATTTATTTCGTCTTCAATATTCAGTATTTTTCCATTTAATTTTATTAAACCTGTTGTTTTTTGAAAATTTGCTGCCTTTTCTAAGTTACACAACTATGCGTTGATTCTTCACCGTAAGATCGAACTCCGGCAGAATATTTTTGTAATCAAGTTTATTGTTACTAGAATTTTCAGTCTATTCTTTATAGTTCGACGATGACCTAGTATTAAATGACAAAATTATCTTAAAAAAGTTTTTAAAAGAAAGGACTACATGACCTTGAACGACGGCGACGAACGACGAACGGCCGACGTCGCGTTTCTGATGTCCGTCTGGCGTCTCACCAATCCGGTTGCTTGCTGTCCAGGCAGCGTCCGCGTTGCTCGCTATCCAGGCAACGTCCGTGTTGCTCGCTGTCCAGGCACCGTCCGCGTTGCTCGCTATCCAGGCAACGCCCGTGTTGCTCGCTGTCTAGGCGGCGCCCACGTTGCTCGATATCCAGCCGTCGTCCGCGTTGCTCGCTGTCCAGGCAGCATCCGAGTTGCTCGCTGTCCAGGCAACGTCCGTGTTGCTCGCTGTCTAGGCTGCGCCCACGTTGCTCCATGTCCAGCCGTCGTCCGCGTTGCTCGCTGTAAAGGCGGCGGGGCGTCCGCGTTGCTCGCTGTACAGGCAGCGTCCGCGTTGCTCGCTGTTCAACCGTCGTCCGCGTTGCTCGCTGTCCAGGCGGCGTTTGCGTTGTACCACATCATGCTCGGCTTGGATCCGAAACATTCATTCATTCTAGGCGCTGGAGCCGTTTACGCTCTCGCTGCATTTAATCTTCGCGTACGCACAGGTTTCGGCGGCTGCGCCTACTGTGACAGCTACGTGATGGAATTTGCCTAGCAGCGCCGTCTTCACGTCGAGGAACTTCTACGCGCCCATCGACTGGATTTCCCATTTTCTAAAACTCACAAACGTACAGTTCGATGATGACCTAGTATTAAATGACAAATATATCTTAAAAAAGTTTTTAAAAGAAAGGACTACATGACCTTGAACGACGGCGACGAACGACGAACGGCCGACGTCGCTTTTCTGATGTCCGTCTGGCGTCTCACCAATCCGGTTGCTTGCTGTCCAGGCAGCGTCCGCGTTGCTCGCTATCCAGGCAACGTCCGTGTTGCTCGCTGTCCAGGCAGCGTCCGCGTTGCTCGCTGTCCAGGCAATGCCCGTGTTGCTCGCTGTCTAGGCGGCGCCCATGTTGCTCGATATCCAGCCGTCGTCCCCGTTGCTCGCTGTACAGGCAGCGTCCGCGTTGCTCGCTGTTCAACCGTTGTCCGCGTTGCTCGCTGTCCAGGCGGCGTTTGCGTTGTACCACATCATGCTCGGCTTGGATCCGAAACATTCATTCATTTTAGGCGCTGGAGCCGTTTACGCTCTCGCTGCATTTAATCTTCGCGTACGCGCAGGTTTCGGCGGCTGCGCCTACTGTGACAGCTACGTGATGGAATTTGCCTAGCAGCGCCGTCTTCACGTCAAGGAACTTCTACGCACCCATCGACTGGATTTCCCATTTTCTAAAACTCACAAACGAACAGGAATAAGTAAATTATAAGTCTAAACAAACATATATTCGATATTTTATTTCTTATCAATAAATCATAAATCAGTACGAACAATAGAAATAAAAGTTCGGTTTCATTTTGTAGTGGTAGTAGGCGTAATTCAATATTTTAAACAAAATTATTTAAAATATATCATTAACCAAAACTATGATAAATCGGTTTTAACTCAAAATAAAATACTGGAATCGGTTACTTACGCGGTTTTGTATCCCACTTCTGAAATGTAAAACTACACCAGTAAAACAATTCTTCACATTATCTTTTAACACTTTAATTAAAATATTATCATTAATTTCTAAACATCTCAAAATAATTATTAAAAATCAGTAAAACCTTACAGTATTCATGAAACATTCCTTCGTGTTACAGGTGCGAGAAATGTTACGGGCGCAGGATTCAAACGGTCCAAGAATGCTAATGTTAATGACTGAACAGTTCCTATCAGATCCCAGGTTGCTCTTGTGGAGGAATCAGAACACTCCGATGACTGAGAAATGCCGGCAATTGTGGGAACAATTAGGTGCTCTGTGGGTCAGCATAGTCCTAGATCCTGGTAGCAATAAACATCATAGGATGCAATGGAGGCATCTGCTGGAGAAATGGTCGGCTGTTGAAGTTTGTCCGACTGAAGATCCAGATTATAGATCGTTTCCATTGGTAAGTTAATATAACATACTTTTAATTTTTTCATTGTAACTAGTAAATTATAATAAATCTTATTTAATATTCTTCAATCTCTTTCAGTACGCGAGAGAACGAGAAAGAAGCGAGAGGGACCGAGATAGAGACCACCGCGACAGGGACAGAGAGCGACATAGGGATAGAGAAGAGAGGGACAGGGAAAGATTGAGAGAGAGAGAGGAGAGAGATAGGTAAAGTAAAACGTGTGAACCAACTTAAGAAATTTTATTGATAAATTGGTGTCATAGATTAATTTATACTTTATAATTTTAGAGAAAGACATAGAGAGAGACAGAGAAGAGAAATGCATTCCCATTCAGAAAGTTCCGACGAGGAATCTAGACCTAATAAGTGAGCTAAACTTTTTTTTACTATTGAGTTCTTCAAAATATTGTTTTTAATACAATTAGGAATTAATTTTTGCTATTGTAATTTTTATCTATCCATGAAATTTATTATGAACTAGCAGCGCCCGCGGCTTCACCCGCGTATAATTAATAAAAATATAATAAATTATTTTATTACTATAATAATCACACACGCGCGTACACTCACATACACACACACCCACACACGGCTACTGGTAAAGAAATACGTAATTAACGATTTGAAATTAATGTTCATAAGATACCGTACCCATCTTATATATGGCCTAACATTTGCGCCATCACATGTTCTCTGTGTGTACCAATTTTCATCAAGATTGGTCAAGCCGTTCTCGAGTTATAAGAAGAAGATATACAGACAGACAGACAGACAAAAATGAAAAAAATAGTATAATGTGAATCACTGCATCATAAAACGATTATTTATCACAAAATTAGGTGAAATGTACAGACAGAACCAATAGACTTATATAGTAGTATAGATATTATGTCAAGAGTGGGCACACAAATAGTTTGGAAAGTCTGGATTAAACCTGCGAAATTACACCACCACAGATATTAAATTAAAACTTACAGTTTGTCTATCCTTATGAAATATTTAAGTTAATAACGACACCTGCACCCGATTACGCCTCTGCTATAATAATCTCTGGTATAGTTCGTTGTTTAAACCAAGTTATTATTTTTCTCATAATATATAATGCCTTATTTGTATAACCCATTTAGAAGATTTAAAATAACTTTATAATTTTTAATATTAGATAACATTCTCTGAATAGCCCACTGCTGGGCTAAGGCGTCCTCTGTTAATCAGGTCCTATTATTTTATTTATTCCAGTTAATCGCGATGTTTACTTATTTTTATTATTAACATTGTCAAAGATCACAACTACGTATGTAGTCTGTTAATGGCGCTATCATGTATATTACGAAATAATAATTATTATTATTATGTCCTTCTTGGCCGTTTTGGCTATTCTCGAAATACACTATTCAATAGCCAACTACGCAGGCCACAAAGACACAATGTGTATGCGCAAACAACAGTGCACTCGCTTACTCTCATAATAAGATGGGATAGAAGGAGAGAGATAGCATAGCTTTTACGTTATTTTCGTAATTTATGTCATGCGTACCAATAAGGATATATGTTATTTCCAGCTATGAACGCGAGTATAGAAGAGCGAGTAAAAGACTGCGGCTTCACAATCAAAGGCCGGCGCAGCTGACGCCGAGAACTGTGTTTCATAAGTAAGTCGCTATCGGACGAGATAAATTCATGTATCACGGGGACGGCAGAATAACGTAATGCATTCATTTTTACGTTTTTTTTTAATAGTTGTGAGCAAAATAAATTTATATAGTTAACTTAACTCATAGACGCTTAGTCTATGGAGGTTTAATATAAATATATTTTAATTTCTTTTATTGATTTTTCGTATAGTATCAAGAAAACTAAAATTTTCGCAATTTACCGGTAAAATTATATATGTATATATCTAATAAGTTATACATTATTCTTATTGTTTTTCATTAGTTTTGGATGCCTTCGATTAACTCCATATTACGTTTCTATACTTCTGGATTTGTTATAATATGTGTTTCTATAAAACAGTACAAGTAATCAATGTTCTAATTTGTCACATTTATAGAGCCCTGGATGCGGTGGACATTTCATGGGAAAATGAGCATCTTAAAAATATTTTAAGCTCGGATGAATTCAGTGATCCTGAAAAACCTGATAAAGCTGGTGCTTCCACAGGCTCTACCTCACTACAGGCCTACCCTAAGTTTAATGAATTAGGACAACCGTTATGGCACGGTGAGTTTAGTTATTATATTACTTAAATATATGACTATTTTAGTCATTTTAAGCTCTATTTATATCGGAAATTATTTAGAGCACTACTTAAATAACTAATTCAAGTAGTGTAGTATTCAAGTAGTAGTAGTAGTAGTAAAATGACAAAATTGCTAATATTTTTACGAGTATTAATTTAATAGTGTTCTTTAATTACGAAAAAAGTTTTTAATTGAATCATGTAAAATTTCGATTCAAGTATCACTTCACGTTAATGTTCGTACAAAGCGCGCTAAGGCTACTGTTCCCCGTCCCCGCAGAGCACCTGCCCGTGGTGGGCGCGCGCATCGAGGCGCTGCGCGCGCACGGCCGCGCGCCCGCCGCGCTGCGCCTCGCCGTCGCCGCCGCGCGCGCCATGCGGCACCGACAGGTCGGAGCCCTCGCAGTCTTACCACTCGCCTCTAGTTGCTAGCCGAATATTTTTGTGCACATCTGAATCGGTACCTTTGCACTGATTTCACAGAAAATACTTAAATATTAAATATTCAGTGATGAATACAATATTGAGAGATCTCCATAGACGATAGATGTGAATCAAAACCGAAGGTTTGGATCCAGTAGGATCAGCACTAATATTATGTACTTTTGTACAAAAACATTGATAAAAACACTCGCTCACAAATCAGGAGTTTTTTTTTATAGTGTGATACAATTTCTATTTCCAAGCGTCGACCTGAATTGATTTCCTCAGAGACTTACTAAAAACGATAAACTTATGTTCGTTGCGACAGGAGGTGGCCCAGCAGCGCTGGCAGGAGGCGGGCGGCGGCGAGGCTTCCAGCAGTAGCGCGGGCAGCGGCGCGTGCGCCAGTGACTCGTGCGCGGGACAGTGCGACCGCGCCAAGCTGTCGCTCGTGTGTGCGCATATGGACGCCGGCGCGTGTCTGGCCGCCGCCAGCACGTGCGCGCTGTCGCACTCGCAGCGGTGCATCGGCAGAGGTGACTGCTGGCCGACATTTCTTATATATCCCATAGAGCTTAAATAATAATATTATTATTTATTTATTATTATCCATTTGTTAACAGACAGTAGATGCTGGACGGGCTGGACCCTGGAGGCCATCTGGTGCGTGTACGAATGTCTGGCCGACGCATGTCTGGCGCCGGACGACCAGCGCGCCTCGCCCAGGCTGCACACGTACATCGACGAGGAGCCCAACACCGGCCTACCGCCCAGGTGACACTACTCACAATCTTTTGCGTATATTGACACCGCCCTGGAATATTATATCGAGACTAAGACAAAAGCGAGCATGGGACACAAACTAAGTCAATGCCATATTTTGGTCGTTGACTTCTGCGCTCTCAATGACACCCTACTTCAGAGCGGCAAAGTTATAAGTCACAACTGTTTTTTTCGTATTTATTTAAATTAACATGGGCCTCACATGTGTAATAATTAAACACATAATTTATCCGATTTAATTAATGTCGCATATCACTTTGTGACATTTCACGTTCGATTTCTGCGGTGTGTCTCGATTTGTTCCCACCGAATAGTCCTGCTGGATTCGTTACTACGATGTTTAAAACTCTATTCTTACTAAATCGATAAATTATTCGTGTCACTTACTTTGCGTGTTATTGCGTTAGTGTTATTTAGCGAAATGTAATCGTTGCAATAAACATTGTAATTAATTTATTGAATAATGTCACGTCGAATCGAGTTTGTTCCACTCGTTTTGCCAGTTTTGTTGAAGCTAATAATACTAGTTACTGAAGTATATTCTTCACGAAAATAAACAAAAACGATTTTTTTATTGTTTGAATATTTAAAAAATTTTAGAAATTGGTCACGACCTGTGAATTCTATATAAAAAAATAACTCCAATCTAATATTCATATATAATTAAAATATAGTTGTTGTTTCATCGATGTATAGAATGTAATGATAATAATATGTAAAGTATGTATGTATAATTTATCTCTATTCAGATATCAGCACGTGCCCGTAGCCGGTAGTAAGAATCCTGAGGAGACGTACCTCGCTCTCGCGCTGGAAGCAGCTCTACTCGGCCTGGGCATGCAGCGAATGTTACCCAGCGGCCTCTATGCGCAAGAGCGGTATTGTAAACAGGTATGTTGTGTTCATTGTAGTCGTGAGTTTCTTTTTAATGTTATGTATGAGTAAGTGAGTTTTGTACTAAATCTACTCGGTAGACTGTATACAATCCGAAATGGGGTATCTTTAAATTTAATTAAATCTTGCAATAGTGTGGAATAACTTTAATGAAGAAGATGTTTGATCAGTGAGGACACTCCTATGACATAATCGAAATGTTCTCACCGACACCCCCCCCCCCCGGTCCGCAGGAGGAGCGCCTGATCAGCCAGCTGCAGCGCGTGGAGGGCGAGGCGGCGGGCGGCGTGTGCGCCCGCGTGTCCCGCGCGCTGCTGGCGGGCGGGCCCGCCTCGTGCCTCGGCACCAAGCTGCACCCGCGGTCCGCGCCCGCGCACACCTTCGCGCGCTTCCTGTTCCTGGCGCTGCTGCCCGCCGACCCCGACCTGGCCTACCGCGTCGGCCTCCGGGCGATGAGGTACACTCCTCGCTTCGACGCTATCGGAAAATATGCCACGCAATTTTTTTAACTCAAATTCAAAAGCTGTCAAGTCACACCCAAATCGATAAGAGAACAATACATAGAATAACAGAAAAAATGAAGCTCAGACGCTCCACTACCGCGTGTGTTTGTACGTAACGTGCGCGTCGGTCGCAGGCTGCCGATGGTGGAGGAGGCGTACGCGCTGGACGGCGGCGGCGCGGCGGCGGGCGGCGCGGGCGCGTGGCACACGCTGCAGCACGCGGAGCAGCAGCAGGCGGCGCTGGCCAGCGCGCTGCTGGGCGCGGCGCGCGGCACGCCGGCGCGCCTGCGGGCGGCGCTGGCGGCGGCGCAGCGCCACGTGCGCTCGGCGGCGCAGCTGTTCCGCCTGGCGCAGGACGCGCTGCGCCACGCCGCGCCGCCCGACGCGCCGCACCACCACCGCGACCTGCTCGCCGCCGCCTTCGAGCTCGGCCTGCAGGTGAGCCCGCCTGTCGTTCCTGTCCTATAGCACGTTTATATTTTAGCACGCTTTGATAACGTTGGGCAATTTTTTTTAAGTACTCTTATCAATTATAAAAACCTCAAAACTTAATTATGATCGCTTTAAAAAATTAAATAAATGTGTAAATAAAATCGGGTAAATATTTATTGACACCAACAAATTAAGTATGTTTTTCCTCAGTTACTTGTATTACTTTATTAAGAGGAAGTATTACACTTAAACATGCAACGTACAGGTCCTCCGTATGACGTTGTCGGCTGTGAACTGGCGAAGACGCGAGATGGTTCGCTGGCTGGTGACGTGCGCCACGGAGTTGGGGCTCGACGCGCTGCTCTCCATCATGCAAAATTGGTTAGTAATTGCTTCAAATTTTATCGATTATAGCCAGGTAAAGATTATTAGCCATGTGTTTCAAGATTCTTATCCGTGTGCCGGTGAACTAGCCCTGTAAAGGCATTCCTAAGAATTAAGAAGTAAATAAAAGTGCTAAGAACCAAAAAAAAAACTTGATATAAAAATACCGATTAAAAAAACCTAAAACTAAATCGAGACTAAAAAAGCAAAAATAAAATTATTAAACAATCGAACGTATAATAACAATGAACTGTTGCAGTAATTTAATAACGTAGCGGTGCTCGGTGGTTCAGTATGTAGTGTAGTAGTATCAGAGTGTAGTGACCGATTTCGTCGCAGGTACGAGCTGTTCACCCCGACGGAGGCGACGGGCCCCGTGGCCGCGGCCGCCATGTCGCACGCCACGGCCCTCCGACTCGGCCTCAGCTTCGAGCAGCAGGAGAAGCTCAGCGCGTGCGCACGCACTCTCGCCCTCCAATGCGCCGCCAAGGTAACTTTAGCTGCGATTTACTCGAGTCATTAACGTGGAGTTTCTCATTGTCGTTTTATCAATTTTTAGCAAAAATAAAAAAGAAATTTAAGAAGCATCCTTGTCTTTCATCTCAAAATCATGAATATGTTTTATGTATGTAATAATATGTTAGTCTCTTGTTACGTGATAATAGATGTCGTTAGTAGTAAGGTTCAGTCGCGCTATATTAGAATTATTGTTTTTGCATTATTTAAACAAAATAAAGTGTTCGTCTGGAAGCATTGGTTTCACTGTGACATAGTGTCGACAGAAGTGGAGTTTGTACGATAAATGACGTGAGAGTGACCGTTGGCCAGGACCCGCCCGGGTGCGCGCTGAGCGCGCTGTCGGTGTGCGAGGGCTCGGCGGGCGCGTTCGAGGCGGCGTGCGCGGCGGTGGGCGGCGCGGCGGCGCGCGGCGCGCTCGCGTCCAGCCAGCTGTTCGCCGTGGCGCGCTACATGGAGCAGCGCGGCCAGCCCGCGCGCGCCATGCGCCTCGCCACGCTCGCCATGCGCAACCTGCACCTGCACTACAACCAGGCGAGTGGCCGAATATACACCCCCGTCTATACCTCGGGATTGACATTTTACAACCGTCGAAACCTGTACGATAATGTATAATTAAATATTACAGGACAGTCACCCCGCAATCGCGGACATCCACTGGGCGGTCGCCCTGGCGCACTCGCTGGGCCGCGCCGAGCTGCAGGCCATGCTACCTCTCCTCGTCAAGAATGTGCAGTGCGCGCCCGTTCTGGTGAGCGATATTCTTCACTGATCGACTAATGTCTTCATAATATATAAATGTAATCTGTCCGTGTGCATGATATGTGTAAATATTAAATGATTTTTTTATTAAAACTCAACATTGTGATAACTTGCTTGTAAAATAGATAAAAAAATCGAATGGTCGAATTTAATAAAATAATCATCAATCACTTGCTCAACCGAGTCTGATCGTCATTAAATTGGAATCGCATCGAATTCGCGTATCAGGGCGCACGTAGCGAGCTATCTAACGCAAGGCCTGTCGGTCGCAGTCGGACGTGCTGCGGCGCTGCTGCGTGGCGGCGGCGGGCTGCTCGCGCGCGCGGCCCCCTCCCCCGCGCCCGCCCACGCCGCTGCGCCCCCTGCTGGAGGCCGCGCTGCGCGCCTACGCCTCCACCACGCACGCGCGCCTCGCGCACATCTCGCCGCGACACTACGCAGACTTTGTTGACTTCCTTGGTAAGTGTACTTATCATTTCATCTCCATACAAGAACCACTCAACCGTGCGATATACCGACATCTTGAATTTTATGTTAACCAATTGCCTATTTTCGTTTCTCATCGTCAAAACCATTAACAACATAGATTATTAATATTACCTTTTAGAAATAATTACTATTAATTATTTTTAAAAGAAATTAAACCGAAATTGTGAATTCTTACGAGTGAAAGGAATATTTTATAAATTATAATGAACTAAGATTATATCTAATGTAAAATTATGATATACTATTCCAGGCAAAGCTCGAGACACATTTGCGCTGGCGCACGACGGTCCACACCAATTCGCTGCTCTATTACAAGAAATTAAATTAAAATATAAAGGCAAAAAGAAACTAATGTTCCTTGTCAAAGAGAGGTTCGGCTGAAAGTGTAGCAGATATTTACGTCTTGAAAGTTAATGTTGCAGTAAGTGAAAAATCCTATCTAACTGTAATGACACTACATACATGGCCATACATTTGTTGACATTATTTAAAATTGAATTTTATTTTATAAATTTCGTGCAATAAATGGCCACGTATTGTATATTTTTATAAATATATCCATTCGAATAAAAGACATATAAGGTTTAATATATAATATGAATCACGGCTGAACGTCATTACCTCATCGAAGTTCGCGCGAGCGTTCGTGTACTCAATTTGTACCAAACCAGTCTTTTCTAAAGTATTATTTTTATGTAACCTAGATTATAAAATACCTCTTAGATGTCGCATTAATGTAAGTAGTTAACATTGTAATGATCTCAATGATTCCATTGTGTATATAGATATAGTTTGTAAATATAATACGAGTTAAGTTTAGATATTAGTTCGTTGGAAAATGTTAGATATATTTTAAATAGGCGAATCTAGCGAGCGCTGAAAATTGTAAATGATAATAATATCGAAAAGCATATGTGTTAACGTTAATCTTAAAGCGCTCGTACGATGTTATATATTAATAAACGCCGTGAGTATAGCGTCCAATAGCAGTGGAATCAATAATGATTAAAATGACACCACACCAAAGAAATAATAATGTAAGCGATTCCTTAAGAGTGGAATGAGCGATGCCATCTTTCTTTCAGTATTCTTGAGTATTCATATATGTATATATATATATATATCTATAGGTGTTCGTTTTTTAAAACATTAAGCTGTCCACTTCATATTTTTCTGTTATGCCGCCATCTTGGTTTCTGTTACGGCCATTTTGTTTATTTTTTTTTTAGTTATGCTGCATTTTATTTGTATTATATCCTAATCCCCTATATTATACACAATTTCTATGTTAGAGTAGATGTAGATGTAAAGATTAAAAAAAGAAGTGCATTTATAAAGGTAGAAATGTTTAATATTTAAAGATAGACGTGACATTGGATAGTGTTCAGAAATTAGGATCAATTGATTATGATAGTATATAAGCTACGAGGGACTTTTGTACTTTTTGTGGTGTGTACTAGGGTTGTGCAAAGTAGCTATTTTTGTTATTCTTTTTGTTGCTGAAAATTTATATCATCATTTTTTAATTGGGCAAAAGTAACCAATGCAATAAATGAATTTTGCTAATTTTAAATTATTATTTTTTTGTAAATTTTATTACATCGAATATTAAGTCATTTTTGCCAACCCTACAATGTGTCAAATCCGTTAAAGCTATAAAATCGAAAGATTGAAAAAAAATCTCTGACATTAATTTGTTATTATCTTGTTGTAAATAATGTAAATTAAATTAGAATTAAACAACCAAATCCAATCAAATCAAACTTAAAACTTTAATGATTTTCGTTTCCATTAAAAGTAACTGTTTAACTGCTTCGTTTGATTGAGCTTAAACATTCTGAATGTTTACATTATTTACAAACAGAATTTAAACAGATAACTTAAATATATTTGAGATTCCTCGTATGAATAAGAGGTAAATTGCTTTTAATAAAAATGCAGACTGAAGTTGTTTTACTAGTTTGTGATCCTTTCTGTAATGTAATGCAAAATAGAGAAATATTTTGTAAATTTTACTTACAATTGCAGCTTACAATATTAAACAAATGTAACTTTAAAATTCGATGAGCAATAATTTAGTAGCCTTGTGCCGGTCTGTTTTTGATTGTATAAAATTAAATTCTGCAACGAGTGTCATTTACAAAATCAAGCTATAAATACGTGCTTTAATTTCATTAGGAGAAGTAGACAACAAATAATTTTATAAAATAAAATAATTTGCAATTATAATCATTATATCTTTGCTGAGTAAAAAATAATTATTATATAATATTTTATATATAATTAATGGCAAATTTATATAGCGTGATTCTGTAATGTACATAAGAATTAATAAATCTCCTACATAACTTAATATAAGTAATAAGTGCTGACTTGCCAAATTGCAACTTCAAGCAAATAAATGTTGACCGCAAGTGCCTTCAGGCGAGTCCAAATTTTTTCCAGACCGGCTTTTCTTTGTGATTTTACATTATATTATTTTTGATCTATTTGTACTGCATTTGTCGATTATTATCATTTGAAATTGTGTTTTACGTAAAACGTAGACACCCTTCAGTGTTGACTAAGAAGGTGATAATTTCAATAAAAATTATTAAAATCATCTTTTCGTTTTATTTATTGTATTAGTAGAAATGTTAAAAGAACATAATACCTACGTGTTTTATTTATTTAAGAATCGACTGTTAGGCGCATTGACTGAACCTGTATTCTGTTAACACCTTGTCTTGTTTAGCGACCGGCGATTAATATACCCTGACCGCGAAGCGAGATTTTCGGACGTTGCGTTGAACTGTCATAACTTGTCTCTGTTTCCCACCTATGAATATATTGCCATCGCATTTGTACAGGTTTGGCGAACCTCATTATCAAAGATATTAAAGCAATAAGCTTTATTAACTTCATTTCATTTTCGACTACTTTTAAATATGTTTTGGTAAGCCATTTCGATTTGTAATCTTTTAGTGCTATGCATAAAATCGGTAGGTATGCGTAAAGTATAAATGATTGTTGGGTATCGGACGCGTCCACCGTGTATATCTGATGAGTGGGTGGTATCCAGACGAGCTTGCACAAAGCTCTACCACCAGTGCAGTGTAGTTTGAATGCAAGCATTACGTTTTATATTTTGATACTTTTACACAATATTTTTTGCATTTGGTAATCAGTCTTTTCAAACAAGCTACATGCAACAGACGCAACAGTAGGTACTAAAATGATGTTAGGTACATTACTTGTTAGCTTCTGTGTAATAAAGTATCTGCTATGTACTCATCATCAAAACGTGGAGGGGACAAGGTGATTTTTTCCAAAATAATTAAAACTGATTTTATAAATTGCCTGAATGTACGTACGCTTCAAACAAAAATATGGTAATGTCTAATACGAATAAAGTTGTCCCATTTGAATTACTGAACCCCACGGACAAAGAATCAATATCTTTTCATAAATAGTAAAAAATATATGTATAAACGACTTACAGACAACCTCTTTTTTTAAATTAATTAAAAAATATCCTGGAAAACTACTTACTTTTAAGTAAAAAACATTGAGGTCTGTGATTGATGAATAATGACATTAAAATTCAAAGTCAATGCCAAAAATTATTGTCAATCGTCACGTCATTCAATTGACAATGCATGACAATGTGTATGTGACAATCTAATTACAAATCAGGTGATAATTGATGGAGAAAAGTATTATACGAAGATATCGATGAATGAATTAAAAAATGTAACAGATTTTAAACAACGATTACTATCGCAAATTGTTACGTTGTGAGAAATACAACATTGTTAATACATTAAAAGCTATTGAAAAAGAACAGCTATGTTCCGTCAGGTAAATAATAATATTTTGAACTTTATTATTTACTATGATTATTTATATTTATGGCAGTTGCTTATTTCACATAAGAGATTTAAGAATGATATTAAATATACGTCGTGCGACTTAGTTACTGAAAACAACCAAAACTAACATTACTATAGTTGCCTGGTGACAGACTGGAAAGAGCTGGGTGTCTTCGAGTTTTGGGAGTCACCTACTGTCGTCCAAGTTCAGAAATAAAAACCCACAAACTAAGAAATATGAACAGGTATTGTACAATATATAAAAAATACATAACTTAGGTAAATTATGTGTATAATATAACAATTTACTGTTTTCCTAACAGTTCTAATTAATATAATTTATATACTTAATGTAAGATATAAAATACTTAAATATATATCACTATTGTTATGAAGTAAAAAAGTAGAAAGAAAGTAGGAAAAGTTAACTTCATAAACAAATTCATATTATAATGTAAATTTAATTTTTTTTTAATAATTTGCAGATTGAAAAAGCCTTAAAGGACAGAGGACAATATAAAACAGAAAGTAAATTATTTTACACCAATCGTCATAATTTAAACGAATTTGATTGTGTTCAAGATGCAATCGAGATAGACAATAAAAACAGAGAAAACATTTTGCAAGATATTAGTTCATTGGTAAAGTTTATTTTTATAAACACTAGTATAAATTGTAGAATATTTTTTAATTCTATTTTTTTTTGTTTCAGATGTTGAAGAATGTTAATTTTAAAGATTTCACTATTCAATTATTTAAATCTGAAATTAAATTCATTTTAACTAACATAAGTGTTTATAAGGTGAGTTTGATAAATTATTTTGTGTCCATTTGAGTTTTAAAAGATATTTTTCGATGTGAATATTATCTAATTATATTTTGTAATTACTGTACAATGTTTCAGGATAAATGGAACAGAATTGATGATTCAAGGGGTGCTGTTATGAAAGTTTATAATTCTTTTAATTACACAGATGATATTAAATATGAAGCTAGGGTATAATCAACATTACTAATTAATGCATGGTATTGTAATAAGGCCGAGATGGCCCAGTGGTAAGAACGCGTGAATCTTAACCGATGATCGTGGGTTCAAACCCGGGCAAGCACCACTGAATTTCATGTGCTTAATTTGTGATTATAATTCACCTCGTGCTTGACGGTGAAGGAAAACATCGTGAGGAAACCTGCATGTGTCAAATTTCACTGAAATTCTTTCACATGTGTATTCCACCAATCCGCATTGGAGCAACGTGGTGGAATAAGCTCCAAAACCTTCTTCTCAAAAGAGGAGAAGAGACCTTAGCCCAGCAGTGGGACATTCACAGGCTGTTACTTTTTTTTTACTTTTATTGTAATAAGGAGAGGTAGCCAAAACTAGCATCAATCAGAAAAAAATTGTAAGTGTAACATACTTCAAATGACTTTTGTTGCATACTATGATGACTGTTTGAGAACAAACTCCTTGTAAAGATGTTACAATATTTTAATTTCATTAACACTTTGAAAAGTTAAAATGTTATATTGTAATTATATATAAAGCATACATAAGTGAATTGCATTATATATGTTAAGATCCCCTTCTGAGCATTAAGTTTAGCCATTTTCAAATAATTTAAGAACATTGCTTAGAAAAACATGCAACAGAAATATATATTAAATCAATTAAAATGAGATATATAAAAATGAAAGGATAATTTAAATTCTTTTTATATTTTTTACAGCTTTTGGAGTTACCAATGCCAGATAATTTTAAACTCGTTATAATAACGCCTAATGAAGTTGACGTGCTGTGCAGTTTATTCAATAAATTAACTAATCAAGGCTTGACAGCGGCTATTGGTAGTATACAGCCCCTCTTTACATCTATTTGCAAACAGCAAGCACCACATATTAAGTTTACTTCTACCTTTGATACATTACAGGTAAGTCGATTTAAGTTGTTAAAAAGTATTAATTGTCTATGGATGTCTTTGAATAGACAGTATGCCAGAAGGTTTACATGTGAATGGGTAGTTGCTTGGTAGCTTGGTGGTAGAGTTTTGTGCAAGCTCGTCTGGGTAGGTACCACCCGCTCATCAGATATTCTACTGCAAAACAGCAGTACTTGGTACTGCCTTCTGCCTGCCTATGCCAACAATATACAATGCCAACATTTATGGGCTTTGGTGACCACTTACCATCAGGTGGCCTGAAGATGGTCCGCCTACCTATGCCATAAAAAAAAAAGTTAAATACCTTACATTAATGTGGGGTTTAGAGCACTTTCGTGATGATGGTGCTTCAATTGATTTATGAAAGGCACCTAGGCTGCCGCCCCTGCAAGGTCTGCCTTAGAGTAAATACGCCACTGCAGAAATTTACATGACGCTAATTAATATGAACATCAGGGCTTCCAAGTACGAGTATGTACTTAAAAACAATAGTCGTATATCTAAGAGATTTTAAAATACTTTCAAAGTTTTTGGCAAATGGCAGCATTTGGTCTAGATCGTCGCCAAAGATGAAAATATTGGCATAGGAAATTGATCCGTGTAGTCTTTACTAATAAAGAGCACAATCGTATTTTTGAAAGAAATAATTAGAAGTTCAAATTATTATTATTTCGTAAATACGATTGTGTTCCTAATTTGTATTACGATATAGATCAATTTCCATTACAACTATTTAAATTTCTGGTGTTTTCTAAATCTGTTCACACATCACAGCAGGGTGCCATGGTTTTAAAACCTGGTAAAGTAAATACATATCCCTTTAGTAACAACAATCTTGCCCGATTGCTGCTCCTAATAATATTCGGTATGTGATATGTTTATGTTCAGAATTAACCTAACAATATTAAATTCGAACAATCGACTATCTTGATCAAAGTTGCCCAGTCTGAAATTAGCCACGAGTCGCGAGTATAGATGCAAAAAGTCGTGCACGGTAACATGATTCAGTTCATGGCTATTCTGTAAGAATTCACTTCATTACTCACCCGTGAAATGTTGCCAGCCGATTCATGGTGATATATGTAATATTTTGATGCGTGAAATCTTGAAATGTTATAATTATTATTATTGATCAATGTCTGACATTTTATTACCTTTCCTGTAAAGTCTGGTAAGTCTCGAGTTGACTTACAGAATTACAAACAAAGAATTATTTTATGTAGGACAATCAACAGTAGCTACCTAAAGGTAGAAGGGAAATATTACTACATAAACAAAATAAGAAGCGGGCATCATAAATTAAACATAAAAATATATAAATATTTAAATAACCATCCAACCATTATAAATTTTCCATCGGGTATCGATTTTAAATCGTCTAGTTTAACTTACCGCTATTATTTTCAGGAAACCACTAATGTTGACTACAACTTGGCGAAAACTGAATACGGTAATGTGAAAATTGACGAACATGGTGTTTCAATAAAAGTTTTTACTTGTAAGTAACATTATTGTATAATATATAGGGTTTTCCAATAGGGACGCTTGAACTTTGACAGCTGATTGCGGCCATGTTGTTTGAGTGACAGCTGTCAAATGCAGTGTGTTATATTCATTCCGTCCTCCCAAACCACCATGGCAGGTTACAGTGTCGAGCAGCACGTGCAAATCATAAAATTGTTTTATGAAAATGGGTCTTCAGTTCGAGCAACGTTCCGCGCACTTCGCCCGTTTTACGGTCGCGATGATCGTCCTGCCGAGTCGACTATCCGTCGATTGGTGGACAAATTCGAGTCAACCGGGTCAGTTAACAATCAGCCGGTTCCCGTGCGTCAACGTAACGCGAGATCTGCCGAGAATATCGCCGCTGTGCGCGACAGTGTCCTCGAAAACCCGCGGCAGTCAATTCCGCGTCGCGCACAGGAACTCGGCCTTTCGCAGACGACAACTTGGCGAATTTTGCGTTGTGACTTGAGCCTGCACCCGTACAAAATCCAGCTGACCCAAGAGCTCAAGGTTAATGACCATAGACAGCGCCGTGTGTTCGCTGACTGAGCATTAGAGCAGTTGGAAGTTGACGCCGATTTTGGGAAAAAAATCATCTTCAGCGACGAGGCGCATTTTTGGATGAATGGCTATGTCAACAAGCAAAATTGCCGTATTTGGGACGAGACCAATCCACACGAGGTTCACCAAGTGGCAATGCACCCGCAGAAAGTGACTGTTTGGTGCGGATTTTGGGCCGGAGGCGTGATTGGTCCGTATTTTTTCGAAAACGATAATGGTGTGGCCGTCACCGTCAATGGTGAGCGATACCGGTCGATGATAACCAACTTCTTTTGGCCTGAAATCGAGAATATGGATCTGGACAACATGTGGTTTCAACAGGACGGTGCTACGTGCCACACAGCACACGCTACGATGGAAGTTCTGCACGATCAAGCGCCCTTAATGGAAAACCCTATATATGTACATTTTGTATCAATGTTTTGCGTGTGTTTGGCTATTTTACGCACAAACATAGATAGTAAATAAATCGTTTAATGATGGTCTTATTTTTTCCTTGTACTGTGGACTATGATTATAGCAAATCATTTTTAGATGTAGTGTAATAATTGTGTCAATGTAGCCGAAAGAAAATCAACCATGTCATTTTTCTGGAGAGAACATACTATAAACGCAAGGGCTTGTAAATGTCCGTAGCCAGCCGGTCGTAAGCAGTAGTTCCTCTTCCTTTGAAGAGAAGGTTTTGGAGCTTATATTATCACGCTGCTCCAATGCAGGTTGTATCCAGATACACATGTGGCGGAATTTCAGCGGAATTAGACACATGCTGGATTTCCCACTATGTTTTCGGTCACCGCTGAGCACGACTGAGCTCATGAAAATTCAGTGGTGCCTGGCTGGGTTTGTACCCGAGATCATCGGATAAGATTCACGCGTAGATTAACTCGTCGTCGGTTAACTGCATTCATATGTTTTATATAATAAAATCAGAAATCAAATATATTTTATTAATGTAGGGTCTTACAAGCACTTTTAAATCGTCATTTTACAAGACATAAATGAAAGTAAAGCTACCGCCGGTTCGTAACGGAAACTTCAAGTAACTTTAATGTTTTATTGCGTTTATATTTTCAGATATGTATCCCTCTAACAATCGACCAAAAGAATCTTCGAAACTGGAATGTAACAATCTGAGAAATAATTTTTTTTTCGGACTCATATTTAAAGACACGGCCATTTTTACCGGCCAGTACGTTGATGTAACCAAATTTTAAAATTAGAAAAAATAAATAAAACGATATCACTATAAATGTCTTTTATTTAACTGTGACATGGCTTTGATATTTTATGTGTCAGTAATTTCCCGCCAAAATCCGTTTCGTGTTCATTATGGCCGTTATCTATGTTCCTGTTACGCTGGTAATTTTCTTGGGATTTATCAGGTGTTTTTTGTTTATGTGTCTGTGAAAGATTAATATATTTATGGAGTATCGCATAATATGGATCTTCACCAGAAAGTGTCCGAAATGTATGAAATAAGGGTTCTGTAAATTAACAGAATGGGGCTACAGCAAGAGGGTCCTTTTTAATTTGATTTTATAAGTAGAACTAACAGAATATTTTAAAAATAGTAGTAATATTTGAAGGTGGATGTCCTAGGTAATCTGTCTTTCTCTAATTCTGTTTTACTCTTCCGCCTACAAGACACCAGCCTAGGGCCCTGACGATCAGAGGATTTCCACCCAGCCAAAGATAATATAATTTTACTTATTGCCTCGGAATGCGAGCCCTCAAATTCAAATTCAAAATACTTTATTCAATATTGAAGTATTACACTTTCTTATTGATAGTCAAACTAGAAACTACCACCGTTTCGGAAATAAACACCCAGCCCTGAGAAGAACCGGCGAAAGAAACTCAGCAGATTGATGTTTTTTGTATTTTTTTTAAATATTTATCATGATAAATATTTCGTTTACAAAGAAATAGCCATGCGGCGATCGTCTAATTCCCAAGGTGTGTTATCATCAATAAATTCATTAATTGTATAACAACCTTCTGCACACAAACGTTCCTTTACAATTTTTTTCAATTTAGCAACTGAGGAACGCTTTTTATCGCTTTCTGCGATCCTGTCGTAGAATCGTATAAATTGCCCCATAAAAGAGTCACTGACTCTATGCAGTCGAATAACGGGAGTAATTAATTTGTGTTTGTCAAAGTTCCTAGTAACCTTGGATCACTAACTTCGAGCCTGTTGAGTAGCGCATTCCTTCAGATTTCGCCATCTATATTTCAAACAGTGTGGGACACTTTTTATACACAAAGAAATTTCTTACGTTTTTTTCTTCTTTATCGCTGTAAAGTTCGTCGTATCCCAAAATAATTGGAGGAAGTATTATTAGGCCGGCTTGGCGCTGGTCGGACATGATCTGTTGTTTAAGGACAAAAACACAGTTTAAAATTAACATTAATAGTCAAAATATTCGTGATATAAGGAGAACCTCTACAGACACTGACGAAAAACATAATATTTTTTTATTAACCTGACCTGAAATTATAATCCATTTCCTTGGAATGGCACCGGCTCACAATCTAACCACTAACTAAGCGAGTTAAATAAATATACTTACCAACATCTTAATTCATACATTTATAACGAAATTATGCTTACAAAAATAGCATGAAGTTGCAGTACCAGAAAAATCAGCAATAACATTATTATATAAACATAAAACTCTTTTGTGTAATAGTTTTCAATTTATTTGCCTTTAAAACTTTACTTTTATCGATAAATCACAACGGCTCGCCATAATATGTACATGTGAAAATTTTAAAATTAAATTTCATTGCAAAATATTTTTTAAGAGTTTTTTTTTTATTCAATAGGTAGGCGGGCGAGCATATGGGCCCACTGATGGTAAGTGGTCAACTAGGTCCATATACAAAGAATGTTAACCATCGCTTACACCGCAAATGCGCCACCAATCTAGAGAACTAAGATATTATGGCCCTTGTGCCTGTAATTACACGGGCTCACTTACTCTTCAAACCGGAACAATAATAACAAGTACTGCTGTTTTGCGGTAGAATATCTGATAAGTGGGTGGCACCTGGTTAGGTACCGCCGTCTGGGTAGACGAGCTTGCACAAAGCTCTACCACCAGTTATATCGGATAAAAATACTTTTTTAAGGGCTTAAATACGGATAAAATAAATGTAATAAAATAAATGTAAATGTTATCGTTTATTTTATATCTCACAGTTGTGCTATGATTTCCTCCACATAGCTTGGATATTTGATACCGTGATCTTTGATTTGCCTGTCGTATTGAGTTTATTTGTTCATTTGCTAAAACTGAACCTCGTAAATTAAAAATAATTATGTCAAAAAACATTCTGGAGTTTCACTAAGGTTCTTTTACGTATTCATACTTCATCTGGATGTAATTCCTTCGTTTCCTGATTATCATCGATCGTGGTGCTGGGCTCGCTTTCCACCGTTGTCTCCGGAAGTGGTTTCGGGAGAAGACTCACCAAAGTTGCGAGGTGACTTGATAACTGAAATTGAATTTGAAATTCTTTTATGTCAGTTTTTTTTTAAATAATTATATTAAAATTATTAGATTACCACAGAGCCGCGATATTCTAAAATATGTACCTATGTTCGGCGGTGAAGGAAATTATCGTAAGGAAACCTTCATCTGTCCGATAAGATTCCTGAATATGGACACACCCACATTATAGCAGCGAAATAGAATAATCTACAAACCTTTACCTCTAGAAAAGAGGAAGCCCAGCTGTGAGATATAAACAGACGGTAACATTTACATTTATTTAAATTTATTTTATTTTATTAATTATTCATGTAGACCTGGAGAGGTGCTGGCATTTGACCAGAAGGCATCTTTGCGAGTGTCTTCTTCTTCACTAATAATCCGGCTCGAAGGACCAATGTTCACGCCGAACTAATATCGGGGGATCAAACGGTAAATGAAACCAAAGAAAAGCTTTCCACTATTCACACTATAATATTATATAAAGATCACCAAGAACAGCGTTACCTGGGCGTCGGGCGTGTATTCAAGCAATTGAGCGACAATTCTAGCTTCCTCTACAGCATCAGCCAGTCTCCCCGCTCTAGCGTGTCTACCGGCCAGGTTGAGCCTGACCAGTGGGTCTCCAGGAGAAAGAGCTGCAGCTCTATTATATGCTGCATCAGCCCTACTATCACCCAAACGTTCAAGTGCAATTCCTATCAGCAACACCTGATAAAAACATCTAGTATAATTATTTATTACAAGAAAAAAATCCATTGAAGTGCCCTCTGGTGTTGGACATTTATGTTAATCTTTTTTATTTATACAGGGTTATTTGTAACGACCCAGCGACCTCGCAGGACTAGATAGCTAACACAATAAGCAACAACTCTTGTTCTACGACTTTTGATAATTTGCTAGATTTTATTTTCATGCAAAAATAAGTATTAATTTAATTTTCCGCTTGAACTTTATACATTACTTTATATAACTTTATATTTTTATACGTCTACGCGCATCACAAAGATCGACGCGTCGTGCGTCGCGTCGTCCTTTCGTTTATAATGAAATATAGACCTACAAATGTCACGACAGTACGACAAAAACTTGTAAAATCATTTTTTTGTCATGTATTGAGTTATGTCCGAACTCGTAGAACAAAAGTTGTTGCTTATGGTGTTAACTATCTAGTCCTGCGAGGTTGCTGGGTCGTTACAAATAACCCTGTATATGTAGGAATTTGTTGTCCGCTGCCAATTATAACTAGAACGAGTATAGCAAGTATAGTGAGAGCGTAGGAAGAAATCGTGGCTACGTAACATCAGAGAGTGGACATGAATCGCAAATGCATCGAAATTGTTTGGCTAACTAGGCACTAGAAGAGAGAGAGAGTGTCGTATATAGAAGAGTAGAAGTATGACGGGTGAGAGACTCACGGAGTGCGCGCGAGTGGGTCGCAGGGCGGCGGCTGCGGCGAGGCGGCAGAAGGCGGAGGCGGGGCGGCGGCACCACAGCAGTGCCAACCCCAGGTTGTGTGCGGCGCGCGCGCTCAGCGGCGCCACCGTCGCCGCGCGCGACAGGCAGGTCAGCGCCTGCCACGCGACGCACGTAAGGATACCGTACACTATTCACTATTCGAGATTACATTTCCTTCTAAGTGAAGAAATTTGATCGTTAAAAACATTCATATCTATTTTCATATCGAACATTGATAAATATACAACGCATTATAAAATAATAAGGTACTTACAGCGACAAACTTTTTCTTTGTAAGCAATGCGAGACCAAGGTTTGAGTGCGCAGCAACACATGTCGAATGAGCACTTAAAGCCGCTTTGAGCCTTGCTAGCGCTGCATCTACGTCTTTGTGTTGTAGCAGCATAGCGGCTAGCGCTAGTGCTGCAGCATGCTGCGTAGGCTGCTGTGATAGAGCTTCGCCTAGCAATTGAAAGGCACGACGAGGATCACCTGCCCTGAGACTCAGTGCCCCTGCCGCAGCTAGAGTATCAGCGCCGCAAGCATGACTCCTAAGATCAAAATATATCTGAATTCAAGCTAGTTTG
Organism: Nymphalis polychloros; assembly: GCA_905220585.2. Taxonomy (NCBI): domain Eukaryota; kingdom Metazoa; phylum Arthropoda; class Insecta; order Lepidoptera; family Nymphalidae; genus Nymphalis; species Nymphalis polychloros. The sequence goes on along the minus strand of HG992258.1, from coordinate 9,930,622 downwards.
AAATGAAATAGTGTATCACTTTAAAAAAAGCAGTATGTTCACAGGATTGTTTATTTATGGAGTATTAAGAATTCATATATCTAATACTTGAATAGCAGGAAAAGTTAAAAATAATCGAGACCGAGATCTAAAATAACCTATGCTACTCTTTTTGAATCTCTGGAAATAAAGTGAAAGCGAATATACCAACGTAGTTAAAAATAATAATGTTGTATGAATATATCACGGGCATACGTCCGTAAGAGGGAAATGTTGAACGGCAATCGATTATCTCGGAACATTGCTGCTAATTACTATTGTATAGTATAAAATGTAATTCGAACGAATGAATGTCATATTATAAAAGAAGCTTTCGGCATAAATGTAGGCTGTAAGCATTCGCTTAGCTAGGTAAGTGTAAGCGATAGGTGATATCATCCATCTAACGCGAGAGCGTGGTCGTAGGCCGCCAGCGCGCCGGGCACGTCGCCGGCCGCCAGCAGCAGCCGCGCCAGCAGCGCCGCCGCGCGCTCCCCGCCGCCCGCGCCCGCCGCCGCGCGCGCCCACTCCGCGCCCGCGCCGCCCGCCAACCCCGCGCCCTCCGCGCCCGACAATGCACTCGCGCATTCCGCTGCGTTTCAGATAAGGGCACCAAATTCACATAATCACATGTAAAACTAAGCATGTCCCATAACATTTCAATAATTCATTTTTAGATATTTTATATGCTAAGTGGGCCCGCTGCATAGTTTTTTACGGTAGCATGCATATGCGATCCCGTGACGCTCCTCATTAAAACGAGAAGAGTACCGCTGGTATTTTAGTGGGTATTCCGATGTTCGGAGCGCACTCGGCGCCTTGGACACCGGCGAGGACCTCAGAAACTTTAGACCTCAGGAGCTGATGCCTTATATCAAGTCATTGGACCAACGAGGCAGTCTAATATAATATATTTAATATGGTACCTTAGCTTATAGCTATGTGAGAGGAATGTTTTGTACGTGTATGGGGTGGCATTATATTTACTGTATTTGTTATCTATATATTAACAATAAGCCAGTGCAGTGCCAACTGCCATGTGATTCAAATCGCACTCTTAACAACTACCTACCTAAAGCACAATATATTTCTGGATCTGGCTGCTTAGACAATTTATCCGCTTCCAAATAAGCTTCCAGTGCCAGTTGGAAACGACCTTGGCGATATCTGAAACAAAATTGCTTACAATTATGCTTCTCATTTTTATCAATTTGTGATTAATCAATTTTTTTTATAATAAATAAGTATTAACTTTTTAATATAAAGTTTACTTTTAACTAAACAATTCTAATACCACTAACAAGCATTTAGCTACTTGTTTTAAGGGTTCTGGATCCTGCGGCTGTAACCGAATACAGCTGTGGAACTTATCCACTGCCTCTTGGAGTCTCCCTGCGTCAGCCAAAACTGCACCCTGAAAAAATAATAAATAATTTCAAAAACCATTCTATACCAATTCTAGCTACGACTATCAGGGAACTTAAAAAGTTGCATTGATTTTGTTCAAAATTTCAATTAATTTTTGACTGAAAACTAGAATAAATGACCTCCAATTTTGCGAGCTTATGAAAAAATAACTCTACTGGTGATACTTGTTGTAGGGCTTTGTGCAAGCTCGTCTGGGTGGGTACCACCCAGTCATCAGATATTTACCAAAAAACAGCAGTATTGTTGTGTTCCTGTTCGAAAAGTGAGTGAACCAGTGTAATTACAGGCACAAGGGACATAACATCTTAGTACCCAAGGTTGGTTAGCATTGGCGATGTAAGCGAGGGTTAACATTTCTTACAATGCCAATATGTTTCTGGGCGTTAGTAACTACTTACCATCAGGTGGCCCTTATGCTCGTTCGCCTATATATTCTATAATAAAAAACTAATGCACATTCATACATTTCATTTTTATCCTACCTTTATATAGTACGCAAATCTGTGCGTGTTATTCGTCTGTTTTTGCAAATCTTCTGCTAATTCCATACACATCGCATGTTCACCACGTACATAGCGTGTATGTAAAAGCCAGTTTCGTGAACCTCGTATGAATTCTGTAAGTACATAATTTAAAATTACGAATGATAAAAACAAGAAAAAAAGTCCATAAAAATAAGGTTAATAATGTTCTTTATTTAACAAAAGCACAGTAATGAAATTTGTACCATCATTCGCTATTGAAGTAGAATGTTTTTGCATTTTGTACAAAAATATGCTTAATTTAAATTTTGGTTTACATTTTCATTACCATGGCAACATATATGCATAATCTCAAACTTACTTCTAGCAAAAGACTAAAAATTTAAATGATCTAACATATATTTATAATAAAACAAAAATTAAAACAAATGAAATCCCACAAATTATATCTTTTTTTATAAATCAAGCAGATGTCAAAAGAAAATATTTTAATGATCAGTACGTTTCCAAACGGAAAATTAGATGACACTACAAAATTGACAAGTTTTTCAGTACTTACCAAATGACTTAGTCAATAATGCAGTAATAAATAAATATTTCCCTTCCTAAACATTCCATCGCAATAAAACAATATAAATCTGAAAATGGAGGATATGGCCCGTTTAGCCCTAGTCGAGCAAAATGTTAAAGACACCAATAAGTTCAACGAAATACTTCAAGAACTCTTGCAACTTATCAACTATATTTTAGATAATCCACACGAAAATGAAATAAGAACGATTAAAAGTGATACGCTTAAAAAATTGCTAAACTGTGAAGCTTTCAGTGATTATCTTAAGTATATAGGATTTCAAACAGTAAGTGGCGGAATAAATTTTATTTGTTTTGGTTTAACTTAGGGAAAAAATTGTTCAACTGTTTAAAATTTTAATATATATCGTTATCGCGTAATACGTATATATTATACGTTTAATTATATAGATGATGACTACGGCAATTTTATGTTATTAATAAATATAAAGCATCACATATTTAAATTATGAGGCTAAATGTTTAATTTCAGGGGCAAAATGAATTCACATTTCCTAAAGAACAGACTTTAAATAAGCTGAGAGTTGCTCAAGCGGCATTAGAAAGAAAAATAAGCTTCTGCTATGGACCCTTCAAGAATAATAGAGCATCTGGTCTTCCAAGTTACTTGCAACACAGAAAGAAAGTTCAATTAACACCAGCCGATGTATTGGTATGCATTAATAAAGTTTTCTATATATTTTTTATTATGATAACTTGTTTTTATGCCGCAGGTTGTAGGTTCGATTCCCACCCAGGACAGATATTTGTATGTGTAATTACCTATATAAGTATGTATGTACAAAAGAAAAGTAGTATGTATAGCATATCAGGTGTCTGGTTACCATAATACAATCTCTGCCTAGTTTGGGATCAAATGGCCTTGTGTGAATAATGTCCCAGGATATTATATTATATATCTTAATCTACAAATAATTAACTACTCAACTGATTGCCAAGAAATTTTGTATATAATCAGGGATACAGAAAAGGATATAGAGTTGTGGTGTTGATCGGTCAAATGTTGTCAATGTATTAATCTCGAATAGAAATATTGAAAGCCATTTTCATATTTAAGATTGTACTAAAAACCCTTTGTTTGTACACAGGAAACAGACAATCAGTTACTATTAAAAATACAAACACTCTTTAATGATATGATAAAATACGAAGATGAGGAACTGCAACAGACGGCAAGGGAGCATATTCCATTAGTAACATTGCAATTAATGGCATTAGATAGAATGAGAGAACAACAAAGGAAAATCAAAACTGGTTCGTTAAGTTACAATTATTGATTAATACCAATTCTCAGTTAATTCATCCATCTACATTATTCAATCTCTTATTTATATGCCTGTGTCCTTATCCAGATTCCAGATAATTTACCTCCTACTCCATGCAATTTCAAGCTGATATAATCTATAGATTCATAATTAAATCATAATGCTATTCATTAGTTAATATTAATGTCAAAATTCAGTTAATTAAGTTAAAAAAATATATTTTTGTTTGTGGTCAATTAGATAATTTTTTTTTTAATAACATTAAAGTTAGCCCATAATTGGTATATTTGCTACGCTATTCTTATATAAGCATAACATAACATCTTAACTTCCAAGTTGGTGACGATTCTTGGTTACTGGACGCCTCATTATTTAAAAAAAAAAACTACATTAAGCAGCATTTACTGAAACTATAAATAACAGTATTATTATTGTTAAATAATTATTTCCTTATTTTTTGAATGGAGGCCTATATCACTACTTGACCATTGCTGGTCGATCGTTAATATAATATGTTGAAATGTTTTTCAACAGGTGAACTAAAAGGTCACGATATGTCATTCGACATAGCTCTTCTGATGGAGCTGTTAGGTTGGTTCAAGCACAAGTTCTTCTCCTGGGTCGATCAACCCCCCTGTGACAGCTGCGGGGGCTCCACTCGATTTGTGAAGACAATAACTATGAAAACTGAAACAGAAACGTGCAGAGTTGAAGTGAGTAATAGATTATTGGGAACTATTACTATAACTATATGTAGAATGTTTCGTATATTATTGCCCGCTCCTGTGTTGCCAGGTAATTTTCGCCATTTAATTAAAAAAAAAGAAATCCGGGATAAATTTTTTGCTTAGTATTTTAAAAATTATCACATAAATAGAACCGACACACGATACCTAATAACCGCTTCACGGGTCGGACACGAATTTTGTTACACGTTGTATATTGAAGTAAAAACTTCTTTAGGTACGTTGCGCTGGTTTATCGTAGAAGATAGACACGCTTCGCGTCACCGATATGCCAATAGTACAAATAATATAAGTAATGTGCAAAATAATGAGGATAAGAATGATTGAAATTTATGTAAATAGTAACAATGTATACAAATAATATTTCAACTATTATTCATTTAAATTAAGCTGTATTCATATTAAGTACGGAGTTTGCGACATTTTGTTAAAAAAAACGGTATAGAATTATTACTTGGAGTGCCAATAGACGTGGAAACTGAACAAATATATTAAACAGTTTAAAGTTTTCACTTCTGTCGACAATCAGTATGACTGGTTTTTTTATTTTATTTATTCGAATATATACATAATTTCCAAATGTGATGTTTCGGGTAAATCGTGTACGGTCGCTGTGTATAGATATAAAGTGTTCGGCTACAGCTGTACACGTGCGCGTCGTGCGGCGCGGGCGCGCAGTTCCCGCGCTACAACGAGCCGCGCACGCTGCTGCGCACGCGCCGCGGCCGCTGCGGCGAGTGGGCCAACTGCTTCACGCTGCTGTGCCGCGCGCTCGGGTACGACACGCGATACGTGTACGACACCACCGACCACGTCTGGTGCGAGGTGAGTCCGAGATTTGTACGGGTGCTGTATCCGACGCCTCCCCCTCCCCGCACGCGTATATTGCATAAATATGTCTATTGATATACAGGAGCAGCGTTCAGAAAGAGGTATATAATAATTATGAATTTTATCGTGAAAAAAAATTAGAAAACTTTAAATTAAATAAAAAGGTTTTTATTAATAACAACGTCATTTGTCTAGAGACGAAATATATATGTATATCGACGTCGTCGCGACATTTAGTAGATATATAATATTATAATGATATCAGGTTTTCGACTACGAATCGAACGGCTGGCTTCACGTGGACCCGTGCGAGGGTACTCTGAACTCCCCGCTCATGTACTCCCACGGCTGGGGCAAGAAGCTGACGTACGTCATCGCGTTCTCCAGAGACGACCTGCAGGACGTCACCTGGCGGTACACCAACGATCACAAGGAGGTAAGCGAATCTCGAGATCGAAATTAATTTAAATGATATATTTTTCAATTTTATGCCCCGAGCGAATCAGATACGACTGCACCGATACCCGATATGAAAAAATATGGACTACGAGTTGAGTGAATTATCGACACGCGAATATTCCCCGTGACATGCCGCACCGAGATACAGCGATACAGGACTAAGTTTAGCAACCGGTACATCGGGCTCCCCCGTCGCGCAGGTGCTGCGGCGGCGCGCGGCGGCGGGCGCGGCGGGCGAGGCGGCGCTGGTGGCGGCGCTGCTGGCGCTGCGGGCGCGCCGACACGCGCAGCTGTCCGCGCCGCGCCGCACCTACCTCGCCGCGCGCGCGCTCAGGGAGCTGGTCGACCTCATGCGGGAGAGGTACGTGTGCGTAACAGCAACTCCGCACACAATCATCGCACCGCTGTGACGTCATCGTGTCGCGGGATTAGCTCCGCCCCTTTATCCTTCTTTTTATCGCTTGTACATACGAGACGCGTATTGAAAACTTAAAAATGTTACTTGACAGAAAACCCACAGACTACGAATCGCACGGTCGCATATCCGGATCTAAGGAATGGAGAACGGCCCGCGGTGAGAGCGGATCCGTGACCGGTCATGTTTTCGAGTTCGAGGTACCGGGTGAGCACTCTATCCAGTACAGCACCGGTCCGGACAGGTACCGGATAAGCAGCAACGGTACGGAATTGGAGCCGCTGAAAACCTGGACGGCTGGAGTGTTTCAGTGCGAGAATGTGTTCAGAAAAGTGGAGAAAGACTGGAAACAGGCGTATCTGGCGAGAGAAGGTTAGTTTTGTATCCAAATGTATTTGTTTAATTTAATGTAATTTAGTTTAATTTGATCTTTTTTAATCTGTATTATTTATCTGTCGAATGAAGTTCCCAGCAGCGAGTATCTTTGTCTGTTTGAACGCAATAAACTGCAAAAATTACTTTACGGATTTTCATACGGTTTTCACAAATGATAGGAGTGATTCGTGAGGAAGGTTAAGATATATAATTCATTACGGTTTTGTGTAAAATGTCGGAAAAAATTATATCGATTAGGAGGGTAGCGTAAAATCGCTTCGATTAGTGCGTAGCGTAAAACAAAACAGTTACAATATTATGTATTACGATATAAACGACTTAAAGAGACACTTATTCTACCAGTAATTTACTTAAATCAATCAAGGCAAAAAAAATAAAATTAATCGATATTTTTATAGATCTTATGCTAGGACCGTAATTGAATATTATAATTTTTTTATAGAAGGAGAAGAGACTGGCTCAGTGTCATGGAAGATCGCCACTGAAGGAGAAAACTTGGAGTTCGATTCATTAGCCATTAAGTTGACCACTGCCGTTTATGAGGATGGAAAAATTGATTGGACGATACAGTTCGACAACGACACGCCCATATCTGCAGAGCTAGGCGGTGAGTTCTCTCCGATTTTCCATCATATATAACATCTGAGTTACTTAAGTCTATGAAATAAGTATTAATTTGAAATTTCTTTTCTAAGTAAAATCTTGTGTTTTTATCTCAACATTTTTCACTTATGTATCATCTTAAAGCAATAATTTATAAATAAAGGGCCAGTTTTTGAACACAATAACTGAAGTCGCAGAAATACAGTTAAAAATGTGCCTCTGCATAGAGGCACATTTTTAACTGTATTTCTGTATTATATATTTGCTTTAAGCAAATAACATGGATTACTTTTTGTCAGAACTGCAGGCAAGCCACACACACAGTCACACCCACAGTTCTTATATCTGTATGAACAAACTCGAAACACACTGCAAAAATATTGTGTAAAATATCGGAAAGTGATAGGAAAAAAAAAATCCGGGATAAATTTTTAGCTTAGTATTTTAACAATTATTACATAAATAGAACCAACACACGATACCTAATAACCACTTCACGGGTCGGACACGAATTTTGCTACAGCCTGTATATAAAACGAACCAAATAGATGATTATTTCAAATACGATGCAGAGGGCACGGCGCAGTTCCCGCGTCGCTTCCGCTGCGCCACGCTGCGCGCGCGCCTGCGCGGGGGGCGCGGCGACGTAGCCTGGCAACACGCGCAGCTGTTCCGTCAGCCGCTGGACAGCGCTGCCGACGGCCTCCACATACGGGCGCGCCTCGTCGCCAACTAGCGAACTAGTGCACGCCGTCGTACACATCCCAATATCTTTTTTGCTTTTTTGCTGAATTTATTTATACCTCTTGTGAGCATTATAGATACATTTGAATGTTTCCCACTATATCGCCGCCATTTTTATTTCATGATGTAATACGATTACACATTGAATTGTAATATTAATAAACATTTGATGAAGTTGTTTGTTTTAAATTGTTAAGTCATTACATTTGTAAACTATGTCACACTATATTTTTTCAAACTATTTTTTTTTTTTTTTTGTTATTTCATTCTTATAGTTTAATATACATGCATACATATTATTTATGATATTTGAATGTTTTATTTTCTTTCGTCTTCTCTTTTTGGTCCAATTAAATATGTTTTGTTGAACTATATTAAACATGAACTATGTTGAACGATATTTAAAATCGATTTTTTATTTTGTGTTCTAAGTTTAATTTATAAAGCACTGTGGAAATTCTTGATATATCTTCAGTTATATCGGAAAAATTATGTAATGTTTCTCAAACGAGATGCAGATGAGAGCAATGACGTGATATTATAAGTGATATTATTCGATTGCAATAAAGCTTGGTTGACGTTTATTTGACGTTTTATTTATACATTTAATAAAAATGAAACTGATCGCTATCTGTACATGGAAGATATATGAGAAAATCGATTATCGGGAGTCTTTATCAACCTTGGTTATTGGAGCGAGTATCTAATATACCAGGAGTCCATAAACAGTGAGGTCTCACCGAACGCGGATGACTACAATCTTGGTTATTCGAGCGAGTTTCTCATGTACCAGGAGTTTATGCTGATGCTGGACAATCGCCAGTTAAACGTGCTCATCGTGGCACAGTTAGTTTATACATATGTCTGTTTCATACTTGGGTTAAAAAAATGCAATTTTATTTTTATTTAACACACGTTATTTTGTACATAATAAATTATAGATATGTGAATTCAGGTCAGCTCAGTGTGTGTAGGTTCCAGCGAACAGTACAATATCGTTGTTTAAGATCATGTATAGGAAGGGTCGGTCCACCTTGAAGGGTATCGGGGGCGGAGGCCGAGACCACGACGATAGCGGCGTCGCCACCGCACCTATAACAAACAATTTATAGATTACATGATAAGCAGTTAGGCTGACTTCATTACGAGTTTTGTCTGGTAATACTTTAAATTATTCCTTTTATATTTAGGGTTGGTTATATATACCGAGACTTCGATGACACTACTAAGTTCCATCAAATATGTCTTGCCATAGAAATAAAGCTCTATTCCTCTGAATCTAAAAGATATTTGACAACTCTATGTGGCTCGATATATGCCATAATGACAAGGTCATCCTTCAATCATCAGACCACGTATAACTGAACCTTAAACCTACCCTACTACGACTACACTTTAGATATTTTACAATTTATATAAATGAAGATAATTCCATCTGTTTTACTGATTAGTACGGATAGCGTGTAAAGTTCTTCCAATTTCCTGTAATTTAGGAGTGATTTGGGAGAGACCCTAGACATAATACGATCTATGTCTAACTGTAGCATGCATTTCTATCTAGAGCTTTGTCTATATTGTCTCAATATATTTGGTTTCAAGAGTTGGATAAATTTTTGGAAGATTAACCCTAGTGACATGTTAGATTTCTGAGAAATACCCGTGAAGGCTCCAGCGGTGGCGCCTTCTTCGTCGACTTTGACGTAGGCCTCCTGCAGCGCCTTAGAGATCACCACACCGACCTCCTTCACTATACCCGGCGATGCATTTTTGAATATACCGGGCACTCCAACCTTAATAATATCAAAGAAGATAAAATATCCCAAAAGAAAAATAGAAAACAATTCAAGTTTTTCTTCTGATTAATAAAATCCCCGCAAGCAACTCAATTTTTCATGTGTCAAACATTATGCGTAAGTTTAATACTGAAATTCTCATGTAACACACATTTATGCGCTCCAAACAACACGGTTAGTTAAGCTCATATTAGTTTTCCTTAGCTGGAGTAATTTGGCTCGCAGTAGTTATTTACGAATTAATTCGTAACTGCCCGTTAAATATATCTATACTAAGACATAATGGTTTTCGTATTGTTAATCAGTAAAATAACATTCTCAAAATTTTCATACCTTACTCAAAACGTTATTTAGATTTATCTTCGTCCTGGTCTCAAATTTGGGCATGTCTAAAATCACCCGAGCCCTGATAGGATGCATCCGGAAGATATTTTCTAAGAGACCCTTCTCTGCAGCTTTGTCCAGCACATCCGGAAGACCGTCGACTTCATTCGGTAAAACAACTATCATACGGAACTTTGACTCCTTGTACGGCAAATCGATCATCTGTTGCATGTGTTATGGTGTTAGGAATATTTATTGTCGAACTAGTTGAAAGCTCCCACTCATTAACATTATTTACAAACGTTTAGTATGTTTTTGTTCAGTTTAAAGGGTAAGTGAGCCAGTGTAACTTCAGGCACAGGCATTGGTAATTGGAACATATGGGATTGATTTTTATTTCTTAATATGCCAATGATAGGTAGACCACTTAACATCCGTTGGCCCATTTGCCAGCGAGTGGTCAGTGGTCTAACTATTTTAAACAAGAACAGCCTATACCTTAACTCCCATTTCCTTGTCCTCTCGGTAGAAGAGTGACTGTCTGAGATGCATCATGGGCTTCTTCACGACCGTGGAGCGGTCCACGTGAAAGTCCTGCTCCTTGGTGTTACTTGCGTTGAAGGGTACGTGCCAGTGGCCCTATTTAAAGTCAATATTCATATAATTACAAAATTTAAATATTTATAATAAGCTTAATATTGTCTATGGATATTAATTCTCATTTAATTACTACATATATTCATTCATTCATTCATATATAATAAATCTGTGAAGTAAGCAAGTCTGTAAATAATAATCTTTATTTCTTTAACTTTTAAAATTATAGGTTAACTTTTGCTAGGGAAAACATGAATGTTTATACACATACATGTACTCGGTGGTAGAGCTTTGTGCAAGCTCGTCTGGGTAGGTACCCACTCATCAGATATTCTACCGCAAAACAGCAGTACTTTGTTTTGTTGTGTTCCGGTAAGAAGGGTGAGTGAGCCAGTGTAATTACAGGCACAAGGGACTTAACATCTTAGTTCCCAAGGTTGGTGGCGCATTGGCAATGTAAGTGATGGTTAACATTTCTTACAAAGCCATTGTCTATGGGCGTTAGTGACCACTTACCATCAGGTGCCCCATATGCTCGTCCGCCAAACTATACAATAAAAAAAAAAAAACATAGTATGATATTCTGCTCTGGCTGCCTCGCTGGTCTAGTTCCTAGATTATAAGGAAGTCCCGAGGTTCTGCGCCTGAACACTTTCCTGGTTGCCTACCTATCGGATATGAGCGTGAAGATAGAGTGTACCTGAGTTTGTGCACACACTTGTTCACTATAATTATATTTCTTGCGGTCAAGAGGTCATCATCATAATGATTCTGCTAAAATCAAGTCTGCTCTAACTGAGATTAATCTGTGGTTAGATGCGTATTTCAACTGACAGCTGCGCGTTTAGGGTTTGACTAAATTTAGTTTTTATAATTATGGCGGTAAAAAACAACTTCGTGTGAAAAGCTCCATGTATTGGAACAAAAAACTGGCACTTGTGTATACAACTTTTGTTTTATTTTGTTTTTGGCAAGTTTCTTTTCGCAAAGGGGATAAAGTTAGACTAAATTATTTACACAATTCATGCTTTGGAAGCTTGTATGCGACAATCATCCTTTAACTTGCACAAAAAAAAAACGGGTCTACTGTAATTGTTGTCTATGCCAGACGGATTATGGCGGAATTAAAATCCGTACATTTAGGCTTTAATTTGTAATAGGTTTATGTATAGATTCTTACCTGGAAGAAAATGACGTTTAGGAGAGCGATAGCAGCAGCCGGATCGATATCAGATTCGGTGACTGGATGGTCGATCAATCCCTTTGTTTTTTTGGATGACTGTTACATAATACAATAATATTATAATAAAAATCACCCAGTTTACACGAAATACATAGATTTCTAAACGTATCTCATGAGGTATGAATGGTACTTGAAAAATTAAAGAACAGGATATTATTTTTAGTTTTAAAAAAAATTTAAAAATCATAAGTAATTACGTATTTTCTAAGAAGTTACTATATGAAATTAATTAGCTATAAAAAATAAAACGATGATTAAAAACTTTAACGAGATTTTTTTGAGAATATATCTGACTAGTTAATAAAATTAATTGTCTATTGGAACATTTTAATATCTATGATTAGTGGATTCGAGACGTAGAGAGTGAGACGAACGTTCTAAGGATGTCTGCTGTGAGGAAGAAATCTCTCTCGACTCTCTTTCGACTCTCGACTAAGTGCTATACAAACATCTATGTTCGAATACTTCCAATAGAATATTACACTTTGATCTTACCCAGCTATTAATAACGTCCACAGCTATTTTCCGATCATTGAAGTTGATTTTATCCACTTCGCTTTTATAATTTTTTGCCGTGCTAAGGAATCCTTCGTCGAGAGTGTATTTATCAGATACTAATACTTTGTTGGCGAATATTAAATAGTTTGGATCCATTGACGCGAACCTTTCGCTCATTTGACTGAAGGGACCTGAAAGCTGTCCAAAAAATATGTATGGTTGATCTTACAATGTTAAAAACTGGTCGAAACTTCAAATTACAGTTATCCTGCCATATAAATACCTGTTCATAATTAGTTGAACCTAGAAGTGCCACGATTTCTTCACGGGTTTTTCCCTCCGATCCGGTTGCGTAGAGAGAGAGGAGGGTCAACACGCCTAACGGTGATGAAATTACATTTTTGTCAGCAGATTGTTCATATATTTCCTGCAAATGAATTTTATATATTTACTCATTACTTCGTTTGAGTCACGACCTTATCTGTGAGGATAAATGTTTAGTTTAATAAATGTTTTACGTTATTCGTTAACTTTGAAGAAGCAGACAGATAGTTACATATAAATATTATTTGCAATTTTCAAAGCTGAATGCACTGTATTGCTATAAAACTCGTCTAATTCGCTCGGAAACTTTTATGAATGTATTTATTTTTGGATAATTAAAAGAGTATCTACATAAATAAAATGTTATCAACGGTACGGCCATGCTTTATATATATTTCACTTAACCTACCTACAATAATCTCTACTACTATATAAATCTATTGGTTCTGTCTGTACATATTTTTTTTCACCTAATTTTGTGATAAATAATCGTTTTATGATGCAGTGATTCACGTTATACTTTTTTTTCCATTTTTGTCTGACTGTCTGTATGTCTGTTTGTACGTCTTCTTATAACTCAAGAACGGCTTGATGAAAATTACGCGTGCGCGTGTGCGTGTGCGCGTGTGTGTGTGTGTGTGTGTGTGTGCGCGCGTGCGTGCGTGCGCGTGTGTGTGTGTGAGTGTATGCGTGCGTGCGCGTGTGTGTGTGTGCGCGCACGTGCGTGTGCGTATTATTTAATATTAGTATAAATTAATAATAAATTACTAAAACTAATATTAACATTTATTAATATTAGTATACATTAAAAATAAATAATAATATAAATATACCTTTAAGAGCTTCATAGAAGCGACGTCAATTGAATCACCGAATTTCGTTCTTTTGTAATTTGGAAACCTGAAACGTGCATCGGTGACGACGAGGGCAGCTGAAAAAGTAAATACGAATAAATTTTAATGAATTTTCCTTCTAGAGAAATACATCTTACATTACGTAAAAAAAATATGGATTTGTGTATGTTGTAGCAGTATTTTAGTCCTCAGCGACTAGATATTTATTTTCTTTCATAAGATATGTGACCATAGGTTATGGTTTTCTACGAGTAGAATAAAACATTTCACGTCAATCAACTCCTAAAATAACGTTCTTAGTTACGTAGTGTGTTTTATTTTTTATAAATCATACTCGACAGTCCCGCTTTAATATATATTGATATAATATATAGAAAATTGTCGATGATGAGCTGCCTTAAATAGGCTTGGAGGCGATATGTAAATTTCAGTGTGTCGATGGCACTTACCTAAGATATAATACTACAGTAATTAAAAACACTTTTGTTTAATTGATTAGTCACGCAGTATTTGCCCTTAAAAATGTAAATCATATATAAATTATATATGTACCAATATATTTTTTGTGATGTTCACAGTATAAGTAGCCACATGAAAATTACTGTTTACACTTTGCGTCATCTGTATTTTTAAGCAATATTTAAAAGAAATAATTAAAGTGAGTATGAGTTTTATTAGTGTATAAAATCGTTACAATAGGAAAGTCTAAATACCAATACTCATACACTCAATTCACGATTTTATAATAAGTAATATAAATAACATGATTATTCTGTTTTGATGCAATCAAGTGCAAATACAAATAATGGTCATTAAAGCTATACAAATAAATAACATTGAAAACAAACGAATCAATCTAAGTGTAATAAATAAAGACAAAATGCATCGTTTATGAGATATAGCGTATGAAAAAAACTGACATATTTCAATTAAAGATTCGATTATTTGTGATCTTACTTTTGTTTGGTGCTATCTTTAATTGGTCTTTATGATGTTTGTTTTCGCATATATCTCGCTATACACATGAAATGTAATATATAAATGAAGTTATTGTATTAAAATTATTGCTTAAATATTTTTTATTTAAAAATAGCCGACGGTAATCAGAAAAAATTACCGATGACTGTGTACAAATTTTTGGAATCCGCAAAATAATTCTTCAATACAATCTTTAATATATTTTGTAATAACATGATTTGAAAACAAAGATGAATGAATTTTCATATACTTATGTGCGTAGAATTGAAAACCAGTATAAACTTTTTCTGTTAAATTTGAATCAATTAAAGCTTATTATGAGTATTTTGACTTATTACTAGTATAATTAGTCATCGTACTTACCCACAAATAGTAGCAATATTTTTTCCATGTTCAAGTCGGGCCGCTGACGTTGTTCCCCGATTCAAATCAACTCTAGACTGCTTGTGTCTACACTTAGTGCCGTATAATATTATATATCGGATATCATATATTCAATGTCTGTATTTCCGACTGGTAAATTAGCGACTAATAGTAATTATTCTGAATGCAGTCATTTTGACGTCAAAACGACGGTAGTTAATTCGTCTCTGCTAATCACATTTTAATTATTGTGAATCTGGCTAACTACAGATACCTAATCGATATTGTATTGTTGTAGTAATAAACTTATTGAGATTTTAAAAGCAATTTAACTACATAAAACCTTATCATTAATTAACATAATTAGAAATAAAATGACTATATAATTTAACATAAGCGAATATGTACTTCCAAAAAAGGAAAATCACAAGATTCATATGACAAGATATATATAATACCTAATAGCACTTGATTTTTAATATTACGATTAGAGGAAACTTATAAATAAAACTGTTATTGTTACATCTACTCGATGAGGTAAATGTATAAATGAGGATTGTACGGTTATTTTTATCCAATAAGATTATTTATATTAGAATTGTTAAGCAAATAACTAGAGAGCTGACAAGCATTTTCGGTAGGTATATGATTTGCTTAAGTCCTACGTCACTGTGTTTTTTATTTAAAGTATTTTAAATTTACAAATATAAAATATACTAAATTATTTCATTTATTTAATGAAACTGCTTGTCAAAATCAGCCTGTAAACGGAAAATTCATGAGGTAGATATATCCAGGGCAATGCATCATCGCGAGATAGTTTTGAAAAATTAACTGATATTTTGCTAACTCATTTTGAGCTGTAGAGACTTAGACGAAAGACTAAGAAAAACAATATTTAGAAATCGCTGCTGTCGTTTCCTTAACTAACATTAGTTATATCGATTCATAATATACCTAGACGTTAATTTTTGTACATAATACGTAACGTGTTCTACGGTCTGCTATGGGAATATCAAAGGCCTATCTCGCCGTCTATTTTCATCTTTTTCATAAATAATGTAAACATTCACCCATTTAAAGATCTTTTGTATTTATCTGTGACTATTATAAATACACATATATTCGAGTAAAAACTGCATTCCTGGCCGATTTCTGTAACATAAGCGCAGCAACTGTTATAGTACATAAGGGTGAGAGCCTAGATGCACTTCTGCTCAGAGTCAGACGGGAATTCGGATGAGACCGTCGGAGAAAGATTTTATCCAAAAAGCTGTTTCAAAATGTCCATAGCGCACCATGGTTTTTTTTTATATATATTTGACTACGTTACATTTTTGGACGTCTTCATGATATTCTGTTATAAAATCCTATCGGGGCGCAGGAGATATTTACGGGACATCCGAAAGATATTTTAGTCCCTCATACATTTGATTGACTTTAATGCAGTCATAAAAATATTAGGTTTGAAGTACTATGTGATTTTGAAGCTTGAATAATTTTCCTTCGTTTCACTAGTTCAGGTAACTGCAACTACAATTATTATTAAATATTATCAAATAACATTAAGTGTTAGGAATATACGGTATACCAAACCAGTAAATGTTCTATGAGCTAATCTTAATGTCTTGATTTATAGTTATTTTACAGTACGTCAGAAGCCTTAGATGTATAAGGATCTATGCCGGATACCTCTGTTATAATTAATACGTATATTGTGAATTTATTGAAAAAGAAGACTACTTCATCTAATTTCTTACCAATAGCGTTTTTACATCTATATGTATGCGTTATTATATACATAGTATATATATAATTTCCCTAACATACTATCCTAATATGATTTTAAAATTAGTAATGTAATAATATATATAATTTGCGGCACTTTAAAATTAACTTGTTAAACATAAAATACATTTTATAATAACCATAAATTTTGTATATTATATGATTGAAATTGTTAACGACAAATAACGAGTTTTTGACCGAAGCTGACATTTAAACATTTTATTAGCAATAAAACAAAAAGAAGAGAAGAAACTTGTTCCTTCGGATGGCTATGGCGTTTTCATTACATTTGTTCTTCTCATCTGAAAGTAAAATAAGCAAAAATATTTTTTATAACATGCGAACTTTTATTTTAAGCTTTATGTATGACAAATCTTGAGAGTTAACTAACGGAGTAATATTTTGTTTTAACATTAACTTATTATCTATTGATAATTGTTTTTTATAAAAGTGCGGGTTGTGTTGTGACACCGGTTAACTGTCAAGTGTCAAATTATAGAATATACTATTTTATTTTAGGCTTATACTAGGAAGGAAAGTAGGAGCTAAGAAGAGCTAGAGCAAGCAAGTGTATTAAATTTAAATTTTCTTAATGAAAAGAATGACTTCAATTAAAAAATTTATAGGTTAGTAAATAAATATGATACTTTATCGTAATATATTATTATTTAATTGACGTTAGGTTAGTTAGTAATCATCATCATTGATAAATATTTCTATATATTTAGATATCGGTGCTAATTTGACCGATGAGATGTATCAAGGAATATATCACGGTTCTAAAAAACATGAACCTGATTTGGACAAAGTTCTACAACGAAGCTGGTCGGCTGGAATGGACAAGATGATTATTACGGGAGGTAGCTTAGTCGACAGTAAGAAAGCTATCGAATTATCACGTATCGATTGTAAGCACTTTTTTTTGATATATAATATGTTTTACTATGTATGTATAAACATAATTTTTTTAGTGATAGCTGTTTGTACTTGCAATGTAATTTTCAGCACGATTGTTTTCTACCGTAGGATGTCATCCGACAAGATGTAACGACTTTGTGCAGGACTCTAATACTTATCTCAATGATCTAAAAAGTCTGATAAAACAAAACAGAGATAAAGTCGTAGCGATCGGTGAGTGTGGACTAGACTATGAACGGTTACACTTTTGTGAGAAAGAGGTTCAGTTAAAGTAAGTATTATTAAATTACTTCTACAATTAATTAAAAAAGAAAATCTATGAGGCATCACTGAGCTTAATTAATGCTTATAATTCAGCAGTGCTCAGGAGTCAAGGTTCACAATAATTATATTACAATTATTAAAATAACATTTTACATTAATAAAAATAAACAATCTTATATTTTTTATTAGATATTTCGAGTTACAATTGCAATTGAGCAGCGAGTTCCAGTTACCCCTGTTTCTTCATTGCCGAGCTGCTGCTGATGACCTTGTTGAAATATTGAGTAGGAACAAGGACAAAATAGTTGGTGGTGTGGTACATTCTTTTGATGGTTCTCATGAGGCATTAGAAAAGATTCTAGCTTTGGATTTGTATATTGGTATTAATGGATGGTAAGTGTTTTCTAATTATCATAGTGAAATTAAAATATAAACAATAAATAATCATAGAACTGTGAATATTCCAGTTCGCTAAGGACAAAGGATAACTTAGAGGTTGCTGCAAAGATACCTCAGGATAGATTAATGATAGAGACGGACTGTCCATGGTGTGAAGTTAAGGCCACACATCCAGGGTATGCTCATGTGGTTACTAAGTTCCCTTCTGTTAAGAAGGAAAAATACTCGGTGGATTCAAATAATCAAGTCAAAGGAAGAAACGAACCAGTTAACATTGTGTGAGAAAAAATATTTTTAATAATTTAAAAAATAATCATACCATATAGAAATACCAACATATTATTAATAAAATTTTCTTTTTATAGGCAAGTACTGGAGATACTGTCGGCCATTAGAAAAGAAAATATTGATGAATTAGCAGATGCTATATATAATAACACAAACAATTTGTTCTTTGGTAATAAGTAAAATTAATTTACAGAGATATTTCTCGACACTCAGCTTGCTGCATTTTCTGTGTTGAAATAAAGATATTAATGTTATTTTGTTATTTATTTACGTTGATAGTCAATTTAAAAATCTAATTAAATATATTTTGAATCATTTTCCCTTTATTTGAAAAAGATTTACAATTAAAGTTAATGGAATATTAAATTTAATTGTAAAATTATGTACCTAATTAAAAGTTACAGTATGTTGTTCTAGATTTAATTTGAATGAAACTAATTAATATACTTCTCATATTTTCTAGTGGTCATCAGTTTTATATTAAGAATTAATCTAGTGATAATAAGAGACTAACAGTAAATGCATATTAAATATTTTTTTAGTCTCACATAAAAGTATATCAATAGTCTGAAATCACATCCATTGTGTACCTACCTGTATGTAGCCTTTTTCAATTTTCAATCACAAGAGGAGTAGACCCAAATAAACAATTTTGACTCTGAATTTGCGCGATATCAATGGTCACCGTTGTTTATGTGATATCATTTGTTTAGATCTTAAATAATCTATGATATTCACTATGGATTCGCGAAAAGATGGCGTTTTCGATATCCGCGAAGTTGAAATCGGAACTTCGAAAGTTAAATTAATGTGGTTATAACTAGTTAAGTGAAATAGCGTTGTATTATAATTAAAGGTAAATTAATCAAGAACTGTTTATACTGAAAAATATGGTAAATAATTAGAAAATTGCATGCAATTTGTAAATCTGCGGTTTTTTTTTACATTATTCCGGTTTTTTTTTGGAATATGACATCGATCATAGTAATAAACGTCGTTTAGTATTTATGGACAGCGTTGTCACATGAAAATTTTCTAGTATTATTTAAGCCATTTTAATTTAGGATATTTGTATTAAATAAAACAATAGAAATTTATTTCTCTATAATTTAAATTCTGTATTCAACATTTAAAACACACAAACTTTATTAACACAAATAAATACACTACAAAAACTCATTAACATCTCACATTTTTTTAAATAAATAAAGTGAAGACATCAAATTCATAATATTCAATTTACTGCAAAATAATTCAAGATTTCAAAATGCATTTAAAGGAATGTATTTTCAAAATACTGATATTTTGTCAGAATACAGTCTTAATTGTCATGTAATTTGTTTTAATTGCTAAAATGATATGATAACAATTGCTTTCATGGATGACTGATGTGAAATTTTAGTTTCGTTGTTTACATAATTAATTGTGATATTGATTTTTTTATAATAATTAAACTCTACAAAAATACAACCAAAGAAGTTATAGCATATGAAAAATATATAAAGATTTGTCCCAAATGATCATTTCACTTAAAAAAACACTTCAATACTGAAGCATTTTCCAAGTTGAAAATTCATATATTATAGAAATTATTTTGTAACAACTTATGGACTAAAAATAGTTTGTGAGATTATCAAATTAATAAATCGAAGCTGATCTGGCACCTCAGAAAAATAAATCTTTTACTGCACTCTACAACATCGTCTCTCACATCACAACTTGACCAACTTCAGGGAATCTCCGAGTACACATTGACTTGTTCCCGGAACCAGTGGAAATAGGATGTCATATGGAACCTGGTAGCATTCAAAGCCACTTGTGTCTTGTTCTGGAGAATTTCTGGTGCCCATTCACCACTAAAAATTAAATAAAAGAAAAAAAAAATTTAGTACTGTTAAGAAAAAATCCATAACAATTTGAAAAAAGCAGTAAAAAAGTAAAAGACCAAATGAAACACTTACATAAACACTTTTGTCGTCAGGTATTCAAGTGTTACTTGGTAATAATCATTTGAATATTTCTTCACAGCCACATAACCACTAACAGCATAGCTTTGAACAGTATCTACGACTCCAGGTGCATATTGTTCAATTGTGGCCACCACTACAGGAGTTTTCTCGACAAAATATTCTTTCATATTAGTGTAAAGTATGCCAGTTTTCTTCAAGGCTATTGTAAATACGTCCTTCGAAAGTTGAGCGTATGGTTTGCAAGCTTCCATGGTGGTGTTGTAGTAAATTGGTGCATTTGTTTCTAGCCATAAATAGCCCCGAGCTGATGTGGATAATGTTTTCCTCCAGGCATGCTGACTCTGTTCAAGGAGACCAAGATCATCTAGAAGTTTTCCAGTTGCACTCTCTGTAATAAGTTTAAAATGGATATATTATATAATATACTAACTTAGCATATACAATATATCAACACCAACAATTTATACTACGCTAACTTAAATTTTAGGTTATTTCGAAAGGTATTTTTTAAATCGAGTGATTTAAAAAGTACCTTTAGTTAGCGTTATATAAGATATGTACTTTCGTTATTTTTGTTTTTTTTTCTTCACCATTTTTTTAATACATATAAAAAAAACATATTTTAAACAACTTGGCATAAATAAACGAATTTCCCTAAAATTCGAGTTAGCGTAGTATAAATTGTTGATCGATCGATATATATACCTATATATGTTTTTGTCAGTGCCTTTGGTGTATTTTATGTTTAATTTATATAAATGTTATTTTAATGTGTCTGCATGTTTATTACTATACTTTAAAATGTCTTGCACATAAACTACACAGACCAGTGTCCCTAAATTAAACAAAAAAATTCTTGACTCATTTTATTTCATTTTTCATTTTACAACACTTATCAACTTTACATAATTATTTGTTATGAAAATGAAATTATAAATAGTGATAGCATTGCAACAGTAAGAGTAAAGTCCAAAGGTCAAATGATCAGTATCTAATCTACCATATTCATTTCTAATTAATTATTATTCAAAGTTATTTAACAAAAATACATTGGCCCATTAAAAAATATATTGCTATTAATGTATCAAAAATTAACTCAAATATCTATTATGTAGTTATTAAACGGTCTTATTGGAATTCGGACAAAATACTGTTGGAAGAAAATGTATTATCAATACGTAAATTACAGCACATTAAAAACAATATTAACCAACCATCTCATATTAATTCAAATTTGATATCTTATCTACACCAATCTTTATTGCTTGCCCAGGTACGGGCTTGTAATCTTCATTTAATATTCATGTGTGTTAAACACTGATCCGTACTGGCCTTGATTATTTTTATGGACATTTTTACCCGCCCTTTTACTCAATTTGCTTTCACATTGGAAATAGATTACAACAAACAGTGAATTGAATATGAATGGAGTCAAGCTTATGTATAAAATTCTTATATGCTTCTGTTTTACATATACTTTCAATGTTTAGTTAAAATTATTTTAGATTATATCTGCATGGAAGAAAATGATGTTCAAACATTTGTGTAGTTATTTTAGTGTCAACTTAATTGGTATTTGCTATAATTCTATTGTTTTTGTTTATTTGAGTGCATTCTATATGTTTTTTTAGTTCAGTGTAAATAACATGGACCCAACGTGGTGGTAACGAAAACAATGGTGTTTTGTTAAAATTCAGGAAAATTATGCAGTATTTATATAAAATTATTGTATGTTGTGTTTGATGTAGACAAATATGATGCCATTTATGTTAGCCATTTTTGTGAAAAATACTGGTAAAAAATAGCCATAGCATATTATAAAATAATTAGTGAACCAACTAATATAATATATATAAAGTACTCACTTGGGAAGTTGCCATTAACTCTAGATACATCATACGTGATCAGTCCTGCAATTCCGACCAGCAGGAAGAAGCTGGCCCATAGCCAAGGGAACCTTCTAGTGCTTGTCATCCTGTCTAGAATATCCTGTAAAATATACATATCTCATCTACACATCACATGCAAATTACGATAAGTCATATTAACATACATTTAATGGCAGAATTTCATCTGAAACATGCAATTATTGCACTCAATGTTTTCTTTCACCACCAAGCATGAGATGCATTATAACACACAAATGAAGTACAAAAAATTCAGTGATGTTTGGCCGAGACTGAATCCCTCGAATATGATTCAAATGTTCAAAGCACTGGGCCATCTATGTACTGTTATACATAAATATTAATAACATTTTTCTTGCATTCTCTAAAAAACTCCAACTGATGTAATGTGTGTTGTTGTATTATGTTCTATGCAGTTCAAAGTGATACAAGAAATAGGTACATTTTATATAATGTAGGTTCTTATATTACAGGATAGCTTCTACACAATTTTATAATTGTGTAGAATGGCCTGATGTATTTTGACTAATTCTATACTAACTAATGTTGAAGTTCTCTATATAATGGAACGAAAAAACTGTAAAAATATAGTAAGATAACAAGACTATATATAGGTATAATAGTCAATCAATTAGCACATAAGTGTGGCTAATTTACATACCTTCTTAATCAAAACATTATTAAATTTAAAAAAAAAAATTTTAGAGCAATGAATACACCTGTAAAGTTACACCAAACAAAATATACCACTTGTATCTGTGTACTTATCAAAATACAAATCTTATAAAATATTATTGGAATTCACAGTAATATCTTTAAATAAATAAACTGTACTTACTTACATTTCAATGCTTTTAAATAAACTCGAGTCATTAATATTGCTATTTATATGTAATCATATCTAACATAGAATAAGTAGGTAAATGTAAGTTTTTTTTCTTATTAGATTCTCTTATTCAAAAGATTACGTGTTTAATATACGAATTTACAATTAACTTACCAAAGAAATTTTACAAATGCAAACTTGGTACTGAACTTGTTTCAATAACATACAATGTTTATAAATTCAATGAGAATTGCGTTTACTTGAATATGATAGACATTAAACAATTTTTGTGTTCTAAAATATTTGTGAGACTCCCACTGAGTTCGATTAACGGATGTAACACGTCGAAGATAACTGTTACTTCGAAAAATATTGGACGCGAAGAGAACGCATATGTAGTCGTGTCGTAAATCTTGTTTCCGAAACAAGAAAAAATCACATTTAAGCTAGAAACGTTATTTGCGCGGTACGCCCATAATGCTACGGAAAATTTTGCCCGTAAACTTGTTATAAATACGATTAATCGTTTTTTCGACTTACCAATCAACAATGTATAGCATAAAATTTTATAATTTTTAAGAATGGCTTTGTAAATTAGTTTAAAGTTGTACGAATTATTAAATCGAAAAAAAATACACAAAATCAATTTCGATCGACACTCGTCACAAAGTCACAAACGTCCTTTTCGATTTCTTTTGGCATTGAAACTAAATACCGGTGTGACCACGCGTAAAAAAGCTCCACTACCTTTTCGGAGTATACCATATTCTATTATGTATATATTTGTTGTTTTTACTTGTATAATAATTATTTACATTTTTCAAATCCTTTTTAAAATAAATATATATTAAAATTCGATAAAGTCCATTTGTATCATGTTTACCCAATTATTATTTTTGATTATAGCCAAATACAGTTATTTATGTTTATGTATTTGTATTTTATTTTTATATTATGTAGGTAATCGTTAATAATTAATCTGATTACATTATCATTATCCAAGTCTGAATGCGCTAAATGTGTATAACACTTGAGTAACACGCGAAAAAGTAACACTCCACCTTACGAGGTGTGATTATAATTTTTTTCTGTCAATCAAATATATAAACTAAAACAAATAAGCTCCACCTAATTAATTAAAACGCATAAATGTTAATTTTAATAGCCTTTAGCTAAAGAAGGGCCATTTTGGCAATTTATGGAGGTTCCATAAATTACCCTAAAATGTACAAATACTTTATACATTTTACCCTTTTAAGGTGCTGCAGTTGTTTGCAATAAAGCTTAAAAAATGAACGAAAGATATAAATTTGAATTGTATTCTTTTGAAAAATATTTTAATTCAGTTTCTTTTAAAAATAAGAATTTATTCTAGTAAAAAAAAATGTTTTTGGCCAGCCAAAGCTGAAATTGAAACTTATGTAATCACGTAATATAAATTAAATACTTAAGTAAAAAGACGGAAATCAGCTGAATTTTGAAAATAATTTACGAAATAAGGTTAAAATCCTCAACGAATAAATGCCATAATTCGACATTTCAACACAATGCAAACGCTACATGTACCGAACACTATCAAATACGGCCAAATCGGAAATGAAATCTACTAAATATATTTTAATTAAAAATCTAAATAATAAACTAACCTGGCATATTTTTTTTGTTTTAACAACAGTCTCATCTTTTTTCTTGCCTTTCAATGTTTCTCCACAAACTTCCATATATTGTGATATAGTTATTTTTAAAGATTTCTTCTTTAATCTTGGACTTACTTTAGTCCAATTTGTATCTGGAATAAAATAAAGCCTTTAGGCTACATTGACACAGCAGTGCCCTTTATAGGTATATTTAATCGCAAACGTTTTTTTTTCGGCTATGGCTTATGTAGGGTTACGAATATGACAAAATATACAGGGGTCCATCAGTCTGGTTTAAAAAACGGTCCTGTAAATATGTGGGTGTGAACGTAACATCCATTAGCGGCGGATCCGTTAAAAACACTGTCTAAGACTACTATTGTTTTTTAATTCTTATAATGTGTTATGAGTTATATACTTCAAAACACATTATCTACAAAACCTGTTTTACAGATATAATGAAACTATGGCCATAACTTCCTTAATATCCCATCCATCCCTCATCTTAATAGCTATGGCTAGCGTGCTATCTCCCATGATATATAAGACAACTATCATCGCACAAAAAGAAACATAATCAATGCTCATACCAATATATTCTATCAATGTTGCCGATTGCTTGCTGCATTTATGGAACAGTTGTCTCCATGTTGCATTACAGGAGTCATCCTGTGCCAAGCAGTCCACTAAGCTCTCAACCAGCACCGTGTTATAGGGATCCAAAATTGATCCACTTAGATATTGATTAGGCAGTTTTTTCATCAGTTGGTTGAAAGTCACTTGCAATTTATTTCCGCTCTTAGAAAAATATACATCCTGCAAGTAATTTCTTAATTAAATTGTTATCTGTTAACATGACAATTCTAATTATTTTTGTTTCTATGATTATTAACATAAGAACAACAATATAGTTATTTGACAGGATTTGCTTTCCTTTTTCACCCCATTTATAAGAAAGAGAAAAAAATATTAATTGGGTTAAGTTTATTTGATTCTTATCAGAATCAGCACAACTGACTATATTTGAAAATATCAAATGTAATCAGTTTTATTTTTTTCTATAATTACATATAAAAAAAATTATGATCATATTTCATTTATTACATATCTATAATAAATAGTCATGATATTTACCTTAAATTTACTTAATTGTTTTATAAGGTCACTTGACAGATCCTTTGATAATGCATTCCGTTTGTTATTCACCATGTCAAGCATTGCCAAAAATTGATCGTGTGTTACCTTGGCATCCATACTTGCGTGTTTATCTAATATGTCGGAGAGGTACGCTATCACGTATTTCGAATAATTCTTTAATTCTATAATAGGAAGAAAGACTTCTTGCCAAGCTGAAAAAATAAAACATGTTAATATGGAAATAAAATTTACTGCGTATATTAAACAAAATCTCTAATATATGTTCACATAAAGTTAAAAAATATATTTGATTAAAGAATGCAATATATTTTTTTATACAAACATAGTTTCAGTAGAATGGGTTGCAACTGAATGTTTTTTTTTTTTAATTTTTATAACAGTAAGATAGCCAATTGTAACAACATTTTCCCCAGATAAAGCAGTGTTAAATAAATGTCATGACTATATATTATACAAACTTATAGCTAGCTATCTATTTAGTTAAAAAGAGGCCGAGATGCAGGTTATCAAAGACCTTGAGGTGTAAATTTGATAACAGATAAGAGAATATAGCTCTGAAGCTATATTTAAAAAAGATATAATGCTTGTATGTATTTATGTATTCCTCAAAAAAATATATTTGAATTTGGAATTATGATTTTTTAACAGTTAAATCCTAAATGCGAATTCATTCGTTTGTTTGTTTGTTACCTATCAGCCTAAACCGATTTAAAAAATTCTTTCACCAATGGAAAGCTACATTTTCAGCGAGTAACATAGGCTACATTTTGTCCCCGTATTCCGTAAAACGCTAGTAGGTATATTATATTCAAAATCCGTGTCGATATCGCACAGACAAAACAAGGATAATTCAGTGGTATATTTTTTAGATTTATATATATATATATATAGATTTAAGATGTAAATATTCGGTAGCCGATCTTTTCACCTGTACTGTGCTAGCGCATCATACAACACGTCTCGCGTATTTATTCACGCTTTCTATTAAAATATCAAGCGTATTATTTATAAAACTATTGTAACGAATTGCAAATTGTAAAAGGCATTATTTATTTACAATTTACGTTTAACATTAATGTTTTATTTTTATTTAAGGATTTATGCTACGTGACAATTAAAGTTATCGTTATTTTTTTGAAACAAATAACGGTTACCGGAATATCTATAAAAGAAATAAATGGTTAACCTTAACATTTTTGTAGACATTTTAAAGATTTACAAATCTTTTAAACGTCGTTTTGATAGGGTACTCATGATCCACTCATCTATTAATATTCTACCGCCAAACATCAATACTTAGTATTGCTGTGTTCCCAGTGCCAGATTAAACAAGCGCGGGGGCCCGTAGCAAATTCTTTTGAAGGCCCTTAGAACTGATCTGATCTGATGAAAGGCAATCTCTCTTAAATTAATAAAATATATATTCTTATTTATAACTGCCCCTGCGGGGCTACCTTTTGCGCGGGACCCCGTAGCAATTGCTACGTTTGCTACGTGGTTAATCAGGCACTATGTGTTTCGGATGGAAGGGTGAGTGAGCCAATGTAACTACAGGTAAAACATATTATTTCCCAAGGTCGGTGGCGCATTGGTGATGTGGGGGGGAATGGCTGATATATCTTACAGCACCAAGGTCTATGAGTAGTGGTGACCACTTACCATCAGGTGGCTTACCTGCCCATTCAACTACCTATATACTAAAAACAATATATATATCTCAAGAAATTTGCAACATATAAACTTAAATAACATAGATGTTTCATATCCATTGGAAAATACAAACAAAACTTACATCTTTACAATATAATAAATGTTTTACCTTTTAATCCAACAGCAAAGTTTTTTAATCCGCCTTGCCCTAATGTCCAAAGTAATGAGAGACCAATAGGTGGTCTATTTTGGTATGAAGTTCTCAGGCTGACACTTTTAGGTATAGAAGCTATGCAGAAGTCGGGGTACTCATTTGCAAGCATCTGTAGGAGCAATCTATGACCATTGGCTGGTTGACCTGTGTAACAAAAATGTCTTAGACTTGTAATTGATTAATGTAAAATAAAAAAAACATTAATAAGGCAGGATTTTTTTTTTTTTATTAAATTAAATATAATTAGTAATTATCTGTTTGCAATAAATTTCTATGATTTTTAAAATTACTTAAAGCTTATTCATTCTAGAACATTCAAGAAACCATTAAAAATATAAGTCCAGATTAAATTTAGAATAACCAACATAAGTTAATTAGTAATATAACTTTATATGGATATAAAAGAAAATATTATACAAACTAAGATGCTTGGTAATAAAATATAATTATCGATGATTATAAAAAATGGCAACCCCATAAATCATAAAGTCCTATTGTTGAGCAAACGGTTTTTCCTTAAGGAGATGCTTTGGTGTTTATTATATTTACAGCTACTATGAGGAAGTTGGTATGTTTTATTCCACCAACACACATGTTTTATTATTAGCATAAATTATAGAATGTAAAAATCAATATAAGTATTGTAAATATAAGTGTTCTGTAGTAAAATTACATTATAACATATTACATAGTATTTTAATAAAAAGTAAAAATATCTCAGAGCAAGTGATGTAGTTCAAAAATGTGATTGTAGTTAAAGTGATTAAAAGAGTTGTTAAGTTGTTTAAAGATCTGATGAACTTTCTATAAGTTTTAAGACAATCGAGACATTAATTTATTTTTGATTTAATTTTTTTTTTTAATTCTCACAGATAATGCAAACTTTATGCATCCGCTCTGAGTTTGAAATTGAAGCATTTTAATATAACATAAACTTATTGTTTATTGAAGTAAAAGCTTTACAATGTAAAACTCTCTTATTATTTTAAAGTTATCTAAGCATTATATATTGAAAGTTAAATAAATTATGATAGATAAATGTAATTGACTAAAATACAAACCTCTACTCATGTCATTTGCTAAGGCAGTAAGGGTAACATCAAAAAATAATTGAGCATTAGCTTTCCCAGCATCTTGCAGCAAATTCTCTAATGCCCTTCTTATATCCACAGGTGTGACACAAAGTGGGTACGTCGGAGGGTAATTAGAGAAAGTGGGATCGTCAACCTCTATTTGTATTTTTGAATTTAGAAAATTAGCTACTTCCTTCAACCAAACCAATGGTGCATTCGAAAATCGCAATTTGTTAGTAGTAATGATGTTGGCTAACTCTGATTGATCCATCTGTCAAGAAAATATTGAATTATTGGATGTAATATACAATGTGTAACAAAATTCGTGTCCGACCCGTGAAGTGGTTATTAGGTATTGTGTGTCGGTTCTATTTATGTAATAATTTTTAAAATACTAAACAAAAAAATTATCCCGGATTTTTTTTTTTTAGTTAAATGGCGAAAATTACCTGGCAACACAAGTGCAGGCAATAGTGCTCCATAGCTCTTACCTATCGGGTAACTAAGACATGAAGTCATGACCTCAGTAGTCCACGTTTTTACCAACAACAGTGTTGTTAAACACAATTAATATATATT
The DNA here is from genome assembly GCA_905220585.2 of Nymphalis polychloros. Lineage (NCBI taxonomy): Eukaryota > Metazoa > Arthropoda > Insecta > Lepidoptera > Nymphalidae > Nymphalis > Nymphalis polychloros. The sequence goes on along the minus strand of HG992258.1, from coordinate 9,900,999 downwards.
TTTTTAGTAATTTTTTTGTTTAGTATTTTAAAAATTATTACATAAATAGAACCGACACACGTTACCTAATAACCACTTCACGGGTCGGACACGAATTTTGTTACACTGTATATATGTATGAAAACTAGTGTAATGTAGAACTTAATTAACATTTTATCCAATACATTTCTAAATAAATGACAGACAATCTAGTAATAAAGGTGATGCAATTGAAGACAAGTGAAAGTAAAATGTACTGAAATGAAGACAGACACAATTAGTACAATATGCTTACATTTTATTCTGACATCTTGTAATTATTAAAAAAAAGTTGTCTTGGTTAAAATAGTTTACTAAAAGTTTAACTTTGTTTAAGGTTATAGTAAAAACTATTTTCTAGAACTTACAGCATCCAAAGCCTCATCTATGGTTTTAGGAGGTTTCGGTTTAGCTGGTTCGGATTTCTTGTCTTGCTTTTTGTTTTTTTTATCTCCATTCTTTTTGTCCTTTGGCGATTTTCTAGGGTCGTCGATTTCCATACCCGAATAGTAAGATTTTGTTTGAGAATATGGTACTAAAATATAATTTAAAAAGTTGGTTATTTACAGTTACAATAATAAAATATACAATAAAAGAAAGATAAATTTTGAGTTATTAACGTTTCAACTTACCAACATCTTCAATTTTCGTACCATTTTTACTCGCCTTTTTATCCTCATCCTTTACACTTTTAACTTTCCCATTTTGAGACTTCTTACTCTTTCCGACAACTTCCCATTGACCGCTCGACATAATTAAAAAGTTTTAAATATTAATGTAATATTTTTTGTAAATACAGAGAAAGCGACAAGACACGTCAAAAACAAAGAAAAACGTCAAACTGAAAAGTGAAGTGGATTCTCATTGGCTAATAGATTCCACTTGGACAAAACGTGGCATTGGCGTTTAGTGCACATGCAATTGTTAAAGTTGCATAATTATATAATAACAAAAATAATTTAATAAATATATTATTTAAAAATTAACACTTAAGAGTACTGTATTAAATAAATGATATATTTAAAGTAATGATCACCTTTATTGTGATTTTGTAAAGATCGGTAAATAGCGGTTTACTACCAGTAAAGAAACCGTAACTGTCAATTGTCATGTCTAATAAAAATTGTACCGCAATTAGCAATATTTGTTTCTGTGCTCACTCAGCTTATGAGCTCAAGAGTTAGCTTCTGACTCCTGTCCCGTGCGTAGTGTCTTGTCTTATGTGAAAGTAAGGAACGCTTCTGGACTTCCGTGTGTCAAACCATAACAACAAAATATTTAAGTTCGTAACGAGTGCAACAACAGAAACATTTAGTTGTATTTTATTTATACAAAAGTAAATGTTATAATGGAGGACAAACTGATGCTGGATGATATATCCAGCAGTTTGAGAGAGAGGGTATTTTTCGCAGCAAGGGATGGAATGTCACTAACTCTATACGCTTTGTTATATGAGAAAAAAAAAGACGACATAGATGAGCTACTGAATAGCGTGAGTAAAAATTATAAACATAACTTACAACGTCTGACATTATTTTTATATTTCGCCAATGTCATGAGTCGAAAAATAATGGAAGTAACGTCTTTAATATCTATTTTTATCAGCATAAATCAGATGATACCTTATTTTGCGAATCATGTGGGTACGTTGCTTAATTATTTTTTTGCGTCGTTTACGTATTTCTGTTACACCATGTACCGTTTGAAGAATTGCGTAAAATCATAATTTTATTCACGCGAGCGCTGAAATTAGGTAAATAGTTTATTTTCAAGGTTTAGATCTGTATCATTGTTTCAATGTTATCCTAGAAAACTCTTGTGAAATCATTTATTCAAGAATTAGAATGTGATATATTATATTTTTGTAAAAATAAAAAAAATATTTGGTTTGTAAAATAAAATAAACAAAAAATAGCCAAACTGATAGTTGATGGTATTACTTGAACATTAGATCACTTTGTGTTTATTTATATCTTAAGATGCAAATACTGAAGTTCAATGACATTCAAATTATGTATGATCAGAAACATGACAGATGATGATCTTTGAAAATTTGCAGTACAAAAAAAAAACTTTTGTTAATTTTTTTCAATGCTTATGTAATATATGTAGTATGTATATATAATTTTTTTTTTAACTAAAATGAGTTATAAGAGCCAATTTTTAATTACAGGATGTATGCTGCGATGGAGTAAAGTGCACTCCGTTGATAGCAGCTTCGAGACATGGTAGAGAAGGGGCAGTCAGAATTCTTCTTGAGAAGTTCCGTCCACCAGTTCGATTGGAGACGGAGGGCACTGTCAAATTTGACGAGTATGTTATTGATGGTTAGTTATTTTTTTAATTTAATGTTAGCCTTAAAAAAATTCTAAGATTGTAAGACATTTACAGCATCACAGAATACAAGAAATATAACTTTTTTTTTATCCTGTTTAAACGAATTATAGTACCATTGTGGACCTATTTTAGAGATAAATCTACATTTTTACTAATTCATTATTATCTAAAAGTTGAAATAGAAGAAATATTGCTTATTGTCATTTTTCTACAATAAGTAGCATAGTATACTTAACAATAAGAAATAGTAGCAAAAGCTACAAATTTACAGGTAACATTTGAAAATAAAGGAAAATGTCTATTTCATATCTATTAACTTGCTTGGCAAAATAGAAAAAAAATTTACAAAGAATTCTGAACAAGAGTTACATTACCGTAAGTAGCTCCGACTGTCATATTGCTCAGCAAAGCAAAAGCTCATAAGGTATAATGGTATCAGCGCCCATTACTCAGTTTATAATAGTATTCGTTATCAAACTCTGTTCCTGTTACTCTGCACAAATGTTCAATTCATATTTAAACTTAAATAATTATTAAATTTAAGTTAAAAGTTAGTTGTAAGCTACTTGTATACTAGATAGGTTCTGTGATTGTCTCTCACTTAAGCCAAGTCGAATGAAACCACATGTATATACAAATAGAAACACGCATCGGAAAAATTTGATAGTATTTACCAGCAGTAGAACATTTTCAGGCTGTTACTGTTCTGCTGTTTGTACTTTCATTATTATAGAGTTGGAATGAGTAATTATGTTTATTATCCGAAGAGATATTGTGTATGTATGTAGCTGTGAAAGATAATTATGTTATATAATAAGTCTTTAATTAATTGTACATTATATTAATAAGATCTTGACTAATGGATTATTCACGATCACATGATGCAATGATTAAAGTAATTTTATTTTGGAGGAGGAGATAAATATATGGATGATAAATAACTAGCATTTTGCCCGCGGTTTCACCCGCGTAGTTCGCGTTCCCGTGGGAATACGGAGACAAAATGTAGCCCATGTTATAGTGAAAGAATTTTTATAATCGGTTTAGTAATTTGCATTTATAATATTAGTTACGATGTTAAGGTAATTAGTAATGTTTAAATGGTACTCGGTCAATTCAAACAAGTCAATTAAAAGTGCGGTTATGGTTTGCGTTATCGATATAACAAAAAACCGCAATGTGTTTCATGGCTGAAAAGCTAAATTATTTTCGGAACATTTTTCCTTATCGTACGCTACACTCTAGATATGACTTGGCGAATAATAGGCCAAAATAAACTTCGATCATCGACTTCGTAAGACTTCGATCGAATATTAATATTTTTTTTTACTTTCATTATTATTTTCGACTTGCTTTTTCTTCGCGGTTTCACCCGCGTAGCTCCCGTTCCCGTGGGAATCCGGGAACAAAATGTATCCTATGTTACTCGCTGATAATGCAGCTTTCCATTGGTGAAATAATTTTTTAAATCGGTTTAGTGGTTTAGGCGCAAACAAACAAACAATGAGTTTGTTTGTTTGCATTCACATTTATAATATTAGTTAGGGTGTCATTTTTGCACATCGTATAAAATGCCTATAAATATGGCAACTTTTTAATCTTAGACCTATTAATTTGTAAACTTTTAATCTGTTATTATTGCTGCATGTAACGTTGGTGATCCTAAATAATTAAATTAAATCGTTACGAATCTTTTGCGTGCGTATGCGTGTTTGTTTGTTTACAATCGTATGTTTATGTGTAAGTTATATACAGCAGTATAGACAGTGAATGCGAAGTGCGCGTCAGCTGTTTCCATATGCGTATTGTCTTTGTGTGCCATATCGTCATAACTTCATTTTTTTTTTGCATTTAATTACTCTCAAACATTGTTTATTTGTTTTTGTGCGCATTATTCGATTTTCGTTCCAAAGTTTTGTCGCACGACATCTTTTTCATAAAGAAACATGTAACAAGTAGTTATTCTATATTGAAATCAACAAATATGACTGTCGTAGCCTAATGTGCTCGATATATTATTTAATTAAATAAATAAAATATATTGCATAGATAAGTTTTATCTATTGTAGTAAAACTCTTGATTATATTTCATTGACTCTTATCGTACGTATATATAACATATTATGTGATGTGGTACGTGTGTTGATATTTATTGCGCCGGATGATAGCGACAGAATTCTATGTAATTTGTTTATATGCAATTGTCCGGTAGTTGATAGTGATTATACTTAAGTATCCCATACAACAGATTTTAGGGTTTATAATATAGGGTTTTCCAATAGGGACGCTTGAACTTTGACAGCTGATTGCGGCCATGTTGTTTGAGTGACAGCTGTCAAATGCAGTGTGTTATATTCATTCCGTCCTCCCAAACCACCATGGCAGGTTACAGTGTCGAGCAGCACGTGCAAATCATAAAATTGTTTTATGAAAATGGGTCTTCAGTTCGAGCAACGTTCCGCGCACTTCGCCCGTTTTACGGTCGCGATGATCGTCCTGCCGAGTCGACTAACCGTCGATTGGTGGACAAATTCGAGTCAACCGGGTCAGTTAACAATCAGCCGGTTCCCGTGCGTCAACGTAACGCGAGATCTGCCGAGAATATCGCCGCTGTGCGCGACAGTGTCCTCGAAAACCCGCGGCAGTCAATTCCGCGTCGCGCACAGGAACTCGGCCTTTCGCAGACGACAACTTGGCGAATTTTGCGTTGTGACTTGAGCCTGCACCCGTACAAGATCCAGCTGACCAAAGAGCTCAAGGTTAATGACCATAGACAGCGCCGTGTGTTCGCTGACTGGGCATTAGAGCAGTTGGAAGTTGACGCCGATTTTGGCAAAAAAATCATCTTCAGCGACGAGGCGCATTTTTGGATGAATGGCTATGTCAACAAGCAAAATTGCCGTATTTGGGACGAGACCAATCCACACGAGGTTCACCAAGTGGCAATGCACCCGCAGAAAGTGACTGTTTGGTGCGGATTTTGGGCCGGAGGCGTGATTGGTCCGTATTTTTTCGAAAACGATAATGGTGTGGCCGTCACCGTCAATGGTGAGCGATACCGGTCGATGATAACCAACTTCTTTTGGCCTGAAATCGAGAATATGGATCTGGACAACATGTGGTTTCAACAGGACGGCGCTACGTGCCACACAGCACACGCTACGATGGAAGTTCTGCACGAGCAAGCGCCCTTAATGGAAAACCCTATATATTTTTTTTTACGTTTTAGGTATATAGTTACAGGCAAAGTCAAATCTAATATAGTATTATTATTGCAATACGTACTCTACTCTCTCTACTCTCGTATATCTATACTAATGTTATAAAGAGAAAAGATTTGATTTTTTCTTTCGTTTTTTTTGTTACGATTTAACTAAAAAACTACTCGACCGATTTCAAAAATTCTTCACCATTACGAAGCTGCATCTTAACTGATTTACATAGGGTAATATTTTTTTAAATAGTTTTATCAAAAACAATTAGAGATCCTACCTAAAATGGAACAATGTAACCCAAGGTATTAAAATATTACCTATAAAAGTCATTACTTATAATTTCTCACAAAAATCCACGAGGGTACATGCCTAACTATTATATTATAGTTAAGCCACAATAACAGTTTTTGTTTAAATTAATAAGTTCAAAAACAGGTCGAATTGAATAGTGGTGATACCGATATCATGATATTAAATGGTTTGATAGTTAAGATTGATTATGTACGATTAAATTACATTTTAAATTATTCGAATCGGACTTTTGGTTTAGAAGTTACGACGGGTATAAAAAATCTCTAAATAAGAAAATTGTCACGGTCTGCGAAAGCTGCAACTATTCTGCGTTTAGTCTATTAACAAATGCTAATTTACGTATTTGCGTTAAATAATGGTTTTTAAATTTTCGCGGGCGAAATGCTTATTTGTTAATATTCTGCACAAGTAAATAATTTAAGCTGTAAATAATTTACTGTAAGGATATCAGATACAGAAAGACCATATTTACATAGCCTTCTATCAATCCATTGAGATGATACCATAGACAATTAATACTTTTATTAACTAGTTAGAATAATAAAAAAAAAGTGTTAGACTTATAAATATGTACGTAATCATTTTCGTAAGAATAAAACTATGTCATACCGTTCCGACGTTTCCAAATAATATTGCGGAATAATGCAAAGTTCGTACCATAATTTTTTTTATTGACTTTTAAATTTAATATTTTTTTAAAGATTTATTTATGGTAACGATTTCGTTTCGATGCCAGAGAGACATTAGACCTAACCAACGGCTTTACATGCTTATAAGGGAGTTCAACCAATTGCCTAACTGAAAGCTGTTACTGAGAGTATTTTGACTGAAAAATACAATCACTTGTATTGGTCTGAGCCTGGATTTAGCTTTATAGTTAGCTACTAAAATGCCACCGCGTCCAATGCGATAAACAAGGCAACCAAACAAATTTAAAAAATACACAACAAGAAAGTTTTATACATTTAAAAAAAGGACGAATTCATTTTTAAATTACCGAAAATATATTTAAAAAAAAACGATGTTTATTTCCGTAAAACGGTCATCTTTATCGTGTGAAAGACCAATGACTCTACGTTTTGAGGTTCTCGAGCGCGTGGCGATGTATAATTAGACGTCGGTCCGTTCACAAAGAAACCGAACGAATCGTAACGTAGCCGATGTTCCTTGACTTGGCGCGTTACCAGATCTTTGTTTTCATATGATTTATTGCAATTAATTCGCTATTATAAATTTGTTTCGCATTGTACACTCATTTGAATTGTTTTACTATGAATGTGAATGAGATAAATTCCAGGTAACAGTTTAAATACACAACAACAGTAAGAAGAAGTAATGTAGTATTATTCATTGAATCATTCGTTCCTTATTTTTTATATTAATTTTAAAGATTTGTTTATGTATCTTGGTTTGATAAAATTTAAAAATGTACATTGCGCCTTAAAATTACTTCCGAAGTCGGATATGCGCGAACCACAAGGCCTCTAGGCACTTTGTCATTTAAGCCTCCCATTCTGAAACGGTTAGGGTAAAATTATATTATTTTTGGGCCCTTTAGCTGGTGGGACTGCTATGCCAGTAGCCTTGTAGGTTCTGCCCATAAATCCGGGGCTAACTATATCTGTGATTGGGTTTGGTAAAAATAGTTTTTGACAGACGGGGCAAAAATAAGTATTTCATTTTCCATCGGGTACACAAATTCCTAAAATCAGACGGGTTTCGAGATTTACCAATAAAATAAAATTGCTGTTTTATAAAGTACTTCACTTTAATTAACATTAAATAAATATATTGCACAATATGAATGTTTTTAGCGTCTATTGTACGTGTATCAAGACATTTGTATTGTCACATTTAGTGCAAAACGCTTATTCGTTAGTCATCGTTAAATACTTCGTGGCATCACAATAGTAAATATATATTTTGAGAAGTGAATACATAGTTATTGCGAAATTGTTTATTGATATTTCTACGTACTACTTTTTTTTATTGTATAGGTTGGCGGACGAGCATATGGGCCACCTGATGGTAAGTGGTCACCAACGCCCATAGACAATAGCATTGTAAGAAATGTTAACCATCGCTTACATTGCCAATGCGCCACCAACCTTGGGAACTAAGATGTTATGTCCCTTGTGCCTGTTATTACACTGGCTCACTCACCCTTCAAATCGAAACACAACAATACAAAGTACTGCTGTTTTGCGGTAGAATATCTGATGAATGGGTGGTACCTACCCAGACGAGCTTGCACAAAGCTCTACCACCGAGTAAAAACATGGTCCAGCAGGTCCAGGTCCGTTTGTTATTTATTAATTTGTATTTGAATAATTTATATAAATATAACTGTAACGCACTTGTATATGCGCGTGCGCACTAAGATATATCAAGATCTGGAATTTTGATATTTAATATGCAAGTCCAGTGACCATGAGTAAATGTTTTTTTTCGACTATTTAAAGTTTTAAACATATATAGAAAAACATTTCATTCGCCTGATATAGCCGTTGATCGCAAACAATGCTACCGATATTACTGTGAACGTATCTGAAGGCGTTTTTTATATATTTTTAAATATTTATGTTGTATGCATAATATAATGATGATAATCGGCCCTGTGAATATTGGTATGAGGCCATTTTTGTCAAGTAGGAAATGAGCTAATGAGCTTCAATCGCCAGAACAGATCAACGTAATTTATACCTAAAAACCATCTCAATCACATCGGGTTTTGTATGAACTACGATATACATACGGACACACAAATGCACACGTTAAACTTATAAAACGACTCTTTATGTGTCAGGGGTTAGATCAACACGTGACAACTCAGTGATGCTTGACAGAATATCCTCTTTAAGTAATACATAAATAATTTCACTTAAACTGATACATCACTATATCTCTCTAACTTTTTTTTGCTTCTTGGCAAGAGTAAAATATTGTACAGCTCAATACATATATCAAACTTTATGGTCATACATCTTTTTTCCAGGTGCCACAGCTCTCTGGTGTGCAGCGGGCGCCGGTCACCTAGGCATTGTTAAACGTTTAGTTCGAGCTGGTGCTAATGTGAATCACGCGACAAAGACTCTAAGCACACCCCTTCGAGCAGCTTGCTTTGACGGACGACTCGATATAGTGAAGTACCTCGTGCGACATGGCGCCGACATACACAAGGCGAACAAGTACAATAACACATGCCTCATGATCGCAGCTTATAAAGGACACTTGGATGTGGTAAAGATTTTTGTTCACTAATAAATCATAAAAACGTAAAATACTCTCAGCAAAAAATTAACTCTACTAAGAAATAGCTGATGATCTTGAAGCCATATTTATTTTTGCTAAAAACAATACCTAACAAGTTAGTTTTTAAATACTTTATTTAAATAAATACCTATTAGGTAACTTTATTTATTTGATGTCTATTATGTCACAGATCCTCTATATCTGTAAGTAATTTTTTACTTAAAAAAATATATTAATTGTGTTTAACGACACTGTTGGTGGTAAAAACGTGGACTGCTGAGGTCATGACCTCGTATCTTAGCTACCCGATAGGCAAGAGCTATCGAGCGCTATTGCCCGCACCTGTGTTGCCACGTAACTTTCGTAATTTAATTTAAAAAAAAAAATCCGGGATAAATTTTTAACACACGATACCTAATAACCACTTCACAGGTCGGACACGAATTTTGTTACACGCTGTATATATATCTGCCTCTTTTCTTTATATACATATATAGCAAAATTTAAATAGAGAACTCAGTAATTAGAAGATAAGAGAATATATAATCAATATAAGTTTAAAGCTTAATATACGAAATATATATACATTTTAATAATATTTAATTCAATAATAATATTGTGTACAAAGTTCATAATTTCTTTAATGACTATTCCATTAGTAAAATATTTATACTATAATTATTCCCAGTAACCGTCGCCTTATTATATAATAGTATATTGATGTTATTTCTTGATTAAAAGTTATCTTACCTACTTTCATTAACAGTAAATAAGTTTTATATACAATGTTGATGTTTAGTATTAACAATTCTAACGTTTATCGCGTCTGAATGGAAAAATAAAACAAACTCACGAAGAATATTAAAATAGGTCATAATTCCTAAGACGAGATGCGTTCTTTTAGAAAATACTCTTAGGAAATACTCGTTTGAGTCTTTATCTCGCCTGAGTCTCATTAGTCGACCTCTCAGCCGGTGACGCAGACGAGACCAGTACAGCAAAACTAAAAAGGTAATTTGAATATTAGAAAACGAAAAAAGAAGAAGAATGAATTTTTCAGATCGACTGCGGTTGGGCCGAAAATATTTATACGTCATGACGTCGCATCGTGTCTCGGCATCGGACCGAGTCACGATGCGATATCGTGTCGTGTAAGTCTACGACGTTCAGCGTAAATGTGTTCCGGCACGAAGTCTTATTTTGGAAATTGATGACGCAATCCTGCGCCGGTGCCGCGTTTGATGTTTAATAGTCAAAGATGACGTATATAAATGTTAACGTATCTTCACTGGTCGGAAAGCGGTAGTGTAGTGATAATTTTTCAATGTACACATGTATGATTTTATTGTAGTCACCCGGAACGCACAGGGGGTTAACGCTCGGGGCTATAACAGAATTTAATTCAAAACGTGTTGAATGGAATTTATGCAAGATGATATAAAAAAAATATTGTAATATGACTAAAAAATATTTTTATGATATCTGCAATGTATAAAGACAAAAGTGTGGATCTTAAGGAAATCCGTAGGCTATAATAACTCTCTTCACCACCGAAGTCTCCGAAGTTCTAGATCAGACGAGGCATACATGTATATAATTTCCATTAGGTCCAGTTCCTGCTGGACAGCGGCGCGCGAGTGGACGAGCGGGCGCTGTGCGGCGCGACGGCGCTGCACTTCGCGTCCGAGTGCGGGCACGCGGCCGTCGTGTGCGCGCTCATCGACCACAGCGCCAAGATACTCACCAACGAGAACGGTGAGGCTAGCCGCGGACCCGTTATTTATTTATTTATTTATTTAATAGGAAGCCAACGTTGCATACAATATTAAACATGGTCTTATAAGTAACTTATATATAAAGAACAAAAAATAAAAACATATTGTATACCCCACTTAAAGGCTAACTCAGCATGCATAATCGTACAGATGTTCCTTGTTACATTTACTTATTAAAATGAACTTACACTACCAATAAAAAAAGAAAAAATACTAACTATTAAATAACAAAAAAAAATAAAAAAATAACAATAATTGTTTAAATAAGATGGAATGAGTATATAACCGCGATATGAACACTAAGACAAAAAATGATTTTTAATTTTAGTTTTAAATAAATTAGCTTTTTTAAATATATTATTATAGGCTAAAACTATTCTGTTTAATGGGGCTGATCTGCCCAACTTACTTTTAGTGAGTTGTGGTCTAAAAATTAGCTTGTTCTTAATATGAGATCTATCATTATGTTTTGGTACTGCTAATTTTATTCTACTCAACAAGTCAGGGCTGTCAATATCACTATTAACAATTTTATGTAAGAAACAGAGATCTATTAACTCTCTACGATTGGATAGTGAGATGGTTTTGTAATATTTCAAGTGCTCGTGATAATGAGTATTCTTTCTTAATATATTATCCCTGTAAGCTAAATGTCTTAAAAAAAAATTCTGTACTCTTTCTATTCTATCCTTATGCACTTGATAGTAAGGATTCCATGCCACGGAGCAGTACTCAAGTCTACTTCTTATCAAACTGTTAAATACGACTATCTTGGTTTCTGACTTTTTAAATTCCCTCGTGTTTCTAATAATAAATCCCAGTAATTTCAATGATGTGCTAATCACGTTGTCTATATGAGTTGTGAAACTTAATTTGTTATGTATTATAAGCCCAAGATAACTTATATTATCAACATTTTCTTATATATTGCCATTTATATTGTAATTGAACTTATGATTTTTAACTTTCCTACTGAAGGTAATACTGTAGCATTTTAAATGATTTAATTTTATATTATTATGATCACACCAAATAGAGAGCCGGTCTAAATCTTTTTGCATATTCAAGGAGTCATTGCTGTCTTTTATTTTAGTGTAAACTTTAAGGTCATCAGCATTAAGCCAGAATCGACAAAATCTAAAACAATCGATTATATCACTAATAAATATTCCAAATAATAAAGGGCCAAGATTTGAGCCCTGTGGAACTCCTGATGTAGCAATAAATGATTTTGACATATAACCTCCCATAACTACATTCATTTCACGATTAATTAGATAAGACTCCATCCAATCAATAAGGCTACTACAGATACCGTAACAACTGAGTTTTTTCAACGACATGCTGTGATCAACCACATCAAACGCTTTAGTAAAGTCTGTGTAAACACAATCAACTTGACCAGTATTATCTAGTGCCTCTGATATGTCATCAACAAATAACGCTAAATTTGACATCGTTGACCTTTTCTTAATAAAGCCATACTGATCATCTACCATAATTTCAAATTTTGATTTCAAATGCCAACTTAGTACTGAACAAATTAAGGATTCGAAAATCTTTGAAAATACTGACAGAATACAAATTGGTCTGTATTTTGTTATGTCTATCCTATCTTCTTTTTTAAATACTGGCACCACCCTAGCCTTTTTCCATATACTAGGATATACCCCCTCATACAATGAATTTTTATATATCAGTAACAACGGCCTCGCCAATAAAATTGCACAGCGCTTAGCAAATAGTGATGGTATATTATCTGGGCCCGGACCTTTATTTACATCAAGATACACGGATATATGTACAGATGGATACCGCTAGCTTGTCAAACTGTATGAAATTACAGTACAGTAACGGCCTGTGAATGTCCCACTGCTGGGCTAAGGCCTCCTATTTTGAAAACTAAGCCTCACATATTTTGTAGCACCCAATGAGAAGTAACGAAATTAGCGAATGTTACAATGTCGATCCGACAAATACAAGTGAAGCTCGCGTTGTCACGGAGTAGTAGAACGACTCGAGCTTTATTTGGTTGGAAACTTATTCACATTTTTGTTTGAATTCATTTATATATCAACTTTCTTTATAGATGACTAAACATAAAATGACGAAGTTTACTAACTTATTAGTAAGTTTCGTCAAGAAGTAATTTTATTAACGTTGAAAAACATATTGCACTACTTTTACACTTAAGTCTCAGTCGAGATAACTAGCTACTAGAGCAATGTGTGCAGTCAGCGGTGATACGTATGTCGTCCCCAGGTATGACTCCGCTGCAGTGCGCGGCGGAGCGTGCGCGTGCGTCGGTAGTGGAGATCCTGGCGGCGCGGCCCGAGGTGTCGCGCACGCAGGCCGTCGAGGCCTACGAGCTGCTGGGCGCCTCCTTCGCCAACGACAAGGAGTACTACTGCCTGAGGGTGACTCTCTCCTCCTTGTAAACAATGACTAGTCTATTGTTTTTAATTACTCTGCCACACTCACACAGCAACACAAAGTAGTCTACTATATTTTAGTCGTGTCATCTGTTTATGTTTATCTGTATAATGTGAAAGAATCAACAATTTTTGTCACTCAGATGGCCTACCAGTACCTACACAGAGCGATGGCGATGCGCTACGACACTCGCTACGGTATACTCCTGAAGAAACCCGCCGAGCCCATTCCTGCCTACGACAATTGGAGAGAGAGCACCACTCTAGAGGTATGTATTACATATATTTAAACAAAAACAATATATATTTTTTTAAATCTCAAAATTCGAATAAATAAAGTGATACCCTACGAATTGTTTTATAATAATTTACACTTTAAAGTAAATAAAGTGATGTCGCGTACGGATTCGTGTCGGACTTGCCGTACCACACTATCGTGCGAGTGAGCATCTGTGTTCGTGTACTACGACGTTGCGCTCGCTGCGTGCGCAGGACGTGGAGCGGCTGGCGGGCAACTCGCACGGGCTGCACATGGAGGGGCTGACGGTGCGCGAGCGGCTGCTGGGCCGCGCGTGCCCCGACCTGCCGCACCCCGTGGTGTTCCGCGGCGCCGTGTTCGCGGACGAGGCGCGCTTCGACCGCTGCCTCGCGCTGTGGCGCCACGCGCTGGCGCTGCGGCACCAGAACCAGGTGAGGCACACACGGCCTCGGCCGGACAGTCGCACAGCACACTAAATATTATCACGAACCAATGAAGTCTTCACAGACGGACGTTAACATTTAAAATAACATTATCGATAAGAAATATAAATTAATCTATTAGATTATTTGAAATTTCATTTAATTCATAAACGCTCTCTGACGCTATTGGTTTCCTGCAGGTGTCGGTCGTTAAAGATTTGCTGAGGTTCGCACAGGTATTCTCGCAGATGATTCATATCGGAATCGAATTACCACTCGATCAGGTAAATACGACTTCAATATATTTTCTTCCACTATAACAGACAGCCAATAAAAGTATTTAATAATCATCGTGATTAGCTTCTCAGGGATGACAAGCATCTAAATGAATGAGAAAAGCAAAAGAAGCCTCAATTATCTTGAATTACTTTTGGACATATAATTGTTTAAATTCGCCCGAATGTACATCAGGTGTTAGGCAGCCTGTGTACATGTCAAGTCAGAGTAAAAGCTATCTCGATTTTAAATTTCGCGCATAACATACAAACGTTTACATTCATAATATAAGCAGGATTACAGTGAAATATAACATCTTGTAAATCTTCCACAAAATACTCCTCTCTTTTTGAGGAGAAGTTTTGTAGGGAATTCAACATCGTTGTCCAATGCGTTTTGTCTTCCTGCTGAGCACGAAATGAAAGACCGTACGCTATATTTCCCAGGAAAGGATGAAAATATTATACACATTTGAAAAATAAATTTGAATAGGTAATAATATCGCAACTTAAGATGAAGGTTCCCCCATAAAATTTTGATACAGGGCCCATCAAGGGCAAGCTACGCCATTGGCACAGATTGACCTTTTTTTACAATGTAACATGTGTTTTTGCATATTTCATTTGTAGTTTTATTAAAATGTTTCGTATATATTGCAGGTTTGTTACGTGTTGGAAGCATGCGCGGAGGAACTCAAACGCGGACTCTTGAGGATGGACAAACCGCACACGAATCACGACCCGGACGCTTTGATTGTGAGTGAATTGTTTTTTAATTTTTATTTCTATCCAAGTCGAATATACATCTATAATCACAAACGACCTTGAAAGGCAGTACACAATATAATAGCCAACTGTGCAGGACTTATTCTAGTGCACAAGTGTGTGTGCAATCACACTCGCAGATGAACTCTCTTCTACCACTCTCATAATACAATGGGACGGCAATTCGACTTAAACGGTAAGAGTTCACGCAGGACAAACGGCTTTAAGGGCTTTCCGAGGCACGAAAACGTACACACTTCCAACGTCCAGAATCCGGTCCGCTACTGAGATTCTACGACAGAAAATTTAGGTTCTCGAGGCCTTAAAAGGCAGCCAATCTTTCTAAAGTAATTGATTATGTAATATACGTATGACTATCAACACACCTGCGCCGATACAGTGATCGCCAGGTGTCACTACCATGATATTGTTCATAAGTGTTTTCTTACGACATCTACATTTTCTAATACAATAACAACATTGTTATATAAGAAAGTGCGTATAGTTACATGGCGTGACGTGGCGTCACAATATGTTTACAATATTATGTAAATTAATAATAATATGGATCTTTTTTCAAAGAAACAGTGACAATCGCTGTATAAACACGATTTCCGATTACGCAGTCTGACTTCCTGTGTGTTACGGTATAAGTTTCTCTAATATGATTCCATGGTTGTTTTTAAGTCTCATGTCAACAAAACATTGATAAATAAGTCTTATTACTCAATAAAAGACAAAAATATTCAATGATTTAAATTTTATATATTGATTATCGATAAACAGTACTACACAGTATGGTTGGATTCCCGTTTGAAGGGTGAGCGACACTGTCAGTGTAACTACGGGGCACACACAGAGACATAACATCTTAGTCCCCAAAGTTGGTGGCGCAGTCTTTTTTTATTTTTATTGTATATGTAGGCGGACGTGCATATGGGCCACCTGATGGTAAGTGGTCACCAACGCCCATAGACAATGGCATTGTAAGAAATGTCAACCATCGCTTACATTGCCAATGCGCCACCAACCTTGGGAACTAAGATGTTATGTCTCTTGTGCCTGTAATTACACTGGCTCACTCACCCTTCAAACCGGAACACAACAAAACAAAGTACTGCGGTAGAACATCTGATGAGTGGGTGGTAACCTACCCAGACGAGCTTGCACAAAGCTCTACCACCGACTAACTCTATGTCTATGATGCCAATCGGCGGTGGTGGCTCGTTTGCCAGTCTGCCTACCTATTATAAATAATAATAAAATTACAATATTTAGTAGTAGCGGTAAGTTAAACTTGCTTATATATTTATCGATTGATTATATTAGTGTTTACTTATGTCAGGAGGAATATGAGAGCAACGTCCGAACGGCTCTCTACCTGGTCGCGGTGGCTGCAAGACTTCTGGAGAATCCTGGAAACGATGACGTGAGTGTTTGATTATATAATAATAGTAAAATTAATCGTATTCTTTTTCTTATAAATGAATATGAAATATAAAATAAAAATATATTTAGTCATATTTCATAAATCAGTATTTGTTCACAAATCAAGGTCATATCCAAAATTTCACCCATCTTGGCCCAATAGCAGCCGGATCTTTTGTTGCGGTCCATATTTTGTTCAGGAGTTGTAATACGTAGCCAGACCGTTTCTATTTTATATTTTTGGCCTAACGGAGATTTCTGTTTTTTTTTTTAAATATTTAACATGCTAAAAATAAAATAATTTTTTATTCTACACTTCTTACACGTTTGACAGCTAGACAAGGCAGAGCGTTCATGATTTTCACACTCATTTTTTGCCTCTCTTTTTTATAGCCATGTATGTTATATGAATGTGCATTTTTAGTGAAAAAAAAAATATATATATATATATATATATATATATATGTATATATATATATATATAAATTATTTAATGTTTCAGATCCTTCGAGCATGTATATATAATAATAGTAATATATTTTTAGGAGACTGTCGGTGCGATTCACCGAGCGATATTCAGGCTACGATATTCATCGCTAAGATCCGGTCAGACGCTATTACATCTCGCAGTAGACAGACAGACACCGGTGGACGACTTCCACACGAGCGACGTCTGCCAGTAAGTTTATCGATACTATAAAAATGTTCATTTGAATCGTTTAAGTAAAATTAAAAAAATATAATTGAGTGGGACTGTATTTGATACACTACTAAATTTATGAATAAAAAAAATTACTCATAAGAAATGTTTTTACTAACAATAAAAACTTTGAATTCAATTTAATTAAAACTTAATTAATAACATAATGAAATAGGTATTTGTTCATAATACAATGGATAACGAGACAAAAAAAACAACTCAAAAACATGAAAATTTGAACTTTGACCGTTCGAAGTTCGAAATTAGTACATAATATAAAATCTTCTTCCTGCCCTTACCCCATTACGTGGGGTCGGCACGAAATGTCTTTTCCTTCCACTTCTTTCTGTCACTCGTCATCTCGTCAGTTACCCCTTTCATACCTACCCACATCCTTTCTTGCGCAATCCATCCCCACTTTCTGCGGCCTCCCCCGTCCCCTATTTACCCTTTACCCTTCTAGTAACACGCTTTTCATTCCTCCTCATCACATCCCCATACCACGCTAATCTATTACTCTACAAATAGTACATAATATAAAATAATAATGCATTGTTAAATATAACGTGGCTGCTCCGGTGTGCAGGTTCCCGTGCGCGCGCAGCACGCGGCTGCTGCTGGCGTGCGGCGCGCGCGTGGACGCGGCCGACGACGTGCGCCGCACGCCGCTGCACGTCGCGCTCATCTCCTACCAGCTGCTGCCCGGTGCGACCCTACGGGACACTCGGTGGTCACCACCGCCCGTACTCGTTGACACTCTATCTCTTACATGGGCGATGCCTACCATGACGATTGAAATGTTATTATGTCACTTACGTCTGCAATTATACGGCTCGATTGCCCTTCAATTAGAATACTGCAATGTTTATATTATGTTCCAATCGCGAGAGGAGTAAAGATAGATAAACGATTTTAAAATCGACTTGACGCGATATCGTGAATAATTTATTTTTGACATTCTTCTACGGATTCGCAAAAAGCCATTTTGAATGTCGGCGAATTTGTTATTGAAACTTTGGAAGTAATATTAAAGTTAGATAATAGAAATAAAATTAAATTAATCAAGGACCGTTAGTAGTACATAATATAGCGAAAGACATTAAAAAGATTTGTTTATCTTTACTCCATCTTCGATTGTAATAGAGTACAGAGATATGGTACAGTGTACGCGTCGAAGTGTCCCTCTAATGTCCGTGTCCGCGCAGACGACGGGTCGCAGGCGCGCGAGGCGGTGTGCGCGTGCGTGTGCGAGCTGCTGGCGCACGGCGCGCACGTGGACGCCGTGGACGCGGCCGGCATCACGCCGCTCGTCGCCGCCATCGGTGGTGAGCCCCACTTTTATACGATCGATGACTATATGTTACTATTCTTCCTCTCCAATTGTCTTTCCGACTAGCGAAGGTCGGCAGTCAGCTCCGCGCACTCCCCCTTGTTCTTCAAGAGGTGGAAAATCTCGGCGGCACTCGCGATTCCCATCCATTCGCCTCGGCCAATACTTTTTCACGTGCTCAGTTATACGAACCGTGCTCAGCGGTGAAGGTGAACGGTGCGAGGAGAGGAGGTCTCGGCCCAGCCGCGGCCATAACTCGTTGCGAGGCGGCACGAGGCCGTACAGTGTGTGGCGCGCAGGTCCGGCGGAGGGCTTGGTGCGCGCGGCGCTGTCCCCGCGGCTGGCGTGCCTGGCGGCGGCGGCGCTGGCGGCGCACGGCGCGACCTACACGCCGGCGCACGTGCCGCGCGTGCTGCACGCCTTCCTCGCCATGCACGGCGTGCGGCCCAGGTAGGCCGGCCTCTCCGCCCCACTGCGCCGCGGGTGGCCCACCTTGCAGCTTCGTTTATGAAAATGTTTGACGGGCGTTGCGTTTACGGTGGGTTCCCGTCGATCGGATCGGCTCCTAGTCGTCAGTGAAAAGTATCTTTAAACCGAAATCTTCGATGCTTTTCGACGATATGGGATTAGAACAAATTTAGTGTTAGATTCGAATGCCGAATGTTTCTTGTAGATTTTATATTTTATTGTAACAGATTTCTTTCGAGATGCCATACTCTAGTTAACGATATAATATTATGATATAATATTATAGAATCTTCTAGAATGCAATGCTAGCATAGAAACAGGAAATCGTAACTGTTTTATTTTTTCGACGAGTTAAATTAGTTAACTATAATTTTCTTCAGATTTTGTGAATTGCATTCATTGTCCTTTTAATGATTCTTTATTATATAAAGTTTCTTTAAGTTGGTTTGACTTGTGTCATATTAATTTTTGTTTAAGATATTACTAATGGATATTTATATGACTTTATGTTTTAATACGATGTAGTATATCGCATTGCACAAGTTTGTCGATTATATAAAATATGGGAACTATGGATATTAGAATTGAATTTATTTACTTTTATTCGACTGACGTGGTGTGTTCCTAATTTGAATTTTTTTTTCCAACATATCCTACTTAAGTCTATGTCACAGATAACAAATGTCATAGATATGATTAAAATCGCATAAATTTGACTGAGAAGTAGGTTATATTTATTATTGTGTTCATATTACTTTAAAATGTTTACTCATATGACATATCCTTACCGAAGTATATAAAATGAACTTCGGTATGTAATTGACTCATTATATAAAATTCGTATTTAAATAACAGCAGCAATTAATATTACAAGCTTTCAAAAGTAAGAAAAAAAAATCTTAATAAACAGTATGACTTTGAAATATTCAAGTGTTTCAATGTATGGAACGGATTAAGTGATTGGTCGAACACAGGGTATGTATGTGTTCCGATCGAATATAATATAACGAAGGCTCAAATCGAATATTTATTATATTTAGACGCTAAATAGAGGCGAATGAAATGTGATAATTAACTTAGATAACGCTTAGGTTAAGTGTAGAACGATTAGACGCCCTTAAAACTGTGACGAAATATAAACTGTCATTTCACGAGTTGACAACTTTTGTTTTGTGACGTTGAGAAGAGTCGCATATCGCAGATTTTTATTTTATTCATTCGGACATCAATCATCAATATTCAATGTGTAAACTGTAATAATTAATCTGTTAAAAGCGATATTGATATTATTTCTGTCAGCTATAGAAAATACTTCAAGTAGCGCAGTCCTTTTCTCGCAAACTCTGTGAGAACGGGACGGGTATATCAAAACGAATCAATGCAGATTAATTTTATTTAAAATTATTATATTTAAGTTATCTATAAGCAAAAATTTAATAGTCAATAATGAGTTTTCGTTTCATGACAATTTGTAATAATCGATTAAAACTTTTACCTTACTGATAAACGTTGCATAGTGGTGTTTAGTTAACTCTAAATCTTCTCTTTCTCTCATCATTGTTTTCGCATTCGAAAGAAAGAGAGCATTGTTTAACTAAATCACCTAAACAATTTTTGTATTTATTTAAATTTACCATAGACAATAGACAAACCTATTCGATTTAAACAACAAAACACGTTTGGCGTATTTTTATAAAACAATTGTTTATTAATGTCAACGAAATTATTTTGATTGGTATAAAAAGTTAATTTTGTATAATATTATCGTTGTTTGGGTTAAAGTAGGTAGATTAAAAAGATTATATTAATTTAATTAATAATATATATTGAATTTTGTTTTTTTTTTTTAAATTAGTATGTTATAGATCGAACTAGTCATTGTTTTACTGATATTAATATTTTTAAAGAACTATTGATGTATGAATAATGTAATTACTCGCACTTGCTAACACTGACAAGCTCAGCTTTTACTTAAGCGTCTGTAAGCGCAAAGCTCGTAAATTGTTACGACAACATCGTCCATCTTTGTAGTCACTGAACCATTGTGTAGTAACAACAAATTTATAAATCAAATGTCACAAATAATTGTTAACAATTGTTGAATTGAAGCGAAATATTATATTCCAAAAAAAAAAAAAAAAATCGGACTTAAAATGTATCACTCTCCAATACCAATGATATAGCGATGACTCAAAGCAAATATAAACGAGATCATACACACATTTACTCTATTCCAATCGAAGAGAGATTAAAATAACTCAGACTTACATACTATATGTATGCCAAGCGATGATTTGTAATAGCTTTGCTTTCTGCACTACAAATAGTTCTTGATTAATATATTATCTTTATTTAAAATACAACACTATTCCACTTGACTACTTATATTAATTTTACTTCCAATGTTTCGATATATGAATTCGCATAGTATCATAGATTATTCAAGAACTCGATCAATGATATCGCGCCAATTCGATTCGCGATGATCTAGGAGTAGAATAATCGCATTTGGCGCGTACTTGGATAATCTTTGCTTAAATTATTACAATTTCTGTAGGTTTTTTAGGTGATTTAATTCTCTTCTCTCATTTTTCTCGATCTTAATGGATAATGTCAAAATTAGCCGGGAATAAAAAGGCGCGGAAAAGTTGCTAAATGCTACCAAATACCAAAATCTGTATATCTAATAAGGCTCGATACATATGTACACATATGCCATTAATTAAGTTAGTAATTTAGAAAAAAAAAAACTAAATACTCCTTAATTTAATTACAAAGGTATTACAAAAAGTGTATTGTCGCAATTATTTTAAAAAAGGAAAGCGATGACCGTTTCATAATCTTCCGACGATACGCCATGGCCGGAACAGAAACCATTAATATCGGTACGGTATATTGTTGTTAAAATAGAATTCATTATTGAAATCAATTTTAATAATCATATTTATAATCAATTTGCACAATAAAACTATATCCTAATGATCCGGATTTTCTTGTGCGCAACCTCTACGCTAAAGTTATATGAAAAAAATCTAAATATAGTGTATCTTTCTAAAGTGTGAAAGTAAACAAGGATAGCAATATATTAGCTACTGTCACACTAGTTTAGATATTGTGTATGGCAAAAATAATATGAAATAATTCAACTGTCTTCGCGCATGCGTTAGGGGCATGCCTTACGTGGGTTGTTGACTGCACTATGACGCATGCCCTTGATGAACAAAAAACTGCACAATGTGGACATAGCTTATGTGATTCATAGATTCTTAGTTATGCTAAAATTACAGATTATAACTCCCATGTCAATAGACAATAATTATACTTCATTGAATCGTGACGTTTATTTTGCACAAGACAGCTCTTCAGGTTTCTTTATCGTTCAGCCAGTCGTTCATTCGTATTCAAGTGAAGTTCAGACAAATGAATCCAATTGAATTATTAATTCGAAATTCGAAGATCAAGGCGATTTGCAATATTGGAACGAATGATAATTAGACGCTTGTTGGAAATGATTAATTAGTAATTATAATCGTGATATAACTTCATATCACGAAGACTTTTAATTAGGAAATTTGATGGCTGTTTGTCCATTCTATGATCGAATGTCATTGCGCAAGGTGTTACCACATTAGTACATTATGTATAGACATTACTTATACATTATAGAAGCAGTAGCGTTATATAGAATACTCACCTGAAAAGTTTTAATAAAAGAAGTTTGCAAATCACTAAATGAAACATTTGGATATAAATAATAAAAACCGTAGTTGAGATTTCACTTTCTAACGTTTCATATCGGAACGTTGCAGTTCAATTTTAATATTTCCGTCGCTACCTATGAATTTTGACTTCCAAAATACATTATGGATGACTTATAAGCAAATATTTTCTATATAACATAAAAACTATATTAGTGAAGTTATTAGTGGGGTTATATCGTGTACAATAGGTATTTGTGAACTTATTATTTATGATAGAAAGTAATTCTCGTTTCGTAATCTCTATTTTTTTTTTATTATTGAAGAATATTCATTTTACATATTGAATATATTGTTATTTTTATCACGTGACTTAACAATATTTAAATACTATCTGTGGTAAGATTATGTCCAATTTCAATGTTTAAAATAAATAGTTTTTGGCGTAATAACGTCTTATGAATCGATGAACGCCGGCTGCACGCACGAAAAAGCATGACTCATAGTAACGTTCCGTCTGAGCCTAGCGCGCAAGCAAGAGCGTGAAACAAGCGATAGAGAGGCACGATCAGCCTAAGCGTTCGGCTTGTGACGCATCTATCTTTCTTCCAATCCATCGGCCGATGCGTTCGAGTATTCATCAATGTTTTCTTATGCACTTATCACGTAAAATTATCGTCTGTAAACCGACTTTGCAGACAACCATTTATTTTTTAATCTATCACCAAAATCAACGAGGCTAATTACTGTAGTATAATGAGATTGAATAAGATTTTATATAATACGCACAAACTATACGACGATATTATTTATCTATGTGATATAATAATTAAATAATTCTTTTCTTTTTTTGCTTCCGAATATCATTAAAATTTGCATAAATAATGAATGTTATAAAATAGTGATGTCGAAACGTTGCTAAGTTGGCAATTATCATTTCACCGATTCAAATGATATTATATTATACTCTGTAAATGTTAGTCGATGCGTTTTAATATAATCAGGGGTCAATTCTACTAACAAATAGACACTATCGCTATCGAATCGCAACGTAATCGTAAATTTCATAAAACAGATGTAAAATATTCAAAGTTGGATTGAAATTGAATCGGAAACGTATCGTTACCGTTATAAATTAGTGTAATTGGTGTAATTGAGCGCCAATTCGCTCAGTTAGCTCAGTGGTCGAAATTCGACCGTAATCATTTAAATTGAAAGCTTAGGGAAAACATGCGGTGATTTGCATAATTTGGAAACTTATTTTTGTATTAATTTCTAAAATATTTTATTTATATCACTCGTCAGAAGCTAGGAAGGGAAACAAAAAGACAAGAATATCGCCTAATAAACAGAAGAGAAAAATATACAGTGTGCTTAATGAGTTAATCGTGGAATGAAAAGAGCGCCATCATCGAAATTACTTACATCGCAGTTAATGTCGACGCTATCGTAAGTTAAAAAACTCGCACTATGCACACTAAACTGTTTTGTCTTTGTCTATTTATATTATAATTCTAATTAAAAAAAAAGCGAACGTCAAATACTAGAAATTATGAAAAGGTTCAATTTTTATTTTGACGTTAACAAGTGAAATAGAAGAAAATATTTTAATCAAAGTTCTATTTTCATACATTTGGTTGTCATTCGTATGTAATATAAGAAAATTCTAAGTGAATAATCTCTATGTAGATTTACTTGTAGTCGAGGAAATGAAATCTTGCTTTTCCCATAATCTTCCACAGCGGAAATACTAGTACTGTTACATGCGACGTACATTCTATAGGTAAAGTTTAAAAAAAAAAATTATATAATATTTCGAAAACAAAATTGGATACGCGATAGTAATATAATACTTAATTAAAATTATTTTTGACGTGAAACATAATGGTTCCGTTAATGTTGTGACACAATTATTTATGATTTGACAGGACAAAAAGTATTGCCATATTTTCGATTTTTTTTAAATCAAAGCAAGTCCTTATGTCCTGTTAAATTTTAGTCTAAAGATTGTGTTTTAACAAAACACTACCCAAGGTTCCGTTTTAACAGAGAACTTACATAGTATGTATTGTAGTTTTATACGTGATTGTACTCATTGTAAAAGTAAATATGCCTCGAGTATTGCAATAATTGACAACATAAAGCTGAATTTAATATTTTTATAAAACAAATAAAAACATCAAGATTTGCATTCTTGATATTAAAGATTGTTATAATATTAATAATAATCTTATAACGCACTTGTTAGCAATAATACACAATAATATTATATGAATAATTCGTCATATCTGTCGTGTATTTTTAATCTGTATAGCCATTTAATGCTATGTTAACACTTTTGCTAACGATTGTACTTTTTTTATTTAAACGCTGTCAGACGCGCCAAAGTATACTAAAATTAAAAAAAAAATAAGTTAAGGTTAAATTTACTCACTAATTAGAGTTGTAGAAATAAATATGTATATATAATAGTAAATACGAATGACGGAAAGGCTAAATATAATATGTATCAGAAATTATTGTAAATATTATATTTGTCTTATGAAATATAGCGTTTATTTTTTTGTCCAAAATGAAATGAAATAAATATATATAAATATATATATATAATATATATAAATAAATAAAATGTGTTTTTATTATTTACTTAACCTTGTTGTGTGTTTTATGAGCCGACATGGCCTGGTGGTTACAATGTGTTATAGTTCATCCCTTCCTTAGCATCCATCCTTCACCTTAACCGATGATCGCGGGTTCAAATTCAGGCGGGCACTGAATTTTCATGTGTTTATTTTGTGTTTATAGTTCATCCCGTGCTCAGCGGTGCAGGGAAACAGTGAGTAAACCTGCATGTGTCTAATTTCAATAAAATTCTGTCACGTGTACGTTCACAGCCAGTTATTTTTTCTACTATTGGTGTTTTATTGGATGTAAATGCATATAAATAAAACAGCAGGAACTCTTGTATAAATTGCGGTTTCACTCGAGTTAAATGTTAAAGCCTTGTAGTTAGACTCCGTGGTTAATAGCGATTTTTTGTGAAAAGTTACAGTATAAGTGTGACGGCATGAATTAGCAAATGGGCCACCTGATGGTTAGTGGTCGCGAATGCGCCACAAAACTTGGGAACTAAGCTGTTATGACTCAGTCACCCTTCTAACCGTAACACAACAGTATCAAGTATTGTTGTACGGCGGTTTTGTATACATATATATTGAATAAATCATGAGTGGGTGGTACCTACCCAGGCGGGCTTACACTACCACCACCAATTACGTCAGAAAAATACTATAATAAACCAATAATGCTCTTAACGTTGCGACTGCATATATAAAATCAATTGCGACGTCCGCTGCAGCCACACCTGCAACTTCCCGCCAAAACTGGCGACAGAACAAGCTTTAAATGAGTTAAAATAATTAATTATAATATATTAATTTATAGTATAAATGTCTGCGGTATTTTATTATAAAATCGAATACAAGGATATATTGACTAATTTTGGGTATGATTAACAGCAACAACATTAAGATCACCGATCACGTGACCTGGGTTTCTTCTACTAAATTGATATTCAACGGAATCAAACACTAATTGAATACAGTATGAAATAGCTTCTAATCAAAATATTAATGTATTGTATCCGTTATTGGTACAAGCGGGTAATACGCACAGCGTTTATGCTTTATGCATTTATGTTGCATAATGCCGTTGTGTCAGATAGCGTGTGAATTTTATATACTGCAGATCCGCGGCTTCGTCCGCGTTTTTTTGTTCGTGTTTTATCACAACAAGTTTGGCTTTGTATATTTCTTAATACACTATATACGTATTATTTATTTAAGTATCCGGCATAGACCCACGTTTTACATCTGGCGTATGTCAAATAATATAAATACATTTAGGAAATGCCATGATCCATACAACAGCTTTGTTAAAAAAAAGACGCGCGCTAATATAAAACCGCCATTTTGTTAGTGGACAGAATGGGAAAGTTATTAATTAATTATTGGCGCGACTTGTGATTTGTTGAATATGTTCGATTGTGTTTTTTGGATTTTAAAGAATGACTGAGTGAGTAATTTACACCAATTTATATGATTTGGTGTTCTGTTTTTGAAAGGACCAATTCGAGGTATTTGTAAAATCAGTTTTCACTTCTGGATGCTAAATATTCTATCTAATTTAAGACATTAGGATGATTCCATAGACAATTACTTCTTTTCTTCATTAGTTAGTTATAATTATTCGTCACGTCCTTCTTTTTCAAAGCTCAATAATCGAGACGCAACAAAGTTTAGGTGGCTTTCCACGGTGCTCGATTCTGCGGATTAATTGTTCACGCACGGTCGATGTCCATGGACAGCCACGCATCGTACCCAGGCTCTTCCCACGGTGCGTGTCGGTCTGCGTCGGTCTTGAGATTCGAAGCGATTTTATCATTCTATAATACAAAGTGAAAGGGAACATATCACTGCGGTCACACTCGCACCGTTCCTTTGGAGGTACCAACTCGCGGCGGATACGAGGCACCGCTATGGACTTTACTGTGCTTCCTACAAAGATACTCTTCCCACGGTGCGTTGGAGCGGGGTTGTCGGCGTTCGTCTTTAATATCGCACCGTGGGAACCTACCTTACACTGAATATAATGCATAGAAGAACATATCTTTCATATATAGTAAACAAAGATAAAATCAGAAATATATGCAGATTAGAAAATTTAAACTAGAGTCAATTAATGCATAGTGTAAAATTTAATCACATGAGAAATAAAATATTTCGCTAATTTACAATTATATTTTGATTATGTAAATATGCAGGTGGCACATTGAAGGATTATTTGAAAACCTTTGTTCGTAGTAAAACGATGTATGTTATTGTGGCTACAGTCTCTTGGAAATTAAGAAGATTATTAATTAACAAAAATGTACTTTAATATAAAAAGATATAAAATAATAAAAATTATAGTTATCGTATTTTCAAAATGCATGTAGTTTATAATCCGAAACTAATTCACAATGTCTTCCGACTTCCGTGTGAAGTGTAAGACAATGGGGCAAGAGATCGCTCACGAAATTATTGTTACAAGCATCCGATGAACTCTGTTCCGAGAGTTATGTAAACGTTTTTATTTTAAATATCGATTTGTAATCAAATGTCAGAGATTTGTTATTTTTATACACGTTTCATTTGTTAAGTAATTTTTCAAACAACATTGGTTTCTGTTTAACAGTTAATTGTTTTTTCTTAGCTTACCTAATAATCGGATTTATTTTATTTGTTTTCTCTTTTTTCACCATATTGCACAGGCATACCTATAGCGTGTTAATTAAAGTTTAGCCTGAGTAATAGTTTAAAATATACAAGAATTTCTTCCAGACAACCTGTAGATGGATGGATTTGGATATTTTAAAATTAACTTAACTGTTGCTATTTAGCAAAACAAATGTATAATTTATATAATATTAAATTAAATAGAATAGCCCGATGTATTGAAAAATAGTATATACACGCTTATGTATTATACGTGTGTGTATTAGTTAGTGCAAGTAACAGTACCAATAATAACAAAAAAAATAATAATTGGAAGAAACATTTTTAAAGTTTTTACATACAAATAAATCCTGTCAGCCAATCCAGATTGTAGAATCAGGTCGAGGTTACCATAAAAAAGCATTGTCGTCGGAACTGAACCAATATGTCAAATTTTAATTCAGTAAATTTTTATTCAGTCTTATACTACAGTATAAGAGGAAGTGGTTCTAACTCTGCTTGCAAGATTTGATCTAAATAATCTAACAAATATTGCAAGTTAAATATAAGCTTATAAAAAATTGTATCGTTGTATTTTATGAAACTCATGTATGCGGAATGTAAGAGTGATGTGCGGGATGGATCTTTAGGTATGAGATATAGAAATGTATCCTTCTAACACGGTCTTCCTTGGAGCACCAGCTTGCTCCATGCCAAATTTCATCGATTTCGGTTCATTAGTTTAACTAAAACGTAACAGACAGACAGTTACTTTCTCATTTATATTATTAGTATAGGTATAGATTAGGCGTTCGTCAGTTTTTTCGTTAATCTGTTATTCCAGATTCAGATTTGTGTTTTTTTTTTTTTAAATAAAAAAGAGACCATGGAGAGATGACCAATTTCATTAAGTTCAAATATTATTTTAAAATTTGAATAGATATCTCGCAAGTTTAAACTACTTATCCATTTGTTGGGCTTATCATAAGCGCATTTTCTCAAATACATTTGCTTTTTAGTGCAATTTAAGAAGACAGGCGAGCAAATGATACCTGCATGTAATAAGTATAAACTGGCGCCGTCTAAGACGGGGTATGTTATGGGTTTGTTATTACACAGACTTATTTACCAATCGAATTGCATTGCATCGTTCGTCTAGCTAATAAGCTAGCGAGACGTCGGGGTCTTGAGTCGAAGCTTGGGTCACGACTATAAAAAACTTATTGACTTTCTTTATCGAGAAATTTTCATTTGCAGCCCGGATTATGGAAGATAAGTGTAGTAGAAAATAAGGTACTCCCTTACCTGGAAAGCACGTAAAGCCGTTGGTCTTATGCCTGATTTATTTTCAATCATGTCGGATTTTTCTACCCATCAATATATTATTATGAAGGAATAGAGTTTGCGTTTGTTCAAACTTTTATGCATTGTAATATTCCCAGCGCAGATGGATAGTGTCCGTTGATAACCACAGGGTTATTCTAGCCAAAATCGAATTGAAAAATTTAAATCTAATTTAATTTAAAAATTTAATATTAAGTTATTAGTTAAATAGTGATATAGATATTTATTTACCTTGAATTTATTTTTTTCGAACTTTATAATTTTATTTATGTTATGTAAGCCCGGCAAAATAGGCTCATCACTCTCGGACTCACTAAGAGATTTTTCGTTATATGCATCTAAGTCAAAGTCAAAAGTCAAAAATCTTTATTCAATATTCAAGCGTTACACTTACTTATTGATTATCATAAATCTACCACCATACACATCCATCAATTGAGCTTGTGATCGTGTCAAACAACTGTATGCTAGAACCAATTCAATTGATACAGTTTAGTATTTTTCAATAGATTATTATGAAAGCTTGTAGTTAAAATTCGTTTGTTAAAAATTACAAAAACGACAAGTGAAGTTCGGTCGTTCAGCTGCTTATCGCTATGAATTAACATTCGGATTTCCGAACCCAAGCAGCACTATATTTTATTATATTTTTAAAAATAGCAATTCAAAATAAAACAAGAAGAGGAGATGGCCGTATAATTTGGTCAAATGAAATTATGGTAATTAAGTATCGAACAGTTAAAAAATACATCAAATAATACATCTATACTACTATATAAATCTATTGGTTCTGTCTGTACATTTTTTTTCACCTAATTTTGTGATAAATAATCGTCTTATGTTGCAGTGATTCACATTATACAATTTTTTTCATTCTTGTCTATCTGTCTGTCTGTCTGTCTGTCAGTCTGTCTTACTGTCTGTCTGTCTGTCTGTCTGTCTTACTGTCTGTCTGTCTGTATGCCTTCTTATAATTTCAAATCGTTAATTACGTATTTCTACGTACGGGGCATAATAAATAAATGTAATACAATACTGTTTTGTTAGAATATAAAGTAGGAAAATGTACAAGGGGCGGCCTTATTGCTAAGACAGCGGTCTATTCCAAACAGGCAAGGAAGAAAAAAAGGAACGTAAGTGTAATAGTAAAACAAAATTTAATTAAATGACATAAATAAAAAATATACCATATTAGTAAGTACCTTGCAGTAACTCATAACATTTACCTTTAATTTTTAAACGATCTTGTGTCAACAAAACACTTATCAAGCAACAATGGCGGTATATGTATGTATGAAAATGGGATTAATGGTAATCACCATTACCTAACAAGCGCCGGTGGCATCAGGGTGGGGTAACGCCGGGAATCACTTTCAGTTTCTTTAGCTTACTTGCTCCGTAAACACGCCTTACGTAACGCAATCGCCCGGCTTGACAGCCCGCATGACACACTTTTTAAAATTCATCGTTTTATTTAAATGCGAAAAGAATTTTTGAACGATAAAGTATGACACAGATATCATATTAATATAAGATATTTTATTCAATACAGACTATAAATGTATTATATTTTTTAACATTTTCCCGCTGTTTTACATTTGTCAATTTTAATAAATAGACTAATTTGCCAGTGTACTTTTTTAAAATAATGTGTAGAACGCTGTGTATTTTTATTGTGATTAAGTGCTATATGTGTGTTTTGTGTAGTGATCAATTTTAAATCACCATCTGTCGAAAAGTAAGTATTTACAGCTTTATATCTATTTAATGATGATTTAATTTGATTTATAGATTTTTTTATTTAACTTCTGTCCTCATATATGGATTATTGTATGTGTATATTTTACTATATTGATCATCTTTTTATTTAATTCTATACTAGGTACTAATAACACAATTCCTGCTATGCTGAATAAGATTATATTGCACATTTTATTTTCTATAAACTTTATTTTAATACTATAACTAGTAGACACATTATATTACAAGTTTTTTTTTTTTAATAATATGGTGTTCTTAAATGACAAATCTATTAAAGAAATGGAAGTACCTGTGTATACCAAAAGTTTTGTAAGCCTAGTCTAGATTGTCTAGTTAAGATTGATCCTCACGGTAGGTTCGAATTCGGGCAAGTACCATTGAGCTTTTATGTGCTTAATTTGTGTTTGTAATTCATCACGTGCTTGGCGGTGGGGAAACAATCGCCTCCCCCTGTGGGATGAAATTCTGCCACATGTATATACAACGAACTCGCCCTGGTTCGACATTCTAAAATATACTTTAAGTTTTTCCTTAAAAAATCGAGGAGATCTTTGCTCAATAATAGAATATTTATGGACTGCTACTTGTAATTGTTGCCGTTACAAGAGAGAAAAATATTATATTCATAATATTAATTGAAATAAAAAAAAATAGGACATAATAACAATACAGATATTTCAACGGAACTCTCAATCTTATATATTATTTATTATCATTTTGATCAAAATATAGGATTTCAAAGATTCTGACTAGAAAGCATGACGATTACGAATTCGATATTCGACATTTCTATACATCGATCGTTCATGGTCAACTGTCACTGTTAATACAATCGATATTAAAAAATAGCAACATTTTTCATCGATTAAATTATACGTAGTTTTAAATTAAGAATCATATTTATTTCTTATACCATGAAGGATATAAAAAAAAAAATACATAAAAAAAGTTTCTTACGTAACTTAGGTACATTTGTCAGAAGTACTAAGGTACTATTTATATTTTATTTATATAATTGAATTGAATATTTTTAATTAGTTATTTTTCATATTCATTCATTAATATGATTCATATGAATTTATTTTAATAGGTATTTGTTTCATTTATCAAATACGATAAATACTATTTTTTTTACACATACCGAAAATAAGCAACGAACATGATAGCAACTTTGAAATAGTCATTGCTTAAGCATTCTTAATTTAAACTATTTTATTAAAGAGTAAATCGAATATTTATAATTCAGCACATATGACTCGTGCCAGACAAAACAGTTACAGTAAAATTCAAATTTTACTCAAATCTATCCGAAGTAATAATTTAAGGAACGTTTTATTACGATATATGTATATTATATTATACACAAACGCATTTGTTACATTACATAATAAGCGGTAACAAGCATTGTATCATCTTCCTTCAACCGCAAAACACGTAACAGTACTTTATACACAATTGTACGAATAATATACAAACAATACGGAGTTAATCGTGAATAGTCGATTATATAGCTCTCTTGAGTTCCTGGCCGAATATTTGTTTATTAAAATACAAGAGCCTTTGAAGTTGCCGACTTCTAGTGAATCAGACGGGTCCTTATAAGCCAGTAACAGTAAGGAAGCACTCGTGTGACGTTGATATATGTCACAGTCTCTGGATTAGACAGCTTTAGAGGATAGTAAACAAGGCCGTCTATCCCTTACTCTCATAGTGCAATCATGACAGCATGAGAAATCTCTACCGTTTATATAGCTCTACCTTTTATATACCGTAACACGGAAGGTAACCTTCCGTGATACGGTAGTGAAATATTGTCAACTTCTAAATCCTGTCAGTAGCACTGGAAGATTTGACCCTGGATTCGAATCCGGGACCTTACGATACATCTATACGTCTTAGCTACTAGATTAACGTTGTAGCTTATTATAGATTACGGGGTTAAGCGTGAAATATTAGCGGAATGCTCAACAAATTACCTTATTAATAATGCATGCCATGAACCCTTATGATCTGCAAGCGAGGTCCTTACTTCGTGCATAACTAATGGCTTATATTATTATCTATATATCATTTTTCATAATAAAGTTTTTATGTAAATTTTCTTAATTTTAAAAGTGATTTTTCTTTTTGATCGCTGACAATAAAATATGAAGGTCGAATTTAACAGTAATGTAATATTAATAATGTATAAATATATACTACTAGAAATTGAGCCTTTAGTATCTATAGATATATAATACAGATTCAATTTTGGTATTTAAGATTTATAGACTTTCAAAAGTCTATTGAAAAGGCCGGGACTACATACTATCCTTCATGAATTTTGTTATAGGCCAACAAAACAAACAATTTATTTGAAATTTTGTAATAATTCTTATAAAAATAAATACATACATATTATTATAAATTAAAAGCGTTTTCTGTTAATGAAAATCTGTCAATAATCTACTATTTGATTTTATTATAATATTTGTTAAATATACTGTAATTATAAAAAAGAAATGGGTAAATAAATAAATTTAGCCGTTCATAATCTGACGAGTAACTAGTGAAAATAAACACGCAATTAATTATTATGAAGTTTAAGCTTCGTGCAATCCAAAAGTATACGTTTTAAATACGTATTAAATTATACATAATCTTTATCTTTTTAATTGATGCTATAATTATTTAAATAGTAAACTATTTAATTTATTTATTATTAATATTTAAACACCATTGGATCTCGGTATTGTAACAATATATAAATTCACAGATTGAAACTGATTTTTATAAAAACCTCGAATTGGACTCTTTAAAAATAGAACACCAAATCATGCAAATAGTTGTAAATAACTCACTTAATTATTCTTAAAAATTCAAACAACATAATTGAAAACATTCAACAAATCGCAAGTCGCGACAATAATGAATTAATTGCTTTATCTTTTTGTCCACTAACAAAATGGCGGTTTTAAATCAGCGCGCTTCTTTTTTTTAACAAGGCCGTTGTTTGGATCAAGTTATCTCTCGGAAGGAATTATATAATAATACATATATTGTTAAAGCTCTACGGTAAGAGCTACAAAGCCGGTTCATATCAATCATGGTTGGTTCGTCATCGTCTGCGATGAAAATGCAAGTTGATTTCACTCTTTTATTGTATAATCACATACATAAGCACTCAATACACATATTCCTTCTTTAGTCACTTGAAAATACAATTTGTTTAATACATTATTTAATGACAAACTTGAAACAAAAAATTTGAAATTTAATAAAATAATTATGTTTTAAAATTAATTATCCAATAAAGTATTCGAATCGAAGCTTCGATCTTATTCTATTTATCATATTATCGGTATGTGAGAATAAAAACAACATATAAATATTATACTTTTAGCACCAAAAATCTTACATAATGATGCAACCGACAATGGCTAAACCATAATTTCTATACATATACATTTTCTACTTCTGTTCTCTTCTAATCTCACCAAGCCGTATCGAACTGGTACGAAATACAAAAATAACATTGCAAGGGATTAATAACAATTGAGTTATTATCCATTTAACGCCACCAAATACGGTAAAGCTGATAAGTATCTTAAAGTTTAGGCATCTCGGACTCTTGCGAAACTTCAACGGTATCTCGAAGGTCGAATAAATATACAATATATTCGAATTCGCATTACTGGTTCTGATTCGCTTAGATTTTCGACTGTTTCTTTTAGCTGGTAATACTTATAAGTCGTTGAAACTTATTTTAAATAATATATTTAAAAAACTATGTCTTACAACAGCTTTAAAAAATGTCTAAGCCGTAGAGTTTATTTTGCCAGTTCTTCAAACGTCTAAGGTGTTTTTTTAACCGTTATACGTTTTTTTGACAGTCAATATTCGAGATGGCCCAGTAGTTTGAGCGTGTGAATTTTAACCGATGATCGTGGGTTCAAACCCGGGCAGGCACTACTGAATCTTATGTGCTCAATTTGTGATTATAATTCATCTCGTGCTTGACGGTGAAGGAAAACAACGTGAGGAAACCTGCTAGTGTTAAATTTCAAAGAAATTCTGCCACGTGTGTATTCCGCAAATCCATATTGGAGCAGCGTGGTGGAATAAGCATCTCCTCAAAAGAGGAGAAGAAGCCTTAGCCCAGCAGTGGGACATTCACTGGCTGTTCGTGTACGTAAGTGTAATGCTTCTATATTTAATAAAGATTTTTGCCATTGAATTTTCTTTTTCATATTGTGTTTGCATCTAGTATGATATATCATATAATTCTTTCTCTTATTCTTATTTATTATGTTCATGTACCACTTATTTATTGTATCAAGTTTTATGAACTAAAAATAAATACGTAAATCTAGTCTGTATCATCTGCTTTGGCATAAACTTCACCCATACTGTCCTAGTTGAAAAAAAGCATTTATTCTCAATAGTTACGACATAATCAAAATGAACAAATACAAATTATACGTATATAATAGTTAATTATACTTAGTTGATTTCGAGGTAATAATAATTATCAGTACTGACTAGCCGATACTATTATAATTAAAAAAAAATACTGTATAATTACGTGTTTATGTTTATTGAATAGATAGATAATATTTAGTTAATTCATCATTGAGAAATGAGATAAGAACAAACTCGAAACTCATCTCAGAAAACGGTTGTGAAATATCAGCGAGAGAAATGCGAAATTGATAATAATAATCATAACATTTCAATAATACACACGTCAAAATAGTAAATCACCATAAGTCGGGTCAAACATTCACGGGTGAGTAATGAAGTGTTGAGTTCTTGGGTGAGTAATAAATTCTTATAGAATACCACTGCTGTATTGTAGAGATATTATTTGTCTACAAGTGTGTGCGCAAACACGTGTGCATTCTCTATTTAGTCCTAGTCACGTCGGAGATAGCGCGGTAGATATAGAATGAAATAAATCAAGCGTTAGACTAACGGCTTATCACGCTTCATTCCTCGTGCTTCGTTCGTCTTTTTCCATAGATATTAGCACTGTAAGCAACCATCCATTACATCGTTAATGTGCCACCAACCTTGGGAACTAATAAGATATCATTTCCCTTGTGGCCGTAATTACACTGCCTCACTCGCTCTTCAAACCGAAGAAGTCGAAACCTAACAATTATTAGTAACAACAATATACCAAGCGATATAATAATAAGCGATGAATGGGTGGTACCTACACACTACGAAACGTCATAATACGAGAAGCTTAGCTTAAAAAAATCAAAATAATAGCTTTATTACAGCTACTCAGCTCGTTTCAAATGATAAGCTAATCAAATTACAATGTTATATAAATCATATCATCCATTCTATCCACAAAGATCATGTTCATATATCAAATCATGATACACGATATTCAGATATTGGTAACCTGACCCACGGATGTGATTGGACAGCTTTGA
Source organism: Nymphalis polychloros (assembly GCA_905220585.2). Classification (NCBI taxonomy): domain Eukaryota; kingdom Metazoa; phylum Arthropoda; class Insecta; order Lepidoptera; family Nymphalidae; genus Nymphalis; species Nymphalis polychloros. The sequence goes on along the minus strand of HG992258.1, from coordinate 9,864,527 downwards.
TTACATGTTATAAAATCAATTGAATCGTTTTGTCTGGTCGTTTATATGTGAGAAGAAAAATAACATTTGTAAAAGATATTTTGAAGTTTTTTTTTTAATTCTTTTTCTGACGTGTATCTACGCATGTCGAGCGCAATTTTTTCTGCCAATGTCCTATAAAAGAGATGACACATATGAGATTTATCTGTTTCAAAATTTGGAGTGCTTAATTATGATTAGTAGACCATTATCCTTTTTTTAAATGAAATCAGAAGGCCTCTAAGCTTTAAATGTATTTTGATGAATGTTTTCTATTGATTTAATTAACGTTATTTTTTACTTGCATGTTTTTATTTCCAGACAGTATCATAATGAAAAATTTAGGATTGCTTATGATTTTATACAATTTTAATTGGACACTTAATCAGTGTTTCTTGTGATTTTTTTTAAATTATCCGATAGCATTGACCTTGATTGGGATTTATATAGAATTCCGATTTTACAAGACGGTAATGTTGTCATTCCATACAAAACGCGGGTACATCGAATTTCCCAAAAAAAGCGACGGTTGATGCATACTATAATTATAATAATTATTATTAAATATATAATAATTCTACCGACGATCTAATACACTCTAATATCTAAAAAATGATTTAGTTTTCGTCTAAAATCAATTAAATACGTAAATTTTTGATCCCATGATAATCGAATTTCATGTCCATACATACCTTTTCAATAAACGTAATTAATAATCGCTGTGACTTTGTGTAGGCCTACTGGTTTGGAGGTTGAGTCGGTGCTTACAGGCACAAGGAACATAAAATTTAGATTTCTAGTTTGGCGGAGATGATGTAAGAAGCGGTTTATATTTCTTAGATTGATAGTTTTAACCGCTATGCTGTTAATTAGCTCTTCAAAAATAAATAAAAAATAACTCTGAGTGTAATTAAAAATCCATCTGCATATTCACATTCATTTGTAAGTCACTGACAGTAGCTACATATATAATTATATATATATTATTTTCGTCGGTTTGTTAGAGAGGAAGAGCAAGAATTAGGTACAAGAAATTAACCATATGTACATCCTTGGAATTCAACGTATTTTCGTACCAAATTTCCTCAAAATCGGTTCAGTGTTTTAGCCATGAAACTGTGACATACAGGCAAATTGCAATCGCCTTTATAACATTAGTATACATAGATAAATCAATGCGTTTTTATATGTCATACGGAATTGTAAATAACGTCTGTCTGTCTCGTTTCCTGGCGTTGCTGTAACTTTTGCAATTTGTCGGCTGGATTAGTCACAGTATGAATTATTGCGTTGATTTATGAATAGTGACATAACCTGTTTTAAGGGATCTCGGATATTTGATTTCGTTATAGAATGCTGTTAATATTTTATCGAGCTAATTGAATGGTATTTAATTGGATTATAAAATGCTTATGCTTTTAAGCTTCGTTAGTGACATTGTATGTAAAGTAACAGCATGCAAATGTCCCACTGCTGTCCCGCTTGAGGGGGGTGTTAGGTGCTGTATGTCCATTTCTGTACCCCAGACAACTTGATTTTTTATAGCATAGGTAGGCGGGCGATAGTATGGGCCACCTGATGGTAAGTGGTCACCAATGCCCATTGACAATGACATTGTGAGAAATGTTAACCATCGCTTACATCGAAAATGCGCTACCAACCTTGGGAACTAAGATGTTATGTCCCTTGTGCCTGTTATTACACTGGCTCACTCACCCTTCAAACTGGAACACAACAACACCAAGTACTGCTGTTTTTCGGTAGAATATCTGATGTGTGGGTGGTACCTAGCCAGGCGAGCTTGCACAAAGCTCTACCACCATGTAATACAAGTGTATTCAAAATTTTATCATGACTGGTTGAATGCTTAAAACGTAAAAGCGTAACAAATAAGCAAATGAACAAACAATCTAACAGACTCTCCTATTTATAATATTAGTAACGATTATTATACTTTAATAATTACCTCAGTGGGTACTCATTAACATCATAATACTCCTACCGTTAATAAGAATATTAATTTAGCGTGAATATATAAACACAAACAGTTTGGTTAACTCGAAGTTCATGTTTTAAATAATATTATGGTTTTTCTTTGTTAATACATTAATTTAATTCAATCATTGTAAACTGAATATTTTTAAAAAGATTTTTACGATAGCAGATTTGATTGCTTATGTATTTTATATAATTACTTAACCCAGTAATTAGCTAAACATCATCGAGTACGTTCTTTAAATATTACAATTGAGATAAACGAAAAGTAAATGGATTTTAATATAGCCATGCATTTTTAATTTAAAATGTGTATATACATTTTAAGCGTATCATAAATATCTTGAGCGTATAAAATTAAAATTTTAATATTCGATATCAATTTGTAAATGCAATTTTATAAATTGAAACGCAATTTACAAATGACTTAGCGTAAACTTCGCTTGCTTAAAACAAACCAAGTCAAGTATTTGAGTATTATGAAATTCGACCTCATTAACTTATAGGCTGCGCTACGATGTCACTTATCAGTTATACGTTTACGAAGAGACTCATTATCATCTTAAGTGTTCGTATTTTATCCCAAATTATGTATCCGTGTCATTTCAGGTATCACAACTGCTTGAAGTTATAATGTGATTAATGCTGGTTGTTTTTTTTGCTATTTCACTGAATAGAATAATTGTATTAAATCTCTATAGACGAGCTGCGTGCCTTTTGTACGCCAAAGATTTCTATTGTATGTATTTATTTCATGACAACATTATCTATATAAATCTATTGACTCTGTCTGTACATTTTTTTCACCTAATTTTGTGATAAATAATCGTTTTATGATGCAGTGATTCACATTATACAATTTGTTTTAATTTTTGTGTGTCTGTCTGTATGTCTTCTTATAACTCAAGAACGGCTTGACCAATCTTGATGAAAATTGGTACACACAAAGATCATGTGATGGCGCAAATGTTAGGCCATATATATATATATATATATATATATATATATATATATATATATATATATATCTATAAGATCGGTAAACCCTACGGTATTTTATGAAAATTAATTTAAAATCGTTAATTACGAATTTCTTAACAGCAGCCATATGTGTGTGTGTGTGTGTGCGTGCGCGCGCGCGTGTGTGTGTTATTATAGTAATAAAATAATTTATTATATTTTTTTTAATTACACGTGGGTGAAGCCCCTTGGCACAGCTAGTAATCTATATTTTAAGATTACTAACTTAATTGATTGTCATTGGACGCACTTTTTTATTTTGACGACTATATTGTCTCAGAATATTGTGTGCCCGCTGTCTTGTTTCAAGGGGTTTTATTAATTTTCGTAGAATTCGGGATTCCTAGGCTGGTCTGAATATTACTCTTCCAGCCTGTCCATTATCCGGCAAATAAAATACAATGTAATCTAATGTAATGTAAATATATCTTGTTTTATAATAATCGGTCGAAAGTAGAATACGTCAAGATCTTAAATAGATAAATGTAAGAAATGTAGTGATTCTTGTACGGTATAATTGTTTAAGTACTTTTCTATTATATCTTTTGCATCGTTTATGATTATTCTCCTTTTAAAGTTAAGTTGTTAGTATACATGTATGGTTTGATTGTTATTGACAACATTTTAAATGGATCAATATAAGACGTGTCATAACTTTCTAAATGCAATGTCATATATTATATCGTATAATATATAGTGATATGATCTATATAACGCACTTAACTGTTAACTGTTCGTTGATGTAGTAGCTTATTAATCTGCAGACATGGATAGAAATTGCCCAGTTCAGCACAGTAAACAATAAAGGATTTTTTTCTTACATAATCAGTTACCGCCGATAGACACTGGGGCCGTAAGAGATATTCACAATTCCATGCATCGCCAATGCCCCAACCTTGTGAACTAAGAAGATATAACTTCTTAGTTCACAAGGTTGGGGCCTTGTGCCTGTAGTAACACTGGCTTACTTCCCTTCCGACCGGTCACAACAGTACTAAGTATTGCTGTTTTACGGTAGATTATCTGATGAGTGGATGGTATCTACCCAGACGGGCTTTCACGAAGCCCTACCATTATTTAGCTACATGGATATGGCATTTAATGTTAAATACAAGTAATGTATTTAATATTAAATGCTATAAAATATTTCTATGTGTCCTTGGAATAATAACTACATATTTATCAAGACAATATCAAACACGTTGGCATATTTTGGCGATGTGTGGAATTCGGTCAGTCGGTCTCAAAGTCGATTATACAATGTGCTGTAAGAGAAAAGCACTAGCTTGCGTCATGGACGGCTTTATGCAAAACGCACACGACACATACTAAATATAATAATTAGCTAAGTACACAGTGACGAATGTGTGTTAATTGCTGAATAAGGCTACTGCTACCATTTGCGAATTTTTGGATGGGTTATGAATATTTAAAAACGTTATAGCGTTTAGTTTTGTATACGAAATAATCAGTGAACATTTTCTATATCTAATCTTTTAAAAAGTATGTTTATATTTTGACTTCGTTAATTTGTACTGTTTTCATTTAATTTTTCTGAAGGAACTAAACTCATTATTAGTTACCTAAAAAAATTAACGATGTAATACATCTGTTCTTGAATTTAAAATACGCTACTATTTAATAGTGCTTATAAAAGTCTATTAGAATAGTTCGTTTTTGACTTAATATAAACAAATTTTATACAAAAATAAAATAAGATTTTTTATGTGTTTGTTTTTAATGGATAAACTCAAAAACTAATAAACTGGTAATAAAAATGGTTTCATATACATAAAGCTACATTATCAGCGATTAACATAGACTATAATATATTAATTTCAAAAAACTCAAAGTATCAAAAAAAATCCTATAAATTATGTTCTAAGATAGATAATTGTTCGACCAGGGCGAAGTCGGAGTGGGCCGGTAGTATAAAATATCTTAAGTGGTTTTAAATTCAAGTTTGTGTCAGCTCTTGTTAAAGATAGGCTCGTTCTTGCATACAACGGTCCCAGCTTGCGGTCAGCTTGCTTGTACACTTTCTCCTTTATGTGTGCACCGTTAAAATATGGCGACGATGTTTATGTACACTGTACATCATATTTGATCCGTAATCTTCATTTGTAGAGTGTTTCGTGTGAATTTGTGTTGTTTTCAATTTACACGAATAAATTATTACACTTAAAATATAAGTGTCTGTCTGTGATTTCCAATTAATAATATGGCTATTTTTTTATGCTGGTGGTAGGGCTTTATGCAAGGTCGTCTGGGTAGTTACCAACCACTCATCAATAAAAATTAAAAAAAAAGATATTCTACGCCAAAACAGCAGTATTTGGTATTATTGTGTTCCGGTTTGAAGGGAGAGTGAGACAGTGTAATTACAGGCACAAGGGACATAACATTTTAGTTCCCAAGGTTTGTGGCGCACTGGCGATGTAAGCGATGGTTAATATTTCTTACAATGCCAATATCTATGGGCGTTAATACCCACTTACCATCAGGTGGCCCATATGCTCGTCCGCATACCTATGCTATAAAGGCAATATTGGCACGTTACCGACACCAAAACAACAATCTTTTTTATTTTAGACTACCGCTGCTACCGATAATAATGTAAATATTTTATATTTATAGTTCATGTACGAAGATTTTTGGCACAAACTACTATAACACCTTACGACCCTTGACTATAAACGTTATTCAACATATACTCGATTAAATACAAAAGTATCTCTCTCTTTCTGTCATCATTGATTTTACGCACGAAAGAATAAGACACGGGATTGTTTACATTACATACATACATTACTATTAAGCGACTGATCTGCTCGTCTAATTATCTTAAAAAATAATAATGACGTTCTGCTGATTCAGGCGGGGTTGACTATTAATTGACAAGTTAATTAATTGAATTGGGAACATTCTCTACTTTTAAAGTTGATTGAAAATACCTTAAAGTACTTATACCTATTTATATATTCTTGTATATATATTAATATTCATAATTTATCTTCCAAATATTTATAAGAATCGAACCCGTGGCTTAAAAATCCCAAGGTCTGCTTACTGTTAAGCCATTGACAATTATTCCAGTTGATAATTGAAATAATAACATGAATACATATATACTTGTATTTTTTGTGACAAGTGCAAAATGCCAATGTCGTGCATTATATAGACAATATCAGTGTAAATGAATAGATGTTTAAATAAAAAATCAAACACAAAATATAATTTATCCAAGTATTCGATTAGTGCAATGATATCATCTAAGCAGTTGAGATATAAAACTATAAAACTTATTAGTAGAGTTGTGAAAAACAGCAAATCTCACCGTTACCTAAGAGGAGATAGTGGTTTTTGCAAAGCTGACTGGATCGAAAGTAATGTTACATTTAACTAGTATTTGGCTAATGGTCAAAATTTGACCATCAACATTGAAAATTAGATGAACGTTTCGAACATATTTTTTACTCTTTCCATCAAAGGTAATTTATTGTATTTTTATTTACATAATATATATACATATATAATCGCAAAATACTTATAATATAGTATTTAATAATAAAAATAACATCATATATGTATAATGTAAAAGATTTCAAAACGGAGAGAAACTAAAATCACAAGGACAGATACAAATTCTGGCGAGACATAATTAGATATTGTTTATAAAATAAATGTGTCCTACTGTTGGACAGATATGTCTCTTTTCTTGTGAAGTTTTAGAGCATATTCCACCAGGCGTCACCAATCCAGTTGGTGGTTCATATATATATAAAAATATTGTGAGACGAGGCTTTATCTAATAATTACTTACATTATACTGCTCACATCCGATTGGTTGCATAATTACAAAGTACATATAGTACTATTTTATTGACGTAATGTTGCCATAAACATTGACTTTTATAACAGTTAGTGTTGCGATGTTGTTAATAATTATTGCATAATAGAATCCGTATTGACACGCAGGTTACTCCTACTTGTTCTGCCTCTTTGGTTTAGTGGCTATATTGTAAGGCTGCAGATCCTGAGGTCCTTGGGTCAAACTCGGGCAGCGCCAATATGGCGCTATATGGCGTTTTTTGAGTTTTTCTGTCAAGTTTCTTTTCCCTCGTGTTGGATTGTCGGCACATCGTGTTATAAGAGCGACGAAAATGAAATAGTTTACTTGTCTTTGTGGACTTTTGGACTATTTACTTGGTGGTAGGGCTTTAAGTACCACCAACACATTACATATTCTATCGCCAAACAGCAATACTAAGTATTGTTGTTTTTTGATTTAAGCCATTTTTTTTTGTCACTGGAAAAACTCTTTACGCCTTTCCCCCACATGAATTGGGGCTCGCTGGCACTGAAGGCGCCTGAATACTTACTAAAAAACCAGCGGTATCCTCTCCGTCTGGTCGGGGGGCGCCTCCACAGTTGGATAATTTCCCTAAATAATGACCATTGTGATTCAAATCGGTCTTAGAGATATTCTATAGATATAAGCTTGAAGCTCACAGGAGAAACCGATCGCGATATGTTAAAAAGTAATATGCACCATTCAAAACTAATAGCATTTAAAGTATATACGGATCAAAATAGGTTATCAACGTATGTCGCTTTTCAAAATCACACGTGTTATTTACGAAGTAGATCTTACAGGAGTCCTTCATGAAGAGGACTTAATCATCATATTTTATCAAATAAATACTGACTGTAGATAAGTGAAAAAAATTATAAATTGTTACATCATATATACATACGTGTATATTTGTATTTATGTAACTAACGGTGAAGTATATTATTTTAAAATCAAATCAAATATTTATAAATCTCATCAATTCGTTTAGTTACAGTTAACTTGAGAAATCCACGCTCCACATCCAAGGTCCGAAATTATGACACGTTGAAGTAAACAGAGATAAAATTGGGGTCACTGAATATACAAAATCATTAATTTATGCTTTTTGATGTTAATAAATTTATTGTTGAGAGTATAGAGGTAATGAATGATTAGTTTTAGCGGATTTTTTTTAATTTATTTTTTATTGTTTAGGAAGGCGGACGAGCGTTTGGGCCACCTGATGGTAAGTGGTCACCAACGCCCATAGACAATGGCATTGTAAGAAATGTTAACCATCGCTTACATCGCCAATGCGCCAACAACCTTGGGAACTAAGATGTTATGTCCCTTGTGCCTGTAATTACACTGGCTCACTCACCCTTCAAACTGGAACACAACAATACTAAGTACTGCTGTTTTGCGGTAGAATATCTGATGAGCGGGTGGTACCTACCCAGACAAGCTTCCACAAAGCTCTACCACCGAGGAGGAAATGTATTTATTTTTTTAATACATGGATAATAAGAATCTTTCATATGAGTACATCGTTGTAATATATATAATTATAATATATATATCTGTTTTCTGCAGCTTATTTATAGATTAATTTAAAAGAATTAAAGTTTTACCTAATTTTATACTAATTTGGCAACATTGACAAATTAAATTAAAATTATCAATAATATTAAACGGCTCGTTTGAATTCTACAAAAAATACGCAGTAATTAGCAGTTAGATATGTTATGTCAAATCAATTTATATACCAAATATAATTATCAAACATTTGATATTACTCAAATTATTCATCTGATATAGTTATAAGTGTATTAAGGTAATACTTATAATTTTAAATCGCCTAAGATAAACTCGCTATAGCTCTTGACTTAACTTCAAAACAAAATTTAGGTAAAGTCATTATCTTGTTATAAAACTTCATTATCGGAAGCAGAGGTCAAATCAAGATGGCGGTATTTCAAAACTTAAATGGCAATGTGGTAGGAACAATCTCTATTTAGTAATCGATCCTTTGAAACGCTTCATAACTATGGTAATGCGCAAAGGATGAATTGAAGCTTTAATTATAAAATTTTAATATTGAATAAATTGTCTAACACTTAAAACTTATGTCTTAATAACGGTAATGGAATTAAAGAAATAATACAAAACAATGCAATTTGTTTTAATAATAAAATGTCAAGGATATTGACCTCTAGAGCTTTTATTTTAGCAATATTTAATATGATCATTATGATTTTGCTATAGGTAATGAATTGTATGTGAAATATGGTTATCGTATTGCTTAAAACCTTTTTTAAGATGAGAGTCCTTAGCCCATCAGTAGGACATTTATGAACTATTAAAATATTATTTATTCAAGTATATTCTACCGGGAAGACTGAATAATTGACTGAAGTACAACTAAGCTAAGCTAAGGAAAGTCAGGAAAGATATCTAAAAAAATATCTAACTGGGGGCCACGGTCATTCTTTGTAAGAAATGAATGGAAAATGGCCAAGGTATTAGTTTGAAGCAATACTACAAATTTTTTTTATGAATAATTCCAGAAATATATCTTCTCTGTGATCGCTATATAAAGCATGAACAATTGAATTAATAATATATAGAACCTTGGTTAATTCAATGAGCTTACATTGTTGTTTAACCAAAAACCTAAAGAGTTAGGTCAGGGTTTCACTTATCAGCTGTCTACTTCAAACACGTTGCCATATTTTGGAGTACTGACTACATGTTCGTGATTTCATTCGTTGTTACATTGATAAGTTTTATTGTTAGATAAAATAAACACTACTTTAAAATCGCAACTATTTAAATAGATGAAGTTTTACGGTCTTACTTATGAACTTTGTTCGAATTATTTTTAGTTAAACTCTTGTCTCTCTTTCTCTCGTCATTGATTTGATATTTAGATGAAGAAGACAAAGCTTTGTTTATCTAATCATCCATTAAACAATTAATCATCCATTAAGGTAAGATCCGTAAACTATTAAGCAAATTTAGTTTTATTATTATTATTTCACATGAGTACGACTTATTATGACTCAGAGTTAGAAAAAAGAAAACCAAAAATAACTCCGTTATTCCTCTTTATTGATTTTAAAATTCAACATTATGGCACCGTACAATATTATTCAAACGTAGGAAAGTATTTTTTTCTGATTATTTATTCATATTGTAAATATAATAGTGAGTTTTATAATTTACCACATTTTCTATCTTCATAACAGTTGATAACTTATACTTTATTCATACATCTTAGAAAAAAAGAGTTCGTATTATTTCAACAAAATCGATGTAGTAGTTAGTCCGTTCAAACTTAAAAGACAGACATAAGTTCTTATTTGGATATTTTCGATTTAAATTTGTACTAAAATAGATAAAGCAGATAAAACAGTGTATCGATTCAAATCAATATTTTATTGAGTCACGATTTCAGAAACCGTTCTTCGTACGTCAAGTCTGAATCATGACATATTGTTGCCTTGATTTGGCTATCGCATTTATATGACCAAATGAAGAAGGTCCATGGTTTATAGGTGTTTTAATATGTTTCACGTGAAAATGTCAGATTATCTCTGAATTTGAGGTCAGTTTATTGTTCATTGTATTTGACATTATATTTCTTATCAAGATAACTGTTAGTTGTCAGTTCTGCGGTATATTCGACTGTCATCTGTATAAATAAAGAGTTTGAGGTTAACGAGCTTGAAAACCTTTGAGTTTTGAGTTTCTGGATGTCGTGATGATGATGTTTATGATGTGACAGAACACCAAACTTTCAATTTTTCAAAATTAGTACGTCCTTCCAGGATATTCGATTCTATAATAAAATTTCGTATAACGTTACATTTACCAATAACTCAGTTGACAGTTACAGCCTGTGAATGTCCCATTGCTGGGCTAAGGTCTCTTCTCCTCTTTTGAGGAGAAGGCTTGGAGCTTATTCCACCACGCTGCTCCAATGCGGGTTGGTGGAATACACATGTGTCAGAATTGCAGTAAAATTTGACACATGCAGGTTTCCTCACGATGTTTTTCCTTCACCGTCAAGCACGAGATGAATTATAATGACAAATTAAGCACCTGAAATTCAGTGGTGCTTGCCCGGGCTTGGACCCACGGTCATCGATTAAGATTCACGCATTCTTACCACTCAATTCAAAAGTCACATATATTTTTTTTTAATAATATAGAGTTTTCGTATTGTATGGGATTATATAAATGATAGAAGAACTTGAATGTTAATACGGCATACATATATAAATATAAATAATAGTGTATGATTATTACAAGTATTTTTTTAAAAAGGGGAGTTGCAGGTTTTCTTTCCCTTTCTTCTCAGTAGAATCTACATTCCGAACCGACGGTAGCTTTATACAATTAATATTGTAAAATGGCGATTCAAAAGTACTTGTGAAAGCCTACTTAAGTAAAGACTTTTGAGTCTTGACTTTGATTTAAATATGTTTAGTGAAAGTTATTCTTTGGTTTCTTATGCTCATATAGTAAGTAAATCTTATTACTCAATAGATTAAGGATCGTCTATCGATATTAAATTCGCAGTTTCGATCTTGACCCCCTTGGCTGTTATCGTAACCTAGTAATCTGAACAAAAAGTTATGAAATATTCGATTATATTAATCAATACCCGCAATACCGATCGTGTCGGATTTACCATCCCATCGGATTATGAACATTTAGGAATAGAGAATGCACCTGATGAGCACACAATTGTGTACTGTCCTTTCCAGTTCGCTAGTCTCCCTTTGAAATGATCACCGTGGACATAACCAAGCAAAGAGATCGTTATCATATGAATTGGCTATTCATTCGATCGGTAGATTGTCAAAATGAAATATAAAAAATATATTATCTATACTACTATATAAATCTATTGGCTCTGCCTGTACATTTTTTTTTTCACCTAATTTTGTCATGCAGTGATTCACATTATACTATTTTTTTCATGTCTGTCTGTATGTTTTCTTATAACTCAAGAACGGCTTGACCAATCTTGATGAAAATGGGTACACACAAAGAACATGTGATGGCGCAAATAATAGGCCATATCTCGTTTCATGACCATTGTTTATGATTATTCTCTTTTTAAAGTTAAATTGTTAGTATACATGTATGGTTTGATTGTTATTGACAACATTTTAAATGGATCAATATAAGACGTGTCTTAACTTTCTAAATGCAATGTCATATATTATATCGTATAATATATAGTGATATTTAAGATCGGTAAACCCTACGGTATCTTATGAAATCAATCAATCAATCAACAGCCAATCGTAGTCCACTGCTGAACATACTGAACTCCGCCTTCCGCATTCAGTCGGTACCCGCCACCTTCTTAAGGTCATCGGTCCACCTGGCTGGAGGGCGCCCTACGCTGCGTTTACCGATCCACGGTCTCCACTCTAGGACTCGTCTGCTCCAACGGCCATCGGTCCTACGACACACGTGACCAGCCCATTGCCACTTCAGCCTGCTAATTTTGTCAGCTATGTCGGTGACTCCGGTTCTTTTCCAGATAATCTCATTTCTGATCCTTTCCTTCTAAGATACTCCGAGCATAGCTCGCTCCATAGCACGCTGAGCGACTTTGAATTTGTGGACTAGTCCTGCAGTTAGTGTCCACGTTTCGGCACTGTATGTCATGGCAGGTAAGACGCATTGGTTGAAGAATTTCGTCTTCAAACATTGCGGTATAGAAGACGTGAGGACTTGACGAAGGTTGCCAAACGCTGCCCATCCCAAGCGAATTCTTCGATCGGCTTCCTTCTCGAAGTTGTTCCTACCGACGTGTATAACCTGTCCTAGATAGGTATATTCACTAACAACTTCTAGAGGTTTCCCTTCGATGTATATGGCACGATATGCTTATTGAACATGACATTGGTCTTGCCCAAGTTCATACCGAGATCGACACGCCGAGAAGAATCGCTTAGGCTATGCAGCATTTCGGTTAGTTGTTCCAGCGACTCTGCTATGATGACAATATCGTCGGCAAATCGAAGGTGTGAGATGTACTCGCAGTTTAAATTGACTCCATATCCAGTCCAATCCAGCGTCTTGAAAACGTCTTCCAACGCGTTGGTGAACATTTCGTCATCTTCCGGAGCTTTATTGTTTTAAAGCTGTTCTAGAGCCGCCCTAATCTCGTCTTGGTCAACGATCGAGAGTTCCTCGGAGTAATGGCGCGTAAGAGGGGCGCGCTGGTCATCAATACTGATTCCCACAGGTTTATACGATCTTGAAGAGAACAACTGCCCATAAAACATATCTACTTCTCCGACGATCTCAGGCCTAGAGGTAACGACCCCACCATATTTGGTTTTAAGTTTTATCCCAAACTGGCGACCGAACACTTTCGATCCCCGATTTTGCTCAATCGCAGCCTTGATGGCACGGGTATTGGAGTATCGGAGATCGCGTTGCGTCAGCGTTCTTATTGTTCCTCGTTCTCGTCGTTTCCTCATGAGCTCGAGTGTCTCAGCAGAGAGTTTTGGTGCGCTGTCTCTTTTCTGTGGCGGAAAACACTTGCGGGATGTATTTTGCAGTATTTTGACCAGCGTTTCGGTTTTCTCATCAATACTGCTTACGGTTTCCAACGCGGTGAATTGATTTTGAAGCTCCATTTGGAACTTTTCGGAACTTTGAGGAGCTTGGAGCATGGTAGATTGGAGAGTAGGCCTCATCATTCGCGATCTTTCGGCTTTGAAGTCGATATCTAGAGTGCCTCGAACCAAGCGGTGATCACTACCGGTATTGAACCTGTTGATCACTGAGACATCTCTAAATATGTGCCTTTTATTAGAAATGATAAAGTCTATCTCGTTCCTTGTCACGTTATCGGGGCTTCGCCATGTCCACCTCCTCGGGGGTTTCTTTTGTAAGAAGGAATTCATCAAAAAGAGCCCCTGCGCTTCGAGAAAGTTTATGATTTCTGCAGCCCAAGCCGTAAGGTCCGACTTTCGATTCACCGCTATCTTGTACTCCCACTTTAGCATTAAAGTCTCCTATAACAACATTGTAGTGGGCCTTCGAGGTGTCGTTGAGGGCCTTTGCGATGTCCTCGTACATCGCTTCTACCACATCATCAGAGTATGCCGAAGTTGGCGCATATACCTGTACGCCCTTCAGGGAATACCTGTCGGAAAGTTTTAGATACGCTACCCGGTTCGACACACTACTGTTTTCTACAATGTTGCTAATGAGATCCTTTTTGACAAGAAACCTGACACCACCCTGGGAGAGATTATCACCTTCGCGGAAGTAGAGTAAGTTACCGGACTCTAGAGTTATCGTGTCCTCTCCCTGTCTTCGGACTTCAGATAACCCCAGTATATGCCAGTTTATATGACTTAACTCTACTTCTAATTCGGCGAGGTTATGGTCCAGCCTAATCGAGCGTCCATTGTGCGTTGCCATATGTAGTCGTCTTTTATGGTAGCCTGTCATGAACCGGTGATTCTTTGCACACCCTGCCGATACCGCGACCGCTACCGTGGTCGGGCCTAGCGGGCTTGCCAGTAACAGGGGCCCTTTTTTTTGCGCATCTACCATATAGAAGGATTTGCCCATACTCGCCGCGATGGGCAGGCGTGTTGGCGAGCGCAGTAGGGGGATAAGTTGTTTACGGGGGGGGACGCTGCTGCCCATCCCCCCTTTTTCCCCATCCCTTAGTCGTCTCTTACGATTCCCACGGGATAAGATAGGAGGAGTGCAATTCTAAGCCGGCACTCCACAGCAATCTTATGAAAATAAATTTCAAATCGTTAATTACGTATTTCTTTACCAGTAGCCATTTGTGTGTGTGTGTGTGCGTGTGTGTGTGCGCGTGCGTGTTATTATAGTAATAAAATAATTTATTATATTTTTATGCGCGGTTTTTTAAACGCGGGTGAAGCCGCGGGGTACTGCTAGTCAGACATAAATATTTTCATTATATCAAATTTGTATGCATTACCAAAAGGTAATAAGTGACAAGACTCAGTTAGACTGATTTAACTTTAATTGCTGTTCAAGAAAGCTGTCGAAAATGACCTTTCCTCATATATCCAGCCAGAGATTGATTCGAAACGATTATCAATAAATTGTTTGACAGTTCTATCTATATAATTTCATTGTTACGTTGATTTGAGATCGGATAAAGTGACCTAATTTATTTTTAAAGCGGTTGCTCTTTATTACTTAAAAACCAATGACATACCTTTAAGTACAATCGCAAATCTTGATAAAAAATAAAGTAAATGTAATAATAAGTACATATAATGTGTAGAATATATTGGATTTATCTATATAATAGAAAAAACTGTATTTTACCTCTTCAAAAAAGTTTCATTATATATTGTTTCTCTAACTATTCGTATGCGTCGCCAAACACACGTCAAGATAGATTTGAATGCATCTTTCATCGGAAAAGCTCAAACCTAAAATATGGGAAAATGGGAAAGATAAAAATTAAGTTTTACGTTATTAGATTTTAATATTATGCAAAAGTACACCGACAACTGTCAGAATATCCTGCGAGATACTTATGTATAGGAACAAGCTATAGTTGTCAGCTTGGCACTTGTCGGGCCCGTAGTATGTTAATGGGGTTTTTCAGTCAAGGATTCTTTGTTTTTATCCTGGCACGTGACAGTGTTACACTCCGGTACCTTGGAAAGCACTTATAGCTGATTGGACTTACATGAATCTGTTCGAATCTTTCCGCTCGTGTCGGTTTGACGTCCTATGTAGTAGCGAGGTGTCCGGCACACTGTGTCCGACTTGTCCGACTTTTGTAAGAAAGAAAGAAAGAACACTTTTATTTGGGACTGTACAAAAAATTATAAAAATAAAATATATATAAGTTACTTCAAAATTAGAAGAAAAAAAAAAAAAAAAAGCAACTTAAATTACTATTAACATTTACACGAAAAAAACATTAAAAAAAAAAAAAAATTAACAATAAAAAACGAATTGATACAAAAAAAAGGGTTAAAAGAAACAAAAAAAAAAAGTAAGGCATATTGTGTGGATTTTACACTGAGCATATACAATGAAACGTATGTAAAAAGTGTGGGGTTAATTCTAATAATATTTTTAAAACGGCTTTATTTCGTCTGACTCTAAAAATATATATTAAAAGGATTTAAACGTTTTAATTAATTGTGTAGCACCCAAACGCAGCTGGAATGGCATGGAATATATTAACGTTAATATTTTTGTTGGAAATAATAAAATCCATAAAAGAAAATAAATTAAGTAGTGGAAGTGGTAGTGGTCAAAAAATAAACCTCAAAACATAGCGTCTTAATTACAAATATCTCTAAACTCAAATTTTTTATATTTTAAAGTATGACTACTGGCCAATACTGGCCTAATTAGTTTCAGATAAATGAGATTGTTTGCCAACGTTCGCTCACTTCCAAAGTCATATTGAATTTAAAGTTACCGCCGTTTGCGTACGTATGGAGATTCCGCTCAAAAAAACCAGTAAAAACTTTGGTAGTCGCTTATTTATCTCGAATGTAATACAGTCGCTGTGTATTAAATATATAATCGTACAATTAAATTTATGTCATGTATATAAAGGCCGCAGACCCGGTGATTTGTCGATTCGGCGTTTTGAACTGGGTTCAAATCACAGGTCGGGCCAATAAAATGTTAATAAGTGTTTCTGCCGAAAATTTTCAGTAGCAGTCCGGAGTCTAGAAGTTGGAAATGTGTACACTTCCGTGCCTCGGAAAGCACGTAAAGCCGTTGGTCCTGCACCTGAACTCTTTCCGGTCATGTCGGAGTTAGGGAATACGCACACACTTGTGCACTATAATATGTCCTGCGCAGTTGGCTAATCTCTCTTGAGATTGGCCGCCGTGGCCGAAATCGGTCTGGAAGACTATTATTATTATTATTATACATATAAAGCAACGAAAACGAACTCCACGTCTTTTATCAAACCTATATAATGTCATTGCCTAACAAGCCTTGTCTATTAACGCTTTTTTTAACATAAGATTCTTATTTATTAATATGCAAAGTTAAAAATATCTGCTGAATGGCCGGAAACTGACAGGTTAATAAGCTAGTTTCCGGGCATTCATTCATTTCGAAAGCAGAACATAGCTATAAAATGTATTGTATGTTTGGCGATATAATTACTGATGAATGTTCGGCATCTCAGATCTCTGCACAAAGCGCTGTGACTATTTTAGTTTAGTGAACTCTTTCCGTAGTTGAACGGGTAAAAGGGCCATCTCCGTGGTATGTGGTCACCACGGCCCCTAGACATGTGCGCTGACAAAAATATTAACTATTACTGACATCGCCAATGCCCCACCAACCTTGGGAACCAAAATAATATGTTATTTTTATCTGCTGTTACATTGGGATATTCATACTTCCAACCGGAACACAACAATGCTTTGTATTGTTGTTTTGGCGGTAGAATATGCGATGAGTGAGTGGTGCCTACCCAGCTTGCACTATACCTGACTACCGAGTAAATTCCATAAGCTGTTCCAGCGGATTATGAGAGTGCTCTGCTTACGCACACACTTGAGAACTGTAATATTATGTCCTACACAGTTCTCTACTCTCCTTTAAGGTGTCGCTGTCGAAATCGCTTAAAAGACATCGAGTTTAGTATCTAACTGTGATATCAAATGTCTACGCAAGAGAAGTAGCGAGCGTAGGTATCTCATTATTTAATATGTGTGATTGCTTCAGGCATAACACATTTAAAGCAATCATGTAATGTATGTACTTCTACCTCACCTAAGGGCTAATGGACGTTTAATAGTATCTTAATGCGCTGTTACAAAATAAGATATTATCGTTATTATTTTATTAAAATAAGCACTTCAATTGATTTTATTTATACATTCTTATTAAGGTACTAGCCGTGTCTAATTGGATTTCATATCGTTGACATCTTATTGACCCGACCCGAGGTTTGAATTTTTAGGATTTTGAGATTTGTAGAGATATTAACTTATTAACTATTCAATTTGTATTTTAATAAAATTACTTGAATTTATTAAAATGCATTTGTAATTTTAAATGACACCAAAAGTAATTGTATATACGCAAAGTATTAAGTGTTACAATCGTTGATAGCTATTCGCGATACAATTATGAATGATTACACGCCTTTCACTCAACAGGTATGTTCAGGTACATTTCGATAATGTATCTCAATCAACTCCAAAGGTATTATAATAATTGCATTAGTCTCTAAGGTGATACTTCGCAATGATCATTATCGTACGTGTATGCGTGTAATGATAATATTGTAATGACATATGAACGGGAGCTAATGATCTTTTGTATTTCGCAAATATATTGTAGAGTAAACATTGTGAGATTACGTAAAATAGAACTTTAGTCATAATATATGTATATGATATTAATAATATAATTATGAATAATGTTTAGTTATTTTAAATGTGTTACATCTTAGTGTTCGTAAATGGTAGAGGCTTACTGAGATTTTAAGTGTCAGACGAGTAAGCGAATTTCGAGCGTCAAATGACATTATGGACCGGGAGATACTGACACAAATTTTCAGGTCACTTGTACCCGTATGGCGACTCTTCGGGGGTCTAATTACGTAATGACCAAAAGGAAAATGTTGGTCATAGCGCTGATACCGGGGCGCGGCGTCCCAATCGCGTGGGCGTTAATCGAACGTGTCGGATAAATTATGAGAGCCAAACGATTTGTTCCACAAAAATTAATGAATTTTCCGACAGTCGATAAAAAAAATAGACGGTAGCGTATGCCATACTTCTCCGGTGTGACTTCCAGCCCGCCATACCTACGAAAACATGGTAAATTACCTCAAAAATGGTGTCTGTATCTTCCGGTCTATGAGCGTAAGATTTGTTATTTACGCATTAATTATACTCTAGATGCATTTTTGCAAAACATATTAATAAAGTGAAAAGAATAAATGGAACTATTTTTAAAAGTTCATAGGGCGGAAAAATTGTGTTAAAAAAAATAAAATAAATATTTTATGATTTGATTGAAAGATAAAATGTGTGTGTTTTTAAAATTTAGCACACATACATACGTCGTACATGGTTTTAAATATTTTCTTGCATAATCTAATCATGACGTCCAGTGTATATTTTGTTATATTACTTTTTTATAGTTTTTTTTTGAAATGATTCTGTAATTAATTCTATTTGACGTCCATGATATGTTTTTCTTCATCATATTAGTAAATAAAAAAAAATTAATGTTTAAGAATAAAATGCGCAAAAGCTTGAGCATTGAATTGCAACCACGTCATTTTGACTCTCTTCTGCCCTCACGTAGCCCAGCTTGGCTTTCGTTTCTCCCCTCTCAACCCACTGCAGTGTGTGAACGCTTCCTTGGTATCAAATAAGCCATCAAGGTTATACCACATCCGTGACTTTGACACACGATCTAATTTGCCAAACATCGATCAATTAATTAATCAAACAAACGATTTTTACAAATATTTAAACAGACATTTATGTGATATGTAAACTAAGCTACTCTTTGCATATACATACTTATATTATTATTATTTTTTACTATTTTTTATGGCAAACATAATAAAGTACTTTATGGTTCTTGAAATTAATTAAATCCTACTATATTATTAATGTGTTAAAAGTTTGATTGTTGGATGTTTGGCTACCTAATATCTGGTATGACCGTCCTTGGAAATATGTAGAGCAGATATTGCTTAAACATTATAAAAAACTATTTGTTTAATATTTTTATTTAAAATAGGCTCATGGCCAAATGGATCACCTAAGGATAAGTGGTCACCATTGCCCATAGACATTGACGCTGTAAGAAACATTAACCGATCCTTACATCGTCAATGCGCCACCAACATTGGGAACAAAGACGTTATATCCCTTTTACCTGTAGTTACAATGGCTCACTCACTCACTTTAAATCGGAACAGCACAATACTAAGTATTGCTGATTAGCGGTAGAATATCTGATGCACATGAACGACATGCACGAAGCCCGACTACCAAGTAAATTGTTATATATGTATAACGTATCTAATGATATGTATAACACAACATAACAACTCAATTTTTTTCACGCGAAAAATATCAGTTATTACTGGAATCCGTTTTTAGTATATAATACATTATATACTAAGTGTATCGAAGGTATATTTAACGCATTAACACCATTGCAACTCTTCGTAACCTCGGTCTCTACCGTGTCGCGTTGTGACAATACAATATTGAGGGCGTTACGGCTAGTTTACTGCAACTGCAGTGACAGTTATCATTATGTTATGAGATGGCATCATTTAATGAGATGCTGTAATACTTTAAAAGGCTCTGTTACGACGTCAAGTAAGGATTGATAAAAAAGCGTGGAGTTAGTATGATTGGTTTCGTTGATTTTTTCAGAATGAATGGTATTTTAATTGGATTCAATATCATATCCACTCGGTTTATGGGGGTGAGGGAAAAGAGAGTGGACATGGGTTTAACACCAGCTGGCAGGTCAGGAGGACTATTGTTTTCACAATTGTCAAATTTCACAACAAATTTCATAGAGACATTGATATTTTCATTATTTTGTAATTATATGTTGATAAATTTACTATTACGCATAAGTATTGCTTTATTTTAAACTAATACTTAATATATGCTTATTTACGACGCCAAATTATATTTGTTTATCAATTTTATCGTGACATGTTAAAAGTCCAAGAGTATTTTTTTGTAATAAAAATGTTCTTACACCAAATTCCATTTGATGATGAAAAAATACAATCTAAAATTATTTTCCATTCAAGAATATTACACATTAAAATGCCAACTGTGTAAGCCGTTTTAACTAACGAACCTCAGTTGCGTAGTTTTAAGCATTTTCTTCAAGGCCTGAGTCTTAAAGAGCCAATTAATAAGCAATTCGTTTCAAAACCACTCGCTGCTCATCCAAGAATTCATCGTCAATTCGATCTTATCGGTAAACAACTTGGAATTATTAAAATAATTACCAATTTACACAAATTTATTATTTTATTTATATATACAAGTAATAATGTGTTAAAATTTTGTTTGGTTGTTAAGTTAAAATCAACTTTAATAAACTTCTGTTTTGACGTTCGCAACCTCGGTCCTCGTTCAAATCATGTAGTAGATTTAATAACAAATTAATGTTGGGTAAAATTTAGAGTTTTTATAGGAAATTTATTAAATTTTACGTGCATGGCAAATTATTTGTTAGTAGTAAGTTGAATACTGATGGTACTGATGTTTGAGATTCTTTTGATGGACGGAGAAATATTTAAATCCTACACTACCGTATTTGTCAAAAACTAACGGCATTTCTATCCACTAATTTCTGAAATGTTGATCTAAGGCAGATTAATCATTTTGAATTTAATTTGAACGTCATCGGCCGGCGCCAACCATTATTCAATTTGAAATTTATAACCGCTGGATTTATGGAAAGCGAAAGATATGGAAAAAAATGTGCGGTTTCATCGCATTTTGTAACATTTTAGAGGTAGGCATAACGCTATTTCGTTATGTGACATGACCTTGGGCTACTCAACAGTAAGCCGCGAAGCTACTTCGTTCCAATAATAGCACATGGATTATGAACCATTAAAAATATGTGTTTGTACCAATTATTTGCAAAATAAATTTGGCTGTTAACTAATATGTGGTGAGATTGCAATTTGGTAGATCCCTACCCTATTTAGTGTTTAGTTTAGTGGTTAGAATTATACTGTTCCCAGTTTTATCCCGACCAACATTAAGTTATGGTAACTTAATGATAACTTGGTGTTTGCGGTGTCGGGATAAAGACGAATCAAATGATAAGTCGTGAGTAAACATTACTCATAGCCTGATATTAAACTATTACGACAAAATGACAGAATTATTAATTTGTAATTAATGTTTTCAGAGTGGAGGGCGCCGCGAGAGCGAGGCGGGGGGTTGCGCGTGCGGCGCGCGTACCGTCCCCCCTGCGCCCGCACCGCCCCATCCGCTCCGCGCCCTCGATGATATGCCGCCTGTTCTCAGGTTACACACCATTTGTTAAAATAGTTTTAAAATTTATTTTCCGATGTGAACCCGACGAAATGTGTAGTTGAAAAAATAAACAGTTTTTATGGAAGAGCTCGTACATAAAAGTTAATAGAGAATTAGTGCCGCATTTTATTTGCATTTCACATTAATAAACAATATAACGAGACTGTTTTTACCCTAATTCATTCGATACTGTATGTATGTATCTATATTATTGTTTGTGTACCAGTTTGTAATCTATTTATTAACTAGACTTTTTATACAACTAGACTTACATATTGTTTCATTGTAAGAGTTATTAATTAAATCTGTCTATGTATTTTTTTCCGTTTCACTTCGGTTACTCCGGTTTACTTAATTTTCTTTTGACATTTTTTTTTTAATTTATTTTAATTCTAGTAGTAGTATTTACTTGATGGCAGGACTTTGTACAAACTCTTCTGTGTAGGTTACTTATCAGATATAGTAGCGCCAAGACGTAATTCTTAGTATTGTTTTGTTCTGGTTTGAATCGTAAGTAATCTAGTGTAACTACAGACACAAGGAACAAAAATCTTATTTCCCAAGGCTGGTGGTGGATTGGCGATCTAAGGAACAGTTAATATTTTTTATATCGTCAATATCTATGGGCGGTGGTGAACACTGACCATCAGGTGGCCTATTCGCCTGAGAAATCACCAAGTTCTAGCTGAAGTAGTATAGTTTTGCAATATATAACATAGCCCGGAAGCGAAAATACGAATGAATAGAATCGCAGTGACAAGAAGCTGTACTCGGAATTCCGTGTATAGAATAGACGTTCCGTAACCCAATGGCATTTGACAGCATTAACTATTAAGCAATCGTCATGGTGCATTCAAAGAACCGCTTAGAATCTTACTAAATATACATACATTGTTATGTCATATAGAAATTTTATTTAGTTACGATATAACTTTAAAAGTTACGAAATTTGTGACTTACACATAACTTTGCGATGATAGTAACTCTATCGTTTCTGTCCTTTAAAGTAATAATAAATAATAAATTTGTGCCGATTAACATATATTCATCTAATGTCAAAAGATAATGTTGTATGTCATCAAACTCTTTGACATACGTTTTTTTTTTTGCAAATTGTTTATCCGGATTATAGGTTAGTTTAAATAATATCCTTTTGGTTTATTTTCAAGGTTATTCTCAACAATTATTTTCGATGGTTATTTACTTCAATTACTTGCAAGCGTGGTTATCAATCGTTGGTTTCAACATTGTTTGCATCATATTTTCTAACATTCTATACGGAAGGCTGATGTTATTGGGACCCTGCTCTGAAGATATTTTTTTTGTGAATATATTAACTTAATATTTGATTTAAAAAGTTGGCGTTCAAATAATATATCAAATGATCATTTAATTTCATATTATAATTCAAATAATTATTCAAACAAATATTAAATTCAAAATTATCTACTAACATTTGTTTAGTTATAACTTAATGTTTTGTTTGGATTAAGTCATTGGATTTGTTATTATCATTTAATATCATTTTTTTTTAATTTAACTTTAATATTGTATTTGGAATGGATGTAAACATCCTGGCGCCCGATCATTTTTGTGTTTAGCTTAATTTATATAATTAACTTAAGCTTAGAATAAACTAATTTAGAAATAGCTTTGCCACTTGTCGGTCAATCTATTTGTAACAAGACAAGTTTTGGTCTGACTTCCGCTGCACTCATCTTTTGAGGTAAGTTTTATGTAATTCTTTCCAACTCTACCATTTTGTTTTGTTAGCCTCAAAAGAACTTTATAAATTTGTAATTTTGCCACAGGGCCCCCTTTTTTCTGTTACAATCGGCAAAAGGTCAAAAGACAATTATAGAACTTTATCTAAATTTAATCACATGCCTGTGTATCATTAATTGAAAGAAAAGCTATATATAGACAGCTACAGAAAATTACTTAAATTCTCAGACGACATGGAGAAACAATGAAATAGGTTAAAGTTAAACTATTCAGGAAACGACACATAAGGTAAACATAGTTTATTGTACGCTTAGTAAACAATATGCCACAAATCTCTGACAAATCCTAAAGGAGAAAGAACCGGTGTTCAAACAATGGGTAGTTCTTCAACCGCGATGTATGAATTTACTGATTCATTTAGGATTTTAACCAATATAGTTACACAGTTACCACGAGTCTATTGTCTTGTAATAAGAGTTAATTCTTCAAATCTCGTACGGTACAAGTTTGTCGATGTAGAAACCAGTTATGAGGTCAACGACTTGACAATGACTGCAGCGATTTCGCATGCATCGTGCATATTTAGATTTAATACATGATGGTAATGTTTCCACTTTTTTTGCAACGCGAATATCTTGCCAATGATGTACGTAGCGATCTTATTTGATAGATCTCATTTAAAGCTACACTGAGCAATGCGGCCTCCGCAGCTCCGTCTGCGTTGGACAGGTGTTTGCAAAATGATATTATGTATGCTGGGCATGCAAAAGATGATACGATCAAGAATTATTTACTGTGGGTGTTTTATTATATGTTTAGCTGTTTACTAATATATCAAGTATCGATAAGATACTTGATTAGAAATGTTTGTTGTAGTAATACAGAATATAAAATCGTCTAAACTTATAAAACACATTTTAGGTCTTTCTGGTACTCTTATGACTGAATTACTATTAATCAAAATATCATATATCTAATACCAAAATGCATAGGTTACAATAATTTAAAAATTATTTTAGAATGTTTTAAAATCCTTGTAGGAGGCCTAATGTATATTTGTTTTGATTTCTTTGATGAGTTGATATATACCCTTATATAGGTATATTATGTTAGTAAATTATTTTTTATTTAATAGAAGAATTATCTAAAACTTGGTTTCTTTTAGGTCGAATCCGCTATACACGGAGGAAGAAGAACAGGAGGTTGTGATCATCGTTGATGATGATGTGGCGGAGGGCGAGTCCGCAGACGCACCTCGCATGCCTCGGAGAGCACCCTCCACTTCTTCAGGTAAAGAAACAAAGCATGATGTGCATAGTGCGAGTTTTTTAACTTATTCAATAGCGATGACGTTAGCTACGATTTGTATATAATTCCGATTATTGTCACTGACAGCGCTGTTTTTATTTCTGTTTATTGGAACTGAAGTGAAAACTTTAGCGTAAAATGTAACACATAAATCTTGTTTATGACGATGAAAGATCCAGCTAAGGTGGCCATTTCAAGCGAAGACCCCTGCGCGTGACAAATTATAGTCACAAGCGTATATATAAATACGAGTGCACTCTATGTTCTCTCCTTTTCATGATGCGACGTTATATCCGACACGACTGGAAAGACTTCAAGCTCAGCACCAAAGGCTTCACGAGCTTTCTGAGGCACGGAAATGTACACAAATTCCAGTCTCAGGATACCTATATTTTTTAATGGCGTGGGAACTGCGGCACAAGACTTACGGATATTCAGCCTTATAAACTAGCCCCTAGTTAAACGAGGCGTTCGAAATATGGAATCGTTGCAATTTCAACGTTGAAATTATATTCTTATGCAACGAAAAAGGTTTTATTCGTTTCAAATACAGTTGTCTCTATAGACCATTACATAAATCAATGCTTAAATGAAATTTTAAATCGAAAAAATAAATTTTAAATTAGTTATGTTGTATAGATTTTTGTTGTAGTTTTTTTTTAATCTGTCACCGATATCAGTTTTAATTGATAAATTAATGGATATAAATCGAATGAATTAAACTTTGGATGATGAATTCGTGATTCGTGTATCACGTTTCAATTTAATTAAGACAATAGAAATGTAATCAATTAATCTTTTTTTTTCTTTTCAATATTTCAACGATTTGATTAATACATCACTACTTTATTTAGTGGAACTATCACTGTGATAGTCCTTCGAAAATTGATCGAGAGTAAAAGCATCCGTTTCAAGGTCACCGCGTGCTGGTTACGCGGGGGCGATCGCAACCTGGCCTTGATTACTCAATTACCAGACTAGTCCAGATACTTTGTAATGGCGTATTAAAAATTATATTTTTTTGATATCTTTATTAATTACAATGCTTTACATATATATATATATATATATATATATATATATATATATATATATATATCACAATCGTTTTGAAATTATCACGAATATTTACTTTAGTTAAGAGAAAAGCTTGACTAGAAATGTACGATATTACCACAAGTCAGGGGACCAATTCTACTCATAAATTGTCACTAAGCAATCGAGTCGAAACGTAATCGTCTAAATATTTTCTTCTATTAGTAACTCAACGGTATAATTGCAGTTTGTCAGATCGGAATAGAATCGAGAACGTATCGTGACCGTTATAAATTAGTTGATTTACAGTATCTGACGTGTTCATATCGCTTTGACGGCCATAAACCGTTGCATTATTAACGCCTAAAAGAATATTATAGCCCACGTTAATTATATTCTCATACACTCATTGCACTAGTACTATGTGTACTCTAACAGTAATTCTAAACATCGAACGGAGAGAAACTAGAAATATAGTATCTTAATAATATTACGCCGATCGCCGATTTTGATCATTATATACAAAGTAGATCAATTATGCAATTAGCTGTTAATATTATTCTCAGTTGTCTCCGTCAATTAATAAGTATATATATATTTTTTTATATGTAAGACGTTATATGGGCCACCTGATGGTAAGTGGTCACCAACGCCCATAGACAATGGCATTGTAAGAAATGTTAACCATCGCTTACATTGCCAAAGCGCCACCAACTTTGGGAACTAAGATGTTATGTCTCTTGTGCCTGTAATTACACTGGCTCACTCACCCTTCAAACCGGAACACAACAATACAAAGTACTGCTGTTTTGCGGTAGAATATCTGATGAGTGAGTTGTACCTACGCAGACGAGCTTGCACAAAGCTCTACCACCGAGTAAATGATATACTCGTAAGTGCTATTGGCTAGCTTAAAAGGCAGCAGTTTTCGAGTCCCAGCAGGTTTGAACCTCAGGATGGGCCAATAAAAGTTTTTCGGATAAAATGTTCAAGCCAACAGTCCATCTGATAGTTGGCAGTATTTACATTCCCGTGATGAGCCGAGATGGCGCAGTCGCCAAAACACATAAATTTTAACCGAAGGTTGCGGGTTCAAACCACTGCAAAAGCATCACTGAGTTTTAATGTGCGTAATGTTTCAGTATAATTCATCTCGTGCTTTGCGGTGAAAGATAACATCGTGTGTCAGAAATTCTGTCACATGTGTATCCACAAACCCACAATGCAGCTTGGTGGAATAACCTTCAAACCTTCTCCTCAACGGAAGAGAAGCTTATAACCCAGCTGTGGGACGTTTACAGGCTGTTACTTTTTTACACTTCCTTGCTTCGGAAAGTATGTAAAGCCGACCATCGGACTAGGAGAGTGTGGGCATATAGGAAGTGCATTTGTTTGCTTGCATACACTTACTTATATAAGCATAAGTGTGCACTAATTGCTTTATTTGAGATTGGCCGTTGGTAACGAAACTGATCATGAGGCGTCATCGTCATGGGTGATCTAATAATCTTCATCATATTAAATAAATACCTCAAGCATAACGGTCTTCTATCGAAATAACATGAACACAAAAATAAAAACAAATAGTGTACTTAGTACATATATACGAGTATTATTTAAAGGTTTCCAGATTTCAGGTTAAAGAACTTTATTACTTATAAAGATCTTTACAGTTCACTTATACAATGAGCAATACATATTATACTGCCCGCCAATAAATATTGCACATCGACCTTTGAAAAGAGACAATCGACTAATTTCGGCATGGTAGAGCGTTATCTCTGTCGCACAAAACACAAACAGTGCGGTATATATTAGGAGTTGTTAAAACAATTATGAGTTTCTGTGTAATTGAATTAAATACACCAATTTTTTATATCAATACTGTCTTTAGGTTGTGGAAAAATAAAATAAACAGATCATGTTTACGTCACCGATGTAAAGCACAGATAGTGAAATGGAAGGAATTGGGAATTTAGGTGATTAAAACATTATGAATACAAGAAACAAATAAAAAATTATGCATGTAAAATTAAAAAAGAGAAGTACAGTATGTCGATGTTACTCTGGTCGGATATAGCATTGTATATATATTGTATAAAAAACAATATTGACGAACATTATAAATAATATACATAATTACAGTGTTAAATCCTGTGAGAGTACAAGTACATGCGTAATGAATGTTTTCGTAGACTTGTTGTAAAATAGTTTGGACTCGTGTCAGGGTATGGCAGTGGAGGCGGTAGTCACGGTCGGGTGTCACCCAACTTACCAAAGAACGAGCCGTTCGAGCCAGAGCCGGTCAGACGGCTCTCCGTTTCGGACAAGAACGAAGGATCTCAAAGCACATCGGACTCCGACGGCAGTCCAACGTGCACCATGTCGAGGAGTTTGAAGGAGGATATCAGAGCGTGTTTGGGTGGATGCAGGTAAATTGTCTTAAATACGCCTATAAATACTTACTTAACTTAACTTTTGGTTGAAATGCAATTCAAATTCCACATACATCGCCTCATAGCCATAAATAAATATGAATTGCCATATTTAATATTTTTTGTTGTACTTAAGCCTATGCGTAGTAAATGATACATAGTCATCCGCGCTCAAGACAAATTCTCCTCTTTAGTAGGGACTACACAGAAAAGCCTCCCGTTAGATGGGAGAAGGACGTCGGCCATGTAGTGGAAGCTGCAATTCGCGGCGCTGGTGGCATAAGCGCTGCACGAGCTCGTCTTCACGCAGCATTGCTCGCATTGCACGATCCACCGACAAACCGCGGACCAAGTTTACCGTACTGTGGACCTGGAGTCCGACCTGGAGATGTCACCATGATGCCCAAGAATCAGATGTCTTTGCTGGTAAGTAATTTTTTATCTTACGAGTTATTGCAATTGTTAAAAGGCCAAATTTTTGAGCAACTTCTACCTTTTTTACATTTTCACATTTAGATTTTAGATGAGTATGCGTTTTTAGAAGGTCGATGTCGATATTTTAATGCTAATCAATTAATGTTACACAATTGTGTGGTATCATCATTGAATTAAATTAAAAACTTATCTAAATCTAAATGTTGATAAGATTTAATTGAAACATGTCATATTTGGTAACCAAGTAAGTGGTGTTACTTATTTTTTTCATTTGTTCTTATAAGCATTATGATTTTCCTTTAATTGTAGGCTATGTGCACTTAAATGTAATATGGCGTTCTAAAAAGGACAAAAAGACCTGATTTTTTTCTAAGTGTTGTGTATCGATTGAAATAAAAGCTTAAAAGTACTTTAAAAAAAATGTGTTTGTATTAACTCGAACTAATTGTTTGTAATTTAAATAATCACGTCTCTGATATTATCTTGGGCTGAAAACATAATGAATATTCGTTTTGTTTTTAATAAAAAAAAAATTTATATGTCCTTGGGTGAACGACCTCGAGAAAATTTATATACAGAAACACTTTCTCACAAAGACAAAGTAAAAAAACCAAAAATCGATTACAAAAATGTAGAAAACCTTAATAGATGGAGACATTGGAATGACAGACTGTAATAATAATATAACCCCAACAATATTTTAAATAAATAAAGGTTTAAGGCTAAAATAATTATTTTCGTAGTCGGGCTACGGAAACAATCGCACTCTGGAAAGTATCCGTTGTGAATAGTTGGTAGATAATAATTTTCTTAGTTAGTATTTATTTGTGTACTTGATGTGCCGATTAACCTGTACCATACACGTTAATATTGGACGATGATGATGATTCAATCCCAGGCTTGTATTTATAACCTCATCTCATGCTCGGCGGAAAACGTAGCAGTTAGCTCGGTAGAAAAAACTGTCACAGACCGACATTTCAGTAGCTTTGTGTAAAGAGTTTCAAGACTTTCTTCGAAAAACGAGGTCTTAGCCCAGCAGTAAGACATTTACCTGCGTCACTCTCCGTCAAAATTATGTCGATCCTTTTTTCCGTTATTGCGTAAAAAGACAAACAAAAACACTTTATATTATTTAGTAGAGATTTATAATCATAAACACATTTGTCTTCTAGTCTATTGCCTCATTTCAACTTACAAAATAGCAAATTATTTACCGCTTAACAGTATTTATTTCGTCGGAAACCAATAATTATGATGTTAATTACATCAAAAGTCCATTCATTTCAAATTTAGAATAGGTTAAGGAATATACACAGAAAATGGCGTATATACGTTATATTCGCCATTTTCTGTGTATTCCGAGACATTTAATATGCGTCATTTACATACTGTGAAGAAAATTGAATAAGTAATTTATTAAAAACAATACTGAGTATTGCTGTTTAGTGGTAGAGTATCTGGTGGCAATCTACCCAGACGGGCTTTAACATAGCCTTCTGCCTTACCAGCAAGGATATATAGTAATTATGTATTTACAATAATTGTTGCAATTAACATTTAATCAGACTATAATGTATGCTTGTCGTGTCGTATATTGCAAAATCTGTTAAAGCGTTTTTAAAAACGTATGTATTATAAGTTGTATATATGTGAGTGTGTCAGTGTGAGTGTGGCGTTTATGTTTTTATTATTATTAAAAATGTTACATGATGATATAATGTAATTGCCATAACTTCAGAATGCAATTTTCTCACTCTATTTACTATAGAGAACACCATAAACAATTACCATACAGTTGCGTAATTTCTAAGTCACGATATAATCTAAACTTCGTTAGAGCTGCGGGAAACAACGATTCTAATCTTTATTTCTTGTAATTTGCATTAGGATTCAAGATTCTTTTGTTTCTTTTAAATTAAACGCAATTATGTATTATGTGAATTTTTAAAAAATAAACCGAGGCCGTTTTGTCTTTCCGTTGATGTATAGATTTATAGAGGACGAGTTTTGCTACTAACTCTGTTATAACTATTATGTCTTTATTAATACACGTGGCTCGTCTCACTAGTTGTAGCCAAGATGGCCCAGTGGTTAGAACGCGTGAGTCTTAATCAATAATCGTGGGTTCAAACCCGGGTAAGCACCACTGAATTTTGATTTGCTTAATTTTTTGTTTATAAATCATCTCGTGCTTGGCGGTGGAGGAAAACATCGTGAGGAAACCTGTATATGTCTAATTTGATTGAAATTTTGCCACATGTGTATACCCGCTAATGCGGATTAGTGGAATACACATGTGGCAGAATTTTAGTAGCGGGGTGGAATAAGCTCTTAATCAAAAAGGATAGGAGGCCTTAGCCTGTTATTGTAAGCTATGTTAAGTTTTGTTTAAATTGATTCTATTCCATTCTCTACAGTTCATCTCATTATGTACTAATAATTCAGTCACATTAATAAAGAACCTTGTAATATTATTCAATAATCAATTAGTTTAAATCAAAAAGGACTGTGACGAATGTTAGCATTGGAATAATTTAGTGAAATTAATTTCTTAGGATTTAGTGATTATTATATAATTTGTGTTTGATATAAAGTAGAAGTATTACTGAAATTTACAAATTTATAATTAAACATATTCAGTGTGAAACAAAACCGGAGACCATGTTATTAATATTTTTTTCTGCAGAAAACTTTTATTATTTAAAGTGTACTAACAATTTTCTTTATGTTATTTATTTTATTTGTTCCTCCAATTAAGCTTAAAGCTAGTGTGCTAGGAGAGGGGACGGCAATAGCTTAATAGTTTAGTAGCAAACTTGCGACATCGCTGAGCTTGAGTGTGTATAATCTTATTATTGACTAATTTAGAGGGGGGAGGTAAACCTGTCAACGTGCAAAATATCATAATGATCGGGTAAGTAGTTAAGACGTGACAGCGTAACACACATAATACCAAATAAACTCACTTTCGCTTTTATAATTCTATATACATACATATATGAGATATGTGTCTTAAGATTAGCTACTGAGTTGCTTGCTAGCTCTTTTCACTGAAAACCACATTATGAACTGGTAAACGTTACCACGTTACGTTACGTTTTTTTTTAATTTAAATTTTACGGAACCCTAACTCTAAGACATAAAATAACACCCAATTATACGTAAAAGCTAAAGTGCTGAAGATTCTTCAATCTAGATACCTGTCTCGTTCTTAGCGATTACGTGTCGTGAATAAACACTTAACGTCAATCAATTGAAGAGTACATTTTACTTTTAAATAATATATTCGTATGTAATGTGTTTGTAAGCTTAAAGGAAAATAAAACATGTGCGATTTTGAAAGAGGCAGTAATTTTGAAATGACACACAGATATTCCAATTTTATTTATTTGTATAGATTAATCAAATATAGCTACAATCGTTCTTGTAATTCTAATTAAGAAACTCAATAGCTTTACTATTTTATTCGGACTCTACCTGTCATTCCTTCATCATTACAATTAAGTTTCAACCATTTATCAATTTCGATTGTTTAATTCCTCCAACGCAGCATTAATAAGTATTTCTGTTTAGTGGTAGAATCTATACTAATATATAAAGCTGAAGAGTTTGTTGGTTTGATCCGGCTAATCTCAGGAACTATTGGTTCGAATTTAAAAATTATTTTTGTGTTGGATAGTCCTTTTATCGAGGACAGCTCTAGGTTTATTTTTATTTATTATATTTTTATTATTTATACGCGGGTGTAACCGCGGTGCACAGTGGTAAGCATATGATAAGTGGGATACCTTCACAGATAGGCTTGCACAAAGATCTACTACCCAGTAAAGTCTGGTCTAACTTACGGTTAGTTTTCCAATAAAACAATGCTTTAAAGCAGAATAATGAAAAACAGTTGATAGTGTTCATAAAATTATTTGTAAATTAAAATATTCAAAACTACAGTTGACATTGCAATTAATTTCAATTCCTAATAAAGTATGACCTTTGATTCCGCAAATTCTGTTTGCAATTCCAAATATCGTCATCATAAATGTCATGTTTCTTGTTAAGTGGACTGTGTCAGTCAGTTCGAGTGTACATTCAAATTGTTTATTTTTTTTTTGATCAATTTTAATTTAATGGATAGATATCTAGATAGATGAGCCTACTGGGAAATGGGCCACTTGATGGCCACCGTCGTAGACATATCAACTAAAACCGTGTAACATTGTCCAGTCTCTGCAAGTATGATACATCGTCACATACTCAGAATACAAATACGGATCGTGAGGTAAATGCAATAACTGAATTTCCATTACCACTATCGTTATTGCTATTGTTCCCACGTTCAGCAATGACCCACTTGACAAATAATTGAAAATGTTTAAAAAATATTTTCCGATAGGTACTTCAAACTAAGTTCTTTGAAAAGTAAAACGTCAGATTTGTATTCATTTGCTACATTTTATTAATATATTTATTGCTGAACAGCTGACTACTTAGTATTGGATTACCGTGTGAAGGGTGAGTGAGTTAGTAACTAAAGTAATAAGGGACTTTACATCCTAGTTCCCAAGGTTGGTGGAACATTGGCAATTTAAGTATCGCTTCGCTTACCGCCAATGCGCCACCAATCTTGGGAACTAAAATGTTATGTCCCTTTTGCATGTAATTAAACTGGCTCACTCACCCTTCAAACCGGAACACAACAATACAAAGTACTGTTATTTTGCGGTAGAATATCTACATCAGTAAAATACTTAAGAACCAGAAATGTGTATTTTTAGCTATATGTATATTCAATTAAAAAAATAGGTACGATTTGTCTAAAGACTATTTACTGAAACAAAAAAAAAACAGGTGAAAAGGCACCGCGACAAAATGTCACAGTAAGAGTAAGGTTTTTTTCAATGAAGATCTAGATAATAATAATAAGTTTCAAATATTATAATCAATTGGATTACAATTGATAACGAAAACAAAAAGAAAATACCACTTAAATTTATTTATTTACAAACTTTATTGCACGTAAATATTATATCACAGCCTTACAGCACAGGATAACGCACGCAGCAACAGCAGGTTAAAAGCCTGCAAAGGCGAACTTATCGCTACAACGATCTCTTCCAGACAAATTTTGACAAATATTTATCATAATATAAATGAAAAAGGTAATGCAATTTTACCAATAAAAAAATAAAAAGTTATAATAATTAAGCAACTATATCTATGTTAATAAAATGGGTGTAAACTGATAACAGATTATATTAAGTACAAAATATTATAGTGATAACATAAAGTAAAAAATTAAAATAAACAAATTTAAATATATTTCACAACTGAGTAAATAATATTTTTAACTTTATATTTAAATATAGCTATAGACCGAGATTGACGGATATCAATTTTTTATTTGGTTAAACACTTTAACATCGATTCTTATTATAAATTGATATGCTACGATCACCTTTACCTGTTTTAATTATGACATCTCACACTAACACTGTACTATCACTTGCTGCTAAAAATTACAAGAAACGAAAGCAAAACAAATTAACCCAAGCAAAAATAACTCTTAATTATAAGTCATTGGAGTCCATATTAAAATAAAAAATAAAAATCAGCTGCTTACGCGCGAAATATTACTCCGAAATTTAATTGCGGAAGAATCAAGGTAATTTGAGCCTAATTGCATTGTGATAGATGTGAGAGTTCCGTATATGGTGAGTTTTTACGTTGATATGCAAAACAGTGGACGTATTGCTACACTACGCTCTTGAACTACATTCTCTCGCAAATGCAGTTCGAACAAATTGTAGCGATAGTTGGGCAACTGGTCAAGGAGTTAGAGGACTATCACCGTTATAACATTGAACTTTAGGAATTTTTTTCCGTGTTATTATTTATTAGACACCGTAAGTAACATTTACTTCATACCTACAATTCATACCTTTAATTAATGTTATAATAATTAAAAAGAAATGCAATATAGTTTTAATTCTTAATCAAGTAAAATTGAATATGTAGAGCCTGTCAACGTCCCAAAGCTGGGCTAAGGCCTTCTTTCCTCTTGACGATGAACAGATTTCAGTGAATACAATCTAAAATAAAAATTAATACGGCAGAATAACATATCGAATTTATAAAGAATATTAAAATAGTCTCTAAAATAGTCTTTTGGCTTATCACGTAAGATTCGGTGCTATAGCGTTATGAATATCAAGGGGCCCGATATTGTTGTTAAGAAGTACATTACATTCCGATTCAAGCACTTTCAGAAACTTATATACAAATCTTACCCGGCTTGACAGATGATATTATTTATCGTTGAAATTATTTTCATACGATTTTAACCAATGGACGGAGAGATAACATGAGGTTTGGTTATATAACTAATAAAGGTTTTGGGAATTTTCGCTAAAATATAACGATGTTTGTTGAAGATGTCGTGAAATGTCATAATGGAAGCCTTACCAACATGTCCAGCGTAAACCATTAGATATTGAGTAAATAATGAGTTCAATTTCGAACCTTATTCTGCCCGTGCGAAGCCGGACGGGTAGCTTTTCTACACACAATATACGAATACTAACCCTAAGTTTTATCGGGATATTTGTTCATGACCAGATACTATTACGAAAGGTTCAAGTAATATAAGCCGGAAGCCTCGCCAATTGTGGATTTGAATCTTGACCATAATCTCATTATGAGATTAATAAAATTTAAGCGCATTATTCTAGGACCTTTAGAGTGGGGAAAGAGTTGGAGTTAGTATCAATATATTATAAATTAACTAGTTAAACATATTATATATATTAAACATACTGCATTTCATCCGTGTCTTCACTCGCGTCATAGTTTAGAATTTCTAAATAGCAATTTTCCTTGAAAAATAAAGGATTCTCATCCTTTGTTAGTGCTAACCTATCGTGTGATAGGAATCCATATTAAAAATTTTATGGTAGTAGCCCCAGTAGTTTGAGCTTTGCGTTGATATATCAGTAATATTTTATATATTTAAATAAAAAAATACAATAAATCGACACCAACAATTTATACTATGCTAACTCGAATTTTAGGCTTACGGTTGTACTATTATAAGACTGTAATTTAAATTGAGTGATTTCAAATAGTACCTTTAGTTAGCGTTGTATAAGATTTATAACTTCGTTATTTTTGTATATTTCTTCACGATTTTTTATATACTTATAAACATATTTTAAGCAACTTAGCATAAAAAAAGGAATTTAAAATTCGAGTTAGCGGAGTATAAATTGTTGGTGTCGAAATATACTAGTATAAGTTTTTATATTTGCGGAGAAACAAACTTGTTTACAACAAGAATTATAAGAATAAATGAAGTACATAATAACGTAGTGTTGCGTACCTGTA
Organism: Nymphalis polychloros; assembly: GCA_905220585.2. Classification (NCBI taxonomy): domain Eukaryota; kingdom Metazoa; phylum Arthropoda; class Insecta; order Lepidoptera; family Nymphalidae; genus Nymphalis; species Nymphalis polychloros. The sequence continues at coordinate 9,828,270 of HG992258.1, read as the reverse complement.
TTTGAACCCAATTCCACAGTGGCTGAGCCATCACAGCTCTATTGAATTGAACTGTAATCATATCAAAATTCAATTAACTTCTTGCGTAGTTTCTTAATAATACAAATGTCGCCCTAACGGTTGTCAGCAACAAAATTAGCACTTTTTGTTCCATAATAATTGTACAAAAAAATAATAATGCATCCAATATACATTAGACCAGCTAATTTCATTATATAAGTGTTCTTAATACTATAAGTGATTTGAAAGTTGAGAGCTAAATGCTTATAGTCTAAGGTAGTATATAATCGTAGCCAGATTTATGTGCTTTTTCTTTCTTAAATTTATATTCACTAAGCTGAAATACCGATTTCCATATTTATAACATGAGAAATGACGAGTTTCCACACCCACATTCATCCCATGTTAAACCAACTTAGTTAATTAATAATTTTAATTTGTGGATGGAATCATACTGTTTTCCCGAATGAAGTACATCCTCAATATACACTTCCTATAGTTTGCAAAGAATTTGCAATATCACATATGTACATATTACATTACTCAGTTTATGACGTAATGTAATAAATAGACATTATTAATAAATTATTACGACATGGGGAGATAGTTTTCGTATTAAATTAATGTAAGAAGGTGACAAAGTACACAAGGCGGCGACCGCCAAGCTGCCTTGCCGCGGGCAATGTTGCGACGCGTGACTCGATTTTATATTTGATGGAATTTTTTACACAAACATGTAAGGCTAAATGTCTACTATAATAAAAGTCGTTAATATCCCACTGCTGGGAAACCTGCTCCTGCTGAGATAGGAGCAAGGATCAAGGATAGCATATGTGTATCATTAATTAAACATGTGACAAGTCAGTGTTCATTGATCGAATTTCACACTCGCGTCCCTTACACGCCAATACGCAATCTCATTTCTATGCTTTTTCTATTTGCAACGATATACAGTATTACATTTAATCATTATTTTTCTTGTTGCTCATATTTTATAAAAATCTAAAGAATTTATAAAGTATAAATTAGATTTACAACCGCAAAATCAAGTACTGATTAGCAATTTTTATTTATACACGCTCTTAAGATCCCCATGTTCTATCCACTACGTCACTTCGGACCTCGCGTATTTATTGGATTAATTTGTTGGAATAAAATAGCTGTACTAGTTATGTATGCCTTATAACGCTATGCTCTTTTAAATACTTTAAAGCTAATGTATTCTAACTTTAAGCGGTATCAATTACGGAATAATACAAATTAAAAAATAGAGCGGAAATTGCCGAGTGTCAATATATCTGTCGAAGCGAGTTCAAATCCGAGCAGGAATCACTGAGCTTTCATTTATTTATAATCGGAAACATGTAACATACATGTTTTATTGAATACGGGTAAAAATATAATGATGTAGTGTACACAAACATTCATATTTACAATATTAGTAGGATTAATTACTTTGAGGTGTATATTCGTTAGTTATTATGTGATAAGCAAGTCTATTCGTAAAGTACATAAGATACTAATATTTCCAAAATTCATTAAAAAAGAAAGTTACAACCTGTAGAGAAGCCTCCTGGAGGATAGCATTAAGTATCGTCAGTGTGGCTACGTAATTACACTAAATCATTCTTTTAAGTCGATAATAATTGTACAAAAAATATATAATGCATAAATCTATTTAAACATAATCTTTTATAGATATCGTACACATATCAACGGACATTATTTTAATTAAAATAAATATATAACACGACATTTCCTTTTATATTTTAAAAGGAAATATCGTGTTAGATAGATATTAAGATACATTTAAGATAAGAATACATGCAAATTAAAGATTTGTTCTAATAGGCTTTCTGACAACGTGCTTGACACTATTGCCTTTGAATATCAAAACAATCTGTTTGAGACAAACAAACGACGAACTATTTAGAAAGAAAAGAGTAATAAGCAAAGTGGCATGATTCTTCTAACGCTACTCAGTGTTACTAGAGCAAACTAGTTTATTCTGGTTTTAGTCACTATATATAACACAAACGCAAAATCGTTTTGCAAGCTGATTTACCTGTAGACCTTTATTCTACCCATGCAAAGCTTGGACGAGTAGTGAGTTAAGTATAAATTACTATATATTTGTACTTAAGGTACATAAGGCTTTTACGCAACAAACGGATAATGATTCAAACATTTGTAAAACAAATATAGATAGATGGGACTTTAGGTATATAAGTCCTATACTAGACTTAGTAGTTATTAGGTATATAAGTCCTATACTAGACTTATATACCTAATGTCATATATTATATTACTTTAAAGTAAAATTATCTTAATATATAAGATTACAAAAAAGTTTCACCTTTAAAATAAACAACATACAAATTAACGTTCAACAATATTTTTGATATATCTAAATAATTATGATACAGAACTTGTATAATATTTAGTTTGGTAGGCAGTAATATGTTTTTATTGCAAATTGATTTTAAATTGATTGTTAGGTAACATAGCCTAGACAATATGTATAGATGAGTAAATTACCAAGATATTCGTGGCGAGCGTCTTGCGAAGGTCGTTCCAGAGAATGCTCATTCAATTGACACATCCAGTTCCGTTCACCGTTGTGTTCAACTTCATGTTTTACATGAAGTTTAGATTTTAAATCATCTATACGATCTTTATATATAAAAAACTTATCACTTTTATCTGTTATACATGTTATAATATTCGTAGTAGAATTTCATTTTATATAGATGTTATATATGTAATTGTATCGTTAGTCTAGTGGTTGGTCTAAGGCCGTCAGATCGACCCGGCTCAGTCTAAAGACGTAGATCTTAAGCAGCAAACTATCTGGAAGTTGGAAGTATACTCTCCCGTCCCTCGGAAAGCATGTGTATACTGCGCAGTTGCCTAATCTCTCTTGAGATTTGACGCCGTCGCCGATAACAGGAGGACATCATGTAGCTATTGTAATACATATTAAATAATTATGAATTTTTAATTTAGTCTCGTTAATTACATTTATTGCTTAATGTGCATTGTGGAAACTTTATTACCTAACGCCACCAACCTTGGGAAATAAGATGCCTCTTGTGCCTGTAGTTACGTGCTCACTCACCCTTCAAACCGGAACACAATACTAAGTATTGCTGATTGGCGACAGAATATCCGATGGGCTTGCCTAAAGTTTTACCAAGGAAACCAAGTATCTACCGAATATACTTAAAACATTAATTTATATAACATTTAAGTTAAATTATCAATTACATATAATGTTGTATGGGTAGTCTTGATAACAGCCTGCTAACTTCATGTCTAATTAATCTTGTTAATCGATTCAGAAGCGTTTGTTGCCTATTTAAATAAAGTTTAAGTTGATAATTGAAGTAATTTATGTAAGATTAATGCAAGGCTATGTTTTGACGTAACATTAAAAAAAATCTCTGTACCAAGAATTTTCGAAATGTAATTTATAGTTTATGTTTGTTTTTCTTTACATAGTACAATCGAGTTTAAGTGAATACTATTGCATTTGTAACTTTAAAAATATTATTGCGTAACATGATCATATTATTATATATTTTTGATAATGAATATTCAAAATCAATATATTCCTGACCTGCCTTCGCGGTTAATACTACATCGTTAAATATTGATCGTAAAATATTACGACTTTAATGAAGTAATTTAGAATCATATTTTATTTTAATGGTCTATTAAGGCACTGAAATTTTGAACTTTTATGACTAAATTATGATGCTATAATATATTATTACATTCTCGTGCCTTGGAAAATTCTAAACCCGTAGATTCTAAGTTTGATCTCTATTATGTTGTGCAGTGTTAGCTTTTTCGGGCCCCTATGCAAAATCTGGAAGAGGGCCCCTCTTGACAATAAATTGCATGTTACTACACTACTACGTAAATTATTATCAAATCCACTGACGTGTACGTCTCTTTGGTCCTTCTCTTATATTATTTTGACTAATGGTATTTTCAATACGCCTGCCTTTTTTAAACTTCAGGCCGCCTCACAATCTAAATTTAACGATCACTGATACAAATTGTAATGTAGTCGAGATAGTCCAGTCGTTAGTACACGTGAATCTTAACCGAAGATAGCGGGTTCATTGAGTCCACTGAATTCTCGAGAGCTTAATTTGTGTAAAAAGTTTTGTTCATTGCTAAAGAAAAAAGTCGTAAGGACCCAACTAACATTCGAGCGTAGTGGAATTTGTTACAAGCCTTGCCCTCAAAAGGAGATGGGTAGCAGCTCGTAAATATCTCACTGCTGAGCTAAGCTAGTAAGTAGGACAGGGTGTTAGTCTGTACAAATTTTTAATGGTATAAATCTTGTCTCGTTTTGTGGACTGTAGGTCTCTTGGTTATATTTTCTAAATCAACCTACTATTCAGTTAGCTACTAACCGAAAAAGTACTCTCAATCATTTTTTATTTTATATATGTAAGTATATTGAGTAAATATTTATTTAAATACGGTGTGTAAATAAAATAAAGTAAATATTTATGTAAATAGGCTATACTGAAATTATAGAACAAAAAAATCGCAAGATCACTTGTAACCCGCGTTAATGCCACGATTGATTTATTGCATACCAAAGGAATTTATTTAAAAAAAATGTTACACAGCTTCTAATTGATGTTGTCCGGCTCTTGTACAGCATTAACGTGCACGCCAATAAAGGTGGCCTTTCACTACGTATAGCGCAACGTAGGGCGCAGTCTTGCTCAAGATATCGCTATTCGCTTGTCACTATTAATACGAGTACGTCTAGTTTAACAGACAAAATCCATTCAATTTTGCTAGAAATTATTTCTAAATTCGCTGTCTTGTCGCCTGGCTATTTGTCTAATAATAATTCGACTAACCAGTTGATACACCGTTTGGAAATATTGAATAGAGGTTTAAAATAAACATTTGTCTCTTTTATATCATATTCATCAATACTGTGACATTTTATTTATGTAAAAATGGGACTAGTTAATGTACATTTAAATAAAACTAAATACACTCGCACTACTAAAGAAATACTAATCATTACAAAGGCCGTCAATACGCTATCAACCATGGTAATCGAGATTTGATTCCCTTGTGTTTGTTATTATACTGACTCACTTGCGCTTTAACTAGGAACACAGCAATACGTAATAAATTGCAGTTTGATAAATCGCGGTACTTTTGGTTTATCTAAATTCTTAACAGTGCTTTTTATTTTTTTTAAATAGGTTGCCTGCGGACAAATATGCCATCTTATGATAAGCGATAACCACCACCATTGCTTCTGTAAGACATAAATATTCCTTACATGGTCAATGCGCCACTAACCTTGGAAACTAAGATGGTGTGGTAACGTGAACCTGTGGTAACGTTCCTTGTGTCGGTAGTTGCACTGGCTTACTCACCCTTCAAACGTAAAACAATAATACTAAGAATTGTTATTTAGCGGAATAATATCTTATAAGTGGGTGGTAATAACTCACCTGCGTCACTCGTACAACACAACAATTCTTTTATCATGTAAATGTTATTATAGTTTATGAGGCATAATACTTTTCCACATTTCGCGATCGTTCTGCGGTGAATTTCAGAATAGCTGCAAGAACAGATTCGAAACTCAATGAATGACACGAGCTTTGCGCGTTGCGTACAATATACGAGACGAATAGCGTAAGATTGCGCTATAGTGTGCTTTTTTTAGTAGGCGACTGGCTTTTGTTAGGCACTGATATTTTTGTTTATTTCGATAATGATGTCGTAACTGAAATCTAGTGGAATATCACACAACATAGCGCTGCTGGTTGAAATGACATTTAAGTGCTGATAATGGTTTTTTAGTACGTTCTTGAGAACTTAAATAATGTCTGTTTACACATTCATATGTGTGTTTCATTTAACAGAGTATTTCATATACCATAAATTATTCTTAAGTATTTTAGCTTAACCATTAATATTGTTTGTTAAATTCTTATTCTAAACCTAATATTCAATATGTAGTTATATATATTAGACATATTAGCCTATGTTATTAATGCGAAAAGAAGTATGTCTGTCTGTTCATTACCTTATCATGAACAATCTTAGATTAAGATCCACGTGTTTTAACCACTGGGCTATCTCCGTATTGATTAGTATATAGTCAGTAGCTAAATAATTGGTAATTACATTTAATAACTAGCTAATTAACCCGGCTTCGCACGAGTAGATAAGAACAAAAATGTATATCATTTTGAATATGATTTGCGTATAATCGGTTCTTAGTGTCTACGTATAGGAGTAACAGTAACAAATTTCAAGTCAATCGGGCGGATAGTTTAGAGGATCTCGTGATGAGTGGTATTTCGCTTATGAGCTTGATTAAATTACATTTTTCGTATAATGGGATTTGATACAATATTGGAACTGTAGTACAACCATTTTATTTATTTTATTATATATTTCTATTAATTGTATATTAATATTTCTATATATTATATATAGAAATCTTACAAATACGAAACTGTCTGTTAGGGATTCGGATGAAACTTGGTTTCTACCTTACTAGAGATTTTTTATTATTTTAAATTGACAACAACATGACTTCATTTTAAATAAATTCTAGCAAAGCGGTCGGGTTATGTATGTATATTATGTTCAGACATAAAAACAAATAAAATGGTTGTACTACAGTTCCAATATTGTATCAAATCCCATTATACGAAAAAAGTAATTTAATCAAGCTCACATTAGCTTAAAATATACCTATAAAGGTCCTAAAATATTATATAAACATTTCACATTACGATCGTTATTTTTCTTTGTATAATATGAATATGTATTAATAAATACTCATATTTAAAATTCCATTTACGTAAATTGTTCGTAAATTGATTGTAATATAATCTGTGTTTATATTAAAAGTTAATTGTTGGCAATATCTGGCGCCAACAGCAGGTTTCCGTCAGACTGTCGACCTGTCAGTTTCAATTAATAAATAATGTCTTAACACTTCTTACATGCAACATCTGACAGACGTACACGAATCTTAATGGATATACTTTTGTACTAGAATATGTATTTTGTAATACGAATTATTCGACTTCTTTAAATTAAGTTGATGTTTGACGTGTGTTTAGATTCGAACGATTAATCAAAATTATTTTTTAGTGTATCATACACTTGAGAATCACTTGAGATCGGTGTAACCCTTAAGCGTCATTAATTATATACATACAAATGCTTTGCGTTGCGTTTTGCTTTTTTAATAAAAGTCATATTAAAATAATAAAATTATTATTGAAATTGAAAATAATTTTGCCATATAAATATAAAAAATATGTCAATTTTTAATATTCCTACAAATATTGACCATTCAAAAGTACTTATAAGAATCTACTTGAATGAAGAATGTTTTGATTTTGACTTATTGCAATTACATTCTAAATGTTTCCCCCATATGAAGTGGGGGGTATGTGGGGCTCACCGGTACGGAAGGCGCCCGAATACCCATTAAAAAACCAGCGGTATCCTCTCCGTCTAGTAGGGGGGCGCCACGGGATCGCTTGCGCATGCTACCGTGGCGCACCATCGCGACGGTTATAGCGAAACGTCGTATGTACAAATTCGTTTCGAATATAAAATTGAGTAACATTGTATGCTACTGACGTTTACGAATTCTTTAAAAGGTAAGTTCGTGCGTCACCATAGAAACGGCAGAAAATAATATGATAGTCGTGTGTTGTGCATATTATGTAAATTGTAGACTTTATTATAAAATAATTTCATACCTACTAAGAATCAATAAACGCATTTTATAATATTTACGATACCGCTAATAAATATATATTTGAAGTTACATAAAAGTCTCATATAATGCTATTAAAAAAATACGGCTTAAGGTCTTTAGATTGGTCTTTTGCAACGTATGTTTATTAAAAAAGTAGTTTTCCTTTAATAAGTAATTAAATTGTTCATTGATTTACGATTGTTTTTGATGTTAAATAATTAAGTTTATTTTTACATTTATTTTACAAATATATCATAACTACAAGGCAGATTTTTTTATTAAAATTAAACTTTCATTTTGTTGTTCTTCTAATAACAACATGTATTTTAAGCTATTAAAATGTATCAATTGCTAAAGAATTAAATTAAAGCAGTAAGAACGAACTCAATGTGTAAGTGATTCAGTGTTTTCCATTAAATGCAAATGATCTTCAAGTTCCGGAACGAGTTTTCTTCTATTATAAGCCGACTTTGTTATGTATGTTTGTAGTTAGGGAAGTACTGCTTCAGTTGCTAAGCTAATTATTTGCTAAGACTTCGCACACAATCAATCAATGCAATTTTAATAAGGGTCAAAATTTATGTGAAATTAAACACACAATGGATATAACTCCTAAGAGCTTAGAGATAAAGTGTTTGGCGGGATATTCATGGTTTAAGAACATAACGCAGGTTACACGTTATCATCCAAGAGTACACTTAGTGTCTAACTTGTTAGTGTTCATGATAGGATTTTGTTGGAGCTGACCCACACTCAGTTAAACCACCGAATTTGAGGCTTTATATGAAATATCTACTGGCATACCTTGACGATAAAACCACAACTCGTACACCGTGACGGCAAACGACGACGCTCTCTTATAACGTCATACGTCCTTTCCGCCCCCGCTATTCCCTCCCTTTATATTAATTAACTTCGTTGTTATATATAATGATAACAATGTATTTTCTTGCTAATTTTCAATTCATTCAGTCCCGTTGCTGGGCTAGAGCCTACTCTCGTTTTTGATGTGGTTTGAATACACATACAGTGGTGGGCGTATAATTAGAAACACTACCAACGGTCCTTGACATTATGTAAGATACTTCACTGCAATCGTTTTTATTTTGAAATTAAACAATAAATAGGACAACAATATGTTCAACGATTTATCATTTACTAGAAAAAGTATATAAATCCCATTACACAAGTGCAGTTTTAATATTACATTACGGACAAACATTTAAATCAGTTTTAAGGTATGAACATGGAATGAATGGAAGGAATGGTCAACTAATTAGAAACAACAACAAAAAAGTATAAAAAACAATATTTTTTTAAGTATTAGTAATTAGTATTGTTATTTACGAAATAGCTACTATCCACAGCCTACCAATACTTATAATTAATATTTAGTGGCATATCCCTTATTTCCAATAACAGCACTGCAACAACGTGGCATTGATTCAATCAATTTCATACATTTTTCTAGGGGGATTGAATTCCATGCTTCAACAAATGCTTCATATAGTTCGTTTTGACTGGTGTTACGTTTGTTTGAGACTTTCTTTTTAACAATATACCAGAGATTTTCTATCGGGCTTAAATCCGGACTATTTGCGGGCCAGTCTAAAACGGATATACGCTGTTCGCTAAGGAAACATTTGACGCTATTGGCCATGTGATCGTCCGAGTAGGGAATCATTGTGTGTTCTAAGATATTTTTGTATTGCCATTGATCCATTGTACCGCCACCGTGCTTGACTATACTCCTTGTGTATTTATAATTAAAAGCATTGTTTACAGGGCGTCTAACATAGCGCTTTCCATCGGAATTTACCATATTTATTGTTGTTTCATCTGAAAATAACACTTTTTTCCATTCTCGTACCTGGACGGTATTAACATATTTTTTAGCGAATAATAATCGCTTCTCTCGGTGTTGCTTGGTAAGAAGCAGTACCTTTCGAGAGATTCTTCCAAACAATTTAGCTTCCACTAATCTTCGGCGTATCAGTCTTGACGAGATGTTTCTCGGGTCATCAGGCGAAAAAACTTTATTTTTAATCTGGTTGGAATCTTCACTTGGGTCTTTTTTAGCAACACGAACGATTAGCGTATCTTCTCTGGGAGAGGATTTTCTTGGCCGAGCCTTTCTAAGAACATTTTTAACAGTTCCATGTGTTTTATAATGATCAATTGCATTAAAAACTTTCTTAACAGAACAATTTAAATGCTCAGCTATTCTTCTGTACACCCACCTATGTTATGATCTATATGTAAATTAACAATGATTTGCCTAGTTGACGCGTCACTACTTTTATTTTTGCCCATTTAAAACAAAATAAAATTCAGATTAAATTTTGAATTGCCGCCAAAATAATAGAAAAAGAAATGTTATTCTCCAATTTCATAAAAAGAACGAGCTATGGATGCTTTTTTAAAATGTTTCTAATTAGGCGTCCAAGCGGCCAGTAACAGAAAATAAACTCCTACATGTGTAAGACTCATTTTGTAATTAAAAGTAAGATATGTTTTATATTTTATGCATTTAATGAATTTTATTTGCGTGCGTGCATGATTATTAATTATTGAATGTTTATATTTTTTACGAACATTTATATTTTGTACGTTGAAGTTATACTTTCTTTATTCATAAGAAGTGTTTCTAATTATGACCACCACTGTATGTCAGATTTACATACGATACGTGCAGGCTTCCTCACAATGCTTTTCTTTCACCGCCGAGCACATGAAAATTTAGTGGTACTTGACCTTAAACCCGCAGTTTTTCCTCCCCTCACACTCACTCTCATTATACATTGAGACGGTAAACCAACACGACCGGACGGACCGGACCAGACCGACTTTGCGTGTTTTCTGGGACGGGTTCTAAGCTGTATAAAAGCCATGTCTCTCCAATGATAGAAACTCAGAATTCATCCGTGCGTTCTAGAGACGTAACAAAACAGCTTATTATGTAATTCTTTATTCAAGCATACGTATATAATTAAACTATTGCTCACGGCCTTTTCTTCTTCATTTATGATAATGTTGCATGTATGTGACACGACGCAAATGTCATTAGGACGCATATTAAAAGCGACTTAGTATGTAAATTCCGACAAATTACGACAATATTTTTAGGAATTTAATTAGATGTTTGAATACACTTTAGTTAGTTGGAAACGTGATTGTGATGTAATTATCTATAGAACTTATATTTTTAGATGGTTGGTAAATTTTTAGGTTAGTTGTCAATAGCAACATTGGACGTATGATCAATGAATATAAATGTATCTCAAATCCTAATTTATTGCTGTGGATCAATACTTAATATGCATATGCTTATGGAACGAAAGGATATTTGAAAAAAAGTTTATCTCTTACATTTTTAACTGTAAATAGCTTTGTGTGATGGTAGTTTATTCAGTATAAATGTTACTATTTTTTGCGGGCCGACTGTTGCTTATCCTTGGATACTAGTTTAATGTTATATTTATTTGTTTCATTTGATATAAACTGATGACCAAATGGGAACTAAAATGTTATGTCCTTGTCCTGTATATACTGGCTTTGAGGGCTACCTACCCAAATCGACTTACACAATGCTTTACCACCAAGTAAAGTATTTTATAGAAATTGTTGCGTTGAATTTTACCACACAGGTAATTATTAAGTCAAATTATATTATAATCTAGGCAAACCACATAGTTAAGGTAACAATTCTAAGTTACACATAATATACCTCAGTCGTTGCCCGCGGTTGTATTATAATTAACGTGTAAAGGAGCCAGATTGATGTATTTCAACAAATCACAGTTGTGAAGTTGCCAAGGTCCTTATATCATGCCAAGCTGTGCTGTGATGGAGTATGATAAATAATATAAATCAATCTATTGTAATTTAAACGGCTTTGGCGTTAATATATGTAAAATAAAAACAAATTCTTTTAAAACGTAGGGTTAATAAAAAGGCAGGCTTTCAATGTAACACCTTCGTTGAAAATGTATTATTTATATCAATATTGAAGCTCTATGCTTACATATTTAGAAATAAAACTTCATACATGAGTAAAATCTGCAAAGGAAATTAACGTGAGCGAAATATAAAACCTTGTACAATTTTTTAATTAATTGGGTTTTATTTATTTATTTATTGGAGACGGCCTGGACGTGATAAAGTACAGAATAAATTTGATAAAGTTTTGTTTTACGTGTCACGTTTTATATCCTCACATAATGCCGTGCAAACATTGTGGCTTTTTTTATAGTATAGATTAGTAGACGAGCATATGGACGACCTAATGGTAAGTGGTCACCAACGCCCATTGACAGTGGTATGTACATTTCTTAAAATAAAAACAACATCGTCACTGCGCCACCAACCTTGGGAACTAAGATGTTATGTCTCTTGTGCCTGTAATTACATTGGCTAACTCACCCTTCAAACCGGAACACAACAACACCAAGTACTGCTGTTTTGCGGTAGAATATCTGATGAGTGAATGGTACCTACCCAGACGAGCTTGCAGAAAGCTCTACCACCGACTAAATTAACTATGGGTACTAATGAATTAGAAATTGCCAAATTGACAAGCCTAGCTCTGACGAAATTCATAGAATTCTAAGTGGGCCACTCATTTTCACGCCTTCCTGGTAGGTAGCTGTTTCTTCAGTATTCGATTTTTTTACACCAAAAATGATACGTTGACGTTGCGTTTACGTTTACGTGGCTTTATGCATACCCGCCTGGTTACATACCACCCACTCATCAGATATGCTACCGCTAAACAGCAAAACTTAGTATTGTTGTGTTTCAGTTGAAAGGGTGAGTGAGCCAGTGAAACAATAGGAATAAGGGACATCATATCTTAGTTCTCAGGGTTGGTTACGATCAGGTAATCCATCAGCCGGTCTGTCTTCCTGAACTATATAACAAAAAGGAAAGCGTCATAATTCAACGTTGCAACATAAAAGTAAAAAAGTAAAGTAACAGCCTGTGAATGTCCCACTGCTGGGCTAAGGCCTCTTCTCCTCTTTTTAGAAGGTTTTGGAGCTTATTCCACCACGCTGCTCCAATTCGGATTGGTGGAATACACATATGATAGAATTTCAGTGAAAATTTGACACATGCAGGTTTCCTCACGATGTTTTCCTTCCCCGTCAAGCACGAGATGAATTATAATCACAAATTAAGCACATGCAATTCAGTGGTGCTTGCCCAGGTTTGAACCCACGATCATCGGTTAAGATTCACGCGTTCTTACCACTGGGCCATCTCGGCTTCATCGGTTGCAACATAATTAGTTTAATTTTCACTAAAAACATTTATACAAATTAATACAGTTATACAAGAAATATCAGCTATTCATATATAGCCTTGTATTGTTTTGTAGATAACACCATTTATGTAAGTTATGACAATGCACACTATAACACATTATAACACTTGCTGTGCAAACCCTACTATGTAGCACGTCATATCTAGCTCTGTGTCACCATTAAACTTTGATAATACATTAAGCTTTAATAATACAAAAAGTAATGTATATTCTATGCAATTCAAATGAAACTAATAGCGCGATTATAACTTACTACTGACGCCATCTATTATCACGTAGCAAAAACTATCAACATTTACCAATAGTTTTACTCATATTGAAAGCTCCCTCACACGCGCTTATTTAATTTATCAGCTGAATAAGGACATAATAATTCATCAAACCTATTTAACGTGATCACCTCTGCCCTTGCGAATTTTAAGCCTGATTTAGGAACCGGAGACCTCGGCTCTCTCTTCTTTCTATTTCTTCTTCGTGCTCAACGAAAAGTAGAAAAGCTATGCAGAATATGCTATTTACCCTTATAGTTCAATGGGACGGACGATCGGCGAGAGATCAGGAGCAGACAACTTTATTACCATTCTGAAACACTTTTGGTGTTGACCATTGAAAAGGGAGGATCCTCCGGCCAGACGGGTGTTGGTCTGGTGGGCTATTGCCCGACGGTTGTTGTCGGGTTCTTGTATATATGTTCAATCGCTTGGATAACTTTAATATCGCGATGTAGGTAGGATACGTCAGTTTTTAGTTTTCGTATGTGGCGAGATAGATGTCGCTACATCTCACTCCCCTCCGAGACCGGAGGTCGATAGCAGGTTGAGTCGTCCATACATCTTGTGATGCTTGCCGGGCCAGTGGATTGTTCCAGTGAGTCGGAACCAGATGCCGCATACTTCACGGTGAGTCGGAACTGTCTGCGGTGATGCCCCATTGAGTCGGGGTGATGCTGCAAATGCTCCAGTGAGTCGGAGTGGTGCAGTGCTGCATAGTGGCTGGCTGCTGCGTTGACCAAGAGAGAAGTGCGTCTCTGCATTGCTGACCAGCCGAAGTGCAGTGTGCTGTGCCAAGGTCGCTGAGAAGACTGTGGGTGATGACCAGGAATGCGCCGTCCGCTGCATCCTGGTGGTCAGGATACCCGTAATAGTCGTGGATGCTGGCTGGCTGTATGACTCGCTGCTCGAAAGCTTGAGGAAGTGATGATGACGTCACAATAACGTAATTTTTGCGAAGACTGCGCTGACGTTCATGCTCGGGGTCACCAGTTTGGAGATAGGGAGGAAGCAGGTGTAAAGTTCCTCATCCACTATTGAAAAGGGAGAATCTCCGACCAGACGGATGTTTATCTGGTGGGCTACTGCCCGACGGTTGTGGTCGGGTTCTTGTATATATGTTCAATCGCTCGGATAACTTTAATATCGCGATGTAGGATTCGTCAGTTTACACACAGTACACTAGAGACTGCTAGAGACAATTTCTGGATAGAAACACAGACCTTAAATTTATTAAATAAAAAGTTACTGGTTTTAATAAATAAAAATTTGCCATACTGTTAATTAGACAAGAAAAAAACGAATAAAAGAGATTGTGGTAACAAAATTTAAATCATTGGAATATTTGAACAGGTCCCTATTGTAAATTCCCTTTATGTAAATTCGAAAGTGGTCGATAAACATCGTAAAAATAATTATAGAAAATATAATTTCTAAATTTAAGTATCAATATGGCAACAACCGTTCGCATCCTTCCGAGAGAAAATTTGCATTAACACTTATCGTTAAATGATGTGTTTTGAAAAAGACTACATAGCTGACTAAACGCGTACAACGATCGTATCTAAGACGTGACGTCGTCAATAATGAGTATCCTCACTCGATAGCCAATTACGCGGAACATAAAGATGTCATGTTGTCAAGATGAAGCAATTTAAACTTTAATAAAATGATCGTCTTCCTTCAAGGGTTTCTTTACATAATAGCAATAATGAGGAGCTTACACATCTGACAAGCACGTAGGTGTTTCCATATATTTTGTAAAAACATTTATTAAAATATATTGACACTTTCAAAGTTATATTTATTTAAAGAATGCTGTTTATTTATTTTTTATTTTATGTAATAAAATAAATGTTGGAAGCTCTACCCACAGACATAAAAGGCTCATTTAGTTGATGCGATACGATGTCGTTGGATCAAGTTTTTAAATAATTAATATGTTGACTACACTGAATTGATATTGCTTTATACCTTTATATTTAGTTAATGCAACGACCAATAAATATTTATTTATAAAAGAAATTGATTTCCATTGTCGTTCCAACTCCTTACATAAACTTTACGCTTGATTGAAAGGAATTAGGATTAATATACATATAAAGGAAATATACGCTTGATATTTCTGCTAGCATATACAATTAACAATTGTTTTGTTTGTGACATTTAAAAATTAAAACTAATCATTTTTTTAATCAACATAACGTCATTATCACGATATATCTGATTGTCTTTGTACTTGTTAATTGAAAGCAAAACCACGGACATAACGCTGTGGGCGTAACATTATAATTATTTAAACGTATCAAAAGCAATAATAATAATTTGTTTAATTTTATTCAAGTCAATAATCTTAATAATTAATTGTTGTGTATTAATAATAATTTAGGGACTAATGAAAGTTAATCAGAGGATTTTGTATATTTATGAATCTTGCGCAAGTCGCCTTGCGCTGGCGCCGAATTTACACGTACAGTGGGCAGTAGCGGTTAAAGAATTAAGCTATCATAAAAATTAATTGTATTTTATCTTTGAACGCGTTAATTGTGAACATTTATACACCAATGCGTGGTCAAGTGTACATTTAAATATTACAGCGGTTTTAGTGTGATTGGAAAAGGATATTTTTATATAATTTTATTACCCTGCGCCGAGTTTTATAGCAACGAATGTCGCCATCGCTACTATATGGAAAGTTTTAAACATTTATGATGGTCTATTTAACGACTTTTATATAATCTATCTTACATACATATGACGGAAGTAAATTGGGTTAATTAAAATTAAATCTAAATAATGTATTGTATGGTAAGCAAAAATAATGTATTATATGGTAACTAACACCAAAAATTGTGTCAAATTTGAACTCAATCGGTTGTGTGCAACTGGTTTTAAATACAGTTGCTATATTTAACTCATACACACTAAAGGGTGTTAAAGAAAAGATTGCAATCAACACTTGTCACAAAAACAAAAATTAAGAACATTAAACATATTGAGACTGAAAACTGAGCTTTTTCAATAATGATCGTGGTTACGCAATAATTCGTTCCGCCTTAGATACAACCCAAATCTAACAATATTAATTTATAAGTCAGAGGTTACGTTGCACGCATAGATTTTTCTCTGAGCGCAAATCCAAGGTAAACCGTCCTTTTAGGTAAGTTGGAGTTTGAGGATGATAGATTATGGTATAAAGTACGGAAAGGACATGCATATTCTTTTTTTTTTGTAGGCGGACGAGCATATGGCCACGACCAGGTGGCCCAAAAAAGGCCAACCAATGCCCTTAGACATTGGCTGAGTAAGAAAGAACATTTCGTCCCAGTAATCCCACGGGAACGAGAGCTACGCGGGTAAATCCGCGGGCAAAGCGCTAGCATAATATAAATATTATAGAATTTGTATATACCATTATGAGGTCGAATTCTATTTAATAGCTATTGGCTAACTTTACTGATGCGTAATTGAACATTTAGAAATAACCAGTAATTAAACTCATTTAGTTTATGTTTTTGTTAAAAACAACTACAGATAAAAAATGATAATGTTTCTTCCACTAAACAGAGTAAATTTTAATATGAGACAAAAAAATTATAACTTTTTACTGACCGCATACTTTTTGTTGCGGTCTAGTTATAATAACTTAATATTTAGTAGACTATTTTATGACATAGGTCTCGTTGGTGGTAGATATTTGGACCAAAGTCCATACATTTTTGGTCATTCTCCTTTAACTATACTTATCGTTTATACTATGTTTCTTCATATGTGTATAATATTATCATAACGAAGACCCTAACACTTAAATCAGTAAAACTATGTCAATTGCTATTTTATTGCAATGCTTCCATACTTTATTAATACGTTGACGTTTAAACTCAAACATTATCGACGTTCATCATTTAATTAAATTTTAATACAAGAAACCCTTTACCGTTTTTCGCAATCACGACTACAATGCGTCGTGATCTTCTAAATTGGTCATTTTACGTTAACCGCGTTGAAATAAACCTTGGCTTCACTAAGCCAGCATTAACTCACATGATGACTTAAAATACAGATATATAAATATGTCAAGAGAAAAAATATAATGGTAAAAAATATAATCTTGTAATGAGATTTACATTTTTAACCTTTAAATAACTAGTAAGGTAATTTTATAATATTGAAAAATCATAAGAACTAAAAACGGTCTTTAATGATGGAATTACTGTAATTTCATTAAGGATTTTCTGTTTCGGTTCAGAGTATTAAAACTTAAGCTGTTTTAATTTTTCTGAATCTGGAGAACTTTGTTTCTTTTATATCGTATAAAGTGACAAATATTTTGCACATGACTTTCGCAGTTACACATCGCAACTAAAACATTCTAATATCTTTCCTACAATAAACTTATTATTCTGAACTGAGTTAACCCAACAACAAGGAGTTTTTCATTTTTTTCATTATCGGATTATAACACACAGAATAAATCTTAATATAGATGACGTTGATATCTGAGGAGGCGTTATTAGCGATGTTGTCACTGCACAATTATTACATTAACATTCTTAAAAACTGTAATTAAAGGCACAAGGCATATAATATCCTAGATCACATGGTTTGTACCGCATTTATATTTGATGGTGTAATAATTAGTGAGATAGATGGATGCTTAATTCTATTTGACTATAACTCACATAGTGAAGCCAGAAATAAAATTCCACCTTCATCTGTTTCAGGCGACAAGCGCTTTATTTACTCTGGACGGCGCTCGCAGTGAAGAACTAACTAGAAGATTAGCACGTGGAGAACGAAGAAGAAGAAGATGCCGAGCGATTCTAGCGGTTCTAGCGCTTTTGTTGCTCCTTGCCGCTGTGGGAGCAGTCGAACTGCTCTTATCTAGAGGACAACGTGTTTTCGGAGCAGTGCTTCGTTGATATTCGCTTTTTTCTTCTGGTAACACTAACGTGGTCATGAGAATCATATTGACATTTTTTTTTAATTTCTAATTCATCGGTACATGTTATAGGTCACTAGATTTTTTTTAATTTGACTAACTGATTGATACAATCATATTTGCTCAAAATTAAATATCTTCCTTAGGTTTGTTGGGAAAAATAAAAACTACGTCATGTAATGGCATTTCTTCATCAACTGGTTTCAGCTGATAGAATGAATACTATTGTGATAATGAGTTCACTGTTAAACCTTAGTCTCGAGCGTAGCGTGAAATATTGATCGATCGACGATCAACGAATCAACTAATTTTAAAGTTACAATGGTCAGTGTTAAATGTTATTTGTAACAATATTTATTTAGCCACCATTTTTTGGTCTTGCAAAAATGAAGTACGGTTGAGAATCAACTTTGTTGAAGACCAGTTGGGTAAATGGCCTTTTCGGGCCCCAACAAAAAATTGGAATTGTCCACCCACCCCCGTTGCCTATTAGAAAATAGGTACAATCATATTATTTGTTATCTTCGTAAAAATACACCTTAAATCGCATTAGCGAAATTTTAAGAAACTTTTTTCTTGCGTTTTTTTTTATCTAAATAATAAATCTATGTATATTAATATATCTAATCTATCAAATTAATATAAATCTTATATTAAAAAGGATCGCTACATTGATTACATTGGCGTAGCAACGTCATTGACGGTGACTTCTTTTTCTTAATAAAATCAAGACTAGACTAATTTGACTCTATACGCGACCAAATCTTAGAATGTGAGAAGCCGAAACAGGATGCTACGCGATTTTGATGCATGAATCGTTTTAATATTATATCAACTGTTGTCAGTTTTGCATATCACCTCTGTCACGATGGCTTCTACGTCGTGTTTCGAGTGTTTTCTTTGCATATCTATGATTATACGATTATTTAAATTGCTATAATTTTAATACCAATTGGTTCATTTTTTAAAGTTCTGAAACAGAAAGGTGTCCATTCATATATAATTTTGTATATACTATGAAATACTAGTATAAGTAGTTAAGGTTTTGAACATCAATATTTTAGTTTTTAATTGATATTTATGTGATATGAGGTTAATTAATTCGTACATTTAATTGGTATATGTGTTTTTTTTTTCTACTACTTTAAGGAACGATCCTCGCTCTTAAGTCCTAAAATGTTCAATTGATTATGCCATTTATTTTAGAATAATTAAATTATAAGATATTTTCCCTCTTTTCTTATTGTATATAATTAATTATCCTTCATTTTTCATTGTTTTTTTTTTAAATTAAGGAATAATTATTGTATACTTATGTAATGATATCTAAAGCGAATTAAAAAAAAAACGTTTTCGTTTTATTATTGAATGAAATTATGATAAAAATATTAGTATCTTAATTTCACAAATAACATGTATTTCGATCATTATAGCCATTTCTAGTTTAAGTTTTTTTATTTTTTATAATTTTTTTGTGTGATATAATATACTTTAGATATACAATTAGGTATATAAGGAATGCATATATCTCTTTTAGGAATACGATTATATCTTAATTTTATAAAAAATAACTTTTATATTGATACAAAAATATTTAAAAAATAAAAAATCAACTACGATCGACAATTCCCCTCATAAAATATTGAATGATTTTCGCTACTTCTGTGATAAAGTATTTGTTGTTGTTCGCATGTCCGCAATATTGGTCCGTCTTTATAACGAGTGCAGCTAAATATCTATTAAATACCTAACACAATAAACAGAAGATTTAATTGCTTTATATTTACTTTATTGATATACATTTTGAAGCCAACTAAATAACGTAAAATATATTTTTATTAGAAAAATAGGTAATAATCAAATAACAGAACCATTTTTCCATCAACCATCGGCAATTTGACAAGGCTTTGACATTATTGATTGTCAAATTAGAAACTTACACCGATACGGGAAGGAAGTACCCTAACCCACGAAGAAGCGGCGAAAGAGACTCATTTACTTTAATTATGACAAAGGGGATCCGATCTTCATATTTTATTACATTTCTCCCTGAATTAGATATTTTAGTTAAATATAATAAAATGATAAATAATCAATCACAAAATTGGTATATTTTAATGGTAAGATCTCTCAATATATACTTTGAAATTACAAATAATTATATTAATGTGTTTAATTATTTAATTATGATATTAATAGTATATACTATATATTATGAGTATACGAAAGTTACTATAAATTTTAATGACGGTGTCGGCTAAACATGTAATTAAAATAAAAACTTCGATACCTACTCTTTTTTCATAAACTGCGTTGACACAAGACGATTTCACTTGAAGGGATTCAAATAGAAATTGAATTGAAGAAACAAAAATCTATTGAATAAAAGTTCTTTGAACTTTTATTTTGTGCTATAACCTACCTTCTGTTAACCTATAAGACACACATTATGAGTATATATTATACTATCACCTGCCATTCAAATATTGGTTATAAACGTAAAAATAAATTCTCGATTTATGACGTAATTAGGTAAAAATATATAATTTTATTAAATAAATTTTATGAATCAAAATGTAACCGATATATAGTCAGTTATTAAAAATATTAAATATTTTGTGTTTTTGTATAAGATTTAGTTAAAATGTAATGGCTGTAGATACCATAAGATGTAGAATTTGCACCAAGTGCTTTATTGTATGTAGAAAAAAATATTATATTATATTAAAATGCGTTTCATTTTTCCTAATTCACGAGACGTGTGACGTGTGTGTGTGTGTATAAACCATATGGGTAATTGAATAATATTAAAATAATTCAACATAAATCTGTTTTCATCGATTTTAATATTAAATAAAAGATAATTAATGAATGAAATAAACTGATGCATTGAATTAATCGGTTCGAAAGTAATCGAGATCACCATCATACTTGGTATCTATTTCATTTATAATACTTGCAATACTATTCAAAAAGGAATACACTTTAACTCTTTCCAACTTATAACAAAATATATATATTTGTCTTCCTCCATCTTTACTAATTGGGATGTCGTTTGACCAATCAACGACGACAATAGTTTCGCGCCATTTTGGAGAAACTTCTAGAACGTGCGACGCGGCGGCGACAACGGAATAAAAAATATGTGAAAATATGGTGGTTAGTAAAGGGTAAATAAAAGTTAGTGGTTGAGCGATTGTGAACGACTAATAATTCAAGACTGGGTTAAGCTTAGCATATAACTTATCTATTATAATTCTCATTACAAACACAACTCATACAATAGTGATCGCTATTTGAAAAACAAAATTTTATTATTAGCGGTCGGTGGAAGCCCTTTATACCAAGGGCGATTTCCCAACAATATCTTAAATATTAGTGTTTATATTTTTGTCTTACAATTAGTAACGTACGGCTCTTACCGTATGGGGCTCTACTATTTTTTTCAATAGCCACTAGCAACACAATAATAATGCATTTTCAAATTTAAAAATGGACAATTTAAAAAATGAATCAGTTTTGGGGCTTAAGCTTGGTCTGTACTAAATTTCAACAAAATCGATTAACTGGTTTAGGCATGTGGACCATGTGGTGTAATTTATTATATTAAAAATATTAATAAAATAAGACACACTTCTCAATAAAACACATTATTTTTCAAAAGGAATTTTATCACATTTAAAATATACAATAACATTTATAGTTTCAATTTAAAACATATATTTAAGACATATATTTAATTTATAAATAATATCGTTTAATGCGTTTTATTCTTTTTATAAATTTCAATGTTTACGTAATTCATACATTATTTATATTCATACTAATTATACAAAAACAAAATAGACATTAAAAAAATATAATATTAATAAGCTATGTCTATTTTTCATGTAAATATAAAAATAATATCGTGAGTCGTATTATGACATGTGTGACGTCAATTTAATCATCAGCGAATACAACTCCATCGATTCTTTGGTCCATTTCGTTCATGGGAACTTTATCAAACACTTGACATTTGAAAGCAATCGCTATTACCTAGAAAATAGAAATAATATATACAGCATACATACATATGCATATCAAAATGCAAAGTTTATCAAAATATTAACTTATACAAGTAAACAGATGAGCTAAGAATAAATACGTTATAAATAGAAGATTATTTATCTTGTCATATTATCTTTTTCATTACTTTGTTGTGATAAACTTTGCGTCACGTTCTGTTTTCTATCGAATACATTTCGGTGAATGTGCTCAGGAATTACACAATTTAATTCCGCCCACCCTTATTTCCATAAAACAGCCAGACAAACGCGACCAATGCACTAACGGTACATGTTAGACATTCGAATCCACATTTATTATTCGCACTACTAAACTGTTGAATACTTTGCCCGAGTTAGTATTTTCTAATGGGTGTATGTGGGTGTCTTCAAATTTAGAGTAAACAGGTATCTTCTGGTGAAACGTGCTACCTCCTCGATCGTGTCGATGCTTTACACCAGGCAAGTCAACGGTCAAACGCTGGCCTATACTAGTTAAAAAAAAAGTTTATAGGCCACATGATGACAGCTTCACCGATTGAAACTGTAATGATAATACTCTTCTCGTTTTATTGCCTGTTATTAGCCCCTCAAACCGGAACCCATAAATACACATCACAGTTTGAGATCAGTGCATTTCTAAACAAATATTTGAATTAAATCAAAATTAAATAATGTTAATAAACAAAACCATGTTAGTTCCAATATAATTTCAATAATATTATGTTTGAAAATGATGATCCTGGCCTGAAAGATAACAATTTAATCTTGTTATGACTACTATAACTAACCTTAGGAGCAGTATCAGGGTTTGTCCTGAGGTTTGCCAGGAATTTGTCATAATATCCACCGCCGTGGCCCACTCGACCACCGTCCTTCGTAAACGCTACTCCTGGAGCAATTATCAAATCCAATCCTGTTGAACAGAAACATTGTATTATTCATGATAGAAGTTTGATAGACATTATAATTTTATTTAGGAATTACAAACATATTTAGTTACTAGCTGTGCCTCGGGGCTACACCCGCGTATAATTAATAAAAATATAATAAATTATTTTATTACTATAATAACACACACACACATAGGGCAGCGTGGTGGGATAAGCTCCAAAACCTTCTTCTCAAAAAGAGGAGAACAGGCCTTAGCCCAGCAGTGGGACATTCACAGGCTGTTACTTTACTTTTTTTTACATAGGGATACTGGTAAAGAAATACGTAATTAACGATTTGAAATTAATTTTCATAACCGTAGGGTTTACCGATTTTATATATGGCCTAATATTTGCGCCATCATATGTTCTTTGTGTGTACCAATTTTCATCAAGATTGGTCAAGCCGTTCTTAAGTTATAAGAAGACATACAGACAAAAATGAAAAAAATAGTATAATGTGAATCACTGCATCATAAAACGATTATTTCTCACAAAATTAGGCGAAAAAAAAATGTACAGACAGAACCAATAGATTTATATAGTAGTATAGATTATGTATTATATGCTACGCCAGAGAATATATTTAGACGTACATGGTTACAGAAGTGAAGTTCCGTGCAGTTATATGTTATGTAGCTTGTTTTTACAAACTTTTTATTTATTTATTTCCAGCATTATTTATATCTAAGCAGTCCACAAACTAATATTATCATTATTCGAACTCAATATAATTGTCTATACCCTATATAATTTTATTGTTTGTTTTTTTTTTTTTTATAGTATATGTAGGCAGACGAGCATATGGGCCACCTGATGGTCTGAAGTGGTCACCAACGCCCTTAGACATTGGCAGTGTAAGAAATGTTAACCATCGCTTACATCGCCAGTGCGCCACCTATCTTGGGAACTAAGATGTTATGTCCCTTGTGCCTGTAATTACACTGGCTCACTTCAAACCGGAACCCACAACACCAAGTACTGCTGTTTTGCGGTAGAATATCTGATGAGCGGGTGGTACCTACCCAGACGAGCTTCAAAGCTCTACCACCAAGTGAATTTATAATAATGCAGAATTCGTAATATTTATAAGATTTTTGGTGGAATGTAATCGTAAGTTATTGATGCTTAGAACATAATATATGTAACTAAATAGATTGATCATAAATCGTATGATTAAGTTTTTTTTTAAAGAAACCTTTTTCCAAAGCGTCCTCTCGTTGTATGTCTTTCGAATGCTGAGCTATTCCGTGTCTTGTCAACGGCATGCTGTTCTCATCCCCAGCTTCTAACCTCAGCATCTTCATTTTACCACCCGCGTACTGCGGCACGAAGACAGCAGCACCACGAGCCTTGATGTGAGCGATAATGGGCATCGTGTTAATTTCTTGTTCTGTGCTCATGAATATTGCTATCCTGTTCGCTGTTTTGTAGTACGGGTGGTTTATTATCTGGGAAAAATATCAGAATGGACCAATAATCGACTCGAAATATATATAGTTAGAAGACTCCTTGGTCCATACAACAGCGTTGTTAAAAAAAAAAAGAAACGCGCTAATTTAAAACTGCCGCCATTTTGTTAGTGCACACACGACTTTTGATTTGTGATGTGTTCAAATGTTTTGCTTGGATTTTTAAAAATAATTGAGTGAGTAATTAACATCAATTTATATGATTTGGTATTGTATTTTTAAAAAAGGCCAATTCGAGGATTTTTAAAATTAGTTTTTTTTCACTTCTGTATGCTAAATATATGTTACATTCCGTAGTCTGTCATTCAAACTACTTTTTTCAAGAGAGATTAGACAACTGCGCGTGCATTATAAATACATTAATAAAAAATATATTTTAATATTATATTTTAATAGTTAATTAAATATGTATATAATTATTATTATTACGTTTCGCGTTTGAAATTGTTTGTATAACGTCTTGATATATGAAGCCATTGATAACCTATAGTAAGAGATATGACAGTATTTGTTTATGAAATTATAAAATCTGATTAAGAATTAAGTATTAGCTTATACATTTTGCGTTGGGTTATTTTAAAGACATTATTAGTTTCACTTTACCCAAAAAAGTAATAATTACATATTATAAGACAAAATCCCTCCGGCGCATCTGTCGGTCTGTCTGAACGCAATGAACTCAAACACTGCCGAAGGGTTTTGTAAAATAGACGCGAATGTTTCACGAGGAAGGTTTTTGTATAATTTATGAATGTTTTAGGAATACGTCAAAACTTTAAAAAGTACTAAATTTTTTTACGACCTAATCCCGATCTATTTCATGAGATAGTATTGACAGGCCGCCTCAAGGCTACCTGAGAGTATGGTCTATGTCATAGTTGACAAGGTATTGAATTTTATAATTTTAAATTAAAAATATTTTTTTCTCTCTACATATATTCAACAATTATTTCAATCCTATCCCACGTTCGAACATAATTGTGTAACAAACATTCAAGCGCGCAAACTTTTATATATTTATTATGACAAAAAAGCGAAATAAAAGATTACGTGCACATATGGTGCACGTTAAAAATACTTTTTTGTTATCCGTTGCAAAGAAATTCTCTTTGTGATAAAGCGATTAGAAATTTAGCAACATAAAGTTAGCCCTATTGCAATGAAGTAATTTCTATCAGGAAATTTAAGGGTAGATGAGAAATAATACATAGACAAAATATAAAGAGGTAGCTGTACATTTGCTTATGTAAGGTGTGTGCGAAGCTTTATAATATTTAGTGTAATCTTACCTTATTATAAACGATTTCTGACTCTCTTTTTATCTCGTCTTTTGTGAGAGCAGCGATACGAGCCGACACCTGTTCCCGTATGAGCACCTTCGCTGGGTCCGGTGTTCGATTCATTTTGATTGATGTACTGAAAATTATTGTTGTTTTAATTATTTAGTCTATGTCACACAGAAGGTATCATAAAAAAACTGAAAGGTATCACTTCAGTAATCTCTTCCGGGCAATCTCCATTAAAGATTAAGGTAAGACAATTAAGACAGAACTTAAAATATATTTATGTAGGTAATAAAATTTAGAAAATACATATGTCCTACATACGTCTATATTTAAGTAATGCGAAATAGTCAAATTGACAAATAATAATTGTACAAGCTACTTTTAAAAATCGTATTCAGCTTCTCGAGGCAGAGAATTCCATAATATGAGCAGCTTTTACTGTAAATAAATTGTTGTATGAGTGCAGCTCAGAGGCATAAGCAATTTCTTATTCCTCTGAGAGATAAGTTTGGAGTATCAAACCCAAGAAATGTGATCCGCTCTTTAAGGTAAATTGATGGTAGAGGGTGACAGTGCGGTGAAAAGAAAGCATCCACTTCAACGTTTGACGATGTCCGGATACATGATTATAGTAACTTAGTCCAAATAATATGAAGCTAATATATATACTCTACAAGCGTTCCAATTTATTTAGCAGTTACAAAGAAATAACTAAATTCTATAAAGTCCAGTAGAGGGTAAGGGAAAAGAGTCGAATACAGAGAGTTTTAAATGGTATAAAGCCAATAGTGGAAAAAAAACGATTACCCTTTGCTGCTTGAGGAACCCAAGAGAGGCAACACAAATGTTTTCTCTTAAGGTAAAAATAAACTAACAGTAGATAGGTTTCGACGGTTCTCGCACACAGATCTGGCTCGCTCTTTTTGGATTTGGGTTTGAAAAATCGGGCAAGCCCCGCCTAAAAACAATTTTTAGGATTTTTGTCTGTCTTTTGTACCCGCATCACGCATAAACTACTGCACAGAATTTTATGCGATTTTCACCACCGATGTATTGCTAGAGGTCTGATTTAAAACATAGGCTATCTGGTTGTCAGTTTGTCTTTGCGTTTGTGCGCGCTAATCTTAGAAACGGCTTCACTGATTTAGTTGCGGTTTTCATTAATGTATTGTGGTAAATTTCAATTAAAATTTAGTATGCTTAATTTCAATCGGTTTATAAATAGTTAGTTATGTCAAATTAAAGAATCACGTCGATCATTAATTTATTCGATATAAATGCTATAAAATAACTGTTCAGTTCAACCAATTCATGGTTGAAACTTTAGCTACCTATAAATGATAGTCTGTAAAGTGATGATTGAAAGTTAATAGGAACATAACAACGTTAAAAAATTGTCAGTTTCAGAGATTTAGATACTTCCAATAAGTTGGACTCAGATCAATATGATCAATCATATTAAATAGGGTTCAGCTTATGTTGCTACATTTAACAGGGACCTGGTATACCTGTGTCTGTTTTCGTTTGTAATATATTGTGTTAGGGTAGTAGCTTATTAAAAAGGCTGTACGTATTACGGAAAAAATATAACAATATATGTAATAGACATTTCAATACTTTATAAGTACATTTACATTTTTTTAGGAAAATAGTAATTTATTCAAATAATAGATCGAATTATAACTTATACATAAGCACTACGTACTACTACATAAACAAACGTTTATTTATTCACAATTACCTACACTGAACCGTAATATAACAATCAATATAAACAAACATTATTTTAACTCTGTTCACAGGAGTATAATATAAATAAAATTAATTAAAAAATTATTGATAGCTTGTACGAGTTGTACGTACACACTTATTTGTATACATGTACACACTAATAATAAGATCCTCCAGACTGATTTCGGCCACGGCGGCCAATCTCAAGAGAGATTAGCCTTCTGCGCAGGAGATATTATAGTGCACAAGTGTGTGCGAAAACACAGGTGCACTCTCTTTTCCTTAGCTCTCATAATCCGATGGGACGGCAATCCGACACGACCGGAAAGAGGTCAGGTACAGGACCAACGGCTTTACGTGCTTTCCGAGACAATTTTCTGACAGAAAAATATATTTTGTCCATCAGAAAATAAAGAAGGTCTGGGGAAACCTGGGATCTTATTCTATTACATCGTCTATGGGCGGTGGTGACCATTACTATCAGGTGGCTCATTTGCCAGCCCGTCTATTTAAAAAAACTAAAACCATTATCATTTTGTAATAAAATAAGCAATAGGTTTTGTTATTTTCACTCGAATAATTTCAAGACAATTCTTTGATATGAGATTTCTAATCAATGTTTATTATTATATCTATATTATATCTAGTCTTAGAAGATAAGAAATGTAATTTAGGCAAATTCGTTATTCAATATTTATTATTAAATAATGAATTTCAATTGTTTTACATAAATATGAAATCTGCTAAAGATCACGGCTGCAACCTATTATATAGTTCAATATTTTAATACTTTAAGTAATTTTTAATTTAACACATTAATTCAATACTTAAATATATGACTTGACGAAATTGTTAGTGTTTCTAGGCATTATTATTTTCATTGACAGATCAGTGGCTTAATATAGCAAGGTGCATTGAACTTTGGAATTCTATTTTAATGTAAATTTAATTAAAAAGAAAGTGAAAATGAGGTTGAAGGACGTAATTTAACAAATTACAGTATGACATACATAATAAACTTATTTTTAACAATTGCAGCGGTACGTTAATCGATTTAACAATGATTAATAGTTTAAAATACCACTCATAGATGGCGTAACCAACGCAAAATAAATAATTAACAGTAATAATAATTGTAAACAAAATTTAAGTGAAAATAACTACAATAATCTATGGCTTAGAACTAAACGATTACAAATAAAGTATTACCTGCAAAAAGACACAAGACGCTTCACCCACATCCAAGCACAAACTAATATAAGTAATTATGTTTACACAAGTTATCGTATTAAGTTGTTATCGCGTTTGCTTGACAAATTCATGTTGACATACTTTAGGTTGACTAGTTGACGTAGGGTAAGGTTCGTACAACGCCATCTAGTATTTTATTATGTTACTTGGTAGTAAATTCTGAACTACGTACGTATGAATCCAGTAATTTAAATGTGGTGCTTAAGAATATGCACGATAGATGGCACTTATACGTCTTTATCGTTATTTATTTTTGAAAGTTATATTACTATATAAATCTATTGGTTCCTTCTGTCTGTACATTTTTTTTTCACCTAGTTTTGTGATAAATAATCGTTTTATGATGCAGTGATTCACATTATACTATTTTTTAATTTTTATCTGTCTATCTGTCTGCCTGTCTGTATGTCTTCTTATAGCTCAAGAACGGCTTGACCAATCTTGATGAAAATTGGTACACACAAAGAACATGTGATGGCGCAAATGTTAGGCCATATATAAGATCGGTAAACTCTACGGTATCTTATGAAAATTAATTTCAAATCGTTAATTACGTATTTCTTTACCAGTGTGCGCGCGCGCGTTCAAATCGATTTCGTTGATTTAAGTGTTAAATCATAACATTTCAGACAGACATAGTTACTTTCGGATTTATAAAATTAATAAAGGATTAGTATGGTTTACTACACTTATAAATATGGACCGGGAGATACAGACACAAATTTTCCGGTGACTTACAGAGATCATGTTAATTTAAAAATAATAATTCAACCATTTGTACCAGGCAAATTTTTCCACAGCTAATCATCGTCGAGTAGCCATTCACGAAAATCACTATGCCATACTTTCCCGACGGTTCCTAATGGCCGCCATACCGCCGCAAAGGTATATTTTTTTGTCGCAAAACGATTTGTACCACCTATAATTTTTTTTACCAGTTCTTTGTATGATCATAAATAGAAGTCTAATAATGCCATACCTGTGGGAGGCGGCGAATGTATACATTTGTAAATTTTTTTCAACATTTTAAAATTTTATGCGCATGTTCACTCTTAATTAACCGTAACAATGAATCATATTAAAATACATATTTTTCCTTAAATTTAAGGGTCGGATTTTTTTATGCCATGGGTGCCAAATCTAAAAATACGCTACTGTATTGATTTGTCACTATACCGGTTGATATTCTATGTTATGCAGTGGCGAATTTACCAACAATTATACATCATTAAATTTTTCGTGCTTTGAGTACAAAATCCCTCTTGAATATGAGAATATAACAATTACTTAAAATTGCCAAAATGATCAGTGACTTTGACGCGGGCCTTGCCCTACGAGAGGTCTGTCAGTTGCATCCTGAAATCCTCGCATTACTCGGATGGAACAAAGGAAAAGATCATCATCTCCTTTGCTGCGTCAGCGATTTCTTCATGACAACACACGCAGCTGATTGTCGTTTGAACACTTTTATTCATATATGCAATAAGATAGTTAAAATTTCATCCGGCATTTACATTATTTTCATTGCTCAATCATGTGAAGTTAATACTTATGTAAACTGCACATGACTGAGCATCATCCTCTATGCAGCTATTTAACAAGTATATAGTATACTTTACTTATAAATATGTACATCAAATATAAATCTATAACCTCCTACTAATTAGTTGAGCCGTAAAAATGATATATTATTAAAATTCTTTTGTATAAAATTTTAACCTTTCGGAGTTTTTATTTTCCATTATAACTTCCTAGTTCCGCGAGTAATTAAATATCTTTATAATTTATTAAAACTCGTTAAAAAACGGTGGCTTAATAACATTGTTAAGCTAATTAATGAAGTTTTCAACTTAATACTTACACAAAAAAGGTGTGTGATTTTAACGCAACCTTTTAATTTGCGGTGCCTGGCAAGGTTTAAGAACTTTCTCGATTAATTAAATTGTGTATGGCTTAGGTAAGATTTCCTCTAAATGTTTATAATAGTAAAACCTTGTGAAAGTATTAGTAAAACTGCTATTAATTAAATTCCCATTATTTCGCCAGGGTTGCAGGTCAGTCTCTTTCTCGTGGTACACTCTGGGCAGTTGGACATGCTTGCCTGCCATGGCGAACGACTCGCTCCTTGTACTTTTCATCATCATCATTTCAGCCGGAAAACGTCCACTGCTGGACAAAGGCCTCCTCCAAGGATTTCCACGATAGTCGGTCCTGCGCTACCCGCATCCAACGGCTTCCCGCGATCCTCACGACATCGTCGGTCCACCTTGTAGGGGGCCTGCCCACGCTGCGTCTTCCGGTTCGTGGTCGCCACTCGAGAACCTTTCTGCCCCAGCGGCCGTCAGTTCTGCGAGCGATGTGCCCCGCCCACTGCCACTTCAACTTAGCAATTCTTCGGGCTATGTCGGTGACATTGGTTCGCCTGCGGATTTCATCATTTCTGATTCGATCTCGCAGGGAAACTCCGAGCATAGCCCTCTCCATTGCTCGTTGGGTGACCTTGAGCCTTCTTATGAGGCCCATAGTGAGCGACCACGTCTCTGATCCATACGTCATCACTGGCAACACACACTGGTCGAAGACTTTCGACTTAAGACACTGCGGTATTTTGGATGAGAAGATATCGTGTAGCCTCCCGAACGCTGCCCAGCCGAGTTGGATTCGACGACTGACCTCCTTCTCGAAGTTGGACCTACCTAGTTGGATGTTCTGACCTAGATAAACATAATTGTCCACAACTTCGAGTGCAGAATTTCCAACCTTTACTTGAGTGGGTGCAACATGGATGTTCGACATGATTTTCGTCTTGCCCATGTTCATTTG
This sequence comes from Nymphalis polychloros, assembly GCA_905220585.2. Lineage (NCBI taxonomy): Eukaryota > Metazoa > Arthropoda > Insecta > Lepidoptera > Nymphalidae > Nymphalis > Nymphalis polychloros. Next base: position 9,796,412 of record HG992258.1, on the reverse strand, counting down.
TAGACCCACTTGTTGAGATACCCTGCTGAGGTCATCGAGCATAGCGCCGAGGTCTTCCAAGGTCTCAGCCATAATCACTATGTCGTCGGCAAATCGAAGATGAGTGATGTACTCGCCATTGATGTTGATGCCAAATCCCTTCCAGTCCAGAAGCTTGAAAACATCTTCCAATGCAGCGGTAAACAGTTTCGGAGATATCACGTCTCCCTGTCTTACGCCTCTCTGCAGTTGGATAGGTTTTGAGTTCTGATTCTGGAGTCGGACTGACATGGTGGCGTTCTCGTACAAGCACTTGATATACCGATAATCGATTTGGCACCTTTGGAGAGACTTTAGCACGGCCCAGGTTTCGATCGAATCGAAGGCTTTCTCATAGTCCACAAACGCTAAGCAAAGTGGCTGGTTATACTCCTCAGACTTCTGTATAACTTGCCGCAGCGTATGTATGTGGTCTATGGTGCTAAAGCCTTTTCGGAAACCGGCTTGTTCGGGTGGCTGGAAGTCGTCGAGCCTTCGCTCGAGACGATTCGTAATGACTCTCGAAAACAACTTGTAGACATGGCTCAGCAATGAGATGGGTCTGTAATTCTTCAAAAGGGTGTTATCACCCTTTTTAAAGAAAAGCACCACCACACTTCTGCGCCATGCCTTTGGCGTTTGACCCTTGGCTATGACGGTGTTAAATAGCCTATGAAGAGCCCTGAGGATTGGTGTACCACCTGCCTTCAGAAGCTCAGCTGTAATACCATCATCACCAGGTGCCTTGTTGTTTTTGAGTTGTTCGAGAGCCATTCTAATCTCGGAAAGGCTGACGTCCTGAAAATCTTCGGTGTAATGTCGGGTCAGTCTTGCTCTGGGATCTGCAGCTTGACTACTGACAGGTGATTGCCTTGTCGTGTAAAGCTGACCGTAGAACTTCTCAACCTCTTCCAACAGCTCAGATTTAGACGTGACGACTCTACCATCCTCAGTTTTCAGCCTCGTCAGTTGACTCTGCCCAATAGACAGATCTCTGGCGAACACTTTTGAGCCTTTATTCCGCTCGATGGCCTCTTTAATACGCATTGTATTAAATTGGCGAGTGTCGCGAGTCAGAGACTTTGAAATCCGTCTATTGAGCAGCCGATAACTAGCGGCATCATCTGAGGACGACAGAATCATTTTCCGTCTTTCCTCCATTAGCTGCAGGGTAGAGGCAGAGATCTTTTTATTTCCATTTGTACGGCTGGTCTTGAAGGCCTTAGACCCAGCCGTATGGACAGCTTCCACAAACCTGTCGTTGTATGTGTCCACTTCTTCGCAGTCTGCTAGGCATTCGAATCGGTTTTGGAGTTCGAGCTGAAAGGTTCCGGGATTATGGATGTGGGAAGGTGAGGGTCGGAGCGTAGACTTCATCAGTCGGGATCTCTCGAATTTGACATTGAGATTCAATGACCCTCTTACTAGTCTGTGATCGCTCCCAGTTTTCACTGCATTGATCACAGAGACGTCATTGAATATTTGTCTTCTCGTCGACAAGATGAAGTCTATCTCATTTTTAGTTTCACCGTCAGGGCTCACCCAGGTCCATTTACGGTGACCAGGCTTCTTGAAAAAGGAGTTCATCATAAAGAGTCCCTCCTTCTCCATAAAGTCGGCCAACATCTGGCCCCGAGGGTTGCGGTCTCCAATTCCATGTGGTCCCACCTTTAGCTCTTCGCCGAATCTTTTGCCCAGCTTCGCGTTAAAGTCCCCCATAACAACTGTGAAAGGAGTCTTATAGGTATGTATGGCTCTAGATAAATCCTCATACATTACCTCGACTTCACCGTCGGAGTGTGTCGAGGTAGGCGCGTATACCTGTATGACCTTCAACGAATACCGTTTGGTGATTCTGAGTATAAGGTACGCCACCCTAGTCGACACACTTTCGATTTTCACAACGTTGTTAACGAGGGACTTGTGGACAATGAACCCGACACCACCTTGGGACAGTTGATCGCCCTCGCGGAAGTAGAGAAGGTTACCGGATTTCAGGATTATCGTATCCTCCCCCTGTCTTCGGACTTCAGATAATCCGACGATATCCCAGTGTAACCTCCTCAGTTCTTCCTCCAGTTCGATAATCTTCTCATCGGTCCGCAGTGTACGCGTGTTATATGTTGCCAGGGCCAGAGGTCGTCGGTGTTGGTAACACGAAATCTGCCGGGGATTCTTAGCACCCCCTGCCCCGCCGTTACCATAGCTGTTACCGAGGCTAGGAATAGCAGGGCTGCCGGGGACTAGGGGCCGTTGTTTAATTGTGCTAATCATTGGGGGGTTTTGCCATAATCGCCACGCTTGGCAGACGGGTTGGCGATCGCAGTACTTTAGGTTTATTTGATTATGAGATTGGCATTAAAACTCGATTAACTTTAGTTCATGCTATTATAAAATAATCAAAGCTATTTTTAATTAATAACCTAATTATTTTTAAGAAATCAAGATGGTGTGACGAAAAAAAAATAAAAATAACAGTAATATATACTTATTGCTTAATTAGTATTCCTAGGTTCCGGTTTGAAAGGTGTGTGAGCCAGTGTAATTCTGTAGTTACACTGGCTTGTGCCTGTGTGCAAGGAATATAACTTCTTAATTCCCAAGGTTGATGGATCATTGGTGATGTAAGTAATAATTAATATTTGTAACGATAATATAAAAAAAAATCTAAGTTAATCCTTTTACGAAAAAAGGAACAATTAAATAACACAAGATAAAAATACAAATCAGTGTAGTAACAAAATTTTTATTTAATTAAAAAGTTTTGATGCCTAAATCATCCTCAGTGCGACTCAGCTGTTATCTGAAAGCCGTCGACACCTGTCCACTGAAACGTGACGCCGCATAATTATTTGTTTACTTTCGGTGACAATTGAATCCAATTAAAACTTTTTTATTGAAAATCTACTTTCTATTTTGTTTATTATTTTTGTTTTATTAGTAAAGTTAAATTTAAAATTAATGCGTTTTCTTATTTATCAATGAGTTTATAAAGAAAATATGATACAAATACAGATATGAAGTGATTTTATCTGTCATGTAGCTTTCCTCGTGTTACTACCATCAGTTACTCACCAGATGAATGAGCAAAAACTAAGCTTATAAAAACCTCGTAGGCTGGAATTCCGGCTTTGAAAATGTTCAAAAGTTTGTTCGGCTGTTTGTTGCTCAATCACGTTCGAACGTCTGGACTGATTCCAATAAAATTCGGAATCTTGTCGTGGAACAGAACACGATACGGATTTTTTTTATTTTTTTTATTTTAATATGTGTTAGAAAAGTTTTATTATATAGCTTAGATATGTATGTATCTTTGCAATATACACGAGGCAGATGTTTTTATTTCACATTTGCTCAATGAAAGTACTATACCAAAGCAATCCGTAAATGTCCAATCGTACATAGACTGTCGTTGAGGTAGATAACCTATGTCTATATAAGCCTATATCTTGCTCTAAGCTCCAGAGAGCTTAATCCAACACTAAAATATCGATATCTGACTGCTTCAACGAGACCACGCTGCATATTTCGGATTACAGACAATCGTATATGTATATGCAAAATCTCGTTAAGCATGAGATAAATTATAAATAAAAGAATGTATTCAATAAAAATACACTTCGTTCAAATATTATGACGATTTCTTTTGTAAGACCTTTGCGAAGTATTTGGTATGTAATTTTCTGATATTTCATATTAATAGACGATAATATGGTACAGTCAGTTATGATCCTACGAAATTGCATTTCTACCAAACTAATTGACTACTCCCGGGGCTGATATTCCTACTATCCTACTAATGTCCAATGCGATAATCTGTTCCGTGCGGAAATGAGGTTGCTTCGCTTCTGCAGCGCCTCGGGTGTGTTCGCTGAGGTGCTCACAGACTACTTTCATAGGGGCATTAAGGTTTGCGAGATTATAGTATGTAAAGACACGAGCACTGACACCATCCTAGCTATGATTGCCTGCGGACTGTGTCAGGTATATTTCGAGTTTATAAAATTATTATTTGTCTATGGCTTCACTTCATCTAATGTCTTTGATAGATTATATACAAATTGTCAGTTGCCAGATAGATGGCCATGAAGGGTCTACATACGTTTTAATACATGAATTGAATATAGCTGGCGTTTTCGTAATCTAGCAAGTAATATCTAAACATTAAAATTTGTTTTTAATGTTTAGATTATCTCGAAAAAGATTATCAGAAAAACGTAATTCGAGATTGTCCGTCCTTTTGAGTATTCTCTAGAGGTGTTCACTAGCCTGGATAAGATGAATCGCCGGCTTTTATGGCTTTTATATAAATTGCCACCTGACCTTAGCAGTCTTGTAGGGTTAATTAGCAATACAAAAATTACATTAATTATGTTTTGAAACAATTAATAAATATCAATTATGTTTTAATGGAAAACTGAAATGAGCATTGTCTTACTTTTTTTAACGTGATTTTGATTTCATATAACTTGGGATAGTACACTGACTAGGTAACTGTAGGTCACTTACATAAATAGATATAAACTTCAAGTTCAAGACTTTAGAAACATTGTTTATCGGCAAATGGAGACTTGGTGATGACACCTTTACCCGTAAACAAATTATACCAATACTGACTGCTTCAATGAACTAGTGGCTAGATATAAGGCTGCAGACCCGGTGGTCCTGGGTTCAATTCCCAGGTCGGGCCAATAAATAGTTATTGGGTTTTTCTGTCAGAAAATTCTCAGCAGCAGCCAGGAAGTTGGAAGTGTGTAAACTCTCGTGCCTCGGAAAGCACGTTAAGCCGTTGGTCCTGCGCCTGAACTCTTTCCGGTCGTGTCGGATTGCCGTCCCATCGGATTATGAGAGCTAAGGAAAAGAGAGTGCACCCGTGTTTGCGCACACATTTGTGCACTATAATATCTCCTGCGCAGTTGGCTAATCTCTCTTGAGATTGGCGCCGTGGCCGAAATCGTTCTGGAGGACCTTATTTATCAATACTCACCCTTCAAACCGGAACACAATACAAAGTACTATTATTTTGCGGTAGAATATCTGATGAGAGGGTGATGCCTACCCAGACGAGCTTGCACAAAGCTTTACCACCGAGTAATCTAAGATGTTATGTCCCTCATGCTTACACATCATAGCTACACTGGCTTAGTATCTATCTATCTATAATGATGACTTAAAATAATTTGTATGCTGTAAGACGGCGTTGTTATACCTACTCATACTGCATATAACTATCACCAGTAAATAATTAAAATACATAATATATTTATTTGATATAATTATGTGGTATTTGGCCAATAGTTAACTTGAAGTTAAAGTTAAAATAACAAGACTTTTATAACTGGCTGGCTGGCCTCTATCCAGAATATAAAATAAATGTCTTGTGCGATGTGAATTTGACCTAAAAATTCAATTATAATGTTGCTTTGAAGTATGTAATATCCAGTATAATTAATAGATTTTTTTATGTAAGCGGTAGGTTCACATTGTTGCTTCGTTACATATGTATTTGTTGCTATTTTTTTTTTCTTATTTGTGTGTTTTCTCAAAACCGTATACTATGTAGTGTACCTACACAACATATATGTTTAAAGTAAGTGAAGAATGACGCTTTGATAGTTACGCTTTCACAGCTAAGTCCATGAACTGATTTTGATAATAGTTGGTACGAAGCAAGCAGACCTAAAGTCTGCCTAAACCTAAACCTTCTTTATTTCTAATACCTGGCCCTTCCCTCTAATACGCGGGCGAAAACTTGTTGTTAATATACCTATAGGTATTATATATTTTATATTTATAATTAAAAGTTTTTCTTAATCCATTTTATTTAAAAGTTTATAATATTCATAAAAGAAAATGATGTTACAAATTAAATTTCGAGTTACTCATAAATTTTAATGACTAAAAATGTACAGATGGGAAATTCAAGCTTTAGCAGTTCTTGGGTATCGATCGTATAATCCGAATATTTAATTTAAACATAATAATAACACTAAAATCTAGTCCCAGTAGATGGCGCTAACGCGAACCGATTATGGTGCATTTCTAGATCGCGTCGGCAAGAGTTTTTGAGAGGTTGTTGGTGTGTTATAAATAACCCGTATAAATGTTATAATTGTTAGTCTAGTCACATATTATTTTCTGACATTTAAAAATCGCGTATTTTTAAGAAATTCCTGTAAAGAATGGCTTTACTAATAACTTGTTAAGTTCATCAAAATCACAAGTTAAATCCTCTCTTGAGACGCGCTAACGTCATGTTCATCATAAAGAAAAATATTCGTTATATACCTATCCTATCTTTAACGTTGATTTTTTTTCACAGAAACGGTTATATTTCATATTCATGTTTATTGTACTAACCTAACCGTAATGTGAATGTATGTGTTTAAATTAAATAGTGGTGTATAGCACGCAACTACTACCCCAGCTCTAAAACCTTAGCCTAACGGTAGGGGTCAACGACCTGGGACATCTTTGACTTTTAGATTACTAAAACTATAATTTTATAATAATTTATTCGAATTGACTAATCCAATTAGAATTTGAAACAACGGAGCGTGGTCAAGTTATCATTTTTTTCACAAAATCTTATGCAGACCGAATAATAAACATTTTTTTAATAAAATTTAAAAATAAATAAATCAAAAATCCTGTGCGCTCATATTAATTCCACGTTATCTGATACGATATGAGTATTTTTAGACTACATCAATTAATCTGTAACAATTTTAACTCAACCACAGACTTATACTCCATTTTAGATGGATAGGCAATTTTGGCAAAATACATATAAAAACTTTTTTATATACACTCGTAGGCTCAATATTGGTATAAGTACTTAAAACCTTTTTACGTACCATGCGACTGAACTATACGATTTCGAACGGAAAATCTAAATTTCCAGACGTACGGTTTAATATCACACAAGCCATTAATCTTGTGCGTGTTAATTACACCTGCCTTATCGTTATCAAACGAATACATCAAAGTCTCGTCTCAAGATTAGTCAAGGTTGAAGCAAATATTGAAACGCTTCAAGAAATACGGGAGGTTGATGTCACTATGACTGAATATTATGCCGTACTTCTGTAGTTAACATGTACATATTTTTACATGTTATAGTGGATAAGTGATATATATTAAAGGGGGAATAGTGTGTGTTTTGGATTGGTCTGTGAATTTATTTACGTTCTTCAAAGTTTGCCAAATGTCAAAATGAACTACATAATATATAAACGTATTTCAAAGTTATACATATATATCTTTAACTTAGGGTTGTCGTTAATGAAATAATAATATATTTTTCTTGTTTTTTTTTCATATCACTAAGCCCATTTCCCTGCCCAAGACAATAATTAAAAGTTCATAAAAATATTTTTATTACTTTTTCATGTCGGGTATCCGAATTACGTGTTCTAAAAATTTTCTATCTTATGTCAGCTTCTTCATTATAATGTACACAAGATAATAACTATCTCGTTTGTTTGCAAATTCCATTTTTTTTAACCTAGACATAATTCATACATACATAATTCATACAGACATACATTATTTATATGTTATTGTACTTAATTTTTTTTTATATTGTTAATAGATTACGATTTGATGTGATTAGAAGGACTTGTATATTCTTAGTAAATATCACTACTAATTACGCTCGGAATGGCTGGTCCAGCTTATTTTCCAAATCCAAAAATATTTATCAATTCATCACATTTATATTGTTTTAATTCATACTATGTACATATTATGTACATGTGTGCTCCTTATAAATTTCATTCTTTTTTTCTATAAACACAATAACATTATTATTATTTGAGATCAGTTAAGTAACAATGCATGTTTTTAAACGGATATACTTATACCTACTTATTTAGAATGCAACGATCGTAAATAACAGGGGGTAAGGATTCCCATTGACCTGGCTTACGCTACTCGAGTTCCTCTGGCTGGCCCCACGAGCCACACCCTGGGAATATAATGCCTAGCGACCGCAGAGCTAAAAGGGTATTAACGTTAAAATGAATGAACAACAATACATAGAGACATTTATTTCCAACTGATAATAATAAAATATTTAAAAATAATTACGTACGTTGTTTTTTTGGTAACACTCATGTGATTATTCAAATAAATAATATATTAAGCACCTAATATCAAATATATATTTTCTATTAACACACATAACATTATACAAATATTATTCGTATATTAAATATAATCGTATAGTAAATTCGTTTTACCCAAGTCACGTGACAACAAGCATATTGTAATATATGATTCAGTTTCACAAAAGAACGTAATTATTTAGTTAATTATTTGTCGCGTGTTTAGTAAAAACATTGTTGAGTAACCTACTTTAGATCTTCTAGTGGTTATAAAACAATGAAGGCACACTAATTGTAAGCATTTATTACCTAAGTTATTTCTTAAAATGATCGTATATAAAATAATGTCTCATTTGGTATATAACACGTTCATTCAATGGAGTTCGCTTTAATTGAGATAATAGCACAATGGGGTTAAGCGTTGGGAGAGTGTGTCATGTGTGGTGTTATTATGTCTCGCCTTTAGGATTCAATGTTCGAAGGAAGAAATTAAAACAATAGAAGTAAAAAGACGGCATGAGTAAGAAATTTAGAAACGACAATGAGACTACAAAAATGTTTATAACTATTATTATAAAAATATAAAAAATGTAGCATTTTCTATTCCTAAAGTAAAGTTTCAGGGCCCCATATTTTTTACCATTTGAGGCGTCTACTTGACTTGAGTCGTACTTGCAATGTCAGTAATAATCTAATCTTTTTACCTAATCTAACATATTACATACTTGTGCAAATTTTATTTGATAAATAAAAGATAAGATTTTTTTAGCCTTGCATATTAAGTAAATGCAATATTAAGTTTAAAAAAAAAGATAATCGCATTTTATGTAAATCGTTTAGTTCTAAGCCAAAAGCTACCATTAACTCGTGTCACTGTATGAATATTCTCTTTTATAAGAAAGATTCAGTACCTAATTGTAATTTAATATTTTCAAATAAGCATAATTTTAAACCCTCAAGGTGTGGCGAGGGTTTAAACAATATTTCCTTTGTTTGCCCGGGATCCTAAACAGGGGGCGCTAGCGTCAGCTGTCGTCACCGGCCGCGGTGACCGCTCACCGCACGGAACACGCATCGCATCAGTAGAGCCCCGCTCGCGATCACGTGTGTACGTGTGTTCGCGCTCCGCATAAATAAAACTTTCTTACGTCAAATCAATGGATATAACCTAACACGAGTTTTGCAACTATAATTATAAAATGTGAATATTGTTCTGAAAAAGTAATGGGCCACTAATAGTGTTGTGTTTCGGTTACGTGTTAAAGTTTGTGATGCCAATGATGTGAATTTATGTGTGCAGTGTTGAAAAAGGAGCTATGAGTATCCAAAAGTGCCTTCTGGATAACTCCAGTAGGATGATCAAGGCGATGTCGACCGCGAAATCATCTAGTAGTGAAGTAAAAACGGTAAGTTTTAAATATTTCTTTAAGTTTCGAACAATGTTGTAAACTAAACAAAGGCGTCCAGCAGAAACAGTTCAATTTTTAGGTTATCTTTTTGACGTTTAAGGTTAAAAATAAAGATAGTCATTATTGCTTCGTTCATTATTGCAATTAATTTGTTATTATCTTTTACATAATATGTGTATGCATTATATAAATATTTATAAAACTTATAAATTATTTGTGCGATTGAAAATGTAATGTATTTTTAATAAATCGAATTCCAAATATAATTTACTTTATTAACAGGATAAAATAAAAATTTACTTAATAGGAGAACAAAGACCGTTTTGTTGCTATTTATATATTAGAAATAACACAATTTTGTGGTTGATTGAGTATGTGCAAAAACAATCCTACTTTACAACATCCGTTTGTAAATTTGATTAAACGTATGTATGTATTATGTTAAACTTACAACAATACCGCCAAGTAGGTTCACACCCTGCAGACAAAACAAACAGTTACTTCAGTTATTGTCCTTTTGTTTTGAAATGTCAAAAGCTTTTATTATTAATTTTAACATAAGATACGAATTTCATAAGCAATTATGATTTAACATTTAGAATTATAACAATTAATTAAATTCTACATCTGTCTCGGTCTATAAGTAATAGAAACCACATAAACTGTTTCGAAATAAATAAATTTAATTTCCCCGTCACTTTTTATGTATACATAATATTATTTTTTCTGCGCATTGTGTAAACGTTTAGAGCCGGATTTAGCTGGACAGATTAAAAATAATATACTGAAGTGTACATTCAATAAAAAGGTTTGAATAAAAAGAATACATTATCTGCGTGTCGTAATATAATAAAATATATATCGTAAACATTTAATTATTAAAATGAAAAAAAATAATGTACAGCTAAACGTGAAATTATACGTTGCAGTGATAATAACAGTAACTATATAATTTATTTATTAAATAAGACTCAAATTACTTACGAGAGAAGTAAAACTAAGTGCTTAATAATTTCTTATTTTCAAGGAACAAAGGAATGTCCATCAAAAAGGCAATACAATAAATCTTGATCCTTATTTCATTTTGGCATAATGGATAGAGCTCGTAGATCTCTAACGAAAACACAGGTTCCGGGTGACTTCGGTTATCAATTATTTTCGCGTTTGACAGTTAGAGAAACATCGTGGGAACTCGCAATGGAGAAGTATGGTAGAATGGTCTCCGTAAAAGCACCGCGAGCAGTTTATGGACAATAAACTAATTGTAATAACTAACTAATTGTGTAATAACTTTATACTATTTATAGATAACTAAAATAATTTCTTCGTTCATTCATTCATATATTTCGATTCGACGCAACGTCATATATAATAAACTGTACAAAATTAGAATTTGGTTGACTTTTACGGCTGGCCTGACTGCCTGACATTTCTTGGGAATCTTTTTGCTTTTGGCTTGATTTTCTGCAACCATAACCATTATGGCGGAAAATCCTTAGTCGGTTAAGTAACATTCTTATTCAACATGTCTTATTCAGCAGAAACCATGATGTGATTTGTTTTTATCTTAGTTATATCAATAACGTTTTCTTCAATAGTGTAATGCTGCAACCCTTAAAACATTCTACAGTTAATATCCACTAAATATTTAATGTCGTAATATAAAAGGCGAAGTGTCAGCTATAAAATAAAGATGTCCTATAGCACAAGGGAGTTATTACTGATAAATGGGTTACCAGTTACCTAGACAGGTTTTTACTGAGTACCACCCACATATAGTGTAATTACAACATCTTCTTTCGAATGGTTGACGCACTATCGGTTGAATGCTTAATATATTAAAAAAGTAACAGTACATATAATATAATGGTCCTTAGATAATGAACGAATAATGTAGTAATAATCTCTGGCCTCAGGAGAAGACTTGAAGTGTATTCCACCTTACTGGTTCTATGCAGGTTAATAAGTAATTTCAATACCTTTATAAAGAATAATAAGGCAATTAAGAAAGTTAGTGGAAAAAGTAAAAAGACATGGCGTTTCTACTATTATTATTGCATTATTAAATATAATTATCGGATGAATAACGGTTGAGTGTTGTTAAGCGAGGTAAGACTTTGGGATATCCGAAATGAATATATAGAATAAGGATTTACGCTAAAATTGCAATGTTAAAATATTTGACCCCGATTTCTCTTTACGTCTTAATGATATAGAACACTTTAAGATGCCGAGTAATAGATTATAATTAATCAATGATTAGACGCAGCTGCGGTTTTAATGATTGACTTCCTTGTTGGTCTTGTAGCTAGATATAAGGCCGAAGATCTCGAGGTACTGGGTTCAAACCCCAGTTCGGGCCGATAAAAAGTTATTGGAATTTTAAGTCAATAATTTTTAGTAGTAGCCCGTAGTCTGAAAGTTAGAAGCGTGTGCAATCCTTGAAAAGCACACGTTGGTCCTGCGTCTGAAATATTTCCGGTCGTGTCGGATTATTAGAGTGATAGAATAGATTATGTATTTGTGGTTGTTTCAAACACATATGCACTATAATATGTCCTGCGCAGGTTAGTCCCCTTTGAGTATAGCCGCCGTTGCCGAAATCGGTCAGGAGGACATCAGCTTTAAACTCACATTTTCGAGCATTACGCTTTTGACATTTATCCTTTGATACTTTTGAACTAGTAAGAAATAGTTTTGGGTATGAAAGTGCAGTACTGTTTAATATTGTACGGAACTAGACATGCCTATAAAAGCTCTCAAAACAGTCGCAGCGATTTATGAGATACGATTTTTCTCGTGTTTTAACAAACATCCTATGTCCTTTCCTGTGCCCTCACAACATGTTTGCATACTTTCATAATGTTCGGTTAGTTAAGGCGTAAAAGTGTAACAAAAACTTTCTTATTTATAATTTTAAGTTCGGATTCCTATTGATTCTTGATCAGAGTACGATTTGTACGCAGACTAATTTTTCATTCATTCATTTAATTATCATCAAGCTTAATATTTCATAGTTTGATGAAAAATTACTCTAAACGTATTATAATTTACGAACTTTCAAATAATTTGAACATTTGCAAACAAACGCATTAAGAGGGGGTGTGGAGCAAAATCTAATATTATATTCGATTTTACATGGTCCAGTTCAAAGTTAATATAAAATAACCGATAAGAATGTTGCTTTATAATTCCCCTTTAGAATCGACGACATAACAATAGCAACACTAAAAGATGAAACCATATCATTAAGCGAAAGTGCAATATTAATGTGAATGTATGTATTTTAGTATTTATTTCCGTGCAATATGAGTTGTGATTTACAAGATTACTGCTCTTGATTCCATTAATCTTTAACACGGCTATCGATGTTCAAAGCGGTTATTCCTCTCTGCGACTTCAAGTTATACATTTAACTTTTATGGGATTAAGCAGGCAAGTGTATATACTTATTACACATAAATGCCTTATCTTTCCCAATGTTGCACTATTTTCTCCTTTTCGATAATGACCATAGCAGGTATCATTTTTGGAATCAAATACCTTCACAGGTATTGCGCACAAACCACTGTCTATACATACGTAGGTTATACATACGAATGTTGTGGTTCAAAACGTCAAACCGCGGGATTACTTCGTTTCTGAAGGTGCACTGAACACAACTAGTCGCAACAATTAATCAGCTGATCTGATTTATATAGGATTTTAATTTGAACAAACTGAAAGCTTAATTCACTTTCACTATTAATCACACGTGTTCTGAGGGACTGGTATTAGGTACCCTACGCCCTTTTATATACCTCTACCGCTAGATTACATTATTGTTACAAGTTGTATGCCAAAATTAGTAATGTTCAGTTGAATGGTACGAATAAAAATCAAACAAATATCGCGTTTTACTAACCAACACGAATATTTGTAACATAATTAAGTTGATTAAGTCTGATTGAAATAGGGAGATTCGTAGATAAGCCTTCATACCTGCTTTAGTAAAAGGCATTGTTTCATCTGGAAAAAACCGGACCTAGTACGCTTCTAAACACACGCACACACACACATACACAACAGTAAACAGTAGAAAGCATATTTGTGATAAAAAAACTCGTTATTTTTTTAATTACATTCTAACTCTTATTACAAAATAGATTCTAGATTTTAAATAATATATTTTTAATATAAAAAATGTGTATATTGTAGTAAATCGGTTGTGGAAATTGATCGTAGGTGGATTGGGGCCGTGTATGTAGTGGTATTTTTATATTTTGCAACGATAATGTGAAATTCTCTTAAACAAATACCACAATATATAACCGAATATTGTTAAAATAATTTAATCCTCAGTATTTTGATCCTCTTCACAATTACGTTTAATGAAGAGTCTAGACTCTGCCATTTGATACATTTGTTACCAATATGCTTATTCACGACAACAGATATAACGAACGTAGATGATAAAACCAATCTATAAATGTTACATTAACAAAAGCACCCGTGTAGAACTCGGCCGGTCAATAGCACCACTCATAATGTGACTGACATGTAAATTACTTAAAACTTCAATCAATTAATGAGTATTCGAATTTCAAAAAACTTTATATATATGAAATTTGTTTGTAGTCGATATTATTTGTTTATTCACGTACATACGCACACGCTTAAACATTATTCACACATGCTCTTTTGCTGTAATGTTATAAGAAATCGGAAGAAAACTGGTAAGTTGAAATAATAGTCCTTTCACAAGAATGTCTATTACTTGATCATACTAGACATCAAAATGTCTAAAATAATTGTGATTTAACATCAGAAGTTGAATATAACTTACGTAAAAAGTGTAGCATCTCTGATCATTTATTTTGTACTAAATGTACACAGCTGTATATTATAACACATATTTTAATATTCACCATTATTTTTCTGTAACAAAGAACTTCAGTACTAAACAATATCACTTTCAGACGTCTCTCCTATATAACTTTAACATGTCTCTTATTTGTTACTGTCTCTTTTTTCTCTTTTTAGTTCCACTCTTCGGATCGCTTTTTAATAGACGAACTCGGGCCGGCTTTATATTCCTCGCAGAAACTTCTTGTATTTGAATTTTAGAACCTATTAGAAACATCGAATTCAAATTCGAAATTTAATATTTACTTCATCACAAATGACGATATTATAATACTCTTTAACAGATATTAAAATAGTTTTTAGGGATTATTAAAAGTAGTAAGTAAAGCAAATGTAACCCCTGTCTGTAAGGCTTTCGAGGCTAAACCATTTACCAGATTTTGATAACATTTGGTACGAAACAAGCTTGAACACTATACGGACGGATAAAGGTTACCTTTTTTACCTGACACCTGCCCCTCTTCCTCCTTAGACGTGGGCGAAGTCGCAGGGGAATACTAGTATGTAATAATTATCTGTGACATAATATCAACAATAATGTTATAATATATATTTTCGTTTTATAGTAAGGTAAGGGGGTTACTATATTAATCATGATAGAAAGAGATGTAATGTTTATTATTAAGATTGTAGATATTTTATAAAACAACAATAACTACTTACACCAAAATAAAATTAAAAATGTCTTCTTTCTTTACATAATAAATTAATTTTAGGCCAAAATTTTATATACACAATAATATCTACCTACAACTTTTTATAATAACGAAACAAATTGAAATAACACAATAGTGACATCGTTTTAATGCAGTTTTATGGATTAAGTTCAAGTTCAAAACTAACGTGCAAGTTAAAAATATGAATTATATACCAACGCAAATAAAAACCGTAAATGTATCACTGCTCTGCAAAGATTTTCCCAACGGAGATGTTAATGACTGTCCAATTAAAGAGAAAGTTATACAAGGGGTTTCCTCCTGCGAAAGTTTCTTCGACACCGACAACGGTATATAAGTACTTATATATATATATACATAATATAATACAGTAATAAATTATTGGATAAACTTGTAATGAAGTATTGCGTTCTGTGATATGTATGGCAGTTTATCATGCTGATATGGGGCTTAGATAGTAAAATATTTTATATAAACGTTATTTTTGGCTTCAATGACAATTGGCTCTATTGACTAATAAAAATAAAACGAGACAGTGATAAGGTCACGTTATTAAATATTATTTATTCACTATCTGTTACCAGCTTTGATAATCGTATTTTTATATGAATTAATAAATATAAATAAAAAAATATCTGTCGTGGTACTGATCGTGGAATGACATCGAAGTTTTCAGTTTTACGACATTAGTGCGATTATTATTGAGCCGTGTGCATCCCTGTAACCCATCCAACCGGAACACAACAATACTAAGTATGTATTGTTGTTTGACGGTATATACTTATTAGTATATACGGTATTACTCATTATATACATATAATATAATTCAACCTACAGTTAAACAGCGTGTTGGATTATTTCCCGAATCCTACCAGGATTAAAACAGTTACGACTTACTAAATATGAATAATATAATAGAATTATAGCATTTTTAAAATAATTGCGATGTAAATCAAAATGTACATACGTACTTTATTACTGATGCATTTTAAAAATTACTAAATACAGAATAATACGCTCGAAATGTCTATTCAAGAGAATCGGCAATAAACTTAGTTACGTTTTTATTAATAAGTTGTTTATTGAAATAATATTACTACTTGTTTAATTAAATATCGTAATTTATACAATGTTTATTCAGACATTCGGAAACACTTATTCACCCAAAATTGTTGGTCGAACTTCCATTAACTCATGACATTTTAAAGCAACCGGTTTTTCTCAACAGATATATATTTTTTTATTATTAAGATTTTTAATTTCTTTCTTATTTCATTTGCCTCTGATTTTGGTCTCATTTGTAAAATAATACGTTTTTGATTAAATTAAAACAATATTACATACATGGTAATATTTTATCTACATATACATAAATATGTGAGATATATCGACGAACTACTGTCAATACTTTTGTCTATTGTATCCTATTGTACTAAAATATTCGTGACACTATTTGAAACAACTATACTAATGCTACACTTTATCTCTTATTGTCTAGAATCTAGATGATTGCTGTTCATTAATTTCTTATGCAGTGGATACTGCGCACGCGCAGTATGCCTTTTGCTTCGGGAAAACGCCTCATTTGCCGTCGGGTTTCTGGCTTTAATTGTCAGTGTAATAAAAATATATAGTTGTATATAATAGGTGTAAGCATTTGTACATAATTTTTTTGTTATTTTTTATTATTTTAAATGAATATAGACAGCATGTGAAAGGATTCGATTGTCGGACAAAGACTTATTGATACTCCTCTCCTTTTTTGAGAAGAAAATTTTGGATCGTATCCCACCACGCTGCTCTAATGCGGGTTGGTGGAATAATCTTTATATTATAATCATATAATTCCAATCTGGAATCAATGTCGCTAGCATTGACTTAATAGATGAATACAAATATCTGAACAAAATAAAGTATAGCAAAGTCACTATTTATAAATGTACTTGTATTAATCGTAGTAGATTCTTAAATAATATATTGCGGGCATTTGTAGGTATTTGTAGAATTATGTATATAAATAAGATATACATAATTATTATATTTATAACTATTGTACTCGGTGGTAGAGCTTTGTGCAAGCTCGTCTGGATAGGTACCACCCACTCATCAGATATTCTACCGCAAAACAGAAGTACTTTGTATTGTTGTGTTCCGGATTGAAGGGTGAGTGAGCCAGTGTAATTACAGGCACAAGGGACATAATATCTTAGTTCCTAAGGTTGGTGGCGCATTGGCAATGTAAGTGATGGTTAATATTTCTTACAATACCATTGTCTATGGGCGTTGGTGACCACTTACCATCAGGTGGCCCAAATGCTCGTCCGCCAACCAATACAATAAAAAAAAAACTTTAGTAATAACAAATTCTAGGCTATTCTATATATTCTAATGTGCTTGTACAAATTAAACGAGTGACTACATTTCGTCATCTGTCAAGCAATACGGGCCCGCTCTAAAAATAAGAATTTTTTTTTTATAATGTATTTCACAAAATATTAATAAACTAGGTCACGATATAATTGAATGAAATATTATTGCTCCCTGTCATTCGTACACTTGATTATATTACTTATATATATCGATTTAATTATAATAAATTATTAAGTTATTATTTATTGATTACCTTGATAATGAATACACGTTTGATTCTTTATTGAAGGCCGTGGATTCCAACGAAACTTTCGCTAGGAAAGATAGAATTAAAAGTATCAATCCTCAGTTTTAATCATTTCTGTCTCTTTTTTATTGCCATTTTCAAGTTATCTCTTTTTGCTATTGAAGTTTTCGGTGTTCGGGATTCAGGGGGCGGTTTCATTGTCTCAGGTATCGTTACAGTAAATGAATTTTGTGTTTCTCGATATTGCAACGAACGCGTATAAATCCATAACATGTCCACTGTTGCTACACGTATCATTATTACTATCCTGCTCTTCAGTTCCTTATGAGATCCCCTTCTCTGTCTTGGTTTTGTAGTTATAGAGTGTTTTCTTGTTGCTTGGAAATGTGCGCCCTTTTCAGCTCACACAACCCGCTAGGGCGTACGCGAAGTCCATTGGACTTCTGTGTGCGCTTTGCAACTGCTGACATGTTTGTGATCATGCTTGGATTGTTGATTTCTTGTTATTAGATTAGTAGTAGCCGTAAATTACGATATGTCAATTAAATACAATTTAAAAGATAATTAATGTAATAAATTCAAAACTATACTGCGAGTGATTGTCTAAAAAAATTATTTCCAAGGTTATAAGTGATATATTTGAAAGGCACTCAAATTTGCGCAGCTTAAACGCCGCATATTATATTACAATAAATGCAGCTAAACACCTAGTATTTCAGCCAACTTTACATTTACATTTCAAAAGCCCGTATTTGGCAAGAATATATAATGCCCTTTAGTGTCTTAAACGCTAGTCATACTGATCATCGCTTCACTTGGTGGTAAGGCTTTGAGCAAGCCCGTCTAGATACCAACCACTCGTATATATTGTAGAACAGCGGTAGATCGGTGGCCCATCTGACCGTCCGCCTACCTATATTACCAAAAAAATAGTCCGTTTAATTAATTTGATTTGAAACCGATTGTCATTGGTCGCTGACTGCCAATGACGCAATAGTCGACCAATTACGGTTAAGTTAACGGAGACTATTTAGTCTGACTTTAATAATTTCATTTCAGAGAATGTCTTAATTTGAAAAATTTAAAGGTTATATAACCTATTTTATTATACTGTTTTAACCTTTACGTAGGTCGCAGAGATCAAATAGCAATCGCTTTGCGCAGAAACAAGTGACCTGTAATTGTAGGTTAGATTAATAATAGAGAGTTGTGGAATTAATATATAGAACGCAATAAGTTAGCTATAAGCCGTCGAGTTTAAACTTATATATAATGCGAAAGTGGTTCTGTTTTTCTGTGATATTTTCATAAACAAAATCTTCTGGTATTCTATAGGTCCATGACACTCAGAATTAATGTTTAACATTATTACTTTATTTAATATATAAAAAGTTTATAAAATGTATTTTGTTAAATGTATGATGAAAATACCCGTACATATGTTTATCTATATATATGTATATATAAGTTGTATTGTATATGTACATCATCATCATCAGTAATTTATTAGAAAGATAGAAACAAGAGCCTATGGTGTCATGTTTAATTTATACGATGCATCGTTAAGTACAAATGCAGTTTACGATATTGGAATCTCGTTCTTATATCAAATATAATAAAAAATATATCTCAGTAAACACAAAGCTATATATAACTAACACGAGCGTTTCCAATTGATAGATTCGATTTTAAGTACGTTTGCGTATCGCTGACTTTTCGGCAAAACGATTGTGCACATTGTGTTATTTTTGTATTAGTCATAGATATTATTATAACCATTTCATTATTTAACTTTTTAAGAGTGTTTTTTTCTTGCCGGTATTATGTAAGTTTTTAATTATATTATAAGGTCCTCCAGACCGATTTCGGCCACGGCGGCCAATCTCAAGAGAGATTAACCAACTGCGCAGGAGATATTATAGTGCACAAGTGTGTGCGCAAACACAGGTGCACTCTCTTTTCCTTAGCTCTCATAATCCGAAGGGACGGCAATCCGACACGACCGGAAAGAGTTCAGGCGCAGGACCAACGGCTTAACGTGCTTTCCGAGGCATGGGAGTGTACACACTTCCACCTTCCAGACTCCGGGCTGCTACTGAGAATTTTCTTACAGAAAAACCCAATAACTATTTATTGGCCCGACCTGGGAATTGAACCCAGGACCACCGGGTCTGCAGCCTAATATCTAGCCACTAGACCAACGAGGCAGTCAATTATATTATATACCAATATTGGCATCACAACCGCTACGTTCGTGGTGTGCAATATGGTTTATACGATCCATCGTATCACCCTCGTCGGGCTTTATGTGAACACCAAAGGCCGCAAGCTATCCTAATTACATGAGTGTAGAAATATTGGACAATTAGCTAACTGAGCCTAAAACATAATTGATAATGTTTGTGCCATTCATTTAATCGTTATCGACATCCTTTTGTTCTCATCTATTATTCAATGGTCGTTAACAGTACACGATATATTTTATAGCATCGTTATTTTTATTACTCTAGATGTGTGATAACGTATTGGGAAGCAACAGTTAACATATTCATAAAGTTTATTGATCTTATTGTATGTAATATGTATCTTCTTTTACGTCAGTTAAAATATAAAAAAATATGCGGTCGGGAGACCCCCGTCAGGAACGAATTTACGTGCGATATTGTTTTCGACTCAAACCGTGTTTTAAAATGTAGATTTTAATTGATTATATTACTGTATTTTTGACACACCAAAAAGCAGCTCAACCTCCTTTATATCGATCTCCTAAATTCAAACGTCCAACGCATTACATTTTGTAGCATTTGGTAGGCACAGTATGAACGCTATTTCGTTATATGACGTGACCATAGGCCACTGCCATTTCACTCTACCGTAAGCCGCGTAAAAGAACTTCATTCCAAAACGTTAAAAGTAAAGTAACAGCAAAATTTTACCTCCAATTTTGAATAGCATAGAAATTTAGTAATATTTATAACAGTGATAAAATTAGTAATCGGCTAATAACATTCGTGCAAGCCCGCCTGGGAAGGTACCACCCACTTATATTTACATATATTCTACCGTTAAACAGCAATACTTAACATTGTTGCATTCCGGTTTAAAAAGGTGAGGGAGCTAGTGTAAGTAAAGGTACAAGGGACACAACATCTTAGTTCCCAAGGTTGGTGGCGCATTGGCGATGTAACGAATGTTTAATATTTCTTACATCGCCATTGTCTATGAACGATGGTCACTTGACATCAGTTGGCCCGTATGGCCTTTCGCCTACCCATGACATGAAATAAAATCAATAATGTGACAACCGTTGTTGTTGAATGTTAAAAAATCTTATTGGTATATTAATCAATACAAGATTAATATAATACATATTGATAAGTATAAAAATAGGTGATTGGTACTATAATACCCATATACCGTTGTTATTTAATGTCTTTAAAAGTGTAACCTTTGAGTTTTTTTACTGGTTCTTAGTAGAATCTACATTTGGTACCGGAGGTAGCTTTCATGTTATATAATGTTGTAAAATGACGAAATAAGAACAAAAAAGGTTTTATGAATATGAATAAATTCTATATTCTCACGCTTTATAGTTGTATTATAAATATGGACGATAAAAAGGTAAAAGCGAAATTATCGCAATTTTCAATAAAAGTAAGTCACTTAGACCATACAAGGTTATGTGTTATCGAATTTTCATGGTAAAATAACAGTTCATTGTTGTTAAATAGGTGTGTTGACCTCGATTCAGATTTGAGGTTAATTATAGGACTGAAAACGTAACATATACGGAACGTTTTTATCGTTAAAATAATGTAACTCATATTTTTTATACAGAAGACTGGTGCCGGTGGCCTGATTGATGATAATTTTCGTTTCAGTATCGACGATATAAATTACAACATGTATGCAGTTTTATTATAGTGTTGCCAACGCAATGACAATTATAAACGAATATTGCCATGTGGATAAGATAATAAGATGAGAAAACTACGGATGAGCAAATGGGTGGCCCGTTGATAAGTTATCTCTGCCTAAAGTAAAAGTATGAATTCTTTATGGCGTCTTAAATGGTACATTCTTTCTGGTTATGCACTTGCCAATTTGTCATTTAAACTCCAACACAGCCATACAATGTATTGCTCGTGTATTTACACGAGGTCAACAGCTGGGCCAATCCACTAAGCAAATTCAAAACAGGCTTCAAAGTAGAACATTTTTAGCACAAGAAAGAAGAAAGCCTCGTAAATTTAATTGTATTTCAATTCGATTAACTTAATGTCTTAGTGGATTGCATCAATAGTAATGAAAATATGATGTGGCTATCTCAGAGCTTCTATTCTTTCGCTTGTGATTGAATGGTGCGTTTCCATTCTGGTTATAAATATGTGCCAAGTACATTATATAATACTTATTACCAATTTACTAGTAATACCAGTCATTATTTTCAAAATATCGCATAGTAATACTCCAATTAATATTACAAGTTTATAGTTTCGTTAGAGATTCGGAAATAAACAATTTTACACATCGTTTGATCTCGTTAATTATTAAAATAAAATTAAACTAAATTTTATTTATTTAATAACCATTGTATTTGGATGAACCTTATGAATTGCCTTTATCCACCTTGGGAAATTGAATTTGAAACTTCAGTTAAGTTCAGAGATTGAGCTGGAGTTGTGAAAACATTTTGCAGATTGAAGCAATCTTTGATATTAAAAATTGCAATTTGTTAAAAAATGCTGGAAGAAAAAGGATTGTTTATATATGACTCGCTCAGTTTAAGTCGTAGTTAAACGTTGTCCGCCCCGTGGGTCATAGCTTAATGTTAAATAGCCTGAAACCCTTCTCAAGAATTAGCCTCTAAGAAGCAAACCGTTTTTCAATCTGATAGTTTCAGAGATTAGTGCTTTCAAACAATGTTTTTTTTTATAAGTATAGATTTTATTTTAATCTCAACAGTCAATCTTTAGTAAATATTACTTGAACTAGTCTACAAGTCTACAGGTCTTATATCTAGTTCAGACTTTCTAACCAATCTCAATTCCGAGGCTTACTTACTTATCAACTAGGACGGAAATAGTTCTTTACTATAAAGTTGAGAATGAATCAATAATAATTTTATTTCAAACTACCTACTTTTTCTTGACTTCGCACGGGTAGAATAAGGGTCTATATTATGAAAAGTTTATATCGTAATACATATAACGGTATCTTAAATACATAAATATAACAATTATTAAAATATATTGAATTAACCAAGCATGAATAATACAACTTTTTAAACATACATTACAAATTCAGGCTAAAATTCAGAGTTAACTATAAAAAACCCCGTGGCAATTATCCTTTCCGCGACGCATTGTTTGAGAATTTATTAAAACACGTTGCGGCGTTTCGGATAAAGGTTCCGACGTTAATTTGAAAAAATAACACAAACTTTTTTAAAATTGTACATTTTCCTTCCTTAAAAATGTATGTTTAATTTAGAAAGTATTGCATTTCTCTCGCTTGAATGAAAAAGAACAATGTACGGTGTTTAATTTTTTAACGGTAACAACGTTTTTTGGCCCTCGCAAATGTTTTTTAAGTACGTCTCTAAAAGAAAAACACTTTCTTCTCAAAATACGTAATCTTTTTTTATTTTCTTCCGTGAGTTTTACAGTTACAGTTAGCTTTATATCTGGTATTTATAACTTGCAAAATGATTACTTTTTAGAATTGAATGAGTTTGAAATTGAACGTATTACAAAAATGAAACGCGTTAAACTCCGAACAATTATGGATAAAAGTGAAAGTTGCAGTTAAAATTTCATTATGAAAACCCTATTTAAGATACAAGCTGTGCCCGCGGCTTCTCATTTGTGGAATCATACGTGTACGTGGATAAAGCAACTCGGTATACAAATATTATTGTTTTGGATCTGAAATCTTAATATTACAGGAATACAATTTTCTTATGTTACTTCGATAGCTTTCTAGTGGTGGTGCGAATTATTAAAATCGGTTCAATAGTTTATAGTTTAAGAGGAAAGATTTAAAAGTTTGTAATCGAAACAATTAAATCTTTCCTCTTTAGAATATTAGTATAGAAAACGTACCAATCAAATTCGAACTTAAAATCATTCGCTAGTGGCGTCCAAAGAAGTTTTACTTCAAACAAAAAAATAATATTCAGCACGAAATGGACATGGAAGTTGTTCTATTTTTTTTATAAACTAAATATTTGCAGAAAACTGCGGCTCCAACTTCTAGAACATTCCATTACGGACTGGCCCGTAGCCCATTTAATCTATTATGCATTTAGAAGCGTGAACCAAGCTAGGTACGTCTGTTGACCTAACTGACTTTGTTCAAGTTCGTTGTTTAAGTTTTAATGGTTGTGGTGTGTTTCTCCCTTCGACAATCAGTATCAATTAGTCTCTCCTCGCCCGTCAGGTGGTTTGTTTTGTTGTATAACTACCTACCAACATGGTATTTCCAAGAGTTATCTTTCAAGATGTCGATTTGTTCAGAGGTTGTATTGATGATGTCCTCCAGACCGATTTCGGTAACGGCGGCCAATCTCAAGAGAAGTTAGCCAACTGCGCAGGAGACATTATAGTACACAAGTGTCTGCGCAGACACAGGTGCACTCACTATTCCCTAGCTCTCATCCGATGGGACGGCAATTCGACACGACTGGAAAGAGTTCAGGCGCAGGACCAACGGCCTCACGTGCTTTCCGAGGCACGGTAGTGTACACACTTCCAACTTCTAGACTCTGGGCTGCTACTGAGAATTTTCTGACATATAAACCCAATAACTATTTATTGACCCGACCTGGGAATTGAACCCAGGACTACCGGGTCTGTGGCCTTATATCTAGCCACTTTTTTTTTTGACTCGTTGCTTTCTTCTCATCCATGCTTCAAAGGCTGCCTTCGCTTCGCTTCGATTCTTACCGTTCTCGCGTACCGTTTTTCGCGGAGACGGTCGCGCCACGTCGCAAGGGCCCTCTTATGTTCCCGCCGCTTCAACGCTTCGAGCGCACTCACACTGTTCTGACGGAGGATGTGGATCTGTTGATAGATCCCCGCGTCCATATCCGCTAGAGATTTTTTTGACAGAATTTTTTGACAGATAAATCCAATAACTATTTATTGGCAAGACCTGGGAATTGAAACCACGACCACCGGGTCTGTGGCTTTATATCTAGCTACTAGACCAACGAGGCAGTCGTGATGTTGTATTACAATCTTATCTAAGTACAGCCCAGAGTAAGATTGTTAGCGGTTTTACACTTTCGTACTTCGGAAACCTCGTAAATGCCTTTGTCCTGTCTTTCTGAACTCTGATGTCTCATCGGTCGTGTCAGATTGCAGTTCCATCGGACTGAAAATGTGAGAATAAGGAGTGTTTATAATATATCTTTCGCTGATGGCTACACTGAAATGAAATTTTGTACTGAAAAGTAAATTAGTTTGAGCCACATATGCGCCACCAACTTAAGGGAATAACTCCCTCTTCAAACCGGAACACAACAATACGAAGTGTTTGGAACAGATATTCTATTATATTGTTGATCTATTGTATCTGTATGTTGAAAGATATCGCAACAATAAAGTTTTGATTTGTGTTTCTTTTTACGTTTTTACTTAAATCTATTTAGGTTGTAGTCTTAGTGATACAGCCAACGATAATTATCCAATTGAAGACGGTACAGAAGTCACAACCGCGGTTTTAGTCATTGAATACGAGTTTAAATTGTTTAAGTCAATTTATCATACGTGATCACATACCTAGACTAATTATTAATGTACTGAACACGTTTCTAGAACTATTGTTCACGTAATTAATCAGATTTACATCCATGTTTATTTGTTTAGCTTATGATTTTCCAACATGATACACTACGCAATTGACAACAAATAATTGTATTTAAGGTTTGAATTTAATATACTCTTCGAAACATCCGGATTAATTTTACATTAATTGGTATTTAAGTAAGTATGATTAATTACGTAAACTATATTTATTTACATTAAAGCCTTAAAAATAAATACAAATAAAAATTAAAAATTGTTACCGTTCATCGTGACCGCGTGGAATGGTGGCAAGAATACTGGTAGCATTTCCTCTTCATTTCCATTTCACTAGTAGAGGCAATAAGACGAGGTTTAATATAAAAATATGTAAGTTATCACAATAAATAATATTGTCCGGTATCCGCCATCTTTAAATTATTTACACGTGTTCTTCTTCTGCTGTCTTCGTGTTGGATTCAATGTAATGATTTTTTGGTTTTGACTATCAACAAGTATCGTGATTGAAGATTTGCTTTATTTATTTTGATGTTAGCGAAGATAGCTGTAATAATAATTAAATTTTAGTTGATCCTATTATATAGAATACGTATATAAAATACGTACGCAATGGGCCCTCAATTTATTTAGGCTATAGAATATTTAACGCTACAACGCCACGGGGTAGAACTGTAATGATTAACGCGTGAGAAGCTGCGCGGAGTTGCTAGTACAAAACACTTGTAACATATACTAAGAGTACGGGGGCAAACTCATAAGCACGTTTCTCATCATCATTGGAACTGCTTTATGAGATATAAATGAACGACACGGGAGCTTTATTCACTATATAACATAGCGATTTAGTTTTATATGATACTAGCGATTAGAACGGGTTTTTCTTAAGTGTTTAAAAATATGGTCAATACTTTTGAATTTGGAAAGAAAATGATTACAATATATATATAAATATATTATATGATTGATTTATATAATAATTATAAAATTGAGGACTTTAATATGTATTCTGAATATAAAACATAGCTATGCTATAATTAAGTACGTTCCATTATTTATTATATTTATAATATAAATCTCATGTCTATCTTAACCTAATAACAAAAAAAAAATATCTATAGAAATTAATGTTCAAATAGTTACAGTACAAAATCATGACCGCTTGGAATGGTGGCAAATATGCTAGGCAGCATTTTCCCGTTTAATCGTAATTTCTATATTACTGTTAAATGTAAAAGTAAAACTAGTTAGAAATCTGGATCTATTGCGAAGAACCGGGGGTATAGTCAACATTTAATCCTATAAATATTATATACGTATAATGAATACGTATATTTCAGATTATTTATCATAATGAAGATATCATGGCCACGACCACGATGGCCACGACGGCCATTCTTATAAGAGACTAATCGTCTCGGCTTCGCACGGGCAGATAAGAAGAAAAATGTATTTAGGATAAGTTTTGCGTAAAATCCCTTTTTAGTAAGCATCTACGTCGGGTAAGGAGTAACTGTGACAAATTTTAATTCAATGGGCGGATAGTTAAGATGTCGCGATGAGTGGTATTTCACAACCGCGCATGAAATATTACATTATTATTATATTCGCAAACACACGAGCACACAATTCAAATAGTTTTTATTGTACACCACACTGAAATACAGTGCTTAATAAAATTATAATTGTGAAAACGAATTTATATTTGTTTGTTTGTTACGCTTTCACGTCTTAACTACTCATCCGATCGTTATGAAATTTTGCATACACGTGTTAGAAAATTACATAGAGTTCCCTACACCCCACGTGCGAGCGGGGGCACGCACGTGGGTGATGTCTCGGGTGGAATCTAATTATAAATAAGGCTACGGAAGATGTACAAAGGCGGTCTTATCGCTAAGAAAGCGATCTCTTCTAGACATCCTTAGGGCGTAAGGCTCGACGTAGTAGCAGCGGTTTGGAAGTGTACACACTAAGAAAATTTGAATGAATGAATATAATGTACTTAAATATGTTCATCCCTGAGAGACATTTGAACTCTCCATTTTTCTATATATACATCAATTCTTGACTCAATTCATATTAATTTCTACGTATATCAATCACACTTATTTCTATGTTCATTTGTATATATGTATATGTCTGTATTTGGGTAAGCGGTGTTTAGGTGCACAATCTTTTCTTTTGCACAAAAAAATCCTCCCGTAATTATTAAGGTTTGTTGGTAGAGAATATTTTAGCATTAAGACCGCCTTTTGTAAAATATAAACATATATTGTGTTACAGTTTTTACAATTTTTTATATATAAATATTAATTTATGAAAAATTAATTAACATAGTACAATAAATTATGTAATATAAAATAAATCATCGTCGCGTTAAAAAAAAAACTGAACATTAACCTAAATTCGCATTGAATTACTTAACTAATGTTATAAATAAATTTACAATTATTATAGTGAAATTTATAAAGTCATCGCATGCAAAGTTTAACAACACGCAACGCCCCCATTTCTCGGGGGAATTTATATATCTAGGAAATATTAACGTCTAACCTTGAATTTAAAATGAAAATCAATAAAAAATTTAATATACATATACTAGCAAAGCCCAGTTAACGTCTTGCCTGTTTATATATAGATAGAATATCTATTACATGGGCCACCTACCCGCGTTGGGACGGCATCGTCTTTAGCTTCTCATTGTTCTCGTATCAAAACATCAATCAACGTTCCCGATCAACGTATCAAAACTAATTCATTCTTATATTTATTATTTTATTCTCAAAGGATCTGATTTAAAAATCCCTTGCCATGTTTAAAATATTATGCAAATAATCGCGTGTAAGTACCATTTTACTATTAAATTACTGTTTAAGGAGCGAACACACCTGCGACTTACGAAGCAAAAGCAACCGTGACTAGGAATTGTAAGCTCCCGCCACACCTGTGGGTTTAAGCTTGATAAATACAACAAAGAAACTTCGCATTCACAATCGTACCAATCGTAGTTTTCCACAACTCCCAAGTTACATTCGTTTTAGCTACGTTCGGTCGCGTTCTTGTAACATCTTTTAAAAGCTTTGTTTTAAAAACACTTAAGTAGCTTATTTGTATAAAATCCGTTATTATATAAAAAATATGTGAAAGCTCGTATACTCACATAAAAAATACATGTATGATTTGTGGCCTTGATTTTTGAGTTAATGTTATGACTGTGTATTCATTGTTATTAAAAATAGCTTATTTCTGTTTAACTCAACATAACATATTATTAATATCAAATAGAAGAATTCGGGCGTAGGAGAAATTATCGACATTAAAAAAGACTTAAATCGTCAGGAACAATAAAGACTTCAAGCGAGTGATTTCTGTCAGATCATCAATTAACATTAGAAACTTTTGATGGACCCAAAATAATCAGGGTATTAGTCACTTCTAAATAGACGTCGTAAGGTACTGAACAACGAAAAACTTAGTTATAAAGATTAAAAATAAACATAAGGAAATATACTAAGGAGTACACATGACATAATTATCAAAGGCAATAAAAACTTTTTGGAAATCGAGATATGCCGCATCTACGTTCACCTGAGGCGAGAGACCGTGGCGACCGTCCAGGGTCGGCAGAGTTCGAGCGAATCAGGGTTTCAGCCCAGCAAGCCCTAATAGCCCGATGGGAGGAGGACCTGGGGTCCCCCACGGCGGGCCTGGCGACAGTGGATGCGATACGTCCCCACTTGAGTCGCTGGGTCAACAGAAAACGAAGCACGCTCTCGTTCAGGTTGACGCAGGTACTTACTGGACCTAGGGGGGTTCCCAGTACCCTGGGATTCCTCCCTAGGTCCCCCCCCACTGTTCCCGTGGGGGGAAACGCGTCATGCGTTTTCCCAGCGTCAAAAAAAAAAAAAAAAAAGGTACTTACTGGACCGGCGTCGTCCCGGCCTTCCCACAGCCCCAACGTCCGGGGCTTTAAACATAGGGCTTCACGTGTCCTATTTCAAACGGCCCTGAGGAGGACGGCAGCCGGAATGGCCTCGCGCTGCCGTACGCACTAGCGAGGAGTGCGGGGGGGCGAGATTACCTTTGCTCCCTGAGGAGAGCTCCGCCGAACCACGAGCGGAGCGCAGCACGGGAGAGGCCGCGGATGCGTTATATCAACACGATCCCGCAGCCCCTCCGATCCGTGCCGAGGACGGCCATCGCAGTGGTTTTAGTGGGTAAGAATCCCACATAACCCGGTTCTTCCCCCAAGAGAGTCGGGTACCTTTCTGAAGGTTTCCACTGCGTGAAAAAAAAAAAAGGTACTTACTGGACAAGGATGCTTCGGTAAGTACCTGCACGGGATAGCGAGGCGGGAGTTAGCATCCTCCTGCCCCGAGTGAGGTGCGCCACTGGACACGGTGCACCACAGCCTGACGGAGTGTGCTGCGTGGGGACCTCAGAGGCATTCCCTGGCGGCAATAGTCGGCGGAGATCTCTCGCTGCTGAACGTTATTAACGCCATGCTCGATAGCGAGAGATGCTGGTTGGAAATGGTCTCCTTCTGCAAGAGTGTCATGTCGCAGAAGGAGGCTGCGGAGCGGCAGCGCTAGGAAAATGCCTCCTCTGATTCAATCCGTCAAAGAAGACCGGGGAGGAGGCGTAGGCGCTATGCGCACCTTCTCCCCCCGCCTTAATAGCCGCCGAGGTTAAGGGGGCTCCCTGTATCCGGGAACCCCCTTAGAAATGGAGGCCCGCATAGGCGGGCCGACCGTCGGGGCGTCACGGTAGCATGTTAAAATTTGTTAAGGGTTGTAATGTTAAGTTTCTGATGAAATTGTGGTATTTGCTGATAGATTGATTATTGAAAATCTAATGTAGATTCAAATAAGGCCCGAAGACAGAAATGATACCAAAGGGATTGTATGTGCTACAATTTCTGTATAAAACGTGTTTTTATAGTATTCACCTAAAACACATTACACCGGCGAAATAAATATGCTATTACGTACTTAATTATGTATAGCGGGATTACTTAGGTGGTGCGATCTGTTTTTCAACTCTTTGTGATGCTGTATTACGGCTTAAAGAGGTAATGAGCTAGAGTAATTACAAACACAAGGGATATAACATATTTGATCCTATGGTATGGCGAAACATTATTTGTGTATAGAATAAATTTTACTTTTTGTTGGACCAGTGTCCCATACACTGAAGGACCATTTAACACGACCACGTACCATCAGTTTGTCGATTTGTTGTATTTGTCTACCCATTTAAAAATAAATAATAAATTTAAAAATAAAAAACCAGTTTTGAAATCAAACGTCAAAGTTGTTATGAATCAGGTCGCATGATGTTATGCAATTAGGTTTTGTTTGTAGATACATAGCGTAATGTCATTTGCATGCACCGGGAATTAAACAGGGTAGGAATGTTAACTCGTGGTGTAGTGTCAGATGCATCTTGATTTGACATTCCTCATTCATTGATATGTTCTTTGAATTATTCAAGGGCCTCATATGATTAAATAGGTACGTGGTCGTAAATGTTAGCGGGAGTAGCGTTGTAGAAATATTTTCTGTAGGGCTATATTTTTTAATTAACGGTTCTCTACCAGGCAAGCAAACAATGTTTTTTTTTGGACTGCATTTTTGTTGATAATTGCTTTGAGTGAGTAGTCCTGCATGTATTGCATGAGATTTTGCCGCATTTAGTACTGTGGTAGAATAAACTCCTAATCTCCCCTCAAAAAAAGAGCAAGCCTTTGCTCAGTCGGACATTCAAATACTTTAGTTTTAGAATGTTTGAAGTGTCGGTCAGATGGCTTGCAAAATGTAAAAACCGTTGGAATTTTAGAAATTCGCGTGTTTTTGTATTAACACCGGGATATTTAATAACATCTTCATTAACAATTTAAAAAAATATATTTAAATATAACCCTTATTTCCCTTATCTAGATTAACTAAGTAGGTCGTAGAATAATTATGATCTACCCTCAAAATGAATAGTATTTTACTCCCTGGTAGTTTTCACCCACTTATCAGTAATTCTACTGCTAAACAATTGCAGTTTGAAGGGGGAGTGAACCAGTGTGATTGCAGATACAAGGGACCAACTAGCTTTGTTCCCATTGTTCTGTTATTAATGTGAGATGATGAAGATATCATCCTACCTTTTTACCTACATATCTTTTTACCACAGAACTGCGAGGTATCGAAAAGATCTACACGTAGTTGACGTATTTATGACATGTACGAAACGATTTGCTTTCTTGTTTCTGATACGCACCGCTAAGGTCTGGAATACCCTCCCGATCTCCGTTTTCCCTACCACCTACAATATGGGTACCGTCAAGTCAAGAGTATTAGGCATCTTCTAGGCAAGCTCGCTCCACCTTAGACTGTATCATCACTTTCCATCAGGTAGCCTATATATGTAAAAAAATAAAAAAAAGCCATACAGTTTTTTATTTTAATGTAAAATGTATGATAACATTTCCCAATTGATGATATCTAAGAAGAAATCTCCCCCGACGTCAAAACGACCTGAAACAAAGTCAGGGCATGTGTTTTTATTAATGGAATTGGCACGTTCGTGCTAAAACATCAAACAGGTGTTCTGCGCACGCGCCATGGTGCCTACTATCTTTGTTTATATTTCAAACCTTATGTTTATATAAACAAAACAAAACAATAGGTGGGTGGTCAACTTTAAGGCGAATACAAATTCCAAACGCTTCCTAATAAAATATAATACTAAAAAAATTATAAAAGTTAAGTTTAGATGAAAAAGTATTAAAAAAAAAGCTAACGTTATAGAAATCTGACAAACAAACACGTGCTCACACAACACACACACAAACAACGAATGATAAAACAAAGTAAAATAAATAATAATAAATTAATGGAATGTCACTGGTTCCCTGGGAACGAGGATGTGCCTTAGTGCTTTGTGATCTCCCAATGATAAGCCTTAATTTATTTATATTATTTATTGAGATAGTTACACCATCAATTAATCATTAAACACTTAAAATTAACAACTTAAACAGGTACTCTTATAAGATTGGACTGAATCTTAACTACAAATACAACATTATATCTCGATTATTGAAATCTTTCGCAAGTTTAACAAAATCTGTTTTGTTATTAAAATCAAAAACAACGGGTTGCACTACGGGAGTGCGGGCAGAAGTGAATACTTGAATATTAGCGTTGTGCATTTTTGATATTTTGGAATGATTAGGGTAAAATTTTGCTCGAATAGCTTTAATTATCAGTATAAAAGTACTATCATTTATGTTATAAAATACAATATTCATTTATTGCACTATCGTACACAAATATGACAATTTATTTTACATTAAAAATTTAACACTTCAAAATTCATCCTACGAATTTTCAATCAGGGTCACGTGACCTGACGCGAGTTAGACATTTTTTAACCATCACAAAAAAGTGCACAACGCCGCTAATAAAGTTTTTACTTCAAAAATTTAACACGGCAGAATCCGTCCTACGAATTTTGAATCAGGGTCACGTGACCTGACGCGAGTTTAACATTTTTTACCCATCATCAAAAAGTGCACAACGCCGCTAACGAAGTTTTCACTTCAAAAAATGTCGATATCGCCATAAGATTAATGAATTCCCGGGGTTCAAGCATGCTTCGTACTAAATTTCATTAAAATCGGTTTAGTGGACGTGATAGCACAATAAACAGAGATACTTTCGCAATTATAATATTAGTATAGAGGTATAGATTATACAAAGATTGCGTAATCACGTAAATTTACATTCGTGCGTCTGTGATACTGAAATATGTAAAGTGCTCAATACGCCTTCAGTTTGAAACTAGGATAATCCACTTGAATCTCGCCACGTGTAATAAACTGCTTTGAACCTTTTATAGATCAAATATCAAGATTTATTGGGTGCGGAATCTGCAATTGCAGGCCTATTCATAAAATACCTACGTTTTAGCTTTTTATTTATAGCGGTAACAGACAACGAAATGGAACTAGATGATAAGTGGTCACCACGGCCTATAAATATATATATTTAATAAAGGTCTAGCAGAGCTTGTTTTCAAAGATTTACTAATATTCCAATTTTCCGTTCCACTGAAGCGTAACGCTTTTGCAGGAATGGTTTTAACACTAGCCCAAGGTGTGGATCGAACTGGCTCTGTCATCGTTAGGCGGTTGTAAAACCTTAATTTAAGATATGTCACCTGGAATGGCTATATCGGTAGCGATCTGTTCAAGGCCCACGGCGTAAGTAACTCATAGGATATGAGTAGACCTAATTTAATCATAATTGATCGGCTATTGAAATAAGCGTCTGATTTGTCACGTTATGTCGCATTACCTCTAAGACGATAATGTGAATGTAATTAAATAAATCCCTTTATCTGTGTGTCCGGAAACAACATAAATATTGAATCAAACATACTGATATCTATCGGATAACGAACTCGCGTGTGTAATAAAAATATAATCCGTCGATAATAATATGTATTTTATCCTTATATACCTATTAAACCCGAGATATAAATAATTATAATAATTATTTCCATTAGCTATCGATCATCAATACGATGAGATTTCATGGTGAATAAAGACATAATATGTAATTTGGAATAAGAGACGAATATTTGCAACGTATGTTCTCTTTAATTCTTTACACACGTCGCGTCCTAGTGTAGTAGATTTGAATTTCTAAACTGCTTTTGTAATTTTGTCTTCTATACAATCTATCGATAAAAATGAATTTATGCTAGTTTGTCCTCTATCCGTCCTTTAACTAATTATACGATTGTGATGAAACTTGAGTAAGTTCTGTTCACAAAAAGGATTTTGTTTCGTATGTTTCTTCTCCAATATAAATGTAACATTATTCTATCCGTGAAAAACCGTGACGGATTCCTAGAAAGTATACAAAAGGTGAAAGTCTGCTCATTACGAATTTTGAAGATTATTTATACTCGACTGATTAAATCTTTAGATACTAATAATAAAGTGGAGGTTAGAAATTTTCTTCAAAGGCTAACAAAGTTCTTAGAACCGGTATATGATGCTTATTAAAATGAAACCAAAATTATATTACAAGGCAGAAATGTTTTATACTTAAACGGTAAATAAAGGAAAGCTGTGTTTACATACTGATTACCGACCAATTTTATATAAGATTTCAAATTTTCAGGTAATTACGTCGTTTGGTTTTGTTTATATGAAATCGATTTATGTATGTTATAATGAATACATAAAGGCTTACACCGAGGAGGACAGGAGCGATCGCAAAATTATTTTAGTTTATTTGGTGTAATTGGTGGGTTGTTACCACTTATTCAACTGGTATTCTACCGCCAAACAGCGATATTTAATATTGTTATGTTCGTTTTTAAAGAGTGAGTGAACCAGTGTAAGTACAGGCACAAGACACATTACATCTTAGTCCCCGAAGTTGGTGGCGCATTGGCGATGTAATAATACTTAATATTTCTTACATCGCCAATATATTATGGGCAGTGGTGACCACTCAATATCAGGCAGCCTATTGGCCAGTTCTCCTAGAAGTGCTTTCAGCTATTTTGATTTTTTTTTAAATTTAAATTGTGTTCTTATTGTCAACGAATTACTGCTACAATTTGTATTATTGCTTTTGTTTATTTAAATGTAATGTGCATTTTTCAACAGGGGGTGCAAAGTGGGCTCAAAAAAGTCGGTCTGGCGATGCTGTCACTGTCGATGCCGCTCGATGACAAACACAAAGTCAGTAGATCGTGTGGGGCATGGTTTATATTATCATTATCATCAAATCATTGGTTTATTTGTGACCGCTTCGTCACAATCCATTCATTTCAATATAAATTTGGTCGAAAATGTTTGCTGCTGACGGTAGTTTTACTACACTAAAAATAAAATGCTTTGGGTTAATCGATTTCAATTAACACTGTATGGGATTTTAATTATGGTTACAACGTAGATAAAGGTGGTGAAGAGTGGATTAGTAGTATTTTTATCTCAACACACGCACATATATTATACATACATGAAAACGCTTGGACGTCATAGTAGTGTCAAAATGTTGACGTCATAAAATAGATTTAATTACAATAACTTCCAGGTGGTAAGTTCCACCTGGTATTCATATCTTCGTGACTAATCTAAGCGAAAATTAATGATCTGTAAAACAATGGCTACCGACGTGTGACCAAGCGAGATGATTATAACAAAGAGTCCGTTGTCGCATGATCTCAGATACATTTCCATAGCACTATAGGTGCTCAAATCGAGTTAATTTTCGCTTCGGTTGGCACCCTAGTAATATAGCTTGTAAATTTATCTGCTGGGTAAAAAAGCTTTGTATCGTATCCCACTATGCTGTTCAAGAACGGGTTGGTGAATATGCATGTGTAAGTATTACATTCGACAACGAATCTACCGATACCTCATACATCCAAATCTGTTGAGACTCACTTACTGTATAATTGAAGACATAACACATTTTTCGGGCAGTCATGTAAAAACTTCTAAGTACGACAAAATTATGATTGTTGAGAGACACGAATATATTCAGACACTACAAAATCAAATACGTCAAAGAAATATAAATAATAATAAAAACTAATTGCCGTGTCACGACATATGTATATGCGAGTACATATCTCTTACAGGTCTCTTATGTTCTTGCATCGTTTGTGGTATTTAATCAATCTTTATCATCAAAAA
Source organism: Nymphalis polychloros (assembly GCA_905220585.2). Taxonomy (NCBI): domain Eukaryota; kingdom Metazoa; phylum Arthropoda; class Insecta; order Lepidoptera; family Nymphalidae; genus Nymphalis; species Nymphalis polychloros. Next base: position 9,760,156 of record HG992258.1, on the reverse strand, counting down.
TCGTGATTGTCGAATGTCGAATTTGTGATCGATGTGTGATTCTCAATCTTCTAATTTTCTTGGTGTGTGTTTTGAATTATATTTAGAGTGTTGGGTTTTTTTATTGTTTATTGTTTTAACGGAGTGTCATTTTCGATAAATGTTTCATGAATAGCATCATTGTCATGAACAAGTATTTTCAAGTGTGAATTTTGCGTGGTTTTTTTTTTCATATGTTATATTAATGGAATATAATAATTATATTTGAAAATAATATTTATAAATTAGGATGTAGCATTTTTTGCACGTACAATCCGAGGGAGAGCACCTTGGTTTTGAGTCCCGATATGTATGTATATTAGATCTGCAAAAACAAATTCCAAGCTTACCCGCAGACCAATCATGAAATGTCAGTAATAATTGATATGCGATATTTAATTTAATAATAATGCTTTTTTATTATTGCATAGGTTTGCGGACGAGCGTATGGGTCACCTGATGGTAAGTGGTCACCAACGCCTATAGACATTGGCATTGTAAGATATGTTAACCAACGCTGACATCGCCAATGCGCCACCAACTTTGGGAACTAAGATGTTATGTCCCTTGTGTTTGTAATTACACTGGCTCACTCACCCGGAACACAACAATACCAAGTACTGCTGTTTTGCGGTAGAATATCTGATGAGTGGGTGGTACCTACCCAGACGAGCTTGTCGTACGCGTTGAGCGTGAGCGTTGAAGTACGCGTGTCCTGATCAACTTGTGTCTTTGTAAGCCGGTTTACATTATTAACATACTTATATTATACAAATAGTAAATACTTTACGAGTCTTCACACCCGAAAAACTTTAAATTTAATAAAATCATTTGACAAATCATATTAAGAAAAAATAACATCTTTGCTAACAACAATAATAACATTTTATAAATTTTAAAATGAGATATTACTTGAACAAACAAACTATCATACGAGCGTGATGCGGGTCGGAACTTCAGAGCTTGAAATATATAACACTGACGCGACTAAGACATATCAAAATCGTATTTCAACATGACTGTTATGTTTACCTGTTCAATAAATTTCGAAATTTTCTTGTAAGAATTTTACGGGTAACTTAAGGGTATGCCGTGTCTCTGGTTGTTTATATTATATAAATATACACATTATATATTTTTTTAATAAAAGTAAACAAAGAAAATTATCTTTGGTTCCACGATATAATCATCTTCTATACAAAACCTTATTAGAGTCCGCCCCGTTTTTCAATTACTTTTCAAATTTAAACCAACATTTTATAAATCAATAACAACAGTTACAGTGCTTATTTAATCTTTCAAAACTTCTGGATATTGCAGGTTTCTTCACGACAAAACGCGAAGTGAATTATAAAGTTTTTCTCATCACAGTCTCAGTAAACCTGCCGAATTTTACTACTCTTGTTTTATCCCTCTGAGCAGCAGAGCTAGAGATATGTGACCAGTAGTTTTATAAGCAACAATTTTCCTACGCTAACATTTTCGTTTCAAGTCTTGTTTGTGGGTAACGATAAAATATGCACCACACATACGTTACACTCCAGTTTATATTGATTAGGGCTACCAATCGCCTGGTTTCCGCATGTTTAAGTCACGACTGGTTGGATGAAGGTAAGAATTTATATGTATATAGCTTAAATTTTTTGAATAAATTATCGAATGACAAACAAAAATTTAAATTTGTTCCAAATCGAAGCTTAGAATTAAAAAAAAAATGTAGTTATTGTTATGTCAAAAACGTACCTACAGATCGAAACGAAATTAAATGCCAATTTCGTTTGTTTTACATACATGTGATGACAACTTTATGATAATATCGTTCAATAACTTCCCTGTAAATTTAAAATTTTTACATCTTAAATAATAGATAAATATTATATTAAAATTGTTCTAGTAAAAGTATCGTAAGTTACCTTTAAACCTTTGTTTTTGTTATAGCTAAGACATAAAAACTATTTTATGACGTAGTCTGTTCTAGACATTGTAATGAAATAGACCAAAGACTTGATGTCGCTTATACCGTTACGGGCTTTGTCGATAAAGGAACGGTTGAAGTGGAGCCTCGCAAGTGGGGTCTCGATGCGTGTTTGAATCGACGTGAACTATCCCAGCTGTATTCAGGTTTGAAGGGTCTGGTAGGTATTCTATTCTTATGAGATTCTATTTCTAGGCAAGCTATACACTACCAAAAAGGTCATACATGAGACAAGGGTCCTTCTTAAAGCCTTCGATGTTCCAGATGTCGTTCAGACGATATCTCAGACAAATAAAACAAGATTACATCGATTAATACATATCAACTTATATATATATATATATATATATATATATATATATATATATATATAACCATAGTACAAAAATGTTAAATAAAATAGATTTGGCGTGCTCAGCTTTCTAAGGAATCAATCTTTTGGAGAGAAAATACTACAACTAATGCAGTTTCCTTATTATATAAAAATGCTGAATCGACGAATGAAAAATTTATAACATTTTCGCTATGGAAATTCGTGAACATGAAATACAATTATTACACTATTTTTAAAAAGATAATATGAGTATCGTGTTAAATACAAATTGTTACATTTCCACTAGCTATACAGAGCTTATAAAAATCTGTTACACAATTTGTATAGTGACACTTTTTTCACATAAATCTTCATTATTTTTCGCTTTCTTGTCCCAATTTTCAACACTTGGGAATGGCAACCCTAATTTAGACATTTTGCGCTACATAAATATTGTAATACAACCTTATGATGCTAGCAATACCGGCTGCCAAATGTTTTTCGTACCAATATGCTCTGTATCTAAGTAATTTATTTATTGATAATAAACCAGCATCGTTACTATTAAGTATTCTCACAGACAAAGAAATGTAACTTAAGAAGGAGTCGATTCTATACATGGCTACAGTTTAATGATGGTAATATTTTGTGCAAGCTAGTCTAGGTAAGTATTAGGCTTCAGCTAATCACTAATTTGTACGTGTTCCTGTTTGAAAGGTGAGTGACCCTGTGTATAGGCACAAGGACTATAACATCTTAACTCCCATACCCTTCGCCAATGTCGCGGTAAATACCTAACATAAAGGAAAACAAAACAAATGAGCCTTAACTCGTGGGTTGCTACTATTGATAAGATCACTATCCACCTCCGGGATTCATCATCAGATCAGCTCGATGGTATATTAAGTCATGATATAATTATTTACCTTATCAGACTACAATTAGAAGTAGTTTAAAATTGACTTTCAAATATGATAAGCCTACCTACTATGTGGTACATAAAAAAATTAAAGTAATGCTTCTATGTTCAAAAATGACTAAATAGGTATTTCACTTATATCACTAGACAGACATTATCTACCAAAACTAAACCAGCGTTAGCTATAGGATATTGAAAATGAATATTTTATGAAATATTATATTATGGAGGGTACGTCATTGTAGTCGAAGAGATATTCATTAACACTCTAAGAGCGGAAAGATTGCTTGGTGAGCTGCTAATTGAATTATAACAATGTTTGTTTAAATACTTAATAGCATTTGTGTAATAAGACTAGATACGTAAGGTGAATTTGTTACATTTGAATATGGTTACTATATATTTATTTATTATTTATTTATTTAAAACTTTTTTGCCCACCACATTGTGTAGTTTGACAAAAGGCGGACTTAATGCCTAAAGGCATTCTCTACCAGTCAACCTTTAGGCTAAGCGGAAATTCGTGAAGGTGAAGGATATAATGTAATATATTTGCATATAAAAGTTATTAGAAATATTTTAGTTTTTTTAATAGCACGCGTCTAGTCTTAGTTGAATATAATTTAGCCCTTCAATGTTATGTAACATGTTATGCAACATTTAAAGGCTAAATCCATTTTTTAAAGTTCTTAATGTCGATTGAAAAAGAAATATAAATTTTATTACATTAAATATGAAATAGTCAAAGACAAAACACCTAAGTACGTTTTTCTAAAAAAAAATCTGGAGATAGTTAAAAAGAAGTTAGAAATGTGCAAAATATATGATTTTCTTAAATTTTCAACAATAATTATGGCTCAATTTCAACCGCCGTTCGAATACTAGTCCGTTTTATTCTATGTACTGTAACTGGATACAAAAAAAAAACGTGTGCGTCCCTGGACGCTCGACAGAAATAATAATACTTATTATTAATTATAATATATTAAATATAATTTAAATTAGTACCTGAGAGTTGCTAAATTATTATAAGTACTATCTATAACGCTAGATGGCGTTAGGTTGTTAACTCTCAGGTAAAGCAGTCCGCGTCGGTAATAGTGGCACCGTAACGCGTTACGTTACGAAGCGGTTTACCCTCCCATAAGAAGTTATCACTTCAAAAAGTTATTTCTGTAGATTAATTATTAAAAATGTAAGTTGTTGATATGCTATTTTATCATTATTTATTAACCTTTTATAATAATATTTTTTTTAAGAATTCTAAGGATGACTATTTAATAAAAACATAATGATAAGTAACACGATTAATTATATGATTTAATAATTACATTCTGACTGAACCTATGCACATCGTGATAGTCATAATTTTTAAATTTTTTGTTTGTAATTCAAACAATTTTATGAAAAATGATTGAAAGTATTTGATTAATTATATTCGTGAACGTAACGTAACAATTTTCTCGTTAAGTTTTTATAGTGCTTTTTCAATACATGCAATTTTATTTAATAAAGAGAAATAATTTTACCCAACATTAAATTAAGGATAGAAACAGTGTCTCAGAACTCCCCAGGCTGTCTTGTAATTTCTTAATTGCCTCGGTAATCATGGGAATAGTTTTAATTTTACCGTTAACTGTAATTAATTAAAATGCTTAGAATCAATATTATCTCGTGCTAAAATAAGTAATTTTATGTAAAATGTTGTATGACGACGAGCCAGTTGGCGTGGTTGATAATACTTGCCTTTCGCGCCGCAGGTCGTGGGTTCGATTCCCACCCAGGACATACATTTGTGTGCACGAACATGTCTGTTTGTCCTGAATCTGGGTGTAATTATCTATATAGAAGTCTGTCTTATCTATAGAGAAAGTAGTATATGTAGTATATCAGTTGTCTATTTTCCATAGTACGGGCTCTGCTTAATTTGAGATCAGATGGCCTTGTGTGAATAATGCCCCAGGATATTATTATATAATTCATATATATTGACTGCCTCGTTGGTCTAGTGGCTAAATATAAGGCCGCAGACCCGGTGGTCCTGGGTTCAATTCCCAGGTCGGGCCAATAAATAGTTATTGGGTTTTTCTGTCAGAAAATTCTCAGTAGCAGCCCGGAGTCTGGAAGTTGGAAGTGTGTACACTCCCGTGCCTCGGAAAGCACGTTAAGCCGTTGGTCCTGCGCCTGAACTCTTTCCGGTCGTGTCGGATTGCCGTCCCATCGGATTATGAGAGCTAAGGAAAAGAGAGTGCACCTGTGTTTGCGCACACACTTGTGCACTATAATATGTCCTGCGCAGTTGGCTAATCTCCCTTGAGATTGGCCGCCGTGACCGAAATCGGTCTGGAGGACCTTATTATTATATAATTCAAGAAAAATAATGGCAAAAAGCATAATTTATAATTACACTTTATATATATATATATATATATATATATATATATATCATTTTTTAATCAAAATGACCAAATCAAATCAAATCAAATCAAAATCAAATTACCATTCACATTATTTTCAAGGTTGGATTCGAAAACCGACACTATTTTAAACGATAGCCATTACGACTGTGGTATGCTTCCCCGAAATTGAACCTGTAATCTGCGGCTGTAATTCACATGTTCAGTGATACTGCGCCATCCCGGCCATGTAGTATTATTATAAATCGAAGTAAAACATACATTACGCAGTCATTTTAATATATTTACAGTGAGTATCCTACTCAGACTAATGCGACCTTGGTTGTCAATGCAAATTTAATTTGCGGGCACATTGTAAATTAATGTTAAATAAATATTTATATTATGCAACGTTAAACGGTATTATAGTTCTTATTTTACTGGTAATAGAGACTAATAAATGAGTAAGAAATAAGTGCCTCCACTTGTTAATATTTAACGAGAACGTGTCATATCTATGGGTTTTTTAACAACAAAGGTTGTTTGGTCGTATATGATTTTTTTTATTGTTTGTTTTTGAGTTTAAATATATTATTTACCGCTAGCTAGCTACTAGCGCTTTTCCATAACACGTGTGTATACACGAGGTATGGTAATTGAAATCGAGTTGGACCCATTTCGAAAAAAGATTCCATTTAGTACTTATAGGTATTTTTGCGCCTCCGTGCATTCGCAGAGTGATCAAGCGCACCGGATGAGGACACGACTGTTGATGTACGTCCAGCCAATGGTAAGCTCTACGTATATATTCAAAGACAGTGTGTCGTTGTACAGAAGTATAGCGCGGCTGTAGAACACACACGGAAGTTGAATATGAAAATACGATAATTGAATATTCTCTTTGAAAATTTTCTCTAATCAAGATAAAAGGTATTTAAAGATTTCTCTTATTATTCATTAATTATATAATCAGTATTTTTATTTCGAGTTAGGTATACAGAAATATACAAATTTAAAGTATTATTAAGCACGTTAAAACTCAATATTGCTTTGAACTCGCTATATTTAGTTAAGTTTAACGTGTTCTAACCACTATGCCATCTCAGCTCGTTTCACACTAGTCTAATGTAAATTATCTAGCTTAGTCTCCTGTGATATTGTATTTGGTCGTGATATGGTATTTGGTCTGGAGGACTGTTCCATAGCTCAACCGTTCAGGGTTGAGCTTGTGGCTTTTAAGGCGTTAAATTATTCGAACACTATAGGGGTGTTGAGAGCATCAAGTGAAAGTTTCTTTTTAAAATTCAATTTCTGCGCCGTCATTGGTCCTTTATCATGTTAAGCTCTCCTAAGTGCTTTTAATATTATAAAGCGTCTTCACTGAAAATCGAACTGCAGAAAGCTTTCGCGAGTATACTCGTATTTTATTTCTTAAAATTTGATACACGCGTAGAAAAATAAGTAGAAATTCTGTATTATTTTAACATTTTTATCATTGCGGTTATAAAAAAGTGTAAAGAGAAAAAGAGAATTACGTAAAGCCTGAACTGCACTGAGCCTAATTTTTATGTAATTTATGAACTTATTTACCTATATTTATATCGCCTTCAGATAATAAAATAAATTGTAAAACCTATATTAGAAAGTGTTTTGTTTTAATAAATGATGAGTTTTCTCTACATGCAAAACTGTTTTTAGAATGTGTATGCAAAATTCTTTAGGAAAATTCGATACTATAATCTCAGATGTGTTCCCAAATGTCACAGCAAGAAATAATACAGAGAAAACTGAGATGGATTGCTCACGTTTAACATTTAAACCTAGCTGGATGTGTGGTTTTTGTACTATTAAACGTTACGAATGTTATATAATTTGTGTTTATAATTCATCTCGTGCTTGGCGGTGAAGGAAAACATCGCGAGGAAACCTGCATGTGTCTTATTCCACTGAAATTCACATATGTGTATTCCACCAACCCGCATTGGAGCAGCGTGGTGGAATAAGCTCCAAACCTTCTTGTTAAAAAAGGAGAGGAGGTCTTAGCCCAGCAGTGGGACATTCACAGGCCATAGACGTGCCACTGGTGGGCTAAGCCAATCTCTTATTAAGAAAAAGACTTGAAGCTTATTTCACCATGCTTCTCCAATGGGGCAATTATACATATGCGTCGGCATAATGTTTTATCTGTAGAGCACGTAACGAATTATACACACAAAATTAAACACATGAAAACTGCTGCGCTACCACTAAGTTAAGATTCAAGTGTCCAGTCACTGATCTCGGCTTACTGAGATTTGAAATCTAAAGCTGTATAATTGTCTTGTGTATAATTTTAGAAAATAAGTATTGAAAAATAGCCCTGTGCAATTCAAACTAGGTCACTCTGGGAAATTAGCTGAAACGTGATGAAGCCGATATAATCTGAATGTGGGATACGTTTGAATGATTGCTTTCATTAAAAGAAGATTTAGCGTCGATCTATGAATATTGGATGTATTGAATTAGCAGTAATTGAACTTGATGTAACGATATTAAATAAATCGATTTATATATTTTGGTTGTCTTAAAATGTATCTATTTACAATATGCGTTATATAATAGACTTTGAAATTGAATTTCTAGAATTTCCAGAGTCTGGAAGCTAACAGTGGTTACAGTCCTCAATTAGCACGTACAACTGTTGGTTATGTAACTGAAGTTTTCTGGTCGTTTCGAATTTGACATCAGTTTTTGAAAGTGAGGAAATAGACAGGGAACTTGCGTTTGTTTACGCACAAACTTGTGCACTATAATATCTCCTGCGAAATTGGCAGTCTTGAGAATTACCACCTTGGTCGAAATAAGTCAGTAGTGCTTTTCTTAGTCAATATCTGGATACTAATATTACAAATAACAAAACAAAAATGAAAACGGTATTTATTAAATTATTTAATCCAAAGTCGGCTTGCATCACTAGTCTAGTAGTAGTAAAATATTGGACGCAATCAACTAAGTCTAAACTAGGTCGTTAGCGCTGATGAATCTAACTGCATCGTGATAGTTTGAGATAAATCCTATGTTTATATCCGACGTGTTTGAACATTCATTATCAAGATAACCTAGTTATTTTTAAGAGTATTAGCGAATTAGTTAAAATCTAAAAAATACGTAGAGGATGCTAAATATTTTCGAAATATTATATGCATTTACGTCAAAAATCCCAAAATAATACTATGACATTATACTTGTTTCTGTTTAATAAAAGTTGAATAAGCATTTTAGATTTTCTAATTCACTCCAAGCTATACATACATATTTATTTGAATATAAAATATATAATAGTTAACCAAGCGCATTCAAAATTATATATTGCAATGTTAATATTTCTCATGCGGACTTATCTTACTGTTACTGCTAGGGCTTACCGCGGTGTGGCCATTAGAACAGCGATCTATATGCATAGAAAAAATAGTATACATAAAATTTACTCGGTGGTAGAGCGTTGTGCAAGCTCGTCTGGGTTCCACCCACTCATCAGATATTCTACCGCAAAACAGCAGTACTTGGTTGTGTTCCGGTTTGAAGGGTGATTGAGCCAGTGTAATTACAAGTACGATAGACATAACATCTTAGTTCCCAAGGTTGGTGGCGCATTGGAGATGTTTTTTTTCTAAGAAAGGTACAAAGCCACTGTCTATGGCTGTTGGGGACCACTTACCATCAGGTGGCGCATAAGATCGTCCGCGTACCATTTTCATTATCCATTTTCCGCTCGTGTATACATAACATACTACATTTCGTCACCAGCACCGATTTAAAGTGCAGGAGATTTTATTAAAAAAAACTACAGTTACAAGAGCGACCTTTACTAACACTCACATAGTAAGTAGCTTATAAATATAACACATAATTTACAAGTTTAGTCACTATATTTATGACATGCAAATATGTCAACTTAAATTAACTATTAAATTATAATAATTTTTAAATTAAATATTAAAACGATTAATTCTTACATTACATTATAAAGGTACAAGTCACAATTACATTTTGCCATTAAATTATAAACCAAGGCATAATAATTCTTCATTTAAATAACGCTTATTTCATGGCCAAACAAATCCATATAGCAGCAGTATCATATTACAGTATGAGAAACGTGCGCCGGTACAAGTGTTGCCACAGGACTCCCATACATTTGATAAGCGAATGATATTGTTTATAATTATAATCATGATATATAATATTATTGCCGCTTCGTTATTACCGCCCGCAGTTGATCTTTTATACTCCATAGATAGTGAATCAAAAACAAAAAAAAAATCTAATTAGAATTGCGGTCTACCGGCTGATTCTCTAATTTATCTGAAAATTGGTTAATGTAATTAAGTACACCATTTATCCTTGCAAGGGATTAATAGATTACAAATAAAGGCTGAGTGGAGTGGCGGTAAGATTGATATAGCCTTTCCTCGTTGAAAGGTATTTCCGATTTTCTTGGTCATTGAACTTAAATAATTACTATCTGGGACAATACAATGAGATAATCTTTTAATAATATATAATAGCTTGGAGCTCATTCCACCACGCTTCGCGTGCGTATTGGGTGATTGACTAAATAATAACCTCGTATCTAAATAAGTTAAAAAAAAACAATTATGCATAAGTTTTCGTAATCGCTTCTTTATTGAATCCACTTTTTATAATTCATTGTGAAGCAATTTAGCAAAAGTATGGTTAAGAAGGAAGGTTTAATATAAATTAAACACGAGTCGAAGTTGAAATATACTTTTATCGATTTTATTAATGCTCCGTTTTATTTAATATATATATTTTAAATTATTTTCTTCTAAACTTCTTATTGATATTAAATTTGTTATCCAAAAGTACTGCAGACTTTCTGATGGCTTACAGTTTTAGATAAATGCTCGTGAACATCGTGTCATATGGGTCTTATTACGGCAAAATTTGGCGCGGGGTCGGTCATGAATTGTGAATTGATGAGAGCTATTTTGCTAGATAAACATGACAAACTCAGCATGAGATATATTCTGTCTGTTTGCGATTCAAACTAGTGAAAATGAAAGACTACATAACAGTTGTTTATATGTCCTCTTTTACCTTATAATTACTTTAAGGCCATAAGGCTTTGCTAGTCCAAGAGTGAGAAACCACACACAAGTTATTTTAGCGCCAAACAGCAATAATTTTTATAAGTTTGAATGATTAAAGATATTATATATTAATAATAAGACATATCTTAGGACACGTGATTAGTGGCGCATTAATGGTCCAAAAATATTATTTCATATAGTGAAATGTCAGTGGTCGAACAAAACCACTTACTATCACGAGCGTAATTTGCGTCTGCCTTCATAAAATTAATTTAAAATAAAACGTCACTTGTGGTCGTCTAAATAATTTGAACATAAAGAAATTTAAAAAGCTTTGATAATTTCACTAGTATGTAACTATATTTTATTAAAGATAGACATTTAATACTATTTCACGTTATTCAAGACAAACCAAATAACTTTTACCTCAATTTGTTTTTCTAACCGTGATATTTTAATCACATTTAGAAGCGTTTATTTGATAATATGACGAAACTGTCAACCTGACAAACCGTTGACTAATAACTCGATATGGGCTTCGACTATTTAACATGTAAATACAAGTAAATTTAGAATTTATTGTTTGGATATGTTCTTATTTATAATGTTTTCTCAGAATACTTACAGTGTTTTCATAATGCTTTAGTCGTTATTTGACGACTACTAGTTTTATACTAGTCATTTACATATGACATTTACAGCTATTGGATTTTCCCGCTAAAAATTTTACTAAAGTTTTTTAAATCATTCATATATCCAGTGGTATTAACGGCGGGTATCGTTGCCATTTCGCCAAAAACAGTTTGTTGTGTTGTGTCGTGCCTTGTAAATTCACTTTATTGTATATCTTCAGCTGTTTATTAAAATGTTTATATATACATTTTTATCAAGAATGTTATAGTAGCTGTTTATTTGGTAATATAGTTTGGTAGTTTTGGACCGGCGCCAGATCTCTTACGAGCATAAGTAAAGTGTTCATATGTTTTTACGTACTGAGTTGTGCCCTATACTGCCTGTTTTGTTGGTCTATTGGTTCGCTTACAAGGTATTTTTCCCCCTGGTATCGAATTTAAAGTAGGGCTAATTAAAAGTTATTGGGAGCTTAGGTAAGAATTCCTTAGTAAAACAGCTCGGACGGCTCCCATGCCTCGGAAAGCATTTAAGGATTCTGCGCCTGAATTCTTTCTTTCTGGCCATGTTGCATTTTCAGTCCCGTTGATTTTGAGATGGAGCTCATATCAGTACTTACAGTGAATCTGTATTTGCACACATACTTGTGCAACTTAATATATCCTGCGCAGATGGCTAATCACCCTCGAGTTCGGCTGTCGTGGTTGAAATCACAAGGACATAATTTGTGCACTATATCTCTTGCGTAAGTGAATAGTCTTCGAGATTGGTCGTCGTCATCAGAATTTATTGAAGATGACACAGTTACTAACGTCATGTACTTTTGTAACATGTGCGAATATACTTTGACTCAGTTGTGATAATAGTAAATTATATAAATAGCCTTTGTTTCCTCTTAAAACTACTGTATTCAGGACTCTACTCATACGACACATACTACCACTACAATAGCCTTTTATAAAATTCTTGGATCAAAGACAGCAGTAACGAAAGAAACTTTTGTTTTTGTTTGTATTTGAATTATAAGTTATGAGGAAAAGTTAACGGGCTTAAAAGCTTTGTTGATATTCCACTGTATGTTTGTGACCTATTTCACATTCAGTTGGAAAAACGAGTAGTGCTTATTGCGCTTTGAAACCTTTTTGTGACTCGAAGCATTATCCTTACTGAATTAAATATATGTATATATATAATAAAGCATAACATATAATGAATACAAAAGAAATCCTTCTTATAATTCGATAGAGGTTAAAAACATTATGTTAAGGGAAGTAAATGTATCGTCACGGTAGCTTGCGCAAGCGATCCCGTGGCGCTCCCGTTAAGACGGGAAGGGTACCGCTGGGTTTTTAGTGGGTATTCCGATGACCGGGGCACACTCGGTGCCTTGGACATATGGCGAGCCCCACATACCCCCCCACTGTTCCCGTGGGGGGAAACGCGTAATGCGTTTTCCCAGCGTCAAAAAAAAAAAAAAAGTAAATGTATATGCCTTAATAGTAAAAGTTAGCTCTTTACCCGCTAACAATTTCCATAGATTAGTTTTTTTTTTTTTAAATATCTTTTACACGGACTTTTGTCTTCTTTATGGCTTCCGGGGCTTAATTTTCATTTTTTTTTAGTGCTAATCTAAAAAACCCATATGCATATTTTCATGGTTCTTGTCCCAGTAGTTTGGGATATGCGTTGATATGTCAGTCTGTCAGTAAGTTATTATTTTATATAAAGATGAGGGTTTTTAAGATATGTTATGGGTATGTATCTTATTAGTAATTAAAAATAAAATTCCGAAAGACACAAAATTAATGGTCACATCACGTTTACGGTAAACACGTAACCCTGGCTTCTTGATTAAACAAATTACTTGATTGTTGAGCTCTTATTTGCACAGGACTTAACTTATCAAGACTGGCGAACGATGTGACTTTGTAATGCCGTTCTGTAATAAATAGTACTTGTTTAACGACCTTATTGTGCTATTGAGACATATGAAGTTTTTCTTAAAAATAGTGTAGAATTATGATTCATATTAATAATTAACACAAAGCTTAATATCAATTCTGTTCCATTAAATACTTGAAGTATTTATAAAGTATGGGTGCTCATTCAGCATACATTATTATTTATGCCATTAATAAATATAAATATGATGTTATCAGGCTTATTACACAATGCGAGTATGTATATGAATGTAGGTGTTCACAGGTGGTATATAGTGTATAAGATCGTTTGGTTAAAAACCATTACCGAAATACTAATTCCCCAATAATTTTACCACTAAAACTATATTTTGTATTGATGGTTTTTTTTAATATAAAGTATTTCATTCCATGGTTACAAGGTCATTGACATCGTAAATTATAACAGTTCTCACAATGGCAGTATTTGTAAACAATGTAACCACTAACCACCAAGTACTCCAAATATCCATCAGCTTTTCAACGAGATATAAATAAATAATTATTGATGGTTGTGTGTTTACTAAAGGTTCGTTTCGATATTTAATGGTTAGGGAACGTGTATATAAACCGAAGTTGATTTACATTTTACATTCACCACAGAATCTTCTAATCATCTAATGCTCAATTTGTGTATATAATTCATCTCGTAAAGGAAAACAAACAGAGAAAACCTGAAAAGGCTTGAAATTCTGACATATTTGAATATTTATGAATACTGTGACTTTAGCCCAGCAGTGGGACAGTTACAGGCTCTTTCCTTACTTGTCAATATGCGTACATTTTGCCGCGCCCGAAAACAAGGTGAATCTATTGTACTGCATTGTTCCCAAGACGTTGAATCTGCGGAGCTTGCTAACCAGTAATCATTTATCTTCGTTTAATGGATGCCTTTGTTCAATTTGTTTTACGAGTTCGGAAAATATAGTGAGCATTACGTGTTAAGTAGATGTATTATTTTAGGACATACATACTATATAAATTTAAGTTTAATTTAATCTTAATTTAATCAACCGCACTATAGTCCCTTATATAATTTATTAAAAAAGTATATAGTATAATATATAACGATTAACAATGTAATATCATGTTGAGATGTCATAAAATGTTAATATAAATAAAGTAAGCACTCCACTTCAAGGCTACATCGTTGACGTAGAGGTGTTTATTAAATAAAGTCAGTGTGACAAGTTGCTCCTGCGCATTACGCGGTTAATGTTACAATTTCTTGTTGAAAGTGCTCGTGGAAAATTTCTCTAACATATTTGTAGTGTGAATAAAGTGTGTGTATAGTATTATTGCTTTTACAATTATAAACGAAGTTTCGTTTTAAATATTGTAGTGTAACTTACGCTTAAAAAACCGGAATGAGTAATTCTATTGCATTCTAATTCAAAAAATCAATATAGACGTGTTACAAATTGCATTATTTTTGATGGTCAAAAATCTACAACTTTTCGGAAAGAACTCATAACAATTTTTTTTTTAATCAAATTAAATGTTATTATTCATTTTTGAATCATGTATTGTTCCATTAACTATTATTTAAAATATATTTAAATTTGATCTAACCCATATAGAATAAGCACTTCAAATTCTCTTAAACATTTTAAAATTGATCAATAATTCAATTATAAATCAAAACGTTAAAACCGAATCTACATAAATATATATAACATATGGTGTAATTATTATCTACAATAATCTGCAAGATCTTTTAGTATATATAAATCTAAAATCGCTAAACAATTTGCTCTAACAAACTAATTAATAAAAAAACATTAATGTTCTATATTTCTGTTAATTTTTTAAATATATATCCTATTATATATAATTTAATATATTTTCTTTGAGATATATATTTTTTTTATACATGCTCTATTATTAAAAGAAGCAAAGAGAGTTTAGTCTGTGAAAGTTAGAAAAACATTCGATATAAATTCAAATTTATAAAACGAAAGATTAGACCTGGATGGGTTCATTCACAATAAGTCAAGAAATGAAAATTAATAATATTATAAGAAATCTTTTAGAAAATCTTGAAATAATGAAATAAAAACAATCTTCGTTTATAAAATCAGATACTGTTAGAAATATTCCTTACAGCGTCAATAATATAAAATGAATGGTTAATATTTCTTATGGTACCATGACTATGGGCGGGGGTGACCATTTTTCGACCAAGTGGTCATTCGCTAGTCTGACTGCCTACTACAAAGCTGATACATTATATATAAAGAAATCAATATAAAAGTGAAGCTTCATCAACCTTGCGTCCTGATAGCTCAAATTAAATTCCTTAGCCGGGAATTCAATTACAGGCGGTTGATGTGAAATTGAAAGACGGTTGTAAAATAATAATATTAGTCTAAAATAAAAAAATCTTTGTAAATATCTGACTATCAATCTGCTGTAGAACAGTATCGTGGATTAAATTAAATTCTTCGTTAGCGCAGCAGTTGGACATTTACGAGCTGTTAAATTTTACATTATAATGTGTAGACACACGTTTTTGATACTTATAAGTCGCAAAATTAAATAATAACGCGGTTTAACTAAACTTAAAAAACCATCCAGGTGAACTCAAAAACCAAAAAACTATTTCATCAAAATTGATCAAGCCTTTTAAGACGAGAATTACACGAACACACGTACATAGGAATTGAATATATAAAGATATATTGATAGTTATTTTTCTTCGTATTAGATATTTTCCAGATATATATTATATATACATAATTTATTTCATTGAGATGAAGCTATGCTCGAATAGTCGTACTGGATATTGTTTGGAAAAAATCAGGCAGTAACATTGCATACCAGGCGTTAGTTTATATAATTCATACAAAGGACCAGCTGTGAGTTGTAAAAATCCAATTTCGCCCGTCGTTGCACGAGCCACAAACAACCGTTCAGTTGCATTTTATGATAACTACCGCAGTAAATGCTTATATCTTTTTAATTAAGCTATTCCAGTCAAAACCCAATTTTCATATTTAAACTCTACCTCGAGGTCCAATATTGTTAGGTTCTGAAAGAAGGAAAAAATATCTTTCTTCGTAAGTTAATTTCAAACAAGACGAGTTTTTCAAATTATCTTAATGAACTCTCAACATTTGATATTCAAGCATAGTTAAAAAGTATTTTAAGTTAAAATTAGGTAATTTATTGTATCATCAGATTCTTTCTTTTATAAAAGACGCATTTCCGCCCGCGACTTCGCTCGTCTTTACTCTTGACAGTTGAGTAGTTAAGACTTGAGAGCGTGACAAACACTCTCACTTTCGCAATTATAATATTAGGTTAGGATTAATTCAAAATGTCTGTTATTACATAGTGCATCTCGATTTGTATACTTTAACAGATATTCGTTTAATTCGTAGTATTTTTGTTTAAATGGCAACACTTCTGCTTAATTTTAAAAATGGTACAAAATCACTTACAATTTTTTAAACATATGGCAACATAGTACGGTTCTCACGTAACTCAAAGGTAGCTTTTAATTAATGAAAATAGTTATTTTGATAACACCGTTAGCAAAACATGAATGTCTTTGCTTCCTAATAAAAGTATGTGTAAATTTTACGTACTTTTATGTTAATATATTACCAAAAAATCTTATTCTATATTAATGTAATTAATTGTAAACTTATTGCAAATAATAACAGTGTGTTTCAATTGAACAGATTCGACGGTAGTTTAATATTTAAAAACGAATGCAGACAATGGATAATAGTTACAATGGAAACAACGGAAGTGACTAGAAATCAGTGAGTTTTAGTATTTAAAAACAGTTCAAGTGTAGTTCAAAGATGACATCTCTCGGTATACCGACGGAGGCACCAGTCCACACCATTCTATTTACATCGGCGTACACACAAAAGACTATCAAAAATATTACAAAAAAGGTAAGCTTACTTTTTTTGTTAGAAAAGATGATAAAAATATTTTTAAAAAATTCAGTTCACAAAACGTCGTTAAAAAATATTGTCAGTGCAATATTATTAACTTAATTTTTAGTTTAGAGCCAATGTTCCTTGTTATTTTACGTAGATGATGTAGATTAATGAATACTTCTTGATACTTTACCAGCAAATATGAAATCATTTATTATTAATGGAGGAATCGCGGAAACAATTCTATGTCGAGCAAAACGAACGATTTTACTGATCGATACACGATACGTCCTTGAAATAAATGGAATAAACCGTAATTAGCAACGATTATTTATAAATGTAATTATTTATCGTTAAATTAAATTTCTATATTGCTCTAAATTTCTTCAGGTCAATTTTTATTTTTATATTCAAAATAAAATAAAATGGAAAGATATTGTTGTTAATAGTGGTACATACACCATTAATTGTCGCCAAAGCAATACGTTGTATTGCTGTGTTCACTGTAAAGGTACTCAACCTTTATATATGCCAGTATAATTAAAAGTAATGTAAAGAATGGTTATTATTTTGTAGTTAAAATGTGTGTGGACCGCTCACAGGCAAGTGGCTCCTTTGCTCCTCTGTCTACTTTTACTGAATAATATAAGATAATATTGCTATTACATCATTATTGGCAATTTAATTCGGATACCTACAAAAGCTGTATGCTAACCAGCTTGACGCGCCACAGTCCGTTCTACAGTTTCTTCTGTATATCAATGACATGTTGCAAATCAGTAACATTCACTGCTATGCAGATGACAGCACTGTAGACGCCCTATACACCGGCCGCGCTAATATTTCTCGGGAACACGTCGACGAGTATCGGAACAAACTTGTGTCTGAAGTCGAGTCTTTATTAACCAAAGTCTCGGACTGGGGCCGACTAAACTTGGTCCGATTCAACCCCAATAAGACTCAAGTTTGCGCGTTAACCGCAAAAAAGTCACCTTTTGTCATATCCCCTTATTTCGAGAATACTCTCCTCGCTGCCACAGCCAGTATTGGGATACTTGGCGTCGGGATATCGAACGTTATTCAGTTCCCCGGTCAACTGAAAGGTAAAACCAAGTTGGCTTCTAAAAAGCTTGTTGTTCTAAAAAGTGCTCAACAAGGCGCGACAATACTTCACGTCGGCTCATCGCCTTAAACTTTACAAGGCGCAAATACGGCCCCACATGGAGTATTGCTCTCATCTCTGGACGGGAGCTCCCCAGTACCAGCTTCTTCCTTTTGACCGCATTCAACGTAAAGCAGTTCGAATTGTCGACGATCAGGTTCCCACCGACCGGCTTGATACTTTGGATCTGCGTAGATATATCGGGTCTCTGCATCCTCTATTGCATGTATCACGGGGAATGTTCTGAGGAGTTGTTTGGATTAGTCCCAGCTGCTGAATTTCACCAACGGACATCGCGTCAGAATTCGAAATTCCATCTTCACCACCTCGATGTCCGCCTCGCACAACCACTCTCTAGAACCAGCTTTCGCCGGCGACTTTTCCGAATCGATATGACATTGCAACTTTCAAGAAAACGCACCTGCAAGCCCTCGGGTGTTGCAGATGTCCATGGGCGGTGGCAGTCACTTTCCAGGTGAGCCTCACGCTCATTTGCCTCCTATATTTAAAAAAAAACACAACTGCGCTTATCCCCCTGTACTTACTCACTTCGTTAAACACTTGACTAACGTAAATTGGGCTTAAATGCAACGAATTATTATCATTGGGCTCTATGAAAATGCCTCGGCCTGTGCGTCGATCGTTTACTAATCAATATGTTGCTTGGCAAAATAATATGAGGTTTTGTATTACGTATTTTTTGGGGTGAATGACCTAGGTACATATACCATTTCTGACTATGGGATCAGTCATTAGTATTTCGCGTCTACTGTACTATTAACCACATATATCTTAAAAGTCTCATTTGATTTATTATTATCAAGACAATCTTCTTGTATTTTCTATCTTTTAGTAATTTAATTATTTTTAAGTCATCAATGCAGTGTTACTATTATGTTAACCTTCGGTTATTATGAAGTAGGTAGGCGGACGGACATTTGTTTCACCTGACGGTAAGTCACCAATGTCCATAAAAATTGGCACTGATAGTAAAATTAACCAATACTTACGTTGACAATGCGCTTTTCTTGTAAACTTGATGGATATGTCACTTATGCCTATAGTTACACTAGCTCAGTCACCCTTAAAATCGGAACAGAACAATACTAAGTATTCTTATTTGTGGTTAGAATGTCTGATGAGTGGTTGGCGCTTACCCAGATGGACTGCACAAAGCCCGCCGAGTAAAGTAAAGGAAGTTATTTTGTTTCAGACAATAATTTAAGCCCGCGCCCGTAACGGAAAGCGGAACTTGAGTTTTATTATAAAAGTTCGCGGTTCCGACACCGGTGTTGCCTCGTTGCAAGTTTACTCAAACAATCGCATTAAACTCTGTCTTATACTATGAGCTTTTAATAAATATAAAACTTTGCTTACCCTGTCAACTTTCAGTTGACTCTCTTATAGACGACACATGCTCTCTTTTCCATTTTTGAATTTACTATTCATTTAATTTGAATAAAAAAGTAACAAAACCAGAAACGATAAACCGAAAGCTTTTTATTATAAAAGGAATAATTGTAATATTCATTGAATTATACGACTAAACGATGAGTAAACCTTACTTGGTGGTAGTGCTTTGTGCAAGCTCGTCTGGGTAGGTACCACCCACTCATCAGATATTCTACCACAAAACAGCAGTACTTGCTATTGTTGTGTTCCGGTTTGAAGGGTGAGTGAGCCAGTGTAATTACAGGCACAAGGGACATAACATCTTAGTTTCCAAGGTTGGTGGCGCATTGGCGATGTAATCGATTGGTAACATCTGTTACAATGCCAATGTCTATGGGCGTTGATGACCACTTACCATCAGGTGGCCCATATGATCGTCCACCCTACTATGTAGTAAAAAAAAAAAATCGTCTGGGTAGGTACCACCCACTCATCAGATATTCTACCGCAAAACAGCAGTACTTTGAGTTGTTGTGTTCCGGTTTGAAGGGTGAGTGAGCCAGTGTAATTACAGGCACAAGGGACTTAACATCTTAGTTCCCAAGGTTGGTGGCGCAGTGGTGATTTAAGAAATATACAAACCACCTTTTGTGGGCGTTGGTGACCACTTACCATCAGGTGGCCCACATGCTCGTCCACTAACCTATATTATAAAAAAAAAAGTTAATTGAGCTTGTATTAAATAAATATAAATTCTTCGTCCGTATTATATATAGATTCTACCTTAGAAAAGATAACAAAAACGATCAAACAATATCACATTAATGTCAATCTGTCATAAAGGTATGTCTTGAGACATGCGTAATGCAATAGGATCCCCTATAAGCTGACTAAAGCCTGTTCCTATGGAGTTTCGAAAATTTAGGGTTCCGTAAACGTATGAAAAATAAATTACTAAATCTACAAATATTCAGCATAAGAGTTAATGCTGCTTAGCATTAACTAACTGGTACGGTAATTATAAATCGTTGCTAACATTAAACTAGTTACCGCCCACGGCTTCGCGGGTGTTTGAGGGGGTTGGGGGGGAAAGACATATCTTTCCCTCATAAGGTACTATATATGTTTTTCTGTACCCCGATAACGTGTATGCAAAGTTTCATGATGATCAGTTGAATAGTTAAGGAGTGGGAGCGTAACAATAAAACTCACTTTCACATTTATAATGTAAGTTATATGTGATTATGTATTTAGTATATTCATTACGTAATAATTATTAATATTAAGCCCTTAAATATATATAAATAAAAACTGCAAAAAGCTACAGTACAAATAATGACTGTGGAATGTTAGGCAACATTTCGCCTTTGAATCGCAATGCCGATCCTATGGAAGATATAAGTATTATTTATATGTAACGTTGACTTTTGTCGGTTTATATTATTGTGAACGAGATGTGTGCTCAGGATTTTTAAAGTAATCTCTAATTAATGAAACCGTTGACGTCACTGGCGCCAATTATGTACATTAGTAATACCGCGTTGACTTTGTTATTTTGTGTATTTAATTTATTACGCTCGACTTAAAAGAGCTAGGGGTTATATATTTTACTAGTCAGTAAAAATCTTTTTACTAATTCTCAAAGGTGAAGTCAGTATCTAATTTGATTAATCAACGCTCAGATTTGACACTTATTTTCAACCTTCAACCATAGTTTCATTAATACATTCCAATGCTATCTCACTTGGTACCTTAGATATCTCAGAAAATGGGAATAGAAGGTCGGTAACCTTTAAATTCTAAAAATCACCACTGAGCTTTTGGTATGCTAAATTTGTTTTCAAAATTGATCTTGTACTCGGCGTATGTGTGGAATCGATAACTTTAATGGTTTAATATAAAAAAAGTTAAGTATGTTATATTGATCTATTCTATCCGCAATCAAAATTCAGAACGCGTGGATGGTGGCAACGATGTAAATCCGTTCATTAAAACCGTCCTCCGCGTTCCATCTTGCACTACCGCCCATTATTATTTGTAAGACTTTGCATATTATGTCACTTTTCTGGAATAAATGGCTGTAAAATTCGACCCACTAAGTATTTCAAAACGGTTATTTTATAATAAAGGTGGACGGACTGATGTTAAGTGGTCAACATCGTCTGTATACATTGGCGCCGTATATTAACGTTATAGATTGTTAGAGCAAATTTTTTACAGAGAGACTAGCCAACTGCGCCGGAGATATTATAGTGCACAAATGTGTGCGCAAACACAGTTGCACTCTCTATTCCCTAGCTCTCATGATCCCATCGGGACAGCAGTCCGAGACGACTGGAAGGAGTTCAGGCTCAGGACTCCGGGCTGCTACTGAGAATTTTCTGACAGAAAAACCCAATAACTTGTTACTGGCCCGACCTGAGAATTGAACGCAGGATCTCCGGGTTTGCGGCTTTAGATCTAGCCACTATTCCAACGACGCAGTCAACAACAACAAAAGTATATATTAACAGTTTTAGTAGAGGGTCTGGAACATACATTAACTTTGTATCTGTAGTTACTCAAAAATATTGTGAGGCGTTTAGCGTTGACTGTTTCCAAGTGACGTTAGAGTGACGTCACACTTCTCGAGAGCTAAGGCTTTGTGTTAATTATTTACGGCTTCACCTTAAAATAATTAACCTATGTAGTGTTTTCTATTTTCAGATGTTAAATCGAATAGACACAGAAAGAGATAAATCAATGTTTAACTAAACACTCGCTTAACAACGGTTCGAAGTTAAGCCGTTAGTCACTCAATAATTATGGTCTTTTTTACATGAAAACAACATTACAACTGAACTAAACCTATCATTTTTAAAAGTAGCCTTTCTAGTAAACTATATTTTGTACGATATATGTTTTAAGAACAGGATACTTTATGAGACATACGATTCATTTTCATTTAATAAGACAGCAGGAATTAGTCCAACTTAATAAAACATTTTGTAAAAATATTGTAATATGGTACTTATAAAACGATTGCTTCATTCAACGTACACACAGTATTTTATAAGTTGATTGAAAGAACGCATAAAAATAGTTATAATGAAGATTCAATGATATTTATAGATTGCGAAATAGTATAACGTAAGAGATCGGCCGTCTTATACTACATATATATTTTTATTACATATTGTTAATCCAGCGAGACGGCGCTGTGAAAAGAATTTTATCAGCCCGTACTGGAGCAACCTGGTGGAATAAGGTCGAATTTTCTTCCATGAAGGTAGAAGGCCTTTGCCTTACTTATACAAAATTCTTGCTCATCGCTGCACGGTATACTATCGTAGGTAGCTTTAATTTAACCAAGTAACAGTTTGCCAGAACAAGTTACTATGTTTAACTAGTTAGTTTCGATATAAACAAAGTTTTATATGTATACATATATTGTATTGTCAAGTATGTGCAACATTTCAGCTAATTCGGTACGTGAAACTGGCTTAAGGAGATCGACGAAAACTCAGTACTTACTTTTTTACATCTATAATGTGTATGAAATAATTATTTACAATTATATTCCGTGTGATCCTGGACATGTATATATGTTAAATATGATCTATAAAAAGAATCGCTACTAACAGTTATCGCGTGTAAAATATACATTTTATAATTCGCCTTGAACGAATCAGATTTTTCCGAGTGCGTTTTTTATTACCGATTTTACGATTGCAGCTAAATTGATCATGTAAAATTTTCCATAGTCGACAGCCCTGTTGTTGTTGCTCGATGAAAATGATCCTATGTTTGAAATGTGCTTACACGATAAACGTGTTTGATGTGATGGTATAGATATTAAATTTGTTTGTATTTTTATTTGACTTTAGTATTGTTAACATGTAATGTGTCGTGATATCGAAGCAATATGCTTTTTAACGATATAACTGGACACATCAGTGCAAATTGACAGTGTAGCCGAGGGTGAAGGATTTTTGCTTTATTTATTGGATGTTATTTCCTGATATTGAATATCGTTTCGTTTCGTTTAAATATTTAAGTTAAATCAGACGTGGAATGCTCATTTGGTAGAGTAGTCAAATAAATGATTTTAAATTGCAAAAACTGAATTAACAATTTTAATATAAAGTCATAAGTGATTGATTGATTTTATGAATTCAAAATGGCAACAGATGGACCCGATATAGTTATTAATGTTTGAATTGATGAGGGTATATTTTTCGCTTGGTTATTTTTAACTTTGAATAAATGGTTCATTGTATATGGTTAAAATGTTGTTATGACAATTTTTTTGCCTTTCGCACACCTTTCTACAGCATTAATATTGCAACTGAAAGCTGGTTTTATAAATGAACGTTTGTTATTGTTCCGACTTGATCATTTGCGTCGTTACAATATTTTTTTTTAAATATTACTTTAATTCTGGCAATGTTGAAAAAAGAACAAAATCAGATACCTTCATTTAAATTACAACAAAGTACTTCGAGCACTTTTAAGGTTAACAATTTAATTAAAAGTATACGTAAGATACTTAGCAATAGCGTGTTCCGAACACTGCTTGACTTGTGCTAAAATTGCGAACAGAGTTACGATATAAAACTTAATTATAGCCTTTATAAGTTTAGACTTCAATTGCTAATATTATAAAAGATTTAACAGTACAAATTTAGAATCGAGTAAATTCTGTGCAGTTGTAATTTGACTGTGAAGAAATAATATGATAAAGTCACCTAGGGGACAATTTTACTAACAAATTGCCACTTTATCGCAATCGAATCGAAACGTGTTCGTTGCCGTTTATCCGTTTTCCTATTCTTTAATTTAATTACCGACTATTGGCGTAAAAGTTAACGATTAAGTTTGGTTTTGATATATGTTAACATCATATCGGTTCGGTTCCGATCCGAATAAATATAGAATAGTCAAAGTTGGATCGGAATCGAATCGGTAACGTATCGTAATCGTTATAGCTTAGTAGAATTTTGCTCCTGTGTGCGTTGAAATTCAATCACGATTGAAGCGACTTGGTGTCTGCTGCGAATGCTTTGTTTTAAGTTACTGTAATATTATAAATAATAATGAATCTTTAATACGACAATAATACGGTTGAGTGCAGAAATGTGTGGCCTATGTCTCGATTATTTTTATAATTATTAGCTGTGTACATGGTGCCACAGCTGTACGAGTTTCTTTTATATAAAATTACTACTTATGTCGCTCCTGTCACTCTTCATTATTTTATGTATTATATGTATACCCTTTTGAGCCAATCTTATGTGTTATATTTTTTATATTCATTCGTAAATATTTAAATTTTTGATTTTAAGATATTAAGATTGTAATTTTTATTTCAAGTAAAAGTTACATTTAATTAATTAACATAATTGGCCTTATTTGACAATTATTCAATTATTGTTCGTTAAAAACAGACGTCATAATGGTTAAGAACATAATGGCTCTACTACACTGAGATCTCTAGTTTACTGTTTAATTGCGAGATTTGCGGCTTACACTCGACGCTGGTTGCGGTTGCAGAGATATGCACACGAAACCTAACCATGCTTAAAATAAATTTCACGAACAATAATCTTAAATTGCTAACTAAAAATAGTGGAGAGATTTATGTGACCAACAGATATGAGAGGTCAAAACACGCTAAAATTTAGCCAAAATAGTTTCTGCGTTGAGAAGATTTTCTCTAAAAAGGACCACACAACTCACTGTAAATCCGACCATGAAAGTATTTCTTTGCGCATCGGTGATAGATTATGGACATTAAATAAAAAATAATGCTTCTACGTTGAATAAAGATTTCTAAATTGGATTTTAAATTTAATAATGGGAGTGAAGGAATACAGTTTGCATATGTATGCGCACACACTTGTATAATAATTTGTCTTTTGTCGAAATCGGCTAGACAGACGTCATGAATTATTGCGTCATGATTGTAAATGAATCATAAGACAATTGTTTACGTACTTGGTGACAGAGGCGTACATTATTATAACTTCCTAAAAATTTTTACGCCTTCATAAAAATTCCAATTGGTAGGTATTCTAGTTCCAATTTAGCAAAATTGTCTTTTAAAAACTAACTTTATAACCGTCTTTATTGGGCATTGCATGGCTTTTTTTTAATAGGTGGGCGGACGAGCATATGGGCCACCTGATCGTAAGTGGTCACCAACGCCCATATACATTGGCATTGTAAGAAATGTTAACCATCGCTTACATCGCCAATGCGTCACCAACCTTGGAAATTAAGGTGTCATATCTCTTGTGCCTGTAATAATACACACTGGCTCACTCAACCTTCAAACCGGAACGCAAAAATACAAAGTATTGGTAATTTAGTATATCTGATGAGTGGGTGTTACCTACCCAGACGAGATTGAACAAAGCTCTACCACCGAGTGATTACATTAATTTATTACATTTTTACGTAACAGTAGAGCGTCCACTGTTGGAAATTTTCATTCAAAATGTATCCTAAAATAAAACACCAAATATTACAAAACAAACCCAAACGAACAACAACTGAAATAACAATTTAATCAAACTTCAAGTGTTATTCATAATTAACGAAACTCTAAACAGAACAAGCAAATTCAATTTGAATAAATTGACTATCCAAGTGAAACGATTTCCTTCATAGGTAGCGAATCGTTATCTAAATGGACGCTGATGAGGTTCCTTACGTAAGATAGCTGATTAAAACCCAGGAATCAGGCGTCCATTATAATGTAAAAGCCGCCTTGCCCTTTACGCCATTGGTCATCACCAAACACGTTCAAAAGTGTTTTTTTTTTGGCAAAATCTGTTAAAATGTGTGTTGCTTTTTGGAAATTGTATTATGTACTCGTAAGATTTTGTTCAGGTCCAAATCAGTGTATATCACTCACTGATCAGTTGGCAATTTTACTGTCAATTATTTGTATTGCTGTATCCCGGACCGTAGGAGTGACTGAGCTCTTGTAATTACAATTACAATAAAATCTTAGATAACTTGGTTGGCAGAACACTGTCCTGGTAAGTGGTTTAGGTATGGGAACTTACAGTATCAGTATTTATTGGTGAAAGTGGTCAATTTTTCACGTAGCTATCAAGTGGTATAGCCTCGTCTGTCCTCATAAAATGAAACAAAAAGTTGGTAGTTATGAAAAACTTATGACCCTAACCAAATGGTTTCATTATCTGAGTACCTAATGAATCAAATTACCTTAATACCAAAAGAATCAAATTGTTATACTCGTCTCACCATGTGTGTAAAATTAATGTGTGCATCTCGTCATCGTACGTAAGAAACCTGTATGATGCCCTACTGACCGATTTTGATCACAGCGGCCAATCAAAAGTGTGTAAGCATACAGTCGGGTTCAATAGGGCTGGAACGGGTGTTACGGGGTTTCCTAGGCGTAGGAATGTTTATACTATATACTGTCAGCTTCCAAAGTGTACAGTCTACTACTGAGAGTAAGTTGAAAAAAACTCAGTAATTATTTATTTCCCCGATCCAAGACTTGAACCCAGAACTTCAGGATTTGCAGCCTTATAACTAGATCAAGCAGTCACTTGTATAGATACACCGACTCGCAATGGAAATTACTCGTAAACTAAGGACGATTGGATGAATAGGCAAAGATATTTTTTTTTAGATTGTTATTGTCATTTTTAGACCGGGATTCAATCTAAGTTATGGTTATAAAGGGATAACTGAATTCAAACGGTAGTAATATTTTCACCGTCCGTCCGGATAAAAGTTTATTTATTGCGTTAGTGAAAATCTCGTATGTTCTGAAATGAATTTAGAGACAAAAATATTTTTTTTTATATTTTTCAATTGTTTGTTTATTGTTAATTTTTTTGTGCATAGGATGAATTTTCATTCTATTTAATGTTTTTATTATATTTTTTATACTTTTCATTATAAATATTGCACTTTTTTATTAATTTAAACATAATTTAATTAATAAAAAAAATCGAAGGAGGAATCGAATAAAGTAAAAATATTTACCTTAGTGAGATAATTGGGTCTCTATCTCTCTGTCTCTCTTTCACACACACACGCACGCTCGTACGGACACACACAGGAAAACATAGTTTATTATTATATACCTACTTGACATGATTGAGCTATTATTATGTGTTTCAAGCGGGCCGTATTCGCACGAGTAAATCTGTGTTATAGCAATTATATTGTTTACTGAAATAAATCCATAATTATATGTTATATGTGAAATGTGACATAGAACGAAAGCAATTTATTTATACTAACCAGGGTTTGCAATATCTGTTAGTGTCTTGATTATTAAACTAGTTCCATTAAACCGTCTGAAATTTTGCAAACGATTTTTGTGGTAGAGACAATGCAATCTAGTATAATAAATACGATTATTCATTAAATAT
The DNA here is from genome assembly GCA_905220585.2 of Nymphalis polychloros. Classification (NCBI taxonomy): domain Eukaryota; kingdom Metazoa; phylum Arthropoda; class Insecta; order Lepidoptera; family Nymphalidae; genus Nymphalis; species Nymphalis polychloros. The sequence goes on along the minus strand of HG992258.1, from coordinate 9,732,002 downwards.
TGCACTCAAATAAAAAAAAAATATAAAAATATTTATGTTAACATAATTTGTTATTTCAATGTAATCATAAAACTTACTTAATGGTATAGGACTATATAGAAACCTCATCATATTTTATTCTATCGCTAAACGCCGCTACTTAGCATTGTCGTTCCGGTTTGAAGGGTAAGTGAGTTAGTGTAATAACAGGCTCAAGAGACATAACTTCGTTGTTCTAGAGAGAAATAGGTAATAAGTAATATATCCGGTTCATTTGCCAATCCACCAATTTAATTATATTTTTATAATCATTTTATTACATGATATTGTATGTTTTAAGAAGTCATGTACTTTTACACGTTAAAACTCATAGACGTGCCATTTTACGATGCATTTGTATATTATGTATATAGTTGGTTGCTATTTATTTGCAATTTAATGTCTGCGATTATGAAAGCAGACATTAAACACACAGAACACAGAAAGAGTATTGCGTGTTAATAGCTTAACTTTAAACACATTTCAAGTCGGATCGGATGATCAGTGAAAAATTTATTCCAAAATTCCTAACAGACATTGCCCACAGTGAGTTTATAAAGTCGTGGTAAAAAGTCCTTAAAGACATGCGATTTTCTATAATTTTATTAATTTTATAAATTGAATCTACGCTTAGCAGTCGAGCTAGTAACGACTATATAGTATATATAGATATATGTTTCATTTTTGTTGCTCAATAGTATTTTACAGTACGAAGGTGAACATTTTAAATTTAAAACCATTTGGTTTTGATTGTTAGTTGTTGAATGCGATACTATAAAATTATTATTTAACAAGCCTGAATATTTTTATAACCGCCAATGTGGTAATAAAATTGATTTAAAGGGCTAACTGCTGTTTTATAAATACAAGTCAAAAGTGACAGCGATAATGTTCGTACTATAATTTGATTATTATCGGAAAAATATCTTTACTAATTTATAAATGTCGGTTAGCTTGTGTGTTTGTTACGCTTTTATGTCTTAATAACCCAACCGATTATCATGAAATTTTCTACACCCGTTGCCAGTACAGAAAAGGACAAGGACCTAAATAATGCCACGTTAGTCGCGGGTGGTACTAGTTTCTTGTAAAATAACATTCGCTTACTCCATCACCACTAGGTTTGGAGTTTATTCCACCACTCTGCACCAATACGTGTTGCTGGATACACATGTTGCAGAATTTCAGGTAAATTAGACACAAGCAGGTTTTCTGATGTTTTCCTTCACCACCGAGCACAAGATGGGTTAGCCTAAGTTTGTAACCGCTATCGTTGGTTAAGATTCACACGTTCTAACCACAAATTTTTATAGATAGTGTAGTCAAATATATTTAAATTCGGCAAAATGATCGTAAGATTATTGTTAATATATAAACATTGTGTTTTATTTAATAAGAAATACATAGTATCACGTGTGACACGTATCTTGAGTGCCGTTAGTGCAAGACGCAATGATATTTTATAATAGTAAATTATGATTACGTCCCGCTCGAACAGCACTCAAGATTCTTACTAATTATTTTAGTTAGTTTCTACTCAGCCTGGGGTGTGGTATTCATATCACCGTGTCTACAAAAGCACATGAAACAGTTAGCAGCCTGAACTCTTTCCTGTCGTGTCGCATCATTTTGCATTGCTATAGGACTATAAGAGTCATCTCCTGGAAATAAATTGTAATTTTTCTTAAAATTTTGGGTTTTATTATGCGAATTAAACTTTTACGGTTAATTTAAACCATCTGCACTCTGCACGCTCATAACTCATAAGCTACACTAGAGAAAAAATCTCACGCCAACTGAATAAAAGTACAAGGTCAATCTATTTTGAGAATATATAACACGGTAAGTAAATATTTATTTGATATGAGTGCTCTTGGCGCCGGATGACCCGGTGGATTTTATATTTATTCTAACCAAAGATCATGGATTTAAATAAACTAGTATGTTTCTGTTTTGTTTCATCATTATCATGCTCTCATTTAGATTATAATGTATTTCAATATGTATCTCGTTAGAGAGTAGATATAAGGCCATGGGCCGGGACAGTAAAAAGTTATTGGGATTTTCTGTCGAAAATTTATAGTAGCAGTCCGGAGTCTGAAAGTACATCTCGTGCCTCGGAAAGAACATAAAATTATTGGTCTTGCGCTTGAACTCGTCTCGGTCGTGTCGGATTGCCGTCCCATCGGGTTATAAGAACGAGGGAATATAGAGTGCACTTAGGGCATACTTGTTGACCATAATATGCTCTGCGTTGGCTAATCTCTCTTGAGATAGGACACCGGGCCCGACCTGGGAATTGAACCCAAGACCACCGGGTCTGTGGCCTTATGTCACGAGCTGTAACGAGAGTTAATAAATAAGAGTTGTATAAAAGTACTCAAAGATTGTTTCTTGAGACATACATGTATGATTATAATAAAATTGAAAAATATATTTCGTGCGTAACTGCTTTATAGTAACTGTGATGAAAAAGAGATTTAATTGTCTCACCTTTCACGATATTCTGATCGAAAGTCGACGATCGGAAATTATCCCTTCTTCGATATCCTAACATCGCAGTTCAGATATAACTTCGATTACTATGAAACCCGAAGGTTCGCTGACGTCATGATTGGATGACAACCTCTGATGATTACCACAATGATAAGATCGTGTGTTAAATTATTGTCTACCGGCTAGTTAATAAGATTGAAAATAGATGTCAATTGAGAGAGATTTAATTGTTGCTTACTGTTTCTGAAACAATGTCAAAGTCAGATTTACTAATTTGACTAAATACTAAATGCTCATTGGTCACTTATTACGTCATCGGCTTCCATCGACCAAAAGTTATTCAGTAAGTAAAATTAGTTAATTTGACATTGATCACAATTTCAGTCTTTACTCGTTGAACTATTTTTTTTATCCCTTGTGCCTGTAATTACACTGGCTCACTCACCCTTCAAACCGGAACAAACAATGCAAAGTACTGCTGTTTTGCGGTAGAATATCTGATGAGTGGGTGGTACCTACCCAGACGAGCTTACACAAAGCTCTACCACCAAGATCTTCTATTTTCAAATAATCTTTATGTGTACTGATGATTAAAGTTTCACATCACATGTCTGTTGTAAGTGAAATGAAACAAACTTTCTTTTTCTTACATGTTTTGTGTACAGATGTCAAGAAAAATTGAATTTTCACGATCTTATTTTGTTTCTATTAAAAACATCTCTTAGACATCGTAAAAAAATAAAAACTATTCTGACTGACACGTAGGTATATGATTAATGTTTATTTTTATTATTTATTATATTAATATCCCTATTTAATAATATTAAAAATAAGATAAAATGATTTAAGATGCACAACAAGTCGCCCTTAATTATCAGACAACCATGTGAATAAAACACAGTAAATATAAATACAATACACACCCACACGCAAGCACGCACGCACGAGCACGCGATCACACGTAACACACAAACACACACACACAAATTAAGCTTGTAATATATGGGCCCTCATAACACACGATCATGGTGAAGGTTACCGATTATCTGGTGCAATAAAATAGTTCGCTTGCATGTTCCAATCACACCATCATATGACATTATATATCACGCTTTATCACGTACATAATATAATCAGTAACGATGATTTTTCAAAAGCGCTTGATTTATACGTTTCACAAAATTTATCTAGACCTAATATATTGTAGAGAAACATAATTTTAATAGACAATATACGTACAACTTATATCAGCACGTTTAGGAGAAGAGTTTTAGTAGATAACGTTAATAAATAAGTAGGTATCCCTTGTCAGTTTAACTCACTTTAAATTTAGACTATTAATGTGACAAGTATGAATTTCATGATTTTGTAATAGCCATATTCTTAAGGATTAAGAATGACAAAAGAATATTAAAGAATACACTTACCTTTATTTTTAACTTGTCATTTGTAATCAAGTTTATAAGTCTATGGTCTGAAGATTTACTGTGTGTTTTAAAAATTTATACCATTACGAAGGTCATGTTTCGTTCAGGTATGTAGATCTGATATTGTGTTTGCGTAATAATCCGTGAACCTTGACCCCGCTGCAGGTAGGATTATCTTCTAATTACGGAATTCGTTAACCTAACTGCATTGACTTGAATACTGCATGATAATAACATGATATGATTTTGTTACGTCATAATATTTTTTTTTTAATTAGAATGTTTTGTAGTTTTCATCATAATAAAATATCGTTCTTTAAGCATTATATTAAATTATTGCAATGCCGTTTAATTAATGAGTTATACACGTTTTCTCAAACATTTGCTATTATACAAACTTTTGTAATACATAAGGTATATTAAATAAGCTATCGAGGTATATCTCGCTAGGATATACTTTGTATACTTTCATTTTATTATACATAATTTATATAAATAACATTACTTTGTGACAGGACTTTGTTTAAGTTCGTCTAGGTACGTAATTAATATATATTAAGTGGAGTGGGTGTCCACTTTATAGGTATTAATTAAATCTACACCATTAATTATGTAAATATACGATTTTTGTGTTTCGGCTTGAATGGTGAGTGAGCCAATATAATACCAAGCACAATGGCCATAACTACTTAGTTCACAAGTTTGGTGGCGCATTGGCGATGTAAGGTTATTATTTCGTACAGCATCAATGTTTATGGGCAATGGCGACCACTTGGACCACCAGGTTGTCCATATGCCAGTCAACCTACCTGTAAGAATATAAATAATTATATTACCTATTAAGTTATTCACTTTAAAGGCTTAAAGAACGCATTTAATGAACTGGTTTAAGATGCTGCAAGCGTATGCCGTTCTTAGTTAATTTATTATTCATTAATAGAAGTTCAAAGTTGCAAACATTACACGAATTTAGTGTTGATCCTTTGATAAGGGCCATAAATATCCCTTGTAACGTACAACAGATAAGTTAGATTTGTTCTACATCCCATGGCTTCCCATCATTCTAACTGTAATTGCCGCTTCACTTTTATTGATGTGAAAGTATATTTTTTATTTCTTTTCAAAAAATCAATGATTACCGTCAAATGAGGCATGTCATGTCATTATTCAAAAAAAAACTCGGTACGGGAATAATATAAATAAGTCAGGGAATAACTCGATTTCTTGCCAGTAGACAAGTAAAATACAACGAATATACAAAATAAAACGGGTTTTTTTAAATTATTATATTATTTAGTATATACATAATTTGTATGTATGTATTTTCGTAATTTTTGTTTTAATATGCCGCATTAATATCAATATTTGCTTAGCAACAATAATGCCGCCAGAACACCTTCAGGCAATAAGACCGCCTTTTGTTACAACTTTGTTAGTTAGTAAACTATTTATTTATGCTTATATATTTTTACAGTAAACTTCTTAGCTTACACGCAAATGTATATCATCCCGTGCTTATGTATATGTCATTTCTATTAATATGGTGAACTGTACTATTTATGGGATAGCAACCCCTAAAATAGGAAGTATATATTTATATTTAATATTGAAGGAGTTAGGAAGGAAACGGTAATTTGGAGTGTACAAAGAATAATTTCACACATTTTAACATTTGTATAATTTTGAAACAAATACTATTTATTATACGTATATAGCTAGCTTAATGTAATAAAGTAGCGTTGTATATTGATTGTTTTTATAGAGAGGTGGCAGTGTTAAAAATATCTTTCTCCGTGAAGGACGCATTGACTTTGGGCAGCCGGACGCTAGTTGTTTTTAAAAAAAGTAGCCAATAGAGTGCATCGCACGTGTCCAGCGCTCATTTATCTTTGATCATAAATTACAATTTGAAATCACCAATATTCCTTATAGAACGTTACGCGAATATCGTTAGTAGGTTTAAAAGATAACCTTTCTATTTCAAAAGTATATGTATGAATACGCGTGCGTGAAAAGGATAGAAGATGTGTGATTAATCGAAGATTGGCTCTTGTACTCTGCACGGGAGAGAAATGCAGGCCAATAAATACAATAACGTCAGCATAATAATAAAATCGTGTAAATATTTAATATTATTGAAAAATTACTTTGAATACATTTACAGTAACAGCCCGTGAATGTCCCACTGCTGGGCTAAGGCCTCTTCTCCTCTTTTTGAGGAGAAGGATTGGAGCTTATTCCAGGACGCTGCTCCAATGCGGGTTTGGTGGAATACACATGTGACAGAATTTCTGTGAAATTTGATACATGCACGTTTTCTTCACGATGTTTTTCTTCACCGTCAAGCACGAGATGAATTATAATCACAAATTAAGCACATGATATTTATTTAATTAAGCACATAATTCAGTGGTCCTTGCCCGGGCTTGAACCCACGATCATCGGTTAAGATTCACGCGTTCTTACCACTGGGCCATCTCGGCTCGTTTTTACATTTAATCATTATCAATACATTAATAACAATTATAGTCAAGTAAAATTACACTTACAGTTACAACTACAATGTAAACTATAACAAAAATCGGGGAATTACCGGCAAGCTTCTTATATCGTGTAATATCATAATGGGTTTCATTATTAAAGACGGCGGGCGTCAAATAATATTATGCCACATTCACACTTGGGTAAAATGTACGCAAATTAATGATTCAGGGTTTTGGATATAATGTGTAACAGCCTGAACAGTATAATGAAAGTAATATCATAATAACCATATAATTAATATAATATAAGCTTTTAATTAATAAAAAAATAAACTTATTTCGGCCTAGCTCGCTCGTCTTCGCCAAGTGTCTGGAGTGAAATGTTTGATAAGGAATCGTCATCGTTCCAATAAAATGTCTAAATATACAATATATATTATGTATATATATATATAACGGGACGTCGGGAAGCCGGGCTCGAATCTAATAACTGATTCGTGAACTCACATGGTGGGCGTTATACTTCAGGAAACGTTAAAATTGACAGCAATGTTGACTTTTGTTACAATTTTAATTTTATAAACACTTATTACTTGTACAATTAGGGATTACAATAATAATTAGCGATTTAGGGTCAATGGGTTTGCGAATGATCACCGCGTACAACCGTCGTCAACAAGTCCATCATTGACATGACGTTCGCCGTGACAGACACAACTCCATTCGGTGTTAACCGCTCTAATAAACTGAACAGAATAATTTACCAACAATAAAAATTAACAAAATTAACTATAACTCTCAAAATTAACTGATTTTCTTTATTTATCGCTCCGATATATATAATAATATGTTTTTTCTCCGATTTAATTTGTTTTTGCTGTCGGTACGTAACAGGTTCCTTCTAATCGATACAGGATTGGATTGGAAATGCGGCTAACCGTAAAAAAATATCCATTGTCAGGCAAAACCGATCTTCTAAAACCAAAACTCGTATGCCGTAGGTAATGTATGTAAACCCATACAGTGTCGTTTATAGAACGGATGCTATGCTATTTATATCTTTAGATTAAAGCGATATCGCATTTTGGGGGAAATACATACATATGTGCGACTCACTGGGGATGCACCGGAAAACCTACAAAAAAACCAGCGGTACCCACTACCTTTTCGGAGGGCGTCACGGAATCGCTTGCCCATATTTTAATCTTGTCCCAGCCCAGTTCAGGGGCTCAAGGGGAACGGACGTCCTAACGGTGCCTCCTGTGAGTCCAGACCTCGACTTAGGACGCCGTTGAAGTCGGGGACCATGAGAAGTGGTGCAGTGCAATTTGTTGTAATAATTCATCTGATGTTCGATGGTGAAGGAAATAATTGTGAGGAAACCTGCACGTGTTCTGCCTAATATGTATCCACCAACGTGCATTGGAGGATCGCAGGCTCTTATATTTAGCCACTTGACCGAAGAGGCGGTCATGATGACGATGATAGTCAATGTCACAAAATATTTTCTGACACTTCAAGATCGAATCCGGTTGTGTGTTTCGTTCTTACAGAATAGTTCTATTGAGTCGTAAATACTAATAAAATTTTATATATTTGAGAGATTATTGTAAACGTATTTCATGATAAATATTTGTTTTACATAACTACATAACTTACACACAACTCAAAAGTGATGGTATTTTAAATCATCGTTTGATTATTGTAAGTTATACCGATCCCGTCATAATCCCATCCCACGCTGAACCGGCGTACACCTAAATCCCGGGTTTCACGGGATTGCGATTCACATTCATATTAAAGCTTTGAGTATTAAAGTGTTATTTTACACGTAATGCTGTGCTCAATTTTAGCCTAAACATAATAAAATGAAATGTAATCAGTTTTATCTAGAAGCGTACGTAGACAATTCGGAGCCCTTCGTTGTTCATGACGAAAACTACAATTAAAAATCAAAATATTCTTAATTCAAGTACCAGGCTAATAGCATTTTTGAATCGTCATTTTTATTTTTATATAGCGTAGGTAGGCGGACGAGCATATGGTCCACCTGATGGTAAGTTGTCACCAATGGCCTTTAACATTAGCAGTGTAAGATATGTTAACCATCGCTTATATCGCCAATGTGCCACCAACCTTAGGAACTAATATGTTATGTCCCTTGTGCCTGTAATTACACTGGCTCACTCATCTTTTAAACCGAAACACAACAATACCAAGTACTGCTGTTTTGCGGTAGAATATCTGATGAGTGGGTGGTACCTACCCAGGTTTTTCACTGGAAGAAGGCATTTTCGCCTTTCCCCCACAATAGTATGTGGGGTTTGCCGGTGCTGATGGCGCCGGAATACCCACTAAAAAACCAGCGTACCTTCATCGTCTCTTCCGTGGAGCGGCACGAGAATCGAGATCGCTTGTGCATACTACCGCGACAGCCTGACGTTTAGCCTGATTACGCGGGCCTCATTTCTTAGTTGGGTTCCCGGCATACAGATAACCCAACTAGCCCTGGCGATGCTTACGACGGGGCGAGAAGGTGCGCATAGCGCCTCGAGGACATGATAAAATGTAACACGAAAACTCTGCTTAAAATATTTATTTTATAAATATTAATTTTTTTATACAATATTAATACGTTTAGAAATGAAACATATAAAAAAATGTTTAAAGAGAACTTACGCTTCGGATAAAAGGACAGTATTGTTAAGAAACAAAAAAAAAAAATTAATTAAAAAAGTGAGAGCGATTAGAAATATTGTTTGCCCATTGGTTGACATTCGATGGGTGATCATTATCAAAAATTTGATGAAAGCATATGAATTTGCATGTTTCTTTACATTATTGTTTTCTACTCTTATTTGTGATTTTTTTTTTATTGATCAGGCTTAAAGTTCGGCAATAGAAAACAAAAAAAGAACAGAGAAGAAAGAGGTACTAAGCTGCTTTATCTCTGTCTATTTATATACGGAAGATACCTGACATTAAAAGAAAGTGATATAAATGCACTTATTTATCGAAGATGCAGCCAGCGTCGTAATTTCGTCACGTCCGCTCTTTAATGGTTAGAGCCGCAATATTTCCACAATGTCGAGCATTCCTCGATAAGGAACGGAAGTGAATCCGGATTAGTTAGTAATAAAAATATTATCAACACTTTATTGAAGAAGACGAGATCGACTAGTGGTAAAATCTTAAACGAAGATTACTAAACTTTCATAAGCGAAAACCGAATTAAGCTTCATACCTTCTTATCAAAAGATATGAGGCCTTAAACCCAGCAGATAACAAAATAAATAAAAAATATTCGAAACATGCAAATTGTAGTTTTCATTTGTTTTTGAATTGAATTTCATTCAAATTTTGCGATTGTTAAGTGGCCATCTTGCATTCGGGTTGCGTGATTCACACCCAAATCAGATTTGTTTTCAACAGTATTTGAGCTTCTCCGCCTTATTATCATAATGCTCTTCAAACATCTCTTCTATTCGTATATTATTTTCTTTGGCTTCTATCGATTTGTATTTTGGTAAATCTTTATCAGTGATTCGGAATTTCGAAGCTGCTTATAAGCTCATCATTGTTCTTGGATCATTGCTGTATTCATAGAATATTGTGTCTAAAATAGTTAGAAGACTCAATGGTTTGTGAAGCTATAAAAATGTGTAGCAATAGTTAATACTTCCATGACATTCGTGTAATCATTCCGTTGTCATTTAGTTAAAGTCTGATATTGTCATAATTGAATGTCTTCTACTTACAAAATAAGATAGATATACTGTATCTTCTAGTCGTCTCTGTGCATATTGTTCTTAATATTTCTCCTTTATTATTTTTACACAGTAAATAATGTTACTCTGCAAAAATTTAATTTGTTAGACCTAGAAGTATCTCTTATGTACATTTGTATAAAATAAGAAGTCCAAATGAAATTAACATAAATATATACAAAATACTAGTAATCCGTATGTAAATGAATGATGTATTAAATAAATGTACCTATTCTAAGATAATATGTTATAATAAGTTTTTGGCATAACTTGTAAAATCTTTAGATTATAATAGTTTATAATTTTTTAAGCCTGTATCGACTTATTTTGTATTTTCGCGTTAAGTGAATAGTGTAATATTCTTAAGAGAAAATAAATTCTTTAAACCAATAAATAAAAGCTGTTAATAATACGCGACCAATGGGGATGGGAGAGCTATGAAAGCAATTTCCAGATTTAATAATTTCTGCTCTAAAGATAAACTTCAAATACATTAAATTTTTTATTTTAATTATAAACATTAAATTAACCTTAACATATTTATTGACGAAAAAAAAATATGTTCTTAAATAAACCGTGAATTGTTATGTACTTCTTATATTTCGTCATAGTTTTAAATACATTATGAATGTTTCATACAAAATATAGTAAATTTGTTTTCTAAATATTTCTCATATTCTTATTGATTATATACCATTTATATATAACAGTATAATATAACATAATTTATGTATTACAAAGTATTGGCTTAAGCTGGTGCAGTTAAAGACGTCGGAGTATCTCCCGAAAATTTAAATATAGACAAATACGTAACCACGAACATGAAACAGTAACAATTGAATTATAGACAAATAAGAACGTGGAATTTAAGATTGTCACGTGAATTGTCTTGAATTTACATATAGAATATATAATAGTATTGTATACTCAAACATTATCCGAAACGCGCTGTATCATTTGGTATAAGTTTCATATCTATTGGTTTAGTAGTCAAGTAATACCAGTAAAACGACTTCTCATTCATAAGAATAGATCTATCTATTAATACTCTCGTGATTGAATGCTGACTTTATATAGTTTGGGTGTAACTCACTCACTTATATCATTACCAACTATTAATACTTTGTATTTTGGTTTTAATGGAGAGACAGGCGCAAGGACACAACGTGATACATCCCGTGATAATCGGAGTTGCATTGCCAGCCGGCACGAGTTGACCGCTTTTCAGGATGACAGCTAATTAGCAGACAACCTCTTCGAAACTAAGGGTTATTGATAAAAGTAAAGCAATGCATAAATGTTATACAGGCAGATTTTAATCCGAAAAATGTACACCGATACCGCTTTCATCACGATGGTTTTCTTAACCGCCAAGCGCGAGATAAATTTATTGGAAACACAAAATATGTACCTACATAAAATTAAAGTGTACCGTATTTAAACACGAAGTTTTCGTTTAAGGTTCAGGCTTGAAAAATATATTAGTACGTCATCAATGCGACCTATTCCTGTTTGATCGTAACGTATATTTCTTATAATTGCGCAATTTTCACATTCTATACTGCTAAGTAAAATTAACATATTCTTCTATTCTAAGTCTTTTGATTATTGATCGATATTTGACGATGGCGCAACAGCCTACCAATGTGCGTGAAGTATTTAGTTCGATTAGTAAATTTGACTTCATCATCACAGAAACTGGCGATTAGTGTCTATTTATTTTTTTATTTTATTGTATAGGTTGGCGGACGAGCATATGGGCCACCTGATGGTAAGTGGTCACCAACGTCCATAGACAATGGCATTGTAAGAAATGTTAACCATCACTTACATTGCCAAGGCGCCACCAACCTTGGGAACTAAGATGTTATGTCCCTTGTGTCTGTAATTACACTGGCTCACTCACCCTTCAAACCGGAACACAACAATACAAAGTACTGCTGTTTTGCGGTAGAATCTCTGATGAGTGGGTGGTACCTACCCAGACGAGCTTGCACAAAGCTCTACCACCGAGTAAAAACTGTCTATATATATTCCTTCTGTTAACGATTAGTATGTAAACAAGATCATCTCTTTAGCTACTAACGGTTCAAAGGAACCGCTCCATTTGAAAAGGCTTAAGATGGGATGCACGCAAAAAGTGCACAACGCCGCTAAAGAAGTTTTCACTTCAAAATATACAAATTTCTAGTATTTATATTCAACGACCAAAATAATCTTTGTTTAACGGAAGTTTACTTAAATACTGATTTCTCTCTTTCTTTCATTATTAATTTCATAATTTGACATCCGAAAGAAATATACATGAATTATTTCATCGAATCACTTTCAATGACCATATTTATGTAGTTTGAGGTGTAGATCACGGTAAATAAGTCAGTCAGGATATATTTACTTTCATATACATATTATGTACATAAATAATATAAGATTCTTGTGTTTATGTAGTTTAGCTGAACTTTGGTTACATTATTTGTAGTATAATGGCGCTGTTCCAGTGAAATCCCAGGCGGTTGGAACATAAACAACGCTTATGGAACAACTTTTTTCATTTGTAGTTGTAGAGAAAGAATTGTTTCAAATAATTTCTATCCGATGTCGTGGTTACATCTGTTCGACTAACAGCTTCGTAGTTTGATGTTGTAACTTTTAGGTATTTAGGGTGTAGTATCCTCTAAGAGACTTCGTGGTAAAATAAATTGTGTCACAACATAAATTGATTTATAGATTAAGATGCCTATTTCAATTATTAGATAGCAGAGGTAGACGGTGGTCTTAAATATAAAAGATGCTTGTTTTGGTAACTCGCAAATAGCCATATTAATTTAAAAGAGGCAGTTATTTTGGATGCAATATTTCAGTATTGCAATGTTGCTGTGTTGCTTAGAGAACTTAAAAATATAATATTTCTAATATTTAATAAAAAAAAAAAGAAACATATCGGTAGTAGTAGTAGTCGGTGTAGTTCGGCAATTGTGTCTACACCATAAATTTTTACAGCTTTTTAGAATATTTTTACCAAAATTATTGCACTGGTAAATGAGGTCATATCGAACATGGAGGAGAAGATTACAAAAAAATATTGTGTATTTTCTTTGTCCATTTTCACAGGATTCTATAAACATATACTCATATTTAAAAATACTGTACACCTTCGGTTTACCTGCTCCGATGCGCCTTCAATCATTTAAACAAAATCATACTTTAAAGATATGGCTATAAGCGCGAAATTCATTCGAATTTATGCACATATCAGTTAAGATGTTCAATTTATGAAAGGTAAAGGAAAACCTATTTGGAGTCTCCTACATCTTAATAATTATTTGCTTCCGATCAAACTTTGTTACAGGTTGTGTGTATGAAACGAAATATTGTATTTTTTATTTCGCCTATAAACCACATCATAAAAACTTACTCTTTAATTTAAATATTTTTTGAAATATATTCTTTTAATTTAAACCAATTTAAAATCTTTATTAAGTTCATATGACTTAAACAAATCAAGGTCATATAAATAATTTTTAGACAATTTTTTTATAAATGTTATTATTTTGCCAGTGTTCATACGTAATGATATATTAAATAAACTTTTTTTTTTACAGGTAAGTAAATGAAATGTCTACAACCTTAAAGCTGTTGTTCTTAGGTAAGTAATTTTAAACTTTAGATCAGACGACTGTGGAGCATTACGAGAAAAAAATAAAAAGTAATACTGTTGGCATATCAAATCGTGCCTTGGTCTTTTTTCTCAATTTAAGTGGCTCAATGACGTCAATACAATAAAATAAATAAAGCATCCATGTATGTATGTACAATGTACAATCTTACGTCATAAATAGGTTTCGTCTGCTCCGTTTAGTTTACATTTTGAAAGATTTGTAACTTTACACAACTCTGACATAATATATTAACAAAATTTTAAATAAATAATATATTGAATTTGTATGTATGTATGTATTGTCTATACCCTTAACTGACTTCATTACTTATAACAAATAGGTAGCTCTTGTTAAACTTCTGTTTTACTTAGTTAGTGTTGTGTGCTAGCCCGTTTGTATAGCTAGGTCATTGTTGTGTTCTAGTTGGAAAGATGTGTGAGCCAGTGTAACTTCAGGCTCAAAAGATAACACCTTAGTTCCCTAGGTTGGCACTATGGTGATGTAAGGAATGATTTCCAACGGCGCTAATGCATTTACCTGCCCATTTACCTTTATTATAAAAAATATAACAAAGAATGATTAAAAAATTAAACACGCTGTTGCATAATTTAAACGTTATTAAAAATAATTGCACAATATATTTATAAAAGTGTCGTAAGAATAATATAAATAATACTCTATCCAGTCTATCCAAGTGGGCTTTTCTGAGCACTCTTGAATTGTCATCTTCAGACTTGCCTGTCAGTTTTGCGGGTGCGGATTTTCTTAAGAAGAGAATTTATCTATTAATAACTTCGGTGCTAACCTCTTGGGCTATTAACGTCCCTACTCCTAACACAAGCTTAACATTAAATTGGAGGATTAAATGGGATTGTTAGTAATTCCTTACGAGTACTGTGTATTTAAAAAAAAAAAAAACTATTATGAAGATATACAATGAAAATAAGATATGTAAGCAATTATTCACACCATCATAACCGCAATAACAGGATGTAAGTTGTTATGTGCCTGTGATTACAGTGGCTCAATTTATCAAAAACATCTGAGTTGGTTCATTAGTAAAGTGAAACGCGTGAATCTTAACCGCCTATTGCAGGTTCAAACTCACTAGCACCACTGAACTTTCATGTGCGTAATTTGTGTTTTTTTTTATTACGCATGCTTGTTTCGGATGAAAGTCTACCACATGTTTGTGCACCAACCCACTATTGGGGTAGCGTGGTGGAATAAGCTCCCCAACCTTCAAGTGGAGCGCTTACTCTTTATTTTACTCAATATTCAATCCATATATACAAAGTACTGCTATGTGACAGTGGGTTGATTATAAATACCCAGACGAGCTTGCAAAAAGCTCTAACACAAGATATTGTAAAGGTAACTGTAATGTAATGTATGTAAGATAGTTCATTGGTGCAATAACAATGGAAGGTTTATAAAAATGAAAGTTAAAACTGGATAGAGCAATTATTTAGCATTTAAATAGAGACAGCGAGTGACAGATCGTTTCACGGTTAGCGACCTTCGTTAGTGGTTCTGTTTTATTTTTATTCGCTCTCCTTACTTATACCGACCGTTACGCTATGGAGAATGTAGGTATCGTTTGAAATCCTGTATTCTCTCCTCCCATTTGAAGAGATAAATATGTTCGCTTTGATATTTTGCAATTGAAATGTAATGAAAATAATATGTGACGTAATAAGTTACCCAAGATATAGACTACCAGAAAAACGTGCATAATGCTGATAGTGTAATATTTGACATTTCTATCAATAATAAATTATTGTTAATGTTCATTATTTAATATTTTTACAATCTTTTTTTTATGTAAATTTTGTAAATCTTTCAATATGTGTTCTTCTAATTTTCAATAATGATCAGGGTCCATATTTGACCATTGGGCGCACACTGGTATTAATTTAGGTGTAATATAAAATTATATTTTCAAGTTACTTCATACCTATTTCTATAACATCCTTCCTTATTCTTTGTTGTGTAATAATGTTTGCTCTACTCGATCAAAAATTGTAACAGATGGTAGACATATAGTTATCCTCTTCATTTCCCCATCGATCAATCGGTTAAAACGAGACGCAGGTACATGTTTGTTTAAGGAAATTTACAAAAACAACTGAACACGTAGGCAATTTTAAATGTATTTGTCTACAAAATAAAGAACAGTATTGCCTGTAGCTGGATACGTAATGTAACATTTCAATACCAGATACATAATTTTGTCACTTGTTATGACAGGGACGTGTTGGGTTAATAAAAAAATAATTCTCATTTCATTAATTTTTATTGAATTATAAATTGTTTTTAACATTCCAAAGCACATTTAATACAAATTGTTATACATTTTTAAGGCATCAAAACTTTATAGTTGCTTATAAGAGATTTTCTTTTTGAACCAAACTTAATAAAATAATTCCTTCGTGTTGATTTATTATTAAATATTTATGAAAAAAAAAAAACTAGCAGGCGTGGAAATTCACAATAATGATCCTCCTGACCGAAGCTGAACTCAGCGGCCATTCTCATTTAAGGCTAACACCTAAATACCTATAAGCTCTTAGCTGTGATGCAAGCAGATGCCTTTACAATTTAATTTTCTAACAGGAACAATTGAGACTGATTGTTTGGTTTTTAAAACTAATAGTGGGGTTCAATAACCTTATACGTAAGTTAATAAACCAACTGGCAATAACATAGTAATCATACTTAAGTAAACAATATTATACTCGTAAGGTAATATGTTTTCCAATTTAATCATGAAAAAATGTCCTTATCCATATCTGTCATAAGAGTCAAATTCATTAAATTAAAAACTATGAATTTAATATTTAATGTTGTAATAGCTGCGTAATTATACTTTAAAATACATATTTGTAATGGAACTTATTCTAACACATTAAATTCATTTTTTAAATATAAGGAATACGGAGTAATACTGTTGGCATCTTTCGCGTTTTCATGATTTCGCAGGATTTTTAAATTGAGCTGCGATACGAAGTCTTTGCTCATATAAATAATATAATGATAATAATATATATAGCTTTGTACGACAACAATGTATAAAAACTTTTCTTGTGATAGATAAAATAGTTTATTTAAAATATTTTTCTAACGGTATTTTCCTGTCACATATAAAAAAAAAATTTAACAAAAAACTATCTTAATAATATAATGTTCATAAAAATGTCATAAAAATATGCGTGATTAATGTAATTAGTCCAAAACTTATCAGATTATTCGCAGAAGAAACGGGTCTCGGTGGTTGATAATATTCGTCAAGTATCTTGTTCCAAAAGTCTGTCCGTTCACTATTACGATTGCCTAATCCTTCTTCCTTGTATATGATAAGGCCGGATTCAACGTCTCCGCCGCTTAAGTACAACAAGTTGATGCTACTGCTTGTTATGGGTCTCCATTCCACGCTGTTTGTTGGTTGAGGTATCCTTAAAAATTGTAAAGTAAAGATTATCATTTATAAAGTACTAGCTAAACTTTTACGTTGCTGAAACTAGCCGACAGATGACATTCCTAAGCCTAAGCTTTTCTACATGACTGCACGACTTTGAGCTTGTATAACGTTTTAACGCGTTGACTTAGAAACTTGAAATTTTGTATACATCTTAAATAAGCATATTTAAAAGAGATAATAACCACAAAAGTACGGCGCAGGAATTTTAAGCATAGGTTTTTGACATTTTCTGTGGTAAGGGAAGCGCGTGCTATTGGGTATAACAAAGAAATATTCTTGTGTTTTGCGAGGCTTTTGATGAGGGCTTCTGGGTGGGTCAGCCAAGCCTGTGCAGACTACCGCTCCAAAGTTCAATAACAATCAGATGAATAGCTTAGGAAATCATAAAGCGCAAACGTACATTAATTTTATATATTTAAAAGAAAATAATGCAGACGAAAAGACGAAATTTAAAATTTTGGTAATTTGGCAAAGAAATATTGTTACCATTTTAATAATGAAAAGAACTAATGACTACGACAGCCAGACTGTGGCTGTCTTAGTCATTTGTAGACCCTATTTTCAATTATGTATTATACATAAGATAAGAATTCAACTCTATCAGTATAGAAGCCTGACTGATTCGATGAAAATTCAGAACATCATGATTACTATGTGTATTTAAACAAAAACGTATCATTTATATCATAAAGCCATAGGTGATACAAAATAATTTAATGGTATTGACGTACGCGTCAACGCGCTGGACGAATGACTACCGCGTGATTCTCGTGAAATTTTCAAGTTATATAACCTCACATAACATTGTTGTTTTTCATTTTAGATTTACTTACCCTGTTTGAACAAAATGCACAGTTCGATCTACCATCGCTTTTTGTGGACCACTATTTGAATTTTCTTTTAAATCGTAATTAAACATATAATTCAGAATACCACCGTGCCTCACACCAGTCAGAGGTATTTGAGGATACGCCCAGTCGGAGTTTTTGGCGCCTCTGAATGCAAATTCAAACATTCTCACTTCAGATTTCGAAGTAAGGGCTCTCTCAATAGTTCCTCTTGTTACTGGTACTAGTACTAGAGCGTCTCCTTGGTAGTCTAAGAAATCTTCAATAGTTTCCATATTAACCATACGTTGGTTGAAATAAAACTCTCGAATAATCTTGCTTACGTTTAACCTATCGTTTTTAGACTTAAATGCAAGGTCTGCCGTTAAGAAGTCCTCAAAGCTGGTATCCATTTTTTCGAGCCAATTATTGAGAGCGGCTTCTTTAGCACGCATTGTGCCTTCCCTATCTGTGAAACCAGCCACATAAGGTATATCAGTATAGGCACCAGATCTCAATATATTAATGGGAGCATCAGAAAGGAATGTTCCATTTGGATTCAATTTAACGTTTTCAATACAGGGAGCAAATAATAGCGTATTGTTATAAAATTCAAATTCGTTTAGTACAGTAGAAAGTACATTTATATCAGTCGTAGAAAGTAATTTCGCTAATTCACTAGGGTTTTTGTCAGTATATTGCAATTTCGCTCCAAGTTCCTTTGCATAACCTATAGGATCATATGCCATAGCCCACGGAGCTAACGCTGAACCACTGATAACCATGGCATTATGAACTAAGCCTTTAGATAATGGCGACAAAGTGATCAGATCAACCATAGCTGCTCCAGATCCATGACCGAGTAATGTTACTCTGCTGGGATTCCCTCCAAATGCGGCTATGTTAGATTGAATCCAGTTTAATGCATGGATGACGTCTTTCAATCCAGCATTACCAGGCGCTTCAGGAACGCCTAGACAAAGGAAACCAAAAATAGAAAGCCTATAGTTAATAGACACAACTACTACATCTTTTTGAACTAATTCCTTAAATGAA
The DNA here is from genome assembly GCA_905220585.2 of Nymphalis polychloros. Taxonomy (NCBI): domain Eukaryota; kingdom Metazoa; phylum Arthropoda; class Insecta; order Lepidoptera; family Nymphalidae; genus Nymphalis; species Nymphalis polychloros. The sequence continues at coordinate 9,712,788 of HG992258.1, read as the reverse complement.
TACAAAATCTTGCTTGTCGATTGATATTCTTCGCCTTCAAGCCATACTAACACTGGTTTCGGCGTCGTCAAGTTCTTTGTGTGAATGTTGAGCACAAGACAGTCCTCAATACCAATGAGTCCTCGTGGAGAAGGTTGAGCGCATATTATGTCACTGCTGATAGCGTGATATTCGCCAGGGTATACAGCAGGTTCAGTTGGTGCCTGAAAATAAACAGTGAATTTTGTATTAATACATTATTAACTTCAGCATGTTCATTATTGTTTCGTATACATATGCAAGTTATAGGTTAGGAATTACAAATCATATAATAAAATTTTCAATCAAAATCGGAAATAGCTCAAAGATTAAAATATATTGGTTATACTCTATTACTTTTTATCTTTTAAATAAATATTTCTGTTTATCTATCTTATCAAATTTACAAAACTTCATATATCTAAGAAACCTAGAATCTTATCGATGTAGAGTAAGTTGTTAATCATGTTTCTTGAAAATTTACCCATATCTTTTATAGCTTAGTGATTTTACCATTTCATTTAATTTATTTCTAATTGGTTGAATATTTCAATTTATTTATTGTACATAATATACAAGTAATATACGAATGGTATAACGATAATATCGTTTCAAAAACGTTTTCAATCTATTGTTACTAAAAGTATATTAGCATTGTATATAACGTTCAAATTGATCGATTCCTTAAACCGGTTTTGGTGATTTCTTCTTTTCGACAGCCAGCCACAAAAACTGCATGCCCATAAAAACTTACAGTTCGTCTGCATTTAAATTTGAACATTGTGTAACTGGCATTACGGCAAAATTTCCTTTAACATGATAATAATAATCTACTGAACGATAAAATTGAAGGTACGATAAGCCTAAAAGCTAAGTACATAAGGTAAATTATACCACATAATTCACACTCCAGAAGATACATGTACAAGTCACCAATTAATGAAAATATAGTCGGCGTCCAATTAAACTAGGATTTAATGATTAATCAGACGCTTTGTTTAGTCTCCACAACTATAATAATAATGTTTTCATTATAGAAGAGACTATACGTATAAATTACTTAAATAAATAAATAAATGAAGTTATCTAATTTCATATGGTAAATACCACTTCAATTAATTAACAAGAATATTATCATTAATTTCAATAACATACATTACTTAATGATTGTCATATAATTATATTTTTATTTAAAGTAAAAATATTTTATATTAATTTCGCTTGTATTTGTAAAATTAACAGACGATTAATATGTATACTTAAGTACGTATGGCCATAATTAATTCAACACACATATTATTGTTAGCGTAGGTAAACAACAAAGTTTTTTGTAAATCTTAGTTAAACAGTCATTGAACTTTTTGTAATTAAATTTATAAAAAACTTACCTTGAATCTATTTTCACCCGAGGTTGAACCGCCATAGTGAATTCCATAGAATGATAAGTAATCTCCATCAGCGACTCGAGATCCTATTATGACACCTTGCGTTATGTTCACCGTTGGCGCGTCTTGCGCGGACGCAGCCGCTATCGCACACAGGCACAAAAATAACAACATTACTCACACATGCAAATGGAACCGATCGCACGTGTAACACGTTTAATGTTCCGTCAAGGACTGAATACTGAATAGTACTTTATTCTGACTGACGTATGACGTTATAGTCATGCGCCGTTGCGATTAGAAAAAAATCGAATAAGTATCGATTCGTCACGTGTTAGTGACTTTATTTGCTATTTTTTTTTAATAATAATTTATTATTGTTAATTAAGACGTTCAATTGAGCTCCTATAATAGTAAAGTATTTCCAAATATTTTTTACCCTGAGTTAAAACAATAAATGTGTATGGATTTATTCGATTGTGTACATACATTTTTCGCATCGAATCCAACTTCTAGGAACAGATAACAACTGCACCGCCTGCTATCTTTTTATTGCAAAGATATGATATCAATCAGGTCATCCCTAACATTACAGAGTCGAGAGCCTTTTTTAGATCCAATCCCGTACGTAAAGGTTAATTTCTATTACGGCATTTACAATGCAAACTTCCATTTTGCAAAGTACGTTATGATTTTTTGAAACATATTACCTTACCTTTAACTAATATATTGGTATATTGTAAGCTGACTCTGACTCCTCCATAATGATAGCTGTCGATTCAGTCATATCCTCCCTTGATAAAGCCACGTAGCTTATGAACGCTCTTTAAAACTTCCGTTTGATTCATTTCGTTAATAATCGAAATCGATGAATACAACACTACTTGAGTTTTTAATATCGTGAGGTATCGGATACAGATAATCTAGTTAAAATATTTATTTTTAAGAGTTGTTCGAATTAATTATTTTTATTTATTTAATTGGTTTTAAAATAATTATTTTAGGCTGCTTGCCGAGTTCATATATTGAAGATTCAACGCTTTATTGTAAAACTTACTTGATAAAAATACATTATATTTGATTTATTTGGTTCGTATAATATGTTATTCAAAATGAAGTTACTACTGAGTTTCTTTCTGGTTTTTGTCAGTAGATTCGACATCTGAAACGGTAGCTATATATTTTATTTACTCGGTGGTAGAGTTTTGTGCAAGCTCGTCCGGGTATGTACCACCCGTCAGATATTCTACCGCAAAACAGCAGTACTTGGTATTGTTGTGTTCCGGTTTGAATGGTGAGAGAGCCAGTGTAACTACAGGCACAAGCGACATAACATCTTAGTTGCCAAGGTTGGTGGCGCATTCGCAATTTTTTTTTTTTAAAGAAATGTACAATGCCACTATCTATGGGCTTTGGTGACCACTTACCATCAGGTGGTCCATATGCTCTTCCGCCTACCAATGTTACAAAAAAAAATTAATTAATTCTAAAATGCACGAAAGTTCTTTATTTAATATTAATTTTAAGATTAAATTTAATATTCAAAACTTAATTTAATAGTCAAAACTTAACTTTATGACATTTTGAAAAAGCCAAACAGAAGACGATAAACCGTTTTATCCGTGTCACGTATATTATTATTCAAGGTTAATAAGCGGGTAGTAAAAGAAAATAATTACATAAGTACGTTATCAGCACGATACGTTATTTCATTCTTAAAAACGTTTTTTAAACTTGTGTGAAATAATGTAACATAATTGTAATCGTATAGTTTCGAAGATTGTGCTGTAGAACTATTCTGTAAGAATATATGTATGTGTATTATATGTGACCTTAATAATTATTAAAATATCTAAAAAACATGCATAATTCAATTAATATACCATGAAAATTATTATAAAATAATATCAACTGAGTACCTTGCGGGTTATTTTTGTTAGAATCTACATTCCCAAACAATGGTAGTTTTTTTAAAGTGGTTTTATGATAAATAATGAATGTTATGTTTTTAAGAATAGTGCATCACTAAATTCGGTTTCCAAAATTTATTGAGTGAATTGCGTCTCTACATTACGAAATAAAGGTCTAGACCGATTTTCATTTTTTCTTTTTATCAGTATGCTATGCCAATGCATAGTATGACGTCAAAATAGCTTTTTGTAAATATGGAAAACAATTTTATTTTATATAGGTGGTAAGTGTATATGGAAACCTCCATATATTATAAATTTCTATATGAAAAGATCGTATTTAAATAGGCGTATAATATCATCGGATATCGTTAGTTATAAACTATAGAAATAAATACAATTATTTTGGAATTTAACGTGAGCTCTTAGCAGGTGTAGTGTTTTATGACTTTAAAAAACGCCTTAGAGTTTTTAGAGGAGACGGCTTGGAGCTTACTCCACCACGCTGCGCCAATGCGTGTTAGTGGATACACGTAGTTATCATCCGCTACATGAAGGTTTCCTCACGATGTTTCGAGATGTTTTATCAATACAAATTAAGCATATGATTCAATTTCATGAGCAAATTCAGTGGTGCTTGTACAGGTTTGAATTTAGAATCATCGGTTACGATTCTCGTCTTCTAATCATCGGGGCATCATGCATCACTTTATTGCTTCGTTTAATATAGATTTTGGCCTTTAATTAGGTATGTTTGAATTAAGACCATATTCGAGAGTTTTTATCAGTAAAGCGAGTCAAGGCTGCCTTAGAAGAACCCAGCCATTTTTTCCAACAGTAACCGACGGTGTTTATTAAGTGTGAAAGAGACGAAGCATATATTATGTAATGTTATTATTCTAAGACAATACCAGTATTATCCATTATTTATCGAGATCTAAATACTTCGCTTGATATTATTATATAAGACTGGTAAGTGTTATAATTATTCGCTTGTATTTTTTTAACTTACTTAAAAGTTATGAGACTTCTTAATTCGAAATTTAAATATAAATTCAATAATAGGTGAACATGTTGTATTGAAATCTTACCCTCTTTAATGCATTTTTTTTTTCAAATGTGTAGACAGACTGTGTGCCAATTGATCGTAAGTGGTCAAGATCGCCTACAGTTAGAAATACTGACCATCCCTTGTGTTTTGCGCCAGTACCCTCGCTCATCTTTTAAACCGGGTCACAACATTAAGTATTGCTGTTTGGCGAATATGTAATGAGTGGGTGGTACCTACTCAGACGCGTCCGCACAAGGTCCATTATCTAATCTGCACGTTTATCTTAAGTACCTTTGTTTTTTACCGTTAATTTAAAAATCTATTTAATCACGTGACTTTCTACTCATAGTAGAGCAGAACAACCAATGGGAGATAATTCGAAATAACGTTAATACTTTTGTGCTGTCTTGAGGAAAAATTTATAGATTCTTATATCCGTGATACTGAAATCTCTTGTAAAAACTGTCGGCACTTCAATTCTAATACGGTATTAATATGTGTTGTATAGATATATGACATCTGGTGGCCTTCAATACTTAAACGTAACGTTACGCGTTATGATAATTAATGACTTAGTAACGACTTAAATGATTTTTTTAATTTGTCAAAACATATATTTAGCGATTTGTTTGTTTTAAAAAAAAGTGTGTTTTAGGCTGATTATTTGTTCAAAGATCGGTAAATTCTTTAAGCCTTACATATAAGTATACATTTATATATGTACATATATTAAAAGAATCGGTGATAACCATTTCTCTGTGCTCGGCGGGTAAAGAAAACATCTTGAGGAAATTTGTAGCAGCAGGAATTCAATGCAATTATATTTTAGTAGCTGCTCCGTGAAGTTTCACTCGTGTTTAATGTTAAAGCCTCGCTGTGGCTCATTTACTGTTACTACCCGAGCAAAGTCGAAATAGAAATGCAATATAAAATCCCAGGCCCTTTGTTGACCTTCAATAAAATTAATTTGTACACCATATCAATACTGTCACGGTTAAACCTCTTAACTGATTTTGATGAAATTTTGTATGAAACAAGTTTGAACCCAAAGGAAGGACTTAAATTTTATTTTACTTAACACCAACAACAAAATCGCGGGCGAAGCCACCGGCGAAAACTTATTATATTTATAAAATAGACCATATTATACCTAATTGTTTTAGCAGTAACTAATGTCTACTCAACACATAGTATGCTGTTAACAGTTTTGTTCACAATTTTGTATATGATTTCATTATAAAGATTTCTTGCAAATTTAATGAAATAATGACATTCGTTCATCCGTTGCTGTTGTCTTTCTTACTTTTATGACTCTTAACACTCATAAATACTTCTTAAATTGTACAGTTAGAACAAAAGGAAAAGTAAATGCCTGAAGGCATTATACGTCGTCCTTAGAATTAATATATATTCACAATGTTTTGTTAACTATAAATGCCGCCGCTTATTTATTAACACAATGGTATGAATTAAATAAATTGTATGACTTGTTTTCGAGACCAAAGCGGACAGATACGCAGAAACGCGTCTGCGCGATCGTTACTTCGTGCAAACTATTATATCGACTTACAAATCCGCGCAATAGCGCAAATTTGCTCGACGGTCGTGACGCGAGCGTTGGAAGGGGGATTTTTGGACTAGTGACTAGGTAAAATGCTCACAAGTTCATATAAATGTATGTTATATTAATTAAGTTAAGAAAACTGTTTTTTTTTAATGAATAAAAATGTGGCAACTTATGTTTATTTTTTTGCTTAGTATTTTAAAAATGATTACATAAATAGAACCGACTCACGATATCTAATAACCATAATAAAATTACTATCAGCAATTCTTTTTTATAGTATAAGTAGGCGGACGAGAAATGATGGTAAGTGGTCACCAACGCCCATGGACAGTGGCATTGTACATTTCTGACTGCCTCGTTGGTCTAGAGGCTACATATAAGGCCGCAGACTCGGTGGTCGTGGGTTCAATTCCCAGGACGGGCCAATAAATAATTATTGGGTTTTTCTGTCAGAAAATTCTCAGTAGCAGCACGGAGTCTGGAAGTTGGAAGTGTGTACACTCCCGTGCCTCGGAAAGCACGTTAAGCCGTTGGTCCTGCGCCTGCACTCTTTCCGGTAGTGTCGGATTGCCGTCCCATCGGATTATGAGAGCTAAGGAAAAGAGAGTGCACCTGTGTTTGCGCACACGTTTGTGCACTATAATATCTCCTGCGCAGTTGGCTAATCTCTTGAGATTGGCCGCCGTGGCCGAAATCGGTCTGGAGGACCTTTTTTACATTTCTTTAGAGAAAAATATCGCCAATGCGCCACCAACCTTGGGAACTAAGATTTTATGCCCTTGTACCTGTAATTACACTAGCTCACTCACCCTTCAAACCGGAAGACAACAATACCAAGTACTTCTATTTTGCGGTAGAATATCTGATGAGTGGGTGGTACCTACCCAGACGAGCTTGCACAAAGCTCTACCACCGAATATTCAATTCAATTATCAAAATACATGTGTCGTCACAATATAAATTAAAAATCTATTTAATCACGTTTTTTTTAAGTTTCGGAATGCATATTTTTCCTAGAATGGCCTCAAAAAAAATCACTGTATGAGTATGTTCATATGTAATAATAACGCATCAAAACTCTAAGTTGTTGTGTTCTAGTTAGTTTTAAGGTAAATGAGCTATTTTAGTTATAGGCACAAGGGATGTTCCAACTTAAATTAGATTCCATATATTTTATCATTCATGTTGAGCGGCGCTTTGATAGTGTTAGCGATAGCGCTTATAGTGCCAATGTGTATGACTCAACTTGCCTTAAAGGTAACAAGCGTGTCCATTTCATGTGATGATGTCCTGTTTGGTATACTACTTAAGTGCTAAACGAAAACAACAGTGGACTTTTACAAAGTTGTTTTATAGTCGGCATTAAATACAATGAAAGTATTCCCGGTGATAAAAAATAAGTATTATGTTGGTTCCGTCGCCCCCTTTTTCGTCTCGCTGCGTCCGCGCCACTCCCAACGCAATATATTTTTGTTGGCGCAACGTGGGGCTTGTTCCCGTGACATTTCGATACGTGACCTTATAGCCAGTAAACCAACGATGCAGTCAAGGTTGCCAGGCTAAAGCATCCTCCCTTGAGAAGAAAGTTTGGAGACTATTCCACCACGCTGCTCCAATGGTCGTCACGTCGTTGTCTCCACATTCGAGCACGAGATAAATTATAAATAAAATTAGGATTGCAGGGCTTTGTGCAAGCTCATCTGTGTCGGTACAACCCACTCATCAGATATTCTACTGACAAGCAGTAATATGTGATACTTACGATTGTTGTGTTCATGTATGGAATGGTTAATATTTTTACAGTGTCAATATTTATGAGTATATCACTTACCTATCTACTTATCTTTACCTTATCTATTTATAAAAATAAAGTTACATTAACATATTTGTTTTCAAACATTTGATAGTTAAACCTAACGTTCAAATGTAAATTATTCGTTTACAGCTAATTTTGTATCAACAGTAATGCATTGCTTACATGTCATAGTTAATTAGTTATTCTACGAACACCACTAAATGATAAATCGCATGATATGATATCGTATAAAAACATTATGATATGTCATTAATTTTTTAACACTGCAGGATTCAACTTAAATAGTGACTCAACAAATAATACGAAATAAAAAAAACTGTTAACCAAGAAATATAGATAAAATTAATAATTTATAACAAACAATTAAATTGAACAAAAATACTTTATAGAATATTTCTAAGGCACGAGAGCGTAAATTCTGCCAACTTCTGGTTTCTTCTCAAATCTTTCTGAAATAATATATATATATTTTTTACGCGAAATAGGTTTCGAACTCAAGACCACCCAGGGCTCTGTAGCGTTGTGTAGAATTAGTATAGTCTATATATGTACATATATGGCCAGTCTTTTGGTATAATACTGATAATACATATGATTAGAAATGATGTCTAGTTTTTTTCCGAATTCACGCAGAAAATACGAATGAAGTTTGCTCATAAATATATTTATTTGAATAATTTTATGGCGTTATAAAAACTTAGTTACAATTTGTGTGACCAATATAACTATTCCGAAACTTGACAAATTTATCGCATAAGATCTCGGTGGTCGCGGTGGGTGGTAATATTCATTGAAAATATTATTCCAGAAGTCTGTCCGTTCACTGTTACGATTTATAACTCTTGATTTAGAGAACACAGATACTCCGGGACTAACATCTCCACCACTCCAATATAACATCCATGTCGAATCTTTCGTGATGGGTGACCATGTAACTGTATCCGGTGGTTGAATAGATCTAAAATTAAATTATTATTATTATTATAGAATTAATTCTCCATTACAATAGTTGTTTATGATGACTTAAATTAGATGACTGGATTAAATATTTAACTTTAAGATTATCGAATTCCGATTTAAATATAATGTGATTGTAAGTAGGAAAGACTAAGACTAATAATAATATTATTAATTGTAAGGCATATCTGGATAGGTACCATCCACTTATCACAGCTACCGCTAAACTTAGTATTGTTATGTTGCACTTTGAAGAGTGAGAGCGCCAGTGAAATTTCAAGCACAAACGATATAAGTTCTTATTTGGCTCCGAATGGTTAATATTTCTTACAGCGCTAATTTCTATGGCGGTGCTGATCATTTACTTTAATTTTGTCCATTTACCAGTCCGCTCAACTATTATGAATAAAAATAACAGTTGGCATGTAGCAGTAGATATTTCGAGGTGTTGGATATTATAAATTATGTCCAATTCACTCAAGTTTCTATCACTAATTTTGGAAGTTCGCAGAAGTGATCATACAGAAAAAAGGACATCATTTAAAATAAATAAATAAATTTTAAAATCTTAGTAACAATACATATGCTATTTTATATTTAAATTAACAAAAAAATAACTTACCCTGTTTGAGCATAAAGCACGGTTCTTCTTACAAGCGCAGATGATACTAGATCATCTGAACTATTTAATCTTAAATCGTAATCAAAAAGATAATTCAGGATACCACCGTGCCGCACACCAGTCAATGGTATTTCAGGATACGCCCAGTCCGAGTTGTTTGTGCCTTTATACGCAAACTCAAACAATCTTACTTCAGATGTCGAAGTTAGAGCTCTTTCGATTGCTCCTAGTGTAACTGGTACAAGCACTAAAATGTCTCCTAGATATTTTAAGAAATCCTCAATCGTTGTCATATTAATAACTTTCTGTCCAAAATAAAATTCACGTATAATCTGACTAACGTTTGATTTATCTGTTTTGGAATTAAATGCAAGGTCTGCGGTTAAAAAGTTCTCAAAATTAAAATTCATTTTTTCAAGCCAATTATTGTGAGCCGCTTCTTTAGCACGCATTGTACCTTCCCTGTCTGTAAAACCAGCCACATAAGGTATATCATTGTAGTTACCAGATCTCAATATATTAATCGGAGCATCAGGAAGAAATACTCCATTTGGATTCAATTCGATGTTTTCAACGCAGGGAGCAAATAATAAGGTATTATTATAAAATTCAAATTCGTTAAGTACTGTCGAAAATTCATTTAAATCGGTTTTGGATAGAAATTTGGCTAATTCGGTAGGTGTTGCGGCGTTATATTTCAATTTAGCTCCAACTTTTTCAGCATAACCTATAGGGTCATAGGCCACTGCCCAGGGAGCCAGTGCTGAACCACTGAGAACCATGGCATAATGAACTAAGCCTTTCGATAATGGTGACAAAGTGATCAGATCTACCATAGCTGCTCCAGATCCATGACTAAGCAATGTTATCATGTTGGGATTCCCTCCGAAGGCGGCTATGTTAGATTGAATCCATTTTAATGCATGGATGACGTCTTTCAAACCAGCATTACCGGGTGCTTCAGGAACTCCCAGGCATAGAAAACCAAAGATGGATAACCGATATTTAATGGATACGAACACAAGATCATTTGTAACAAATTCCTTAAATGAGAACAATGCCTTGCTTGTCGTTTGATATTCTTCCCCTTCAAGCCATACTAACACCGGTTTCGGTGTCGTCAAGTTCTTTGTGTGAATGTTAAGCACAAGGCAGTCTTCTATACCGATGATTCCTTGAGGAGACGGTTGAGCACATACAATGTCATTTTTCACAGCATGATATTCACCATCGTATACAGCAGGTTCAGTTGGGTCCTGAAAATGTGCAACAAATTCCGTTTAATAAATTTAGAACTGTTGATTTATCACTTGAGTTTTTACTAACATTTTATAATATATTTTTTATATTATTTGATTTGATAATTAATTTAATTTTTAACTATTTTCTAAAGAATGTTATAATGTATCGATTTATTTTTATGTTCATGCAAAATTCAAAGGATAAAGTTCAGAAAAAGGTCACACCGCTTTTTTTCTTGAAATTTTGTATACTCCAAATATACGAAATTACGTATATTAAATACGTTTACAACGTATACGTATTTGGAATCGCTGATCACGACTATGGTAATTAAAATTGACGCAAATTTAATTTTCAAACTAGAAACTCGAAAAAATGGCCAAATAATTTATATTAAACCGGTTTTTCTATGTTATCTCAAGAAATATTGACCTTAGAGAAAAAAAAATCCGTATTAAAGTTGTAGATTACACAATTTAACTCATTTTATATTCTTTAAATTTTTTGCTTAAAACCATTTTTTTTTTCATGCAAAACTAGCAAAATTCATCAATTTAAAATAAATATGCAAAGTAAATGTAACCTTCCAACAGACTAAATGAATAAACAAGATACTAAAACAGTTGCCATTTTTTTCTTGTAGATTAATATTATAATTATTTTTAGATTAATTCAAAAAATTGATATTTAAATAATAATCTCAAATATAATCAATAAAAATCTACATTTAAAAACACATTTTGAGTTGTAACAATGTTGCAAAGAACAAGGTTGGTGGCGCTCAGACCATGTAAGGAATATTTTACAGGGCCAATATCGATAGGCGATGGTAACCATTTACCACGACTAGACTATCTGTGACTGGTGAGGACCATCCAGCTCGTACCCTTTTAAAATATAAAAAAATATAATAACAAAATTACCTTAAATCTATTGTCACCTGCGGTTGAACCACCATAATGAATTCCGTAGAAAGATAAATAATCTCCATCAGCGACTCGAGATCCTATTATCACGCCTTGTCTTATGTTCACCCTCGGCGCGTCTTGCGCAGACGCAGCCGCTAATGCCCAAAACCAAAACAATAAAAACATAATTCCTTCATGCAATTGAAACCGTCCAACTTGTACTTCGTGTTAAGCTCGATTAAGGACCGATTACTGCTTGCCAAAGTACGTTGTAGTAATGAACAATCACGATAGAGATTGTAATAAATATCGATAACAGTGATTGTTATCTAATCAATTTTAAGTATCGTCAGTTTATGTTAACAGGTTTTTGTGAATGCAACAACAAACAATAATCACTTAATTCGATTAAATAAAATTTGAATTCCAAAATACACATTCTGATATGTGTCATCAGTTATGAGAAAATAATTAGCTTATCGGGCAATCGGCCATTATACTTGTAGCAAGATCCCTTTCATCGTGCAGAGTACACACTGCACTGACTCCGAATAAGGGTAGGTGAATAGTTATATAACTGCATCTTTTGTGTTAATATGGCTATTTTCGTTTTACCAAAACCAAAACCATGTACTTTTTTAAGTGTGTTCTTTAGTGTGATGCCACTCCTGTTCTTAGATCACAATAACATGGTACTACCTCCCGGGGTAGCGTTGCATTTACAAAAGCTATAGTAAGCCTGCTGATGTTGACATAGATAGTAGATCTTATATAGCTAATAAGCAAACCGACCATCAGCTGCCCAAGTAGTGGGGTTTGGCGAAAGTTTGGAATTGAAGATAAAAAAAGTAATAGTACGCCGACTGAAACTTACAAAGTTATCTTCAAAACGGCTTAAATTTACAAATGCAAATATTTTAAATTATTATTTCCTCCTACTACTACTGTATGGTACTTGCAATACTCCTTGTATTCCAAGTACCATTTAGTCTTTATTACAACAAAATCGGTTGAGAGTAAAAGTTGTAACAACTAAAATTTCACTTAGGTATCTTTGTTGTTCACTATTTTAGGTTTGTCTACATACCTACATGATACATACACAAATAAATTAAATTGAAGTTTCTGAATATACAATTTCCATTATTGACACACACAAAAAATATTGAATTTATATAATATTTAATAATTATAAATATAATGCATATAAAACTAGATTTGACGATAGTAGCAATATCCTACAGCGATTTTATTTACTAATATTCTGCCTTAGTTATTTATTATTTAACTTTTAACCTTCTATGAAATATTAACTGCTGCTTATAAAGTCGATTTTATATATAGAGTTATGCCAGCAATAGAATCAGATCTCATGACCTGTAATTAAACCGAGTCACTCACCTTTAAAACCGAAACACAACAAAATATTATTATTTTTGTTTAGCGATATAGTAGCTGAAATTTCACTTTCAGACGAGGTATATTTGTTTTCATAGTGACCTAGTTCAGTGAGTCATTGTGTGGTCGTGTTTCATTCAGGTGGTATGTTTTTGTATTCACTAATAATTTAATATTCTCAATGCTAAAGTTTCATAATGACATGTTAATGAATAATTGATATGAATTATTTACTTGTTCTTATGACCACTTCAAACGTATATAATATATTTCTGGCCTTTTCATGAATTATTCAAACGTACCCAAAACTTCACGAAATTTACGACAAAGTACGACATCATTGTTGAGGCCGTACGATTTTCCGCTTAGAATATGTACCCTATAATCGTATTTTGTAACACTTTTCAATACCCTTCGTACATATTTATACATTTTCAACTACAAAATTGAAGAATTTACACAGGTTATATGATTCATCTCCTACTGTACCCTATTGATTAGCCTATATATCTGTCCTCGGTGTTCAATCATTCTTCTTATCAAATTTCATCAAAATCGGTAGAGTGGACATAGATGGTAGAGTGAAAGCTTACCAACAGACCTAGTTACTTTCGCGTAATATAATATTAATTAATTAAACATAATAAATATCTTTATTGTAAACTTGTATAAAGAAAAAAATGCAAAGGCGAAGAAATACTTAAGACTATCAATATAAGATAATAAACTAGCATGCAAGGGGACGCCCCTTTAAACTGAAGTATTGACTGACATATTATATTATTGACGTTAAAAATAAGTAGCCTGTAGTTATTTCACAATATTTTTAATGTTATGAGTAATGGGTTTAGTAATACTGAACATTTATAGTGGTAACATTTTTGAGTTTTTGTGTATTTAATTAGTTTGACTGCCTCGTTTGTCTTGTGGTTAGATATAAGTCCGCAGATCAGATCCTGGTTTTTAACCCCAGGTCGTGCCAATAAAAAGTTAGTGGTTATTTCTCTTGAAGATGTTTAGTAGCAGCCCGGAGTTTAGAATTTGGAAGTACACTCTAGTGCCTCGAAAAGCACATAAAGCCGTTAGTCATGCGCCTGAAGTCTTTCTGCTCCCCTCGGATCTTGAGAGGGAAGGAAAAGTCTTGCGCAGTTAGCTAGTCTTTCTTGAGATTGACCGCCGTGGCCGAAATCGGTACGGACCTTAATGCTGAACCGATTTGTGAGTATTGAGACATATTTAGTCAATAAAAGAGTTGTTAATAGCACGGCGTATAGTAGCGGATAATAGAAATGAATCAACTACTACTAATTACACCTTATATACTCAGTACATTAATATTATTTATTAATCTACCCCCGTTTTATACATACATTACAGAGAGGCTGCCTGCCAATATAAACCATTATTAGACCCGCTAGGTGACGTTATCAAAAATGCAATCAAATTCTTATTTCACCTGTATGAAAACGTGACGGGCAGCTAGTTACACGGTTTGGCATTACATATAGATATGTCGGACGAGTATTCATAGATTTCTATTATCTTCCATACAATAAATGAACACTTAACGCTCCACGATTCGCTTGGCGCTCACCCAAAACACTGCAATTGAGGCTCTCACAAATTCCCATTTGGTCGAAAATAGTTTTTTTCTTTTCAAACACATAACTCTTCATAGTGGAGTCTCAAATTAATACGTTTCGATTATTCCGCGTTATTCGCCCGAGATTTAAAAAAATGGTATTTGTCCTATCTTTTGAATATTTCGTCGATTATGCTACCTGTCTCGTCAATATAATTTGGCTGCAAATTAGCCTGCTGTACAGAAATATGTTCTTTATACAAAATTCAATTCAAAATTCTGTTATTTTTACTAAGTTAATGACTTTTTCAGTCAATGTTTTTAATAACATCCTAGAGCTTAGTATTTAGCAGAGTTTGCAAGCTGGTCACGTGCCTAAGTTTTTCTTGGTCATGTCGGATAATCTGTTACCATTATTATAATAAAAACTAATAAGAAAAACTTACATAGCTAATATATTCATCCGACCAACATACCCCTACAGGCCTTAGTTATTTAATAGTAATCTATGCATGTTCGGATCCAATTTTGTTGAACCTGCTGATTGGTCATGGACGTGTGCTTACTTGCAAAGCCTAGCACGTAGCATCTCTACTGCTTGAAACTCCAGGACGTAGTAATAAAAAGAAACATTCATGTTTGACTTGTTCATTTTGAAAATGGGCTTATAATTTTCTTTTAACCTTAAGATTTTTTCATTAAATTGATAATAGATTGTTTTGATGATGATATCGTCTATAAATTGAATTTAATAAATGGAAAATAGATCCAAGCAACTTTGTTTTGCCCAAAAATTAATGATATTTCTATATCTATGTTTTCTAAAATCAGAGCACGGTAAGATATTGTGTGGTCATTAAAAATAATAGCACCATTTGTTTTCTTGACTCAGATCTGGAACCAAATAAATCAAGATTAACAGGGTCTACCAATTTCGATTTCAGTCCGGCGAGTCCCTAGAGAAGAACGAGCTTTAGGACTACTATATAATGAGTCACGCTTTAACAATCACAAATTTATACCTGCAAAACAGCTCTGTAAGAATAGACACTGCGAAAATCACTGCAGAAAACGATCGTAAAATTTCAGAAAATTGTAAGCATTGACTTTGATATTTTTGTAATATAAAACCACGAAACCGCCGGTCACCACTGTGATAAATATTATTCATTACCTACTTTTTTAATGAACCAACAATTTTGGGTACTAATATGTTATTTCTCTGTTTAAGCCTGTGTAAGTCTGGCTCATTCGCTCTTTAAACCGGAACACAATAATAGTATTACTAAAGGCAGTAGAATATATGTCAAGTCAAGGTAACTACCTAAACAGGCTTTACAGCGAAGTTATTATAATATTTAAAGAACTGCCTCGTTGGTCTAGTGGCCAGATATAAGTCCGCAGACCCGGTGGTCCTGGGTTCAATTCCCAGGTCGGCCCAATAAATAGTTATTGGGTTTTTCTGTCAGAAAAATTCTCAGTAGCAGCCCGGAGTCTGGAAGTTGGAAATGTGTACACTCCCGTGCCTCGGAAAGCACGTTAAGCCGTTGGTCCTGCGCCTAAACTCTTTCCGGTCGTGTCGGATTGCCGTCCCATCGGATTATGAGAGCTAAGGAAAAGAGAGTGCACCTGTGTTTGCGCACACACTTGTGCACTATAATATCTCCTGCGCAGTTGGCTAATCTCTTGAGATTGGCTGCCGTGGCCGAAATCGGTCTGGAGGACCTTATTTAAAGAATGGTGAAATAAGGTATTTGTTTAAATGAGTTTCAATTACCAATATCTAAATCAGTTCATTTAATGAGATGAAGGGAATTCTTACAAAATAGCCCAACTGTACAACATTCAAACGAACTAAATTATTTGTGAAATATATTCACCTCCTTATCAGTTATTGAAAATAATATTTAATAAATATAATAAGTTGAAAATCTTAATATAAAGAAATAAAAAAGGACTGCAATTTATGAACAATAAATTAACGAAATCTTGAAAGCATTCAAAGCTTCATCGATTTTACATCAAAGTGCTTAGTAACAATAATAAATTCACAAATTATTCTATCATACAATATCAATTTCGATATTTCATTTGCTTGGTGTCCTGAGACATATTTTTCTGTCGTGCTCATCCCTTATTGCGTTCCCTATTGAAATTAAAAATATAAATTGAAATTGAAAATGCTAAGATCTGATTAATTAAACTACAGCTTTAAAATAGAAAGTTGTGTCAAGGACGATCATTATCCAGCGCGAAGGTCGATGTTGCTTAGCAGGAAGTCGGTAAGTAGTTGCAGTAAATTGAGGTGCAAGTTCTGAAAGCTACATGGCGTAGTTAGGGTTGCCAATCAAAAGTTTGAAATAAATCGGACTTGTTCTAACCAAAATCCGTGACCCCAAAGTTGAAATACTCTTTAAATGTTATAGTATAATATTTGCATTTCAATAATGCTTCGTGATGGATTTTTGATAAAGCTATTTCGTGAATAACATAAGAATTTTTATCATAAATCAGCAGCCCTAATTGTAGGCACAGTTCAACGTACATATGTATATTTAATTGCAGTTCGTATGCGGTTGCTTAATATCTTATAACGAAATAAGTTCCTTACGTAATTTTTTTTAAATTTGATACAAATGTTCTAGTACTTTTTAAAACCTTTTAGAAAGATGATAAATTGAAGTATCCTACAATACAATACAATACATAAGAAAGCAAGAAAAATACAATTGATCGCGTTAACGTTCGGAACGGTCACGTGCGTGCGTGTTTGTGGGTGCGTGCGTGTATGTGGCTGCGTGCGTGTATGTGGGTGCGTGCGTTTGTGTATGTTTGTGAGTTTGATTATGAATAATTAAATAGAATAGAATAGAATAGAATATGCTTTATTGTACAACACATACATGATCAAGGAAACATACAGTTATAAATACTATTTAAGAACAGTGTTAATGCACAGAAGGCGGTCTTATCGCTAAAAGAGCGATCTCTTCCAGACAACCTTTGGATAAAGGACACAAGAAAAATAAAGCGGTAAGGAGGTGCACAGAATCTAATTTTACGTTTAAATAAATATGTATAATAAATATACATACATAGTATGATATATAAAAAAATAAAAAAAAAAATATATATATATATATATATATAAATAAATAAATATAAATTAAATTATATATATGTATATATATACATACGTACATAAAAATATATAATGTATAACAATAAGTAATTAAGATAATTATAATAATAAACAGCAATAATGCGTCAGCTGATAAGACAACATCACACTATGTAGACAAATAATAAGCCTTGAGTCGGATTTTAAAAATGTTTATACTCTGAGACCGTCTTAAGTGGAGCGGTAAGGAATTCCATAGGCGAACAGCTTGTACAGAGAAGCAATTGGTATAGAAGGAAGAAGAGTGAGAGGGAATTTTAAGGACAAGATTATCACCAGATCGCAGAGATCGGCCGTGCGAGTCCTTAAGAAACTCGAAACGTTGTTTAAGATAGTGAGGAGAATTTGGATGAAATAGTATAGAGTACAGAAGAGAAAGAATATGAGTATTCCTGCGAAGTCGGATTGGGAGCCACTCGAGTTTTTTGCGAAATTCAGAAATGTGGTCATATTTACGAAGCCCGAATATAAACCGAATGCAGAGATTTTGAATTCGCTCGAGTTTATTTAATTGCTCCTCTCTAAGATCAAGATAGCAGGTGTCGGCATAATCAAGGATGGGCAGGAGAATAGTTTGAGCTAACGCAATTTTGGTAGGAATTGGTAGAAAATTACGTAGTCTGCGGATGGATCCAATCGAATGAAATTTTCCTGCTCACTTCGCTTATTTGTGACACCCACGAGAAGTTTTGATCGATGTATATACCTAAATTTTTTACTTTGTTGCTTAACGGAATTACAGTATTACTTAAGATAATAGGTGGCAAAAAGGAATAGTCTACCCTCGGCAATAATTTATAGCTACCAATTATAATAGCCTGGCTTTTAACAGGATTGATTTTAAGTCCAAAAGATAAACTCCATTTTGAAATTTTATCTAAATCAGAATTAATCGATTCAATAGTCTGAGGTAGGTCACTAATTTTGGAATGGGCATAAATCTGGAGATCATCGGCATACAAGTGGTAGGGAGAAGAGATATTTTGAGTAACAGAGCTTATGAAGATAGAGAAATGAAGAGGAGATAAGACACCGCCTTGAGGGACACCGGCACTTACCGACAGCCAGTCTGAGTAGGAATCCTGTACTCGTATACGCTGACGGCGACCATTAAGATAGCTATCAAACCAATTGATTACCGATGGAGACATATTAAGAGAATTAAGAATAGCCAGGAGTATGTCAAAATCTACTGTATTGAACGCATTACTAAAATCTAGCAATGTTAAAACTGTAAGTTCCTGGTTATCCATAGCTAGCCTGATGTCGTCAGTAATCTTAGCTAATGCAGTAACCGTACTATGGCCAGATCTGAAACCAGATTGAAAGCGAATAAATAATTAAATTTTATTCATTGAGATGATTAAAACATATAACAATAAGAGATGTAGGTATTAAAGATATTGTATGTGAATACGTGAATTATTCTACTAAACTCTTATTTTGTAGAGCGTGTAAAAATTACATAAATGATTTTGTCGATAGATTGTGTAACCAACTGCTACATCATTGCTATACTTACTGTAAGCATTTTAATTTTTTGTCTATTAAGCTTATTTAAAACAGTTCGAGATGAAGAAACGACATGTGACGTTGAAGCGTTTGCCGATGTTTTAATTTTTTTTTTTTTTTTTTTTTTTTTTTTTTTATTGTATAGATTGGCGGACGAGCATGTGGGCCACCTGATGGTAAGTGGTCACCAACGCCCATAGACAATGGCATTGTAAGAAATGTTAACCATCGCTTACATTGCCAATGCGCCACCAACCTTGGGAACTAAGATGTTATGTCCCTTGTGCCTGTAATTACACTGGCTCACTCACCCTTCAAACCGGAACACAACAATACAAAGTACTGCTGTTTTGCGGTAGAATATCTGATGAGTGGGTGGTACCTACCCAGACGAGCTTGCACAAAGCTCTACCACCGAGTAAAATTAATTATTTGATAATTATTCGAGTAAGTTTTAATTATTTGATTGAAATGTATTATATAATGTCTTAATAAAAAAAGAGACAGCATATACATTGCTGTACAAATACATACACAAGAAATATAAATTACTTAAAAAAAATGTCAGTCAGTATCAGTAACAGCCTGTGAGTGTCCCACTGCTGGGCTAAGGCCTCTTCTCCCCTTTGGAGAAGAAGGTTTGGCACTTCTTTCACCACACTGCTCCAATGCGGGTCGGTGGAATACACACGTGACACAATTTCAGTGAAATTTGACACATGCAGGTTTCCTCGCGATGTTTTCCTTCACCTTGACGGCACGAGATGAATAATCACAAATTAAGCGCATTAAATGTAGTGGTGCTTGCCAAGATTCACGCGTTCCCAGCACGGGGCCATCTCGGCTTTAAAAAAATTTAACATATAAACAATTCTTCCATAGCGAAAATGACATTCAGTTTTAATACACGTAATTACAGCTAGTCGTTTTCAACGCAACATTCAAACGAGTTGCTACTAATTGCGTCCTCGTAAAACAATATGAGCATGAACTCGAAAGACGAGTAGAAGTTTAGCTAGTTAGAGTTGCGACTTGAGTTATGAAGTATCTCGAGTACAATGAGCTACACCTTCATGAAGGCCTTTTGACTTTCTAAAAGCAACTATTCCCTGAATTTGAAACTTGAATAAATACCGAACAGTATGTACATACATATCATTGATATGCTATATCACTATGTATTATAAAAAAGTCCCACGCTACGTCTATCACTCTGTCTGAACGCTGAATAGACCAAAACCAACCGGGTCGGATCGGGTCGGATATTCATACGGTTTTCATTAATCTTTGTAATGATTTATCAGTCTTAGGTCCGTAATCGTTTTCGTTTGTCTAAGGTCCTTGACGTCATAAAAGCATGATGGAAGGTAGCGGCCATTTTGTATTATTTAGCAGATCTGCCTACGAAGGCGGCTATCAATAGTTTATGCAGCTTCAATATCTATTAGTCTTGTTGGGTTTTGTTATACTATGACTATTTATTCGACCTACATAACAAAAGTAAGCTAGGTATCTCCCAATTTTATTTATATTGTATTAAAAAAACACGCTATGTCGTATTTGTTTTTGCTTTGTGTCCATGGACAGTAGTTTTAACAGCCCTGGCGGACAAACGTGGAATCATATCAAAAAAATCACATATTACATTAAACATAATTATAGATTTTGTAAAGAAAAAACAGCTTTAGAAAATTCGAAAAAAAATTATACACACAGCCACAATTTTATGTATTCACTTATTGTCCTAATATTATGTGAAATGCGAATGTGAGTTTGTTTGTTTGTTACACTTTCGCGCCTAAACCACTAAACCGATTTTAATTTCTTATTCACCCATGGAAAGCTACATTATCAGCGAGTAGCGTAGGCTATATTTTATGCCCGTATTCCCACGGGAACGTGTACAGCGAGGAAAAGCTAGTATTAAATATGATGTATTTTATTAGTACGCAAAACTAACATTATAATATAATATTTTATAATATATTTTTTACCATAGGTAGGTAAATACGGCACCTGATTGTCGGTGGTTACCACGGCCTATAGACATTGACATGGACATATTAACCAGCTATCATCAACGCGCAACCAAACTTGGGAACTAAGATGTTGTCCCTTGTGCCTCACATATCCTTGAAATCGGAACACAACAACACTAAATATTGCTCTTCGGTGGTAGAATATGAATGGATGGTACCCAAAGCTCTACTGCCAGAATATAGCCTTACCACTAGAATTCTCACTGAAACATTAACAGCCTGACAATAAATAACATCCATTAATGATTATTATCTATTTATGTAATATATTATTGAAACTAAATGCAATACTATCATTAGATAAATTGCTTTCAGTAGTTAAGCTCTGTATTGACAACTGTCATGCATAATTTAGCTTAAGATGAAGTGGCCAATATAGAGTAATCGGTGACATAAATCATATTCAAATTAATTAATATTTATGTAGGTTGATATACAAATTGATATTGTCATAAAACTATGAAAATTATAACACGATAATTGAAACGAAGTTCTTTTACGCGGCTTACAGTAGAGTGAAATGGCAGTGGCCCAAGGTCGCGTCAGATAACGAAATAACGTTCATACTGTGCATGTGAATTTAGGAGGTCGATATAATAAAGGTTGAACTGCTTTTTGGTGTGACAAAAGCACAATAATATAATAAATTAAAATCTAAATTTTAAAACACGATTTGAGTCAAAAAAATATCGCACAGAACTTCGTTCTTGACGGGGTTCCCGCGACCGCACATTTTTTTTATTTTGTATAACGTTAAAACAAACAGACTGAAACAAACCACTGAATTATCATATGTTTAATTTGTGTTTAGGTTTTATCTCGTGTTTAGCGGTGAAGGAAAATGTCGTGTGGAGACCAGTATTTGTCTCATTTCACTGAGCACTGCCAAATGTTTATCAACCAACGCGCATTGGAGCAGCGTGACGGAATGAGCTCCAAACCTTCACTACAAAAAGATTGCCCACTCGTGGGACAATAATTACAGGCTGTTATTTTATATTAATATTGGGTAGTATTTAACGACACATCAGAATACCTCGGTTTCATTGAATTTTTCTAGCTCTATATACATATATACCTAATTATTAGGAGCGTTTCGATATTATAGTGTAGCATAGCTCATTCTAAATTGTCTTCATAAATATCGATTGAAAGTAGCCAATGGAAACCGTTGCGTTATTGATTCATTCATCTATATGGGTCACCGTTCAATTAGGGTGCCACCCTTATTCCCAGCGCAATCATAGGAACAATACAATTAATATAAATAGTTGGTCACGTGTTAAACATGACGATTGTATAAAACGAATGAAACGTTTTTTTTTTTTTCGTCAAGAGGAATATTGAGTTCCTAAAGAGGATAATGCATTGTTTGATATTAAAGAAAGTATGTGAAATTTCTTTGATACATATCAACGAAAGTCTTTCTTTATGCAGAATTTTATATTATATGTATTACTTAATGAAGCTATAACTATAACAAAATCGGAATAATATTTTGCCACGATACAGTGTGCCGTTCTGTAAGGCCAAAGTTAAAACTCACCGCAGAGCACAATCTTCAAGTATTAGAATATGATTTGCGACATTGACTATAATAATTATAACATTTAAAGGATATATGGATCAAAATAGCGTTTCACCGTATGTTGGTTTTTATTATAACACGAATGAGACGTGGAGTGAGTTCTTAAAACTAACTATCACCAACTATTAATATTTTGTTCGTTGGATTAAAAACTGTAAAATTGTGTGATCTTTTCGATTTTCAATTGTTTTTTTTGGAGTGTATTACTTTTTTAATATAACGTTCATGAACCTGTTCGGTAAACTATGGAGATGAAATGCAGAATATTTTAGCATAATATTGTTATACAGACACCTGTCGCTTCAGCAAGATGAACTAAAATTTATTTCAATCTGCCACTCTGAGTGAACTTTGAGATCGTGGTTGTGATTAACATCAGATGAAATGTATGAAATTTAATAATATGATTTCAACGTTCGCAGCTCAATATATAATTCAAGTTCGGCCAACGAGTTTTAATTATTTAAAACCTCCATACGTCGGACCTCTTTTTAATAGTACTCTACCAGTAAAAACCGAGCTTATTAATTTTAAATATATGTAATATTTTCATGGAAAAAGTTCTAATCTATGTAAGTATGTTTATCTTTATATCAATTTAATTTTAAAGTTATTGTAACTTAGTTATAATGTATTTATAAATTACGTTTATTTATGTCAACACCCTTTTGTTTATTTTCTCTACCGTAAGGTAGTCTGGAAGAGATCTCTGTTTTAGCGCTCCTTTTTATTAGAGGCCGCCTCTTATCGTATATATTTTATTGCTATGTTTACCGGTGTACAATAAATAATATTAATCTAGTAATATATATTATCCACTTCGTTGTGACGAGCTGTTAATATAGCTCGTTTCGTGCTTAATTCCCATTAAGGATGAAGCACTGTCATCCGGGCATGCAGGCTTGTTCTTGACATAGTATTCACCTGAAAATATTTAATTTAGGAATACTTTATGTATTTATAAAGCATATGTATTACAAGATTGACTATTAATACGATCGTAACTTAAATCCGTTCGTTAAATCTCATTACACTTCCTCGTAGAACGCGGTTACTCGTTTAATGATAGTTCAATACCGGCCATGTTCATATTGCACGCGACACGCGGGAAACTAAATTAAATTTCATGACAAGAGTTTTTGGTAAATTGTTATTTCATTTTTATATAAATGTATATATAAAATATTTGCCGCCTTTTTTATTATGTTGCAATATGCTAACTACATAATATTATTACTAAATAATATATCTATAGTTTATCTATTCTAATATTATAAAGGCATAAGTAATTCTGTCCGTCTTTGTGTTATGCTTTCACAGCTAAACCGGTGAACCAACTTTGTTGGAATTTGTTATAAATTGGTATAACCCTATTATGTATAGTACGAAGGTAGCAGCCACTAAGTGTTCCACCACTGCACTAAGATCTCCCCTCCTTTTTTGGAGATAAGGCTTGGAGCTTATTCCACCACGCTGCTTCAATGAATATAGTGCGGTAAATTTTCATTCGAGACAGGTTTACGCGTGATGTTATATATTAACATGACTTTGTACTTTGTACTTTTATTTTTTAATGATCGCGTACAGTGCGTAAAAATTGGGCAACATATTAGTGAGGATGCAAATGTCACCTATGGCGTCCCACATGGGAGTGTTTTGGGTCCAACCCTCTTTCTTATATATCTAAATGACCTCTGTAAATTAGAAATTGATTCAGGTCAGGTCTTCTCTTACGCCGATGACACTGCAATAGTTTTCTGTGGCAATACTTGGGACGATGTTTACAAACACGCAAACTTAGGGCTAATTCAAGTTTCGGAATGGCTAAATGATAATCTTCTTACGCTAAACACAACAAAAACAAACTATATATGTTTTTCTATACGCAATTCGACGCAGCCAAATGATGACTACAGTATCAGGATACATAAATGTGATTATAAACTTTCTCTATCTTGTAAATGTCCGCTTATATCTAAGGTAGATAAAACAAAGTATCTTGGTATTATGGTCGATCAAAATTTAAACTGGTATGCTCAACTTAATTTAGTGTCTAACAGAATGCGAAAACATACCTGGGTTTTTAAGAACTTGCGACACGTTGCTAATAAGGACTTGTTAAATAAAGTATATATGGCCTTGGCACAATCAGTCTTATCCTATTGTATTCCGATTTGGGGTGGGACTTCAAAAACAAAATTTTTGGAACTGGAAAGAGTGAAAAGATCTCTTTTAAAGGTGATGTACTTTAAGTCCTACAGATTCCCAACTACCGAACTTTACGAATATGGAAACCTTCAGTCAGTGAGAAAACTATATATCTTACTCTCCATCGTAAAATTACACAAATCCATTAAATTTGACCCTAAAGTATTAACAAAAAGACGTAAGGATATTAAATTACTCTGCACATTTCCCCCTGCAAAAAGTAGTTTTACTAGAAAACAATTTAGAAGACAAGCTACTTATCTATACACTAAAATAAACCGTAAAGTGAACATTTATGGTATGAACACATATAATTGCAAAAAAACGAAAGACTGGTTAAAAAAATTGGATTACTATGAAACTGAAAAATTAATGGAAATAATTACATAATTATTTAAAAACTAATAGTACAACTGACTATCACACACACACACACACACACACACACACTCGCAAACATACACGCGCGTTATATGAATAAAACTACGTTGAAGTTATATGTTACCTTTTTAAACGATTCTTAAATTGTAATAATGTTAATTTTTCATTGTTTTTACCTTGATGTACTTGTTTCCGTTTGTGGAAGAGCGGGGACTCCTAACACAAGTTAATTCCATTACTTAAAAGGAGCTCCCTAGCTGTATCTGTTGTATCTAGGTATAAGTTACAGAAATAAACAATTTTTTTTTTTTTTGTACTTGAAAGTTCAGTGGTGGTTGTCTGGGCTTGAACCCGTAATTATCGGATAAGATGTTCCAACTATAAATTAACTCTTGATCATCATGGCTCAGCCCGAAGGAAATCCTTATGAATTATCTAGTCTTAATATATTAAAATGATTTACAGTAACAGCCTGTGAAGGTCCCACTGCTGGGCTAAGGCCTCTTCTCCTCTTTTGAGAAGAAGGTTTTGGAGCTTATTCCACCACGCTGCTCCAATGCGGATTGGTTGAATACACATGTGACAGAATTTCAGTGAAATTTGACACATGCAGGTTTCCTCACGATGTTTTCCTTCACCGTCAAGCACGAGATGAATTATAATCACAAATTAAGCACATGGAATTCAGTGGTGCTTGCCCGGGTTTGAACCCACGATCATCGGTTAAGATTCACGCGTTCTTACCACTTCAATTATTTCAATAATATATTAAATATTCTCCTTTATATAATTAGCTCAAGTGCTTTCAATGGAGTTTCGCTAAGATATTGCAAAGAGTGACCCAAGTATTAAACTTGGCATCATGCCAACATTGGATTATAGCTTATTTCTGACGAATAGTTAGATCAATGGACTGCAACTGTCTGCTGCGCTGACCGTCGCACGTTTAAATTCCAATTAACATAATCATTTTAGCCCATAAGACGTTTTCTTACCAACCCATGCTTAGGGTTGGTAAGGAACCTAGGACCTTACGCTTTTTTTATTCCGATTCCCGGAATTCCAGTGCACCCGAATAATCAGTAAAAACCAGTAGTAGAGTACCACTTACAGGTACACACCGTCTCTTTGGAGGGCGTCACGGGATAACTTGTGCACTAACGTGACGCCCCGGCGGCTGTCTTAGTTGGGCTCCCGGGATGCAGAGACAAGACCTTATGCTTAGCTGAGGATGAGTGGGAGATCAACATTGTTGTATTTATCAGTCATTAAGAGATTATACAGACCAAGCTTTATTTATAGTCTTATAATAAATTAAAATATAATGCCGTATATTTTTCTTTCGAATGTCTAATCAATAATGTCAGAAAGGGAGAAATCAGTGTTAAGTAGCCGCTATGAAATGCTTATAAATAAGACTGCAAGTCTTTTATACGAAGTAGTGTGATAATGAAGTCAGGTATACCAACAATTATTTTAAACTTTGAACGATAATGTGTAAATCTCTCAGTGCGCATTTGTATTACGGAACGAAGTAGTCCTTCTCCTGTCAACTCAATATATCTTACAGTTAACCAGGGCGTTGATAGTCAGTCACAAAGCACATTGGTTTTTATATTTAATTTATTTTTAAATTTAGAATCGTAATTCCTATTATTTATTTATTTAAATTTATTTTATTCCATAGGTAGGCGGACGAGCATATGGGCCACCTGATGGTAAGTGGTCACCAACGCCCATAGACATTGACATTGTAAGAGATGTTAACCATCGCTTACATCTCCTTAATGCGCCACCAACCTTGGGATAAAATTATTATTATTAAAAAAAAGTGTAATTCTTGGCTTTGCTGTAAAATTCAATAGTCAATTTATAATGAGGTAATAAACTGACTTTTATAAATTACTTAAACGAAATCAACCGGCAGAATTTAACGTATAATAGTTGTCGTTTTACGTCCAACCTGAATACTAAGTGTAGAGGTTGGCACGACTGAAAGCCAATTAAGCAAGAACTGAACTAATTGAACTGAATGAATCTATTCTGTTTCCATAATTAATAGATGTTCTGTTTCCGTACTTGTAGTTGATATACTTAAGTTTATTAGCGTTGTCTGATCTTTGTTGAATGAACGTGACCTCAGATAACCTTTATGAAAATTAGATGGATAAAACAACGTGTGGAGTTATTATTAGGTTGTATTTATATATTTTATTGTATTTGATTGACAGTTATGTACTTAAAATGGTGAAAAATAAATAAATACTAATTACCCTGGGTCGTCTTGAGAAAACTTGTGGTAGCCTTACATTTAATGTAATCCTGTAACATGATTTAAAAGTGTTTGAAAAACCTACTTGGATAAAGTTTTCCTTAAAGGCCGGCAGCCACCTGCAAGCTCTCGGATGTTGCAGGTGTCCATGGGCGGTGGTTGTCACTTTCCAACAGATAAGCCTCATGTTCGTTTTATATAAAAAACTCTCCTTCTCCCCTCTTATATAAATATATATATATATATATATATATAGATATATATATATATATTATATTGAGATTAAATAATTTAGCGTAAGGTAAAATACATATATATATATATATCTCGTGTTTATCCTTTCTTTTTCACACACAAATAAACTCCTATCACACATACACTCACATACAAATGATGTTACTCATATTATATGGAAATATTAATATTCAACTATAAGAATAATTGAAACGAGAATTTCAGAATCGGCTTAAAAAACAACAATAATTCTTTATTGTGAAAAGTTTCCGAGTTTTCCCCGAGCTGGCTGTAATAGTCCTTTCACAGACCGAGGCTGTAATTCTTAGACGGGTAATAATCCAGTACGAATTAACTTTGAGAAATAAAGCCGTGTATTTATACAGCTTATATACACTTTAGTATTTAATGATTAACTTAGTAAGTTGATTTTTGCAAAACATTTATCAATGTAAATAAGTATGACGACGTTTGAAGAAAATGGTTGAGTAGACCAGCAATTACACGAACTCGTAACATACTTAAAGATTAAAAAGCTGACGGATCGTGAAGTAAAGTTTGCAAATAAGATGACTTCGCTAATTATATGAGATAACATAAAGTTCGAGAAGTAACTTGGGACCATTAGCAATCTATTGCGAACGAACTGATGAAAAAGTTGTCTAGAATTACGAAGCAAATAGTTGGAGAATCGAATATCATTGATAACCATCTCGTTACAAGGCAGTCGACGTTGATCTCGGGTGTTCAGTGAGCAAGATTCTTAGAAACCTGTAGTTCCTATGTTGGATGTCTATACACTTGTGTCTCGAAAAGTACGTAATACGGAAAGGCGATATACGAGAAATAGGTCCAGTTGAGCTAAATTGATTACTTTTTCTTGGTAATCGTAATCTGAAAATATTTGAATTAAAAGAACTGTTAACCTTGATATTATAAAAGATTTCTTCTTCTTTTAGAAATAACTAGAAAAGCCCTTATACTTGTGAATACAACTTTATTATAGGACAATATGCGTTTTACTCGTAATTCTTGCTTGCTATAAACATAGCATAAATTTTATCCTTGCTTGGCATGAAGCTCGTAATTCTGCGCGTATATCTGGATTATATTAACACGAGAAAGTTAACCGTAAAACGTAACGTATCTGAAATTTATTTTGAAAAAAAATAATATAACATCATACAAACAAGATTTGTAATTCAAAATAAATTCAATCTTAACTGTGTATGATTGTTTGATTCGAGGGTAAGTAGCGTATAACTAAGCTTATGAATTTGCTAATGCTTCATAAAATACTGCTATAGGCAAACGCAACTAATTATAATGTGGCCCAATATTCTTGCCCGATTTTTAATAACAGACATTGGTAACTAAGCCCATTAAATATTTATAGCGTATTTTTTTTTATATAAGATAGGTAGGCGTACGTGCATATGGGCCACCTGACGGTAAGTGGTGACAAACGCCCTTAGACATTGGCAGTGTAAGAAATATAAACCATCGCTTACATCGCCAATGCGCCATCAGCATCAATAACAAGTACTGCTGTTTTGCGGTAGAAGATCTGATGAGTTTGTGGTACTTACCCAGACGAACTTGCACAAAGCTCAACCACCAAGTAAAGTAATGTCGAGTCGTGATAGTTAAGGCGAGAATCTTAACCAATAATTCCAAGTTCAAACCGGGGCAAGAAAAACTGAATTTAAGCGATTAATTTGTGTTTATAATTTATCATAATTTGTGAAAAAAAAATATTAAAGTACTAACAACATATCATGCTGTGCCTACATGCTTAGCTGCAATCTTGTTAAAACAACTGCTCTCAGTATTCAATTATTATTATATAAATTGTAACCTCTTGTATTTGCTCACATAAATAAATATTCAACTCATGCAAATAATACCAGTTAGGATTGGCTTCCCGGTCTCCGACGCTTGTCATCTATACTAATACTATAAAAAGGAAAGACTTGATTTTTTGTTTGCTTGTTACGATTTAACTTAAAAATCTACTCGACCGATTTTAAAAATTCATACACCATTAGAAAGCTATTTCTTTACCGAGTAACATATATATTATATTTTCAAAAAATTTGAGATCCCTACCCAAAATGGAACAATGTAACCGTAGGTATCAAATTGTTGCCTATAAAAGTCATTATTTGGCGTTCGCTGCGAAAATTATTGACGGTATATAAAAAAATGTTCTATATATTAATAGTACTCATGATTGCTCACAAAAAAGTTCACCATGGCATATGCCTAACTATTATAGTTAAGCCACAATAACAGATTTTGTTTAAGTTATTAAGTTCAAATACGGCGGAATCGAATAGAGGTGACATATGTAACATGATATTATTAATCCTTATCCATTTAAATGGTTTGATAATTAAGGATGATTATTTACATGTAAATTCCATTTTAAATGATCCGGATCGGAGAAGTTATGACGGGTATAAAATTCTCTCAGTATGAAAAATGTCACAGTTTGAACAAACTGTCACTGTCCTACGTTTAGTCTATTACCAAATACTAATTTACGTTAAATAATAGTTTTTAAATTTTCGCGGGCAAAATAATATTATTTTATTTTTTATTAATAGTCACTAGACGTCTTTAATAAATGTCTAATCGAAATGAATAAGAAAATTAAAATTAATAATTTAATTTAAAGTGAACAAAGTCATATAATCTCCACAAATCTAACAAATAAGACGATATAAATTCGGTACGGCAAAGTTTTGTCGTAATCCGTTATTATTGTTCGAAGTTCTAAAGTTTCCACGACCGGACTGCAATAACTCAAAGATTGGTAACACAGGCTCAAAGCGGGAACTCTGGAGCAATGGTAAGCCGTAAAAATGACTGAATGTTATTTAAGATAAATTACCAACTTTAATCGACTAAGAACGGTTTGTTTGGATAAAAGCGTTTCGGGCAACATACCTAGTACATTGAGACTTCGATTTCTACAAATCTGTTATGATGTGCTTTTAAAATTATTGTGTGAAACGTTTGTTAAAAGCTTAAAGGGTAGAAGCCGAGATGTCTCAGTAGTTAGCACGCTTGAATCTTAACAGATGATTTCAGCTTTAAACTTGAGCAAGTACTACTGGATTTTCTTTTACTTTATTCATCATGTACTCAACACTTTCTCAACATGAATCACAACTTCTGACAAGTTATTGAGAGTTTTCGTAAATCTGTTAAATGAGCATTTGGCAGACTGCCAGTAACTGTAGGAAAAAGTTAAAAGTGATTTAAGAAAGTTGTGGAATTCTTGTCGTTTACAGTATCCAATTTTATTAAATAATGTTCTAAAACGTCACATCAATTCATACTGAAAACATTTTATTCACAAAAACTTCCTTATATGTCACTTAAATAATAAAATGTTATTTATGTAGACGTTGATACATCGCACATTATGTATATTGGGTTTAAAGACATATATTGAACTGGGAAGTAATGGTATTCAATCATATTTCGTCATAAATGCAAAACACATTTTGAATCAAAAAGAAACCGTAAGGTGCTAGTGTATGCGGCGCCTAAGGAGATTTTATTCAAAAATATATAAACTGTGTGTACACTGTACTTATATGGATTTAAAGTATATTTTGTTGAAATGACTTTGATAATAATTATAACATTGTTCATTAAGAACGTTATTATTATTTATTACATTGTATGACCCGCTATTAAAACAATTAAAACTATATTAAAAATACGCAACACAATTTATTTTATGTTTTGTATATATTTATTTCACAACAAATTTAAATTATTCCATTATATTAAAATAATAAACTAATCAAACGAAAAAGATCAGTTTTAAATTACTGCACTTCTCTGTGAGAATCTAAAAGTATAAAGACGCTTCTTAATGTATAAAGGTGCAAGAGAAAGTAAAAAGTTTCAATAAAGACTTACGGCCTTATTTATAAACGTTGCTTAATTACTGGTTAGCTAAACACTGATTTGTCTCTTTCTGTCATTATTGATTTGACATACGAAAGAAGAAGACAAAATGTTGTTAAACTAATCACCAGTTAAATAAAGTTTATGAATAAGGCGGTTAGGAATTACACTTGCACAGTAATGTTAAACAAAAGTCCATCGGTGCAAAGCAACTAAGGAGCCTTGTTGGGCTTATAGAAGCCTTAAGACCACACATAAGCAATAATTATCTTGCTTTGTATTTTACTATTTTTTGATCAAAAGAGATAAAATATATTTTATCACTTTTATTTAACAAACAAATATACTTATATATTATATTCTTAAAATTTTATATGAAAAAGTTTCAATAAGAACATAGAAAAAGATTATAATTAATCATGTTTGCATTAAAGTCGTTGCAATTCAACGTTACATGAAATTTCGCGCTCAAAATCGACCTTGATTTTTTTATTGACATCGCAGATGCAATAGCATTTTGATAGTAAAAATAAATTGAGTTACGCGCCAAAGGTTTTCTTTCAATATACTAATTCCTATTTATATACATCATCATGCCCTTATGTAATTTATCTGTTCTGTCATGTCCTAATAAAATGAGATAAATATGGTTCTACATATCCTTAGATGAAAACTCATTAAATTTGATTTACGTTCTAAAACCGTTTTAGATTTCCCTGTAGGTAACCTGGTTATTGGCTGCACAGACGATGCGACGCGCAATTCAATAAGACTGAAATTTTCAACGGCTATTTTTGTATAAAATCGAATTAGTCAGCGTTTGTCGATTGCTACATTAATAATCAAATCAAATCTTTATTTCACACGCCAATTAACACATAACACTTTAAAAAAATAGCTTTAAACTAAATGTACAATGAATATTGACACATTACATTATTTTTTTTTTTTTAACTATGACTGATCAACGAACTAATATCTTAATCCACCGCTGCTGCAATGCAGAATGTGGCGACATTTCTTATGACATAAGCGTTATTTGCTGGTAGCATTAAAATTGCTTTTAAATGACCAATTATCCTGTGTTCAAACGTGAAATTATTATTCTTAAGTTGTACCTAACATACAACAATATAATGTATTTTTATGTAAATAAATAATAGTAGCTCAAAAGAGAGGTTGTATAAATAAGTTACACTATAACTATAGAAACATACTTGCGCTTTGGCCGGTGTCCAATTCAATGAGTCCAACCAGTGCGCTCGGTAAGTGTAATATATTTCAAAATCACCACATTTATGGATATAATTAACGATATTGAGGCCAAAAAATTATATTTATCTCTTTTAAAGTATTCAAATATATCACCTATATTCTCGCTTATATAAAATTATGTATTTAGAAATATATCGTTACATAAATTACTATTATACCACACGAGTTCACCTGCTATATGTCTGGGGCTGCAGGTGCTAATGTCTTGCTCTAAATATCTAAATAATTCTACGTATCTACCAAGTTAGACGTTACAAAGTTAGCCAATAAATCATTCACGTGGACTCGACACGAGTAAATTATAACTGCAATAGCAATGATATAATTATTATTATTCAAATTCAATAAACAAAATCAAAAATATAATTTAAATGAATCGACATTTTAGATATAAATATATATTATGTAACAGCGGAAGCGCATGTTATTTACTACCTTTTTTTCGAAGCGTTTCGTCGTATTTTTGTACCCTTATACATTCGATCTAGAAAGTCGCAAGATTCAATTGCCACGCATTTTGAATAAGGTGTAGAGTTTGTAGAAAACTTCACACAGATCGCTATACGCTATGATGAGAAATAGAGTGTTAGGTTAGGGTATGTACAGCGTTTTCGGAGCGTCACGGTAGCATGCGCAAGCGATCCCGTGGCGCTCCCGTTAAGACGGGAAGGGTACCGCTGGGTTTTTAGTGGGTATTCCGATGACCGGGGCACACTCGGTGCGTTGGACATACGGCGAGTCCCACATACCCCCCCCCACTGTTCCCGTGGGGGGAAACGCGTCATGCGCCTTCCCAGCGTAAAAAAAAAAAAGGGTATGTACAGCGAGTACCTTGGCTCTCCATTAAATCTGATCACTTTTTAATAGTGCAAGTAATATGTACTCGTCTTAGCTAAATTTTACATGAAAATGAGACAGATAGTTCATTGAAAACAATATTCCATTTCTGTATTTTCTTTACATTCTAGTGCTGCCAGAATCAACTTCCTCGATGTTGTTTAACCTAATTTCAATTTTTTATTGCTTACAATTATTTAAAAAGAAAAAGTTATACTCTCTAATGTAACTCTGTCGGCTAGAACACTTAACCGATTTGGATTAAATTTGGTATGAAGCTTGAACCCCGAGAATGAATATAGATTTCATTTTTGTAACACCCCCTCCTCCCAACACCAGCATCTGCATCAAGAGGGGTCTTAACTAAAATGCGGGCGAACACTAGTTACCTATAATTGTATATGTGGAAGTAGTTTCTCAAAGCGCTTCACTTTTCAAAATTCGCTCTATTCGGCTACGTCTAGTCTCGGCAACGTATCGCAATTGATACGCTTTAGTTACAATTTAAAACTGCATATCATTGAATAGTAACAAATTCAACAGCGCAAGTCGATCAATAATACCCTTGTCAAAATATTCCTAGTCATGCACTACACACATAAAGAATTTTCGGCATAACAATTTACAACGTTCAGTTCATCTTTCATTCATTTTTCATATTTCATTTAAAAGCTGGAACGAAATGTAAACCGTAACCAAATATGAACATGTTCCGTATTCAACGATTTTTCTAATTAAGATATTTAAAAACAAAATTAATATTATATTATTATAAACGATTCATATTCAATGCGGCTACCCACGCAAACATATCAATGGATTGTAATAGCTTTTGTCGCTTTTGTCTGTCGATTTCATAACTTGTGCGCTATGTATTATTAAGTTTTCGTATATAACCATCATAATGATATTAATATCGGTCGTCGTTTTCTTCATGTCCTTTCATAATTTTCTATTATAATATAAAAATCCAGTTCATACATCTTTAATTATTGTTTAGCTCTTTTCTGTGGCTTCGCATTTGTGGAGTTCGCAGTTCATTAGAGAAATAGTGTTATCATTATTACCTTCACATAATCACTTCATCATGTCATCAGGTGACACTATATCACCTGATGTAGTGATTACCTCCTGAACTTTTGCAGCACCCGAGAAATTTGTTGCCGGCTTTTGAGAAATTTTCATAACAGATTAATGTATCTTTATTATTACCATACGTATACGGTTCACTTACACCGGAACCCTAAAATGATTACTCATGACAGCAACAGTCGTTATCATACTCACTGACCTATATTTTAACGCATTCATTTGTAATCAGTTTAAAATATAGTTTCACTGTATTTTCCTGTGTAATTATTCTGGGAAAAATGTTTTGAAGTGGACGTTTGTTCGAAGGATTAAATGATTCATAAAACTTTATTTTAAAATTGTTTATGCAGTATTTCATATCCTCTAAATCTGTTGTGCTGTTTCATTTATTTATTTTTTAGTACAAATGCGTGCAATTATTTAGTAAATTTATTAAAACAAATTGAGAAATTTTCAGGAGCTTTTTTATCAATAGTCAATTATTATTGATCGTCTTTTGAAGTAGAATAAAGTTTGTTACAATAATGTAACGTATATAATGTATGCTACATTAGACGTTTTTGTTATTTCCGTTCTTTTTGGTTTTTTTTTTGTATATTATATACTGTAATATCCTATATTTATCACATTATTTTTCTCTTTCTTTTATTGTTACTTATTAGTCAAGCACTTTTATAAATAAATAAAAAATAAAATAAATATAATCGCACAGTCACATCTAACCAGATTATAGTGATGGACTAATCAGTGAGATCTGCTTATGGGCTTTGTTATGCTTATAGGCTTTACCGGTTTAACACCATCATCATTAAACATGCTGTTTTCAAATATACATACATATGTATGGATATTTTAAAGAATGTACATACATCCATCAGATTATGTATTTGGCGATTATAATGTAGATGTAAGCTTAGAAGCCTTATAATATTTAAACCTTCAATTTTGTCGTGTTCAACGAAAAAAATATAATTAATTATTAAACTATAGATTTTTAGATTTGATAAGCTTAAAAGAAAATCGGACAGATGACATTAAGTTTCGAAAGTAGTAATTTAAAAAAAGGACTTTTTTCCCGTTACATTATATAAAAAAAGAACAAGAAATGTTGTAATAAATTCCATGCAATCTTTAGCATCTACCGTCACTGGAATGGAGTGATAAACAATTAAGGGCTATTAAAAGGTGATCAGCTTGAATACCAATTTGCATTGTAAATTGGTGCGCTATTCAAACACCGGCAGTTAACCGGTATACATCGAAGCTGTCCCTTCGAATTAATAACAGCGAATCAATCATGGGCAGGTCGACAAAATGTAATCAGCTCACGAGTGATAGCACCAATTATATGCTTCAATACACATTTCGGTTTACTGGTTTTTACCGGTTTTAATTAGTTTGTACCTGTTTAAATTATTTTAAGTAAAACGTTACTTGTTTATTGCTTTCTTTGTCAATATTGTATTATTAAAAAATAATAAATAAACCAAGTGCGAACAACATTAAAAGCAGACAAATAAGCTCTTCATTTATATATGTAAATGATCATCATGAATAAATGTAAATATTTCCTATGTTTTTTACGACAATTAAAACGACTCTAACGACATTACATGCGCCAAAAACCATAAAGCTAAGAAGGCTGCACAGCGTGCCAAATAGACGAAGGAGTACTTGAAAAATTCTGATATGAACATTTTTTTTATTGACCGACATTGAATTTATTGATTCCATAACATATGAAAATTAATACAGGGCACAGTCAGTTATTTCATTATATTGGTATATATATATTTTGAAAAACTTTTTTTTTATAATAATAAAATGTTTTTTTATTAGTTAATATATTAATATCTTCTAATATTTTTTTCTGGAAATTTTATCAAGTAATAAACGAGATCAGATGTAAGAGGCTTAATAGAATTCTTAAAGTAAATATTAGGATTGTCAAATTTGGAGCGAGTTTTTTTTTTTTTTTACAACAACGTTGACCGCGTTTTAGGTTTTTTATATTATTGGTAAGTGGACAGGCAATTGAGCCATCTTTTTTCTTTATGTAAGACAAACTGCAAACGTGCAGGAGGCTCACCTGATGGAAGGTGACTACCACCGTCCATTGACACCTGCAACATCTGATGGAATGTGACCACTTACCAGCGATGGTGACATCCACCCCCATAGACATTGGCGATGTAACAAATATTAACCATTCCTTACAACGCCAATACACCACCATACAATTTAACTTGGAAAGTGTGTGAAGTGGTACCAATTAGTTTTGTATGAACTCTGCCATTATGAAACTAACTTCAACAAGCTTTAACTATTATCCTTTCCGAAAACTTCTATGTAAAAACTTTGAACGAGCGACATTATTAAAGAAGATTCTGGAACAAATCTGTTGGACACGGAAAGTGTAACTTCGATAAGTTGTCGGATACTGAAGTTTGTTTGACGTAAAGTTTAACTAAAGACTATTGACGCTGACTTGTAGACGCACCCTATGTAGACATACCCTAAGAGTGAGGAACCTCTTTCATGTTATTTATTACAAAGTATTGAGAAAACATTTGGTGCATATTTTATTTAGAACCAGGATTTGAATTCGAATTCTAGAATTCTGTTGATAATTATTATAGATAAGGACTTGGTTTAAATAGGGAGCTTCAATTTTTAAATTGATTTCGATATTTATGTAGATGACATGCGAATGCTTGATAATAAAAGCTTTATTAGTACATACAATTTCCGCCTTTTTACCAACGGTTTTATATTTTTTATATCTGCTACGTATAGTATAGTGTTAAATAAAAATATTTATTTGAGTATAAATATTAAATTGAACATATTTGTGTGTAAATGTATTGCAACACCTAAGCGGTTTCTGTTTGAAAGTTTTCGTTCGGGGTGATAGAAAGCAACGGCTAAATAACTTATACTACACACAACTTAATTCTAGCATTTTTCTATATTATTTTTTGTGTACTCGACAAATAATTTATAAATAAATATAATATTATTTATCTAATGCAATTAAATCCAGTTGCTAAATTCTCGGGATTTAAATCATACATATGTTCGCGTTTAGGATTGTCTTGACAAATTGGCGTCCAAATGACTTATACAAGAACGGAGGCGACCTTTGAAGATTAAATGTCCTTTTACTTGGATGACTTCGCTTTACTTATTTGAACTTACATATGTGAGTTTGATGAACTTCTTTGCTTAATTATAATTACAACATACATACGTATATTACTATGAATTCATTCCTATCGCATTCTAAAAACAGATTTAAAATTATTTAAAAAAAAATAAAAATTATAATTCACATGACGTAAGACCCCACAGAAGTTATACACAGGTCAGGGGTGGGTGCCTAAATATTTTTATTTAGAAATGAACAACAACCTTTCTGCTAAGTAAGTAAGTAAATAGTCGATTATTTGATTATTCTTTACGACGAAGTTTTAGAATATGCGTAGCGGAAGACCGCAATGCTCTTATTATTATGTTCCGGTTTGCAGGCGCAAGGGTCATATCATCTTAGTTCCCAAGAAGGCGCATATGAGAGATAATTAATATTTTTACGGAGCCAATATTTACGGGCGGTGGTGATCATATACCATCAGATGGTCTTCTTGCCAGTCTGTATATCGATTTTAAATAAAAACAATTCCTCGAATTAAAATTCATATTAAATATTCTGATAGGTAAATACTCTATTAATGTTTATTGAGTAAGTTTGTAAACTAAATGAGCATCGCGTTGCGTTTTTATTTTTGCGTTGAAAATAGTATTAACGAAAGTTACCGCTATTCCGCAACACTTGAAAACTTTACACGTTGAAAAAAATCGATCAACACTTAAAATTCGCTACAGAAGTTCGAATGTATGCAAAACTACTTCCTTGAAAATTGAATACATTAATACAGTTATTTTAAAATTTTACTGAATACTTTAGATGTTGTCCATTATTCCTAATGTTTTATATATGAAATACTAATGTTCGCCCGTCCCATTGATGGGCTAAGTCCTCCTCTCCCTTTGAGAAGATTTAGAGCTATTCCACCACGATGCTCTAATGCGGATTGGTGGATCAGCAATCACACACGCACATGCAGGTTTCCTCATGATGATTTACTACAACGCCGAACACGAGATGAATTATAAATACAACATACATGAAAATTCAGTTGTGCTTGCCTTGGTTTGAACCCGCGATCACTTAATCTAACCACTGGACTATATCGGCCCAATATCAAACACAAGTTCAACGAAATTCTACTAATTCGATTATGGGATGGATTATGTAAATATGTGATATCTTTGAGACGGTATGATTAAAATAGCACCAGCGGTATCTTTGCTGGTCTAAGCCTAATTAATCCCTTTGCGGGCTCAGATGTGGGTACAATGGCTCTCGTTATGTACTCGTACGTTTGCTCCAAGACGACCAATGTTGTAACCAATGTTATATAGAGACATCGTTCTTACGATTCCAGGACTTGGGAATGTCTTTTCGAACCTTAATTTAAACTAAGTAATAAAAATATTCAATGTTCATTAATAAATAATAGTTGTTTATAAAATGCTGTGTCCAAAACGATTTAAATTCCGCTTGCTAATTTTAGCAACGTATCTACTTATGTACGTTACGTAGCTTACGTATCTATGTATTGAACACTAAGCCCCAATTATGCTCTTGTGGGCTTAATGTGATGTGATCAACCGAATAAATGGCATTTGCACATCACGATTTGTCCACAATAATTAAAATAAAGGTTTAATCAATGAACTGTTAATTAGCCAAATTATTATACAATTGTAATCCTGTTAGATCATAGCTTGTATAACGGTTTACTGAGAATGTTATGTTCAATAAAATTGGAGTGTGTATGTACACACACATACGTACGTACATGTATTTTTTGAAATCTTTATAGATCCATAAGAATTCAACAAACACTTAAAAAAATCCTTTGTCGTAGTTTTCTCGAGTGGCTGCACCTTAGGTTTACGGATGACTCACGTCGCGGACACTTCTCTATTGTTTTATTCCATATGATTTAATAGAAAAATATTTAAGAAAAGATAGGACAGGATACTTCCATTGATATTTTTTTCGAAATATCTTTCATGAATGTTTTATTGCTTATACGAATATATTATGTTATAAGGCAAAAAATATTACATTAAAAAGAGAGAAAATATGTGTATTAACATTACAAGATAAATGGTTCAGCTAAGCAATGAAGTGCCCTTAATATTAACTGCTTGTCATCGACTCCGCTAGTGATTATTGGTTTTGTTAATCTTAGAAATATTCCAATATTCAAAAGTGTTAATATTATAGAAATTATCTTTGGATGCCTGAACGCAAATAATGCCACTGATCAAATTTATTATCGTAAAGATCATGTAACATATTATCCATCAAGTTACTGATTTTTTCAATAAAAATGTACGAAGCTCGGACCAAAACGCTATGTAATAAAATTAGTGATGTAAGAAATCGGGTTTAATATTTAACCGAAATCTTGAAGAATATTAAAAAAGTATTTTTACTTATAAAACAGAAATAATTTGAATTTATTATGTAGAAAATAAAATGTGGGGACTTAAAAAGATAACTTAATTAAAAATTTGTTAAAGTATGTAATTTTTATCTCTATAATTATGCTAAATGGCTCTCAAAATAATTACAGTCTAAGTACCATTTTCTTTGCATCTTAATTAAATATTTTGTGCTCATTTAAATGTCGAGAGTAAAATTACGCTTCCAATGCATTGGCATATATTTATTTAGTTATTATATAAATATGGCTTAAAAATTTTAAAGGTTCGAAAATTATTATGTAGTTTTTCAGTATTATTACACATATTTAAAGCTAAATTAATTCATTTTGAGAGTCCAAAAGGTTAAGTTAATGTTGCATAAATCGGTAAGCACCGCTGACACTATTCATGTCTCTAAAATATGTTTATGGTTATTATTGTTAGCCAAGAATGAAGATGAAATTACGTTATGTACGTATAACAGCTGTCGACCGTAGTGGAATAAGCTTCAAACTTTTCTTGAAAGGCTCGGCTTTTCCCAGCACATGACAATGTATTATATGATCTTAATAAACTAAATTATTTGGAATTTATGTGTCTATTTGTTTGCTTACTAAGTACCACCATACTGCCCTAATTTGTGGATACCCATGTAGTAGAATTTACGGGATATGCAGGTTCTCTTGTTATTGTATCTTTCACTGAATAGCAGATGAAGTAAACACAAATGACACATAATTATGAAAATTAAATGGTATTGTTTAAGATTCACGTGTAGTAATCATTGGACTATCTCGTCTTTTCATTATACTTCATGCATAAACTAATGTATATACGGCCAATAATTAGTTTTTCTGTCAGAAAATTCTCAGTAGCCCGGAGTCTGGGAGTTGGAAGTGTGTACACACCCGTGCCTCGGAAAGCACGTTAAGCCGTCAGTCCTGCCCCTGAACTCTTTCCGGTCGTGTCGGATTGCCGTCCCATCGGATTATGAGAGCTAAGGAAAAGAGAGTGCACCTGTGTTTGCGCACACACTTGTGCACTATAATATGTCCTGCGCAGTTGGCTAATCTCTCTTGAGACTGACCGCCGCGGCCGAAATCGGTCTGGATATTATAAATGTGAGTGTAACTTTTTGTCTTTCTGTAAACCACTGAACCGATTTTGATGAATTTTGAATTCAAAGAAGTGACAAAGGCTTAACCTAACCTAACACCTATCATACGATACGGGCGATGCTGCGGGTGAAAGCTTAAATTTGATATAAAAGAAACAGTGATTTTGAAAAAAGAATTTTTTAACACGCAATACATTTTTATTTATATGAAAATTGAAGGAAAATAATAATAAAAACTTTATGATTTCATTCCAACGTTGTGTACATTGAAATGAAAAATTTAAAAACTCGAGATACAGTGGTTCAACAAATGATTTCATATTCGTTAAATTTTACAAAAGAATTTCGCCCTTTGCGATGCAGGGGACAGTTCCGGCTCAATTATGCAAGCCTCGGAGATACCGACCGGCTTCAATATTTCTACCAACTCATAAACAATGACCTTTGTTATTTTACTTGCCCTTACGTAAGCTTTGTTTGTCAGGGGAACTAATGTTGTTAATTGTTATAATATAAGGCGAGGAACCCAAATGCTAGCACCAATTAATCAGCACCACGGCGATCATTAACAATTCATTCTTTATGGATGTATATAATTAAGTAATAAAACAGATGGTATTATTAATTTTCATAATAGCAACATTTTTATACGTAAACGATAAAAGGACACAAGTGCCGTGATTCAATATTTAATCTACAGTTCTTGGCTTTTCTCGTCAATTTTGATTCACCATAAGTAAGCCAGTTAAAACGATTATTCTGTTTGTAGTTATTATCATTATTATTAACAATAGATTTAGTGATTTTCAATTTATCAGCGCAAAGTATATTAATTGGGTTAATTGCTAACCAATTTTATGATTCTCGATTTTTTTATCTTCACGTTTATTAATAATTATGTTAATATTTCGTATAACCATAATTTTAGTACAGATAAAATTGCGTAATTTAGTACTTAATTTGCAACAAGTACAGAAGACATATTAAACTGTTTTTTTTAAAAATGAAATTCAATTTTAATAATTGCCTAAGAAATTTCTTAAATGTGTTGCAAATATATACTTTTGTCTGTGGCCCTGTTATCAAAATATTTGTTTAATTTTAAATCTTAGCAAAAGGACTCAAACAACGGGTCGTTCAGAGCGTGAGTGTGAAATTTGTTGACCCGGCATCTCAACGTTTGCTCGCTTTGAAGTAACATCAAGTACTAAATCGGTCTGTTTGCGACGGATCGCTTGCATCTAGCTTTTTCTACACAAAGAGGTTTTGGTAGATTCGTTCGTTGTTTATGGTTCTTTTTAAAGCTGGGCTGGATATTCTTTTGATATTGACATTTATTAAGTACCTTGTTTCAGTCTCAGCACTATATGATAAATGCAAGCTATTTATTATTATATAAAGACTATAATTAATACTGAACCAAATTAAAATATTTTACTCATTATTTGGGCTCTTACGTAATTTATTAATAATATTTGAATTATCATCAATCAATCAATTATTTGGATGTGGTTGGTTACAAAAAAATTAAAAAAAAAATTTATAACGAGTCTGTTAAATTATTATTTCTCTTAGTAACTATCAATCATGATGTTCTATAAATTTCTATGTAATTCTATAAAGTTTTTAGATGTGAAATTGTTTCGGAGTATATCATAATGACCAGCTTAATCTCAATAGCTATTTTTATATTAACCATGAAAAACTTTTAGTTCAATTTTATTTATCTTGCATGAGCTGTTTCGTTTATACGTTCCTAATTATACACCAGGCAACTGTACACTAACTTGCCGGTGGCGGATTTATAAAACGGTTTAAGTGGGCTTCAAGCGTAGTGCGGAAAATTTGCGACCTTTTATCTTAACTCGGTTACAGTTCAGAAAAAAAAAAACGAAAATCAAAGATA
Organism: Nymphalis polychloros; assembly: GCA_905220585.2. NCBI lineage: Eukaryota > Metazoa > Arthropoda > Insecta > Lepidoptera > Nymphalidae > Nymphalis > Nymphalis polychloros. The sequence continues at coordinate 9,669,204 of HG992258.1, read as the reverse complement.
TTTCTGTTCGATCTGATAGACATCAGTGCTATTGTGTAAGAAATCAAGTCGTATGATTTGAAACAACTTTATTATAAGTGTTAAAAAACAATTCAAAAATACATTCATAATCTTATTCTTAAAACTGACGAACAAAAAAATGATTTCGTATCCCACTTGTGAAATGTTGAAAGTCGATTTAATTTTTTGACATTCCACGATCGTTCATATTATAGTGGTCTAAGAAGAAAACTTCAAGACATCTCTCTGTGCCCTACTTTTGATCGTTCTTTTATATGGAAACTTTTATATGGAATTTGAAATAATATAATCCTAGAAAAAAGAGTTACAGTTATACAGTTCGTTCCGAAAAATACGAGCCAAAGGATCACACATATAGAGATAAGTCCAAAATTAAAGTAAATAAAGTCCGCATATATTTAAACAAAATCAAGGATTAAGAAAAACTTGACATATTTATTGTTATACAAAGTGTTACAGAAAAGCCGATTACTGCCAAATGAACAAAACTTATTAAGATTTGAACTAAATGGTCTAATTCAAATGTAAGTATTAAATCCGTTGTTTTAAAACAAGGCTAAACGTCCTTGGGTGTGTTTATTAAAATTTTCGTAAATAAACGAGGTAGGAGGCATAATCGCGGTTACGGAGAATTTACGACCTGTTGCGTATTATTATAAACTTAATAGCTTTCCCAGCCCCTGTTCAGCTTATATAAAGCTGGAAGTTACGTCACAGAATACAAATGGCCGATTTACGCTTAATACTTATAGAGTGTATTTTTTGCACTATATTGAAAAACGATAAAAATGATTTTCTGAAGAAATACAGTTAAAGCACTGAAGAGGAAGTTAAACTTCTTTTGTTAGTAGATCCAAATATCTACTGATATTAAAGCAACATTTCGTAATATAGGTGGGGGGGGGGGAAGATTTGAATGTCATTAAAATGAGAAGACAGCAAGACCAAAAAACGTTGAAAAGGCTCGTTTAGCGTTGACACGGACGTTGGTGACCACTTGCCATTAGGTGGCCCATATGCATGTCCGCCTACTTACGTCCGCCTACCTATCCTGTAAAAAAAAAAGTTATTAATTAACGCTAAGAGCCTTATATACTTATACGTCTACTATATTTTAATGGTAACAAGAAGAGGTTTTGCCTTGGTAATAAAAGTTTTTCTGTTAATAAATCAATAGCATCTTAGAAAATTGCCAGTGTTTCACGTGCGATCGGAAAGCCTTTTAAGTTGTTGGTCTCGAGCCTGAACGCTTTTCGAGCATAACTCCATTTGCCATTTCATGTGATAATGAGAGTGCACTTATGCTTGCAGTCAAGTCTTTTGTGATATTGTGTTTAAATTTAATAAAAGAATTAAAATTTACATTTTCTCATCTTTTATTTAAATTTATTTATTTAATCCTTCGTATTTTGAGACTATTTTAACAATAAACACAAACTTCAAACTTCATCACTAACGGAATTAATAAATTTAGCGTTTGTATATCTTTTGTTTACTAAAACTTTTCGGGGATCCGCTATAACGCCAACTTAAATTTTTAATTTCCTACCATACTGTACAGCTCTAAATTACTCGTTTAAAACTTATATATAAAGCATTAACAAAACCATAATGGCTTAAAACAAATATAAATCTAAATTAAGATCTAAAATCTAAATTAAGATTACAAAGGTACAAAAAAAAATATCAAGGCAAATATCAAAAACAATGGGAATAACAAATTTCATTTACATTTAAAATCATGTTATAAAATGTGTTAGTGATTTAATTAAAGCACGCTAGCTCATGGCTGCATGCAGCGAACTTTATTTTGATTGGATACTTCTTGGTCAGTCGGTATGGAAGAGAAATTTGCTAAGTGATACTTCATAAAAAATTCAAATTGCAGTTCTTATAAATCATGGCTTTTTTTGGAACTGGGAATGCGTAGTTTTAATTTAGAGTTTTGCTATCGATATTAAATTGCATTTAGTATTTTAGATATTACTAACAGTTTTGTAGTAATTGCAGTATTCATAATTGTTAGTCCTAGCTGTCTTTATTATGTTTTAACCCTCTATACTCCAGTTAAAAATATATTAATCTATATATTATATATATATACTAGCTGCCCGACCCGTAATCGTACGGGTAAAATAAGGATTTTATCCCGTGCATTTTTTAATCAATAAGATATAAACATTCGCCCATACAGTACAGTGTATGTGTGTTCGGTACAGGGCATATAATAATAATGTATAAAGTAAAGTACAACATGCTCTACTTATTTTTTCATTTATTGGAACAAAGTTCTTTCACTACTGCAAATTAGAGTGACCTGGCAGAAATTGTCATGTAACAAAAAAGCGTAGTCCTCCAAGCGACCTTTCCCCTCTTTCTTTCTTACTGATTCTTTCTATTCTAGCGGTTGTATGTGTATGTATGTATAAGTGAGCTAATTTTCAGACTTGATAATAAGGATTGTGTGCGGCCAAAGAGATAACCTTAATTCTATATAAATGTAAATATAATTTTAAACTCTTTTTTTAACTTATAATTCGCTATTTTATATTTAATTTTGAATAAATTACTATTTTCCTAAAGTATTCAATGAAATTTATCAATTTTAATTCTTACTTTACATTTTTGCATTAAAATCATAATAAAAATAACATAAAATATACGCATGTGAAAGGGAGAGTTGATTAAGAAGAGCAACGCTTTTTGGTGTGATAAAAAAGTAGGAACAATTTCCTCCTTTTTTAGCTGGTAAAATGCATTTACGCGTTTCCCGCACATGAAGTGAGGGGTATGTGGGGCTCACCGGCGCTGAAGGTGCCAGAATCCCCACTAAAAAACCAGCGGTATCCTCTCCTTCTAGTCGGGGGGCGCCACGGGATCGCTTGCGCTTGCTACCGTGACGCCCCGGAGTTCCCAGATACAGGGAAACCCCTTAGCCCCGGTGGCTGTTGGTGCGCATAGCACCTACGCCTTCTCCTCGGCCTTCTCCGACGGATCGAATCAGCGGAGACATTTTCGTCGCGCTGCCGCTCCGCGGCCTCCTTTTGCGACATGACACTCGCAGAAGGAGACCATTTCCAATATGGCGTTAATCACGCTCGGCAGCGAGAGATCTCCACCGACTATCGTCGCCAGGGTATGCCTCTGTTTTTTTAATATATTTTTAGGTTCTATCTACGGCTTCTATGTGCTCATGGTCATCGTACTATGGTCTCACCCTATGATATAGACCTTTTTGAAAAAGTTGGCCCGTTATTTGTTTTTTTTTTATTATAATAGGTCTAACACGTGTACATAAGTACACACACATTTTTGTTATTTAACTTACCTTTCACAATATTTTTCCTTAAGAAAAATACAGTAGAAATACTCTTAATATTAATAATAACAATAATAACAGCACTGCAAATTTATAATAAGTTGAGAATTACACGGAAATGATAAAATGATAATTGTAAAAGTCACTACTGCGATCGATGTACAAACAATAATAATGGCAGATTTTTTTCCGAAAACTGTGTAAAAAATGAGATACGCTCCCATCCTTACTCCGTGCTGTTTACATGGTGAGAAGTGACACCAAAAGAACCCTGACGGGGATAACTGATCAAGTGTTAATTGATCCAGTTATCGACCGAGGTTGAAAATGATTGAATTACTATTATCTCTATTAAAAAATAGGGGCTGATAGTAGAAGGGTGAAAATTTAGGGTTGTATGTATTTGTTAATGTCATATAATAAAAATATAAAAATAAAAGAATATGTCCAAAAAATTAAAAAAAAAAATTGGGGTGAGCCACCCTTAATACTTAGGGGTATAAAAATTTGTTATAAACCTATTCTCATATCTACAGAATATACATATAAAATTTCATCAAAATCGGTCTAGCCGTTTCGGAGGAGTATAAACACTAAAACTGTGACACGAGATTTTTATATATATAGATAATAATCTGTAATCTGATTATTACATTAATATACCGTAAATAGTTATTTTAAAATGTACCTAATCTCTATAAATAATTATTTACATTAAAGCCAAAATATCTAGGATAAAAAGGAGTTTGAATATTGAATATAACTATATACGTTTATAATGAAATCTTAGACATTTTATGTTGCTAACTTATCTCGTTCAAGAAACCAATACTAAGTTTTAAAACTAACGATGCTATAACAGCCGTCTTGGTTCGCAACATTGTAATTACAATTTGCGTTTTAAATTGTAAAAGAAAATAACTCTTACCATTCTTATTCACGAAACCACAATGTTAAGAGTAAATATTAAAATATCAATTGAACAATAATATTTATTTTTCGATTTATATATAAATATTATAACATGTACAAGATAAATTGTATATTTAATTAAACATATAAGATACAATGATTATAATATAAGTGAAAACATCAATATTTATTGTTGTTTCAACGTTGTTCTCAATTATTCGATTATCCATATTTAATTCAGTACAATAACAGTCTGTAAATGTCCCACTGCTGGGCTAAGGCCTCCTCTTCTGTTTGAGGAGATTAGCTTACTCCTACTGTTGGTGGAAACAAGTGGTAGATTTTCATCCAACAGGTTTCTTCGCGATGTTTTCCTTCAAACTAGCAGGAAGTGAACTATTAACACAAACTAAGCACATGAAAATTCAGTGGTGCTTGTCTGGGTTTGAACTGGAAATCATCAGTTAAAATTCTCGTTATCTTACCGCTGGGCCATCACGCTCAGGATAATGTTCATTTAAATATTTAATGTCAAGTGCTTTATCTCAATTATTTTTAATTTAAATTAGATTAAATTTCGAATAAATTTAATTGTGTCGAGTACCAAAGCACTAATATTATTTTCAAACTATAATGAAATAATTGGTAATTTAGAAATACAATTAAAACAATCAACAATATAATTACCAGATTTTTTTTAAAGTATTCAACTTTAGCTAAGCATAATCAATCCTTCTTTATTGGATTTATTAACATCTTTTTTGCCTTTATTTCTTATATTTTTAATTAAAAGTAATAAGAATAATTTGGTATAGGCAGTTATAAAATTGTATTCCTTTAATACTTTATTATCAAATATAAAATATATCATTATAATATATATAATATACATCATTAATATGGTATTTCAAATACATACAACAAAATACTTAATATAATAACATAAGTATTTTTTATTGATAATAGACAATACATTTTGTATTTACAAAACCGACACGAATCACCAAACAAAACTATACAAAAAGACAGGGGATTAAAATTGTATTTATTACAAGCATAGAAGACACCGTTGTAATAATATTGTAATACCGAATGACGGCATAATATGTCATATTAGCTAAATACCAAATGGTATATCAATTACACCGCGATCCATTTATATAGATACTACTATATAAATCGATTGGTTCTGTCTGTACAATATTTTTCCACCTAATTTTGTGATAAATAATCGTTTTATGATGCAGTTATTCACATTATACTATTTTTTTAATTTTTGTCTGTCTGTATGTCTTCTTATAACTCAAGAACGGCTTGACCAATCTTGATGAAAATTGGTACACACAAAGAACATATGATGGCGCAAATGTTAGGCCATATACAAGATCGGTAAACCCTAGGGTATGTTATGAAAATTAATTAATTAAATTTATTTAATTACTTATTTCTTTTCCAGAAGCCATAAGTATGTGTGTGTGTTTATAGTAATAAAATAATTGATTATATTTTTATTAATTATACGCGAGTGAAGCCGCGGGGCACAGCTAGTTATTGTATAAAAGCAGAAATATCAAATCGTACACAAATGTTACATGAACATGACAGATTACTTTGAGCGTGTAATAAGACTGTCATGACTTAAGCTGCATTTGTGTAACGTGACAGATATATTTAAAGAGCTTGGTAGTAACTAACGGCTTTACTTATAAACGCTGTTTAGCTGGAGATTAGTTAAAGTATGCTTTGTCTCCTTCTTTCAAATGTCAAATCATTAACGATAGAAAGAGACCAAGATAGATTATGACCATCTGATTTCTTAAATTGTCATGTTTCAATACTTAGTTATTTAATAAATTGTGATTTTTCGAAGTGATAACTTCTTATGGGAGGGTAAACCGCTTCGTAACGTAACGCGTTACGGTGCCACTATTACCGATGCTTTACCTGAGAGTTACCACACTAACGCCATCTAGCGTATACAGATAGTACTTATACTAATTTAGCAACTCTCAAGTACTAATTTAAATTATATATAATATATTATAATTAACAATAAATATTATTACTTCTGTCGAGCGTCCCGAGACGCACACGTTTTTTATTTTATACGGTGTATATGGTGATGGTATTTCAATTAGCCAGGCTTTCCAAAGGTCATTCAATTTAATTCTTGGTTTAATTTTCAACAGTTAAAGATACACGTGTGGAACGTGTTGGTACACTTGCTATGCACCCCTAGGCGTTACTGCAAACGTCAATGATACATCCGTTATGTAAGAGGCCAAAGCTTGATATATATCCTTTAAATTTTGGTGTTTCGATTTGAGTTATGTTCTCCTATATTTGAACAGCGACTTTGAAATTCAACTTATTTACGTCAAATTCTCAAATAACCATAACCATTTTTAAATATATCTGATTTTTTTTAACAAGATATATAAAAACTAACCTTAAGTCCCGCAATAAATTTAAGCAATTAATTATTATAATAATTAAATTATTTAAATAAATATATGACATTTAAGAATGTACATACATATAACAAGAAATAAATAACACAATAACATCTATATTATTTAAATAGCATTAAAAATAAATTAATGAATGGATTCAATATTTACAAATCGCTTCTAATGAGACGGAGATAATAATATCTAAAAGGATTTAAGTAGTTATGATTGTATCTTACATGTTCCTCCATACTTTGATCGCTTAAGTTGAAATATTTTTACAGAAAATTTATTGGGACAGTATAGAAAGTAACCACAATAGCGTAATTTGATAAGTGTTGTTGTTTGAAAATAATTTTATATGTAATGACTTCAAAAGAAAAATTTAGTGGAAAAAATATTAATATGTTAAAAATGTTTGATATATAGAACTAAATAATGAAAAATATTAATATTATCGATAAATCTATACATTTACATACATATTTTAATTACGCAATCACAATTCTCGTTTTGCCCCTTTCTAGTCGAATATATCTCTTGTTGATGTGCCAACTGTTGTTGCATTACATAATGATATTGCCATAAAATTATTAAATAATTACAAATGCGACGAGTCGGTAATATTTGTACGACTTAATAAACACTAAGTAATATGGCAAGCCGTGGCATAGCAGATAAGTCGTTGGTCCGGATGATTCAAAATTATCGAAAATTATTACCTCTAACGATCTAGTGATTTTAATTCTTTCTCGTATTTTTCAGAATAAATCCCTTCAGAATCGTATTTCTCAACTAATTGGTTCCAGTAGTCTTTTTCTTTTTTCAACAAATGACCGATGACTTTGCGCACGCCGTTCTTTTGCATTTCTGTACAATTTTCGCAGCCATTTTGTAATGCGTCACTAATGTGGGCTGAAATAACATACACTAATCATGTTAAATAAATTTTGATAAAAATAATATTGGTAGTAGAATATTTTATGCCTAAATAGTCATAATAAAAATGTTATATCATTTTAATCTGTCATTGAAAATGTATTATAATATGGATTCACATTTACAAAGTTTTATATACTACATTTTTTATATAATGTATTTATTATCTTATTACTGACAAACCTAAGCGGACATAACAACTGAACTATTTAGCCACTTGAATTCAAATTTCTTTAACAGTAACATTCGGTCATGTTTTTTTTTTAACAAAATAATTGTTTATTTGCATAGATAAAGTCACTATTAGCAAAACAATCTTTTTTACATATTTTTACTATATAATATTTATTTATCTTAATATATTTGTAAAAAATACTAAAATAATCCTTTAAAATCTTTGTTGCGTTCGTTTAACAATATTGCAAAGTACCAGGACTCTATCAACTATAAGGAGATCTTGATATTCTAAAGTGTAGCTGGAGCAATCTACTTACATTTCAATTCCTTGCCTTCTGGCGTGCATCTCCCTTTTTCTAACATGCATTTAATGTATGCAAAGAGCAATCTCTTGTTTGATAGGACCTCTTCGATATTCACTGAGTTGAATCTATCGTTCTGCGCATGTGTGTACACTAAGGTAGTAACGAGAGCAATAAGAAACAGGAGCTTCATCCTTTAAATAGAAAAAAAATAAAAAATAATTACTTGGTGGTGCTTGTGAAAAATATTCACCTTCTATAAGACAGATCTATTGAATTGTACGCATTTTTTAAGAGTTAAGTTACGTAATAATATTGAGTTCCAAAACTTATAAAAAAAATATCTTGCATACACATTTCTGTAAAGAGTTTATTAGTAAAAAAATCCAATTAAGGAGATAGATTCGCTACACAGATTTTCCTTTGTGTTTTCGTTTGACAGATGTTCGTTTTCACACGTTTTAATTCATCACAAGCGCACATTGAACACAAAATATTATGTGATAGAAATTTGGTTAAAATTTTATTTATTCAATCACTAATACATATGTTTCATTACAGGTAAGTGACCCCTAGAAGCACGAAAAATTTGTAAGTGACTTACATTTAATGCTATATGAACGTTCTTCGATAAAATTATACTTTTAATAATGAATCATTATCGCTTTTACTTCATTATATACACTCTATAAATCCTTGTGGAAATTATTTTTAACGATTTGCATTTAATTGTTGAAATCACGCAATTAAAATATTTGCAGAATAATTGTAATCTTGAATCTTTTCAAGATCATTTCACGTCTTAATTTCTCCTTTTGCCTTGTTCTAATTTCTCTTTGACATAGATTATTTGCAGTCGACGGCCAGTAGATGAAAGCGAGGATCTTTGCCAAAGGGTCGTGGTTTCAAATCCGACTGTACACGAATAATATCTTATGTGCTTAATTTTGCTGCCGAGCTGAACGAGCTGCTACTGGGGGGCTGGAGCTATAACTGTTTATTGTGCCGACCAGGGAATTGAACCCAGGACCATCGGGTCTGCGGCCTTATATCTAGCCACTAGACCAACGAGGCAATCAATTATTATTTTTGTAATATGTTACTGGATATGTATGTGGTGCACTTGAAATCAACACATGCAGGTATTCTCATGTTTTCAGAAACCGCTGAGCACGAGTTCAATAAATACAAATTAAGCACGTGATATCTGTTTAAATACAATATCATATTGGCGCACAATTAGATGTATTGCTACTATGTACATACATATTTATAATACATATATGGGACAGTAAAGGTTCACGTAAAGGCATAGAAACGTACATAATTTCATATACGAACTAACACTCCCGTGCGAATACACCGTAGAGTAATATTTTAAGCAAATGGAACAGAAATATTTCGTTATCTCGAAATGTACTAGTAATAAAGTTCAAATACCTATCATTTTACAAGCCGACATGAGCTAGTGCTTAGAATGGAGACATTGTATGAACACGGATACGATATAATTGTTATAACTATTCATTCCTTTAATATATCTACCTACCATTATATACATTGAAATATATTATAAGTGTTGCATATATACAGTAATTATATACAGTAACAGCTTATCGATGTCTTTCAGCTGGACCTCCTGTATAGTTTTTGGGAATCGAATTTATATACACATGTACATTTGTACACAGCTTAATGTTTGTACAATAATTTAAACCTTTGTGTTTATATAAATTAAAAAAACATAATACATATGTCAATTAAAGAATTCGATTTTTAAATTTAAAAATAATATTGCTAAGCATTTTACTAAGTCCAAGTTTAAACAGAATATCTTACCTGTTTCCTTAATCATTTTGAAATTCCTTATTCAACAAATTTGCTGTTAAGGAACGCGGTCGAATGAGATTCCTCCTTCATCCTTCACCGTATTAAATTACAGTAGCTTAGTAAATAATGTAACAAAACTGCAGGAGTTACTTGTGCAAATATTAATATTTTTGACGAGTACGAGTAATATCCAAACGTGGTGAAAAGATATATTCTATATATACATACTAGCGACACTTAGTGGTCGGGCTTCGTGCAAGTCCGTCTGTCAAGAATTTGTTGAAGAATGTATAGAAACCAAGCTTATGTAAATATATATTTTTAAAATAACATGTCCTGATTGACTGACTGACTGATTCATCATCGCCGAGCGTAAACTATTAAAGTTAGGGCCGTGAAATTTGGTGACTAGGGTCGTTTTATTGAGTAGACACCCTCTAAGGAATGGATTTTGGAATTTCTACCCCTAAGGGGTAGGGGGGGCGAAATAGGGGTTGAAAGTTTGTATCGCGGGTCCGTGATTTTTCAAGTAAGAAGCATGAAATTTTATAACCAAGCCTCTGGTTAGAAATAAATAAATACGTATTTCAGGGTTTACGAAAATCTACCCCCCAAGAGGGTGAAATAGGGGTTGAAAGTTTGTAAGGCGGGATCAACAAATATTGTTAAAAAAAATATTTAAGAAATATTAGTGTGTAAAATAAAATTTTCGATCTTAGGTAGGTTGACTTGTATAATGAATTAGGTTTGAAACGTTTAGTAAAATGTCATTAGGTGATAAACATCCCATAAGTTCAGAATATAAGCGGTTCCTTGACTCTCCCGTGTCCAATTAGGCTGTGTATTTGAAACTAACAGAAGTATTCATTTTGTTCTGATAAATGTTATATGAACATAAGAATATTTTGTAATTTTATCTATAAACGGAAATAATATCATTTAATAAAAATGCCATTCGGTGAGCTATCAATTTAAGTCTTCTCAAATAAGTATATCAAAATTCTTTACATAGCAGATTCCTGACGATTAGAACTTAAGTCATATTATTAATAACAAATATAAAAGTAAAGTAAAAATACATTATTATAAATAATTCATACCACATGAAAACGGTAAGTACTTTCACGGTTTTACTTACTAGTCTTGTATGACGTCTCGTCATTCCGAATAAAAGCCTATTCAAAGTGCATAATGTTAAAGAGTATATACCAGCTTACCACTGAAACCACCAGCTTATCAGTTATTCTACCTGCTAAATTAAAACAATAAAATAGTTGGAATAACGTAATCCAGTGAAATTTTGCTAATCTTCGATACAACTAAATGTCATTCTATGGAAAGCCTTATTTTGAATTAAAATATAAGAGTATTTATCTCTTTTACATTGTATATGTATTTTGAAGCTATAATTATTACATATATAAATTTTTGTCTTTAAAAAATGTATTTCGTGTCTAAAATTTACGGTCAAATTGGAACGAGACCAATGCACCATTTAAATTCAGGTCAACGGCTAGCCAGAATAGATCCCTACGGATCCTATGTATTAATAAATTCACGAGTACCAAAAAAAAGGTTTCGTAGAGTAAAGTACATATTTAAACGCATAAATCGTACTTCTGAACCTTCAAAGGAAAGCTGTTAGAATTTGCTATCTAAATTCCTTTGGAAAATATTATAATAGCTAGAAAATTCATGTATGTAAAATTCTATGTAATTCTTTAAATACTTTTTTTTATTTGTTTTGTTCCACTTTTTTTAAGCATTATTATATTGGTTAACTAATTTCTTGAGCTGTAAGTCTACAATCGTACAAAAATGAATTAAATTTTATATCATATAACCTTCCCAAAATGAATTGAAAAACAAACATTATTTCACATTTGTTACGGAAATAAATCAATCTAAATCAAAAGGTTATTCGTCATCACAGATTTGAGTAACATTAAACTTACATTTATTCAATCTTGTTCCATTATATTTCATTCAATGAAGTCGTTTTGCAATCTCTTGCAGTTTCGAGAGTGCAATATCAGCGTTTATTGGCAAAAAATTGGAATTTAAAAATGTAGTCGAGTAGGAAATAACGTTAAATTGCTAATGTCACATGGGAGACGAACTCCTCGCTGTGTCTGGTGGCTTACTTATTATTATATTTATTCGTACGTAGTAATAATACGTCTTGTGTGAAGTTATATGATTTCATAAAATTTATATTGAATACTAGTTGGTTGGAAGCTTGAAGTCTTTGGACTACTTCACTAAAAGGTGTATCAACGCTTTCAATTTAAATTTAAAAAAACAATATAGAAAACACAAATTAAAAGCATATGTATAAAGACAGTAAGTCTCAATATAATATAATGGAGTAATATTTATGTCGATATTTTTGCATTAACGTAAAATGTTATCGAATTTACGTAGCCACTTAACCGAACGTAATGAAATAACCATAAGTAACCTAGAGCTTAGGATAAGGACTTATATTTATAGGATTTATGGGAAGAAATAATACGACGTGCATATAGTCGCGACGAACAGCCAATGGGAAAGTTGTCTTTTATTTTACGAAAATTTTAGTCACCCGAGCTCTTCATGATGTCCAATTAAATTTGAGATCCGACGAGCATGTGAATCTATGAGACTTTATATGCATAACGAGTGGATGTAAATTAATTTGAACAAAAGACAATTGTTAACTTTGGATCTCTTGAATTTTCGGGCCCGAGCCGTTGTGTCGTTGAGCTTGTTATCGGTTGGTGTGTCGCTGCGCTATATTGAGTTTAGAGAACTTTGCTATTTCGATGTGGGTGTTTCATTTAGACAACAATTCAAACTAATATTTTTAACTTTCGTATGACTTGAATATGAAATCTTTAGAAATGATTTCATTGTACAGATTTGAATCTGGCTAATATTATTTACATTACATAATAAAATCATAAGGGTGCTCGCACGTGTGTATACTGTATAGTCATCTGAATGGGTACCGACAATCAAATTTTACACGGGGATAATACAGTCGCTGGGTAGAAGGCGCTGGAAGCGAAAAATTCAATTAAAAATAATAAAAAGATCCTCATAATATATGGGAGCGAGTAAAGGGAAGAATAAAAATCGTTATAAAGTTGTTTCGGATGAAATATTATTTTCGGTTTAGAAAACATAACGCTATTCGATATTTGGATTCCTATACATTTGAGTAAACACTGTCTCTGTGTCTCTATGGAATAGAACGTTACTGTCGTAGGCATGTTAAATTCAGTAGAAAGTACCCGTGAATGCACTTCTGGGAGTAGGTCTCTCGTCTCGTCTAAAAGAGGTGTGAAGCTTATTCCATCACTGCTCTAGTAGGAGTTGATAGAATGCGGTGTAGCATCGTCGGATACTTGTGAGTTGCTATGTTACTGCCTATAACGAAATCATTTATGTTCTTTATTCCTGTTGATTTATTGGGATCGATCAGAAAGACAATCGCTGACACTAATAGAGAAAGACAAAAATCCAAAAACTTCTAAGTCGATTTTAACATTAAAAAAATTCATATTACTTCATACTGATCGTGAGTGTAGTATTATAGTATTGAAGTTAACAATATATCTTCATAAGCTAACGTTCCTATAAAGGTCGGTCCATACCGATACTATTAAAAAGATTATACATACCAAAATGTATTACAACATTATACTAAGTATTCCCCAACTGAAGTAACTTAGCACTTACGTATAAAACTGGGTCGGAAAAGCAATTTGAACAATGCTAAGTGCAACTATTTGCATCGAGGAAATATTTGAATGAAATAAAATATACAACATAGACATACATCTCTTCATTGTAATATCATAGACAAGTTTGTTATAAAAATAACATATATATATATATATATATTTTTTTTGTTATTGAAAAAGTTATTAGTAGTAATTATGTTGCCATTTATTTTTATTATAATTTTTTTTTCAAATGCCACACTTAGATATATTTTCCGATGACTTAAAGTATTTAGTGTAGATTTTACATTAAAAATATATATATTTATATATATACTATGCTATACTTAGAAGCCCTTAAAGTAAAGTAACAAGTTTGGTGTGTAGTATCACTCGGTGGTAGAGCTTTGTGTAAGCTCGTCTGGGTAGGTACCACCCACTCATCAGATATTCTACTGTAAAACAGCAGTACTTGGTATTGTTGTGTTCCGATAAGAAGAGTGAGTGAGCCAGTGTAATTAAAGGCACAAGGGACATAAAATCTTTCCCAAGGTTGGCGATGCATTGACGATGTAAGCGATGGTTAACAATTATTACAATGCCATTGTCGATGGGCGTTGGTGACCACTTACCATCAAGTGGCCCATAAGCTTGTCCACCTACGTATACAATAAAAAAAAGAAGTAAATTACGTCTAATTATATCGACGAATTGAATGCCGTTAAATGAAACAGCCACTATTCTCACTTTATCCGAGACGTTCGTGTTAGTGTGTTTGTCATTAAAGGTGACGTAATAAAAAAAAATCATCTTCATTTTGACACTTCTACTAATTTTATTAAGGAAAGCACCAGCCTAAACGTATTAAAAATAGCTCAACATTAATACAACATTTTGCCTAAATCCTTAGAAGATTCGTATTGTGATTTATTTTTCTGTAAAATTGCCTTAACGACGCGCGACGGTCGTAACATCTGCAAAAATATTTGAACTGTGAAATTGCTTAAGATAAAAGTATATTTAATCATTTTTTATAAAATAATTCATGTTGAAGAACAAAGCAATTAATAATATTAGATTAATATTAAATGAATTTATGTAACATATTATAAATATTAAATTCATTGTGATAGTTTAAATTGTTAACAAACAGTCTAATTTAATAACTCAGTTTCAGGTCTTAAATGATTTTGAATGTTCGTCGATTTGTTCGTAATTATTATTTGATTTAAATATTAATACTCGTTAGTGGTGTTGTTTATTTCAAAACCATGTCAATGTATGTACAGGCATCTATTTCCACTGGAAACAAAAAAAAGTTCATATGATCGATTACGATCATACGATTTATTTTGGAGTAATTTCATTATCAAGGCAAAAAATGTAATCGTTTTAAAAAATAACAGAAAATACTCAATACAGAAAGACGGTTGGTGGTATATTGGTGATGTAAGCGATGGGTAATATTTAGGGGTGACCAAAAAACAACTAGTCCGCATTATATTATACTGTATGAACAAAGTTATTTAATTTTATTAAATCACACACGAATTGCGTTTTTTTATGTAATCACGTGATACAATATAATCGTCTAGACGGAATTATGAACTTAATAAAATTTCTCTCAACTTAAACTTAGATTGTAAGAAAACTTAATTAACTTCACAAAGATGTTGGCTCTTTGAAAATTATATCTCTAATATTAGTTCTTGGTTACAAAGTTTATGTTAAATTTCAGTTAATGTAGTAGGTTGGGAATATTGTATTTGTTTTGTTTATTTGAATACAAATTGCTTACATAACTAAAATATCATGCTCAGACAAATGAACTTGAGGACGTTGTTGCGTTTAAGAAATAGCTTATAATATAATAATATCCTGGGACATTATTCACACACGGCCATCTGACCCCAAACTAAGCAGAGCTTGTACTATGGAAACCAGATAACTGATATACTACATATACTACTTTTCTTTTGTAAATACATGTTATATAGATAATTACATCCATACTCAGGACAAACAGACATATTCATGCACACAAATGTCTCCTGGGTGGGAATCGAACGCACGACCTACGGCGCGAAAGGTATCTACAAATCACGCCAACCGGCTCGTCATATCTTTCATTGCTTATATTTCTTACATTGCTCTCTAGCAATTAGACTCTTCTAATTTCGAAAGATACTTACAATAATGTATCTACAATCTATTTGCTTCGCCTTTACTTTAAATGATATAAAAACGAACATAATGAAAATAAACTTTTCAATTTATATTTCAAGAAAGTAATTTTATTAGTCATCGGTACAATGCAAGAATAACATTTTGAATTTCAATGTAATATAAATATCAACAATTGTGTTCAAAGAGGTTCAACTCTTTCAATATTCTTTTTACGTTTTTCTACTATGAATGAGCGAAGGAATTGAATGATTGAAATGTTATCTGTGACGTTTCATCTCAAATATCGTGATCAGACCTCTGTAATAGCTCGGGCTCTCCAATTATAATAATCTGCTTGATCTCAATACATCTCAATGCCGCTCAACGTCACGCTGATAGAGCTCGCTTTCATGTTTATTTCAACCCTAATTAATCGTTTATTATAATGATATATTTATTAAAAGGATTATTTTCTTTTTCAATGTAAATATTTTCCATCAAATATTTATAAATATTCACTAAGAGATAATATTCATAATATCTATGCGATGTTATAGTGTAATTATCTCATTATTTTTATTATGAAATGTTATTTTCCCGAATTTCGTTGAATTTTTTGTTTTCGTTGTAGTTTATATTCGAAAATTTATATTATAACCTACAACCGAACCAATCTGGATCAAACTGGAAAACATCATAGTATATTCTCAGAAGCATAAGAAATACGAATATATGGAAAAATTTTGTTTTATTAATACAAAGACATTGTTGCGTTTTCCTTTGGAGCGTTCAAACAATTCTCATATCGTATCTACCGTCAGGAGACGTATAAATTATCTGCAGAACGAATATCAACTTGAACTACATTTGTATAATTCAGATATATATTATACCATTCCCATTATTGTTAACTCGACAGAATTTACACGTAAGAAAATATAAGGCAATGTAGGCCTTATTGTGATCGTTCGAAGTCTGAAATTTGTATTATATTTTAAGTTGTGCCATATAATATAAGATATTCTAGTTCTTATTGTGATAGCTTGAAGTGTGAAATTTGAATTTCACGCCATGTTGCGCCTGACTGTTAACGCAACAGTTAATTGATACGAGGAGTAATGTATTTGTCTAGAATTTATGTTAATTTGAGACATTTAGCTCAAAACGTTATTTATACATTTCTATACATGTAATTGTATACATTATGTAATTTTATTTAATTGTAAACGTTTCAAGACTACGTTTGAACTTTGTAGACGAATACATTCGTTCAATCATAATCTTGGACCAACGTACGTGGAAGTAAAATACATAGTTCAACATGTGCTAACGTTAATATCAAAACCGTTTACTTTTAAAACGTTGCTGTAAATTAAAAAAAGTTAATACCACTACTTATTTTTATTGAAAGAAAATTCGAAACGGTTACTTAAAGAAGGCTATCAATCTTTAATACGGTGTTTCCGGGTTAGAAGAGAACGACTTCCGTTTCCGGTTTGTCGTTATTGTGAGCGAGACATGAGATAACTTGACGGATTTCACCTTTTTCTGACCTATTGTGTTCTTTTCAAAAATCATAATTTTAAATACATGTAAGTTTGTATTAAACTTTATTTATATTACTTTAATAAGATATTAAATGTAAATTTAAAAAATACAAGCACTTCAAATAACATAGCCTATAATTTGAATTCCTCGTACGAGTTATAAAAAAGCCGTTCAAAATATCCATCCCTTACGTCTATATTAGATTTATTTTCCTTTCCTCCCGTGTTATTCTGTAAGAATTAAATTCTTATTTCGCTCGCGAAATGTTGAAAGTCGACTTACGGTGATACGCTATTTTGATACGTATGTGCATTAAATCTTATAATTATTAAACTCAGTGTCGCATATCACTTCCATTGACATTTTACAATCGTTTTCTGCTGTATGTTTTGAGTTTATTCTTACATCTCTAATGTGCGGAATTCAAAAGTATTCCATACTCGTTAAGGGGCTTTTCTTCGAATTTCTACGTTCTTATGCAGAATGAATACTTTATTTCTGTTCTCTATTTTCGAAAACTAGAATATTTCTTTGTAAATAAATAATAATGATATCATTTTAAGCAATACGTATTGATATAAAGATTGCTAATGTATCTTGAAATATGTAGTATTTGGAATGTTCTTTTCGATGGAATTTCGATATACCGCCGGTTTGGTTTCGTTATCGCCACTTTATTTCAATGCTGTAACATAATGATATATATAAGTGTTTTATTAGGAAACTTGAATATTTTGATTGAACTTTGCTAATGTATAATAAAAATAAATTTTTTTATGACAACTTGCGTTTTTTCATATAAAACACCTGAAGAAAACTTGACTTTCATAAAAAAATAAAATCTCAAAACTTATCTACGTTTTCAAATCTATACATATAATACCAGTGCTAGAATACGTATTAAATGTACAGAACATTAACAAAATTATCAAAAAAATAGTGTGGTTGATAAAAAAAGGGGATACCTTATACCCTAGCTTATACTCTGACTTTATACATAGACTGCCCACAGTAACGACCACCACTACAAATTCGGGTGAAGCTAGTTATTATATAAATATGATGGAATGGCGTCAGCTGCTGTATATGGTCAACGAACAGGCTGCTATTTAATATTCATTATAAAATATGCGTCAAATCTGAAATGCCCGCATGAAAAGTTTTAAAACTTCCACGAAGGGTGGCTCCCTCAAACATTAATTAGCACGACGTTTACGACCCCCCAGCTCGCCAGCTTTACTTTAATAAGAATTTATTCTAACGGTTAATAATAATTTAAAAAACTAAATAATTCTTGTTGAATTCATAAATTATTATTTAAAAGCGTTCAGTTCAATTACGTTTCAGTGATCTACAAAATATTTAAATGAAAATTAATAATAATTATATTACGACAGTGCAAATAAGCGTCATTTAAAAAATTATGACAAACAGTATTTACTTGATCGAGCTTTCTGCAAACCCACCTGGTTAGGTTCCACCGACTCATCACATTCTTCTGCCATATAGCAATACTAAGTAATGTGGTGTTACGGATGGAAGGGTGAGTGAGCCAATGTCACTACAGACATAAGGGACATAACATCTAAGCTCCCACGGTTGGTGGCACATTGGCGATGTTAGGGTTGGTTGATATTTTTTTATTATTTTTTATTATTTTTATTATTTGGATAACCAACAAAAGAAAACAATATTACATTCATTTCATTATCAAACTATTAACAATAACTTAAATGTCCTTTTAATTATAGGCTATCACATCATGCAAAATATAATAATTGTAGTATATCAACATTTAAATTAAAAAACAATAATAATAAATTCAACAAAACATTACATAATAATCGATAACATTGACATAACTAATAACATTATTACAGAAAATACAATTTAACATTTCAATATAACACAAAGTTTTAAAATATCACAAAATTAAATTTAAAAAAATATTTTATTTTATTATAGTTATTTAAAAAAAAAAAAAATGCATTATGTGTAATACTAAAATTAATCAAGAAGAAAATATACATTATACGTACATATATGAATATTCATAAATGTCTATAAAAATACCATTAGTTAATTCATGACAAACATCCAAGTTTAATTTAAATTATTATTTTAATAGTGCATGCATTATTAATGTATTATTTTAACAAGGCCAAAATTTTTTGCCTAAATTGTACCAACTTGTCGTGGCATATGTCTAAATCATTTATTTCTTTAGAAGTGTTATTATATAACGTCGCCATTCTGGGTATTGGTGAGTTTTTACCTAAATGAGTCCTATACGTTGCAACTTGAAATAGTTTAGAAGGATAACGAGGAACTCTTGATGGGATTCGAAATAAAAATCTATTCAAGAGATCTGGACAATCAATTTTGTTGTTTAAAAGTTTGTAAAGAAACATCAATGATATATTTTATAATACCAATGTCTATTGGTGGTGACTACTTACCATCAATTAAGTTTACCAGTCTGCCTACCTATTATAATACATAACCAGTCGTCTATATCCGATGTAAAACATATGTGCAATTCCAAATGCTTTGAGTTAAATGTGATTTAAAGTTCGCCAACTAAGTCAATTAAATTGTTCATTTAGGTTTAACCCGCAAAGTTTAATTCGTTTAGAATTTATTTATTTTGCTAAATAAACTACCAAACGTTAATTATAGTTCGATGCTAAAATTTTAGTAATATATGTTTAATAGTAAACTACATCTAACATCGATTTATAAAATTATTTTAATCTCATTTATTAATTATATCCGTCATCAAAATAAAATTATTCATTTTAGTTATGGTATAAACCGCCGAAGTTGAGTGACAGTGACACGTATGAATCATAATCGAAGATAGCGGGTTCAAACCCGGGTAATTAATCCCGCGCTCGAAGATGGAGGGAATCATAGTGATGAAACATACTCGTATGTAGATGTAGGATGAAAGTCTGCTGACGCTCCAGCCTTGTCCTAAAAAATGGACAGTAAGTCTTAGCCCTGCTGCATAGTGTGAACATTAGTTCACTCTTCTTTAAATTTCAATAATTTAATAATTTTATATACAACATTAAAATAACAATTAATCTTAGATATAAGTCAGTGATCTCTGATTTTGGGTTTATACGTTGCACGTTTAGAACCACGCCTTTTACATGTTACATATGCTTTATATTTTTTTAATGGACGACAAACACGCAAATAAGAGATACAATATTGTGTCGCATTGTATTAATCATTTCGTGATTGCATTAAACGTATGATGAATATAAAACTACAAACGGAACATACTGAGTGTAAATAAGAGTAAAAAATACACTGATTTAGTGTTGTACCAAGTCAAATGTTTAAAAATCAAGTCTCTTTCTTTAAGAAATTAGCAATAAATGCCCGTATTTAAAAGGAATGATAATACTATAATATTTTATTTCTTAATATTCCTATTTCTAACTCATAAATCAGGATCGTAACTTTTCATGGCTAAGTGCTAAACCATTCCATTATTGACGTTTCAAAATGTGTGTGTATTTCTGTGTGTGTGTGTGACTGCCTCGTTGGTCTAGTGGCTATATATTAGGCTGCAGACTCGGTGGTCCTGGGTTAAATTCCCAGGTCGGGCCAATAAATAGTTATTGGGTTTTTCTGTCAGAAAATTCTCAGTAGCAGCCCGGAGTCTGGAAGGTGGAAGTGTGTATACTCCCGTGCCTCGGAAAGCACGTTAAGCCGTTGGTCCTGCGCCTGAACTCTTTCCGGTCGTGTCGGATTGCCGTCCCATCGGATTATGAGAGCTAAGGAAAAGAGAATGCATCTGTGTTTGCGCACACACTTGTGCACTATAATATCTCCTGCGCAGTTGGCTAATCTCTCTTGATATTGGCCGCCGTGGCCGAAATCGGTCTGGAGGACCTTATATTTCTGTGTTGATTCGTCCTGATTGGACGTCCCCTATTTGGGCACGGACGTCGAGACTATCCAGGCCTTGCTTCACAGCATAGATGGCATAGTTTTTTTCTGACCTGACTAATATTGAGCTTATTGGCGGAATAGAAAGAAAATGAGCGATTGACATTTTTCGAGGCTTTCTTTGTGAATAAAAAAAAGGAAAGGATATGAATTTTCCTTTACGAGGGTTTTACGATAGGAGCGTGCTTACTATAAATAGTATCCTTACTAATATTATTAATTATATTTTTTTTATTTTTCAGTTTTCAATCACATTTGTAACGCAACAAAACAATTTATTTTACTGTGTACCGTAGATTCATTAACGGTTTTATATTAAAAATACAGACTATAATATGTTTATATGTCAGTGTTCACAGCAGAACTTACAAATTATTAAGTTAGACGTTAAAAATCGTCAAGTTTTATACTGAGATGAAATCAAGAGTGGTCAGATGAAATTTTGGGTAACGTCAGTACTGGAATAGAAAGTCTTCATTCGAATTAGGGGACAGAACAACTTGTGTTAAGAATGTTAGTCTATTAAGGGTACATGAATGACAGCAAGAAAGGGTATGTAATGCCACGGAGCTCACATCCACACATTGACGCCATAGTCAGCAACTTGAGTGGTCGATGGAGTGCAATTACTCACTACTCCCGTTTAAAACTAATTACTCAGGTTACTCGACTGCATAGAGTCAGTAAATCTTTTGTGTCATCCCAGAAAGCGTTCAAAATACATCAGTTGCTAAATAAAAAAAAAAAAGTTAAGTAAACCTTGTGTGCAAAAAGGTTATTATACAATTAATGAATTTATGGATGATAGTACACCTTGGGAATGAGACGATCGCTGCATGACTATTTCAATATTTTTTTGAAGTTATAACTTCTTATGGGAGGTTTACGCTTCGTAACGTAACGCGTTACGGTACCACTATTACCGACGCGGACTGCTTTACCTGAGAGTTACCAACCTAACGCCATCTAGCGTATACAAATAGTACTTATAATAATTTAGCTTCTCTCAAGTTTGATTTAAGCTATATTTGATATATTATAATTAATAATAAATATTATCACTTCTGTCGAGCGTCCCGAGACGCACACGTTTTTTTTTGTAAACAAAAATAAAAATAAATCAAACCGCTGAGTTTCTTTTGCCGGTTCTTCTCAGGGCTGGGTGTTTCTTTTATGAACCGGTGGTAGTTTCTAGTTTAACTATTAATAAGAGTCTAATACGTCGAAATTGAATAAAGTATTTTAAATTTGAATTTTGAATATCCCTTTACCGAGTTCACACCGTTGTGTTGCGTTATTAAACTAAATTATTATTACATTACACAGCTGTGTTTCGGGAAGAATAACAAATACGCAGAAAGTTCCCTTTCGTTGTATTTATTGTTAACGATATGTTTAATACTACCTGGGCTCAGTAAACGCCTTTAGACGTCATAACAATTACGCAGCTATTGCGTCTAGTGTATACTGTTAGAAAAATAACTAGAAACTCACCGAAGAAGACGGTCTTGGAACGTCAGAATCTGATATGCGACATTAGTCATTATAATTATAACATTTCAAGGACTCACGCATCAAAATAGTATATCACAATAAGGTGCTACAATATTTTACGGGTGAGTAATTACGTCCTTACAGAATAGCACTGCTATCCCTGGAAGTGTTAAGTAAGTTGTTTTTATTACATAGGCTTACGTAGTCAATTTCCACATTAAACGCAATTAAAGCTATTATTTTCATAACAGTATATAAGCACGCTTATCCTTTTGACGGCCATTTGCATTAGCGTGACAAATGAGCCTCACACCACGTTGAAATGGGTCGCCTCGGAGTAGATTCGCGTTTAACTGGAAGTGCTTTTAGTATACTACCAATTATCATATTACTTGAGCCGAGATGCCTCAGATATAAGTTGAACCAACAATTGTAGGTTCAAACTTGAGGTTTTATTAGTACAATTTATTTATTATATTCGTATGCATTTTACTGATGGCAAAATAATATACCTATGTATAAATATTTACCCTTTAATTCACTACACTATTTATTTTTTATTAAATATTATTGGTTATTCGCCATTGATTACGATCGCAGGATATTAGAAAGACATCATTATCACTATTTTATTATTTTATTAATGATATATTTGCCGTTTCCATTATATTAGTTGCCTCAATGTAACATATGCAGGTGCGACACGCTATAGTTTATGGCGATTATTCGTGTTTTTGTTTAGGTACATATTGTTTGTTTATAAATCTTTATTAACAATAAGCCTTTGTCTTTGTTGAATTTATGTTAAATTAGACATTTGGGGATAAAGTTTAAATCTGCAAAAGACGTTCAAAGCAAAGGCAGCTTGAAAACTTTTAATCTTTGTTCTTCGCATAACTTTTACGTTTTAAATATATATAATACGTAGAAACTTCATATTATTCGGAATTAATAAACACCGTGCTTTATCTTGGTAGTAGGGCTTTGTACAAGCCCGCCTGGGTAGGTACCACCTACTCATCAGATATTCTACGGTACGTCGCGTTTCGGTTTGAATAATGAGTGAGCCTGTGTAATAACAGACACATGGGACATAACATCTTATTTCTCAAAGTTGGTGGCGCACTGGTAGTATAAGGTATAATTATTATTTCTTACACTGCCACTGTCTATGGGTGTTGGGCATTTGCAAGCCTGCTAACTTGATATAAACTTGATTTATTTCGACACAGAATCAATTTAAAATTGAAATCAATTCTTTAAAAATTGTGTGTTGCACATACTTTTACTTTTGCATGCCATATATAAAACTTATGCTATGTTGTAAACAATGAAAAGCATGAATACATGAAAATATAAACATTTTAATACTTGAAAGTCAATGAACTCTGCAATTATTAATTTTCACACAAGTAAAACCCTTGTGTCATTTTGATCATTTTGATATTTGACAGGCGATCGTCCTGCAATATAGAAATATTTACACTCAAAAGCAATATGTTGTGATACTTTCTGGCCCATTTAACATTCAATAGTGCGTAAAAGGGTCCCAGAGCGGAGGAAAATTACGCATTCAAGCCTTCTCGCTAATTGAGTGTGGATGACGCATGTGTCGGTAAAGGGACCTTCTTGATTTTTTTACGAAGAGAGATTTAAGACATTGTTTATTTGAGTGTTTGTGTGTGTGTGTGTAGTACGTAACGTGGCTACCTTTGTTTAGATACTGCGGCTATGGGAATTATCAAACACAATAAGTGTGTTATTCTCAGTGAGCTGTCACTCACGGTATCTTAGACGATTTTCTTTTGTGACAGTTATTACACTGCTGCACTAAATATACAAACCGGATCACAGCAATACTAATACTCAGTGTATTGCTGTTGCAATTGCATCGAATGCTAGACAATAGCTTATTCATGAAATTCAATCGGAAATATTGCCCATTGGCACAGTTGGTAGTGACCCTGCCTTCCGCTCCAGGGTTTCTGATTTGATTACCTCCTCGACTCTGGTAGTATTATGTTTATAAGTATGTATTCATTACCTATACAATTATTTAAAATTATATAAAAAAGGTCAAGATTATATAATATGTATGTACAGTCGGCTGTTACCTACCTTAGGAAAGGACGATGATTTGTGTAAAATAATAATAATGGACTGCCTATTTTATGTACGATGATTATATGATGGTATCCTGATCGATTTCTATCACGACAGAAATTCTCAACATATAATAGTGTGTGTGCTCAGTAGTGTGCACAAACACAAGTGTACTCTTCATTCCCTCACACTCATAATCCATTGAGACTATTTTATTATATGCTCATATTAATAATAAAAAAATGCCCGGCCTGGGCTTTGAACCCAGGATCTCTGGATCTGCAGCCATATAATTGTATATGTAATACAGGCATGTCGCACATGCTGGACTTTTAATAAAATTGTGTACATCGTTTACTCTTGGCACACTGTGAGAATCAATAAGTGGATCACGTATTAGGAAAACTGTTTACCGATATTCTGATAAATTGCAATTAAAGATACGATCGCTCAAGTAAAAGGAACCATAGTTTTCATAAATAATTTACTATTTTTCTATTTTGCGGAAATATTCTTCCCAAATAAATGGTCGTATCTATATTATATAGTATTAAACAAAATCGCTGAATTCCTGTGTCTGTATATTCGCTAACTTCTTTTAAACCAGACAACGGATTTCGATACAGTTTTCACTAAAAGAAAGTACATTAAACAAGGAATGTTTATATATAAGGGCATATAATATTACATATGCGTAACATATATATTAGTGTATGTCTGTAGCACTGTGCTGTATAGGTGAATAGATAGATTGGCGAATGTTTATATCTCATTGATTAAAAATTGCACGGGTAAAATCCATATTTTATCTGTACGAAGTCGGGACGGGCAGCTAGTGATGTATAAGGAAGAGGAATTAAATTAATCGGTTACGTACATGATAACGATATCTAATAAGAGAAAACATATTTTAGATTATTTTTTCTTGCTCGTACAATTTCTCGTTGATATAATATAGTAAGGGTTGTAACTGTAATTATATCCATTGTATTTTACCGATGTTTCGACGGAGTTATGCCAGAGCGATCGGGCCGTGATTAAAACTTGAAAATATATTTATAATATGGGTGATGTAACGCAAATTTTCAATTACTATTTGAATATCCTTCCTTTTCAAAGTTGGTAAAAATAAACCGAAAAATTACAAAGTATATACATTCACAATTTTTCGCCATGAAACATTATCCTGTAGATTCAACTTTTATACATGGCTTCCATAAAGCCCTTTATGAATAATGCTTAAATTCAAAAAGAAAAATGAATATAACCGCGCTCAAGTGCTCAAACACGCAACAGGTGAAAGCCTTATAAGAGGCTTTGTGCTTCGACGGGGTTCTGTCATTTTACGAACACGCTGCGGCAAATTGTCGGCTTAATTCTTGCATCAAACGCTTCGTGGAGTTTTTTTTATGCGAATAACTAGTGCCTTATTATTCGATTACAGTTCAATCAACTTTAAGTTTAAATATTACCTTTGTCTTTAGATACCGGTATTGGAAATAGTATAAACAACTCCTTCCACCATCAATAACAGACATTTGATCAATGATAGAAAGATCCTCTTACGGCATGAATGATCATGATCATCTTAACCATCATGATTCCAAGACGATCTTATGGCATGTTAGTTATGTCTGTAGCTACACCGGATTACTAATCCTTGAAAGAAAACTTCGTCAGGCATTCCGCATGTTATTTCCTTTAAAATTCAGCCACATATGTATCATGGACCAGCCTGGTGGAATAATTAGCTCAGCAGTGGGATACTCGGCTGTTAGTTTAATACTAACCCTTGAAACAGAAACACATTAATACAAAGTATTGCTTACCGGTAGAATAACTGGTGAATGGCCCGACTGGAGTTTATGGTACGGACATAATAGTGTAATATTTCGAGCCCCAGATTGAATTTATTCCAGAGGGAATCAAACGGCTTGCAATCGTTTATCTCTCTCGCCTATATTGCCTTTTCATATCTAAAACGCGATAGCTCAATTGTATAATAATAGTCGCTGATTCGATCCTCACTCATTGGCATATTGTGGTAGTCTAATACTGGGTTTATCTTTAAGTAGATGAGGAAGTAGGAATATTTAGTAATTATCTAAATTGCGAATATGTAAATATATGAAGGGTTATATATTGAGGCTATTAACACTTAGTAGTATATATTAATAATATATAAAAGAGTTAATCATACAAAAGAATTGCAATAAAATTTATATAAAGTTATATTTCAAATAAATACAAATTATTCAAGAACATTGCTATGTTTGTTAACTAACACTATATACAAACTCGTTGGTCTAGTGGCTACATGTAAGGCCGCAGCCACGGTGGTACTGGGTTCAAATTCCAGAAATGGCCAATAAAATGTTATTGAGATTTTGACGATTGATTGAGATTTCTGACGAGCCGGTTGGCGTGGTTGGTAGATATCTGCTTTTCTCGCCGCGGGTCGTGGGTTCGATTCCCACCCAGGACAGACATTTGTGTGCATGAACATGTCTGTTTGTCCTGAGTCTGGGTGTAATTATCTATAAAAAATCTATATATGTATTTACGAAAGAAAAGTAGTATATGTAGTATATCAGTTGTCTGGTTTTCATAGTACAAGCTCTGCTTAGTTTGGGATCAGATAGCCGTGTGTGAATAATGTCCCACGATATTATTATTATTTTCTGTCGAAAATTCTTAGTATCTAGCAGTTCGGAGTCTGGAAGTTGAAAGTGTGTACACTCCCGTGCCTCGGAAAGCACGTAAAACCGTTGGTCCTGCGCCTGAACTCTTTCCGGTCGTGTCGGATTGCCGTCCCATCGGGTTATAAGAGTTAGGGAATAGAGTGCACCTGTGTTTGCGCACACACTTGTACCCTATAATATCTCCTGCGCAGTAGGCTAATGTCTCTTGAGATTGGCCGCCGTGGCCGAAATCGGTCTGAAGGACAATATATATATTTATTTTATTTATTTATTTATTAAGGCTTACCAACAGTTGCATACACCGAAAATAAAACCAAATACATTTAAAAAAAATACACATGGAATAGCGTAACAACTAATTATAGGTAAACACCGCTTGTAATTAACATATAAATGAAGAAAGTAGCTATGGCAAACTCATGCAACACTAAATATAGATAAACTTAAACCTAATTACAACAATTGAAGAAAATCTGTGACAAAAAAAAAAAGTTTTACAAATAACAATGTGTTTCAGAAAAAGTGTATAACTTATAATAGTATTTATCATCAAACTGTGAACTGGGTGAGCCATTACATAGTGTTAATAAACTATTATTTACTTAATTCAATATATACAAACAAAATAATATTAATAATTTATTTGATTATTATTACGGCTTCGAAAGCTAAGTTCAGACAGTGCAGCGGTGTAAGAGTAAATGCCAGTTAAATTAATGTACTTATTATTAGTTATATATTAAAATCCTTACCGATTCAAAACTTTTTTATATGCTAATATTAATAAAACGATACCTTTACTATCTTATATAATAATATGAATAGTAATTTGTGTATAGGCAATTTCTAGCGACACGTTCACGACTTAGTGCGAACTGGGAACTATGCAATTAGTCTGTCATTCAAGTATTAACTGAAGTGGAACCAGGAACGAGAATGTAGCTAAGTGAATTGGGATTGTGTTGGAGTTACACCGAGTGCCAAATTAAAGGGAATGCCAAATTTAAGACAATGTTTTAGATATTATGCGTTTAGTTTTGTTAATAGTGTAAGTAGATATTGCCTCTATGGAAATCTCATGGAGGCCAGACCATGTCAATTCGTTTAAAATAAGTTATTCCTCTGTGGGTTCCAAAATTCAATTCCGCCCAATGTTATTGATGTCTTCTCGATTCAGCGTATTTATAAATAAAAATTGTAATAAATAATTTAGGTATTTTTTTATTTAATATATTCTATATTAAATAAAAAAATATATATTAAATAAATATAACATAATATAAAACAAGGAACAAACTCAAACTTGGACAAACAAAACGCAAAAAGGAACATTTGTGTTTACCAACGGAGGTTATTATGTAATCAACTCATGAATAATAGCACGTTTTGAGAATGAAACAATTGCCACCTTAAACCAAAATGTAGCAAATAATTTTATACTTTGAATAAAAAACCCTAGTACTTTCTTTCACTTATTTTTCTCTGGTCAATTTGATAAAAATAAACACTACATATCAACATTAGTTGCAAAATAAAGAAACACTAAATCCGGTACTGAAATAACATTTAGTAAATGGCTTATAAAATCTTTACTCGTAATAAACTTTGATGTTATGTGTCGCGGGAGATCCTAGAATTAAATTATATAATAGCCTGAGTAGCCCGCTAAAGGTCATTATCCCCTTGACATCCTTATTTCCATTTTAGGAGTCTAGACGCTGAGCTTAACTTTAGGGTTAAGGTATGATTTGAATGTGAATTATTAAGAGTTAAGGGTTCTGACCTTTACTTTAAATAAAATATAACCTGAAAATATTATAAGCTGCTATACTTTTGCTTAAAGTCCGACCGCTGAGAGGACAAGAGGATAATTGTAAGAGCGCATTAATATTGATTTGTTATATGTTTAAAAATATTTATTGTAAGTTGACAGTTGAAGTTATGTTAAAGTTAGTTACATGTCGTTAGTGGGTTAAACTATAAGTATTCGCCACTGCAAAGTTACATCTTTCGTTTAATTAAACGTAAGTTCACGCGCCACTCACACACAAGGGACTAAGGAGCGCCGGCGGAGAAGAGGCTTGACAGCTTAAGAGAGCGTCATGCCGTTTGTCGTCAAGGTATGCGGATCGGTCTTAGCCCGAAGACGCTCTAATCGATTTTTCTTATCAAAACTCTTCTAATTATATTAAAGTTCAATAATAAATATTAATTTATATGAAGCTTTTCATATAACATCTTAAGCAGGTAATGTTTTTAGCATCAAGAAATATCGTGTAGATTTCTATTCACATAATTTTTTCATCCATCCGACTGAGACCACCTCTCGCGAAAAAGAATGGCAGTTATTAAAACTACTATAAGTCAAATACCAACATTCGTCAATATAATAAGTACACTTTTTTCAAGTTGTATACTTACTCTTAAAAGCAAAATATTTTTATAATAGAAAGTGGATGATACTTAAATAATTACGGCCTTATTCATAAACGTTGCTTAGTTACTGTTTAGCTAAACACTGATTTGTCTCTTTCTGTCATTATTGATTTGACATACGAAAGAAGAAGACAAAATATTGTTTAACTAATCACCAGTTAAATAAAGTTTATGAATAAGGCGGTTAGAGTATATTAATCTACCAAAAACAATAGTTAGTATATTAAGTTATACTTCTTGGAACAAAAAACAATAAGTGATTGTGTTCTTTTACTCGAATTTCGTATCTAATAACAATTTCCCCTTTACTTGAAAACGATTTATAATTTTAACTTGCTTCATAAAACGTTAAACCAAAAAACAATTATCATAATTGCTGCGGTGGATGCGTAAAATATTTCGATCTGGTTCAGATTAAGTCGGACCGAAACAATATCGTCACGATAAATGTGTCGTATATATGCCATTTTATTAAAAGTGCTGTTTACGTTAGTGGGATCCGATAAAACTATCAGACACGATATAAGGTCCTCCAGACCAATTTTGGCCACGGCGGCCAATCTCAAGAGAGATTAGCCAACTGCGCAGGATATATTATAGTGCACAAGTGTGTGCGCAAACACAGGTGCACTCTCTTTTCCTTAGCTCTCATAATCCGATGGGACGACAATCCGACACGACCGGAAAGATTTCAGGCGCAGAACGAACAGCTTAACGTGCTTTCCCAGGCACGGGAGTGTACACACTTCCAACTTCCAGACCTCCGGGCTGCTACTGAGAATTTTCTGACAGAAAAACCCAATAGCTATTTATTGACCCGACCTGGGAATCGAACCTAAGACCACCGGGTCTGCGGCCTTGTATCTAGCCACTAGTTGGTCTAGTAGTCACGATATAGTTATCAGATCGATCGATTAAAAAACCCGTTGGATATAATTAACATACATTTTGTGCTCGTAATAATAGTTTTTATATAAAATTTGTTTTTTTTTATGTATTTATTCTTTTTTGTTACTATTTCCTTTCTAACTTATTTTAATCTTTGTTGTTTCTTTTACTGCTGAATTTTTTTTTCTACAATTATTTAGCTTAATCCTTATTATTAATGGATTCTAATTTAATGTTTGCACTATTTTAAGTTACTTAACATATTTTCTTCTAGAAAAAAGTGAAGAAATGACATATAGTTTGACAGCAATAGCGACAGTCGGCTAACGATAATCGCGTGGGTCCAACTCTATGTAAACCAATTTTCGTACTTAATGAGACATTACTTGAATTAATAATACCTACTTATTGCTTTACAAATAATACATATTTATTCTTTATAAAGCATAATAACTCTTCCTATTTTGTTTACTAAATTCAACCATTGAATAAAAAACGCATTGAATTCGTTCAATGAGTTTGAGAGCAACGGCAGACAAATAGACTGAAACTTATTATATACCTCTGTTTTTGCGGGTTTACTACAATGCTATATATGGACCTGCATAAATGTAGGTCCACATATAGCATTTTCATTGAGTATGTATTTGTCCTCTGTGTTGAGTTGTATTCCCAAATAATGTCTAAATTAATTAAAACGGAGGCTAAATGTTTCAAAGTCACGAGGGCTTGACTAACTCGTAAAGTCACATGTCAAAATTTACATTCCTTATGCGAATGACATATTTAAATTTAAGTCATATATCATTTGCAGTATTTTTATTGAATATCAACACGAAACAAATGTTGAACACTCGTTGCTCTATACATAGCCTATTTTGGAAATTCAATTGGTTGAAAAAGAATAGACAAACAATGCTTAGATTTATTTACATATTCCATACGATTTGATAAGATTGATAGGTCAGCTTAAATGCTTTATTTATATCCAGTTTCCGCCCGTGGCTTATCCCGTGCGCGACCAATGAGGTGGGTTAGGTTAGTACCTGTTGTTAACGTCTTTTTCAGCACCCTGAGAACGTATATGCAAAATCATAATGATCGTTTATTATTTAAGATTTGAAAGCGTAACAAACAAATAAACAAACAAACTCACTTTAGTATATTATATATAACATTCATAAAGATACAATACTATTCCACTTACCTACTTTTATACCGATAAGATCTTCGCCAATATTCAAATGGACTTTGTTTACAGAATCACGTCTATCATTAAGTAGGACAGACAAGTCGTCATTTTTATCATGTCTCTTCTTACAATCTGTGAATATAATGAAACTATTATATTGAACATTAAAATTCATAAAAAATCCGCATACTAAAAAATCAATTGTAAAGAGGGTTTTTTACTTATTCAGTGCTTGAATCCTAGATTTGAACGTGTTATATTTTCCATTAATAAAATAAGTCCGAAAAACACGTTCGTAAGTGAAAACGTGATTGCATCCAATAGACACCTTATGGAATTATAGGAACGCAGAAATGTGAGCGGATCACAGCGTAACCCTCCGATCACATTGATCTATAAAAAAATTAAACGCGTGCGACTACACGTCACACAGGAAGTGTTAAAAGCATTTCACATAAACGTTACGTATAAAAACGTTGCAAACAAAATCTTTACACGCCGAATTGATTAGGATTACCTTTCACAAAACGTTTCTTAGCTAATAAAATTTTATTTTATTGTGATAAATTTACATGTAAGTATACTTTCTTTATTATATAGAAATATACATTACAATATTTTACAATTCACAATTATTTAAACTATACAAAATCAATCGGGAAAATGGAGTTACCATTTCGTTTAACATTGTCACCATTCTGTATTCATTTTTACTTTCGTTAAGGGAAATGTCTATTTTAAGTGATATTGGCGTTTGATCGAATTTAATTGTATTGATAATTAAGTTTCAGTCCTTTCATTGTTCCGCCATTTTCTCAAATTCCGAGCAATCGCTTATAGATGCGAGGAGTCTACGCAGGTGCAATACGTATTGTTGTACGTCAGGGATATCTATTCTTTCTATTGTTTTGATATTATAAACTATTTAAAGTCAAATAGAAGTTAAATGGTATACTTCCAGTACATAACTTTGTATTTACGTAAATTTTATATGAAAATACAGTCTTGTTGGGCTAGTGACTCATTTATAATGACATTATTGTCATTGTAATATTGTAATATACAATTAAGTATACATAATATGGTGCCCAGGCTATGAAAAATATAGTACGTGGTATTTACGGAGACTGAATAATGACTTGTTAAAATCAAATAAAAAGCTGACAAGAAAATATATCTGAGATGCACAAAGTTTTCCTCAAATACATGTACGGCTTCGTTAAAGATACAATTTGCTATATTAAATTTCTGGTAGCTTCGAACGGCACTCGTAAAACTAATCGAATGCAATGTAATTTATTTTACAAATTTTAATTAACGTAAAACAACAAATTACATATAATATCTCCCAATAATATAACCAATAAATTATTTATATAAAACAATATTTAAAAAAAAACTTTTGTACACGAAATTTTCTTTCTCTGGAGCCAATCCCCTTTGTAGAATTATGTCATACTTGTCATCGCAACTAAATCAACATCAAAAGTTTCAACTCTGTAGGATAAGAGGAAGTGACTATAATTCCGCTTACAAGATATGACCTAAACAAACTAACCAACATTGCAAATTAAATAAATGCTTGTAATAAAATGAGTCGAGCCTTTCGCCCCGAGCTCCACGTGTTTCAACCCTTTGTCGGATTCGATTCATTAAATCCCTTTGAGTGTTACGTTATAAGTCATTACAGGTCGACACACACATGTGTCGCTTTGTATTTCTATTTGTTATCTATATTATTACCTTACATCTGTCATCATCACTAAGAATGACGGTCGTATACAGAGGTCTTGCAACTGAGTCCGATTTCAGTGGTGAGAGATAGGAGCGAATGTGTTACAACTGCTAATTTGCAATACCATCCGCTGTACGTACTACGTCGCTGCTATCGAAGCTGATATTTTTCTCTCCCAAGTATTGTGTTATTTAATCATTGTTATATCGTTTTGTTGAATTTTGTGGATTTTTTGTTATTTTTCAACTGTTTTGTTTGGATTTGAAAAAGTGTTCGGGATAATTATTACGCGAATTGTCATGCCTCTGGCGGCCGTAAATTGAACTTAACAGCGCCATTATGTCAACGTACCCCATACTGAAGTTGCAAGACCTGTGTATACGAGCGTGCTAAGAATAGAAGCACGAATGCGCACTGTACTCGCAATACACGCAATGCATCACAAATGCCATATCTTAACACTAGCTGCTATAAATCATTTGTGTCTTTTTGATTGTACAAAAAAATAACAATGGATTTTATAAAAATATGTTGTTGATAATAACAAAAAAAGATGTTATAAATAATAACAAGAAAATAATTTATAATTAATAAATATGTGTAGCGCAATGTACACTGCATTGTGCAGTACCCTTATTTATTTATTTAAAACACTTTATTCACCACCACAATAAACAGACGGAACAAAAGGCGGACTTAATGCCTGAAGGCATTCCCTGCTCGTCAACCTTTAGGTCAAACAGAAATCCATGAAAGCGGTATTTAATACTCAACAGAACACAAAAATATACAGGGATACTTACTTACTTACTTACTTACTGGTTGCGTCCCGGTTTGAAGAGTGAGTAAGCTAGTAACTATAGGCGCAAGGGACAAAACATCTTAGTTCCCAATGTTGGTGGCGCATTGGCGATAAAAGGGACATTTAATATTTCTTACATCGCCAATGTCTATGGGCAGTGGTGATCACGTAACATCAGGTAGCCCCTTTCCCCGTCTTACCTATAACATAAAAAAGTATTACTGTATTGTTGTAAATATCTTAGTGGTTTATCACATTGCATCAGACTGTATGTTTCGATGCCTTCACCTTTTGAATATGCCGATGGTGTTTCAAATAAATAAATACAATATTGTTTGAAGATTGCCTATGTTGCAACCTCGATATCCGAGGTGCTTCACTGTTCAAATTCGCCTCTCCTAACTTCAGTAAGCGTTTCCATTCGATCTATATGAAGATAGTTTAGTTCAGTTGCTAACTTAAGACATATCAGAGAGCAATTAAGCCCAGCCCTGACGACTTTATAAGGTTTTCGAGGCAAGAGAATTGTATTAAGAACATTGTAAGTCATGGCTGCTACTGAGAATGTCTTGATAAATAAAATCATATACCTTTCTTATTAACCGAAACCAAAAATTGTTTTAAAAAGCTCTGATTCTGCAGCCTTCAAATTAACTACTACACCAATGCTTTTTTACCTTAATAAAAAATAAAATTCTTGTCCGAGTTTTTTTAGATTTGTATATTATCGTAATGTGTTATACATGTCATGTCATCAGTCATGGGTTTTTTTTTTAAACGCGTTGTTTTAATTCTCAACAGAACATCATATAACGTGAAACAATAAAATAATCTATTGAAACCAAAAGATTGTAATTGTGTGGTTGAGTCTACCAGTTTACATACATTAACTTATATACATAATGAAGTTGTTTAATATTTTTCTATATTAATAATTTTCAATTTCCCGATTTTATATATTATATTTAAAAAAAATATTGCATGGATTTTGATCAAATCCCTGTCTTTCATTGAACCGCATGTTATAAGTCACTGGTTTAATGATGAAAAATAATAAAACAAAATTTGTTTGAATGAAATAGTCTAAAAAATCATTATTATAAGCTGACTTATTGACCGTCAACTAAATGTGATTTAAACAAACAATTGAATGTCTTATTAAAATGGATTTGAGAGAGACCAACAAATAAAACTCAGTAGTTTCTACATTTATCTTTCATATAAAACCGTTTCATTCCCAATGGAGAACACAAATTGAATATAAAATACTTTAAACAAGTTTTCCATTTGTTATCTTATTGTTTAATTTGCCATTCATTGTTGGACATAAACTTTTTTCAACGACAAATCAATCAAATGCTTTCAAAATGTATCAGATCAGTGAGTGTGATTGCTAATTGTAGTTTGTCAATCAAAGGAATTATGTTAATCAATATTTTTTATCATCATAATCTATATATATGTACATAGAACATTTTTGAATTAATGTCGCCCCCACTCCTAATAATAGGCATTACGTTTTTCGAAAGACTCAATAGTAGTTCCTTGCAAACGACTCATTCATTTGTTGCATTCTCTTAAAACATTTTAATATTTTTTTTCAAAGTTCAGATGCAATAGCTTTCGTTCACAAAACCATGACTGATGATGGCGTCAGTACCCCCGAAAATTAATTCGATTTTGCATTTAACAAATATCAATCGATTTATTTGATAAAGTGCTTGCAATTATAGCTCGTACAATTGATCTGAAATGTAACGTATACAAACTTTTGTGTCTGGAATATTAAGTACCATATAAAAGCTTATCTTATAAACGTTTTTTGACGTGATAACGTCTTATAAATCGATGAACGCCGGCTGCACGCACGAAAAAGCATGACTCATAGTAACGTTCCGCCTGAGCCTAGCGCTCAAGCGAGAGCGCGGAACAAGCGATAGAGAGGCACGATCGCCCTAAGCGTTCGGCTTGTGACGCATCTATCTCTCTTCCACTCCATCGATGCGTCCACGTTATCACGTAAAATTATCGTCCGTAAACCGACTTTACAGACAACCATTTATGTTTTTTTAACTATATATTATAGAAAAACTAATCTTATTTTAAAGCTCATCTTTAAATATTGTAATTAAAATATATTCGTATTACGCTAGTAGCAATCAAAGAGTAACAGTAATAATGCAATTAATATGAAAATCTTTCGAGACTTAGAAGTACTTAGGTTAGCACTTTGGGAATTTAACTAAGATTTTGGTCTTTGTCTTCGATAAATTGTTGAAGCAAAGTTATGTTTTGTTAAACATATTCAGTAACAGTTTGAATTTGTAATGTTAATTATCGTCCCAATCTTAATATTATGACTAGGTACTTGTTTAGCGTTTATTTATAAGTCAAATAATTATAATCAATTTTATATTTGCAGTATTCAAACATTATTTAACAAACTTAAAAATTTAAAAATAAAAATAATATATAAAAATTAAATAATAAAAATAAATTTATGTAAGCATTATCGGCCTTCCTTATAAATGTTACTTTACGGTTGCTTTAGCTTAACGCTGATATCTCTCTTTCAAATAAATAAATAAATTATCATTGACTTGATCTGGAGAATACAGCTTTACTTAACTAATCTACCCTAAATAATATTATACTTCATAAAAAAAAATATTTACAAACACACGTCCTTTTTATACGACGTAAGTTGACATTTAATAATAATAATTTGAGACATTATTTACACAATGAATCTGATCCCAAACTAAGCAGATCTCGTACTATGGAAACCAGACAACTGATATAATATATCTACTACTTCTCTTTTTGTAAATACATACTTATATAGATAATTACACCCAAACTCAGGATAAACAGACATGTTCGTGCGCAAAGTCTGTGATGGATGGGAAATCGGACCCAGAGGCGCGAAATACAAATATCTACCAACCACGCCTACCGGCTCGTCTATGATGTATATACATACATATATAGCTTAATAAGTACACATTTATTTCTTAGAACTAGAATTTCATGGGAAGACGTTTTCATGAAATTGAATTGAGAGAGTAAATTTCATTGTTAAAGTTAATTTCAATTGTAATTGTTGTTAAATGTTTAACTACACTATAAAAACTTAACTTATACTATAAAAAAATTAAGCCATGAATTCCAAGTGTTTTACATAAAGACCAATTATTGTTATAGACTTGTTTACAATAATTATGTTTCCTTAAGTATATTTATTAAAAATACATATTACCACGGAGCTTCTCTTGTCGGTATATATATTCGGATTAAATATTTCCCAACATGTCTATATTTTTGATTAATCAATAAGCAAGCGTAATACTTCAGTATTATGTAAAAAAATATCGTATATCGTAATATAATTTGAATAATATCAAAAACTCAAAAGTATAAAATAATTCTCAATTAAAATTTAATTTAACGTAATTTTGTTTACGTTTGGTTAACAGGCGTAGAAGCATACTGAGTTTTTTATTAACATTGGCTTTACCGATAAGAACAATGATTAAAATGTAAGTGATCTGTAACGTTCGGTAATTTTATATCGATTTTCAGTAGGCGTTATAAAAACAGGTAATTGAAAACAAACGATTGCTATTAGTGGAAAAGGTTGACCCTTACCTTTAGTTTTATAAATGTAATCTTCGTAAGTAACTAATGATCAAGTTTGAATTTAGCCGATTCTACTACGAAATAAATAAGACTGTTCATTACGACTTCTTAAAGTTTTATAAAATTCACATTCGACTTTTTTCACTGACAAGTAACATATTGCGGCTGGACGATATTTTAAAATCGGTATAAACAGGCCACCCAACGTGATATATTTAAATACGACTATACTTTATATTTTAGTACTTAGTAGTAGTTTGATTGCCTCGTTGGTCTAGTGGCTAGATATTAGGCTGCAGATCCGGTGGTCCTGGGTTCAATTCCCAGGTCGGGCCAATAAATAGTTATTGGGTTTTTCTGTCAGCAAATTCTCAGTAGCAGCCCGGAGTCTGGAAGGTGGATGTGTGTACACTCCCGTGCCTCGGAAAGCACGTTAAGCCGTTGGTCCTGCGCTTGAACTCTTTCCGGTCGTGTCGGATTGCCGTCCCATGGGATTATGAGAGCTAAGGAAAAGTGAGTGCACCTGTGTTTGCGCACACACTTGTGCACTATAATATCTCCTGCGCAGTTGACTAATCTCTCTTGAGATTGGCCGCCGTGGCCGAAATCGGTCTGGAGGATCTTATTATATTTTAGTAGTAGTACCTACCTGGTAGCCATACTAGAATCCAGAGTAGAATACGATAGGAATAACATAGATATAATTTTAAACTTAGTTCATGTAATATAATACGGTGAATTAAGTCCATTACAAAAGTTAAGACCACCTAGCAAAGATATTATGTTTTATGACAAGCATAATTCTCATGTTTGTAACTTTACAGCCGTATAATATCGTTATGTACTTTTATTGTACGTTGAGTTTTACACGGAAAATGTTTGAGACCTGTTTTCTTTCCTATATAGTTTAAAGTTCGGATTAAAAGCACTATAAAATTGTCTCAATATGGTTATAATTTTTTATATACTTTTATCTTTTCCGCAGATGGCTAACTAAAGATTATATATATTTAATTTGTTAAGTAAAAAACATAACAATTAAACCATCGAGCTTAAAAATCGACCTTTTTTTCAACATCTCAGCCAGCTCCCTTTGTTTCATCTACTTCAATAAGACATTCTTAATTGATGCTGTTATATCATAAAATAAGAATTGAAACTAAAATGTGACATCAACGTTGCTCAAGTATCAATACCTTTTGGAATATCTAAACTTGTTCACGTTTTTACGACTGTATTAGACGTAAAAATGTTTACCCTAACGCTTCAATGACTAAAATTGTTCATCACAAATTCGCTTCGAATTAGCGAGTTGGGGATTTACTGAAGCTGCAACAGAATTTACTAAACTAAAGACTAAAATCTGATACAGATATGCATCAGATTTTAGTCTGTATCCGAGCAAATCGTTATCTTTAGAATTGTAACTGTTTAAAAAAGTCTTGGCAGCTGTCGACGATCATAGTCAAAGTCAAAATCTTTATATATGTATAATAGGATAACTTGTACAAAATAATTTAACTATTTAATATATGAATGGTATAAAAATTTAAACAGCCGCCATATTTTCTAATAAAACAATGATATTAAAATTAAATTATTTGTGTTGTATGATTTTACTTTCAAAAAGTAAGTTTTGAATATTTAAATGAGGTGACGAGTAATAATAACTATTTAGAGTAAAGCTAAAATGTTAAAAGTCTCCACTAAGAGTAAAATGTTAATTGATATTGCAAATTATTTGAATTATTATTTCTAATAAGCGAGATGGCCCGGTGGTTAGAACACGTGAATCATAAGCGATGATCGTGGGTTCAAATCCGGGCAAACACCACTAAATTTTCATATGCTTAATTTGTTTTTATAATTGATCGTGCTGGACGTGTTTAATTACACTAAAATTCTGCCAAATGTGTTTTCCACTAACCCGCATTGGAGCAGCGTGGTGGAATAAGCTCCAAACCTTCTCTTTAAAAAAAAAGAGAGGAGGCCTTACCCCAGCAGTTTGACATTCACAGGCTGTTACTGTATTTTTCCCCGCAGGCTTTTATATCCGTACTCAAAAATAATTTCCTTTTTGTATTTCATATTGACCTTTTTATGTCCATTACATTTGTATTAATTACTTATTATAATTCCGCCAACGATGCTTACACTAAAAAAATATGGGTTAAAACTTTTATTTTGAGTCAGCTCTATAAACACCGCATTGTCTCTGATTTTACAACCATTCCAATTTCGTAACGATACATTTATTCACGAAATAATATAATACGAAATGAATATACATCAAGTTAAAAATGTAGTATTCATTGCACGTATTTAACCTCGCGAGCTGTGTTTAAAGCACAATATAAATCGGCTCAGCTATCTTAATGCATCGTCAACATAAATAGAAAAACAATTTTAACCCCGACATCACAACGAACATGTTAGTCTACTAGCACAGGACAGTCTGAGGATTTGAATAATATAGTACTGTTGCAACTTAAAATCTCTGTAAGCGTACGGAAATCGACCTACATGATTTTGACATCTAATTCTTAATGGTTAAGTGTTATTTTAGTTTGAACATTAAAAACACATTTGCTGTATTTAATGCGACAAGCTTCTGCATTTTGGATCGCACTGCAGACGCGCTGATATAGTTAATACTTGAGAGATTAATTTACTTTAGCGAACACTGCTTAATTAATATGAAAAGTGTATCATTGCTCTGCGTACCTAAAGATCTATGTATGAGACGTGACAATTTATTTTAATTTTTAACTTGCTAGTTAAATGTTATTAAATGACTAACTTTTATGTTATTTGTTAGTAAAGGACGGTAATATGTGAATAGACTCAGTTATAAAACATTTTTAGGCCGTTTGTCCATTTGGCCAGACAGAATATTAAATAATTGTTAAGAAGAAATTTAATGTAGATGTTACGGCGCCTCACTGTATACAATTCATAGACTATAATAATTGTGATGATTAATAGTTGTCATGTCGTTTTCTTTTTTTTTTCATCTTTCGCCAAGAGCCATGTCATAGCTAAATTATGATCTGTCAATATTTCACATTTCCCGCGCTGCATTACCGTTCACATTGAAATAATAAGGAATTAAAGCAATATCTAATTCACTGTATTTGGTATTTCACTTTGCTTCGTTGTTTACCTAAATATCTCACCTTGTTATCCATTCTCCGCGTAGCACTGCTACACGCGAAGGTCTACGTACTACGAAATTTGATTGCTTTTGGCTATGTTCCTACAATATCTACTCTTTAGGTGTAAGTGTTTAATAATGTTTGATGAAATTTATACGGAATCTTCTATAATGCTTGGGATGTAAATTATAGATATAGTCTAACTATTCAATCTTCAATAGCTCAACGGTATAGGCTGCCTAGAGATGTTAACTACACATATTCGATTGTTATGTCTTGGGGTACTGTCGTTTCCTATCCTAATATAGATTTACGCCTAATTGGAGGGGGTGGTAGGATTCCTTAAAAGCAAAAATTTCTAGTATTATGAAACGTACTTTTTAACAAACATTTAATAACCGCAAAATTTACTTGAATTATGTTACTATTATATGATCGTATTTTAATAAAATTGTACCTTTAATTTATTATTATTTATAAAATATTTGGTATATGCTGCTCATCATATTATATAAACTTTTCCGCATTTTTGCAATATAGTTATTTAAAATAAGTACCTATTCCTGTTTTTTAATATGTTAAGAATATAATATAATCTATCGTATGTAAGTAAATTATTAAACTCTAAGGGATTTGGATCATAACCGATGATCGTGGGTTCAAACCTGGGCAAGCACCACTAAATTTCATGTGCTTAATTTGTGATTATAATTCATCTCGCGCTTAACGGTGAAGGAAAACATCGTGAGGAAACCTGCATGTGTCAAATTTCACTGAAATTTTGTTACATGTGTATCACCAACCCGCATTGGAGCAGCGTGATGGAATAAACTCCAAACCTTCTCCTTAAAAGAGGAGAAGAGGCCTTAGCCCGGCAGTGGAACATTCACAAGTTGTTACTGTAAGGGATCTGAAACCATAATAAATATACAAATATACATAAATTCGTTAAATATATGTGTATATTGTATTAATTAAATTGCAGGAATTCGACCAACAAACGGTTGGTAACGTGTCCGAGGTGCTTCATCAATTAAAATGTATTCTATAACAAATATGTTAGGCTAAAACAAACGGTGCCTATACATACTGTCTCGCATGTATTAAGCTGTTAACAATTTTGAGAGTTGGGAATATACATTAAAATAAAGACATATAGATTTTATTATTCAAGAGATTTTAATAGTTCTCTGAACTGGTTCGTTGATCTACTTTGCCAGCTTTTATTGAATTATATTCTAAAATTTTGAAAGGAGAAATTAATTATATAAGTATTGCTTTTTTGAACGTAATGTGAGTAAAATATGATATCGATGATGACGCATAAATGTTTCACTTTTGCCAACTAAATTTAAGTTACCTATAAGTTTAAACCAATTAATATCATGAATATACCATTATCTGTTTTATAACGACTTATGTCTTTCTATAAATGCAATCCAACATGGATTAATTTTAGTTATTCGATGCGGTTATGATTTATAATTTAGTAAATATATTTGTATTATTCAGTTAAGCATTTAGCCATTTTGCTAACAAAATTACATACAGTAACAGCCTGTGAATGTCCCACTGCTGTTTGGAGCTTATTCCAATAAATTACTTATATACATAAATGTTATTGAAATAGATACATTTTTTGTTTTGTTTTTCAAATTTTACGTCTTGATTATTCCTAGTGGAATTTGATACATTTATTATTCGGTAAATATAAAATGAAGCAAATTTATTTAATGCCTTCCGAGTAGGAAATATTTTAAATTAGACGGAAAATGTGGAGTCCGAAGGGGAGAAGATATCGCAAGACGAAGGTATATAATTATATAATAAAAAAAAAAACATTTTAAGTCCTTTAGTGAATCATAATATTATTTTAAAATAAAATCAGTAGGAAGGAAGATGTCGGAAGTTAGTCAATAAGTTAAGTCTATTCCGACTAGTTGATTGAACAATTTAGTTCCGTTCATTTTGTTGATCGCGTTGAAATCTTCTTGAGATAACATTTTAACGAGAACGAACCGATAGTTCGTTTATTTTTCAGTCATTTTCATTATCAACTATCGACGTGCTTTTAATGGAAAGCTTATAGTTTAATACAAAACCAATTTCGTTTAAAATTAACGTGCAAAAATATACTAGAATTCGCTTTGAAATTTCTTCTATCACGGCGGTGTTGTTATTTTATGTTTCCAGTAATTATAATCTATACAAATAGTATTTGCTTTCAAAAATAATCAATAATTGTTGTTATTTTTAACTGGCTTCAAAAAAGTAGGTTCTCAATTCAATTTTTTTTATTCTATGTTCTGATTTGGATGTTTATTTGAAAGGATATACGCCGGATTTGTCCCATTGTTATCAAAATCCAGTTTTCATAATAGAATCTATAAGAAGTTAAGGAGACTCCTCAAGCATTATAAGCATACATGCATAATTATAGCGATTTGGTATTCAGAGTAATATTTGACATCGTTTTCTTTTTTGTGCAGTGATAAAGCTACAGTGATTGTTAAATTTAAAGATGATACTTTGAAAATCTTATGTTAAAACAGATCATTTCTGCTAATCTCAATATATTCCAATGTGTCTTTTGTTCAAGGTCCAACAAATGTACATCAAGAAATTTTCACAGGGCATATTACCTCATTTACCCTTTGAACGTTACCCTTATAACTTTAAGCTAACATTTATTCAAGCAATTAAAATTTTCCTTTTTACCTCGCACCTTCTGATAGCGGTATTTAAAAAATATAATAACGCTTAAATTTATAAGCAAACAAACAGTTGAAGGTAAAAAATATAAAATTCAAGAGTTTAATTTCATAATTTGTGAAACGCTTGAGGTGAAACAAGGTATGCAAATGCGTAACATTAAAATATATATATTCTTGCTCCCGGGTAATAAAATCTCATAGCGCTTTAAACCGCTTTTTGGGCTTCATTTGACACCAAAGTTTTATTACCCTAATTTATTTGGGCTTGAGTTGCAAATTTTAAATTTACTGAGAAACATTTTTAATAATAAGGTTAAGTAAATTCAAAAAGCAACGACTGTCGAGTTGTTAGATGTTAAGTCAGGCAAAGCTTAACAATTGTTTTAATGTTTTTTTCGTAATTTGTGTTATATCGGGGCTTAACCGCGATCTAAACTTTTTTGTGCCCCATGTTTCGACTAACCGGTCGTGCATACGAGAGCTGACTGAGTTTTTGTAAGCTACCGCTATTTCACTTTTATTTTCTTTATTTCTACTGCAGTACAACGAACACCATTAAGTA
Source organism: Nymphalis polychloros (assembly GCA_905220585.2). Taxonomy (NCBI): domain Eukaryota; kingdom Metazoa; phylum Arthropoda; class Insecta; order Lepidoptera; family Nymphalidae; genus Nymphalis; species Nymphalis polychloros. The sequence continues at coordinate 9,624,445 of HG992258.1, read as the reverse complement.
AATAACTTTACCACTTTCCAAAAAAAAAGGATTTGTTGTTGAAACCCAAATATTTGATAAGCAAATATTTCAAGTGTACGATTTATTGATTTACACATGATTAACTGAACACATTAAACAATAAGTTGATGTGAAATTAATTCTTTGCTATTTAAACTGTACTAAATTAAAATAACAATTTGAATTACTCGCCTGAGTTTGTTTTACTTAAAAGGTCAAAATGTAGAATTTAATATACACGAAGCTTAACTTTTCTAATTTTAGGTATGAGAACCTTAACAACGGCATTAAAAAAAATAATGTAAATACATACCGTTGGCAATTTAACCTCGTAGCATTTACATTTCATAGGCTACGCCGCGTCGTCATGAGATGCTACGTATGCTACTACGCGTCTACGATTATACAATAAGAGTCTTGGTTATATTCAGCAGTAGCACATAATGAGTGCTTACGAATAGAATATTATATGTTGCCAGCATTTGGCTTGCTATTACTACATAAATACTGTATAGCTATTCTTTAAAAATAAATTTGAAAGCGATATGTAGAATTTACTAGAATTATTATAACTTTTAAAGATACACGAAACAAAATTGCATATCACGTAAATCGCTTTACAACATTTTACGATTACGTAATCGCTTTACACATATTTTATGATAGTTTGTCTTCATTTGAAATAGCCATGGTGGCCCAGTGGTAAGATTCGAGGTGGACCAAATTAAGCACACAAAACCTGTTGTGTTCGCCCGAACTCGAAACCCATGCCTTTGATTAAAATTTACATATTTAGAACACGTAAATAATCTCTGCTCCCAATAATATGTAAACTAAATATTAATCTATACTAGAATCTTGCATCGAGCAATCGATTTTTTCGATTCTGGGAACAAAGATGTCCTGTGTGCCTGTAATTACACTGGCTCATTTAAAAATCAAATCTAATACCAAAACCATGCTTATTTTAATTTAACATTCAATAAACAATATTTTATGCATCGTCAAGCGTAATGTGAAACAAACGTTTAATGAACAGCTGAATTTGTTCAGAGGTGGTGAAATTTTCCTGAGTTATATAATTACTATAGAAGGTACGCTTCGGCGATTTGAAAGGTTTCTGAAACTGACAGATTAATTTTCATTTCATTAACAGAACAGAATAACTTTTAAATAATATAATATTTTAATAGGGGTAACAAAAATAGTTTTGATAATTATAAAATCCAATATTTTAATACTTTTGTCAATATATTTCAGACAGACAGGTTACGTTGAGTTACATATTTCTCATCTATCATGATAATAAAAACTATTTATAATTATATCGCCTAGCTTAACAAAGTACCAGGACATAACTGTATAGTGAATATTTAAAGCGCCCTAATCGATTACATATATTTATTGTTGCATAGTCTACATAAATTTCTTTTCTTCTTTCTATTGCTCTCATACTTATTTTAAGTACACGCCATTAATCGTCGGTGAAACGCTCTCTGTATCGTAACAAGGTATCCGCATTACAAGCTTGCTTAGTGTACTTAAATTTTATTTTAGTACATTATATTTTAGAACTTATATATTGCTATAAATAAATTAGCGTGCATTTATAGGGTTAGGAGAGATTTTGTTTCCGAATTTTTCATCACATAACCGTCTAACTAGTGTACCTTCCTAAAGCATTAAAAAAAATGTAGCATCAGACCAACACTAATGTTTTAATCCGATCCATCAAGTTTGATCCATCTGCAAATGGATGGATTTATTTATTGAAATTTCTATGCACAAAATTACTCATATAACGGAATAATTATAACAAAAAAGAGTAAATTAAAAACAGAAATTGGATTTAATAAGCCGTTTTCCCACTAAGATATACATATATAAATTAATTTTTAATTTATATTTAAGATGATGTGCAAGTAATATCAAAAATTTAACTTCTCAATTTTTGGGCAATAATATTAATTGGATTTTTTTTTTATAATATAAATACTGTGTACAACAATGTAACAAATGTTTTACATTTTTTGTATTATTGTTAAGTAGTAAAGATCACTTGACATAACGATATATATAAACAAAAACAGCTCTAGCAAGACCAGAAAATCTGTGGGTAATTTATCCTCTGTCTAGTTTCGGTTTTATTAAACATCGTTGGCTCTGTGCCGAGCGGGGATGGCAAACTGTGCTGCGATTCTATGCAAACGGCTGCCCCGTCTGGCTAGGGTCTGTTTATGTTCGACAATATATAATACTGTTATTTTTATGTATATCACGACTCGAACGTCGAACGTGACATTTCTTACTCCGTATTTTAACCGACAAAATAAAGGAGACGTTTCTCAAGTGGACGCGTGTATATCTTTATTTGTAAAGAAAACAGATGGATTGCACAGTTTTCGTAATGGTTTTTTTTCTGGTAGTAGGTAAATCCCACGAAGTAATGTTAATGTAATATAGTAAATAAAACAGACTGTAAATGTCTCACTGCTGGGCAAAGATCTCCTGTATTCTTGAGAAGTTTTTGAGATAATTCCACCACGCTGCTCCAATTCGGGTTGGTTCCTTCATGATGACTGTCTTCATCTCTGATAACGAAATTAATTACAATTAAAATTGGTACATTTACCACATTAAATAGAGCAATTTTTTAGGGAAACACTAAATATATAATTGTGTCTAAATATTTCAGAATTTACCAATTTGTACAATTCCAACGAATCAGTTAAAACATATAGGTTATCTTGTATAATATACTAATAATACTCAATTGCATTGATTAATCATTTGTCTAATAATATAATGTTAATTAATATATATGGGATTATATGAACATAGGTCTTAGGTTTAAAACAAAAAAATGCCTCTATTCACTATGTAAGCTAATCTTCGCAAATAAAGTCGTACTCATGAAAATAAATGTCACCGTGCAAACCCATTAAGGGGTGATTCGAAACAGTTATTGTTTTTGTACGGAATAATAATTGAGTTAGCAGAAATAAGTTTTTTATTCAACAAAATATATTCAAGTCTTAAAAGCAGTTTTGACTGTTAGACAATGCCTACTAATATTATAAATGCGAAAGTGAGTTTGTTTGTTACGTTGTCGTATCGTAGGTGGATTTTTATAAATTACTTTACATTTTACATCACAAGTAAAGAACTTTCGATTTGATAGTATCGAAACAAATATCTGACTTATTCCATATGTATGTAATAAGGACTTACTGTATTCCGTTGCCTGCGGGAGAATTGTCTCATAAAGATTTCATTACTCCAATATCGTATTCCGGTCGGTTTCTATACACGGTGGTAAAACGGAAATGTAATTCAAAAAATGTGCTAGATTATGAATTCTCCATTTTTTATTAAATTTTATTAAAACATATTTTATATAAACAAAAAAACACGTGTCATTATTAATATATTTAATAGCAAAAGGTTAATAAGTCAAAACTGTTTACTTTTAGTGTTATTATACATCCTCAGTTCTATAACTTTAACAACAGATAATATGTATATTTAAATCAATTTAAAATTAGATTGGGCTTTTAAATAGTATACAGGTAACAAAATTCTTAAAAATTATTACATAAATAGAACCGACACACGATACCTAATAACCATTTCACGGGTCGGACACGAATTTTGTTACAGCTGTATAATTATTTCATGAAAAAGTGATTCTTAAAAGTCGCTATTATAATGAGTAAAATACAAAAGGAAAAACAACCGAATTAAGGAGTTATGTAAAATATTATTGGAAAATATTCATTAGCTAAAAGAATTACTGGAAATAATGATTCCTAATATATATATTTTTTAAAATAATGTCTTAATTGTGTATCTCATAGTAATATTTTAGTGAAAATCAATTTAAAAATTAATTGAAATAAAATATTATATTTATTTTTGTGATGAAAATTCTATCAATTTTCATCACAAAATAAGTATATAATTTGATTAAGATATTTTTGTAAATATCTGCATTGCGTTGTTGATACGTAGCTACAATTTACTGCAGCATTAAAAGTCGTATTGAACAAACTTTTCTGATTTCGTTTATAATTAGATTAAAAATGAAATGATATATATAACAAAGGCATAAATTTCAAACGGATGATGAATCCTTTGATTATACATACATCATGATGACAAAGATATCCGATTTATGGGTGACTAGTGTTTGGCCGCGGCTTCGCCCCCTTGTTAGGGGGAGGAGCTTGTATTAGGCTTAAAAAGTAGCCTACGTCCTTCCCCGGTTTTGAATCTTTACTCATAACGAATTTCATAAAAAACAGTTCGGTGGCTTAGCCGTGAAAGCGTAACAGAGTTAGTCAGTTACTTTTAAATTTATAATATTAAAATAATTACCGATTTTGGCTATGATGATGGAGAATAACTAATTGCGCAGTAAATAATGTAGTACATATGTATGCGCAAACACAGGTGCATTCTCCATACCTCACTCTCATAATCATGTAGGAAGGCAATCCGACCCAACCGGAGAGTCGAAAATATATTCACTAGGATCAACGGCTTTAAATGCTATACAACTCTATCGGATAAAAGATGCGTAAATGCATGAAGTAAATGAATTCGTACAATTAATATTAAAAATAAGATATGTTACTAATTGTTGAGTTTAGAAATTACCGAGTTCATTTTTAAAAGAAAATTTCGATCATTTCTTATTTCGACTTTTCTTTTTATATTTTGTAATAATACAAATTGTACTGAAATTAAATAAAGCGTTCAAATGTAATACAATTATCCCTTTTATTATATTTATTTATATGTATGAGGTGTTTTTATCTCACATTCTCAGAAAATATTATCCAATATAAATGTGTGCTAAATTGACAGCGAAACATAACCCGAGAAAATTTCTATCGAAAAATTTTTGACACATCAAACAGGGCTGCGAAAGCTTTAGTATAATTTATATTATATTTTTCTTATATTTTAATCACAATATTTTTTCATAATTATGTCATTTCTTACCAAAAGTTCACCTGTAATAGTTTAACTTTTACATGATAAATGTTTAAATCGATAACTGTTTAATTTTTTTTTCAAAAGCCTATTTATTATTTTATATATAATTTAATTCTAATTTACTCATCCTTATATATATATAAATCATCTGTATATATAACCCTATATGTTCATTCAAACGCATTCTAAATGTAATATATATATATATTAAATTTCCTGTAGTCCTTTATAACGAATAACTTCTTAGTCCCCGGTATGCGGCTTTGATGGGCTACGTAAGGGAATGTGAAGGATATATGTAACAGGAAATACGACGAAACTGAATACATTAATTTGGTTAAGTTATATAAATCTATGGCAAATACCAGGCCTGTTTGTTTTTTGCAAATATTTTTTTCTGCAATGAGAGCAACAATTTTAGGATATACTTTGTGTACAAAAAAATATAGATACTGTTTATTTATTTACCAATAACGTTCTGAAGAATATTTAACTTGGAAAATCTTACAAAGAAAAGGTTTTCTCTATTAAATATTTCTTTTTTTAATTGACAATCAAAATAAGAAATGGTGTTCGTTATATTATTATGAATTTCAAGCTTAGAATTAAAATATATAAATATAAAGTGTGAGATAATTACACAATATAAGACTCTACATACTATATATATTCTATATATTAAATATAAATAATTTCATTTACTTATATCAAGCATGTGTACTTGCATAAACTGCCACATGATGTCCATCGGCATATTGAATTAGAAAAAATCTTTGTACAATTTACAAGCGAGAAATAATTCTTTGAATTTTATAATTATTAACACGGCGTGTCTCAACCCTATTGTTAACTCGATAAAAATGTCGCAGCATCTCCCGCAGTGAACATATTCATAGTTGTTTAAAAAATAAATTATGTATCTTTAGCTCCCTTATGTTCGCAAATAATGTGTAGCGTCATCTATCTCGCCACATACGAATACTAAAAACTGACGTATCCTACATCGCTATTAAAGTTATCCGAGCGATTGAACATATATATGTACAAGAACCCGACAACAACCGTCGGGCAGTAGCCCACCAGACCAACACCCGTCTGGTCGGAGGATCCTCCCTTTTCAATGCTCAACATCTCCAAAAATGCTTTTTCAGTCGTAATAACGCTGATGTCAAGTTATCACATCTGTCTTTAGACTTTGTTATTGTAAATTATTGTTTAGCACTTTCTTTACGAAATTGGTAGGCTGGCAACTTGTGGTAAGTGGCCGCTCATAGACATCCAGAACTAAGATATTATGTCCATTGTGCTTGTTACACTGGCTCACTCACCGAATATTTAGTATTGCTGGTTGGCGGTAGAATGTTTGATATGGGTGGGACCTACCCAGACAAAACAAAAGCTCTACCACCAAGTAAAAACCTCTTAACTTTTAAACACTTTAGACGCGAGATAAAAAAATTACAGCATCGAAACGGCAGTACTTGGCACACACTGGACCATCATAGAAGCGCTTACTTGAACTGTGAGAACTGAATTGGAACAGTGAAGTACTGCCCAAATAACAATTCATCCACAAAAGCAAACTTTGGACAGTGTTTATACAAACAGTTCATGCTTCTAAATGCTATTGTTACTATGATATAGTTTTGAGCAATTAAATAATATATATATATTTAGCAATTGAGTTAATTGAAGGCATATACGTCTGTAGAGATTAAATAATAAATCCAAAACTAATATTATAATTGCAAAAGTGAGTCTATCTGTTTGTTTGTTACACTTTCGCGTCTTAACTACTCAACCATCATTGTAATTGTTGTAGTAACAATCTGCGAATGACCCACTCCCCCTAGGGAAGGCCTCCTGTCCTTATTCGAGGAGAAGGTTTGGAGCTTATTCTACCATGCTTCTCCTCGTTTCCTCGTGATGTTTTCTTACCCGTCAAGCTAGATTTATTACAAACACTAATTAAGCACATGATAATTCAGTGGTCTTTGCCCGGGTTTGGATCCACGATCATCGCATCGCTTCAGACATTCTTACCTCTAGGCCATCGCGGCAAATGATCATCATGTAATTTTGCATACACTTTTGAGCTAACCCCTCAAACCCTCACATAAAATATAAAGTGACAACTTCTTTCATTTTTCTATTCTATATCAACTTATAAGTTGACCGTAAGATGTTGCAAGGTGTTAAATGATGACATGCTTTTTAATGCGTCGAGTTTATACTCGTCGAGGTTCGAGTTTAATTTTAAACCATACCACTTTTATAGTGTGCTGGTCTTTTCACTTTTATGGCTGGGCTGCAATGCACGGCTTATCTGTTTGACCTAGAATAAATGCCGAGTGGCATCTAGTCTAACTTATTAATATTTAAAGCAGTTTTATTTATTCATATTTTATTTTATACCATATAAAACAGTACTGAAAATGATTAGAACTAATTATAGAGTAGTATATTAGATGTTAATGAGCCATTTCTTCCAGACAACACAAACAAAAAGCAGTTTATACAAATAATCTGGTTATATGGTGAAGCTCTTGATATACACATAAAAGTTTACAAAATAATACTCCTATGTATAACGCATATAAAGTAAAATAAACATTTGTCATTTGTTTTTTTTTTTTTCATCAAATGGCGTGACCCAATATTTTAACAATCAAATCCAAACGTTTTAGTTAGCACAATGTGTCGTGTTACTTCATTCGTCATTTTCGATTGTATTTTATTAATATCATTTTATTCTTGCCTTGCTTGAGTCCATAAACTAGGGCTAGCGGAAAATAAGATTCGACTAAATTTGTATCTTTTGTTAATTGTAATGGAAACAATAACTATTTTCGTTTAAACTGTTTACTAAACGGTTGAATAGCTAGACAAGAAATGCTAGACAACAGAAAATAGCCAAAACATATTGAAAATAAGGCGAGCAGCATCGTGCATGTGAAATAAGTGAAACTTCGTAAAATATATCTCTTTCTTCTCTCTAAGTCATATCTTCTGTCTCCTCCATGTAACGAAATGTCCCTCAAAACTTTGCATTTAAATATATATTTTATTTGTTACAGAAAACCACACGCAGTTGGATCGAGAGTACATTTCAGAAGCGAGAATGCAAATTCTTCGTGCCGAGCGCTAAAGACGAGCACGTGTAAGTAAAACCTTACATATTAGTAAATAAGAAACTGATTTAAATTAAAACAAATTAAATGTAACATTTTTATTAACAACCGCTCTTCTTTAAGATACTCTATGGTTACGAATATACAAACGTTCAATATGTTCTCCGCAACTACGGTTGCTACGCGTGATTAGAATATAAATCAAATTATTTGTATTTACATTTCTATAGAAAATCAAAGTTTAGTAATGGAGCCGTGAATAACGTTATAATATTGTCTTATATATTTCTGAATACATAAAGTAATTTCTCATTTTGAGATATTATTTTTCAAAATTACAAAGTATAATGTAATGTGGAGTTGTAGCTTGTTTCATACCAAATTTCATCAAAATCGATTCATTTGTTCCGTGTGAGCGTCACAGACAAACATAGTTACTTTCGTTTTTAAAGTATTAGTATTGATATAAATTCCTATCAATCGTAAATAAAGTACTCGATGAGATAGGTTTGTGTGCTTGTCGTTTAACTTTTTTTATGAAATTGTTTGCATAGTATATTGTTTGTTGATTTTGCGTAATGTAGGGGTAGGGTTCCGAGGTAAAGGGACCAGTTGGAAATCAATGCCGTGTTTACTCGGCTAAATTAAGTTGGTTTCTTTTGCTATATTTTATGTGATATTTGAATTGTTTGTATGTGTCTATATGTTGACTAGGGTTTTCTCTCAGAAAATTCTCAGTAGCAGCCCGGAGTCTGAAAGGTGGAAGTGTGTACACTCCCGTGCCTCGGAAAGCACGTTAAGCCGTTGGTCCTGCGCCTGAACTCTTTCCGGTCGTGTCGGATTGCCGTCCCATCGGATTATGAGAGCTAAGGAAAAGAGAGTGCACCTGTGTTTGCGCACACACTTGTGCACTGTAATATCTCCTGCGCAGTTGGCTAATCTCTCTTGAGATTGGCCGCCGTGGCCGAAATCGGTCTGGAGGACCTTATGTGTCTATAGTGTGCGGCTATCATAATTATTAAATGTTCCTTCATTATTCCTCTCTTCCGTATACACGTCACGTCAGAATAAAATAAGAGCGTCAACCGCATGTTTTTTAAAGTTCCGTTCCAAATGGCCAACGGGGTAGGTACCACTCACTCATCACATATTCTACCGACAAACAGGATTATTTAATATTGTGTTAAGTAAGTATGACTAGGGGCACAAGGGACGTAATAACATATTTGTTCCTAATTTTGTTATTTATCCTCACTATTTCTTTACGCTCGGTTGCCATGGTAATTGATATCTTTCAGTGTGAGATATCGAGATGAGCTTGCTATCGTATAATTAGCTAATTAGAATTATTCCTTTCGTGTCTTGATAAAATGTCGTTAAATTCGAAATTTTGTAATTAATTACTTATTTTAATTTTATATTTCACAAGTACAGATTCCAAAAAATATTTCAGCATTTTCACTAATATTAGAAATGCGAAAGTTAGTTTGTTTGTTCGTTACGCTTTCACGAGCTAACTGTTTAACCGATTATTGTGATATTTTGCATATATATAGTCAGGGGGTACAGGAAAGGATGTATCATAAACACCCGCTACCTTCTCGTCCCGCCTGTCACGCCGACGAAAACTAGTTTAATTATAAAACTAAATAGAGGTCGTCTGGTGGAAATTGCTTTTTAACTAGGAGATCGTCGCTTAGATTCTTTTGAAATTAGCTTATTTTATTGTAAGAAATACTTTAATTGCGTACATATTTAATGAAATGTGAATCCTTAATTTATTTATTTAATTGTTTTGTTATTTTATATAAAGATTTAAGTTCTGTCACATGTATTAAGTTTTATTATTTTTGCATCTTCTTCGGTTTATATTATTATCCACGAACAGATTCAAGGTAGATTAGCTAATTCGCATTAACACAGTGTTCGTTACGAACCATATATTATTAATACGCTGTACCTGCATCTATGCCTGCGGTTTTAACAGGTAGCTGAGCTTACAGCTTGGAGCAACATTAATTAAGTCAATGCCTTAATGACACACACACACACACACACACACACACACACACACACACACACACACACACACATGACAGTGAAAAAGTTATCGTCATTTAAAGTCAATACGGTAGAACTCGTGTGTCTGTACCTTGTATAAATTTATTGAAAAAACGTTAATACGTATATCGTAGTAAAACCGACTTTCATATGGACGAAATCGCGGCACTAGTTGGTTAAGATATCATAGTTAGTTTATTATATGTAGAAGTTAGAGCGAACTTTGGTAATTCCATACTTCGTTCACCATCCATCACAGTTAACGTTATAGATTAATTAATTAAACGTCCAATAGTTAGAGCTTGTAACAAGACTTGGATTAAACACAACGTTTAATTTAATCGATACTTCGATACTACTAACTCAACAAAAAAGCTCGACGCGCCTTTAAGCATTCAAAAATAAAACTATACATATATAATATAAAAGCAAAAGTAACTTTGTCTGGCTGTCTGTTAGACTGTCTATTGCGCTTTCACGGCTAGACCACTGAACCGATTTTGATAAAACTTTGTATGAAGCAAGCTTAAAACCCAAGAAATAACAGATTGCAGATAGTACAGATTCGTAGCTCGCTTTTGAAATGTTTCAAAGCGACTAATCGCAATATACTATTTTAATCTCTATATCCTTTTAACGTTATAATTATTAAAGACAATGTTGCATTTCACGTTCTAATTTTGTATTCTGCAGTGAGCTTAATGTTTATTATAAACTTGATATTTATTCTCATAAGAGAGCACTCGAAATTTACCGCAAAGACGTTCGTCAAATATCATAAAGTGTTATGCAACATTGACCATAAAAATTATAACATTTTGTGAATACACGCATCAAAGTCGGTTGTCAACATTTTACGGGTGAGTGACGAAGTATATAATTATATGCATGTATACTTACAAAATGAATTGTAGTATTTATTTTTTAGTTATATCCAAGAAAGAAAATTAAAAAAAAATGATATAATGCGAGCGCGTTAAAAAGTTACTTAATATTATACAACTTCTAACCTTATGTTATACGTTTTAAATATGCTAGCATAATTTTACTTTGAAAATGACTTGCATACAAATAGGTTCGTTAGTGAGTTGGTATTAAATTTTAATCTTGATATAATGACGGACTATCAAAAGATAAAATAAAGAAATACAATAATACTAGGTTAAATATTGTTTTTATTTTGTCACAAATTATTCATTATGTAAATACAATCCATGAATTACACAGATATCATTAAGAAGTGAGGCTTAAAAGAGTCTCTAACATAAATTTAATTTTGCTCTTTAACGAAAAAGGCCACGGTAGCTATTCTTAAAAAAATCGACCACACGAAATATTAATCGCTACAACAACGCTATTATAATTGCAATCAACATGGATTATCAATATTATTCTATTATACTGCTGAAGAGTGTGTTTATTTAAACGAAATCTCTGGAACTATTCGTTGAATTTGAATAACTCGTCTTAAATTTGATTGCCCATATCTCGAGGAAGGTTATAGACTATTGAACACACAGAAATTTTAGCGTTCAAACCACGTTTCTTTTAGTAGTTTAAAAAGCAGCCCACAAATTTCTACCAACTTTGCAAAGGCTGAGAGAACATCTTAAAATCCACTTTCATCCACAGCTAATTCTAATACGCTGTTTCAGTGCTAGTGGTGGTCACACATGGCAGAGTTTGGTTCGACAAGCTATGCAGCTTTAGTCGTGATGTTTTCCTTCAATGTTGAATACAATATGAATTATCAACACAAATTAAATTTGTTCCGTTTCCGAGTTTACGACTCAATATATCCAGCACTTTATAGCCTGGCCAGCGGTTACCTGGACCCGAGTACATAACAAATCAATAATACGATTATGAAAATATTTTGAATTAATGTTAAATTATTTTATAACAGTTTAATTGTAAGGATTATTTATTCTAAAGCAATATTAAAACTCAAGCAGACCAAGAAGATAACTTAATAACCACAAATTAATAACAACTTTAATATTTAATAACCACTACACATAACACAACAATTGTATAATATTAACGGAGTTTAAATTGATTCATAATTATTTTAGGCATTTATAAACGTTATTTGTTTTATTTTTAAGTTTTTTTTTTAAATATTTTGTTCCTTTTTTTTGTTTTATATAAATAAATTACAAAAACCACTAATAGTCGTTCTGGGAGCAATTCTAGCTGGAAAAATATAATTAGATGTAGAGAAAAAAGCACAATCGTGGCCTCGCTTTAGGTTTGTTATTTATATAATTATACTAATTTAATATTTAATTCTCACAGCTCTAACGGCTTAAGTGGAATTATATAATATACATTTGTACTTCTCTCTCCTTCTAACTCATATACTCATGAGTTAGAAGGAGAGATGTGTTAAACAGAGAAAATATATGTATGCTATTAATATATCTATGCATGTAATAAAGTTACAAAAGTTGGAAGTGTGTACACTCCCGTGCCTCGGAAAGCACGTTAAGCCGTTGGTCCTGCGCCTGAACTCTTTCCGATCGTGTCGGATTGCCGTCCCTTCGGATTATGAGAGCTAAGGAAAAGAGAGTGCACCTGTGTTTGCGCATACACTTGTGCACTATAATATGTCCTGCGCAGCTAATCTCTCTTGAGATTGGCCGCCGTGGCCGAAATCGGTCTGGAGGACCTTACTTAAAGTTACAAAAAATATATAAAGTAAACTTCCAGCGTTCTCAGACCTAGGTCTTTAATATGTAGTAAATCTAAGTCGGCAACGGTGTATTTCCCGCAAATCTTACGTAAATTGACAAAGGGCTTCGTATTCTAGAAGATCGAACCATGTGTTTATCTTGTCTAGGTTTGAAGACCTGAACAAACAGCGGTGATTCGAGATTAACGAGCTAGGAAACTATGTTATATCTTATTAATAACGTAATTATTAACAGAGCGAAGTTGGTTTCGATTACTTCAAAGTTATATTAATAAATATTTTATGTTGTATTGATGTATTTTCCTCGGGGCAACATTGACGATCGTCCACGTTGACAAGTCCCGGAGCGCTTTATCATTTACTCAAATATTTTTGCTATTCGCTACTGGGGCGATCGATCACTATCGCAATGAATGTAGAAAATACGTAATAAAAATGTTTGTCACATGTAAAACTAAGTTTTATGCTTACTTTGATATGGTTTTATAATTCAGTAGCGTATATATCTCATTAACTTATACATAAAACTGGTCATTCTATTATGAACAATCTTCTAACATCTAATAGAGCTCAGGCAACAACCTCAATCATAATTTATTAAGGTCAATAACCCGTGGCAGGTTCTAGAAATACTCGCTTAATATAATTAGGTTCGATATGAAAGGCGATTGATTTAACCCAGTGAACACACTTCGTGGTGGAAATTGGTCAATTATTGCGAACCTTGGTCTATACCCGGGATTGCCTTAAGACGAATATATGTACTGAAATCAAAATATTTCTTTGTTTAAATAGGCTTTTATAAGCATTCTTATATACTTCATCTACAGTATCAATTTAAACCTATCCAGAATTTGGATCCAAGAAAACCATTACTTTATAAATTAAAAGCATATTATTTATTCTGCATTAAATAGCAACGAATACCATCTTCACACTTTTTATCATCTATATCCATCAAGTAAGTATGTCTTATTTAGCATTGTGTCATTAACGTGAGACTTCAATTTATTGATAGGCCGTGTTAAAACATTTACTTATTCAGTGTGATATTTTATATATTATAAGTAAGATCATGGTGAGGTTTGAATACAAATATTACTTAATCATCTTACTAAAACATTATTAACCAGATAAGCATTCAATTCATTTGTTGCTTTTAAATGTATTTATTGTATAATCTTGGTTTGACCTCGACTCCTTCAAAACGATTCCATAGTGTATTAAGTAAGTAAAATAAAGTGACGTGTTACACTAGTGAAATCAAGACGCCTGGAAAAACCTGAATACGAATATTTTGTATTAGTTATTAAATTGTTTGATATATTAAACAAAGGTGTACTTAACAGTGACGAGTCGCTGAAAGCTGTTTTGTATTTTTGATATTCTGATCCTGAATGATACATATTTATCAGGAATTGTGGGAAGTAAAATTGTCTTCATTCATGTGTGCTGAATTTGGGCGTATAAACCTAAGCTTCTTTACTGCGTTTCACCTGCAAATTCCTTTAGGAATTGAAGGATTATTTAACACAGGTCTTGAGAAAGATACGAAATAATCTCCAGAAGACTGTCTTACATAAATATTGAAGTATATATTTCGGTACAACGTGGAATTACTTGATGTGATCATAATTATCTATAAAAACACATTTTTCTGTTTTGTCATCGGACATCATTTTATTTGTAGTTTTTTTATTGAAATGGTAGGCGGGACGAGCATACGGGCCACCTAATGGTAAGTACTCACCCACGTTCATAGCCTTTAGTACTGTAAGAAATGTTAACCATCGTTTACATCACCAATGCCCCACTAACCTTGGTAACAAAGATGTTATGTCCCTTGTGACTTTAGTTAAATGTGTGGCTCACTCGTCCTTCAAACCAGAACGCAATAATACTAAGAATTGCTGTTTAGCGGTACCTACCCAGATGAACTTGCACAATGAAGGAAGTTTAAAAATAATTGTAAGAACTGTTAAAAATCTTTTTCTTACCCAGTTGACCATCACGGCTTTTATTTTAAGATGTATTTGAATGATAAGTCGTGTAAGAAATATAGTTTTATTCAGGTACAAATTTTTCTTTCTTATGAATATGCTTCATGTGATACAATAGTGTTTACAATCGTGTCTGTAACTTTGTCCAGCGTATCCGGTTCTTCATTTATTGTTGTATTCTGGAATTATAAATGCTTTATTTAATATAGCCGAGATGTCCAAGTTGTTAGAACGCGTGAATCTTAACCGATGATCATAGGTTCAAGCCCGGACAAGCACCACTGAATTTTTATGTACTTAATTTGTGTTTATAATTCATCTCGTCCTTGGCGGTGAAGGAAAACATCGTGAGGAAACCTGTATGTGTCTTATTTCACTGAAATTCTGCCACATGTGTATTCCACCAACCCGGATTGAAGCCGCGTGGTAGAATATGCTTCAAACCTTCTCCTCGAAAAAGGAGAGGAGGTCTTAGCCCAGCTGTGGGACATTCCCAGGCAGTTACTTTACTTACTTATTAAACGTCTGAATTAAATTATGTTATATTATGTAATATTATGTTATGTTTTTTTAAGAGTTTGGCCTTAATGGCTTAACCGCTTTTTTGGTGTAGAAACGAACTTATAATATGCGGTCGCAAATCCGAAATGATCGTAAGAAAATATAATCTGTTACATTATGTTTTGTAAACATTTAATATTACGTTGTTTATCTAGAAGGCGTTCCTATACCGTTCACCCGATTGAGTTGAATCTTTGCACAGCTCTTGTGATTTTTGCAACGTTAATAATATGTGGCGCGCAAGCTGTGTCGGAAACATACAAAAACGAATTTATATAAACATTAGCTAGTATTCAATATTAATTATGGATAAATCAGTTACTTCTTTCCTGGCGATTGGTTTCAGAGTGTCCGCATATATTTTCCAGAACGTGGTTACGTGGTTCTTGTTCGGTCTTCGCTTCTGGGACACGTGACCTAAACACCACGTGTCAGCTGACGAACGTGAAACTATTCCTGTAGGACACAAGCTTGTTAATATGTTATTGTCTGTTGATATTCAAGTGGCGAGATGGTTATACAAATAGAATCTGAATTATATAGTTCGAATCCGGACGAGCTTTGATTAATTTTCCAAGTACTTAGATAATGTTCATAATTTATTTTATTTTTTCTTTGGCTCGAAGTAAATGAAAGTATTGTAAAGAAACCTTCATGTGTCATTAGAAATTCTTACACCGGTTGGTATAATCCAATAATAATTACTTGGTGGTAGAGCTTTGTGCAAGCTCGCCTGGTACCACCCACTCATGAGATATTCTACCGCAAAACAGCAGTACTTGGTATTGTTGTATTCCGGTTTGAAGGGAGAGTGAGACAGTGTAATTACAGGCACAAGGGACATAACATCTTAGTTCCCAAGGTTGGTGGCGTATGGGCGTTGGTGACCACTTACCATCAGGTGGTCCACATGCTCGTCCGACTACCTATACTTTAAAAAAAATACGATATCTAGGGAAAGAAGTTCCAGCACAGCAGTAAAATAATATAATAGTATTTATTAAAAAAAATGGCTGCTTTTATTCATATAATATTTCTATTGTTTGTGTTTCTGTTGATACTTAATCGAGACATAAACCGTGTGTCTTGGGCGAGTTCTGCTTATTCGATAGCGTTGACGTAAACTGTGATTTCTATGGAATTAAAACACCGCCATTCAGTGACAATAATCGGAATTGTGTACAAAATATAATAAACGCTATCGAATATGTAAAAAAGCAATGAGCAAACAGAAAAGAATGAGTTCATACCTACAATAGTAGCTATCGTTAGCTTGTTAAACAGTTCACTCATTAACTCGGATTTTTCAGTATTCACTGGATAGTTTTGCTGAAAACGAAATGCTTACAAGAGCTCATTGGTCAAAATATATAAATTAATGTATATCAATTTCATAAGAAAATTGTTTTAGTAGTATATGCTTATGTTGAAAATAGCTATTAAATTTACCATTTCAAATAGGCGTTATAATTAATATAAAACTGTAGTAATTTTTTTTATAAAGATTAATGTAATACTAAAAGAAATAAGTCACTGTCAATCTCTTCCTAACAAAAGAATAATTAAGACTGTATTTGAAAATTAATAAGAGACATCACAAGCTTAATAAAGATTCCCATCTTGAGCACTTTAAGTATGATGAAAAACTTAATTAAAATTTCAAACAGGTTAACTAAGTCACAAAATTTAGAAGTTGTTTCAATTACATGCTAATAGGTACTTAATTAGAAATAGTTTTAAAAATTGTAATTAAATGTTTTTCGTAAAAATCTTAATTCAGTTCAAGCGTACTCCTCTTTGAATCGTTAGTTTAATCTCTCTCGAACAAAATTTAAATAATTGGCTTTTAAATACTTATATTTAGAAAAAAATATTTATATTTAAATATATTTAAAGCTTTATTAATCCTGGACAATAGAAAAAAACATCGTGAGAACCCATGACCCAATCAATATATAACTACATACATCCAGCAACTCGCACCTAACTTATATAGTCTGTACTATATAAGTTTGTATAAAAACATTATGCAAGTCTCCGCCATGTGTTTAATATGTAGCGACATCTATCTCGCCACATACGAAAACTAAAAACTAACGTACCCTACATCGCGATATTAAAGTTATCCGAGCGATTGAACATATATACAAGAACCCGACAACAACCGTCGGGCGGTAGCCCACCAGACAAACAACCGTCTGGTCGGAGGATCCTCCCTTTTCAACGGTCTACACCAAACTGGTGACCCCGACGTGATTAGAAGGACAATTCGCCTTGTCTAATATAACGGCGGATGGCACGAAGTTCTACCACGTTATCGCCAATTTAGACTACAAATATGTATGCGAGGTAAAAGATGTAATCACGAATCCGCCGGCAGAAAATAAATACGAAAAAATAAAAACAGAATTAATTTCGCGGTTGTCGGCATCGCAGGAGCAAAGGGTAAGACAATTACTTACCCACGAAGAGTTAGGAGATCGGAAACCCTCTCAATTTCTTCGACATCTGCGGAGCCTAGCTGGAGCTGATGTACCGGACGAATTCATACGCTCGCTGTGGACGAACCGATTGCCTAGTCACGTTCAGGCGATTATTGCAGCTCAAGCCGATCTCCCCCTCGACACGGTGGCGCAAATTGTAGATAAGATCCACGAGGTATCTCTGCAACCTCAGGTAGCAGCAGCATCGACGTCGACTTCAACACCGTCAGGATGTCCGACGACACTCATAGAAAAGCTTGTTCAGCGAGTCGACGACCTGTCACGGCAAGTTGCGGAGCTATCCATCAGGTCCCGCTCGCGTTCGAGAAGTCGAGCGCGTTCTCCACGCTGGCGTCGACGGTCCCGGAGCCGCTCTAATGCTGGCTCGAGCCATTGCTGGTACCATCGGCGTTTCGGCAACCAGTCGACGAAGTGCCGCTCCCCGTGTTCGTTTCACTCGGGAAACGAACCTAGCAGTCAGTGAAGGCGGCAACGCGTGACTGTAATAGTGTAGCTGGTGGCCGCGTTTTCGTAACGGACTGTAAGACTAAAGTGCAGTATTTAATAGATACAGGTTCTGACCTTTGTGTATATCCACATAAGTATATTCGAGATAGGAAGTGTATAAAGACAGACTATCAGCTGTTCGCAGCCAATGGGTCCACAATAAATACTTTCGGCTGGGTGAACCTTTCCTTAGACTTTGGACTCAGGCGTGCTTTTACGTGGCGTTTTGTCATAGCTGACGTCACTAAACCTATTATAGGCATAGACTTTTTATCGCATTATAATTTGCTTGTGGACGCTAGACACCATCGCTTAATAGACAATATTACTTCACTAAGTGCTCTTGCTAAACCTGCATCACATGTTGTGTGCCAAATTAAATCTTTTACAGGTACTTCGCGATACCATGACCTGTTTTCACAGTTTCCGGATCTCACTAGACCCGCTGGAGACCTGTCTCCACGTGAGGTCAAGCACAACACACTCCACTACATACGCACGACTTCCGGACCTCCTGTATACAGCCGTCCTCGTCGTTTAGCACCGGATAGACTCCGGATTGCTATCAAGGAGTTTGAGGATATGGTAAGAGCAGGTATCGCAAGGCGATCCGATAGCCCGTGGTCGTCCCCGTTACATCTCGTGCCAAAGAAAAACAATGAGTGGCGGCCATGCGGAGATTACCGTGCACTTAACGCGCGCACAATACCTGATCGATACCCAGTCCGCCATATAGGTGATATAGCACATAATCTTGCCGGCTGCACAGTGTTTAGTAAAATTGACCTAATCCGGGCGTATAATCAGATCCCAGTCAACATTGCTGATATACCTAAGACTGCTATAATTACCCCGTTCGGAATGTTTGAGTTTCCATATATGAGTTTCGGTCTACGCAATGCTGCTCAAACATTCCAACGCTTTATAGATGAGATACTCAAAGGTTTAGACTTCTGTTTTCCTTATATTGATGACATCCTTGTGGCCTCTCAGGACGAGACGCAGCAACGTGAACACCTGAAGCAAATCTTTCAGCGTTTACAGGACCACGGTGTCGTGATCAACGCTTCGAAATCCGTATTAGGGGAGCCACAGGTGGAGTTTCTGGGGTACGTCGTCTCTGCAGAAGGTACGAGGCCGCATCCTCAAAAGGTGGAAGCCATACAAAAATTCTCGCAACCCAAGACCATCAGGGAACTACGAAGATTTCTGGGTATGACAAATTTTATTTTATTTAGCGCAGCAAGGATAAAAGCCCCATTGCACGAGCTACTGTCTGGTCCAGCTATCAAAGCCAGTACACCTATTGTTTGGTCAAACGAGCTTCAGAAGGCATTCGAAGCGTGTAAGGCAAGTCTAGCTCAAGCCACACTTTTAGCACACCCGCATCCAACAGCTGAATTAACTCTGTGGACAGATGCTTCAGACAACGCGATCGGCGCTGTACTACAGCAGGAAATAGACTCCGTGTGGCAACCGCTTGCTTTCTTCTCCAAAAAGCTCAGTAGATCACAGCGAAAATATAGTCCATTCGACAGAGAACTACTAGCGATCTACGAAGGTGTTAAACATTTCCGTCATATGGTAGAAGGGAAAGACTTCACCATATATACCGATCACAAACCAATTGTATCGGCGTTCAGAAAGGCCTCAGAGAATTGCTCACCCCGCCAATTTCGGTATTTTGATTTTGTGTCGCAATTCACAACTAATATTAAATATGTCGCAGGTGAAGACAACGTGGTAGCCGATGCTCTCTCACGCACGGATGCAATTACCACCGCCATCGACTTGGACGCATTAGCTTTATCGCAAGCGAATGATGACGAGCTCCAAGGAATTTTAAGAAGCAATACTTCTTGTCTGGACCTCCAGAGATTATACATTTCTGGTTCCGGTAAGACGATTTACTGCGATATGTCCTGCTTATCACCACGTCCTTATCTGACTCCAGAATTCCGCCGACAAGCGTTCGACTGCTTTCACGGATTGAGTCACCCAGGTGTTAAAGCAACAACCAGACTGGTCACGCAAAACTACGTGTGGCCTAATATTAAAAAGGACTGTGCCGAGTGGACTCGTAACTGTCTGTCATGTCAACGCTCGAAAGTTTCCAGACACACTCGATCTCCTGTACAGCATTTTGTTCCTCCGTCGAACAGATTCAGCCATGTACACATTGATCTAATCGGACCTCTGCCAGCCTCACAAGAGTATAAGTATTGTCTTACAGCCGTGGACAGATTCACTCGTTGGCCAGAGGTAATACCACTCTCCGACATCAAAGCTGACACAGTGGCAAATGCTTTTGTTGCTGGTTGGATTTCACGTTTTGGCTGTCCCGAGAAGATAACAACGGATCGAGGGAAACAATTTGAGGCATTTTTATTTAAGGAACTTTCGAAGCTGATAGGTGTCAATCATATACAGACCACAGCATACCATCCCGCTGCGAATGGAATGGTCGAACGGTTCCATCGGCAACTCAAGGCGGCGATAATGTGCCACAATGACGAAAACTGGGTTGAAGTACTTCCGCTAGTTCTTTTAGGAATTCGTTCAGCATGGAAGGAGGACATAAGCACGTCATCAGCTGAACTAGTGTATGGAGAGCCCTTACGATTACCTGGCACATTTTTCAACAACTGTCCCACTGAAATCGTGGATTGCACAGATTTTCTCGCACGACTACGAGAAAACATTCGGAAACTTAAACCTACACCAGTTGTTCACCATGGCAGAACTCCTGTTTTCATCAGCAAGGACTTGCGATCTGCTCTACAAGTTTTTATACGGCAAGATTTCGTTCGCAAGCCTTTACAGGCACCGTACGCTGGACCATATACCGTCATCGAACGAGGAGACAAATTCTTCAAGATCGACATTCGGGGGAAACCTACCACCGTTTCGATAGACAGATTAAAACCAGCGTACGTACTGAGTGACCAAGCGCCGCGCACGGAAGTTGGGATGAAACAGATAGAGGATACAGTTAGAAGTAATGAAGATCGCCGTACTCGATCAGGTCGAAGAGTACGTTTTCCCGACGTTTTTCGACCTTAACGGTCTCCGGGGGGGCTGATGTAGCGTTGAATAAACGAATTACTCGCTTCATGCATAGTCGGTTAAAGCACCGCTATGCGTGACGTCACTGCCGAGCTGATGCGCTCGGGCGCGCCTCGAGATCGTCGTGCAACATCGATTTTACCCCGCTCGCCAGTCGTTTTCCGATACCGACGCCGTGAGGCCGCGCGCGCACCTTTCGATACTCATTGCTATACAACGTTTTTACGTATTACGCTTTATTCCTCTCATATTTCTTAGTTGTTCTATTTTCATACTTAAACGCTATCACTGTACCTTCGCTATATCTTTCTTGTGAACCCCTTCTGTGCTTGTGACAATATATGTGTGTAAAAACTATATAGTTTGATTTATCGCTGCTTAACTTTTCCTATGATAGTTAAATTCAACTATAAATATTATATCACAGCTAATTACACGAGAGAATTGTAAGACGAAGGGTAACGACACATAACTTGTCAAATTATACAACTAGTCCAGGGATTACAAGTGGTCTTGAATTATATAACATATTGACATACATATATGAAACTAACTGCGATGTATTCCAGTATGGAGTTTGTCGGAACGTTCTGTTTCCACATCGTGAGCCGCCTCAGAGCTTCGTATATCATATCCGGATTTATCTGCATTATAAGAATATAGCTTTAGAAATAAGATAATCCATAATACGTTTAAACCCTGTTCCTAACCTTCTCCTCTGAAGCCTTTAGCCCAGCAATGGCATTTACAAGCTGTAAATATGTTTCTACTTTTAAATTAAATACCTGGAAACGGTTTGATCTGTCAACATTAACTGTCGAAAATACCGGCTTGAAAAAGAAATATGAAAATAATTGCTGAAAGAAACTCGAGTGAATTTAAGTTGTGTCCTTTTCTGCTCTCTTCTTTTAAGTACTTAATTTTTAGGTGACAGATATTTATTCTGTGTGTGTGTGTGTGTGTGTGTGTGTGCGTGTGTCGTTTTTTTTCAAATTTATTTACGATATTAAAAAAAAAACTTAACAAATGATTCGTGGCGTTCCAATGTAGGCTTTTAACTAAGACAAACAACACTTAGATTCAAAGCGTGTTTTTGGATAAACATGTGCCGAAATGTGCAGGAAATCCTCACGATGTTTTCCTTTACCGTCGAACATGAAATCGGTTTTAAAAACAAAATGATCTTATGAAAACTCCGTGCTGTTTGCCTTATTATCAGATACAATTATTATCATTAATCATAATAAAATTATTAATTCAAACTAAACATCGCCATACTAATTATAAAGCTAATTAGTACATTCAATATTAGTAATAATTAATTTGTAGTAATTAAAGTGAGACCTAAGATTGCTATTTACACAAGCTACTGCAAAAGTTTCCTGACGTTCGAAGTCTTGCAAACCTTTGAACGAAGTTTCAAATAAAAGAAGATAAGAAAAATCCTCATCTAACCAATTATTTCACTCGTATTTTAGTTAACCCATAATTTCATTTCTGCTTTCCCACTGGGTTTAACTGGCCTATCTTGGCTTTCAGAATTAATTCTAAGGTTAATAATGGTAATTTCGTATGAAAACGAAAGTCACATTTTCTTTTATAGACGCCCACATAATCCCTCGTTGAATTCCAAGCTCTAAGGAGCTATAAACTCAGGCGATAATAAAATATTTTTATAAAAATTATCACTCCATGATTTATTTATACGTTGACAAATTTCTTTATATAAATAAGAAGTATTTATTGCTTTGATAAATAACATATTAAATTTTAACAGGGCGACATTTTACTTTGATCTAGCTAATGATGTTAATTAAATTTATTTCTATAAACTTTAGTCTTTTAAAAGTAAATACTAACGGTGTTACTTATATACGCTTTTAGCGGGTGATAAGTTGAATAATTACGTGTCTCACTCACTCGTATGTCAAATTATTAATGTTAGAAAGAACGAAATCAGTGTTAAACTAAGCAGCCGCTAAGCAATAATGCCGAATATTTCTAAAACAAATAATAACGCTTTTGAAAGTAATAAGATAGAATGAGTGTGTCATTCTATTTTATTACTTGTGTACGTTATATTTATATACAGTGTTACTTTTGTGGAATGAAGTTATTCTGTTATAGTTTGTAAACTGGTAGCACTTGTTTATGTACGTCTATGTATCTTTTCGATTTGAATAGTAACCAAGCTATACCATTTCGGGTCACCAAAACTATTAATTATACGTATTAAGACACGAAAAACGCGGGCGAGAGTTCGAATATTCGCTCTCATTGTGATAATTCCAAATGGAAAATTTATATTATTAAAATTTTTGTCAGAGCGTTTTAAATGTATTTCTGTGACGGTTAAATTAATTTTACTCGCGGCTCCACTCCAGTCACATTAGTTCTAGCAGGATTATTACAAATTGGTTCAAAGTTTCAGAAAACAACGAGAATAAATAAGCTGCAGGCTTAATATCATCATATGATATTTAAAAGACTTTAAAAGAGAAGACAGCTTAGAAAAAAAAATAAAGCTAAAAATTGAAAGCATTGACTTTTCATGTACTTAATTTATGTTTATAATTCATCTCATGTTCAACGGCGAGGAAAAATGTCATTCAGTAATTATAAAATTGCTGACATAAATTCAAATGCCATTCTGTTCTAACCCAACTTGATAAAAAATAAACGTGGTGTAAATAATATTGATAATTATTGTTTGCACCACGTTTAATGATGAAAATAATGAAATATACACAATACACAAACTTAATTACATGACAAAAGTGTGAACACACATGTACACTTCTATAGATTAAAATAAATAAGAGAATAATGTCGCAAAGAGATAATTTGCCGGTAGCGTCAGGGCATTTAATCTTGTACTCGGTGGTAGAGCTTTGTGCAAGCTCGTCTGGGTAGATACCACACACTCATCAGATATTCTACCGCAAAACAGCTGTACTTTGTATTGTTCTGTTCCGGTTTGAAGGGTGAGTGAACCAGAGTAGTTACAGGCACAAGATACATAACATCTCATTATCAACCATGGGAGGTTGGTGGCGCATTGGCGACGTAAGCGATGGTTAACATTTCTTACAATGTCATTGTCTATGGGCGTTAGTGACCACTTATCATCAGGTGGCCCATATGCTCGTCCGCCTACCTATATAATAAAATGAAAAAAATTGTACTTGAGTTATTTAGAGTGATCGTTTTACTTACGTCAATGTAATTGGTAAATCATTTTTGTATTAATCAACTTAAATATTTTAATAATTAACCTCGCAATATAACATGGCTGCTTGTGGCGGATTTTCATTGGGCAAAGAATTACTTGAGACGAACAAAGGCGATAACATCTTACAGCGAGATCCGGCTTGAGCTCCTTCTTCATAATGAAACGGAGAAAACAATAGTTAAAATTTCATTTAAAACTGATACTAGGAAACTTAGTAATTGGATTAATTTAATTTAATACGTTTCGTTGGACTTTATCTCAGAAACGTCTAATTTAAAACTTGTTAATATGAGCGAAACAAACGACGGTTGGTAATGCACTGGTTTATAATAATAATAATAATAATATCCTGGGACATTATTCACACACGGCCATCTGATCCCAAACTAAGCAGAGCTTGTACTACGGACACCAGACACCTGATATACTAAATATACTAATTTTCTTTTTTAAATACATACTTATATAGATAATTATCAATATACATACAGATTATAAATCTATTATTATAATGCCGCCCTACACACATACACGACACTTCTCCCTCACAGCTAGGGTAACATATTAAATATACTATTTTCGGAAATAACACAATATTATCATTACTTTAACTGTTTATTCTTTATAATTTAACCTTGGCAAGTTTCTTAGATTCTTGATCCGAAGACTCATTGTTTCCTACTATATCATCACAGATATTACAGTCTGTCTCTGATACTACTTCACTCCTTCCTGCTTCTATTCGACCTGTGTCTGTGTCATGTCTACTGGTGAAGATGTTGATGGCATAGGCATATTTATTGCTTTACCTTATTTCTTATCTTATTTGCCCTTATAGTTTTTCAGCCCTGTTTTACCGTGATTCGTGAAACTAATTAGATTTTTTATATTTCAAAATAATTGTGATGACAAAACTGTGTTAATTCCGTTTTAAGGTGAACAAGGCCATAATACTAATGTGGCTTATTTTTTTAAATTTATAGGTTAATATGCCAAGTCTCTTTAGCTGCATACTAATTAGAAAATAAGACGAATACTTAAAACAACAAAGTTAGGTGAATACGGATTGTGCACACGAAGTCACGTCATGTGAAAGCTAATATTGTAACAACTGTATTGTAAAATTGTTAAAACTGATTAAGCAGTTTAAATTAATAAGTAAGTTATTTAAGCCTTATATTTGAAGTTAGTGAATCGAATAATTAAACTAAAACTATGATTTTTTTTTCAACCATTATTAGGAGTTTGAACAATGATAATAATAAATTATTTATTTAGCTCTGTGTATGCTTTATAGATTTTATTCTGACCTGATAGTCTTCCTGTTTGGTCCATTTCTTTATCTTTATTAAGTCTTATAAGTCGGTTATATCTACGAATATTCTGGCCCTTTCTATTATACTTCTTCCTTAATTCGTAATTGTACCTAATAACACAATCGATATTTTGGTAACGTAAATAAAAAAAGGAGTCGAAATAAGAAAATTTATTTAATTCAACATCACAAATTATAACAAAACAATACAATACTTTGGAAGGCACTACCTTCTTAGACAACAACGATGCCCACAACGATCACATCCAGGCGTTTGAAAGCCGCTCGATGACAATCGCGTGAAAATAGTCGAGACGGATATGTCTCTCTCTTTCCTTTCTCCTTTTGGTTTAGGCTTACGCTTAAGTGGTTTGCGTTGACGTTTTACTGGAGGACGTTCCCTCTTTTTAATTCTTCCTGCCAATCGCTTAATTTTCTTCTTCTTCCCTTGAGCTTTAGGATCTCCCTTTAAAATTGAATTTGCTTGTAGCTCTTGTCCAGTTCCTGCCATTTCTATGTCACTTACGTCTGAGTAAGTATCAGATTCTGACATGTCTCTTTTTATTCTTTGATCACCTCTATTGTCGTTATATTCATCATCTACGGAATTGTTACTCTGACTAGCTTTCTTACTTGTTGTAGCCTCGTTTGGATCATCTTTCGCATTATCATCTTCCATACCCAATTTTTTTCTGATATAACTGATAATTTTGTATCGTTTTAAATAAAATTATCGACGGAAATTTCTATAAACGATTTGTCATAAAAATAGACAGTAATTAGTTTTTTCGTTTTTTGTTTTATTTGCCGTCTTGTAACGGCTCTAAGGAGGTTATAATTCCTACTAAGAGAGCTTTAACACTTTAACTTAAAATATAATTTATTATGAATAGCATTCACAAAAGAAAATTTCAACTAGTCTACGTTAAGCACACCTATTACCTAGATGAATGTTCCAAGTGCAAACAAATTAACTTGAAAGGCGGGGAAAATCTGATTTATTTTCTACTCATGAATCTAAAATGGTATTCCTGTTACATTTGTAAAGTTTTTATTTCTTTCGATAAAGTAATTTCTTGAGATGAATTATTCTAATACGCTGCATGAATGGGTGTTGGTGGTCACACATGTGACAGATATCATCTGACATATGCAGGTTTCCTCACGATATTTTCCTTTACCGCTGAATTCCAGATTATTTATAATTAAATGTAAGCTCGGTGTTCCTTAGTTGGATTTGAAACCGCGACCTCCGGTTGAAACTTACGTATACTATACGTTGATATGCAGTGAATACGTGAAGCAATATGTCATTATGTTAATTTTTTTTTCATTCACATATTGGTATTTTATAAAAGTGAAATTCACTCCAGTCAATAGACTGAACTATCGTAATATCTGAACGAAATATCGTTTTCATCGCAAAACGACTTAACCGATTTTGATGAAATATAGTTTGAAGCAAACTTGAATCCCATAAGCTGCTCTTTTACCAGATACCTGGCCCCACTCCTTAAAACGCGGGTGAAAACTAGTTTTTAATATAAATTATTAAAAGAGAACCAGGCTTACCTCCTTAACAATTTGATAGTCTCAGTTTAAAATTATTTTTTAATTAAATTCATAATTTTATTAACAGATGCTGGTGCGGTCTCAGTAAGACTGCTCATGGAGCGAACATTCAAACAGCTGGACCTGGCGAAGCCTGGGTACCAACTCGGCACACCCAGGCTGCTCCAACTGATGCGTATGGCACCGTTGAGTTTCAGGGAGGGCCGCACCCGACCAAAGCACAGGTAAGCGATATATAATATGTGTTATAAGTTTAACGTGTATTTCTGTGGATATGTGTGTCTGTATGTGTTCTTTTGATCAGAGGTTAATTGTAAATAAATACAATTGAGGTACACAATTTAATATCAAAATTATCTTCTATCGGAGATTATTTCCTAAATAAAAAGAAATTAGTTTCTTTGAATCGACATTCAGGTAGTTGTTTCTTGCAACATACTAGGTAATTGGTTATTAAACGTGTAGGAGAATCTATCTCAAACCCTACTAATGTTATAAATGCGAAAGTGAGTTTGTTTGTTTGAGTAGTTAAGCCCACCTCTCTTCCTCACATGCAGGGGAATTGAGTAAATTACGTATTGATTAATTTAATATTCGTTCATACAGTACGTGCGACTATCCCACGACACTCGGCCAGACTTGATAGTCCAGTTACTGACGAGGGAATGGGCTCTCGACAGACCGAAGCTTCTCATAACGATACAAGGTGGAAAAGCTAACTTCGATCTTCAGCCTAAACTCAAGAAGGTACTCAGAAAAGGA
Organism: Nymphalis polychloros; assembly: GCA_905220585.2. Taxonomy (NCBI): domain Eukaryota; kingdom Metazoa; phylum Arthropoda; class Insecta; order Lepidoptera; family Nymphalidae; genus Nymphalis; species Nymphalis polychloros. The sequence goes on along the minus strand of HG992258.1, from coordinate 9,596,059 downwards.
TTGCTTAAAGCCGCGAAGACTACTGGAGCTTGGATATTTACAGGAGGGACCAATACAGGTATATTTGTAAAAAATACCATCTAGCGTTAGATTGTTATATGTTGAAAAAGGCTATGACCTTTTAGTCTTTATTAACATATAGGCATGAAACCAATAAAGTTTATTCAAACAATCTATCGAACTATATTCCTACTTAGTTAATGATTCAATCATATGTACTAAACAAACACGTATCATTCGAATGTATGCGGGTGATACTAACAAACTTATTTCAAAATATTTCAATGACAGGAGAATTGAAGATACACAAAAATTAGATTTACATATTCCATGCGATCTACTAAAAGCTTTGCTACATTATGAAACACTTCTTAATTCATATTTCTTCAGTTATAATATATCGCTATTCCGTTAAATTATTATTTATATCCACTTTAATTTTACTTTCAAAGATATTCAAAATAACACTTTTTAATGATTACTACAGATTATTTAGATCTCAAACAATTACGTCGTATTACTTAAAGATCAAACTTGTTTCCTTCTGCCATTACAATCGGCTTTGAGTATCTGGTGAAAAGTCGTTGCTTAGATACACTCTTTATGAAAGTATTTTATGTTAGTATAAAATTACTTTATTCAACAAGTAACTTTTCCTATTAGAAGAATATTTTATAAAGAATATTTTCCTGCAAAGGAATCAAAATGTAATCACTTCTATTATCAGTCAAACTTGGCGCTTGAAGCGCTGAACAGTGCCAAGTTTTATAACTTCGTTTCCGTATACTGCGACTCGCCAAGCGTAATTAACGATGAATGTAATTGCCTTTTTCGTAATGAGTATTCAGGCTGATAATATCCTTTCTGATTATGGCCTTCTTATTTCGATTTCGTGGTGCTATCTCCGCTCAAAACACACACTTGTGCACTACAATAAACACCTGCGCAGATGCACTTAATCCCTATCTATCATAACCCGATGGGACGACAGTTCCAAAATACAAGCAGATTGCTTAACGCGGTAGTGATATGATTATGATATATGTATGCCTTTGTTTATTTTTTAGGTTGGCGGACGAGCATATGGGCCACCTGATGGTAAGTGGTCACCAACGCCCATAGAAAATGGCATTGTAAGAAATGTTAACCATCACTTACATTGCCAATGCGCCACCAACCTTGGGAACTAAGATGTTATGTCCCTTGTGCCTGTAATTACACTGGCTCACTCACCCTTCATACCGGAACACAATAATACAAAGTACTGCTGTTTTGCGGTAGAATATCTGATGAATGGGTGGTACCTACCCAGACGAGCTTGCACAAAGCTCTATCACCGAGTAATATTTGTGCCTATTTGTGTGTTATAAATTATAATCAACAATATCTAAAAAAAAAACAAATAGAACTGAAATATATTTATTTTAAATCGAAGTTGCACAATCACCAGTCACAGCGCTACTCTCACGGCTAATTTATAGTGCCATCAATCAACGTCATATGATGTTATTTTTTAATTATTGATTAAAAATGTTTAACTAGCCGTGTAGTTTCCAGCAAACTAGAATGGAGCTCTGAACAGGGGGCTTGGTAATTTCTGATTATGGAATATTTATGTGATATCTAAGCGCATACTTTTCATGTTTTAATAAATTTGTGTACCAGAGCCTAGGAAAGATAAGTATATAAAATAAATAACTTTATTGCACACTCACAAGGAAAAAAAACCAAAACAAGTCAGATACAAATAATAAGAAAAAAAATAAAAAATCATAATTAAAAAAATATAAAAGCTAAGGTAGGATGATGAATGCAAGGGGCGGTCTTATCACTCAAGATTGGCATTAAGCCAATCGTAGTCTGCAAATATTCATTTTCTTTAAAAAAAAACTGTCTATAAATAGATAAGTTAGAGTCAAGCGAATGACGTTAATGTGATATTGATTCAAGTAGTTTAACATTTTAACAGGTGTCACGCGTCAAGTTGGAGATGCACTACAGTTGGAGCGCTCTCAACGGGCAGGTCGAGTCGTCAGTATAGGGATAGCGCCGTGGGGAATCGTGGAGGGCGCCAACGAGCTCATAGGAAGGGGCCGTGACGTGCCCTATCATGCGATAGCGTCCCCAAGGTAAATGTTTTATATATCACTATCCTTTTTTATCTATAAAAATTATAACACTAAAGGGCTATTGAAGATTACTTCGATATCGCAAGTCGTTAAATGTGTATCTATACTTCTAATGGTAAGCGAATTCTATAAAAAAAATAATGTAGTCATTTTTATAAAAGTCAAAAAAATATAAATAGACATTTTTCGATCGAAAATCTCGTATTTGTGTAGTTATATACATATTTATACATTTAGAAAACAAAGTCTGTATGTTGAGATAACAAACAATTACATTCTAACTAAAATATATGTGGCCATCACTAGTTATTTAAATAATTTATTATTAAAGAAAATAAATAAATTTGGCTTAAAATAAATGAAAACATAGAGTTTGGTTTATAAAATCTATTTTTTCTTATTGTTTTAATAATATATAGCAACGGTATACCTATATACAATGTTTAATAAAAGTAAGAATTATGTAAAAAATAAATAGAGAGAATACATTTTTTTTTTCATAAAAACTGATCTAAGTAAATACTAAATATATAATTATTCTTAGATACATTTTCAGATAAAATTTTACAGAAAATTTCGTCGCCAATAATGTATTTTCATTAAAATGAGTAATGCTCGTTATTTCGAGTAATGGCCGATGCGTTTAATGAAACCACTAACCACGTATATTGCATTGATAATAGTTACAGTTGATTCGGTTTAATCGGAAATATATGCGGAATTTGTTTAATTGTAATCAAATCATGTACATTAAATGCTCATAATTATTAAAGTATTCTGATTAGATATGTAAGTTAGCTAACGAATTTTAAGTCACAAAAAACGTTACATTTTAGTTCCCAAGGTTGGTAGTGAATTGGCGATGTAATGAATGGTTAATATTTCTTACGGCGCCAATGTCGTATGGGTGGTGTCGAACACTTACCATCAGGTGGCCCATTTGCTCGTCCGCCTATATTATAAAAAAACCATCGCAATACGTAATAGAAAGTGAACCATAATGGAAGTGCTTCGTGCGGCAGGGGGGAGTGCTTGTGAACAGTGAAGTCTCCCCGAGTAACCGTAATACACCCAAATAGATAATGCTTGCAATGTACATTCATTATACATATTTTCTTTACAAATTTGTCAGCAATGAACACAAAACTAATAAACAAGGGCTCCGACGCTGCCTGTGGATATAAAAAAAAACAATGAAAATAAATCGTCACGGCGGGTAAAGTTGAAACGTATTAATCGCAATTAAGCCCCGAATGTAATATAAAGCCTTAATTTTCTATGTCATCATCATCATCATCATGAACCACTTTTTCGTCCACTGCAGGACATGGGTCTCCAATGACACGCCACTGAGCTCGATCTTCAGCTCCCAATTTCCATCCGCTGCCTTATATCGTCACTCCACCTAGGAGGAGGTTGCCCTACGTTACGTTTGCCAAGGCGTGGTCTCCACTCCAGTAATTGCATGTGTAACAATAGTTTATAATACATCTTGTTTAAATGGGTCGGGCGTTGTAATGACAGTGGTAGAGTTGAGGCCATTCATTTGCGCCTGATACAACACGTCGTTAATCAACTTCTCGGCTAGTATCCTCATGTTCGAAGGCAAACCACGGAGTTTCGCTGCAACATTAATACCTAAAATTTTACATGTTTGTATTAATACAGAATAAAATAAGATCTTATGACTGAACATAAATATTAATTTACTGAATAATTATTTTTATAAACGACTTAAATATTATACATATTTATCAAATACTTAATGAGGAAATAATTACCGTATGGAATTTATTTATTCATTCATATACTTTATTGTACAAGAAAATTACGCAAAAGGCGTAACGATTCATTCTCTACTAGTCAACTTCAACACGTACATAAAAGGTTGTAAGTAGATGTGGTCTTCTGGTAATAAAGGTTGTTAATAAATAATTCTAATAATGATAACAATATATTAAAATACGACATTACGTGTATATACATAAATACTAAATACATATATAGTTATATACTTTACATAGTCCTCCTCATTCATTCCTCACCCTCGCCAATGGACGCAATACGACCTGGTGTTACTTGTTAAATGACTTAGAAATCTTACAGATAATGTTAAATGTTGAGACGAAAATTTTATAATTAGCTTTAATGATTACTAACTCAGTCATAGAACATCTAGATCAAAGGCAAACAACACTGCGTTTTATGTGTTTAATTTTTATTTTTTATTTATCTCATGCTTGATGGTACACGTGTCAATGGTGTTCCGCTATAAGTTTATCAACGTGCATATGAGCAGCGTCCTGGAATCCGATCCCCTCAAAGGGGCAAGCAGTGAGATATTTCTTTGAAATATTAATTAGATATTACATTAATGTTTTATTCGTGATAAACAAATTATAATTTTTGTTTGAACCAAAACGAAATTAAGTATTTATTTAGGACAACAATAAAAAATATATTTTATTTAAATTTAACAACAATGTACCTAACACTTATTAGTTATTAATTTACTTAAAACAATATAACGATTTCTTGTGGTTTCATAACTTGCCTATATATTTAAAGACGGTAAAAAAATCAATCATTTTGACAGTCAGGTGAAATATCAACTATATAGTATCCCTTACGCGACACCGCTGATCACGGTTAATATTCAATAAAAATTAAATATACGTATATAATACATTGCATGCATATTTTAATTATAATAGTTATTCGATCATATATCCTCCGTAAGTTCCATCGGTAGGTCATCGTCGTTTGCTTATGCATCGTCACGGAGCGCAAACGGTATTAGGTAGGAAATATAAAACGTGATGAAAGGATTTTTCAACGTTAAAATTACCGTGTAATTTTAAAGGAAGATTATTAATGTCTTAAACGAAAAATATGGCTCGAAAACTACATATTTTATTACCATTATATCTTGTTTGAAGCGGAACTGGAGCTCGACTTAAACCCGCGAGCCTCGACTGACTTCCTCGTGTTCTGTCTAACGTGCAATCTCTCTTCAATACGTTACGTAGTAATTGAAAGAGAATTAGTTTTAATATAGAAAATTGATAAAGTAAAGATGAATGATTAAATACTAGCTACGTTGGTCAAAGTGAAGTAAATATACACCCAAAGAGCTCTTAATTCGCGAGCTTGTTGAAATCAACATAAACGTTAATTTTCGTAATCCGCTTTGATAACAACTACCAATCGAAACATTTCCGATTACGGCTTGTCAATTGCCAATTTAATCGAATACGATGTTTGATACGTAACTTTATCATTGTTTTTCATTCATACAACATTTTTGCTTCAACAATTTATTAATTTGTATTTGAAACGACCTGGAGGCGATCGATTCATTCCCAATGTGTGGTTAGTTCGTTACCATGATCGAGGTATAATCACAGTTTTGTAATATCCCATAGCTCATGGCTTTATTGCTATAATATTCTAATATATTTTTTTGGTGTTAATACAACACCAAAAACAGAATAAAGATCCCATTTTATATAGCAAGCATATAGGCTGCAAATCTATTGCAATAAATTGTTATATATACAAAATTATTTACAATTCTGCCGTCGGCGTAGAACTAGCTCCCGCTGTGGATCTTTATTTAATATTAATATATAATAGTATTTATTTAATATTGCTTAAAATAAATAAGAAATGTAAACGCATGCAAACGAATGACTGTCTAAATGTCATATCATTCCATGTTATTTGTATGCTTAGGTTTATTTATGCTTTTATTGCGCTACAAAAAAAAAGAACACAGTAAACTAAGAAACATGCAATTATAGCTGTATAATTATAGATATCTCGTCATATATATGTATGTATACATAACCATTGAAAATATTAGCTGTATATAAATAGTTATTCCACCTGCCTCTTTATTTCTTTATAGTAGGAATATTTTGTCTACATACATTTTCTTGCAAGAAAATTCAAGTACATACTTTGCGTGTTTGTGAATTTTATTTGGTGTACAATAAAGTATTCTCTTTTTTGTTATAATGCATATTCATTTTTTTAAATATAGAATTATTGAATTAATATCGGGTGACGTATTGTATCTTTCTATTATCAAGCAATATTTAAATTAAAAAATCCTGATTAACTAATTTCACTGTCAGCGCAAACTCACCAATCGCATCGTATTCGTCATCGACCTCTGTGCAATGCCTTTTAGATTTATCCTCTTCAAATGCAAACGGTTTCGGAATGGGCGATACGTTTTCGCCTTCCATCAAATTTGTGGTTACTGTGTAATCAGAATAGTTCACTATTGGCGGCTGGAAGGCTTCATCCGGTTCCCTTGTTTCGATTTCATCTTCAGATTCCTAAAAATAAAAAGGACTAACGTTGTTATATTTTGAAAACGTTTATTTTATTGAAATAAATTAATGAATCATGTAAATGTTTTACTCGGTGGGTAGGGCTTTGTGCAAGCTCGTCTGGGTAGGTACCACAAACTCATCAGATATTCTACCGAAAAACAGCAGTACTTGGTATTGTTGTGTTCCGATGTGATGGGTGAGTGAGCTAGCGTTATTAAAGGCATAAAGAACATGACACCTTAATTCCCAAGGTTGGTGGCGCGATTTCTTCGTGCGCGATGGAATTGATGTCACAAGGCGGTGACATTGAGAGCCAGCACGCGTAGACTTGTGAAGGAATGGGGAAGCAGGAATGAGGGAGAATAATTCCTCTGAGCACTCGCCGTGATACATTCGATAGAAAGCGCTCAGTGCCGCTATCTCTCGACGCTATTGTAAATGCTCGAGGATGTTGGTGACCTTTACGTCGCCAATAATGCGAACCGCACGTCGCTGCAACCGATCCAAGGCCTCCAGTAAGTACTTAGTGGAGCCATCCCAGAGGTGCGAGCAATATTCGACGTAAGACCGCACCTGTGTTTTATACAACAGGAGCAGTTGTTGTGGCGTGAAAAAACGCCGCACCTTGTTCAAGACTCCGAATTTCCGTGAGACTGATTTTATAACAGCCTCGATGTGATCCCTTGGATTGAGGTCGCACCGAACGTTCCCAGTATGGCGACTTTACTTTGTATCTCCAGTGTTATGCATATCGATTATTATAGGTCCTTATATATAAACCTTCCTCGTTAAATGGTCTTGCAAAATGCAATGCAAAATTGCTATTGTGGCCTAGATCTAATGCCATTATTCTATAATCCCATTTAAATCAGGTTTCAGGGTAAAAAAAATTAATTAACATTATAAAACGCCTTGTGACTTTAATAATAATAATAACCTGACCTATGAATGTCCCACTGCTGGGCTAAGGCCTCCTCCCTTTTTTGAGGAGAAGGTTTGGAGGTTTCCTCACGATGTTTTCCTTTACCACTAAGCACGAGATGAATTATAAACACAAAATAAGCACATGAAAATCAGCGCCAAATGAGTGGTGCTTGCCCAGGTTTGAACCCATCGTAGGTTAAGATTCACGCGGTCCTACCACTGGGCCACCTCGGCTTTATATAATGTAAATACATAAAACTAAACGCATTTGTAGGTACTCGTACGATAATGTATTAAGAGTAAGGGAATAGTCAGGGCTACTGCATTTGCCTGTTGCTCCATATGTGCATGTCGCCTTTCAGTACTTACAGGATTCTTTTGCAATTAAAGCGCAATCTATCACGAATCGAAAAAAAAAATTGAATAAAAGTTACGTTTTTTATATGAGGAATCCGAATTTACAGTAAAAAATGGGGGTTCCCATTTGAGATTTCAAAGTTGCCCCACCCCCTAGGCTGGGGGTGGGGAAACTTTGAATTGCAATTTGCATTTTATATCAGCAAATGTTACTGTGAACTTTATAGTTTCGAAGATATCTAAGGTGGTAAGTTATAGGGACACCCGGTATATTTCTTGAAAAAATATTTTTTTAATTTTATTGATTTTTATTTTACATTCAAAATATTCTTTAAATTTCGATTGGTAATATAAAAAATATTGTGCATTTAATATGCAAAAGAGATGAACCCTAAAATATCAGATAAATTTAAAAGCGATACAACTTTTAAAATTTCTAAACGAAATTATTCTAATATTGCTGAAATTAAGCTTTTTGTATGTAAAACCCATCACCATATAGATTGCTTTTTTATGTTGTAATACTGAAAGCAATTTTACTCCGGATTTTGCAATATGATACGAGTTTTTATGATTTATCTCAAAATTAATGATCCGCATGAATTTTACGGATATTGAAAAAGATTTAACTTAATACAATCACATTTTCGATAGTAGTACATACAATTGATAAACAGTGTATTTAGTAATGGACCGTTTATTTTGAAAGTGGTGTAAGTCCATTTTCTTTTGTTTCGAGAAAATTAAAGGTTACTATATTTGTTGATTTAAAAATACAGGCAAATCATATGAGGGCTGGCATTGTTTCAATTTTTTATCAACATTTAATTTGTTTATATAAATTTGTTTTTGGCTAATTAGACTACGATAACACATATTTATGTGCTGTAAATGCACTTACACCACTTTCAAAATTAGATAATTGTAAAAATCGTTTAATTTCAATTTTGAAAAATCAAATATCGCTTAAAATATACTTCATTTTAATATAATTTTGTTTACAAATACGCATAACAACACATACAATTTTATTTTAGAAGGCAATTACATTGTATTGCTACATTTTATTTAAAAATTCAACTCCTAAATAATATAAAATTAGAAAAATCGTAATAAAATTGCGGATTTTTCTGCAAAAAGATGACGCTACTGTTGTTTTTTAATTCGCCAAAATACGGGCAAAGATACGGAGTCATACAGCCTTGTCGTATTTATTTTCTTCTCACAGGTTATGCGCCGTACATTTTCTAATACTTTTCTCTAATTTTTTAACTTACGAGTAGTGGAAACACGGAGGGGAAACGATGCAAATCGTCCGCGGGTGAAACCGCGGGACACAGCTAGTATAAAATAAATGAAAAATAACAAAACACTGATCGGCATCCATCTGCTATGCCACCTACCTCTGTCAATTGGACTTACACCACTTTCATAATCGACGATTATCCAATTATCATTTACCGACCGATTTTAAGTTGTACAAAACATGGGATTTTTTGAGAAATTAAACACGGACTAGTTATATATAAAAAAATTACATTAAATTAAGCATGAATTACGTGATAGCTCATTTTTCTCAAAAATGGACTTACACCACTTTCAAAATAAACGGTCCAGTTAATGAATATAATACGTACGAACATTGTCGTTATTTATTTTAATATTTATTAAGGAGAGGACCGAATTTTCTCATAAGATCTTTACTCAGAATTTTCAGCACAGCCCATTTAACTATGCATCAGCCTTTATCATATTCGATTTTAATATCAATTTTTTTTAAAATAAAAACGACATAAATTAATTTAAAATTAATTTATATGTCGTGCCAATTTAAAAAAAAAAACTATAGTTTGTTTTTTTTTTAACTTAGAACCTAAATATATACTACGTGTGGTAGTTTTTAATTATTAATTATATTTTACCACCTGTGACAAAGATCGAACACGCCTTATCAGTCGTCTAACTTATATAAAAGATACGATCCTAGAAAAAAAACCGCCCCTTAAATCTGCCACCCTTGGTTCATGTCGGTTCAATTCACTGGTAAATCCAACATTAACTTGTGCTAGATACAACATAAAACTTGCACAGCGTGACTCTATTGTATCGTACTGGTCGCATTTTGTCAGTCCACCACTTTCTTTGCTATTGGAAAATTGTGAAAATTCGAAATAATTGTGTTAAATTCCTAAGTTAAAAAATTAATAACGGTAATTGTTTCAGATCGAAGTTAGCTGTTTTAAACAATCGACATGCTTACTTCCTACTCGTGGACAACGGCTCCGTCGGACGGTACGGCGCTGAAATTGTTTTGCGGCGGAAGTTGGAGAAGTATATTGCAGCACAAAAGTTACACCCTTGTGAGTATATATAGTTTTAATTTTAAACACTAAAAATACTTTTTATCATTCGCCTCCATATTAAGTTGGCGAACAGGTATTAGTTATTATATAAAAAAATCTTATGTCCTTTCTTGGGATTCAAGCTTGATTTATTTCATTAAATTCGGTTCAGTGGCTTAGCTGTGAAAGCGAAATAAACGGACCGAGTTACTTTCAAATTTGTAATATTTGTTTAGATTAAAAAGTTGTTTTACCGAAATGACTGGTTCCGGTGATTCTTGCTTTTGTTTTAAGTTGTTCTCTTCTTCGCCGAATACAAACGACAGCATGTCGTAGTACCACAGGTGAGGCGTATAAACCTCGTCGGGGCTCGTCGCCTGCAGTCGACTGTCTTGAATCTTTTTATACTCCCGCCGCACACACGCCCGTAGACTCTCGATCTTTCTCAGCACATGAACTCTTGTAGCTGACGAATCATATTTCTGTACCAGCTCAGTCAATTTCGTTACAGCATCGTGTCGTTTCTTCTTATGTTTATACGTTAGGCATTTTCTATCCCATAAACAATTCAATTCTCTGTACATCAAGATGAATTTCTTAAGTAATTTACGCGGGAATACGACGTTGCTGCTCTGCGCCATTTCGTTGCGTACGGCGAGCGGCGCGTCGCGCAGGTCACTGGACGTGTTGGGTGTCCCCCACCCGTCTCTACCCGCGGGGCTCCCTTTCTCGCTGTACGATGTATTCCTTGCCAACATTATACCGGTCTCGCTCGATTCAATGCTCGTAATATCTAAACGCTTTGATCTCGAGTCGAGGCGCTCATTTTGTTTGTTCATACTTTCCATTACATTTCTCGTCAGACTTTTTTTTGTCAAAGACTAAAAGAGATCGTATCGAGATTATTAACTTACGTTATAATATCGTATTTTTGTATTTATTTCTAAGATTTGAAATTATTTTAAATAAAAAAAAAACATTATACCTAAAAAAAAAAACATTAATATTTTTTTTTTTGCTAACTGTCACTTCCGCATTTAACGCGAAATTAGTTTCGTCCAAATAAGTCCAGTGATTAAAAAAACATCTTAATATCGAAACCAAGCAGCCGTAATATATCACATCCATGATTTCATTTTCGTAATTATAAATTATGTTTATTAATAAAATTTATAATTAAGCGGCTCTGCAGAAAATTAAACGAAAAACGTTATTTTGTATACGCATTTAATAAAATATGCATACATATATTAAATATTTTAAGGTTATTTTAATTAAAAATGTCATAAATTGTACTTACATATATGTTCACATCGCGTAGTCATAATTCTAAGTTTTATTACATAATTTCATAATGATGTAACTATATCTTATGGAAAGTATATACATTGAACTGTAAATAACAAAAGGCGACACAAAATAAAACTTTTGTGTTGTTAATGGACAAATTTTATAGTGGTTTACCAACGGTTTCAGTAGTGAGGTACATCACATTCTGTTTGATGGTCATAAAGATTTATACGATATTCTCTATTGTGCAAAGAAATTGATAAAAATTGCTCTTTCCTAAAAATGTCCGTTATTTTATTAAAAGAAAATTGCCTGTTACATAAATATAGACTGCCTTTTATATAAAAGCGTTGGAGGATTTAATATCTTAAGATCAATAAATGGTAAATGAAACTAAAGAAGTACTTTCCACTTTTTTTTATTATATAGGTAGGCGGACGACCGTATGGGCAACCTGATGGTATGTGGTCACCATCGCCCCATATTGTAAGAAATGTTAACCATCGCTTACATCGCCAATGCGCTACCAACCTTGGGAACTAGGATGTTATGTCCCTTGTGCCTGTAAATACACTGGCTCACTCACCCTGCAAACCGAAACACAAAAATACAAAGTACTGCTGTTTTGCGGTAGAATAACTGATGAGTGGGTGGTACCTATCCAGACGAGCTTACACAAATCCCTACCACCGAGTCACTCATCATCAGGTTATTAATCAATGCTCCATACTATATATACCTAATACTCCATAAGTAGAGAGCGCGATTAAGATATGTGACATATTGAATGAGCACCATCTTTCGGGTTGTAACATACGCATTATACAAAACAAATCGAAAAACATAATTAAGGTATAAAATACATCATTCAAAATCACAATCATCATCATCACAAAAAATATATTTTTGTCAAATGATTGCCGAACTCAACTTCTGTTTTCGGCTGTTTGTAAGCGTATTATGAGCTCAACTTAAGTTGTCATAATGCTATAATGTACCGAAAGAAAACGAGTCAATTGGTTTCAAAGAAAAGAAAAATATAACTTTTTTTTTGTCCTGATAAAAAACTACCTTTAATAATGTGTTTATTTTGTTATTTTTCTTTGTAACACCATAAAAAATATTTGAAATTAACCTAACATTACTCGTATAGGTAAAGTACTTGTAATAAATTACTTTTTTACTAATCAATAGTACAACAATATTACATTTAAAGATCCCAACTGCACTGGTTACATAAGAATCAGCTATGTATGGTAATACTTGCTCAGTGTCACTAAAAAGATACAGTAGCAACCCGTATCCTACGGCTATGCAAAAGCCTCTTCTCCATTAAAAAGACGGCATGGAGCTTAATCTAATACATTGCTCCAGTGTTGTTTAGTGGATATACGTGTGGCAGAATTTTATTAGCAACAAAACCAGAGATTAATAATAATAAGCACGAATTAATCACATAAAATATCAGCGATGATTGGCTAAATCTATGGTCATCGATTAAGTTATACGTATTCCATCAATTTGGTCATCTCGGCTCATAAGCCCTGCCAAGCCAATCCATAATATGTCTGGTGTGATACCATAGGCGTAGACAATGGTATCACACCAAACGTATTCACACCAAAGAGCATTATTTTGTTTGAGAAGAAAGGATCTTGTATAAATAAATGAATAAATCGAGCATTATTTCTTCTATAAATAAATAAAACAAATACATAAGTTGTCTCGTAAGACAAACAATAAACAGTTTACAGGTCCAATAAAACCTGCCTACGTGTTTTAGCACCTGCCTTGTGTTTTAGGACGCCACGCTTAATGTCGTTAAATTTATAGTTTTTACTTATTTCTGTCTCTTTACGGTTTACAATGAAAAAGTCTTTTGAATTTCAAAGTGCAATTCTAAAAATAATGTCACTAGTAAACTAATACAACATATATTTATGACAGGAGAATCATTTAAGGACTGAATTTATTATGAATACGCAGATAAAAAATAAAAACATATTATAAAACCTTTAAAAAGACATTTTATTTACCTTAATACAAGATGAATAAGACAACTTATTTAATTATAATAGTATGTCTAATAAATATGCCCGACGCGGTTACAGTAAGGCTGACATAATATTAATCGGCTGTTTAGTTAAAAACTAATTCGCTCTTTCTGTCATTATTAATTTTATATTTGAAAGAAGAAGACAACGCATTGTTTAACTAGTCACCCACTAAACAATGTTAATAAACTTATGTATATGTAAGACTTTAATATTAACCATCGTCGTCTGTTAATAGATAATTTTACACAAGAAATATTCAAATAACAACCAACACATTTCGTAGAAATATTTATATAAATAAGCCGTCATATATGTTTAGAATATTAAATACCACATGTTCAAAGTGTACAAGTTTGATTTAATTAATTGAGGATACCCGTTTAATTAACGTCTGCGTTTGAAGGCGCGTAACAGTGTTTTAGAACGAGCTTTACCAAGAATTGCAAATAAGAGAATTTCAAAGTCAACCTAATGAATCGTTTAACATCAACCAAATAAATACAATGTTAAATATTACGATTCCTTTGAAAGAATATTACTTTTTTGTTTGGTCGAAGTTCATTACTTAATTCGTTACTTCTAACCTTATCTCCTTTTTGAGGAGACAAAAAATGTGCAGGTTTTCAATTCGTATATACAGACGAATTGAAATCTTGTCAAACTATCAAGCGCTATTGTCTATTATTTTTGTTAAGTTCTGTATAGATCCAAGGTGTTGGTCTTCCCATTTCATTCCTTTTGATTATAGAACATTATTAAATTACTATTAGAAGAAAGCATTAAGGTATTTTTTCAAATTCATTTAAAAAAAATTAAAGTACTCTTTTTATTTATATCCATCAATTACGATGTATTATTCTTTATGTGTAAACATCTTAGCGCTTTTTACAAGATAGGGCTAACTGACAGTACGCTTGTCGAAGTGAGATGACGTCAGCATAAGATTCGTTATTGTAAGTGCGTTAATATGTGCGTGTTAACACTTCAATTCTCGTGACTACCTTGCCAAGGTAGTATCACACCATATTTTTACATGGAAGCGTATACAAGTAAAGTTTGCTGAGATCGTTTTTCCCGTTTGTCTTCACAATAGTCTTCCTTTTGTGTTCCTTTTTTTTTACATCTGAGGCTATTTGGTAGGAAAATCTAAATGTATATAAAAAGAGACTCTAATTTGTTACAGACACGCATTCATCAACTCCGGTCGTGTGTCTCGTGATAGAAGGAGGAACGAACACCGTGAGAGCTGTGCTGGAATACGTCACTGACAACCCACCTGTGCCCGTCGTTGTGTGTGACGGGAGCGGCCGAGCAGCTGACCTCATTGCTTTTGTGCACAAGTAAATAACTATATAATATAATTAAGGATAGTATTTAACCACTTACCACAACCTCTTCCTCTACCTTGTGATTTAATAATTATATAAATAACAACACAAAATCTATACTGTACATAAGATAGGCTTAATCACTATCAACCAACTTTATGACGAACAGAAAGAAAACGTCCGTAGGTGTTCAAAATAAAAATAAATAGTTTCTTAATTATTGATTCCCACTTCATATTATTAATTGATAAACAATATATTTCGAATTATATAACAACTTGCCGCAGCTTAAGAAGTATATTTTTAAAGATATTTTTGTATTAATTTCACAGAAGTTAACTAGCACTGTAACGTATAATTCGTAGCTGAAGGCTACTAAAACAATTTGAAATTTGAATAAATCTTTTCTTTAATAATAATCTATTCGAGCGTTAAATGGTCCTTTGAGAAAATTATTCTTTGAAATAGCAAGTTTAGTTCACTTTGAAACTACGCTGTTTGAGCATGTGGTAAGCACTTGAAACGTACTTATAAACTTAGGGCTTTACCTATAAACTTTGTGTAGGGACGATTAGTTAAACAATGCTGTGTCTCCTTCTTTCGAATGTCAAATCAATGATGTTAGAAGAAGAGAAAATCACATTGCTATACAACAGTTAAGCATTGCCCGAATTAATCATATTATTAAAGATTACGTTGTTATTAAAACTTCGCTGCTGTAAGGCTATGTGTAGTAGATAGGATTAAAGACAGTTACTTTATGACTTTTTATCTTATATTATTTACTTATTTATTTAAGAAAAACAACAGCATATAATACAAAATATAAACATTAAAAATACAATATACAGACAATAGAGCCAATTACTGTTTTCCATTGAATTATGCAAACTGAATATTAGGTAACAGAAGTAGCAACACACAGCTTTGATGGATAAAATGTAAAAATAACAAAATAATAAATAAAAAAAAAAAATATTATGTATACAAATTAGGCGACACAGACTATGTTATGGGTGTGTGTGGTAGTGCAGTTACACTGTTATTTTGTGCGTGTATAAGTGATTGTATGTGTGTATGTGTTTAAGTGTATGACTGCCTCGTTGGTCTAGTGGCTAGATGTTAGGCTGCAGACCCGGTGGTCCTGGGTTCAATTCCCAGGTCGGGCCAATATATAGTTATTGGGTTTTTCTGTCAGAAAATTCTCAGTAGCAGCCCGGAGTCTGGAAGGTGGAAGTGTGTACACTCCCGTACCTCGGAAAGCACGTTAAGTCGTTGGTCCTGCGCCTGAACTCTTTCCGGTCGTGTCGGATTGCCGTCCCATCGGATTATGAGAGCTAAGGAAAAGAGAGTGCACCTGTGTTTGCGCACACATTTGTGCACTATAATATCTCCTGCGCAGTTGGCTAATCTCTCTTGAGATTGGCCGCCGTGGCCGAAATCGGTCTGGAGGACCTTATTAAGTGTATGTAAATTATGTGTGTGTTTGAATGGTTAAATTGAATATAATTGGTAATAAAGCCGTTTTGTAACCGAGCCTGTATTACTTGAATTAATTTATTATTATAATAATCATATTTTATACATGCAAATGAGTTATTGTAAAGTCCATGACATAAATTACTATAGTGACGTGGGAATTATGTGAATTGTCTCAATTTGACGAACAAAATTCAATCGAAATGAGATTTCCCTCGGCACGTGATATTGTTCATAATCCTAGTTAAATTGTCAATAATACATCGCCCGATATGTTGATAGTACTGTAGCCTTCGCAATTTTAAGTTTCATAAATCCTATGATATTGTAACGGATTAATATAATTTTAAAATTGGACGGTTTGCTATTATTCAAAATAAATTATATAAAAAAAATATAATATAACTAACGGTATTCAGTGAAATTAAAATACAACTTAAATTGCTGATATCATTTGAAATCTTTTTAGATTGTCAAAAATAACTTCAACAAAACCTTACCGAGACTTAATGCATACATATAGACTTAAGATTTATTTATTTTGCTAAACGCAAGTGTTATGATATTTCGGCTGTTTCAGTCAATGCGATTTAATCAGGCATTCAACAGTATTTTGAATGGTGCTTATTAATAAAATTAAAGGTATTTTAATTTAAATATACTAGGCAAGCATGCTGTATTGTCTACAGAGTAAACATTTAAAAATATTTCATAGATACGCGTCAGAAACTGGCGAGCAGACGGTGCTGGAATCTATGCGAGATTATCTGGTCGGAACCATCCAGAAGACATTCGAAGTGGGGACGCAACAAGCAGAGTGTCTGTACAGTGAACTGTTGCAGTGCACCAGGAAAAAGAACTTAGTAAGTATAATTTCTGAAATCTTTTTTTATATTATAGGTAGACGGACGGGCAATGAGCCACTTGATGTTAAGTGCGCCACCGTCCATAGACATTGACGATGTAGGAAATTTCAAAGTGTTGTACATAAATTAAAAATTAAAATAGCTAGTATACAAATCATGACCGCGTTGAATAATGTCAAGTTATTGTGTTAAATATCATGATTTTAAACAAAAGCTTTCATTTAAACCGTGTTGTAAGTAAAATATAACGTATTGGGTTCGCACCAAAATTATTTCTAACTAACGCATAAAAATAGACGAACTTAAAGAAAAGCTTATTGAAAGTTCTATTTCCTTAAGTTTATATAAACTTTCAAACATGATTGATAGAAACCACCGACATAGTAATGAGGCGAGATGAGTATGGTTGTGAGATGACAGTTTTTTAAATGTATGACTAAAGAAGGAGAAATGTAATCATTTTTACGAATATTTTTTTACGAATAAAATAGTAACGTATGTAGTACTATATTTAACAGCGAATATAAGGGCAGACATATGTATCATTGGAATCTGTTCAGCAGTTGAAGCGATATACAAATCTATTCACCTAAACAAACATAATACATTCATGCCTACTTATTATATTCGAATGATGAAATTACTCGGAAATAAAATCGTCGGTCTGTTTGCGTATGTGTCTGAATGATTATCATCATGCTAATTAAATTATGTATATATTAATTGATAGTGTCTAATACAAATAATTTTACATAACAATAACAATCCCCCAAGGTAAGGAAAGGGCCTTCTCTTCTTAAAAAAAGGTTCTAGGGCTTTTAAAAAAAACTGTTCCATGTCGATAGTCCACTATCGATAGACAATCGATTATTTATCGATAGTTAAGGTGTAAGCAATGGAATCTTTAGTTTATCGATACTATTATCACGTTTCAATACTGTCGATATTATCGAAAGCATCGATAGCTCACCGTGCACAATACTATTAATATCAGCAATACTATCGATATACAATCATTCGATAGTAACGATAGTATCGATAGTATCGCAAAATCCATTCATTTTAACCAAATACCTATCGATAATATCGACAGTATTGACACAAGACAATATTTTTGGTAGAACTATCGTTATCCTGAATAGTTTTCGAGCTCTACTATCGATAGTCAAACTATCGATTTTTCTGCAACACTAACGTATACTGTTTACGCCGAACTAATTTCGAGGGATCAAACGGTAAATGAAAATACGGAAGAGCTTTACAATGTTCACACTACAATTTATTTTGTCTGATCATTTTAACAAAATCA
Organism: Nymphalis polychloros; assembly: GCA_905220585.2. NCBI lineage: Eukaryota > Metazoa > Arthropoda > Insecta > Lepidoptera > Nymphalidae > Nymphalis > Nymphalis polychloros. The sequence continues at coordinate 9,577,635 of HG992258.1, read as the reverse complement.
CGTTATATATATTCAGTATCGAATCTAGTTAGCGCGATTCAGGAAACTGACAGATTTTATTACCGCCATCTATCGCTACCGTGTAGTAACACATGTAATTACACATATACATTAGGACCAACAGAAAAAACCACCCGAAACAAGATATCCAAAACAGAAGTCAAATACCAGGTCAAAATAGGCCCTGACCTTTCAGGTCTAAAGGAATGACCCGGCGGTCGTGACTGCCGGAGAAAAACTGCCTGGGTTGAGGGGGAAACCCCGAGGCCCGTATCCGAACTGGATTTAGGGCCAGTCAGGAAAAACCCTGTGTGTGTTTGCATTAGGAAAAACCCTTAATTATACCACTCACTCGATGGTAGAGCTTTGTGTAAGCTCGTCTGGGTAGATACTGGTATCATCAGATATTCTAGCGCAAAATAGCAGTACTTTGTATTGTTGTGTTCCGGTTCGAAGGGTGAGCGAGCCAGTGTAATTACAGGCACAGGGGACATAACATCTTAGTTCCCAAGGTTGGTGGCGCATTGGCGATGTAAGCGATGGTTAACATTTCTTATAATGCCATTGTCTATGGGCGTTGGTAACCACTTACCATCAGGTGGCCCATATGCTCGCCGGCCTACCTTTACAATAAAAAAAAAGTAGGAAATCTGGGCGAAGCACCATCATTTCTCGTATTTATTAAATTCAAATTACACGTACATGTATCTCCGAAAAGCAATATGAGCTGATTTGACTTACTCCGAATTACGTGTTAGTTACATACAAATATAATAAAACGATCAATTTTCCGGACCAGCTGTTTCAATTAAGCTCGCTCTCGCATATAAATTTCATTTGAAAGTAGATTGGAGTGACATCAAACAAGATGTTACTTAAAATGCACAGGCCGTGAGCGCTATTTAGCTCTAATAAAAATAAAAAACTTAAAATACTGTTAGTTTTTGCTAGCCCGTCTGACTTGTTATCCTTTACCCTGGGTTGAGGCCAGTCTGATGCAAAATGTCAATATTATTACTGTTTCGTTTTGGCAATGAGTGAGCCAGTGTAACTGCAGTATACCAATGATCTGTATCCAGAAAATTAAACATCATTATGTGTGCAAGTGACCGATTTGCTATCACCATCTTTCAGATTTTTTTTAATTGGTAGGGGGCAAATATGCGGCCTGATGAGACCAGAGTTTTCACCACCGATAGACCGACCGAAATAACAACCGTTCCTTACATCGCCAATGCACAACCAACCTTGGGAACTAAGATGTTACATCCTTTGTGATTGTAATTACACTGGCTCACTCACACCTGATAACGAACACACAATTGCTGTCTAGCGGTCGTACATAATGAGACATGCTAACACTACCACCACCATTAGCTCTACCACCAAGTAAAGTACTTTTTGTATAACTTTTCCGTATATAATTTTCATAATAAGAACAAATATTGGTTCGAAAGATTTATTTAAAATCAAAATTTAATTCTGCGTTATTCATTAATAGTAACGTTATAAATTATATTATCAGTCCAATAAATTCATTAATTTCATCTCAAAAATGTTTGTTGTAAACATTCGGCGATCGTTTGTGTTTTTAATAAACTTCGGACATTGTTTGTATTTCATTGTACGGCGATTATTTCTGAAATATTAATTGAAATCGATCCTATTGGAGTACTGCTGTTTTTAATCATAATTTTGGACGTAAATCTTTAATAAGATATGTACTATGTATGAAATATCTGATTTATACTACAATTCTGCAATAATATAATTTGACAAGCCGGTTGGCGTGGTTGGTAAATGCTTGCTTTTCGCGCCGCAGGTCATGGGTTCGATTCCCACCCAGGACAGACATATGTGTGCATGAACATGTCTGTTTGTCCTGAGTATAGGTGTAATTATCTATATAAGTATGTATTTACAAAATTAGTAGTATATGTACTATATCAGTTGTCTGATTTTCATAGTACAAGCTCTGCTTAGTTTGGGAACAGATGGATTTGTGTGAATAATCTCCCCGGATATTATTATTATTATAACATACTGTCGTATTTAAATCAATTCTGTAATAATAAACTCGAAACTGACCGCAGAAATTTGACGCGAAATGTCAGAGAGTGAGAAAAAAAATTAAAACTTTCGCATAAACACTTACAAAATCCAGCCCATCCGAATCGTATCTTGATTTATCATTTTTTCATATTGCCAAACAAAATATTAGGTCCTTACATATGAAATTGGCGTTTTGTACGGGAGTAATATAAAGTCAATTTTTTTTTGTAAAATATATTTAATTAATCAAAGTATGCACCGTTGTTATCTATGCACTTTTGTCATCTCATAGGTAGTTCATTGATCCCTTTACTAAAAAAACCATGGGGGCGAGAATCAATAAACTCTTTGAAGGCGGTTTGGACTGCCGCATCGGAGTTGAATTTTTTTCCTTGTAAGAAGTTGTCCATATTCCGGAAAAAATGGTAATCTGTTGGAGCAAGGTCCGGGAAGTACGGTGGATGTCGCAGACATTCCAATTGTAGCTCATCTAACTTAGTGGGTGTTTGTTGTGCAGTGTGTGGACTTGCGTTGTCGTGAAGCAGCAGTGGCCTAGAGCGATTGACCAATCTCGGTTGTTTAGCAGCTAGTTCTTCCTTCATGGCTTGCAACCGCAAACCGCTGCAGCAACCGCTGACAATAGATATCTGTCGTAATCGTTTGGCCAGATTTTAGAAAGCTGTAGTGAACGACACCGGCGCTAGTCCACCAAACACTCACAAGTAACTTTTGCTGAGTCCATTTTCGTTTAGGGCAGGATTTGGCTGGGTCTCCAGGGTTCAGCCATTGCGACGAGCGCTTCCGATTATCGTACAGTATCCATTTTTCATCACAAGTAATGATTCGATTTAAAATCCCTTCATTATTGTGTCGGTTGAGCAAAGTAACACAGCGGTCGACGCGTGTTTGCAAGCTCGATTCACTCAATTCACGATTCCCGATTTGCTTCAAGTAGATTAATACAGTTTTATCACTTACCCCGAAGCCTGCAGCTATTTTTGAAGTGCTTTGTGATGGATCCGCTTCCACAATAGCCTTTAATTCTTCATTTTCCACTTTGGTCTCCGGCCGTCCACGAGGTTGGTTCTGAAGGTCAAAATTTCCAGAACGAAAACGTTGAAACCTAAAACGTACCGTGCTTTCTTGTGCGACACCAGCGCCGTACACATCATTAACCTTCGAGCTGTTTCTGCAGCACTGGTGCCACGGTAGAACTCGTACTCATAAATATACCGATATTTCATGTTTTTCATTGTGCGGTAATAAGAAAAAAATAATGAGAAAAAAACAAATAAATGACTGTATTCAAAACTCAAATGTACCAGCTAAATTAATTTATAAATTTGAATTTGGAATTCTCAACCAAAGAGGAGATATTTCAGATCAAAGTGGTTAGTACGACAAAACGCTAATTTCATAAGTAAGGACCTAATATTACCGATCTGAATATTCGTTTAATCTTCGTAAACAATTTCGAAGTATAAAAAGGTTTATATAGAGCCAATCTTTAGCACAATTAACTTGAATCACGAGTATTTAGACTGTTTACCCGACAGCATCTGTAATTCAATCTTACGGGAGCGTGAATAATTCCATTCAATTACTCCAATCTGGTTTTATTTGAGTTTGAAGCTTAAATATAATTAAATATAAAAAATAATTATGGATATCTTGTTTAGTTCTAAAGTGTCGATTTGTAGCACTCTTAGCATGCAGTAGGTATCTATTTTTATATTAATACTAACTACTAGCTCCGGTTTTGCATGGGTATTATAATAAATAAAAAGCCTTTAATTTCGTTGCAGATTACAAAAGGAAAAATACATGTTAGTAGCTTCTAGTTTAAGTGTAGTGGTTAGTTTAATATATTGTTTTTAGTATGTATAAATGTATTTATATAACGTTGATATTGAAGGGCAATCATAGACTTACTTGGACCAGAAAACTTTGCGGGCGTACGCAAAAAGACCCGTCAAATTATCATCACAATCGAACCAGGCTTAGAAACGCATAGAGTACAAACCAATCATTTTTATTTTTGTATAAATTTTATAAACAAAATGACTAGACCTGGCTTTTCTTCGTGAATATATTTAAAACCCTGTAATAGTGTTTATCCTGTAAAGAGATAGGTGTAATGTCTTCCGTGTTCTGAAGTGTAATCATTTGAATTAGACTAATAAAAATGCGAGAGTAATAGTCTTTTTGTTGTCTAATCACGACTAAGACATTAAATGGATCGTACCGAAATTTCACATAATATCCTAGGACGTATTTTTCGTTAGTTAAACGCATTTACGCATTTCTCTTCGTCTATTGGGTAGCGTGTGTAAGCGATCCCATGGCTCCCGTTATCGTACGACCTGGATAATGAAAAAGACAATGTCAAAGTCACGAACATCAAATACTCAATTATAGCAAAAATATAACCAAATCGCTTAACCGTATATTCAGACGCTTTACGAGTTATTTTTGCCTCGGTCACCGTTATTGGGTTTGTTTTCGGAGATGCATTTGATCCCTTACGTTGCGGAATATGTCATTGTAGGGGATTGAGAATTCTTTGTACGGAGTTTATCGTATCAAATCATCTGAAGAGCGACGTTTCAATATTGATTCTAAGTTCAACGAATGCAGTTTTATAGAAGATTCCATTCTCAGACTTTTAGTATTATAATATAAATGACTGTCTGTGGATTTTTAGATTGTTATAAAATAAGGGTTGAATTTCAATTTAATTAATTATTTTGTTTAATGCGCTTTAAGCATTACTTATTGATAATCAAAGTAAAAAGTGCCAACCGTTTAAAAAATATGTCGTGACCTTCATAGTGATAGGATTATTTTATTAAATACATATTAAAATAAGAAAATGTCCTGACCCGAAAACTATCGGTGGAAGAACCTTAGCGATAATCGAGTGCGTTATATTGGAATAATAAATGGCATTATTTTACTAAATATATATATATATATATATATATATATATATATATATATATATATATATATATATATATATATATTTAAAAAATATATATGATTTATAATGAGCGAAATGTGCAGGTAACAGTGAGTATGAAAAAATGGAATTATATTTTTCCATTTTCAAATATAGGAATCATGAATTTGTATTTTAAATATGGAATTTCAATGTTTCAATTTCAACACCGATATCAATATGATGATATAGTATTTGAAAATATGTTGAAGAGGTAAAATGAATTGATACATTCAGTATAGATTTAATTAATGTTGTTCATATGATTTAGTTTATATCAGTTAATTTAATTTTGCTTGATTAATTGTAAAACTTTTATGCTATATTACTTTCATCTACGCAAAATGTTGCCAATTTCAATGTGCGTAAATGTTACCAATTCTACAGAAAATGACCAACTGTTTTATAGAACGTTGACATCTTAAGAAATTAAGTACAGATACTAAAACTTTGTCACAAGACAATAATTGCCAATTTTCATTATCGAAAACACAACATTAAGTATGTCAAATCTTAATAAAATGAGATAAAATTAAGTTAGTTGATGAGAAGAGGGTGAATGCAAACCTGGTCACGTACCACTGATTCTTATTTTTATTTTGTCTCATACTCATCGACGAAGAAAACATCTTGAATCATCATCAATCATTTATAACCACACAAATAATTTATATTTCTATTTCTCAGATCACCGTGTTTAGGATTCAAGAACGCGCGGAAGGCGGCGAGGTCCAAGAGCTGGATCAAGTGATACTTACCGCGTTGTTCCGCGCCCAGCACCTGTCTCCGAGCGAACAACTGTCTTTGGCGCTGACGTGGAACAGAGTCGATATTGCGAGATCAGAAATCTTCGTCTATGGCCAAGAATGGCCGCCAGGTGAGTTAATACTGGTATAACTTTGTAGTAGGATTTGCAAGCTCATATATAATCGTCAGCTATAATAATATTTTATCATCAAAACTGGATGTTACTCTCGAATAGATGATTGTAAACTCAATATAGTACATTCTTTGGGCTTTGAATTAAAAAGCCAATTAAAATATTTCATTACGTTTTAGTTTTATATGTATATAGCTTCTTGGTATAATATATTATTACTCTATTACAAAAGTTTTATGTAGACGATTCTAACCATGAGAAGCCGGGGCGAGTAGCTGTTTGAGTAATAAAACAAAAACTACGAAAACATTGATGACAAAACGTTATGATATACATACATATATCAAAAAAACATATACTTACTATAAAAAAAAAAAAATAGTACCACCTGGGGGCTCTACATTAGTAGAAGAAAACTTCGATCTAAATCCTACTCTATTCTAGTCATTAGTGGTAATACACCATGGCGATGTATTTCGGTTATAAATTTGAAATATATTAAAAGCTTAATTATTTTTATGTACTATAGATAGGTCTAGAGCATATAGGCCATCTGATGGTAATTGGTCACCAACGCCCATTGACAGTGGCATTGTACATTTCTTTAAAAAAAAAAACATCGTCAATGCGCGCCACCAACCTTGGGAACTAAGATGTTATGTCCCTTGTGCCTGTAATTACACTGGCTCACTCACCCTTCAAACCGGAACACAACAATACGAAGTACTGCTGTTTAATTTATATTATTAATTCAAATGTTTACTCTAAAATACAAATACTGCTTTTCACTTAGCAATTATCCGTTCTTGTTTGAAAGGAAATATACAATTCTCTTTTGTTATTCTCATTGTTAAAGGAATTAATAAATATATAGGATAAAAGATCACAAAGAAGAAAACGATTCCCTTTTAATTATATTCAAATGTAATCGTAAGAAAAATAACACGTCGCTGTTTAAAAGTAATGTAGAGCATACATACAGATTAATTATTTAAACTGTGTAATTGTAATGAAATAGGTTTTTTAAATGAATGTTTAGAAGGAGGCAACAGTTAAACAGTAACAAAACTTTTTAACAGCATTCAAAACAAGGAGGAATCTCTCAATTTGTCGGTATGGAAATAAAATGGAAATATTCCAATTGATCCAATCCAATAAGTCCATATGAGCAAAATAAAGTCGTTTTTAATAGGTACTTATAATAAAAGTAAAGTTTTTATTTATATTGCCACTTACGTTATATTTCTTCTTTCTACATTCTGAACGAAACTAAAATGTATATTTCTTTTTTTTTAATTATAAAAATTTGATTTATACGAAACAGAAATGCGCTGTTAGCGACAGACGGTGTAAGTAAAACTAAATTATATTGGCACTAAGCAGTTGCGTAGTAAATTCTTTTTTTAAATTGTAAATATAAATTTATTATTGTTCCGATATTGCCAGTGTCAATTTATCACGTCGACATGTTGACATTGTTGAATTTTGTGGAAAATGGAGAGGAGGCTTAGTTCTAGAGACCACACTTGGTGTGGTCGTGCATTGCCGATGTAAAGCATGATTAATATTTCTTGAATCGCCGAATGAAATGTCTATGGCCAGTGGTGACCACTAACCATGAGGTGGCTAATTTTCCCGTCCGCCTACTTATAACATAAAAAAAACGAAACTCAAAAACATCATCCCTTCGATTATGCTGTACGACACTCCGGTCATTAGATGATCCCATTCCCATGTAAATAGATTCATAGAAGGAAATTCAATTCAGTTTTTGTGATCAGTACCGGCAACTGAGTAAACGTTACTTTAATTTTGAAAGTATAGCAACCACATAAGAATAGCAACCACAAATATTTATATTTAGTTGGCTCAATTTTATTTAAAAAATCATGAGACGCAATTAATTGATGGTACACGTAATGTAATATTTTTTACATTAGATTTTATGGTATAGTACTATAAGCATATATATGGAGTACCCCGTGTATGTATTTAACCCAAGTATTTATTTTAATCATAGTTATCTGATTTTGTTGCTTTGAAATCTGATTACTTCAATGGTCCACTTAAATGAGACGTTTTGAGCAAACAATCAAATTTAATCGGTTCGTCTAAGTGGGTCTGTTTGTAAGTGAAAGAAATAACGAAGGAAAATATTTGTCAAAGCAAAATGTTTCTTAGCGGTCGATTGAACAAGATTATAAAAATCCATTCTCGTATTATTAAAGCGAAGATAAATTCTTGGTAAAGTCTTCGTTGATAATGTCCGACGAAGACGATCGTCAATTTAATAATGCTCATAAAAAACTATTCAAGCAAAAGTTTTAAAAATAGCTGTAAAGCATTTTAATTTTGCTTGATTTTTAATTTTAAATTAATTAGCCTTTTCTATCTATACTAATACATATTATAAATGCGAAAGTAACTCTGTCTCTGTTACGCTTTCGCGACTAAACCGATTTTGATGAAATTCGGTATAAGGCAATCTTGGACCCGAAGAAAGGTCATAGGCTACTTTCATATCTTAACCTCGAGACCAACAATGCGGTCGGATACTAATATATATATACATATATATTTTGATATACTGAGCTAAGGCTTTGTGTAGGCCCTTTTACTACATATAAGTCACTTCCTAGTATTGACAAAGTATTACTATTTAGAAGGGCGTAAGGCTGCGTTGTTACAAAAGGGCCAGTGTAATTATAAGCATAAAGGACATATCACAGCTATCCCATAATTGGCGGGTAACCTAAGAAGTCGTTTATAATTGTTACAGTGCCAATATGGTTCATTGTCATATGGCTCAGACGTCTCCAATACATTTTAATTAAGATTAAAAAACAATCGAAGATTTTAATAATTTTATTAAATCATGTATAACCATATTTTTTATGATACTATATACTCTGTATACTGTATAAAATATTTCAATGCGTATACAATAAAAAACAAAAACCACAAAGGACCGATAAATATCAAACAAATACTAGAAATTGTATACATACATACGTCAAATCCTTTGTCGTATTCAGGACTACTACATTCATATTTAACAAGCATCAGGCTTACGTTCATAATATAAGAACGCAGGTGTCTGAAACCCAACATTTATGAATAAATTCAGTGAAACATCTCACTTTTAACGTTTATCGATCCCACCTACTGAATAATAATGAACTTATTCTACGCAAAATACTAGACTTTATACTCCCAAGTTCAAAGAACCCAATCTTAATATTCGATAAAACATACATGTTTACTTATACGGCCTTATTCATAAACGTTGTTTAGTTACTGTTTAGCTAAACACTGATTTGTCTTTTTCTGTCATTATTGATTTGACATACGAAAGAAGAAGACAAAATATTGTTTAACTAATCACCAGTTAAAAAAGGTTTATGAATAAGGCGGATAGTATTTATGAAATAAAAGAATGAGCTCGATGCATAACGTTTACTGCTCAGTCACGAACAACTGTCGAACGCGCTTTTTAAAATAATTCTTTTTTAATAATGACCCCGTTACAAACACTATAATCCTATATCGCTTGTTCACGGTATTCTGAAAGGGATGATAGCTTGATGGTTAATTAATCTTGTAACTGTATCGTTGGTCTAGGTAGCTTATAGCTGTTGATTCCGAGATCTTAGGCTTAAATCCCTAGTCAATACGATCGTCTGGTCCATTGGTAATACCACTCTAATGCCTCGGATAGCACGTGATGTCGTTTGTCAACCGTCTAAACTCATTCCGTTGACGTATTTGTCATCCCTTCAGAATATGGGACTAGGGTGATAGAAAGTTATTTTGTTTTTGTGCACACTTTTGCATTGAAATATTTTATTTTCTGTGCACGCCGCCTATAGAACATAAATAACGATTCACAACTGCTTGTAAAACCTAATTAATAATTTTGATTTTCATTTAACTGTATTTATTAAAAAACTGAACATAATAGCGATTACATTTGAAAATTAGATTAGAATTCGAGAAGTTTATAAGCATTTGCTTTAGTTAATAAGTTCGGAATTCTCGCATGATAAGATTTTTTTTTAATTTTATTGTTCCTTACTTATAGATTGGGTCAGTAAGTATGAAGAGTGTTTACTGCAATACTATAAAATGATGATATTCATTGCTTAAATTGTTGTAGTTGATTAATTTTTTTTAAGAATAAATGTTCTTAATGGTTGTTTTGAGTTAGATTGAGTATAATGTTTGTGATACTGATGGTAGGAGTTACGAATTGGTTATATTTCTTGACTGCCTCGTTGGTCTAGTGGCTAGATATAAGGCCGCAGTCCCGGTGGTCCTGGGTTCAATTCCCAGGTTGGACCAATAAATAGTTATTGGGTTTTTCTGTCAGAAAACTCTCAGTAGCAGCCCGGTGTCTGGATGTTGGAAGTGTGTAAACTCCCGTGCCTCGGAAAGCACGTTAAGCCGTTGGTCCTGCGCCTGAATTCTTTATGGTCGTGTTGGATTGCTGTCCTATCGGATTATAAGAGCTAAGGAGTGAGAGTGCACCTGTGTTTGCGCACACACTTGTATCTCATATCACATAATATCTCCTGCGCAGTTGGCTAATCTCGCTTGAGATTGGCCGCCGTGGCTGAAATCGGTCTAGAGGACCCCTTATATATTTCTTACATTACTTGGATATCTATCAATCGGCGAAGATGAACACTTACTATCAAGTGGTAGCCTCTTTATAGATTATAAATAAATAATGTAAAATATTTTTTTGTCATCAGGTGCCCTTGACGAAGCAATGATGCAAGCTTTGGAACACGACCGCATAGATTTTGTGAAACTTCTCCTGGAAAACGGCGTATCCATGAGGAAGTTCCTGACGATACCACGGCTTGAAGAACTTTACAACACCAAAAGCGGACCTAGTAACACCTTGAGATATATCCTAAGGGATGTAAGGCCCCACCTACCCAGGGGATATGTGTACACCCTACACGATATTGGACTAGTGATAAATAAATTAATGGGGGGTGCTTATAGGTAAGTCATAATATACTGGCATTTTATTTTTAAATAAATTGATAATAGCATAGTTGACGCTATTAATTATAACAATATTTTTTTATTAATCTTAGTCTACGTGCTCCGTAAACTTACATTTTTGATATTAATAACTTTAAAGATAAAGATACAACGACACCCGGATTATAATATAAGCACATATGAAAATAAATAAATTTTTAAACGTAGATTCTGTTAAAATACAAGACATGAAAGAATAAAAATACATTTTTTCCATTGAAGTCGTCTTCTACTTGATATAATATATCATTATTTTTTGTTCTTCGCAGTAATAAGTTATCTCTAGACAGTTGGAATACGAACCATTAGATGAACCTAACAATGCCAACGCGCTGCCATTCTTTTGCATCTCGAACTGCAAATCACGAACGACTAAATAACTTAAACTAAAATTATTGAACGATACTATATTACTTATAAATGTTGTTTCTTTCGAATGTCAAATCAATCGTTGGTGACCACTTACCATCAGGGTGGCCCATACGCTCGTCCTCGCTTATCTATTCAATAAAAAAAACTGAACGCGTTTTAAATTAAGGCCGTATATGTTTTGTAGGTAGCACTGCACTTAATAATTTCTCAAAACATTTCTAATATGTATATACTTATCAATTTGTGGTAAGAAGTGACAAAATAATAATAATTTTTTAAAGCAAATTGAAAGAAATCACATTGAACTGTGAGTTATTTAAACAGATAACACTCGAGTTTATTTATTCCTTTGAAATCGCATTTTCATGAGCCGACTCGGAGTGTCAGTGATAGATAGCTCCCCTTTGTGAGTTTTATAAGGGAATATAAGCTGGCTACGAAATAACTTTCACATACATTAAATAAAACCTTCGGTATTATCGGATAGCGATTGACAAATATAACAATTCGTTACGATATAACTCATATGTATATATATAAAAAGCAAATGATTTTGTATGTTGCTTTGTTATTGCGAATTTTGTGTCCGTTGGCGTGATTGGTAAGATACTTGCCTTTCACGCCACAGGTCGTGGGTTCGATTCCCACCTAGAGCAGACATTTGTGTGCATGAACATGTCTATTTGTCCTGAGTCTGGGTGAAATTATCTATATAAGTATGTATTTACAAAAGAAAAGTAGTATATGTAGTATATCAGTTGTCTGGTTTCCATAGTACAAGCTCTGCTTAGTTTCAGACCAGATGGCCGTGTGTGAATATTGTCCCAGGATATTATTATTATTATTATATATTTCACCGTCGCCAATGGTATGGACGTCACTAACGCCCATAGACAATGGCATTGTAAGAAATATTAACCATCGCTTACATCGCCAATGCGCCACCAACTTTGGGAACTAAGATGTTATGTCCTTTGTGCTTGTAATTACACTGGCTCACTCACCCTTCAAACTGGAACACGACAATAACAAATACTGCTGTTTTGCGATAGAATATCTGATGAGTGGGTGGTACCTACCCAGACGAGCTTGCACAAAGCTCTTCCTTTGGTTTTTATATATTTAGTTAACTGTTTATTATTATATGATAATAATAATATATATAATATTGATGTAATTGAATCGAATATTATCTTAATCGTTGTAGTAGCGTTGATGTTTCTAATTAGCCTAAAGGTGGACTGGTAGAGATTGCCTTCAGGCGTTAAGTCAGCGCTTTGTTCTAACTACACAATATTGATCAATAAAGTTTTCTAAATAAATTAATAAAATAACAAGAATCCGAACAGAATCCTTAAGATATCCGAGTGAACAGAGTGCGAATACAAAGCCTGAACTGATTAATTGTAAACACGTTTAATTGAAAACGCCTATTTAAAATCTTATGATAAAATGCGATTAACGAAGTACACCTCGCATCCAAATACAAAATTTAGAAATATTCATATCGGATTTAATATTGGATTTTTTAAATTCTTGTAAGGCTTTTGTTTCGCGCACTCGTATCAGCTAAGTGATCAGAATTTTACGACATGAAAATAGCGGGGAAAATTCGACGACAGACAAATCTGCAGCTATTGCGATTAAGACTAGGATTTATAGCTGTTTTCCACGGTTGTCGCCGCGGCAACTATGCGAAAAAAATATTCGATCTCACAGCGCTCGTATATTAAAACTGTATATTTATCTTTGTTACCAAACTACGGTAAAGTTAAATGTGAGGTTATGCTTTTATTGATCTTTATATGTATGTTCATGTATTGCTGTATACCTCCTGAACTAGTTGTCATATTTTGATTAATTGTTTCAGTATTTTTCGTAGTTTAGTTCTTTGAACTTATGAAAGGTTATTTTTATTTGTTATCGTTACAGTTGTAAAGGTTTTTAAAAATATAAGGGAAAAACAATACTTATAAACAAAATAACCGTACTATGACAATCTCATCACCTTAGAAAGTGACAATCAACAATCGTGATCAAAGATATAACTAATTTAACATTTTATAACTAAGGATAAAATTATAAAGTTGCCAATATGTTAGCGAAATGGGTTGTCATTTGGACGTCACACTATTTTATATATATATATATTTTATGTACATTATTGACGTGATAATGTCTTATAAATCGATGAACGGCGGTTTAAAAAGCATGACTCATTGTCACGTTCTGCCTGAGCCGAGCGTGCAAGCGAGAGCGCGGAACAAACGATAGAGTCACGATCGGCCTAAGCGTTCGGCTAGTGACGCATCTATCTCTCTTCCACTTCTTCCGCCCATGCGTCCGAGTAGAAGATTGTAATTTTCAATTAATTCCTTCTTTGTATTATACAAAATAATGATAATTCAGTAATAATCATTCAATTCAATTCATAAAAGTATGCAATTTTTCATGAATGTTTTCTTATGACTTTATCAGGTAAAATTATCGTCTGTAAACCGACTTTACAGACAACCAAGTATTTTTATATTTGTAAAACTATCCTGTAACATAATTCACAATGAATAATTTTCCTAACGATTTTTAAATAACAATATTAAGAAACATAATATCAAGAACTGCTTCGAACCCTTTTGTTGATCTAATTATGATAATAATGAGGATACGAGTTTCAGTATCATATTATTATAAAAGGATTTCATTATTATAAAAGAAGGTTTTATATAATTATAAAAGCACCATTCATACAAACGTTGAATATTAAGTTACTTTTGTAAGTGTAAATAATGGCTTTATATTAATTATATGTATCAATCGCAGATGTTACTACACCCGTCGCAAGTTCCGTCCGATATACGCGAAGGTGATGAACAAGAGTGTCAACGTTCACCGCAACAGCGCGTCCTTCACCCGGCACAACGCCGGCGGTCTTTCGCTGATTACCGGCTTCATGCCCGTCACCACAGAGATGGCACTATTCGGCTATCCCTTCAATGAACTATTGGTTAGTGTGTTCATCATGTAATCATAACTATACTTGTCATTAATTTATAGGTTATTAGAAATTATTATGTTTTCGAAATATGCCAAGGATTCCTCAATAAAAGAAATCAAATTAATAATCTGTGATTAAGACATATATTAATACAAAATATAAATTAATAAAATACAGACATATTAAAGTTCAAGCTTTTGATTATGACGATGATGAAATAGCTCCCATCATCGACCAAATCATATTCTACAGCCGCAGTCTTACCTTAATGGTTTAGACCGATTGAACATAATTCACATAGAATAATATTTCTAAAGATTTATAAGTTATAAATCTTTAGAAATAATAATAATAATATCAACAACCGATTTTAACCCTTTCGTTGATCTAATTGTTATAATAATTTAGAGTTTTAGGATCATATTATAATAAAAAGGTTTTCATTATTATATAAAAAAGGCATTTTAAATAAAAAACACCATATAAACGTTGAATATTAATGTGACCGGAATCTAATCAAATAGCATATTTACCAGTACAATAACAGCCTGTCGATGTCCCACAACAGAAATTATCCCTTTTGAGGGGGTTTTGGGTAGATACATGTGGCAAAGTTTCAATAGCATCGTTTCCTCGCGAGATGTAAAGACAAAACTACATATTTATGATTGACGAAATAGAGTAACTACTGAGCTTCTTGATGATTCTTCTTAGAATCTACAATACGAACTGGTCTGGGATCTACAATGTGCCTTCTTATAGTATATAAATTGCTTGTACTTATACTAAAGTATAACTTAAAATAAAAAATTATGTCTCCTTGAGTAGATTAAATTTTTATTTTAAGGTAATAATTTCATAACATGAAGACTAACATACGTAAAATTCATAATTTTCATATTATATTAATTTCATTCGCTGATTCAATAGATGTGGGCGGTTTTGACAAAGCGACATCAGATGGCATTGCTAATGTGGACGCACGGCGAAGAGGCTCTCGCTAAATCACTAGTGGCCTGCAAGCTGTACAAGGCTATGGCCCATGAAGCTGCTGAAGACGATATGGAAACTGAAGTTTATGAAGAATTGCGTCACTATGGAAAGGAGTTTGAGACCAAAGGTAAAGAACTTAGAAATCTTAAGCGTATAAAAATAGACAAATCATGACAGCGTTGTATGGTGGTAGTAATGAAAGCAGCATTTCCACTTTGAATCGCTATGCCGATCCTCTGGAGGGAATGAAAGGGGAATCGATATTTTTCTTTACGATTACGATTATGTTTTAGAATTATGCTCTATTATTTAAACTTATTATTATCAAACTACAGGAAATAACATTTTTGTGGTTTAATTCATAATTTTTTTTAAATGGATTGAGTGAATGAATTCCTCGTGTGCTTATTGTCTGTTTAAATACTGAAAAGGATTTGTTGCCCTTTGTGTTCCAAATATCAAAGTTTGTTTCAATAACTAACAAAGCCAAAAAGAAATGTGCCGATGTCCTGAAGCAATTCAAGTAACAATAACATGATATAATTATAGAAAACATTTGTTTGAACGTTTTTTAATCTCATTCTCATTTTTTCTTTCGTATGTCAAATCAATAATGACAGAAAGAGACAAATCAGTGTTTAGCTAACCAGTAACTAAGCAACGTTTATAAATAAGGCCGTAACTATTTAACTCTTATATACTTGGTGGTAGAGCTTTTACTTGGTGGTAGAGCTTTGTGCAAGCTCGTCTGGGTAGGTACCACCCACTCATCAGATATTCTACCGCAAAACAGCAGTACTTTGTATTGTTGTGTTCCGGTTTGAAGGGTGAGTGAGCCAGTGTAATTACAGGCACAAGGGACATAACATCTTAGTTCCCAAGGTTGGTGGCGCATTGGCAATGTAAGTGATGGTTAACATTTCTTACAATGCCATTGTCTATGGGCGTTGGTGACCACTTACCATCAGGTGGCCCATATGCTCGTACGCCAACCTATACAATAAAAAAAAAAAAAAAAAAAAAAAAAAAAAAAAAAAAAAAAAAAAAACTACTCTATTGTTGTAAGCATATGTTTCTAAAACAGCATGTTTTTCTTCACTGCTAAATATATACAGTACAGTAAACAGTAACAGCCTGTGACTGTCCCACTGCTGGGCTAAGGCCTCTTATCCTCTTTTGAGGAGAAGGTTTGGAGCTTATTCCACCACGCTGCTCCAATACGGGTTGGTGGAATACACATGTGACAGAATTTCAGTGAAATTTGACACATGCAGATTTCCTCACGATGTTTTCCTTCACCGCCAAGCATGAGATGAATTATAATCACAAATAAAGCACATGAAATTCAGTGGTGCTTGCCCGGGTTTGAACCCACGACCATCGGTTAAGATTCACGCGTTCTTACCACTGAGCCATCTCTGCTTCTAAATATATACAGATCAGAACGATTAACAGACTGGGGCAACCATTGGCTTCTTATTTTAAGTTGTAATAAAGCTGTAAAACTGATGACGTATTATTTTTAAATTATCATATCAAAAAGAGCACATCTTATCATAAACACACTCAAGCACGCATGTACGTATGGAGTCACCTACAAACAAACACACACACTCAAGTACTTATGATAAAATCCCTTTTTTTACCATAATTATCAAACTTTTATAAGGTTTGAAAATTATATTCTTATTTTATAGTTCATCTATATATTTTTACAAGGTAACCAGTAGGCGGACGAGCATATGGGCCTCCTGATAGTAAGTGGTCACCAACGCCCATAAACTTGGCACTGTAAGAGAAGTTAACCATCGCTTACATCGCCAATGCGCCATCAACCCTGGGAACTAAGATGTTATATTCCTTGTACCTGTAATTACACTGGCTCACTCGCCCTTCAAACGGGAACACAATAATACCTAAACAATACCAAGTGAGGAAACCTGCATACCAAGTACTGCTGTTTTGCGGTAGAATACCTCCCCAGACGAGCTTGCACAAAGCTCTACCACCAGAAAATATAAAAGAGATTTAATCATTACATCATATTCCGCAGCTTATATATTTATTTACTAAAATACAATAATTTGTTTCAGCGCTTGAATTATTAGACTATTGTTACCGTCAAGACGACGATCAAGCGCAACAGCTGTTGACTTGTGAACTTCAGAACTGGTCCGGACAGACTTGCTTGAGCCTAGCCGTAGCCGCTAACCACCGGGCCCTCCTCGCTCATCCTTGCTCACAAATCATCCTCGCCGATCTGTGGATGGGAGGACTCAGGACACGAAAGAATACCAACTTAAAGGTAAACTTCAACTGCAAATACGATTCTCACATATCTTTCTTTCATCTTGTTAACGCACAGACTTGTATTGGCACGTAGTAGTCTTAGTAGTCTTAATAACATATCGATCGTAACGAACGATACCGAGATAGATGTCTGTGTGTCAATGAGTCGCTTGATAGCATGCTATTGACGCCGATTATTCAATGAATTTTGCAAACGATTTTGATACTTATATAAATACACATAAAGAATGTTACAGTATAATCGACGTCGAATATTTTCGATTAGCTAAACGTTATTGTAGCATGTAATGCTTAAGTCGAAGTGATAGTTAGCATCGATCGAGCAGCGTTTCGTTTGCCACATCGGCTTTGTCGTGATGTCAAAGGTAATTCTGAGCCTGCTGTGTCCGCTGTACATTCTGCAACTGGAGTTCAAGTCAAAGGAAGAGCTGCAGCTGATGCCGCAGACGGAGGAGGAACACCTCGAGAACGAGAGCATGGAGGACGACAGGAGTACTAGAGACCCGACGGACGCCGAGGTACCGTTTTATGTTTAGTTGCTTACCATTGCGCTTCAGATAAATACATTTAGAAAAATAATTAATTTAGTTGTCTTTTAGCAGCATTTAACGAATTGCGGCGGGACTAAATTTTAATTATTTCTTTAGTAATAAGGTCGCATTTGCATTTTAACATATTGTTTATCTTGTCCTACAACCATATGAATTTGTTTGCAATAATGTTTATGAACTAGACTTACACGTAACTATGACTAAAATTAAAACATGTGCTTAATTTCTCTATAGAAATATTAACTGTCGAGTAAAGTATATATTCTTTTATTATTAACATTGAAGCATGTTTCTAGCACACGTAAATCTGATTGCGATTAACTTATTCACATATAAAACAGTGATTAACAATACTTAAACTTAAACTTGCCTTAGACTCGATATTTCCTTTAAATGAACGCAACGTAAGTAATTTTCAAACTTTTAAATATATGTACACAATTATATAAGATCAAAATGAAAATATAATATAAGAAATATATAAAAATGACTTCAGACTACGAAAATAAAAAGACATTCAGCATTCTTATATTTCCTGTTATTCTAGAAAGTGCAATTTAGGCGGAATGCACTGAGAGTTTTTACAAACTGTAAAATACTTTGCGTTGAAATTTACAGCAAAGAAATGTAGGACAAGAATGAAATATTCGAACTCTTATATTTAACCGTTGAAAATCGTTGATATTTTCAACCCAGTGTCTATTTGAATAATATCTCAATGTGAAAGTGGATATAAACGTGAAACATAGAGGCATTGCTCGTTTGATAAAAAAATATTGCTACTAGTTTTTAGCCGATAGAACTATAGATAATATAGCGCGGTTAACGGCCCTGTGGATAAAATATACGGATTTATATTATTCTCGTGCTTGTTGCTGATAGAAAACATTCTGAGGAAATCTGCATATTTTAGACAAAATGCTATATTTTCAGTTGGTGTACCAACTCAGGACGCGCAAACATCTTTAAGACCCGAGGCTATGGCTCAATAAAGGATTTCAATGTTTCTTTTTGAATTATTTGTAAGCAATGAATCGGATAGATATGCCTCGACTCCTTTTTGCAAATACGGCAAAAACCTTTACGCGAGTACCGACAGCAACAGTACAAAGTTCAATTAATAACGATAATAAGACATATTATATAAGATTATATTATTTGCTTTTTCATTTAGGCCTTATTTAAAAACGACTCCTCATTTATAAGTATAGATTTTAACTTGCCAAAATGAGCCGCTAAAAACGAATAGTGCATTAATTTTAAACAATCCAATATCAAAATCGCTATAGCTTAACATAAAGCACCCAAAAACAACTATTACGTACCTAGGTCGGGGAAGTGAAACGACGGTCTCTTTCTATAAAGAAGATTGTCCCTCCCGGGCAGCAGAATAAAAGCACTCAGGTATCTCAGCTTACTGGAATAACGCACTTTAGAACTTTGCACATTTACGAGCAAATAAAAAACGTCTTTCAGGTGAAATTGCCTTTGTTTACGTCTGATATTTACTTCAAAGAAAACGTCACGATATGTTTGAATTTTAATATTGTATTTCACTCATTGTAGTGCACTTTAATAAACATTATTATCGTTTGAACATTTGAATATAGAAGACTATTTGCAGCATCACAAAGCACTATATGTTGACATTTAGTTATATTATACTAGGTTTAATGGTCTTAAATAAGAATTATGAAAAAATATTTTTAATAAATTTACCAATTTGGCATTTTGAATTCTACGAACGTGAATAATAGAAATAAATGTTGGCTGTAAATGTTTTATGATAGGCAGGTGTGGCGAAACGACGAACCCTTTCTATAAAGAAGATAGTGCCACCGGGACAACAGTTTAAAAGCAAACAGGTACAGAGGTCTTAACGGTTTCTGTGTTGCAAACGAGACGTTTTTATAAGCAGCTTCGCATTCGCAAATTCTTTCACTGTAAAATGCAATTTTAGTATTTCTGTTTGGTGAAATTTAATATCCGGCAGCACAATTTTGTAGAGGGTCGATCCCAGATTTAACAATACTCGCGTCAGAAGAGAATTTACTGATTACGAAAAAAAACTGTTGTACGAAAACATATATTATATATGTATTCAATATCAATTGTGGGAGCAGAAAAACTTATCCACTATACTTAAGCATGACAAGGATGCAAGAATTTTTCTCTCAAAAACCTACATTGCTCTACTCGTATGACGCCATTAGTATTGATATGATCATGGACCAAACCTCTATATACGGCACTTTTTTATGGATATTAAAGCAACCGCTTCTTTATTTTTATTTTTTAACTATAGCCTCTTAAATAATTCCGCTTGAAAAGCAAACAGATAGAGAGTTTAGAGATAGAAATTTAGTTTAATCTAAACTTAATTATTAGATAGAATATGTGACCCAGACGGGTCTGACAAAACTACTAAGTAGAATATTTTTATTAAACTAAAATATGTTTCAATGAAACAAAAAATATAAAAACACCAATGCGTCTCGGGACGCCCGACAGAAGTAATAATATTTATTATTAATTATAATATATTAAATATAATTTAAATTAGTACTTGAGAGTTGCTAAATTATTATAAGTACTATCTGTATACACTAGATGGCGTTAGGTTGGTAACTCTCAGATAAAGCAATCCGCGTCGGTAATAGTGACACCGTAACGTATTAAAAGCAAGTTACGTTACGAAGCGGTTTACCCTCCCATAAGAAGTTATCACTTCAAAAATCCTTTTATTTTTTATATTGGAGAGACCTATGTCCAACCGTGGACGAATAGTGGTTGATAATGATGATGATGGATGATGTTTCAATGAGCTTACTTGTAATATTACATCCTTGAACACCTCAGAGAGATCAGCCAGTACCACTACTTAAAATATAACAAGATACTGATAGCCGTTATGTTTGACATAGTATAATTAAATTAAAGTGATGTACGGATCTGTGCCAAAGTGTTAAATTTAGTCAAAGCTTGTAACATGTGCATGTTATTTAGAGCTATGACGCTTGTAACATACAGGTGTTATTTTAAGCTATCAATCGCTTGTAATATCGGGTAATTAGTGCTATCTAAACGCTTGTAACATGCGCGTGTAATGTACGTATATAGCGTTAAAAAGAAATATACCGCCGCTAAATTCCAACGTGCTTATTAACAAATTCTTCTTAAGATACGAATGCCCTTGGTTAAAGAAAGCGGCTGAGTTTCTTTTGCGGGTTATCCTTGGCTTTGATTTCCGAATCGTTTTTCTTTGTCTATCAATCAAATTTAATGTAACGATATTAATTTGAGCAGTTGTTTCTGAAATAGATAATAGCAAGTTACTATCGCGAATAATATTTCATTTCATAGCGACTATAACTGTGGTTTGTGGCACTTTCGTTATTGCAATTAATATCATAGTTTCATTAATTTAAATATTTTGTTTAAATTACATTCAATAATAAATGGCTTGTTAATTCTGCTTCATAAATAATTGTATTTATAACTTGTTTTTATGCTCTTTCAATTTTCCAATTTTCGTCCCAACATCTTACCCAATTTTAACTGATTTTGTTTTTTTATCGAAACTGGCCTGTGACAGACGAATAGACAGACACGAGACTAAATCGGGGTTTGCTGTAAAAACCTAAAGTTTTATGTTACTTTTGACGTCGGGACATAATCAAAATATTTCGAGGCTCATAAAGTACTTTTCGTAATATTACAGTATTTAATCAAATGTAAAGCTACTACAGCTAAAGTATTACCAGATATGTATACATATCTTATCATTTAACCACGTCTAGTGGCTAGATGTAAGGCCATAGACCCGAAGGTCCTGGATTTAATTCCCAGGTCGGGCCAGTAAAAAGTTATTGGGTTTTTCTGTCGGGAAATTCTCAGTAACAGCCCGGATTCTGGAAGTTGGAAAGGGTGCACACTTGCCCGTGCCTCGGAAAGCATGTAAAGCCACTGGTCCTGCGCCTGAACTCTTGTCCGGTCGTGTCGGATTGCTGCCCCATCGGATTATGATCGCTAAGCTGCGGATTAAAGCTGCCTTTGTTTAATTTTAAAACCCACTTAAAAGTACATGAAGCTTAGTCGTCAAAATATTAATTATCTGCGTAATCAACTACGGTGAAAATTAAATAATGGAATTTAAATCGTTCTAAAACTCAAATCGCAATTCGTATTTTTGTAATTTTCGTTATAAATATTTAACTGTCAAAATAAATGACATACATTACAACATACAACAACATATTATAATATAAAATGGCCCATTTTATCTTTCTTTTATTTGCACGATTTCTCAACATTTTTTTTTTAAAGTTCTATGGATACGCTAAAATTAAACGTGCAAAATTTTTATTTAATAGAAAATACTAAAAAATATTTTCAATGTTCACGTATACAGTGAAGTATTTTATGCTTGAATAGGTGTATTAATTATTAGTTATTTAATGAAAACTAAATAATTCTTATATTTATATTGCTACTTTTAGGAACAAGTTCTTATTTATTATACCTAAAACTGTGCATCTTTACTAATACTCTATTTAATTAACATTTAACAAATGCATAAAATATATACTTTACATTTTGTATTTTATGACTAATTTCGCTTTGGCTTTTTATGTCTTCCCTATTTATTTTGTATTTTTAATCACAATATATTATACATTATATGTATAACAATTTAGAAGACTAAAGATACACAAATTGCAGTTGAAATTATATATAAAATGATATAATTTCGACTTCAAATGAATCATATTATAATAATTTTAAATGTTTTTGCATTATACGCTTGTTATTTTAATTAGAAACGAAATTAAATTCAAATGTACTTGCAATTAAGAAGAAAACTGAATTAAAAGAAAATTGAATTTAACTATAGTTTCAATTAAATAATGTTTTAAAAATTTCGTTTCTAATTAATTGTTGTTATAAATGTTTGCTTCTTAATCTATGTCCTTAAATTTCATTTCACATTTCTTCTTAATAATTTGTGTATTACACCTGAAATCTTCTCTTAAACTTGTTCTTTTGGAAACGCCGTGGTAACTTTTACACGATTTTCTCTAAACTCAAGCAGGCGTTGATTGGCTCAGGGGCCGAATGCGAAACCAGAGTCGATCAAAATGGGAAAGTCGGTAAAATTGGTTGGGACCCAACATACAGAGACTTGCCGGAATACCACGTGCCGGAGGACAAGAGAATGAGACCTTTGAGACTGAGGAAGAAGATATATGAATTCTTTACGGCGCCGATTACTAAGTTTTGGGCGGATTCGGTAAGTATACCTACAAATATTGGTATTGTAATAGCATACAAAAATTAATTATTACTATTGGATAAATTGGATACTATATGAAAAAAATACATAAAAAATTCTGGCAAATTTTAATTCATTTACAATCGTTCAAAAGCACGGGAGGTGGTGATCACTTTTCCCATTACATCAGGTGGCCCATTTGCTAATCCGCCTTACTATATCATAAAAAAAATATCTTCGAAAACGAAGTCACGGTCGATGACATTATTTTAAATTTATATAATGCAATATTATGACGTAAATGATTATGAAATTTGTAATTAATCAACTAACAAACGCACTTCAATGGCGTAGTCAATTACCGAACGAGAACAATTACCGAACGAGAACAATTGGGGCACGAACTGCGGTATCACCTGTAAAACTAGAGCCACGTACGTTTAATGATAAGTATTTTTGGAGCTCATTTTAATTAAAACATTTTGTTAGAAATGTTTTTTTATGTACTTAATATATTAAATAATCACATATTTTTATATTGTATCCGATTTAATAAAAACGTAATCGGTTTCAGAACGTAATTGATATTACTTTGTAATTAAAAGAAAAAGTGGTTTTGCCGCGTTCTTTTAAAAAAAGGAATGAACATCTTTCATCGAATTAACGATATATGATATTTTATTTTAGTTAGATTCATAAAGTTCTCAAAAGTTGTGGAATTGTTAATTGGTTTAGTGAAGAAACTAAAAATTATTTTAATAAAAACTTTAAAGCATCTCTTACATATTTTCTATTCTTATTTCGCACCGTTATGTATGCAAAGTCGCCTAACTAGGCACGTTTCGTGTAATTGCTCAAGTATTTTCGATCTTATTATCAGGTTGTAATTAAGTAACCTATTGACAGTAAAAAATATCCTTTACTTATAATTATTATTTGAATAATGAAACAAACATTTCAGCATATTATCGTTCATTATTTAAAGTTGTTTATAATCTATCAAATATGGCGACGTTTGACATCGGTTGTCGTCACAAATGATAATAATAATCTAAATGAAAGTTTTAGAAAAACAATTTTATTAATAATTTATATTTCCAAACAATTCTTTAATATTACTGGAATCTGACTTTAATGAATTGAAATGAATTGAATAAAAATAATTAACTTTGAAATTCGAATGAATTCAATGAAAATATACCATTTTATTGATTTTTACACTATTTTATTTTTAAATATATTTTCCAAATTAAATATTGTCAGAATTTACGCTTCAAAAATGAAAAACAAGGTCTAATAGCAATGAAACTCCGATGAGACCATCTTGAAGCTATACTGAACTCAACGCAAAATAATAATCGTCAAGATCGGTTGATTAAACAAAAAGTTTCAGCATTTATAATTAACGTATTATTTTAAAAAATTATAGTTTACATGTGCGTCCATGCCTTGGGTTACATTTTGTTGCTCATTTTGTTTTTAAATGTAAGCTACGATTTAAAAATTACAAAAACTAAATAAAAATTGTACCGTACTCGTGTACGAAAAAGCGTAACAATGAACTTATGCATTTTTGTTAATTAGATTTAAGAATAAATTCTAGAAGCTATTAAGTTGCAACTACATAACCTGCTTCATTCTTATTACTACAATAAACATAATATATTTAGCGACTATATTCAAACGCATTTTGGTCGCTACATTAAAAAATATCAAAAAATGTAACTATATGTCCTTGCATTGTAGCCTTTTAGCGCTTGGTGGCGCTTTTTGCTTGAAAGTTTGATAATAGCCGGTTACATACTATATAATATACTTACTTTACTTGGTCGTAGGGCTTTGTGCTCCTCTGAGTAGATACCACCCACTTATCAGATATTCTACCGCAAAACTGCAGTACTTGGTATTGGTTTGAGGGGTGAATGAGCCAGTGTAATTACAGGCATAAGGGACATAACATTTTCCGAGGTTGGTGGCGCATTGGCGATGTAAGCGGTGGTTAACATCTCTTACAATGACAATGTCTATGGGCGTTACTTACCATCAGATGGCCCATATGCTCGTCCGCCTTCCGATACCATAAAAAATTATAATAACTTTTAATTTGTTTTCAGATCGCCTACATATTGTTCCTACTGATGTTCACTTATACAGTATTAGTCAAGATGGACCCGACGCCATCTTGGCCGGAGATATACTCCATATGTTATATACTTACGTTTTTATGTGAGAAGATTAGGGAAATTATTACGTCCGAACCTGTTGCTATTAGGTAAGATACGATCGATCTAATACATAACTCTTACATACATATAACTCGTATTATAATAGTTTTGTATATATATATGGGTATATATACAAGCGTTATTGGGAGTGTATTTCCTATGTGATTATTTTCCTGATAAGAATGCAAGTTTTGAGTGTGAATTGATTAATATTAAGAATTTTGGTTACTCGGTGGTAGTTTTGTACAAGCTCGTCTGGGTAGGTATCACCCACTCATCAGATATTCTACCGCGAAACAGCAGTACTTAGTATTGTTCTGTTCCGGTTTGGAGGTTGGTTGAGCCTGTGTTACTACAAACGCAAGGGATATAACATCTTAGTTCTTAAGGTTTGTGGCGCATTGTCAATGTAAGGAATAGTTTCTTACAATGCCTATGCCTCTTATTGGTGGTAACCACTTACCATCAGGTAGTCTATATGGCCGTTTTCTTAAAATATATATATCTATTCTGTAAGAAAGAAAGCTTGTTCCAAATTTCCTAGCTTCACGAAATCCATACGTTCTCTCTTGCACTTAAATAATTAAGCGTTATACGTTCGTCTTTTTCAATAACGTTAATTTAATAAATAAATAATAAGTTTCTGAACAGATGATATGAAACAAACTTAGTATTTATCACGGAGAACAAATAATTGTTTTAATTTAGAACGAAACAGTATTGGTTCGGTCTGTTCGTTTACCTAATAACAATAATACGATACCGGAATAATATTGGAATTGGATGTAGACCTTGTATTTGCTTCGAATATTTATTTCTAAAATTATTTATATTGAATATACAGAAATATTATAGAGATTCAAATGAACATTAGCAACATTTTATGCCATCGGAATTTATAATCATTGAAGCTGCATTTATATGGTAAACTAGGCGCATATTCGCATGTAACAATCATTGCGCTAACTGCTAAGCTATATAGTTAATCGCTTTCCTACACAGACATAAGTTCAGCGTGTGGGCATGGAACATGTGGAATACGTACGACGCAGGATTCATTATATTCTTCCTGGTCGGGCTCACGTTGCGCCTGCGCACCAGCTCGATGGACGTCGGACGCGTCATATACTGCGTTGATATAATTTACTGGTATCTACGGATACTTAACATATTGGGCGTTAATAAGTACTTAGGTAAGTTTATTATGTGAAATTATTTTACTTTTAAAGTAAAAGTTTTATGTATTTGAAGGCTTGCTCGTTCAGAATATTTAATATTAAATTCAGGTGTATATTTGTGAGTTATTATTATTATTTATTAAAAACGAAAATTAAAACATTCGAAAAAGATTATCTACCAAGTATTATAGATAATTAATATTTGATTTAGTTTCATAGTTCTATGATACATAAAATATACATACTATTATTACGTAAAATACATTTTTTTTTTGTAATGTCGATCGCACCTATATCTTCTTCCTGCATGATATTGCGTTGAACAATTTGGTTCGTCACCAGGTCCCCTAGTCACGATGATGGGTAAAATGGTAAAAAATATGATATACTTTGTGGTGCTCTTGCTGGTTGTGCTGATGTCGTTCGGGGTGGCGAGACAGGCAATATTGTATCCAGACAAGGAAGCAAGTTGGTATCTTATAAGAGGGGTAAGTTGCTTCTGATAATCAATTTAAATTGTCTAATTTTATGAGACCTTATATCTTATATTTAAAAAATATCCTTCTCTTGATAAGTTCGTTATAAATTCTTTTGAAATAAATGGTTATTAATATTTTGCATTCAGCTCAGAAACATTTAAAAGTGCAATTTAATCAGCATAAATTAGCATTTTCAACTAATTGATTTATGTCCTATTACATTTGACTTTTGTGAAAAATTTTATATTAGGGCTTGTGTTAAAATATGAAAAAAAAAAATTATCTGACAAAATTCATAGTAAATATCGGTATAGCTTTTTCTTAAATATATATTTTAATCATCGAAGAATATGTCAAGATGACCACATATCTATATTGATAATATTTGCCATGAACATGTCTCACCTTTAACTTCAGCTGCAGAAGAAATGAAACCAAGCGGGCTCCGAATTTGATTCATCTGTGAATTTGGTCATTTATAATATTTAAATCAGCAATTATTCATCTAACATTCATAAAGGTATAGAAAAATACTCTCTACCTATTTCCATCAATACTAACAATTCCAGGTTTTCTTCCAACCGTACTTTATGCTGTATGGTGAAGTATTCGCCGAGCAGATGGCCCCACCTTGCGGGCTCCCAGGGCTCGAAGAGTGCCGAGTCGGCCACTGGGTTCCTCCAGTCGTGATGAGCATATACTTGCTCATCGCTAACATATTATTAGTGAACCTTTTAATAGCCGTTTTTAATAATATATTCATCGAAGTCAACGGAGTATCTCATCAGGTTCACGAATCTTGAATCGTAGACGTTGTCTCGTAGTATTTTTATTTTGCAAATTGATTTATTTAAAGCGGGTCGTATTGTGCTTGTGTTTAGTAATCGATTGGTAATTACTTCATTCGTTTTTAGACATATTTAAAAATATTTTTACAAATATCATACTTGTAAATTAAATATGACAAGAAGATAATCACTATACGACCCGCGATGTATATGATTTATCGATGTTTTAGTTACCTGTTGCGAGATTTGATTACGTTGGTGGTTTAGGGTAGTTTTTAGTCAACTTTGTGTAGTTTGGCGGTAGTACCGTTTATATAAATGTTATTTAGATAGTTAGTAATCATTATTTATCCTTTAAATTTATTTGCATTCATTATTTTATTTATGATTATAGTATCATTCAACGTACATTTTTATTATAATTTTTTATTCGTTATTTACATTTTCATCTCTTTCTGTTCTGAGCCTATTGTTTTGTTTACGTTTAGTTCACCCGTCCCGTTATTTGTAGATATTCTTCCAACCGTACTTCATGTTGTACGGCGAGGTGTTCGCGCCCGACATCGCACCCGAATGTGGTTTCGGGATCGGCGACCAAAAGTGCGTGACCGGCCGCTGGATCACACCCATCGCGATGACGATCTACCTCCTCGTCGCGAACATTCTCCTTATAAATCTCCTTATAGCCGTCTTTAACAATATCTTTAACGAAGTCAATGAAGTCTCGCATCAGGTTTTTTGTTTTGCTTTTTATTTTGTTTCGTTGTTATTAAATGGAATTGTTTCAAAATTTTCAATATTTCTTTTTTAATTAAATTATTTATTCTATAATAATGTGTGAATTTAATTAATGCATTATATTATGAGAACAATATATTGATCATTCTGAAACATCTGCATGTATATACAGTTCAAATACGACTAAAATTATTCCAATTTGTATGCAAATTATAATACGTTTGCTAGACCTCAAAGCCATTGTTGCTGAAACCATAAAACGTGACGGATTCGACCATTAAAGCATATTGTACTATATTTAGACCATTAGTGCTTTCTGCTCAATGATTGTTGGCTTTCGATATGTAGATATTACTTTTATTATTTTAACATTTTCTATAATCAATATAGAATATTAACTGTTTCTTACGCATTTATCTAAATCTCTCTTTCTCTTTTCAATAAAAAAATAATTAAGCAAGAATACGATTCCTCACGATAAAAGGGTAGACAAAATAATAATATTTTATTACAACTCTATGTTGTCTTAAGTTGAAAGTCATCTAAAGTATGATGAATCGATTTTATAAATTTAACTAATAAAGATTTTATCGTTGCATAAGAAGTACTAGGATTAGGATAGATTAGGAAAATTATAAGCCTATCAAAATTGGTACAGTCAAAACAATATTTAAATACTTTTCAAATATAAAATTTGAAAGTAAAAGTAGACGTAAATTTTTTAACAAAGTCATATATCAACTTCAACTAATATAATGATTACTAGGTGTGGATGTTCCAAAGATTCACCGTGGTCATGGAATATGAACAGAAACCAGTTCTACCCCCACCCTTAATTATATTCTGTCATATTTACGCAACATGTAAATGGGTGACGAGGAATGTATCCCACAAGAGATTCCAGTATGATAATGGTCTGAAACTGTTCTTGGAGAAGGAAGATATGGAACGACTGTACGACTTCGAGGAAGAATGTGTCGAGGGATATTTTAGGGAACAGGTTTGATTGCATATAATTAAAAAAAAAAACATTTTTTATTGGAAAATAGATTGTCTTATATAAAAGCTGTGGTTTTGTCCATACGTACATTTTTTTTATTCGATAATTTAATAAAAAATAGATGATTTATTTATCCGAATATCTCTTCTATATTTATTTATATATCATCAAGAGGCAACTTATTTATTTCAATTTGGCACACAGATACGTCCAGAGGACATACGTGATTAACGTCCCAGATTTCCCTAAGGAGATTTTTATAAGAGACTAAATAATAAATATAAGCGACAATTTTATTTTTTATTTCATAGGTTTTCATATGTTGCGGACGAGCATATGGGCCGTCTGATGGTGAGTGGTCACCAACGCCCATAGACATTGGCATTGTAAAAGATGTTAACCAACGTTGACAGCCAATGCGCCCCTAACTTTGGGAACTAAGATGTTATGTCCCTTGTGCCTGTAATTATTCTGGCTCACTCATCCTTCAAACCGGAACACAACAATACCAAGTACTGCTGTTTTGCGATAGAATATCTAATGAGTGGGTGGTACCTACCTAGACGAGCTTGCACAAAGCTCTACCGAGTACATTTATACATTTGTTTATTGCCATTAATTATCATTGTGTTAACTATTTTATATGTAAAATATATAAATAAATAATATCTTTAAATATCACCATAATCTTTAGGTTTGATTTAATCGTTATAATTTAAGACTCTCTTTTACCTTACTACTATATATATATTACATTTCAGGAAGTAAAATTATCTAATTCGATAGAAGAAAGAGTTCGAAACACGACGGATAGAGTGGAACATATCACGACTAAAATGGAAGACTTTAACCAAAAAGCTAACTGCCAAATACAATCTATACAGGTAATACAAATAATATAAAAATACCTAAGATGTGTCGTATAACAAAGTTCAAATGAAGTTGGTTGGTTCACTGTGTATTATGAATTTGATTGATGTGGTATGCTTTTTGTGAGCCTGGCTTCATAGATACTAACTATGATTTATTCCACTGCAACAGCACTACGCAGTGGCCAACGTCCATGAGTAGTGGTGGCCACTTACCTTAGGTGGCATATTCGCCAGTCCACCTAATGTTTAAAAAAAAAATCATATAGCGCAATGTTTAGTTCCCTATGTTTAGTTGAGTAACTTTGTTGAGTTTGTTTATCAATATCATATTCGAAAATCAATCTCAGAGTCAATCCAAGTATAAATCCGTGTCCCGTAACTCGGGCCTTTCATCAATTCCCCTCCCCTCATACCTCGTCTGTCAACAGGTACACCTGTCGACCCTTCTCCACGCCAGATGTTCGAGACTTCATATTGTTTTATTCATATTAACCTTTTAACCGAATCAGTTTTGTTTACGCTTTTAAAAGTTTCTTTGTAATTTCTGACGTTAATGTTTTTCTGAAAATGTAATGATGTCCCTTTAACGAAATGAACGTTTCGTTATTTTAAGCAAAAATGCTATGGTTGTTATTAATTTATTATGCTATTATTATACAAATTCACGAACATTAATTGGGGTTAGTGAATGTGAACTAAATATATACTTCAACAGTCACGTACATAGGTCATTGACTGCCTCATTGGTCTAGTGGCTAAATATAAGGCCGCAGACCTGGTGGTCCTGGGTTCAATTCCCAGGTCGGGCTAATAAAAAGTTATTGGGTTTTTCTGTCAAAAAAATTCTCAGTAGCAGCCCGGAGTCTGGAAGTTGGAAGTGTGTACACTCCCGTGGCTCGGAAAGCACGTTAAGCCGTTTGTCCTGCGCCTGAACTCTTTCCGGTCGTGTCGGATTGCCGTCCCATCGGATTATGAGAGCTAGGGAATAGAGGTGCACCTGTGGTTGCGCACACACTTGTGCACTATAATATCTCCTGCGCAGTTGGCTAATCTCTCTTGAGATTGACTGCCGTGGCCGTAATCGGTCTGGAGGACATAAGTCATTTGTCAAAGTTGAAACTGTTACATTGAATTCATAAAAATAAAGCAAAAATTAAATTAAATAAAAATTAACTGTTATTTAAGTTGTATTTTGGTATAACATTTTTTGTCGATATTCATACTAGTATACACTTTTTTTAATTTAAAAAAGGTATGCGGGGAAATGTGTCAACTGATGGTAACTATTCACCGTCCATAGACGGTGAATAGTTACCATCAGTTTGGCGGTTCAATAAGTAAATTCATACAATTTGTGTGATTTCAAATTTATTTCATAATGAATATATTATAAGTGTAAAGATCACCCCTCCCCCCCGCTCCCCGGCAGGTATTAAGTAAATAATAGCCTATGTCCTTCCTCAAGTTTTCTTCATAGCAAATTTCATTAAAATCGTTTGCGTTTGAGTTTAGCCGTGAAATCATAACAGACAGACAGGCAGTCTTTCCAATTGACAGAGTTACTTTAGCATTTATATTATTAGTATCAAATTCACATTTCTATATAAATTTCAGAGCGTAGAATTCAGATTACGCAAGCTGGAAGACGTAGCGGAACAGACTATGAACCACTTAGCTGTGATACACCGGTTCATGGCCACGCATCCATCTCTAGTTAACCGAGGATCGACTGACACATTGGGACCACCACCTCCGACCTTCCAAACTGGAGCAGCGCGACTCCGAACAGCCAGTGACAGATCTGAGGTGAGTCAACTTTTATTATCTGTATCAGTTAATTTTAAATTTCGAACACAAAAAATTGAAAGATATTATTTTGCCGTTAAAGTTATGAAGTTCAAAATCAATATTTAATTATATGTATGTATTATACGTGGTCACTTCGTTTCGATGTTATTACAAAAAACTAAAATTACATATTTTTTTGTTTGCTGTATAAGCATGTTTCATTTTTAACATTATCAGTGTTATATGTTTGTTGCAAAATTCGACCTTATTTCCTCACGTTAAGTGTTAAATGGAAAAAATAAACGTTTTTTCTTTTTGTTTATGCATTTTGTTATTTTTTTTGCAAAAATCCGTGTGCTTCTGCGTATTTTGTGATCTGATTTTCGGAGATAATTTTATCTAACCACTTTTAAACATATTAATTCGTAATTACGTATATTTTTCAAATAATAAATGGAGATTTCATCACTTAGCAAATTGAAACATATAGACATAAATTATATTTAAAAACAACGCCTTTTTAAATGAGAATAAATGGCACATTGGGAACTAAAATGTTATATAATTTGTGCCTTTAGTTAAAACAGTATTCGCATTACAGTTTGCTAGTATAAAATATGATGATTACGTGGTAACTACCTAGATGGACTTACACAAAACCATCAAGTATACTTAAATTGACTATATATTTATTGCAAAAAAAGCGCCAATTTGTTATGAATCCCTTGTTATGATAATTTAAATCAGCCCTAATTAGAACAAGAATTTATTTTTGTACGAAAAATTCTCTGTAATATTTTAATAAGCTAGAAATATTCTATAGCGTCTTGATTAAAATGTAAATGTCTAGATTATGTCTGCGTCCGCCAGGAGATGAATAATGCTTTGTTTCTACGTCCTCTTACAAATTATCTTGTTCTATTTGAATACGAAAAAACAAAAGTTATTTTTTTAAATATGATCTTATTAATTTTAATTAAACTTTTATTTTTATTATCTATATTACGTACGGTATACCGTAATTATTTCCATAGATCGTAGACATCATATTTTTTTTAAACTAAGAGCACTCTTAAAAAATATGTTTCATTTTAATAAATAGCGTTTTGAAAATATACAAATCTAATATATCTCCGAACACGGATCACAAATTACGCACTGGATGTGCCGTTAACGTGGTGAGACGGCAGGTGCTGTCGGACAGCGACACGGGGGCGGCGCGCTTCGCGGTGCGCCCCGTGCAGGAGGAGGACGAGCACGCCTCGCAGCCCTCCGAAGTAAGCACATCCATCCGATCACATTCCGCGTTTTACTACCCAATTATATCGAACATGAAGTATTTTGTATTCGACGGACGTTAATTGGTAATAAATTTAGATATTCCGAATTCCTTTTTGAACTACGAGAAAATTATTCCGTTATTTAACATAACAGTAATACTTTGACTTTAACATAGAAATAAATAATTCATGAATAACCTGCTTAAGCTTTATCGAATTCTTCAAATATATTATTTCATAAATAAATAAACGTTGGGAAGTAAAACGTGGTCAAATAAATTACGAGGCCCTTTGGCCGTAATGTAATTTTATTATTGGTAAATCGGTTACAAATGAAATGAAGATGTTCGTATCGCGTGAGACGGCACCAATTTGTATTGTTTTTGAATTTTTGTTTCATCTTTCACGTAATGAACACATATTTTGCTTTTTTCTATAACTCTCATGTTTACTTTTACATTAAAATAAATGCACATTGTTTTACACTCTTCCACCAACACGCATTGAAGCAGCGTGGTGGAAAAAGTAGAGGAGGCCTTAGCCCAGCAGTGGGACAGTCACAGGCTGTTTCTGTACTGTACTGTTTTACATTCCGTATGCATTATTTGATATTGTACTTAATATTTATCATGCATCACATGTCTTCTAAACTGTAGGATAACCCAATGAGATACGTGTATAACGCATTCAAAACTCGGCAAGGACTATATTTTCATGTGCTGAAATTGTATTTATAATTACATTCCACTTAGTGAAGGAAAACTTCGTGGAAACCTGCATGTGTCCTGTCACATGTGTATCTTAATTGGAGCAGCTCTAAAACCTTTCAAGTGTCCTCTACGCTGTAACTTTACTCATGTCTCAATAAACAATATTTCACTTCATACACGTACCCGTTGCATGCATCCATTATCTGTATGCTTGTCATGTTATACCTTATATAAAAAACTAAAGTATTATACATCAGAATTAATATCATGAGTTTACCAATGAATGACTTACAACGCTACTTCTTTTAAGTTTCACAATTTTCTGCAACTTTCCTTTTGAATGAGTATTTACTTCGTTTTCAAAAATCTTTCTATCAAATATATGAATAATCCCCCTAATTTAGGACGAGCTTCCTCAGTCTGGTCCAGAAGTCGTAGAAAAGGAACCAGAAGTAGATTCTTCATCATCAGCGGGAAGCGTTGCGGGTCCTGACGTGACAGTTATCAGACCAACCGCACCGGTTACACCAGCGCGTCAGAGATCTTCTGAAAGCAATAGAACTGAACCAAGTGAAGAGAAGAAAGGTAATGATGAATACACACAGGCATACATTTGATACTTACAACTTTGGGGAAAGGCAGTTTATAGAAAGAAAAATTAAAAAGCCTTAAGATAATTTAATATGTACTAAAAATAACAGATATTCCGATATATATTTATGCCGATTTTCGGGCTGAAAAATTGACTAACATGAATCTAAAATAAAATAGATATTAAATGTTTAAAAAAAATACTATTTAAAAATCCTACTCTGAACTCTGATTGGTTGACATGAAAAGGGACAAGTACGTCATACAAACTAAGTGATATACTAAATAAAAATGATTGAATTATTTGCTTGATTATGGTTTTAGTATTGACATTGAATTTAAAGATTAGGTTTTACTTTAATGGTAGAAGTCTGAGGCAATCTTATGTTGTGGTTTTCTCTACTCATATGAGATAGTTTAACCTGTGTAATTTAAAAATATGAGTTTAACCTTAGAGCTATTTTCACTTAGAAAACATAACTTATAAGATGCTCGTCTTTCTCAATTACAAAATATCTAAAATCATATCGTAAATGAAAATTTAAATATTATATAACCTGCATATAATTGTAATAATGTTTTGTAAATAATTGTATATTTTGTTACGATCTCATCTATTTTTATTTATATGAAGCGTCATCGACGGTTGACGACGCGTTCTTGCCGGAAATGCGTGAAGTACCGTCCGAAATGCATAGTCTACGTCCTCGGACGACATCAGCGGGCACGAGACGAACAGCCAACACGAGGCGGTAAGCTGACTATCAATATACCACAGAGCCGTAGATAATGCTGAAAATCATCTTAATATTATAAATTTGAATCGACAATCAGAATTATTTTCACCAACTTATCAGGAAATTACCCAAGCAAGCAAGCAAATTACATCAGCATTGAATGTTAGGTGAGAGTTGAGATAATCGATCATATTACTCCAAATACAAAAAGTTCTGTACGAACTAAGATTATAATACGAAGCTTTATAAGTATTAGATCCATCCAGTCGTATAGTTTTAATACCATAGCATGTTAGACTTTTTATTTATACCACGTTTAGTTGATTCTACATTAAATAGTTCGTCGCTCACAGAATTGGCAACGCCGCGTTGTTCATCGATAACTAAATTTAATCATCGCCATGATTGTTTTAATTTTTATTTTTTTGTTACTTTCTTGCATCTGTTAGGAGACGATTGTGGAAACAGTAAGTCAAACAGCTAAGACTGGCTTAGCTTTCGATAGCAATGTAGCTTTATGTAGCACTTTTGTTTGTATAGTTATTAAGCTAAATATGTACTATATGTATGTAGCTTAAACACACGCTCGATAGTTTGATAAAAATATATTTACAAAAACACTTGCACTTTTTGTTTGTAATCATTCACACACACGAATATTATATATTGAATTTGTTGCCACATTGAAATTATTATTTGATTTAATAGATACAATAAATATCGTATGTTGCTATACTTATAAATTAAAAATTAAATAAATTTAAAATTTCTCTTGAATTTAAATAGTTATTTGAATAAAATTTATTGAATGCTATTTTTATAAAATAGTTCTTTATTATCATACTATTTCTATCTACATTATCTAAGAAACTCTCTTCTTTAAGAATCTAAAATATTCTCTTAGACTGAAACTAAACTGTTAAAATTTTTGATTGTATTTAAAAAGTTATCGAGTTTTTATAATAGCTTTATCAAGGTAAGCGTAACCAAAAGAATTTACTATATATATTAAATATACATAAATATACATTGTATTTAAATAGCCTTCCTGGTAAGTATGTATATGGTACACTTTTAACACGAAAATCTTTTTCACACAGACTACTACAAAGCTTCATACAATATACACTAAAAAAATAAACTTACGAAAACTGTTTTACCGAAAGCATTTAATATTTTCGGCACACTTTAATCAACACGGTACACATTTTATTACTAATATAACGGTATTTGCGATGTTGAAGTCTATTTTAAATTCCGCAGGCGTTCGGAAGGCGGTAACGACTGCGGTATGGGCGGACACCACTCGGTGCAGCACCTGGCGCCGCGCAGGCAGCACAGTCAGACGCACTCGGAGCCCGATAATTCGGCCGTCGATGCAAACTCGCTTCAGAACTCGGTGTCAGGTATCCTAACTTATACCATCTGTTATGATGTTGTATGAAATAGACCATAAAAATATAACTTACACATTTGAAAATCTACATCTTGGTGGTAGGACTTTGTACAAGCCCCTCTGGGTAGGTACCACCCACTCATCAGATATTCTACCGCAAAACAGCAGTACTTGGTATTGTTGTGTTCCGGTTTGATGGGTAAGAGGGCCAGTTTAATGACAAGCACAAGGGATATAACAATCTTAGTTACCAAGGTTGGTGGCGCATTGGCGATGTAAGCGATGGTTAACATGTCTTACAATGCCAATGTCTATGGGCGTTGGTGACCACTTACCATCAAGTGACCCATATGAACAACCTTTGCTAGTAAAAAAAATTTACGTTGACGTCGTATAGCTGATCACCATTATCGTCAGTAATTATATTCCAGATCTTAGAATATATTTCACATCCAATAGTAATCAAGCGTAAGTATTAGAATTGACAGCCATTGCAATTGGCGTCTGAATTAATTTCAAATGTCAAATATGTTACAAATATTTGTCACTGCCATGTCGATGTTCATGTGCCACGTGTATTTGTCACGCTCGAGTTTTATTGTACAGTGTAAATACTGAAGCATCCTCATCAATAACAAGAAGCAATTGCTTACGTTGTGAATTATTATATTAACAATACACGTTTCTAAGGGTAAAATTGTTGTTAGACGCAACATAGACGCTTACTGTTAATAAAAATAAAATTATTTATGACAAGTAGCCCATGGATACGAAATTAAGACGTACTAAAAACGTACATTATACGCAAGCGACACCACGTGCATAACATAGTCTATATATTTGTATAATGTATGTCTTATTGATTTTGAATATTAGCTTCAGTGTCTTAATTACCTACTATAATTATATTAAATTATAAATCAATTAACATGAATACACAGTGTTCTAAGTCTAACATTATTTACATACTGAAATGTATATTAAATTCGATCATAATCTGAATATTTAAATCAACAGTAATTAACAGTAGTACGTAGTAACAGCCTGTGAATGTCCCACTGCTGGACTAAGGACTCTTGTCCTCTTTTTGAGGAGAAGGTTTGGAGCTTATTCCACCACGCTGCTCCATTGCGTGTTGGTGGAATACATATGTGACAGAATTTCAGTGAAATTTGACACATGCCGGTTTCCTCACTGTTGTTTTCCTTCACCGTCAAGCACGAGATGAATTATAATCACAAATTAAACACATGAAATTCAGTGGTGCGTCCCGGGCATGAACCCACGATCCTATTTAATATTACCTAATTAACAGTAACGTAAATAAATTAATATAAACTAAATTACTTAAAACATTATCGGCCTTACTTTAAATGTTGCTTAAGAGCTGTTTTGTTAAACATGATTTCTCTCTTTCTGTCATCGTTGCTTTGACATTGGAGAAAAGAAGAAAGAGCGTTGTGTAACTGATCACCCGCCAAACAAAGTAGAAATGATATACGGCCTTAAGCGTTAAACTTATAATTTAAGAACATTTTCCATTTATAATTTTCACTTTACTTCGACATCCAATCGATAAAACGTATGAAATTGGATGTCGTATCGTAATATTTTTATTTTTAAAAATTAAATTTATATTAAATTAAATTATATAAATGAATTATATAATTTCATGCACCTAGTAAATATAAAAAATGTCTTGTTTTGTAATTACTTATGATTAATTTATAAATGGAAACTGTTTTGGTTTAAGATTTGTTTTATGTTTTTTATTTTATTGTAATTATTTCACTGTTTGTTTCCTGTACACAAAATAAATAAATAAATAAATAAATAAATAAATAAATAGTTTATGACGAAGAAAGTGTTAGACTATCGACGACAGCAATGTATACAGGAAAAATAAAATTTAAACGACTGTTTTATTTATTCGTAATTCGTTTTGCCTACAAATTAAAAGTCTGACAAATTACTTAACTCGTTAACGTAAGTTACTACGAATCTACAACACGATCAATTTAAATATCGATTTTCAATCATAGGTTAAAATAATATTACAATATAGCTTTACAAACATAATAATAATAATACATGATTCAACATATTAATATTTATAATACTTTTTAAAACAAATACAAAAATAAAGCTGTGATTTGGTTGATGAGTATTTTTATGTCAATATTATATAATCATTAACATTGAGCAAATATGACCGAGAGAAACACTTCCAGATTGTTACGTAACATTCATTATTATGAAAGTAATTAAAAAGGTTATGATTTCGGCTTCGTCATTCTTGAGTGACTTTAATATCAGTGTTAATGCAAGAGTAGCGGCAAATTACCCTCGGCTGAAAGGGGAAGTTATTACATTTGATTTCGAGAAAATATTACCAACAATAGAAATGAGTCTTACTCTTTTGTATTACCTAAGCAATTAACTTGTCGGATAAGAGAAACGATTGAGGTTCTCGCCGGTTCTGCTCTGTGGAATCTACACACCGATCCGGCGGTATCTTTAAATTTTATAAAATGCAACTAAGAACTGTGCAACTAACAACTATTCCTAATATATGTATTATATAATACGTATTAATCAAATGGGTTATCGAATGCATTCATTAAAAATAACTCATATTTGATGAAGTGATGACGCAGTTATTGTAAATAGCTGGTACATTCCTTTTTTTGCGCGATTATACCCGAACTTAGTCGGGTTATTTGTTTTATTCTGTATAATACTACACCATCAGGTCGCCCATCAGGTTGGGAAGCCACTGGCGGCGCGACCGGTATCCCGTCCGGCAGAACACGCGTTGGCGGCGCACCGAGATCATTGCTACTAGCCATGCACGAGTATACCAGCATCACTGATGAATTGGAGACTGTATATGGATTGTTTTCTCCGCCTCACACACCAAGGTAATAACAATTAAATGGTAAAAGATTGTAAATTCTTTGGTAGCTCAACTGGCAGCCAATTTACGTAATATAATAGTCCAATTTAAATATCCTTAGAACTTATATAAGCTTAGTAAGCATATTAATTGTTCCTGCTTCTAAACTGAAATTAATTATTACTAAAATCGAAAATATGAAACCCATTAAAAAATTGCGAACTGTTTTACTTAGGCATCAATATTCTATTGATTATTTGGAGACACTAATATATATAATATATTGATAAATAATTGTCTCAGGACACCGATCACAACTCGTCTCCTATCACCCGGGCGAGCTGCGTCACCATCAATTCGTCGACGGCACGCAAGCGAAATGTCTAACCCAGAATTTGCACTTTTCATGGAAAAGGAACACTTAAGAGGAGCTGAAGAAGACGATTATATCATTATGGAAAATTTGATTCAACGTCGGTAAGTACGATTCTTGATAAAAATCATCCAAAAAATCCATAATAATTGTTTAATTCATTATAATAAAAAGGGATTACAACTCCTTCAGAAATTTGTTTGGCAATTTTTGTAAGATGGCGCTTGCGTGGATTATATTAATCCTTCAATCGCGACGACCAATCCTAATAATTTACTGTTTCTTTCATAGTCTCAAATACATAAATCTGTTTTGTTGTAATATGAATGCAACGATAAGTATCGGGACACGACCTTTTAATTTTACTCTTATTGCTGCCAAAGAAATTTCTATAAATAAATCTTAAAAAAGGTTTTATACCTTCTACTAATACCTTACGTATAACGGTCTAGAGACTTGTAATTTCTAACTAGTATATATACTTATCTGTAATATCAATTAGAATTATTTATGTAGTCATTATTTATTACTTATTAAGATTTATTTTCTTCATAAGTTAGTACAAGTCTGTTATATTAATATTCGACTCATGTATTTAGTCCCAAAAATTGATGTCATGTCTAAAACAACACAAACACAACCAAATCTAACATTCACGTGTCAAGTATAACGTCACTAACATCACTAACATGATACCGAACGGGACAATACATGGGGTCAATCTAAACCTTAGCCTAGAAATGGAGTCTGTCCTGGCCAGATACGAGGAGGAGGAGGGCGTTGACGGCGAGGGAGAGGGGGGAGTGAGTGGTGTCAGCATCAGCGTTTGCGTCAACACCAGCGCTGAGGAGCCGCAAACCACAACGCTGCTCACGGTCAGCGACAGAAGGCTCCCACATCAGAGGTAAGATTGGGAACTCGAATGATTGATTATTATTAACAAGAATAGTTTTTTATTTAATTAATAACCCGGTTTATTCTATTTTTAAATTTAAAGTGAAAATAACCAACAAGCATATTTTAATTTAGGCATTCCCTGCGAAGAGCGTCAGCTATCGACAGCCGTGAGCTGCCTTCACCGTTGCAGCCGCTACTCGGTGACGATACTTGTGGAGAAGTACTACTGCCGGTACCGAGACAACCTTCAGGTGAGCTACTTTCAAAATATGTTAAGTAATATCTATTAAAAATTTGCAAACTTTTATAACAATTTTCTTTGACTCTTCGGAGACTTAGCGAGCAGTAAGTTCTACAGGTTTTAGGGTAGTTTGCAATTGACATTATTTATTCCAAGAATTTGATCTTTATAACCAATAATATCGGATTGGCAATATATGTAAAATAGATTACTTTTTTTTTCAAAATCAACAATAGTGTGTGTTTTTTAATTAAACTTAAATTTATTTTAACATTTAAAGTAACGTTTGGCGCTACCGTACCGCTCACGCTACCCTGACTCATTTCTCGTAACCCAGGGGACACGAACGCATCCAGCGAGTTGTCGCTGTCGCACATGGTGAGCGAGAACCTGCCCCCGCGGCCGTCCATCGTGCTGGACTCGTCGCAGCTGCCGCGCCAGCGCTCGGCCGAGCAGCCGCCGCCCGCGCCGCCGCCCGCGCGCCCCGAGACCATGTGCTAGGAGTTAGCTCTCTCTCTCTTTAAAATTATTCATAGTTAAATTATTATTATTTCTTATATCATTGTTTTAGTCAGACTTACATTTTCATGTAATAAACAAAACTTTGTTACAGGTAATAACGTCGCACTAATTGTAATGATCTTCAAGAAGATTGAAGTAGAAGGACTCTAGGATTGACCAAAATGTTTAAGAAATATATCAAATCACGAGTGACGATGGGGACAAAACCAAAAACTTTATTACAATAAGGGCTACGTAGCGAATTTTAAACTTGACGAATCAAGATGTAAAGTATGCTAAGTTGAGACTCTCAGAGTCGTTAATATTCACAGAAATATCACCGTATACTAAAATTGGACATAAAATATGCTTTTCGCAAAACATTATGAAAAATTTATGTTCAATCCGATGTTGATGAATTCGTAGCGATTTTATTTTAATTATGTAATGCTAAATATTGACCGTAAAACTTCTCCTATTGCGAAGGCTATTTTAAAACCCTTTAAAAAGAAGCAAAGCATTTTATTAATGAGGCACCATTACGATAACCTAACATTACAATGAAAACACTTCATTATTCTATTTTTAAAAGCGATACATTTTTTAAATCAAAATGACCTATTTCTGAATTATATTTTTTTTACGCAGAAATATAAAAATATTTCTACATCCGTAACAGTATAACAAAAGAAATTCAATTTATACACGCACACGGTAAAAAATGGCGTTTGAGATCTGTCAAATTGACAGGTATCATTTATTTTAGCGAGAAATTCCGCTTCACCTTTAGAAAAACTATCGAACCGTCTGACATTTACAAATGCAAGCCAAGAAATCGACTGCACCAGCGTTATTTCAACCTCAACGTGTGTGAAATCTAAATTCATAATATTATTTATTTTAAAATATATATTTTTTAATTTATATTGCAATAATATTATTAACGTGATGTTATATTGTAATAACTCTTAAAAATGATGAAAATTGTATTATTCTTTAATCGAAGAGGAATTCGTCAGTGAAGGAAATATCCTTCTATTTTCTTTTACTATATTGATGTTTAATTTCTGACCGAATCTAAATAAATTTCTATTTTATTCTTTAAATTGAGAAAAATATTTAGGGATAGGAAAAAGAGAAGTAGTTTACTTTTTGGAAAAATAGCTCTTATGTTATTGTAAATAAAATAACTTTTTGCTTCTCTTCTAAATGTTCATAGTCAACAATTTTCTCTGCAGACAAATAAATGCGCTTAATTTAATTGCTCTATTCTCGCCTTCTGTAAGATTAGCAACTTTTTTTGTTATTTCACGAACTTTTTGTCTTTAGCTGGAGGTTTTTAAAACTGTTATCGTATTTCTTTATTGCGTGTTTATATAACGTTTGCAACCATTCTTAAAGTTGTATTTTAATTTTTTCCAGGCTTAACATACAATGGATAATATATTATTATTATTATCTGTTATGTCCTTTTGAAATAATAAATAACGCTCGAAATAAATATTTTTACGGAAAATAACCTCAAAAGTTGCTTCGATAAATTTCGCAGGTTTTTAATTGGAATTCTTCGTACTATTCGTAATTGTTACAAAAACGAAAAACGGTGTAATTAACTCAAAATATTTTCAATCGACATAAAGAAAAGGGCATATAATACAGGGTTATTTGTAACGACCCAGCAACCTCGCAGGACTAGATACTTATACCATAAGCAACAACTTTTGTTCTACGATATTTGATAATTTGTTAGAATTTATTTGGAGGATGCTGGATCGTTACAAATAACCCTGAATATTTGTAAATCTTGTACTAAAATGTACTAATAGTTAATAGTATATTGCTGTAATTTAAACAATTTTGACGAATTTGAACGACTTTGATTCTTCGAAACAAATTAAATTAAAATATTGCTAATATGAAACACAACGAAAAATTAAAAAAAAAATGGGCATGACATTTTTACGGTCACAATGACACACAAGAAAGTATTTTCAAAAATAGAACACCTACCAGTTGACATGATTTTATAAAATGAGATAGTTTTTATTTATAAAGTAACAAATGAATTGACATCATGTTATCTGATACAGATTTTAAATACTTGTACAGATTAGAATGTTAATATCTAGACAAAGACAATACAACACTTTAGTGCTCACGGTGTAAATAATATCAGATAGATTACGAAATAATGTTATCGGTGTTGAAATAATATAAGTAGGGGTAAGAAAAAAATAAAAATGCACGTTGATTGTGATTGAGTAATCTATATAAAATAGGGTCGTTATCAAATCTGTTCAAACTTAGGCTGTACATAAAATACTTAAGCTATAGTAGATTAAAAAAAAAACTAAAAATTTTCAATCTATGTAAGGAGTTTATCTAACGCTTTTGAAACTTAGCACTTTTTCGGAAATCTTATACTGTATTTATTAATGTACTTAAAAATATCTTTATAACTCTACATATCGAAAAAATATATCTATACAGATAATAAAAATAGTGCAATTCTTTCTATACATAATCATTTTATACTTATCTAAAATTATATTTATCTAAATCAACGCACTATTTAAA
Organism: Nymphalis polychloros; assembly: GCA_905220585.2. NCBI lineage: Eukaryota > Metazoa > Arthropoda > Insecta > Lepidoptera > Nymphalidae > Nymphalis > Nymphalis polychloros. The sequence goes on along the minus strand of HG992258.1, from coordinate 9,532,887 downwards.
AGGCGTACATTTAGCAGAAGTGAAACGTTTTCTGCGTAAAGACATTTACATATATTTACAGTATATTCCAATGGCAGGTAATGTCAAGATAACAAACCTTGGATTTACATATTTCATTCGTTTAACTAATAGCTCTGCTATGTTGATTCATACATTAGTTATAATACAACCATTTAAATATTTATATCATTTCATTTTACTTTGAAAGTTCAAATAATAACGCAGCCATCCGAAATTTTTAACGAATCTGTAGTGAATACCACAGATTATTTAGATCTCGAGTTAGACCAATGACGTCATGTCAATTCAAAGTTAAATTTGTTCATTTATCTTTACTCCTACCGTTGGAATCGTTTTATTTACATTTAATTTCCATTCAAACTCGTCCTTTGATTTTTTTTCGGTAAACCCAAACTGGGGTCCAATTCTACTAAAAAAATGTCACTTTATCGCAATCGAATCGAAGCGGGATCGTTGCCGTTTATCCGTTTTTCCTATTCTTTAATTTAATTAGCGATTATTGACATAATAGTTAACAATTAAATTTGGTTTTGACATAACGATATATCTTAACATCATATCGGTTCGGTTTCGATTCGAATAAATAAAGATTAGTCAAAATTGGATCGCAATTTAATCGGGAACGTATCGTAATCGTTATAGATTAGTAGAATTCGGCCCCTGTTTCACTTCAAAGTTAAATTCGGTACAAAATCAATATGAAAAGTTTAATTACAGAAAAAAGTATTTATCAAAGTTGAAAAGTATTTTAAATATATAAAAAAATGTTAATACGCTTATTATTTTCATTCAGGCGTAATTGATTAATAACAAACGACGATTTATCATATTACAAATAACTTAGCAGTCTATATATTTGTTTTCATCACAATGTGTTCATATATACCAAAAATATCGAACAGTATATAAATGGTTTATTTACGTATTATATATTTTACAAACTTTATTTTGAAATTTTATCAGGCAGCAAACTAACATATATATTATTATAAATGGTATATAAATATTATATTTATATGTTTTAAATCTGACCGAGAGATGGTTACTGAAATGAATTAAGAAATTATCTTGAGTTATTAAGCTTGCTTGTTCGCTATAAATATCATACTAGTTATTAAACTACGTACGTAAATATCTTGGTTAGTTTTATACTTGTTGCATATTGAACTATTTCATACAAATATAATATGTAAGTATTTTATTTTTTGCAAATGTCCGAAATCAAATCAACGAGAATATATGAAATCATTTTTTATCTGTGCTTTTAATTGTCTATCTTAAAAGAGTATGAATACAAACGTTTAGGTGTAAAAAATTTAATAATACTGATGCAATAATTAGAACTAGTCCCGCTAAAAAGAAAAGAGAAAATAGAATGAGATATTTAATGCAATTTTTAATCGTAAAATTTAATCGGGTGCGTTCGATAATCATATTTGATAATTTTACCGTATTATTCATAAACGTTTATTAAACATATTATAACTTAAGTAATATTCATCTCGTGCTCGACGAATATTCATCGGATGACAATGAATTCACAGAGGAGCGTGGTGGAAGAAGTTCCAACCTTAAGTGCTCCTGAGTAGAGACTTACTCTGCTTGACTTTTACTTGTTAACTTTTAATCTAGATTTTAAATACATATTCCGTTATTTGTACCGCGTTTACATTATCCACTGTCATTACCTATTGTAATACCTTTTTTACTCTCAGAAATTGCAGTGTCGAATGTCGCTGTCTTGATCAATTTCCTGTTCACAGTCGATAAGTAAAATGTCAGCCATACCACACAACAGGAAAACTTTAAAATTTATCAAATTGAGATAATAATTCAAAGTCACGTGATCTAAGATTGGCGGTAGAAAGACAGTAGACATCCCTTCGATACTAAGCCCGCTGGTTCTGATGATCTTTTAAGTAAAATTTAAACTAATTTGACACTAATTGCTATCCTTTTCTAATGTGGTGGAATTGAAAAGGATAGTACGGCATTCAATTCTGTCAAATTAGTTTATTATGTAAACTACTACATTAGACTACGCATTATCGTGTATGTATTACAAAAAATTCAGATCAATATTGTTATGTTTATTCCGACTTTAATCACACAAAGGTGAGTGACCTTTGTGTCGGGACGTTTTAATAAATAAAGGGCGAATGGTACTTACGGGTCCGCCTTCAGCCCTAACGACTACTACCAGTAAATAAATTATAATTATAAGTAAATAAAACATATTTTAGTTAGAATAAGTTTAATAAACTTTATGTATAAGGTCGTTAGTATTTAGAAAGTTGTGTGTAAATATATATAATGTAATGTGGAAGCGTTGTTTTATACCAAATGAAGTGATTGATTCGGATGAAACGGCAGTTGCGTTCATCATCTATGATCATTCTTCCGATTTTCATGGCGATGGATATATCATTCATCACTTTACTGTTGACTTTTAAATTTAGAAACTTGTTTTAGTCCTGAAGTAATTTACCTTGTTCAAAGTTATAAGAAATATTGAGTACAGAATCATAGTGAAATAATAAATTTAAGACGCGTGATACAGCGAAAGGAAAGAAAAATTAATTATGTTTTAAGTTGCTCCTTCTGTTCCTTAATGTGAAAACGTACAAACTATCAAATTGCATAAAACATTTTATGAAATTATCATCATCCTGAAAATAATGTTTTAACGTTACATTCAATTCGCAAATATTTTATGTTGCAAATATGCAGAAGTTTAATTTATAACCTAATCGATATAATTAATTATATATCTAAATATTAAGTCAATTGTTTGTTAATTGATATTTTATGAAATTAAAATTTATAAAATCATTAGCTTGTATAAATATGAAAATATGATTCATAATTAGGTCAAAAGATGTTTGTATTTTTTTGTAAAATGACAGATTGTGTCACGGCTACTCTTGTAAAGTGAATATCTCTACATATACTACGCTTTCGTTTCGCTTTGTCACAGATGCTGCGCCCTTACAAAGACCAAAACAATTATCGCCTAAAAATTTGGAAGAAATTAAAACGCAAATTCCAAAGCACAAGTTTATATCGTACATTGAATCAAATCAATTTGCTTTCAGCACAACGTTTTATATTTAAGCTATTTCAAATATCTGTCCTTATTGGGATTTCTTAATAGATCAATCTTCAGAGTGATAGTACTTCGTCTGTGTTACGTAAACAACAATGATACAATAAATATATTTGTGATAATATTGTATTTTTATTTTATCTGTGGAAATGTGTCCTGAAAGATTTTGGCTGCCTCCGCCGTTTTACAAACCAACTAATTAGAGTTTGTTTTTTTTTTCGTTTATTTTATGTATTATATTTGTCTAAGTGGTAACATGATGGTGATGATTATGAAATCTTCTCGACTGTTTTCATGAGAGATGAGACAACTGCGCTGATATTATTTTACCTACATATTTTACAAATGTTTGCTCAAATACAGGTGCACTCTATACCCTCACTCATAATCCGATGAGACAGCAAATCCGACACGACTGGGCCAATTCAACGGGCTGACAATTTCTCTAAAAGTAAAATAAACTTTTAATGGCTCGACTCGTATTTTAACCCCAGGATCTTTGGCCTTACAGCTAACCACTACACCATCGAGCATACGTTGACTACGTATGCTAACATAATTAGTATGTATGTATGATTTCCCTCGGCCCACAGTCCAAAATATTAAGCGAATAGTAATCTGTACTAAGGTCCACATTAATTAAATTTTAATTAAATAAATATCGTTCGCTGCCCTTTCCCAATTATTCGAGGTCGAGGCAGTGTTTTCCTTTTCCATTTTTCATCCGGAGAATAACTAATGCAAAATACTGCGAGCATTTGTAATTATTTTTAATCTGTATTATATTTCTTTACATTGAATTGATTATATTACTACTATTATAAATCTGGTTTTAGAACTCCTATTATATATATTATGTTATTATTATAATAATAAGTCATATCCTCGGTGTTATCTTGATGACTCGGCTTACTGATACGCTATTTTGAAGAGTGTATTCCTTAAAAATGTTAATTATATGTCAGTGTCGTTAATCATTGTGTTATTAGTTTGTCAGTTATATCACTCACTAAAATTTCACGAGCGTGTTTTGCGGTAAAATTACTATTTGATTATTACATAATAGTTAATTGTACGCCTACGCCATTTCCCTAGGATAGATGACACATCATTAGTCCCGTAATATTAATATAACAAACTAGAAAAGAGATTAGAGAGAACTAATACAAGGAAGTGTCCTTTATGATGTGATGAGGAGGACCTTATAGGTGGACAATATTTTATTATATATTTTAAAGAAAACAAGTTTTCACTTTATAAAAACGTATTCACAGAATTATAAAAAAAAGCAATTTTCAAATGCACGCTGCAAATATAATTGGGATGTGTGCGTCCGAAAGGCTGGTTGTCTCATGGGACTTCCTTGGAGCTATAATGAACTTAATGCAAATAATATAATATTGAATATATAAAACAGTCAATACAACATACAATACAAGGACTTACGGCCCTATAAATGTTGTTTAGTTAAACATGTTTTCTATCTTTCTGTCATGATTTATTTGGCATTTGAATCATAGCAGAGTATTTACTCACACACTATATAAGCATCCTATCTGAAATTCAAGAGTCGAGAAAAGTCGACAGTTTGATTCTATCTTATTTCATTCAAGAGAAAATTTACTGATTTACTATGTTGTGCAATCTATTGTATTATATAGCGTATTGTTTATATAAAAAAATCTCCGAATACAATATCGAATCGTGAATCAATTTGGTAAAGTTGCCGTTTTTAGTGATCAATAATAGTTTAAGAGCTTCGCCAAGGAGAGCATCGTCAAAAAGAATAAACACACAGCTAAAGGCACTTACTTCGAATTGGCCGGACAATGTTCAACCATTCCGTTTATTGCCTTGCTATCAAAGTACTGTAAGAGCTAACAGAAAATTTAGTTACAAGAAAAAAAATTGCCTTAATTAAATTTTTACAGTGTTTATTTTGTTTAAATATTATTATCAAACAGCACCGATTTTATACCTACGCCTACAAGGCACCCAGCCAGCTGATTATAAATGCGAAAGTTGCAAAGTTTGTTCGTAACGCTTTCACCTCGTAACTACTCGACCGATCATTATGAAATTTTGCATAGCACCGAAAATGACATAGAAAAATGGAAAAGTGTTATTTTAAATGTGTAGTAAATTCGATGGCTATTCCGCAGTTGATGCACCTCATAATGCTTCACAAAACAAATCCGAAACGCAATGCAAATCAGCGTCCAGTCACCAGTGTTAAAAGCAACATAATCGAGTGGTAGAAGGCATCAGTCCGTAGAGATATGCGGGTGTCAAAATTATTAGAAACTAACTGAAAACACAAACACAGTGCGAAAATAAGAATCTGCAATGACTTTATATTGCCATTTAACGTAGGCAGAATCGCGCGTGAAAGTAAACGGGATCTGTTTTAAGTATTATGTTTTTGTGCAATATAAAAAAAACTATCTTACGCACCAACATATATGAAAAGATAATTTTATTAAATGCAACATATACCAATGTGTCTTCATTGGTTTCGTATAAAGAAAATGTCCCTAACAAGAGTCGTCCATATCACTTGTCTATGCAAGTGGTGTGCATGCTGCCCATTATTATATTTATCTTTCTCTGTGATGGCGACTTTGACGAATGGTAGTTTGAATTCGTCTTGCATTAGTAAATATTTTATTTAAATAAAAACTGTAAAGTTTAGAGGGGTTAAAATCTACGTAGTAATTAATATTTTTCATTTCTTATTATACAATTTATTTACTGTACTCTTTTGACAACTTCGTTTAGAGAAAAGTAAGCATACAGTTTTCAACGTTATTAAACATACGTTTTCATTCATTTCATGGATTTATTATATTAGTAAACAAGGCTCATATAGTAGCTAGTTTGCGCAAGTTACTACAATTTCTCATTTCCCCATGTCAATATTATTTACATTACCAATTTTGTAGAATTATCTAATGCAATTTATTACGAAAAGCTATAAAGTATAAACGCATTTATTTCATATTATACAAGAAGTTCCTCAATGCTCCCAAGCTATGAATCTCCCAAGCTATGTTACCGAAACAAATGAAAACTTCGTAAGCTATTTTGCGAGATATAATAAGCTATTCACTGTAAAATATGAAAATAAAAATTCGCTACGAATATACCCTAAACAAAGAGAATACAACCACGCTCGCTATATAACGGGCCTTCGTTCGGACAACTAATGAAAATAAATTAAGTTATGAAAGCAAAATTGTTTTATTTCTTTTTGCACAATCACAACAAGGATCGATATTTAAAATATAACAATGTGCGTTACAAGTGTACCATGAAGTATCTGGAATAATTTTATCTATTTTTAAGATAATCGTTTTTACTTAATCTGCTTCGAATTTAAAACTTCTGTCTCCTTCACATATATTAATATATTATCTGCCTCGTAACTATTCTTATTTACTGCCTCGTTGGTCAAGTGGCTAGATATAAGGCCGCAGATCCGGTGGTCCTGGGTTCAATTCCCAGGTCGGGCCAATAAATAGTTATTGGGTTTTTCTGTCAGGAAATTCTCAGTAGCAGCCCGGAGTCTGGAAGTTGGAAGTGTACACTCCCTTGCCTCGGAAAGCACGTAAAGCCGTTGGTCCTGCGCCTGTACTCTTTCCGGTCGTGTCGGATTGCCGTCCCATCGGATTATGAGAGCTAGGGAATAGTGAGTGCACCTGTGTTTGCGCACACACTTGTGCACTATAATATCTCCTGCGCAGTTGGCTAATCTCTCTTGAGATTGGCCGCCGTGGCCGAAATCGGTCAGGAGGACGTTACGTTAATTCTTATTTATAATTTTTATATTTGCTTGTTCGTAACATGATTAAGTGATAATAGCAAAAAAATAAATAATACTAAGAATTTCATATTTTATTCTAAAGAATACATCAAGAAAACCTTTAAAATAAATGTCAAACAATATGACCATAATGAATGAGACATACAATAAAAAGTTGTAATTATATTAAATTTTAGAAAATTTTCAGTTCAAATACCAATTGCAACAAGAGTGACCACAACGCGGACAAAGATAGGATATTAATGAATCAGACGATCTTGCTCTAGTTAGACGTTTTCGTAGAGTGGCATCTGATCGAGCTACCTTTCTTTTAAATGAAGAACGAATTGATTTTCTGCTCTGTGACTTATCTTTTGGAATAATCCCTTTAGCAATATCCTTAATCATGTGCTTTGCTTTGAGTTTTGATGATCTAGGAATCATTGAGCGCATTTGTCCATGTCTACGTCGCCGAGCCGTTGTCTTAGATTTACTCGTACTTGCTTGAGTTTCTATTACAGAGTTTTCTTTAGGCGACTTGCCTAGTCCATCACCAATCATTATATTGCTTTCATAGCTTGCCTGGTTCACTTGGCTATTTTGTGCGTCATCAGTTACATCTTCGTTCAATATTTCATCAAGATTTATATTTACATTTTCAGCTGTTTCAAATTCACCACCAAAAGTTTCCATTTCATAAAAACTTTGTAAGTTATTCTAAAAAAAATTAAATCTTATAAAATTCTGCAAAATAACTTTATTAAATGTCAAATGCTGTTTATGAAATATGTCACTTTTCTTTTTTTTCAAAGTAAGTACCTTTTCTATCACTTTTAAGAACAGGTTTTATTCATTTGTTTTGATGATATGACTACTTACTTATCTACTCGGTGGTAGAGCTTTGTGCAAGCTCGTCTGGGTAGGTACCACCCACTCATCAGATATTCTACCGCAAAACAGCAGTACTTTGTATTGTTGTGTTCCGGTTTGAAGGGTGAGTGAGCCAGTGTAATTACAGGCACAAGGGACATAACATCTTAGTTCCCAAAGTCGGTGGCGCATTGGCAATGTAAGTGATGGTTAACATTTCTTACAATGCCATTGTCTATGGGTGTTGGTGACCACTTACCATCAGGTGGCCTATAGGCTCGTCCGCCAACCAATTAAAAAAAAAGAAAAAAAAAAAAAAAAATGACATCATCATATTATGATGTATTAGCTGTGCCATCCAACAGAAATGAAATTGTAGTAAAGCTTTTTGTTAGGAATCATTACAATTAAGAATCAATTTTCAAAGGAAAGAAAAAAATGCGTTCATTCATATGTACACATGTTCATATGTACCTGAATACATATTCTAGATAATATAAAATTGTCTGAATTTTAATGTAATATATATGTTGAAATGTATAGACGTAAAAAAAAATTTACTTTGGTACGACGAACGTTGAAGATGTGACAAGTGAAATTAACGTTACTAATTATGAAAAGTATCAGATATGCAATGACGAACTACTAAAATAAAACTAAAAGTTTAGAATATAAGTATATGTTAGTCATAATAGATAATTGGTTTGAAAGCTTGAATCTTAACCGACGATCGCGAGATCAACGCAAGTAAGCACCATGGAGTTTTCATGTGCTTAATTTGTGTTCATAATCACCCATTCATCAGATTTTCTGCCGCTAACCTGCAATAATTAGTATTTTTGCGTTCCTGTTTAAAGGGTGAGTGAGTCAGTGTAACTATAGAGACCCAGGGGACATAACATCTCAGTTCCCAAGGTAGGTGGTGCATTGGCAATGAAAGGTTATTATTTCTTACATCGCCAATGTCTATGGGCGATGGTGACCACTTACCATTAGGTGTCCCATTTGCTCGTCCACCAGCTAATAACATAAAAAAAATCTGCCGCATACCGTCCAATCCGAATTGGAGCAGCGTGATGGAATAAGCTCCAAACCTTGTCTTTAAGGAAGATAAAGCCTTAGCAAAGCCTTGGGAGATTCGAAGATTTTAAAATAAAAATAAAATTACCTTTTTATACAATTATTTTGTATATAACTTTTATATTTATAAAAAAAAACATTCTCTATTCTTATAAAATTAATAATTCATTTAAATTAGTAAATTTTATAATAAATCTTGTATTATATTTTAAGAAAAGCCATACATACAAATGATCTTAATATATAAATATCTTAAATACAATGCATTAAAAATTAGTGTATGATGTATAAAATTATATAATTTAAAATTTGTGCCAATATTTATTTAATACATTTTTTCATTACAAATAAACAAAATCGTGGTCTACATCCAGTTTTTTGAGTAGCCTCGGTGGAAGCTCCGAAACGATGTTCGTTGGAATTTTATCTGAAACAATTTTGAACAGATAAACATTCTGTAATGATATATTTTATTTATTTAACTTTGACCACAAGCAATTGCATGGCATAATAAGGGCATTCTCTGTTACCCAGCCTTCCTGTTAATCAGATATTCACGAATCTGGTCCATGCTTAAAAATACATTAAGAAATAATATAACCCTAATAAACTAACAAATATTAAAATTAGGTAGAAATATGCGACATGTATTCTTTTTGTTATACAGCTTATAACCAGCTCTGAGTCAGATTATTTTCTACTGACTCCAGATGATATTCTAGTTAATGTTTTCGAAATATACCCACATGATTTGTGGGTATCAAAAATAGATGTAATAATAAGTAAGTTGCAGACAAATTAATTAATAAAAAATGTCACATACCGTTACACCTGTACACGAGGTTGGACCAAATGATCATTTCTTGCGAGAAACAGAAGACACCAAGACGACCGCCCTTCAAAGTAAAGTCGTACACGTTACCGGAGTCGGCCACCAGACGGTTGTTCTCATAGATCTTGAGACGGATGAGACCAATCTTAGGACGATGGAGCAATCTCCAGCGATAAGCGGTTCTTTCACGCCAGCCGACATTACGCGGATCTTTCCAAAGTAATGTTACCTGAAAATTAAGGTAAAATCAAATATTTCACAAGCAATTTTTACAGAAAATAATCTGAAGAATGTAAACGTTTGCATTTGTTTCTTTATAAACATGGCAAATATAAATTGAAAGATATTTTAGCCTTTTATACAAACGAAAACGCTACTTACAATTTTGCTACCAGTATTTTTTTTTTTGTAAATCTTCAATTTAATATAGTGTGCTATGTAGAAATAAGTAAGTAATAGAATGAAGTATTACAACGTTAGTTTCTTTTAAAAAGATTATTTTATATAATATATCTTAAACCTGATCAGGAGTTGATTCAGTATTCCAGAGCGAGTTCCGCAAAGTCTTTCCCGGTCCAGTCTTGGAGTTGACCAGCTTAAGCTGAATCCCCGGTTCAGCCACTGCTCTGAAAGGTGTTGTCTGCCAATACGTCTGGGTATTTTTCTTCCACATAACAACATAGAACCGTTTGTTGTTTTGATACCTATACATTTAAAAAAAAAAACATTTTTAACCGGAACTTCCAACAATATGAAGCCAGTTTATTCCAGAAATGTAAGAAATAATAATTTAAAAAAAAAACTAAAAATAATAAAATATCCACAACCATAAACTCACCCGAATATAAATCCAACATAATCATCATCAATTTGAGTGTCCACGAATAAAGTTCCTTCGAAGTCAACACCTCCAAAGTTCTCGAAACCTACCGCAAGGCCGGGATCCGAATTAAGAGTTTGCAGAATTTCAGCACCCTCATTAGCTATCTCCCAATTAGGATCTTGTTGTGACGTTCCTTCGGGGTCTAGTCGAACTGTCATGTAATTTCTGAAAGATTATTTAATACGTTAAAAACTGTTAACTAATAACACGGAGAAGACTTGATTACCAAAGCTATATAAAGTTTTTTAAACTTCATTAAATTACCTAAAATCAGTGCGGTATATTCTTGAATTATTGGGGCAGTTGTCCAAGGCATTAGTCACGTTATCCCCATCGAAGTCATTATCACAAAGATTGCCGATCCCGTCACCTGTAAATTAATTAATGCTTCATTACACATAATACGAATCACTGATTTTCTTGCGATCGGCTTCTTATGAAAGAAACTTAAATAACCTAATTAATCTAAATAAGGTTGTGGAACTGAACTGAAAATTCCAATTTGCACTTTGTTTTAAGTAAAATTAACTTGTGATTGATATTAATATTTCTTCTCGTCATTACATAATACACTTACCATTCGAATCAGCCTGGTCAGGATTGTAGACCAAAGGACAGTTGTCTTCTAAATTAGGAATTCCATCGCCATCGATATCCTCATCACAAGCGTCTCCCTTGCCATCGTTATCAACGTCCTGTTGATCGCTATTTGCTAGATTTGGACAATTATCTAATCCATCTTGAATACCATCTCTACAACAAATATAAAGTTATTTAATGGCCTATAACTTTTTAATTAATTCGTTAATTTTAGTTAAAATGTGTTTAAATTGATGTGAATACAAACGAGCAAATTGTATACATACTGGCTAGTTATTATTTATATCACTATAATATTGTGTGAATGATTTACCATTTCTTATGCTACCAACATGTTATCAACCTTCACATTTAAGCTATCTTGGTTCTAATAGAATACACCGTCTACAATAAATGGAGTAATAGTGTCCTTTGTTGCTGCGAGAGGTAACCGTTAAACGACTGGTAAGCAAATGATACTTAAGCTATCAATTCTACATTTGGCCATACTACCAAAAGTATATATTAACTATTGGTTTTTCAACTACATCAATCACAACATTATACAATATTCTGTAGTTTGAACTTTGGCTGTTACGATTTATAGGATATATAAACAAATCTATATGATAAGAAAAAAACTCACTGATCTCGATCTACGTCACTGTCACAAGCATCTCCAACGTTATCTCTATCCGCGTCGTCTTGGGACGGGTTTCGCACACGGGGACAGTTATCGCATAAGTCTCCAATTGAATCTCCGTCCATGTCTTCCTGTTGTGGATTGTAAACCCGTTGACAGTTATCACGCTCATTTGGAATACCTAAACACATAAATAAATAAAATAACAGTCTTATTAAGATGACTCTATTACAATTAATCAGTAAAAAATTTGTCATACTGCCTGAACTAAATATATGTTACATTATTATTCTTACATATACATATTTGTATATATTATGTATTTGGTGTTCAGCATTGAAACGGAAGGATCCTCCGACCAGACGGGTGTTAGTCTGGTGGGCTACCGCCCGACGGTTGTTGTCGGGTTCTTGTATAGGGTTTTCCATTAAGGGCGCTTGATCTTTTAATGCAAAAAAAAATACATGTAGGAGAGATATTTGCGAAATTTTTTATTTGGAAGGTCTATCGACCCCATTATGTATGGAATATGACATCATTCAAATGACCGCCACGGCTTCGGTTGGTGGCGCGCACACGAAAGGTCCAATTTTCGATGACTCTGGCGCACAAATCGGGCTGTATTTGATCGATGGCGTGGCGTATGTTGACTTTGAGGGCATCGGTGGTTTGCGGCTTGTTGGCATAGACCTGCGACTTAAGAAAACCCCACAAGAAAAAGTCCAGCGGGGTCAAATCGCACGATCTCGGTGGCCAGTTCACGTCGCCTCCGCGCGAGATGACCATGTCCAGAAATTGCTCGTGCAGAACTTCCATCGTAGCGTGTGCTGTGTGGCACGTAGCGCCGTCCTGTTGAAACCACATGTTGTCCAGATCCATATTCTCGATTTCAGGCCAAAAGAAGTTGGTTATCATCGACCGGTATCGCTCACCATTGACGGTGACGGCCACACCATTATCGTTTTCGAAAAAATACGGACCAATCACGCCTCCGGCCCAAAATCCGCACCAAACAGTCACTTTCTGCGGGTGCATTGCCACTTGGTGAACCTCGTGTGGATTGGTCTCGTCCCAAATACGGCAATTTTGCTTGTTGACATAGCCATTCATCCAAAAATGCGCCTCGTCGCTGAAGATGATTTTATTGCCAAAATCGGCGTCAACTTCCAACTGCTCTAATGCCCAGTCAGCGAACACACGGCGCTGTCTATGGTCATTAGCCTTGAGCTCTTGGGTCAACTGGATCTTGTACGGGTGCAGGCTCAAGTCACAACGCAAAATTCGCCAAGTTGTCGTCTGCGAAAGGCCGAGTTCCTGTGCGCGACGCGGAATTGACTGCCGCGGGTTTTCGAGGACACTGTCGCGCACAGCGGCGATATTCTCGGCAGATCTCGCGTTACGTTGACGCACGGGAACCGGCTGATTGTTAACTGATCCGGTTGACTCGAATTTGTCCACCAATCGACGGATAGTCGACTCGGCAGGACGATCATCGCGACCGTAAAACGGGCGAAGTGCGCGGAACGTTGCTCGAACTGAAGACCCATTTTCATAAAACAATTTTATGATTTGCACGTGCTGCTCGACACTGTAACCTGCCATGGTGGTTTGGGAGGACGGAATGAATATAACACACTGCATTTGACAGCTGTCACTCAAACAACATGGCCGCAATCAGCTGTCAAAGTTCAAGCGTCCCTATTGGAAAACCCCTTATATATGTTCAATCGCTCGGATAACTTTAATATCGCGATGTAGGATACGTCAGTTTTTAGTTTTCGTATGTGGCGAGATAGATGTCGCTACATGTATGTATATTATGTATTTATATGTATATATATTTAAATGATATGTGATGAGAATAGTTTGATATCGTTTTGCCGAATATATCAGTAAAGGTGGCACATATTTTATCATTTGAATATTTTCATAGAGTAAAATTGTTTTTATATACTTGGTTTTGAGTCGCAACTGACGCCATGATGCTACAGTACATGAACTTCTTCATCATTCACCGGTCAATGTCATCTACTGTCATTTTGCTAGTATTCTATAAAAATATTACAAAGCTTACCATCATTATCCATATCAGGATCGCAAACGTCTCCTACCCCGTCCCTATCCGCATCTTCCTGTCCTGGATTAAAGCGTCGAGGACAATTATCACAAACATCTCCACGCTTGTCATTTCTATCATCATCCCGGTCCAATTGGTCCGGGTTCGGAATCAATGGGCAGTTGTCCTAAAAATTAAAAAATAGAACATGTGAGATATTTAGATAATAACACTCAATGGGTCCGATATAATCATTTCAGAGTTTTAAATTTAATAAAAACGAAACAATTTTTCAGAACATATAATTTCAGCACTAGTCGACAAAATTAGTTAATCAGAAAAAAAATACTTTTTCTTATAAGATTTCATAAATTATTAAAAAAAATTAAGGTGATTCTGTTAAATGGGTACTAACCGGTATATTAGGAATACCATCGTCATCAGCATCAGGATCACAAGAATCTCCGAGACCGTCCTTATCAGCGTCTTCTTGACCAGAGTTAGAGACTTGTGGGCAATTATCAGCTTTACAGTGTTGTTCGTCACATGGAAGATGGTGGTCTGGATAACCATCTAAATCGCTATCTGGACCGCAAATAGTACCATTGCCCGCCCAGCCGGTCTAATTGCATAGATACAAACATAGTTTTGAAGTTAATTTAATGTAATCATTTCCAAGTTTCTATATTTAAATTAAATTACTGTTAAAAAAATACTAGTATTGAATTAAAAACAGGCAGACAAACAAGATTTTATTTATGGTAGTTTTGAATAACTTGACTTCTCCGGAAAGATATAGTTTTAGTACACCATAGTAATTTGAGACTCACCGCACACACGCAGTTTAACCCGAACCCACAGACAGCATTAAACCGCCGGCAACGCGCTGGATCGCAGCGCTGGCGCAACTCATCGACTTCGATGCAAGGTCGTGACGTGTTTACATAGTAATGACCCCCACACGGTACGCATGTAAACGAGCCCTGAACACGAAAGAAAAATGTTACCGATTTTTTGAGAAGGACATAGAGACTGTGAAACGAGAATATATTTCAATTTATGTCATGCTAGGTTATGTCAGACTGGCGTCACGGTAGCATGCAATCCCGTGGCACTCCTCGTTAAAGCGGAAAGGGTACCGCTGCTTTTGTATTGGGTATTCTGATGTTCGGGGCGCACACGGCGCTTTGGACACCGGGGAGTCCCACATACCCCCCACTGTTCTCGTGGGGGAAACGAGTAATGCGTTTTTCCAGCATTTAAAAGAAAGGTTACCTCAGATTCAACAATTTGCCAACAATTTATATATCTCATTAAAATTATTAATCAGTACGTTTACTTACTGGAGTATTAACACACAGGCGACCGCGCGGACACACATCTCGCTGTACACATTCGTCAATATCAGTGCAGCTCTCCTTGCGGCGTTCGTCTCCGGCGCCGTTCCAGCCCGTGCTACCCACGTACCCCGCCGGACACGCGCCGCACACGAACCCACCATCGATGTTCCTGCACGAGACCAACTCATCGCACGGCCGGATCAAGTCGCACTCGTCCATATCAGCGCATGCATATCCTACACAATATTATTTTAAATAATGAAGACTGTATAACATCATTTATTATTTATTATGATTACTAAATAAAAGGTATATTGTATAGTGTATATTTCAAATATTGCAGCAGACTTCAACCAAATACCACGACAATTATCCCTTTCGGATAGCTATTTTTAATAACGGATGGGACTAGCATAACTTCATTTATTAAGTTTTTCCCAAGTACAGTAACAGCCTGTAAATGTCCCACTGCTGGACTAAGGCCTCTTCTTCTCCTTAAGGAGAATATTTGAAGCTTATTCCACCACGCTGCTCCAATGGTTAGTGGAATATATATATATGACAGAATTTCAGTGAAATTTTCAGCAAGTTTCTTCGCGATGTTTTCCTTCACCATCAAGCACGAGTTATAATTACCAATTAAGCACATGAAATTCAGTGGTGCTTGTCCGGGTTTGAACCACCGATCATCGGTTAAGATTCACGCGTTCTTACCACTCGGCTATCTCGGCTTTACTTTTTACTTTTTTTCCAAGTACTATAAAGCTAGGATTCCAATTCTTATGAAATTACCATTCCACTCATAGCCCTTAGGACATCCTTCACACTTGTAGTAAGGGCTGCTCGAAATAGGCGTACACCGTCTCTCGCCACAAGGTCGCCTAGCGTCACAGAGGTTCTGGCATCGTCGTCCGTCTCCTAAATAGCCACTGGGACATGACCCACATTGAGGACCTGCAGATGTCTCTTGACATTCTACACCTGCAATAAAAAAGAAAGATTCGTTATTGCTATTTAGAACGTCTTATTCGAACCACCATTGCTATATATAAATTAATAATTACCTTGGAAACACGAGTCTGCTCGACATGAAAGCCGGACGCATTCTTCTCCATTACCAGTAAAGCCGGAAGGGCAAGTACCACAGCGGTATCTGCCATCAGGCAGATCTTGACATACGACACCTTTAACATTTTTGCTATAATTAGTAGAAGTAAGTCAAACCAATTGGCTATATGATAGTATCAAGAGACAAATGCTTCATTAAGAAAAATCTGTTGCCAATTCTTTACAAATTATGGCGCCTAATTTATTAACATTTTGCCACTGGATCACTAGTAACGTTTTACATACTCCTTACGTTAATATCATATGTTGTGTTAATTTTACCGACGAATCATTAAACAACAAAATGATCATTAATGATACTCCTGAGTGACTTCGGACAAGTACGCAGACGATAACAGTGGACAAGTGTGTCAGCAAACACAGGTGCAACTTACTCGCCTTCTATAAGATGGCAATCCGACACAACTGAAAAGATTTCAGGCGCGGATCCAACGACTTTTATATACTTTTATATTCGCAATTCTAGAGAATTTCAACCAAGGTCTTGGGATCTGCGGCCTATAATTCTATAAGATACAAACGAAGCAGAAAAACTTATTTTTGAGACGTTTCACTTTTTTTCCAGTTAACTAACTTCAAAAATTATTCATAAAATTATTAGTACTTTCATAAATGCGAATTTATTAAGACCACTTACGTCCTCCAAAGCATGGGTTTGAGCTACAGGCTGAACGACATGTCTGCCCATCACTGCTCTGTCTCCCAGGACATCGCTCACATCGGAATCCTTGCTCAGAGTCAATACAGTATTCAACTAGATAAAAAAGCCTTAAATTATTCACCTTTCTGCATACATCCATATGTTTTAATGTGAGGGAGAGAGATAGGTGTAGGGTACCCTTTGTTCTTTTCTAAACCCAAAACTCGTATGCAATTATGATGAGCGGTTGAGTAGTTAATTCGTAAAAGCCTAACAAGAACACTCACTTTCGCATTTATAATGTTTATATTATGATGTATTCAAACTGAGAATTTTATATTGACAAACAAAATATTTTTTTTACCTTACGAATCGTTAACATTAGAAGTTAGTATGTTACATACATACTCATAAAGGTGTTGTGACTTTTGTTTTGCATGAATTGTAAACACAAGAATTATTGACAGTTCGATGCTAAACTTAAACCGCTTGATATAACATAATTCAAAGGACAAGTGAAGTATTCATGTACCGTTATTCGATATCTATGTGTGAGAATCTGTCCACGCACACACACATAAGAGTAGGTTCAGACATAGAATGATTTAATAATTGTCTAAAACCCCTTTGAATGTCAACATGTCATGTGTTTGAAACACTTTTATCAGTAAAATAAAAGATACATACATGTGCTTAAATTGAATGATATAAACAAAACGTCCAAAAAAAAACAAACAAGTAATATTATTTTTAATATTTGACAATTCCTAGTAACATTTTTAATATTTGATAATTCCTAGTAAGATTGATTTTTGATTTCATTTGAAAATAATGTTTTCATTTAAGCAAATTTATAGAAATTATTTTAGCAAATTATGCTTCATTTGTAAAATGTGTTTTTCATCCCTCACACGTATAAATAGATTTTAAACAAAGGATATCTTACCCTGAGAACAAGGTCTCCGGTCACAAGACACTGGCCTGCAGCGTCTCCCATCGCCCTCCATACCCGACGGACACGGGCCGCACTCCACACCGCTTGCCGTATTACGACATTCCACGCCTGTTTAATATTCTAATAAAAATCTACGTCATACTAAGATATTTTGTATAACATCTTTGTAAATACGAGTTTTCCAAGGAATCTATTTGTAATTTTTACTATTCTCAGCATGTATATTTTTATTAATAGGAATATTTGCTTCTATATTGTGTTGTATGAATATGGAGCACCAGATACAAGTTCAAAAGTTTTCTTCAAAATTTAAATTTATAAAATAATTAAATTAATTATAAAACTTTATGAACAGAGTTTCCAGTAATCCCACTTATTGATTTTAATACAAATATAATCACTTAAGTCACAATTAAAATAAATTATCTTGAGTTACCTTAAAAGGCTCAGCCAAGGCTAATCAAGCAACTTGAAATTTAATAAACGTGGGCGGAACTTGAAACTCTGTTATGAATAAACTAAAGGTTCATTTAACAAAAAGGGATTTGGTTTGTCAAATAAAATACGTATTATTTGTCGTAACATTTAATCAAACCCACAATGATAACGTTGCTTGATTTACCTTTAACTTCTAACACTAATTATATTAGAGCAAAAAATGCCCATTTCATGACTGCCTAGTAAAATTAAATGGATTTTAATTACATTTAAAAATAATACGATAACAATCTTTAAGCAGATGTTTGAAAACTTTGAAATATGCTATTTGGTTATTAAATAACAATACGTCATTTGTAATAAGTAGTGATGAAAGAAAACTAAAGCTGAGTATAATGAGGAGTTGAATTATATCCAATACAAATGTCAGTAACCAGGATAACACGAAGAGCCAGTGCATCGCTCGACTGGAGGCTGAGACGGGATACGATTGCAGCAAACACGAAGTTGGTTTCGAAGATTATCTATATTTCCTTTCTGATCAGCCAACTCACGACGTAGCAGTTCTACTGTTTGACGAAGAAGTTTCAATTGGCGAATAACCTCATCTGAAATTGAATAATTATTGTTAACATACCTACTTGAACTTTTTGAACTAAACTATAATTGAAATCTTTAGATTATGAGTGAGATAGTGAGCGAGCCAGTGTAATTACAGGCACAAGGGACATAACATCTTAGTTCCCAGGGTTGGTGGCGCATTGGCTATGCAAGCGATGGTTAACATTTCTTACAATGCCATCTATCTATCAGGTGGCCCATATGCTCGTTCGCCTATTTAAATATATATATATATATATATATATATATATATATATATATATATATATATATATATATATATATGTATATATTCAGCTTATATGTTAGGTCGTACCATCGCAGGATTCTATATCCGTTGCAGGAATATCCCCTCTATATGATGAAGGTGTCGTTGGCAGCGGCAATGGTGGGTAAATATTAGGATCAATGTAATTATTTCTTGGATCATCTCCTTGCATATTATCTTCATTTTTTATTCTTTCTTCTTTCGCTATGAAATCTTTGACCTCTTCTACGTCAGAATCGACTGTCATTAAAGTTGGTGGTTTAAGTTCTTCTTGGTGATCACAATCTATAGAATCCCATGCTGACTTTTCACTACCGTATACTTCGACCGGTGCATTTTCTTCGTGATACTATCAAACATACATTATTTTAATATTACCCATTTAAATAGTAATTGTAGATTAAGATAAGATGTATGTTTTCAAAAAATTATTGATATTTCTTGTGGATATATTTCTGAAGGAGTGCATGTCTCAATTTACATATAATAAAAAATATCACACTTACCAATTTTAATTTCTGGTTGGCAAGTAATTTTAAAACATCATGTCTACCAGACATTGTATGCCAATGCAAGGGTTTACAGTTTGCAAAAATCTTTACTTTCGAATGTGTTATCAAGACGAGAAGATTGCCGCTAGAGCTAGAACCTAGACTCCATGAAACGGATTTAATGTGTCCTCCATTCAAACTTTCGAGTGAAACTAAAAAAAAAGTTCAAATTATCAAATAAATTCAAAGCATAACCGCATTTCATTTACCTTCGTTCTATGTCATTTACCTTTATTACTTTTGCTATTGTAAAACAGTGAAATTGAGTTATCATCAGCTCCTTTCGCATGAAGAAGTTCCTCGCGCCCTATATCGATGTACGAAGGACCTCTTATTAAAATAGCAATTTGACCATCTTCAGACGCAGATGCTGCTGCAATAACATCGTTTGTCGCTTCTGAAATTAAATAAATTTCTTTAGTTAGAACTACAATATCGGCTTAAAGACATTTATTTCTCACTTAAAATGAAAATTTACAATTATAATACAATAATAACTATAATTTGCAAAAGTGTCTCGGATACAATAAAATAAATTGTTAGAAACATAAAACAGATGAAAGTAGTAGCTAATAGAAGAAATATACTATAAAAAATAACAAAGCGGTGATAGCGGTGACACCACATTAACTACAGTAACATAAGTAACATTTTGTACATATTTCATAAAATCTTAAATATTGGAAAACTATCAATATTTCCAATGACATCGGGTAACTTATTGTACATTTGTACTCCTTCGAACATTGTATATTTTTTTCTATAGTTGGTTCTAACGTTTGGCAACTCAAGTTTGTTTCGTCTTCTTGTGCAGTGTGTATGTGTTTTTTATGAAAGCGTTATTGGGAGTGTATTTCCTATGTGATTATTTTCCTGATAAGAATGCAAGTTTTGAGTGTGAATTGATTAATATTAAGAATTTTGGTTGCTCGGTGGTAGAGTTTTGTACAAGCTCGTCTGGGTAGGTACCACCCACTCATCAGATATTCTACCGCAAAACAGCAGTACTTGGTATTGTTGTGTTCCGGTTTGAAGGGTGAGTGAGCCAGTGTAATTACAAGTACAAGGGACATAACATCTTAGTTCCCAAGGTTAGTGGCGCATTGGCAATGTAAGCGATCGTTAACATTTCTTACAATGCCATTCTCTATGGGCGTTGGTGACCACTTACCATCAAGTGACCAATATGAACAACCTTTGCTAGTAAAAAAAATTGACGTTGACGTCGTATAGCTGATAACCATTATCGTCAGTAATTATATTCCAGATCTTAGAATATATTTCACATGGGCGTTGGTGACCACTTACCATCAGGTGGCCCATATGCTCGTCCACCAACCTATATAATAAATAAATCAAAAAAAAAATGTATATTCGAATATCGTAATTAGTTTTTATATCTAATTAAAAGACAAAATCATTTAAAGATAGATTTAACTATTAATTTATTTCGATTCTGAAAACAAACACCGGATATTATTCACAGTTTATTTGTTTAAAATAGTTTAATTTTAATTTTAATTAAAATATATCTCATCTCTTATGATAAATTTATATTTCAACTTGAATATGTTACAATGTAACTATGAGTATGAACAATGTGTATGTTTAATTATTTACTTTGGTATCACGTTTGGTTGAAATTACCTCGCATTTAAAAGAAGTAATTGGACCAATATACGAGTATTTTGAACATCTATATACTAAATATAATATAAAACAAATACACGATGAAAGTCAAATACTATATAATTTTTGAGTAACGAATTGTAAATGTATAAAAACAATGATAAATATATAATCTAGAGCAAGTTAATCAACGAAGAAATTGTTACTAATGTCACAGTTCATCGAGATAGAGAAACAGAATTCGTGAATTGGCGCTGATAAGCGTACTTCAACCCACTGAACTGGTATTTTGACGATACATATATGAAATCTAATTGTTATTATGTTACCAAGTGAAGAAATACCGCAATAAAAATATTTAGAAAACCAATCTTACCAATGGATATGTTTCACAACGAAAAAACTATCTTACTAAAACTTTTCTAAAACAAAGAATTCACGATATCTTATATTATTACTAGCTTATCTAAGATCTATGAACATATTTTTTTATTACTATTGTTTTTTGTAATTTCAAATTTTGATTTGACAATATCCTTATATTAGAATTTTTATGTGTTATAATGTGTGTGTTGCCTTATTGTACATGCAGTTATCACCTGTAATTGAAGTATAACTTTTATGTCGTTGGTTATCTGATAAATAAAAAAATATATTATATTTTGTATTCGGTTAACAATTCCTATACAGAGTTGAGACTAGAACAGTCACTATCATTACCGCCAACCAATAACCAATAACATTATTCGGACTGAAGTTAAAATTAAAATTATACGCAAGGGTATAATGAATAATAAATTGAATAGGATTTAAATAAAGATTTATCTCGTTCACCAAAAATACATTTACTGTTTTTATTATAAACTAACTAATAAAAGCGATGCGATATTCATTATTTTGTCAACTGTTATCTTGAAATATAATTATACAGAATTTACGTTGATTTGAACTCCGGGTCCAAATATTGTTATTTATGTCAGAAATCGGATGAATCGGTTACATTGATGATTGATGGATGAACGATATGCGAACATAACAAAGGATTAATTTTTTTAACTGAATTTTTTTTTTTTTTTTGTTTAGGTTGGCGGACGAGCATGTGGGCCACCTGATGGTAAGTGGTCACCAACGCCCATAGACAATGGCATTGTAAGAAATGTTAACCATCACTAACATTGCCAATGCGCCACCAACCTTGGGAACTAAGATGTTATGTCCCTTGTGCCTGTAATTACACTGGCTCACTCACCCTTCAAACCGGAACACAACAATACAAAGTACTGCTGTTTTGCGGTAGAATATCTGATGAGTGGGTGGTACCTACCCAGACGAGCTTGCACAAAGCTCTACCACCGAGTGAATAGAATGTATCAATTATTAAAGAATCCGCAAGATTTTCTCTGCAAATAATTAATACCGTTCAACATTTTACAACATTATTCTACACTACGGAAGCGTCTATTTTATTGTCAGAAACAAAACCTATATAATCTATAAATATTCTAAATATGTAAGATATAAATAATAGTAGAATCATAAATTACAAATAATACCATATAATTTTTTTAAATTGAAAATTTTTAATGTTTCATTTTTTTTTTTTTTTTCTAAAATTGATTATGCTATGCCAGAAACTTTTCAAGTGCCAGTAACAATTGTACAAAAATTTCGCTTAATCGGATGAATACTGCGAATTGATATTATTACAAATTATAAATAAATAATTAATATTATTTACCAAGAAAATGACGTAACTCCCTACAAGCTATTCGCTATCCGAAGCTATTCTTAACTGGAATGACACAAACACCGTGTTTGAGTCAACTAAACTTGTGGTTCTCTTATTCGGTTCGAATTAGTTCAACTCACAAGAAAACAACTGTCTGGAACGCTTTATATTTATTTTGAGACGCAGGTGGAAAGTTCTTATATTAAATATTGAATGTTATAAAGACGTGCCGGTGAAAAGTAACATTAAAATGTTGACAGTGTTACGAGTTTTTATTTACGTATTATATAAAACCTCTTTGCACGCAAATTGTTTGGTGTTTGAGCATAATGGTAAAGTTCTAAATGGTAAAGTTTGGGCATAATAGTAACTAGACTAATAGTTAGTATTCGAACAAAGAGCAAGGATATTTTTAAGTGCTACTCTAAAACATACATCAACCGATAAATCCGTAGATTACGTCGGTGGATAATCTCATTAACTATTTAGGTACCAGTTTTAAATATTTGCAAAACAGTAGAATACATGGATATGCAATGTAGGTAACTACTTCATTAAACAATATAATTTTCAAAATATTGTTTTTACAGTAAATCAGATAAAAAAGAGCTATGATGAAACATGTATGGCGTTACATATAGAAGAGTTGTGCTCAAATTCAACATTGAAATTTTACTCTCATGGAGACCAAAGAAGTTTAAGGAAAAATGTTAGCATTTATCGTTTAAAAATATTGCAACAAGCAGATATGACGCTGTTAATTTTACTATGTGCATAATATTATTGGTCGAATAATGCTTTTAATAGTAGCAATATAACATCCCTTTGCGGAATAAAGGTCTCTTATCCACTTGAAGACAAGTTTTGGGAACCTCAATTCACCACGCTGCTCTAGTCCTAGTGTGAATTCGTGCAGGTTTCCTCACGACTTCCTTATCATCCAGCACAAAATAAAACAATCTTAGCACAAATAAAACATACGAAAACTCAGTGCTTGAACTTCGATTAAGATTGACGTATTTTATCCCCTAAAAATATGATACTTAATACTAATGATCCCCAATCCCATTATTCTTATTTAATTTGTACATGAATTTGCTATATATTGTTTTAATATTTTTCCACTTTGTACGAACACTTCGCATTCGATAACTCGTTGAGAAATACACCACATAATATATAATTACAGCATCAATGATGCGAGTATAACGGTGAGGAGGCAAAAAGTGCTCCGTATAAGGCCTTCCTGGTCCTGTCCTATACTGATAATGACGTGTACAGCTAGGATTAAACGCTCAAGATGCCTGTCTGGGATAAATTCAGTTTCGTTCGAGTTCTTTTTTTTATATATAAATACGAAGCAGGAGAAAATTGTTATGATTTTTATCATGATTTATTTTTAAATACGTTTTGTTCGTGTAATACGCTCGTGTACATTTTTACGGTATTATATTGTTTATTGGTAATCCAACAGAGATATGAAAGATACACGATACATTAATAAATACAGACAAATTAACGTGATAATAATGAGACACTTATAGTTTAAAAGAAAAAGGACTGCAACGGTTTTTGAAAATTGAAAAAAAAAGCGTTTGTGTGGTAGATACCACAATCATTCCTCTAACGCTCAAACTTAGTTTTAAATAATAAATATTATGAACCTCTTTGTTCATTTAGGTGACATTGATTATATACATAACAATATTTTTATTTTAATGTAATATTATGTAACAGAGGTGCGGTACAAACACAGCAGGCATTCAAAAGGTATTAGATCGTGGGCGAAAATTATAATAACGTGGGACTGACTCGCCTATTATAGCAACGCAGAGTACAAACGCAAAATATATATATGAAAAACATTACGTAGTCGCTAGTTTGAACTATTTTGGTGATAGGCGATTTTTAATACGAATGAATCATACACATATTGGCGTGATGGGTAAGATACTTACCTTTCACGCCGCAGGTCGTGGGTTCGATTCTCACCCAGGATAGACATTCGTCCCGAGTCTGGGTGTAATTATCTATATAAGTATAATAATAATATCCTGGGACATTATTCACACAAAGCCATCTGATCCCAAACTAAGCAGAGATTGTACTATGGAAACCAGACAACTGATATACTTACATAGACTACTTTTCTTTTGTAAATACATACTTATATAGATAATTACACCCAGACTCAGGACAAACAGACATGTTCATGCACACAAATGTCTGTCCTGGGTGGGAATCGAACCCACGACCTGCGACGTGAAAGGGAAGTATCTTACCAATCACGCCAAGAGGTATGTATTTACAAAAGAAAAGTAGAATATACAAGTATATCAGTTGTCTGGTTTCCATAGTACAAGCTCTGCTTAGTTTGGGATTAGATGGCCTTGTGTGAATATTGTCCCAGGACATTATTATTATTATTACTATTACAAAATGTAATATGTATGTACTATGTATACTATGAGACAAATTAAGTAATCTTTACAATATACATGTATATGACTCTCCTCTGTGCGCGTGTACCTATGTCATGGAATCTTCCTAAGCGGCTGAACCGATTATGATATATTTTTGTATGTATTTGATTTGGATGTTAGAGACCTTGAATGGTTTAGATCGGACTCATTAAATAGGATTCCCACTTTCACGCGAATAAACTGAAGACAAATCATAAGTAAATAAAGATCAAGCTTTATGCGTAAAATATTATATATAAATATATCATAAAAATATCGTTATAGTATTTGAAGCAGACTAATAACAGGAAGTGTGCTTATTACATATTTTTTATTTTAATCAATTACCTTCATTGCAACTGGACAATATTCTTACGAGGTAGTATATTATAAGTCTAAGCTTATAATATAATGTATATAGTCTAAGCTAAAAACATACACATATCTACTTAAGCTATAAATTGAAGGTACTTTACAAATATATTCTTAAAAAAATAAATATAAAGTTATATATTCACAACTTGCATTAAGCATCATAATGTTAGCATCATTCAGAGTGATGACTTAATAAGACGTAAACAACAATGAGCCACTCATATTCAATTTGCAATCGAATTGAATACCTAAAATTTTAGGCTCTAAGAATTATGACCTTGTATTACAAATCGTAAAATGTTTTATGAAAAACATTTATCATTAATTTACTTTTAAGCTTCCATATCCATGTTATGTACAAAGTATTATTTACTTTTTACGTACTACTAATTTAACTTCAAAGAGTATTACTAGCATTATACGCCGCTTTAATCTTTAATTCGCCCAATTTTTATATAAACTTTTTAATTTTTTAATCTAATTTAGTATTTTTTAATGCAGTTCTTTTACGTATGCTACCGCCAAACAGCCAGTGTAAATAAAGACACAAAGGACATAAAATCATAACTCGTACAAGGACGAGGTGACGATCTAAGGAATGGCTTAGAATGTCATGGCGCCAATGGCTATAAGCGTTGGTGACCACTTACAATCAGGTGGCAAATATGCCAGTACGCCTACTCATTTAAAAAAAAACACAAATAATTCGACATTATTATTCCACAAAAACAATGACCCATATAATAACATTAGTAAGAAGCTAGTGACGTATTTTATCAAGATCGACCTAGTCTTTAACCTCTGCACGAAACAATGAATCAGGCAAACGCATATATTTGCACCTATCGCAGTGCAAAACGTAAATTTGTTCTATCGCTTATATTATTTGACAAAAACTATAGACATAAAGAGACAATTATAGATGCAAGGAAACAGCTTCAAATCCCGCCAATTTTTCACAGCTTTCTCGGTGGTAGGGCTTTGTGCAAGCTCGTCTGGGTAGGTACCACCCACTCATCAGATATTATACCGCAAAACAGCAGTATTTTGCATTGTTGTGTTCCGGTTTGAAGGGTGAGTGAGCCAGTGTAATTACAGGCACAAGGGACATAATATCTTGGTTCCCAGGGTAGGTGGCGCATTGACTATGTAAGCGATGGTTAATATTTCTTACAATGCCATTGTCTATGGGTGTTGGTGACCACTTACCATCAGGTGGCCCATATGCTCGTCCAACCTATTAAATAAAAAAATAAAAAAAAATAAAAAAAAAACCTTGGGTTATATTTTTCCATTTTAGGTAGGGATCTCTAATTTTTCTGATCACTAATTTGATAATAAAACATAGCCTATGTTACTCAGTAAAGATGTAGCTTTCTAATAGTGAAAGACTTTTTAAAATTGGTAATTTTTTGAGTTAAGTCGTAACAAACAAAGAAACAAAAAATCAAATCTTTCCTCTTTATAATATTAGTATAGATGTATATACCTATAAAAATATTGAACTATAAAAGTGTTTGTTGATGAATTTTCGAAACGTTCGAAACGTGTGTGACTGATCGTTCTTATTTGTTTCTTCAAATCTACTTATAGGAATTTTAGGTCGAGTTAGAGTTGACTGAATTAATTACACCTCTTAGTAGTGTAATATGCCCTTAGCCAGTCTGCCTTTGCATAATTAGTTTTACTTCTGTTCTGTTAAATCGATTAATGTATTCATTGTGTGTTAAAACGATTAAAATTATATTCAGTTTGTGTATGATAGTCAAAATAGATGCTGAATGAATGAATTTTAACTGTTGTTTTATACATTAGACAAAAACAAATTAACTTTTTTTAGTAACGAATTGTATGTTACTAATAAAGTTACAACATCAGATAGACAAGACTCAATAAAGTTGGTTGGTTTAATGAAGCAATAATAATTACCGAATAAAACACACAAAAATTTTATTTCAAAGATTCGACATAAATCAAATAAACATACGAATACTTTTAAAGTAACAGCTTTTTCTTCAAACAAAGGGATCCTGTTACGGTAAACATTCCGTTTTTCGAAATAACTGATTCATATAAGTGCAAGTTCACACAAACATGCTCTTGCGCAAGTATTACCCGATATGGCTACCGATACAACACCATCTGGTCCCTGACCCACTGACTTCTGTCACTGGCTGATTGACCATTGAATATCATCATAATGTGATAGAAACTTGGCTGGTGATAATACATAATGCCGTTAGCATATACGGAACAATGTTAATTTTTTATATATGTTTTTTTATGTGTTGTAATATGTTAATATCGTTATATGATTTTTTTCTGGCGGTTACATATATAAATTGATTTTTTTTTAACTAAATTGTAACACATTTTCATAGACAATATTTAAGTCTAGTTTTCACTATTAATATCCTGATGATTTATTTTTTCATAAAAAATAAGGTTGATTTTTTTTGTTTACACACTGTACAAGTTCTGTTAGTACTAACGAAGATTCGACCCGTCGAGTATGTCTCAACGAAGTGTAACAAATAGATTAGAAGCGGCTGTTCAGGGCAAGGTTAATATGGTTATGTTGTCTTTGACAAAAAAAAAGTATTAAATTATATATCATAAGAAAAGATGCTTTTTAATTTAATAGTTTTGTTACAGGTTTTTAATATTCCTTTTCGAATAAGTTCGATTTTGAATTTACATTAACTACATTATGACAATTATATAATTAGTAAATAGTTTCGATAGGTTTCACATTACTACACTTCCGGTATAACCTAATTATGAATACCTAATTATATTCTGCGAACTATCCTCACTTTTGTGTTTATTTTCTATTTCACGCCGTCTCCCGCTCACTAATGAGTACGCAAATAGTCCCAACCTAAGGGTTTGTTAGCTGCCATTTTTAAATCAACCTGTTCTAAATTCAAATTTCACCGTAGACATTAGGCAATTCTTTTAAAATTCGTTATGAAACTACGCCTTATAAATATTCCGCCTATGAGAATAATTTTAGGTTTAAAAATATTTAAATATTCTTTAAATACTTGTATTTAATAATGTATACTAACCTTCGTCTAATGTGAGCGAATATGAAGCGGATGCAGCAATAAGAAGCACTAAAACTTGCTTCCATACGGCTTGCGAAGCCATATTTCCTGTGAAGTCGTAAATATAAAATATCAAAATACGGGAATATATTGAATTAATTTAAAATTATCTCGATCAATATTAATTTGAAAAATGTTGCTAAGCATACAGATACTTTTATTAGTAGATTAAGTTTGTTAATATTACAATTATAACTGTTTTTCAATTATATGTAATTCTCTGTTTATGATTTAAAACTGAGCATACATAAAAAAATATGGCCACGATGTGTAAGTATTATTTTATTAGATCTGTACAAAACTATGAAAAAACCAAAATTAACTTACTGAGCAAATATTATAACAAATATGAGTAAATATTTAACTTATATATATATGTAATATATTTATTAAAATATAATATCTAAAGCCATTATGTAGCAAAGCGGTACGATGGATTAAGTTCTAAAAGCTTATTCCTGCATAAAAAAGAAGTTTTGACCCAAAATCGAGATAATAATTCTAATAATTTAAAGTAACCGCTATTTTTTATTATAATAGTTTAATTATTTTATAGTAGTTTAAGTATATATATGTACTCAAATTTAACTATTACCATTTATTAAAAATCTTTTACCTTAATCCTAAATAAAAACACTAGATTTTAAATCGACAACTATTATTATTGAATTCGAATTCGGCCAATCACACTTCGCGAAAATTTCGATACAGTTGCGAGCTTTTCGTAGCGAGTGCGCGTGCGCGAAGTGCTTACGCGCATACTCGACTGACAGCAATCTTGCATGGGAAGTGCTGAGCTTAGTTATTATAGTTCATTAATACAAATATTATCATTTACCTCTAGGGTCTACTACTATAATATACTATGATATTCTTTCATTCGAGTAATTTTTTAAGCAAACCAAAAATTATATGATATAGAAGAAGTTAAAGCTTCAACTTGCAATATTAAAAGTTTGAAAACAATATTTCTTTCATAAAATAATGTATTAGTAACATATTTACACTTTAACAATCTTATTAATATTTTTTTCTAATTCATTAGAAAGAAAGTTGAAGAACAGCCTTCAACATCATTTCATCTTATAATAATTATATACAAAAATATTCCCTAAAACATAAAAATGCTTGTCCAATCAAAAAAACATGAACAAGATCGTAAGCATAAATAAAAATACAAAAAAGTTTTTTATCTTTGAAATCGGACAATTAGCTTTGATCGTTGCACGTAATTATATTTTAGTTAAAAGTAAGTTAAAATATCAAACTTTAATAAAGTTAGTTATAGTAATAAAAATATGTATAATTTAGTTTTGATTTATTTACACTTTATAGAGTTTAGATAGATTTTATTAATAATATCTGTATTTTATTTTTATCAATGAGATTTAAATACTTAACTCAACAGCAAATTGCTTAGTATATTGGTGTAAAAGAAAATAATCATATTGACCTCATTCAATCCA
Source organism: Nymphalis polychloros (assembly GCA_905220585.2). Taxonomy (NCBI): domain Eukaryota; kingdom Metazoa; phylum Arthropoda; class Insecta; order Lepidoptera; family Nymphalidae; genus Nymphalis; species Nymphalis polychloros. The sequence goes on along the minus strand of HG992258.1, from coordinate 9,502,303 downwards.
CTTCCAGTAAAAATATCTGAGAATAAAATAAACGTAACTTTAATACTTTTTTACGAACTCAACTCACTAAGAAACAGAAATACATAGTTTCGTTGAAACTGAAATAGAAAAAACTTACATATATTTTTTATCTTTTGTGCCATTTTATAAGGATATTTATTTACAAAAAAATAATACCACAAGTTACAATTATCAGCGAGAAGATTCATACGTGTAAATGTTACATTATAGATGTAAATTTACTATGGTAAATGATACAACAAATCGGTAAGAAATATCAATGGCAATACTTAACCAATTGTCTATAGTCAATGTTTGAGTGTGATTTGTCTGCAATCCTAAATGTCATACATAATAGAAGAGTAGTATTTTTGAGCTCAAATATATCGGAATGGCTGAAAACAGAGAAGAAATTCTTGCAAATTTTCAGGTAAATATTATACATTTTATTAATACCACTTTATGTGAGGTGACACAGTGTTTAAGTTTTAATATGTTCAGGTTATGTGAGATACAAAAACAGTGACTGTTAATTCTCCTTTATCTCTTTGTACTACGTCTTACGCGAAATTATATTGTTATTATCATTGCTGGATGTAATGTACAAACATTATTCCCTTTATTTTCCCAATAATGGACGCCATTTCACGCTGTGACGACGTTTTTTCCTTGAATCTTTCAAATTGTTCTTTGTGCTCTCTTTTAAAGTTTACGTCTTATTACGTGAATTTCCAAGGTGAATATTAGATTTTTTTTTACATTCCTCTTATTGGTTGTGCAACCTTTTAAGGAAACTAATCCTTAGTCTTTGTCTGATAATAAATAAATGGAGAATTGATTTTGTTTTCAGGGTATCACAAATATAGAAGATGTTGCAGAAGCAATATTTCACTTAGAAGAAACAAATTGGGACTTACTTGTAAGTTTATTTACATAATTAAAATCATAACTTCCCTACTCAATATTATACCATACTGAATTCTATCTGACCTTTACAATTTCACAAACAAACAATTATAAATAGTATAAACGTTTCATCAGTAACAGCCTGTGAATGGCCCACTGCTGGGTTAAGGCCTGTTCTCCTCTTTTGAGGAGAAGGTTTGGAGCTTAATCCACCATGCTGCTCCGATGTGGGTTGTTGGAATACACATGTGACAGAATTTAAGTGAAATTTGACACATGCAGGTTTCCTCACAATGTTTTCCTTCACCGCCAAGCACGAGATGAATTATAATCACAAATGAAGCACATGAAATTCAGTGATACTTGCCCGGGCTTGAACTCACAATCATTGGTTAAGATTCACGCGATCTTACCCCTACTACCACAGGCCCTGGGCCATCTCGGCAACATTTCATGTAAAAGCCCTTAAACATTACTTGTTAGTTATAATGATTATTAAAAGTGAAATGATTTTTCACTGGATATTGTATGTTTCATAGTTTCTGAGAAATTTTGTATTTTCAAGTATAAGTATATATAAGTACATATAATTAATCAATTGTTGATTACAGTCAGCGATCAATAGAGTAATGCCTCAAGATGACAACAATTCAGCATCTCAGTCCAATGACACTCATGATGTGGAGATGATAGATGACGATATATCTGTGATAACTCTTAAAAAAACACACCCCCCTGGTAAGTAAAATAAAAAATATTTTTATTTAAGTACAAAGCAAGAAACTGCCTTTGTCCCAATGCTGACCAAAGGCTGCCCGATCAATAAGACAAATGCTGGCATGCATGCAGGTTTATACACAATGTTGTGTCTCAGATCCCATGGGTATATTTCAAAAATCAACTAATATTATAAATGCAAAAGTAACCGATTTTGGTAAGAAATTTGGTAAGAAACTAAATTGCACCCCAGAGAAAAACATCAGCTACATTTTTTATTCCTAACCATTTTTTAACCCATAACATGCGGTCAAAAACTAGGTGAGCTATAAACATTAGCTAACCAATTTATACAATGAATTTTACAATATGACATGCATATTGTTTCATAAATAAAATAAAATAGCCTTTATTTCCAAATCCAATTTCAAATTTACATATTGTTGTCCTTTCATGGTCAAACTATACAATATTAATAGAAAGGGACTATCCTTTCTTCTTTTTTTTTTTAATTAGATTAATCAAGTCAATATATATTTTAATGTCAGAAATTCTAAAAATATTGTTTAAATATTATTTGTATATTTGCTGTTTTCTTTTTTTTATGATTTTTAATATGTCAGGTTAGTTTGGACGCCCAATGTTGGGCAAAGGCCTCCTCCATGTCTTTCCATTTTTGTCTGTCGCTCGCTATCCGCTGCCATGTTATCCCTGCATATTTAATTATATCATCCTCCCAACGTGTTATCTGTCTTCCGCGTGTTCGTTTTCCATCCCTAGGGTACCAGTTCAGCATCCTTTCCCTCCATCTATCTGTAGTTCTGGCGGTGTTTCCTGCCCATCTCCACTTTAGTCTGTATACGGCTTCTACAATGTCAATTAATTGTATTTCTTTTCTAGTTTCGTTTGCTTTTATTCTGTCATTAAGCTTGAGGCCTAGCATTGATCTTTCAGTTGCTCTTTGGAATGATCTCAATTTTTGAGCTACCTTTTGTGTTAAGGGCCAACATTGACATCCGTACATAACTGTAGGCAGTATTGTACTATCAGTTACCTTTTTCTTTAGAGGAGTGGGTTTGTCACTTTTAAGAATTTCTTTGTACATCCAATATTTTTTCCATCCTAGCGTAATCTTTCTGTCAATTTCCTTGTTTATTGCGTTGTTAAATGATATTGTTTGGTCTTATTCATCTACATAGTCAATGTGTCGACTAGGCACTGTTGTTTTTATTTTCTCCCCATTTGTCATTATTTTTGTTTTCGTTGTGTTCAAGTGTAAACCTACCAGTCTGCTTTCTTGTTCTAGGCATCTAATCATGTGTTGGATTTCATCGTGGGTCTCAGACATGATTACTATATCATCTGCGAATCTTAAATGGGAAAAGTTTTCACCATTGATGTCAATACCTAATTTTTGTTGTTTCCAGTTTAAGTTTTTAAATATTTCTTCTAATACAGCCGTAAATAATTTTGGTGACATGGGATCTCCTTGTTTAACACCACGTTTTATTGCGAATGGTGCTCCCAAACGTTCTAGTTTGATCTTTCCAGCAGCATTTTTATATATTGTTTTTATTATATTTATATATTTTGTCAGTATTCCTTGTTCTTCCAGAGTTTTCCATATGTGTAAAAGATCGAATCAAAGGCCTTTGTATAATCGATAAAAACAACGTACAATGTTTTCTTATATTCCTTGTATTTTTGTATAATTTGTGTCACTGTAAATATATGGTCAATGGTTGTAAACCCCTGTCTAAAGCCAGCTTGTTCTAGGGATTGCTGCTCATCTAAAGAGTTGGAAATTCTTTTAAGTATGGTTGTTGAGAATAATTTGTATAATGTTGGTAATAAACAAATTGGTCGATAGTTATCTATAGTCCTTGGGTCACCTTTTTTAAACAATAATTTTATTAAAGAGTTGAGTCCCATTCTGATGGAATTTTTTCTTGAGTTAGTATAAGATTGAAAAAATCGGTTAAATGTGAAGACAGAGGTTCCATCATGGCAATAATAGAATCATTAGTGACCCTATCTTCGACTGGGCAGAAAAATAAAATTTTCTTTAGATTTTTAATTGCGTACTCTATTTCTGATTTTAGTATATAGTTCTGGCACCGTTTCCGATTCTTTTGTCCTATATTCGTTGTTTATCCCGTTGTAAAGCTGTTTATAAAATTCCGTAGCTGTTTCGATGATGTCTAGTCTATTGGTCACCAGTTTACCTCCCGGATTGTTGAGGCTACGGATCCATTTTTGAGAATAGTCAAATTTTCTGAAGCTGTTTTTTGTAGAGCTTCTTAGTTCGAGCTCTTTCTGGATTGAATCCAATTTTAATTTTTTCTTGTTTTCTTTAATTCTTTTTCTGATTTTCTTATATACTCTTTTAAGCCGCTTTCGTTGTTTTTTTGTTTTATTGACTATATTTCTGAGCTCACATCTTTTTTTAATGAGTTCTTCTATATCATATATATATGACTTAACGCAACCTTTGTCGTTTCTTGGTAAGCTGCCTACACTCTCAGTAAGAGCTTATGCTTTCCGTAAGGTAGGATTTTATTATAAAGCCAATACCATTTCTACCACTTTTATCGCCTCTGTACATCAATAAATAGTTTTCTTTTCGTATTATATGCTCTCCCTCTAATTTCACCTCCGAGATCCCGATTATGTCCCAGTTTAGTTTTTTCAGAGAGAAATCCAATTCTACTAGACGGGAGGTTGATTTCAGCGATCTAACGTTGAATGTACAAACGTGTAGCTTAGATTTTATTGGTGTGGTCGTATTCTTATCACTTTGAGCAATTTGACTTATTATTTTACTTTTGCTTGTAGACTGTTGACATGGAGGGTTTTGATCTTTATCTCCCGCGGCGACCACCCGTCTTGGGAAAGACTGTTTGAGATATTGTTTCATGCACTTATTTAGATATCTCGTAATATTTTGAAAACTATTAGTCCATATAGCAAAGTATAAAATTCATAAAAATGGTTACAGAAACATATTTATAAAGATAGATATATATGTTGTAACTGATGCTTGATCGTTTTGAAGCCCTACAAATTTTTCGTATGAAGAGTTTGTGTATATATGTGATAATTTTGCCAGTATTTGCTTTGAAAGCCCTTGGACTAACAGTTTTCCCTCTAATGATCTTGGTATATAACCTGAAACTATTTATTAATATAATATGGATGTTGCATATGATCATTTTAGTAGGACTCTTCCTAAAATAAATCTAATTAATCTTATGGTCATCCCTATTTATAAACCATGTCATTGTTGTGGTTTTCATCTTCATAATATTCTCTAACAATGTTTGAATGTTTGAATTTATATGAAATCATTAAAAAGATACATTATTATAGTAAAGCAAGCGGGATTATTAAGCTAAAAAATACTCTCAATTAATCTATACACATATGTATATTAGGTATACAATCAATCGTATAATATTCTATATTTGGTGCTATTTTGATATTTGAAAATTTCGGACTTCATCCAATTTCAAATCTCTACTATTTAATATACATGGTATATTTGACCACCAAATAAATATGTGTTTATTTACAGATCGGGAGGATAGAAATCAAGCTTCAACCTCATCCCCTAAAAATAATTCAGTTGACTTAATAGAGTTACAAGTTCATTGTAATAATAAAATACATGAAATTAAAATATCTGGTGCAGCGACTGTCCGTAAGTGATACTAATTATATTTTCAAATTTACCCTCTTCCATTTAACTTAGCGTTAATACCAAAAAATTGTTAAAAAATGTTATATGCTCTATACTAAACTAGAGTTTACAGGTATATAAAATTTGGTTCAAAGGCCAGTAAATAATTTTTAAAAAAAACAAAAATTTTCTGTGCATTGTAATTTTGGTGTTTTTATTTACCACCAATATGAGATTAATTACAAAAATTAAGCACATGAAAATTCTGTTGTGCTTGCCAGTGTTTGATCCACAATCTTTAGTCAAGATAATTTTTTTGTTTATAGAGGATCTCAAGAAGCAATTAGAGTTAGCTTGCGGTGTACCGGTATGTAGGCAGCAGATATCTGGGCTGGGTGGCTCCCGGGCAACTTCTATGGCCACACTCTCGAGTTTAGGACTTGCTCGCAACGGAGTTTTGGGGCTCAAGGCTGCAGAACGACTTATGGATGATGATGAGTGAGTGGTTTTTCATTCTTAAACCAGCAATGGAAGATATGATTCAATAAAGTTGATGTGTTTTGATTTACTTAATATCATAAAGCTGCATGTTTTATATTTCTCTTGCACTAATCTCCGTAAAAATCAATATAATTTGAAAATTTAGATAGCCTGCCCTTTTTTGAGGAAAGCTATATTACAACCATCACCATACACTATTTGATTGCTTTAAGTCACCATGTATGCCTACATGTTCTCTCCGACTGTGGTTAGGCACTAACATGCTTATTATCATTTTAATTTAAACAAATATTAAATTATTTTAGAGAATTTCTACCATAAAACACCATTATTATAATAAGGTCCTCCAGACCGATTTCGGCCACGGCGGCCAATCTCAAGAAAGATTAGCCAACTGCGCAGGACATATTATAGTGCACAAGTGTGTGCGCAAACACAGGTGCACTCTCTTTTCCTTAGCTCTCATAATCCGATGGGACGGCAATCCGACACGAGCGGAAAGAGTTCAGGCGCAGGACCAACGGCTTAACGTGCTTTCCGAGGCACGGGAGTGTACACACTTCCAACTTCCAGACTCCGGGCTGCTACTGAGAATTTTCTGACAGAAAAACCCAATAACTATTTATTGCCCCGACCTGGGAATTGAACCCAGGACCACCGGGTCTGCGGCCTTATATCTAGCCACTAGACCAACGAGGCAGTCACACCATTATTATTGTTGTTCTTAAATTATTTAAGTTATGCCAATAACATTTCGCTGGGTTTCTAAACTAGTATATTACTATACACCTTACAAATATTCTTATTACACTAGCCACTAAGCCAAAGAAAATCTACAAAAAAAAAAATTCTAAATAGATTATTGTTATTTTGTTCTGCCACCAGGGTAGCAGAAAGATTAACAACGACATATGTTCTACGAGTGAAACATGATCAAAGAGAATATACACTTAAATATCCCGGCACTAAAACTGTTCAAGAAGTCAAAAACGATCTCTACTCACTCACAGATATACCAGTTCGACATCAGGTAAGAAAACACTTTAACTTTGTTAAATAATAATGTTGATATGTAAGAACTTGCCCTATTATTATTTTTTGATGTCATTATTATATTTAAATAAAACTATACCTAAATTATTACTGTAAATTTACTATTATGACATTTAAAATATATATAATATATATAATGCAAGTTTAAAAGTAGAATCATAAAATACAAAGCTACAAAAGTTTGCTACAATTAGAAATAAATATGTGCGTATCTATATAGATTTATATAATTTAGCTTATACGCTATATGGTAAGTCTAATTTCATTTGAAATAATGAATTTTATTCACTTGATTTTATGAACACTTTTTGCAACTCATTGTCCTAATAATTCTGGAATTATCATATTATGTACTTAATATTCTGGAATTATCTAGAATTAAACTTTAATTATATAAATTTGTAGTAATGTATATGTTGATTTACAGGTGTGGACTGGCTGGCCGACTGTGACAGGATTAGATGACACGGTACTAGCCATGGTTGGTTTAGATTTACCTCAACACGAATTAACCGTCAAACGTGCACCCAGTAAACAAAGAGAATACAAAAGAGTAAGTCACTTTTTCTCTTTTATACCAAGGCATATCATTCTATCATAAACTAAGCTACGAATTTTCATTTTGCTGTAATCATCATCATCTTAGCTCCATACTGTTACCATATTAACCATTATTAATCTATTATGATCTATATTTTAAAGTATCCGGCTCGAAGGACCATCTTTATCGAAAATGTGGCCTATTTTAATTTAAATAAGCTTATATAAACAAAAAATACATAATAGATTTAAAAAAGACAAAATGAATGATCAAGTGATTAAAAACTACTCATATTTTCAGATAGTAGTCGAAAGTTCGGATAGTGATAATAGTTCAGTGGAAGAAGTTGAAGATGTAGACAGTTTTCCCACAGAAGATGACATGTTTGTTGATGTACCATCAGAACGGTTACAGCCACTCAGTGAGTAGTTTACAACTATATTCGTCTGAAGCTTATTTGTATTATTTTCTTATTAAGTCTCAGACTCGATACAAAGTAAATCTTAACATATAAGTCTTGTATAATGTTAAATAATAATTAGAAATGATAATATTTCTTTCTTAGTTAAAAAATGTTTTTTCACATAGCCCAGTATAGTTTTAGACTTTGCCCAAATGTGATGAAAACACATACATATATGATGATTAACATCTCTTACAATGCCATTGTCTATGGGCGTTGGTGACCACTTACCATCAGGTTGCCCATATGCTCGTTCGCCTATCTATGCTGTAAAAAATTACATTTATGCGTTTATATAAAAGATTACTACTTACTAAAAAGTGATTGCAATTTACTACTAAATACTATTAAAGTTGCGTTGCTTTCCCCTGCAATAATTTCCAACGTCATGTTATACAATAGTTTTTATATGTATGTATCAATTTTTTAGTGTCTGAACATGTCGAAGATGAAGCATTAGGTTGTATAGAATTCGCACAGCGCTTCCGTGCTCGCTATGGACCCAATACGCCAAATTTCTTCGAAGGTACCTTACAGGATGCTATTAAGGAGTCCTGTCTGAAACCTGCTAAAGAGGTGAATTTGGTGCATTCTTAATAAAGCTCAGAAAGTAATAGTGCGTACTATCAAGTCACTTCGTGAGCAAGTGAAATTGCGAAATATTATCTTCTTGCCTACATATATAGCAATTGCTTAGATGTTATACATAATAATAATTGAATTGATTTTTTAATTTTTAATATAATATTATATTAGTAAATTGATAAAAATCAATGGATTTAAATGCATATTAAAGCTACAGGTAACTCCTGTTGTAATTTATTTATTTTAAGGAAGACAAACAGTTAAAAAATACACAAAAAAATGTTATAACTGTATAATATATATTGTATAGTACATTATATATTATATAGTGACTATAATAAACAGATATTAAAAATACAGGAAAAATTTATTACTTTTACAAAATGAATATTAAATAGTTTAAAAATTTTAATATTTATTTACAGAGAAAGCTACTAGGAGTGTACTTACATCACGAACAATCAGTTCTGTCCAATGTGTTCTGCGCTCAGCTATTAGGTTGTGAAACTGTGCTACAGACTCTTGCTGCGAACTTTGTTCTCTACGGATGGGATCTTACGCATCCACATAATAACAATATGTAAGTATACGAAAGCGTAAGAAATCCTATATATTCACCGTGAGTAATAAATAAATCACTATGGTTATTGGTCTTACTCAACTAAATCTATATTTATACTATGCTACTATATACTGGTTATATGTATCGTATTTATGTGAGTACAATATTACTATATAAACGGAGTTATACTTTTCGCTCTGAAGTTAGATTTCCTGAAAATATTGATGAAATGCAAAACAATAGAAGACCCCAATGCAACATTAAATTTCTTTAAATATATTACTGGTGGTAACTTAGTGTGATTAGTGGAATGTGATCGTGGTGTATGTGCTTGCGCAGGCTGCTGACGTCGATAGCGAGCGCGCTGGGCCCCGTGGCCAGCATGACGATCCGCAGCATCCCCGTGGAGCGCCTGCCCGCGCTGCTCATCATCATGCGCGTGCGCTCCAACACCGAGATATACTCCGTCATCAATGGTCAGCGCTGACGTCACCTCATATTCAAAATATTACATCAGTTTATAAACAAAGTTTTAATTTAATCATTTTTATGTAGGTAACGTTGGGGTGTCAGAATTGGTAGGCAGCCTAGTCGAAGCGTTAGAGAGATTCGCGTCGCAACGTGAGGAGGACGCGCGGTTAGAGAGGGAAAGAGACGCAAGACAACGCGTCAAACGTGAGCAAGACGAAGCGTATCAGCGCAGTCTTGAAGCCGACAGGTGAACCTTTTTTCTAACATGCATAAAATATAATTTTATATTTAAAATAATGTATTAAATCTAACCTTATATCTATAGGGCGAAAGAGGAAGTAAAAAAGCAACAAGAATTAGAAAGAAATCAAGAACTAGAGAGAGTAGAATCAGAAAGACAAATAGAGGAAGCGAGAAAAGAGGTACGTAGTAACAAAACAGGTGTTTTTTTATAGCATAGGTGGACGAGTATTTGAGCCATCTGATGGTAAGTGGTCACCAACGCCCATAGACATGGGCATTGTAAGAGAAACTTCGCTTACATCGCCAATGTGCTACCAACCTTGGGAACTAAGATGTTATGTCCGTTGTGCCTTTAATTACACTGGCTCACTCACTCTTCAAACCGGAACACTAAAAAACCAAGAACTGCTATTTTGCGGTAGAATATCTGATGAGTGGGTGGAACCTACCCAGACAAGCTTGCACAAAGCTCTACCACCAAGTAAATGTTGCGTTGTGTAACTTAAAAAAAAAATTGTTACGTCATAATAATGATTAATACTAAAGAATAAAATTTGTAATGTTCGATTAATGACTATTACAGCAATTAACTATATGAAAAATCCTTTTCGTCAACAGGCGCTACGTGCTGGAGCGGAAGCGCGATTACCTGCGGAGCCAGCCGAAGGCGATGGAAACGTGGCGCGCGTGCGCGTGCGTCTGCCCCCGCCGCACCACGCCTGTCTCGAGCGACGCTTCCACGCGTCCGACACGCTCGCCGTAAGTACCGCACGCACGCTACGCCGGACGTCTGCCCCCGCTGCACTACGCCTGTCTCGAGCGACGCTTCCACGCGTCCGACACGCTCGCCGTAAGTACCGCACGCACGCTACGCCGGACGTCTGCCCCCGCTGCACTACGCCTGTCTCGAGCGACGCTTCCACGCGTCCGACACGCTCGCCGTAAGTACCGCACGCACGCTACGCCGGACGGCTGCCCCCGCTGCACTACGCCTGTCTCGAGCGACGCTTCCACGCGTCCGACACGCTCGCCGTAAGTACCGCACGCACGCTGCGCCGGATGTCTGCCCCCACCGCACCATGCCTGTCTCGAGCGACGCTTCCACGCATCCAACACGCTCGCCGTAAGTACTGCACGCACGCTGCGTGATAATCAAGGGGAATGAGGGAGGAGCCTCAGTCATTTCGTTCGCTACGCTGTTAGGTTACCATACTAATATTTGATTTTTCAATATTCGAAGCATTATCTGGGCCCAGTTTAATAAAGCTGACAATCCGACATATATGTAAAAAATGACAAAATTGTAGAATTGTCGCGCTTAGGTTGTTTAATAAAATTGACAAATATGACAATTATTTCTGACAATTGTCGTCGATTGTCACGACAATTATGTCGACTTGTGACATAATATTTGCAAACAAATTTGTTTATGAAGCTACATGCGGGTAAAGTAGAAAAATGATATGAATAGAAATTTCGAGTTTGTTTTGTTTTGTATCGCGTTCGAAATGGAAATGCACAAAAAATTTACAATTTTGGGCCTTATTTATGATAATAGAAATACCTCACTCATACGAATTCTTTGGAAAGTTAAGTGACCAATTGACCCAAGATACAAAAATGGAAACAAATAGCCGAAGAAATAACAGCATTAGGTTACATGGCAATTTCTTTTTTTTTTCTCTCTGGAAAAACGCATTTACGCTTTTCCTCCAAATGAAGTGTGGTGGTGGAAGGGGGGTATGTGGGGCTCACCGGTGCTGAAGGCGCCGGAATACCCACTAAAAAACCAGCGGTTCCCTTTTCGTATGGTCGGGGGGCGCCACGGGTTCGCTTGCGCATGCTACCGTGACGCCCCGAAACATGGCACAATTGGCGCAAAAGGACCATGGTAAGTTTTATTTTATTTTAACTTGTCCTAATCCCTTCAATTCGTATTTATTAAATATGTATGTTAGTCCGTTAACCGACTTTAAGGGTTCTTTGACGTTTGTGGAGATTCGAAGGTCGGGATTTCGATAGAATTATATAGAAAGGGATGCTCCACAACCTTGAAATAAATCACACAATTAGCCAATGAATTTAACTTACGTGTGGAGTATTCGAATTTAAGATAATGTTTATGGATAAGTGTAAAAAAAGTCGGAAAAATCACTAAAACGTGTAAAATCGCACTTACTTATTGAGACGAAATTATCGTAATCGTCGAGAATTTAGAAATGAATTTTATCAAATAATAAAGTTAAAACTATAAAGAAACGTCTGGAGTCTTCATTTTTTAATAAACATTTTCTTATTTTTTGTTATAATAAATTACAATGAAATTGTACGTGTTTTATAAACGATAACCCTCGCAGACCAGTCGGCCACGCGCCTCCGAAGTGAGAGCACATCGGTTTGCGCCGCATTGATAGATCGCGATCGAACCGTGTACTTACACAAAATCAATGTGTGCGTAAATAGCGTATTTAGTATTTATTTGAACGTTTTAGTTGTCACCGACAGTTCATCATAAATTTTAGGACGCGCACCGGCTTATGTATTCTGTTTTTTTTTTGGTATTTTTAGTGTTTTATCATTTGATACGATATTTTTACTGATAATATTTTGTATATTTTGTAGTTAAAATAAAACATTTATTTTTACAGTAATAATAATATTGTTTTTATTATTTTAGCTTAAAATGTTTGTTTTAGTTTTTGTCACGTCAAAGCGCCATATAGTGATAATATACGAAACGTTTTCATGCGCAGGTATCTTACTTATTTATCTACACAGGAAAATCTCGCGACAAGCTTTTTTGTCATATAAATTGTGTAATGACGTAATATAATGAATTTATTAAAAGTAAGTACAATTTATACACTAATAATCACGCTGTAGCAGTACATCGCTACCACAACGCATGCCGCAATATATGACGTCATCATTTGAAACAATGGTCAATGAATAGTTCAAAAGAACTGTTTATCTGAAACAAAACACTCGCACTCGATAATCGATATACAACTCTGTAACAAGACGCTCGCTACGATATTTATTTGTAACAAGACGCTCGCATTCAATAATGTTTATATAATGTTTTTCTTGTATTCCTATTGATCTATTTTTATTTCACTTTTTGTATATATACTTGTTCCGTTTTTTAATAAAGCATTCCACATTCGTCTTTCGTAAATTTTTTTTTATTATTCCACATTACGACATCAAGAAGTTTATTTATACCAAACTACTCACCTCAACGCTATAGATATGTATTTGACAACATTTCAAAATCAGTGACAATAAAGGTAAAATATAGTTTAGGAAAAAAAAGTGCGACGACCCCACTCTGCATACGTATATGTGTGTGTGCCGTGCCCGAGCCTCGATCGTTGCGACAGTAGCGCTAAAAACGTAAAACTTCGTGCGGCACAACGTCAAAGAAGACCCTTAAATAAAAGAGGTTATCAAGTAGATACGTATTATATTGCGTAGGTACGAGTTCTTCGTTGGTCCAGTGACTACATGTAAGGCCGCGGACCTAGGAGGTCGAGCCAATAAAATGTTATTGAGATTTTCTGTCGAAAATTCTCAGTAGCACCCCGGAGTCTGGAAGTTGGAAGTGTGTACACTATCGTGCCTCGGAAAGCACGTTAAGCCGTTGGTCCTGCGCCTGAACTCTTTCCGATCGTGTCAGATTGCCGTCCCATCGGGTTATAAGAGTTATGGAATAGAGAGTACCTGTGCTTACGCACACACTTGTGCACAACGCGCACATATGTCCCGCGCAGTTGGCTAATCTCTCATGAGATTGGCCGCCGTAACCGAAATCGGTCTGGAGGACCATTATTATTAGGTACGAGTATATACGAAATGTTCGTATTATGAAACGATTTTTTTCACTTGATTTTTATGGATCTTTCAGGAAAAGAGAGATAATCGTCTGCAGACTGAAATCATAGGAAAGGATTCTCTAGGCATAGATGGCCTCCAAATACCAGAATATTCGGGGTCAAATGAAACACAGGTATCCGTGCCTGTTTTTATCGCACAAACACCTCCTCAACCCCAAAATCCAAAAAGCAGAAAATCACCAACGTGAATCAAATATAAGTGAAGTTGATAAATCAAATGACTTGTTGCATTTAAAAAAACAAAAAATGGAAATAGCTGTAGAAATTGCTAAGGAAAAACTTCAAATTGCAAAAAGAGAAAAATATAAGTTAGATTTGAAGCTACTCAAACTTGAAAAAAAATTAAATGTACAGCCATCAGAATTTACACTACCTTTGTTTCTACAAAACGTTCAAGTTATTCACGCTAATAGTCTACAAAATGAATAAATTGTTCAAACAACACAGTCGGGTGCTGATATAAGTATTCATTACTTATATCAGCAACCGACTGTTTTGTAATAGCAAGATTTTGATATTTTACACGAGCTGTGAATGAAAGTTTTTAGTCCTAATCAGCTATGTATTTATTATAATAAGCACATTAATCATTCATTCATATAGTTGTATTAATGACTGCAGAACTGCATTCGCTTCCTCGTCAAATACTTCGTCCACAGTGTTGTAATCTACAACTATGTCATTTTCATTTCCGCTAATATGTTGTTCTAAACCCTATTTAGAACAACATTTATATAGCGTTTAGCAATCTGAGCCTAACCGTTTTTCAATATTATGCAAAACAATGTAAAATAATATAACATTGCTTGCAATCATCGGCTGAACTCTTATGTGATTAAGACATGGATTTTTTTTTCTTTTATGAGTCCCAAAGAATTTTCCACCATTTTCTGCTGTATGTAATGCTGTCCTTGGTATTTGTATTGGTATATCAGGCATCATAAGCAACTTTTCAAACTATATCCACTGTCTCCCAAGATTATTGCGTTTTGGAATGGTCTCCATCCACTTTCCCATGTCTGTGCTAAAGAAGAACATCTCATCACTCTGGAATCATGAACAGAGCCATACCATCTTGCATATGCGTAGAAAATGTCTAAGTTTGGTCCACCCTTGTATTGATTGAATGGTTTCCGTTTCGATCTACAAACGCAGATTCATTTTGATGAGACGCATCTAGAGGAATTAAGGAACCGTCAACAATACCAGCTATTCTAGGTATCCCATTATGCCTCATGAAAAGTGTTGGTATTCGGTTACAATTATCAGGCCAGCGAACCTCTTCTGCGAGTAATTCAGCAGTCACAGCTCCACATACCTTTCTTATGCAATGATGTACGGTTGCTTTACTAAGCCCATGTGCATCACCAATAACGTGGTACTGTGAACCACAACCCATCCAATACAAAGCGCATAAAATTTGCTTATCGGGTGTAAGTGCTACGTTTCTACTTGTAACGTGTTCAAGTCGATGACCAATTTTATCAATTAAATATTCTACTTTAGTTTTACATACCCGGGAATTTTCTTTAAAGCAGAAATCTGTAATTGAGAATGAGAAATTGATTCTGCTTGTAAATGATCGTCGTTGCCTCCTCGATCCATCTTACTGCTCGATGTGAGTACATTTTTTTGTAAAAAAACCTTTTATAAACCCTTTCTTACACCTTCATAAGTCAAAATATCATTTCGCGACAGAGGGTAACGGCTCCTGTCAGAATTGTCAGACAATTCTACAAATATGTCAATTTATCGTGACAATTTTCTGTTTTTTAAAGCAGCATTGACAAGTTTTTCGCGACAAATTGTCACCTGTGACCGAGGGGCCCGTTTAATAAAGCTGAAAATTCGACAAGTCCGACATATGTCAGAAACCGACAATTCGACAATTTTTCTGTTTAATAAAACTTACAAGTGACAAAATTGTCACGGTGGAAAATTTACAAAAATGTCGGTTTGTCGCGACAATCCGACATTTTTCTTTTTTAATAAAACTTTGTGCGACAGGTGACAATTTGCCGCAAAAAAATTTGTCAATTCTGCTTTAATAAACAGAAAATTGTCACGACATATTGACTTATATATTTGTATTTTTTTATGTTTTATATTTTATTAGTATTAAAAAAGGTACTTTTTTTTAAAGTTTTATTATTACTATTATTTTCGTTATTTAAATTTGTATTACAATTTATATACATTTTATATTTTGTTTTGCAATATGTCACTAATTTAACGCACATTTGCACAACAGAGTATTAATTACCATTGCTTACCTTTTTTATAGTTCCAAGTTAATTTATCGAGTACCTACCACATTTCTTTCTTTCTTTATTATTATTAATTTTTTTCATTAATGCGGTTTAGTCATTACTTTATGTGCTTGATGTGGTTTCCCATAATTGAAGGAGCAAACATCTATTTCTATCTATACTTCTATATCTATCTATACTAATAATATATAAAGGTGAAGAGTTTGTTTGCTCAGATCTATCAATGGAGCCCATTTCAGTGGTGAGAGATTGATACGATCGTGTCATAACTTTTCTTTCGCGTCAACGCCGCTGTACGTCGTGCGCACTGCGCACGCCGGATGTGTGACACGCGAGTGCTTATTATATAATAAACACATGTGAATAAAACAATACGAGCTTTGTACTGTACTTCTATCATCTATTAATTTAATGGTTTTTTATGAAATACAAAATAAATTCGAGTAATGTGATGAGGGTTTAGTACGCATGCGTTACGTGTGATAGAAAAAGAGACAGAATGCTATTCTGTCATGTCTCTGGCTGCCGTAAATTGAACAGAACAACGCAACCATTAAACCGACGTACCCTCACTATTGTTGTTGAAAGCTCTGTGTGTATGGATCGCGCTCGAGCCGACAAACCGTTTAGACGTGTACGAGTAACATATTATTGTTATCAATGTTAGATGTTTCTTGGATTACCCTCTTGTTTGCTTGTTTATTGGTTTTTGTTGTTTTCTGTCGTGACATATTGTATTGGCTTTGTGTATGGACTTTGATTAAACGCGTTTACATATGACAAATATGTCAAGATTACACCTGTCGATATTTGACATATTTGTCACTTTTATTATACATTTTAAGCGCATCAATTCTACAATTTGGTAATTTTTTTACATATATGTCAGATTGTCAGCTTTATTAAACAGGGCCCCGGTTGTGTTTATATTGTATAAAAGAACACACTATTTGTTGTATTTTGTCCAAGTTTTACAACCTGTGTCACGAGATCTCCTATTAATATATTTTCTTTTCTTTTTTGTTACAGGCTTTATTAGACTTCCTCGCATCGAAAGGTTACCCACAAGAAAACTACAAGGTTATCGCTAGCTGGCCTAGAAGAGACGTAAGTATTGTAGGATTAAAAAGATGTTAATTCAATTAATTTGTTTGCAAAGAGTTTCATACGACTGCTTCATGGATTTGTTGTAATATAATGGAATAAATATATATATTAGCCAGAGTTATTTCCATAGTATTAATATAAAACCAATCCACAGCTCACAATGGAATCTCACAGCAGTACACTAAAGGCGCTCAAGTTATACCCGCAGGAGACGGTCATGCTGGAGGAACGATGAATGTGACACGACACAGCTGCCGCGGAACGTACATGATTCACGAATAAAAAACAGAGGGTACCGATTTCGTACAGTTTCAACCTACCCGCCTTTCACCCAACTTCGACCAACTTCGTTTATTAAACATATGATCAGTTATATCTTATTTTAATGTATATTTGTCCACGATTAATTTATTAATTTAGAATTTTTTATTTATTTTCCCATAGTAGACCTACATAATATAGACCGAGAGATAGTGACGAAAAGTTCCTACTTGTCGTATGTTACAAGAAGATCCTTGTATTTTTGGTAGGCAATCAAAATAAATAATGTTGACCACAAAATGTCATACTCAGACAAGTATCCCTGCAAATTGGTGTGGTGTTTTAAGCAACTTTTGTTATGTAATTACTGCGGAGTATACATTCATGAAAAATATCACTCTATATATTGTTTCAACGGCTCCAAATGGCCTATTACGCTGCTTAGAAACATTAATTTAATAATGGAAACTGCTTGTTTACAGTATAGCACTTGAATTGTGGAAGTTATAATATAATGACATTCAATATAATTGTCACATTTCTGGTGGAGTGCAAAGGTGGTGATGTGCTTAACTAATGTTATTTTTTAAACATTAGATAAATTGGAATCCTTCTTTTTTGTTTGTCGTAGTACGATTCCACAAAAATAAATAGGATAGTGACTGAAAACTCACACTCGCGCATGTTTAGAAAAAAATAAAAAAGATATGTGCCATACCCAACATTGTCAGATTTATATCTATTTTATAAAGATAAATTTATATCTCTTTTATATGTGACATTGACAGAATATTTTGCGCTCAAATAGCGTACACGTCAAACGTCAAACAGCGTAGATACACGCCAGAAAAGGAAAATAAATAATAAAGATAAACGGTAAACAACATTTAAGGGTTGTAATAAACCTTGCATTATAATTCCATTGTGTAATTTTTTGCTGGGGTTGAGCAGGTAATTTGAATTCTTAAAATGTCTTTGTGATTGGTTTGAACGACTTATCTTAAATGATTAGTGAAATATATAATATACTGTCTGTTATAAATCAAAACTTATTGGGATTAGGATGATGAAACTTATGGGGTCATATCAATCCGCCATCTGATATGGAATATATAGAAGAATCTAAAATAACAAAGCGTTTGGAATTCGTAAATTATCCAACAAGCCCAATTAATCCTCGAGCGATTACACTTCAATTACCTCTGTGACTATTAAATTAATTTAATCAACCGAACCCTGAAGGTTCGATATATTTATAATAAATTACTAGATTTTTTCTGTCACTATCTCCCGGACTCATGGTATGTCATCCACATTTGTAATTTACAGAATTTCTGTAAGAAATTCGAAATACTGCTAACTAAATATATATTTGTACAAAATATGTTATTAGAACTGCAAGAAGATTCTATGAACGTAATATTTATAAAAAAAAATTTGTCGATGATAGAATTTCCTTGTGGAGATAATAGTTTTTAATTTTCAAAAAAATATAATTACGCTGAAACTGTCAACCTTGTCACTCGTTGTGCTAAAGAAGTCTGTCGAAAATATGACGTTCGTTAACATTATTTAGTAAATATAAAAATAATAGTTCATAAAATATTTGAATAAACAACGATACTCGCATGTGCGTTTTGGTTGGCGACTGTAGATGAAAGTGTTGATAAAAATGTAATATATATATTTTTTTTGGCTTTATTTATCTATCGTCTAATTATATTTTGTACAATATTATCGAAGAAATGTTCTCACTGAATTATCGTGGTCTTGATTTACTTAATATATTTATCTGGCGTAGATATATAATTATATTGGTTAATTTACAAAATTGAAAATAAAAATTGAATGTGTTTTCCCTAATTAGTGTAATAAATGCGTCTTTACCTCAAAAGATCCATATTTAGTTTTTATCGTTCCCTATATAATGAGTAATATTTTAGTATGAAACTCGTATGAGGCCGCGGTATGGTCGTAATTCCATTGTGTTGATTCTGTTGAAGACAATTTCTTAACTAAAAGTCAAAAGTATAGCTATCTCTTTTACACTTGAAGGTTAAAAAAGACAGCGTGTTTTAGTTCTGTCTGTATTTAGTTAACTACAACGGAATTAGCGCCATTGATTAATGAAATATAGAATTGTTTCTTTGTAAACAATTCCTGGTTGAATTTTGTACCTCAAGAGCCTTTATCCGTTCAATTAGTGGTTTATGTATATTTATATAAAACATAATTTGCTTTATTCCAATTGCAGAAGGCGTAAAGATAAACAAACCTTATGTCTACACATTTCATGTGATTCTTATACACGTGATAAACAGTTCTTCATTCAAATATCTATACATATAGTATATTACTTTTGCACTCGATTACTTATTACTGATATTCACTTTAATTTTATTTTTAAAGTTTTGACAACGCAATGAATTTTGCCGCCATTCGAAACTTCATTTCACAAATACCACAGATTATTTAGATATTGATCAATTATATCATTACAATTCATGGTCAAACTTGTTTGTTTATATTTACTTCGTCTGCCATTTGAATCGTCTTTATATTCATTGCAAGGCAATGACGTAATGCAGTATGAATTATATATTACTGGTAGAGGCTAGATTTGCAAGATAATACCGGAAACTTTTCATATAAACGCAATATATTAAAAATTATATTTTATGTAACGAAAGTAATAATTAGTACTTAATACAAAAAAGAAAAGTAACAAGTAGAAAAACATATTTGTAAAGATTTATAAATTGCCTACATAGTTCAGTCTTAAGAACTGTCTTCGAAATAATTATTGTTCTAGAAATTGAGGAACATGTGAAAAAACGTCCTTTTAAATTATAAACATTACGCTTGCAAGATAGCCTCTTGCCTCGTATCCATTTTATAACTAAAAAATAAAAATCCCTAAATTTATTCATCGCGAATAGTAAAGTATCACCATTCTAAACTACAAAGCTAGTTCAGTTACTTTCATCAGCTACTGACTATCATAATGACCCTCAAATCAAGAAACATTTCCAATACACATGTTTTTATTTGCATTAAAGCAGTATTTCCAAATTAGTCTTCTTGCGTACCCCTTCAAGAAAGAGTATCCATATATAGCAGAAATGATTAGGAGCAGCTGATCGTTTGTAAACACATAACTTGAGACTTGCTGGACCGATTCTGGAAAAAATCCGCGTTAAATTCAAATTGTTTGTTGCGTGATTGTTATGTATATTGCGCTAGCTCGGTCAATAAATTGCACGCGTTCATATAACGCATGGGGTATGGGTAACGGCCACGCGTAACACTATTTGGCAAACACTCCATTAATGTTTTAAGCGTTGAAGCAGAAATGTTACCCGTCGAATCGTTATAGATTTCCAACTATTTTTATATATGATGCTATTTAATCTGTGACATTCAGTTTTCTTCGAGTTTCAACTGTTTTGCGTATTAAACAAATGTATGCGAGGTATCAACTAACAGTACGATGCATAATCTAGCTCAGCTACAGAATTTTTAACTTTGTAATTTTTCACCGAATCACATGACTGTAAATGTATTGAAGGACGTTATGTACTCTAATAAATAAACCAGACGGAAAATATTGTTTTTATTTATTTATTAATAATTAGTATTCAATTTACTTAAAATGCACTCTTAAGCAACATTAAAATCTAAATTACATGTTTTGGGAATCGTGACTGTCGGATAAAATAGTGATTAAAATTAAATTATAACACATTACAATACAAGTGAAAATTACAACTTAATACAAGCTGAAATTGCAGTTTCATCAGCTTCACATTAAAATTATGAATTTAATTACAAAATTTTATTGGTTTCTTCTGAAATCTGTATGTTAAGATTTCGCCAATTAAAATGAGCACAGCGAACACAATACCGACAGCCAACATAACCAGAGCCATTGAAAACTCTCTCAGAGTAACTGAGAATATGCTACTGTCAGGGGTCCGGACACACGGCGGTTTAGGCTCGTCCCACACCGACTTCAATCTATGCATTAAGCCAGATTCAAATATTTTACGTATTCTGAAACGATAAATACATTATTACTAGATCACAGGTTCAGCTTCCTATCGGGCTAGTAAAAAGTCATTAAGTGCTCCTGTCAAAAGATACTCTTTAGCAGTTGGCAGTTACAAATTTGACATAATGCTTCCGTGGCTAGAACACATAAATAATGCAATAATTAATCTTTTTCTTGTCTTCGCTCAGAAATACAGCCGAAGCCGAAATTGGTTTTATGAATGCTTGATGCAATGAACTGCTTTCGTTGCGTAGATTTTGAAAATCCATTATTAAATTATCTCGGGATCTGAGAACTTATATCTATCCACTAGACCAGTAAGGTATTTTTTTATTATATATGTTAAGAATGTTAAAAGAGATGTGCGGTGTAACTAGAATAGACAAAATAAGAAACGATTATATCAGAGACAGTCTGAAAGTAGCACCAATAGATGAAAAGTTGAAGAATATTAAGATAAGCGTGGTATGGGCATGTGATGAGAAGGGATGAAAAATATGTTACTAGAAGGACGATGATTATGAATGTTGATGGATATAAGGGACGGGGGAGGACTCAGAAAGTGTGGATGGATTGCGTAAGAAAGGATATGTGTATGAAAGGTGTAAGTACCGGGATGACGAGTGACAGAAAGAAGTGGAAGAAAAATACATGCTGTGCCGACCCCACGTAGTGGGATAAAGGCAGGAAGAAGATACAATGAAGATCACGTTTCAATTACGTTACTTTTAATGAACACCTCAACCGCTAATAGGCAAACTGTTTCTCTCCTTACCCGACTGCGACATGTTCTCTATATGGCGAGTCTTTTTGCAAGACAGCCGCCATATTTTGCGGAGGATACAAATGGATCTCATGCGCATCACATATCTCCCTTTCGCTAAAGCTCTTCTTCATGATACGATACGCGGTAATACTGTCCACGTGGTATGCGAAACCACCACGTTTTACTAAACGCATGCCGTATTCTGGTTCAAGGAAGTTATAGTGACGACTTGTCACTATCTTTCGATGGTAAAGTTCTAGAGCAATTGGGTCCTTTGTACGCTGTAAGGCAAAATTCTGTCTTTGATAAAATACGAAAAAAAAATAAAAAAAAATGCGTAAAACAAAATATATATTTATGAGTTTGGCGTAAAAGATGTTTATTTAAGACATGGCAACAATGCTAGGTACCTTTAAAGTTATAGTTACTGGATAACGGCCATGGAAATGATAATATGAGTGACATATTAGATTCTAAAAAATAGTACAGTCAGTCAGACAAAGGCTATTAAAACAAGCCTGCTTTTTTTCTTTAAGATGGGAAGAATTATAAAAATGAATAATAGCATTATTTTTTGCAAATTAAAATTTATCTATATTTACAAATTAATACCTATTAAAAGTCCTATATAACGTACCATACATAACGTTTATGGTATCTAGCCTTGGTGTTCCATCTCAGTTTTCCCTATCATTTTAAATTTATATCCAACCTATGTACTACTGTAATATGTAGGTGTGTAAAGATAGATAGTAAAATATCTTGATTTTTTTGTACATGCGCTACGTTATTTAGGAGTAAACTAAAAGAGGACACATACACACACAACATAAAGGAAGTCACCCAAACCTTGAAAAAATCTTTATTATACAAAACATCTTCGACTCCCGCCTTGAGACCGCTATTTAATAGATCCTTGAGGTTTTTAATGCTTTTAGGAGGCTCACGGAGTAAAGTGGATACGACTGTCGCATTATAATATTGATATAAGGTTAGTGTAAAGATAAAAGTCATGAAGATGACGATTTTCATTGATGTTGAACCCCTGGTCAAAGTTGTGCCTAAAATAAGCAATAAGAAATTTAAATTTGGAAGTTCCTACATGATCACTGTTTACCTCCACTGTGGAAAATACTGTGGGTTATTACGGCTGTGCCATTTATCCGGAATTGCTTATAAACTTGCAGTCATTTCAAGCAGAAGCGTATTTTTATTTCTATAAATTTGTTTGGGTCATTATGTATATATAAACAGTTTCGTTTAAATGCCTCCGTGGAGAAAACTTGTAGAACTTAGAAATTTCTAAGGGTGCGGGTTCTAATACAATCCAGATGAGCAACTTTATATTCTTAAGTTTAAATAAATGCTTTGAGTATAGAGTGGTATATTGAAAAAATCGTAACAAAACCGTACATGAGACCAACTGTAGAAAGTAACATGGCATATTAAATTCCGTATCCTTTATATCCGATCGAGAAAACTTAGCAAGTTTACTTAAATATATAATTACAAAAAACATTCACCTTGTTGACTGATAGCACTAAATATAAATAAAAATGCCATTGAAGACGACGAGTCCATATCGTCTCCAGCAGTTTTTAAGGCTTTAATTTTAAACATTACGCACAATATTGAACCAGATAAAGCCAACACTGCTAGAATGCAAAACCAAACAGCAGCGGTTAGAGGTCGAGTGTATATTGAATAAAACCCACCCGGGTATTTAGGATGACGTAGAATAAAACAGGGTCTACGAAACAAAAACATTATTTTATATTCATTAGTAATGTAGAACAGCATAAAATTAAATTTTCTTAAAAACGTCATATTTGTATAACTTTACTTTTTTATTGAGGGTTTATACAGAACGGTCATGCTTATTAGTAAGAGTCGTACTGTCCGTGATTTTCGATACCTATTTATACAATTCTAAAGATTACATACAGGTATAGTTAGTAAGTTTTTAATTCATAGTTAATTATTTGAGGCATATTTATGTACAATACCTTGATTGCCACGTAGGTGCTACATAGTCGATGAACTTCGCCCTATCCGACCTGAAAAAGACCGGCGTGCCTCCAATATCTGCCTCGCGTCTTTGTAAAGCGCCCACAACTCCATCAAAACTTCCATTGCGTAAATACCCCCATGAATTGGTTCTTTGTAGTTTATATCTATCTTAAGAAACACTTATGTAAAAAAACGTACATAATTCTTAAACAAATTATTATTGGCGTTAATATTACCTATGATTGTATATATTTTCCAGATATTTTATCAAAGTATAGAATTTCAATTTATGTAAGGAATCAACAATTA
Organism: Nymphalis polychloros; assembly: GCA_905220585.2. Taxonomy (NCBI): domain Eukaryota; kingdom Metazoa; phylum Arthropoda; class Insecta; order Lepidoptera; family Nymphalidae; genus Nymphalis; species Nymphalis polychloros. The sequence continues at coordinate 9,477,912 of HG992258.1, read as the reverse complement.
CTCCCGGCTTTGTGTGTTCTAAATAGTGTTCAAAGGTTTGGTTGACTATTGGATCAAGTACCACAACAGAACAGTTTAATACGACTCCCGTCAAATTCGTTCGTGCATTTTGGTTTGCATACAGCTTTTGATTCCAGTATCCCAAATAATCAACAACGAATGTACCATGTGTATAAAATCCGTTATTGAAAACTTCATAGAGATAATAAGTATTGCTTCCGCTATTTTTTATAATGACAATAAAATCAGAGTTAATTTCAATTGGATATTTTGACAAGGTATTAGACGTAGTTGTTAAATTATTAGTATAGATCAACCAAGTATATGATCTTTTAAAAAATCTTTTATCTATAATTTCAAAAATGTTATACCAAGAGGCACAAGATGTATCTAACATAAAACCGAGCTTTGAATGACCGAAATACTCGATATGAGAAGTATTTAAATCTGTCTTTAAACTTGTGACTTTTATATTATTTGCAATAAACACTTTCTGAATAAATACAACTTTAGAACGATTTTGGCAAAAAAACATCACTCCATTCTCGATACTTTTCGATTTAAATATATCTACGAATATAGATACTGCCGAAATCGAACAAAATTTATATAGTAACAATAATGCAAATAAATTCATTTTTACAGTCTGACTTCGTCGAACATATAGAAAGCGAAGACATAAATCGTTGCGTTTTATCAAAATAGTCCTGACAGGAAAATTGCTGAAAAGTGATTACTGTCAACGTAAAACAAACGAGTAATAATAGTTTCTCGATGTTTGAATGATAAATAATGTTCAGAAGCGATTTTAATTTCAAGTGTGCCCTTGATCCATGTCAATATGGCGCCCTTTTAGTTTTTTTTTTATTAGTAAGAACATTTGAACGTTATTTTTTATTAATGATTAACAAATAAGGAAATTGTATACTTATTTTTAATGTTTACCTCAAATTTCAGAATATACTTCTATACTTGAACAGAACAAAATATAACGTTTTCAGCATGGCAATTTTGTGTAATATGAATATAAATGTTTATGCCCCTAATCCCTACTTATTTGTCTTGGATGGGATTCAGTTGATGAAATTAAATTTATCAAAAACTTTTACTTTTCTTAGTGCTCTACAAAATAAAGATATCAATTAAATAGCCACACTTTATTAGAACTTAGACTATGCATCAATAGCCTATAATAATTTTGGTAAAATTTAAATTATTTTGAAGTATACATTTACTTAATAAATATAAGCAGAGATAAGAGCTGTTTTTCTTTTTAAACAATATTTATTGCACAATATAACAAAATAAATAATACCAAATATTGTTATGATTATTTATAACACCATTTTTTAATAAATATATGTTGAGAAAACGTCTTGGAAGGGAAATTCAGCAGTTTCAGGTACTAAGATATCAGCTAAAAAGCATGCAGTTCCAGCAGTACCTTCATACAAACTTACAGGATTATCGGGAAGCCTTGCATCCCTCATAAATTCTTCAGTATTCATAAAATCAACAAATCGAATAGCTCTATGAAGATATTTCTCTTCACCAGTCAATCTGTATAAAAGAAGAAATACATAGCCATTACCAGCTACACCGTGGCATATGCCGGGTCCCTTACGAAGCAAGCCTTTCTGCCAAACTGCATCACCAGCTTTGATACAAGCGTTAAGGAACTTTTGATCTTTGAATACTAAATAAGCCTTTGCCATTAAATAAACAACACCAGGTGCTCCGTGACACCAGTGAATGAGCTTATGGTCTGATAAACCAATTTCTTCCATACAGCAAGGCCAGTTACCTCCATCAGTTTGTAAAGAAGACATGAAGTGAACTGTTTCCTTTATATCCTGAGCAGCTGATGTATTGAAGTCCAAGTAACCAGGCACAGACATAAGCATCTGTAAAATAAAACTTAGTCCATGTGCAGCACCTAAATACTCAGTATTATAATAGTGATACATCAATGGACATGGACTTCTGTGTCTCTTTGAATATTCCCTTCCAGACATAACTATTATATCGCAGACATTATATAGCTCCTCATTAGAAAAGATCTGTGTTTGTATCTCTCGACTTAACCAGAGAGCTCCAGCTAAATATCCAGCTCGACCGACGAAAAATTCATCACCCCCGCATTGAAGAAATTTTGGGTTTAAATAGTAATTGTAAAGAGATTTATATGCTTTTATATATTCAACGAATTGTTTATCTCCTATTTCTTTCTTTAAGGCCGTCGCAAGAGCGTACGTACCAGCATCGCCAAGGAGAAATGAGGTTTTATCACCCGCTGACGTTTCCAATGCAGGGGCGAGATATTCTAGTGATTTCTCGATATAGCTGCTCCTTCGTTCAGATAATAATGAATTCTTTGACAAATAATAAAACATGAACGATATACCGGTTACTCCGACATACAACCCGCCCTCAACATTTTTATGGGTTGGTTGTAATCTTTTCGTAATATTACTAAGAAGTTCATTAATTTGATTTATTATTTCATCTTTGTTAAGCGCTACTTCTCCCGGCTTGTAATCTTCGTAAGGGTTTGGAAAATAACGCACCATTGTAATTCCAAATGGAGTTAATACAGATAGAAAATTACGTAAGGATATAAAGGAAGAAGAAACTTTTTGTAAAATTTTACTCATTAATTATTGTAATTTAGTCAATTACAATAATTTAAATTAATCTTAGACGATTCAAATGTCTTCGTTACTTTTTGTTTTCATTTTTTTCCTAATATTTGTTTTCGCATTTCGCTACATGTCAGTGTTACCAGTATTCAGTTTAGGCAACATAACCAACGTTGCAAACAATAATAAAGGTAACCATAAAAATCATGAAACATGTAAAATTTAAAATAATTAGCACATTTGATATCAATTACACCTAATTTTCCAATTCTGTACGCATAATAATTTGTTTATAATCTATTTTTTAATTTCTTATGAGTTAAATATGAGTTATTTTAAACTGTACAGTAAATTATTTAGTCACTTAGCAACCATTACCGATTTTGATAAAATGGAACAGAACTGCCTTTTAAACGAATTTAAAGTGTAATATGAAACGGGGCCAATATTGAACAAATTTTATACAGTTTTAAATTTATTTTAAGCTAATGCCCATTACATACAATCGTGGAAATGTAATATAATATTTATTTTAATCAATGTGTAACCAAACTACAACGTAATCCTTCATATTGCGAATATAACTTTTTAGGTAAGAAAAATAGCTTTTCATACAAGAGGAAGATCAGCGCACTCTTTTGATGTTAGTGGATCGCGAGTTGATTCAGGAGCAGGTGGAGATGGACGCCAATTTCTTCAAATACGACCTGCTTTGGCAGATCATCGCACTACAACACTACAACGGTCTAATACAATATTATCAGGGTAATTCAAACTTTCTAAGTGTAAAATATGAAATATATTTTTTCTTCTAAATGAAATAGTAATGGATAATTTCGTTATCGGGATTTACATTAAGAGTATTTTTTTTAATATAAAATTATATTTTACGTATAATATTTATAAATATTTCATGTAAATATATTATATTGAATAAAAAACAAAATATTATATACCTACCTACAACCACGGTCGTATACACAGGTCTTGCAACTTCAGTATCGGGTACGTTGACATACTGATGCTGTTAAGTTCAATTTACGGCCGCCAGAGGCATGGCAATTCGCGTAATAATTATCCCGAACATTTTTTCAAATCCAAACAAAACAGTTAAATAACAAAACAAAAATAACAAAAAATCCGCAAAACTCAACAAAACGATAGTAACAGCCTGTGAATGTCCCACTGCTGGGCTAAGGCCTCTTCTCCTATTGTGAGGAGAAGGTTCGGACCTTATTCCACCACGCTGCTCCAGTGCGGGTTGGTGGAATTCACATGTGACAGAATTTCACTGAAATTTGACACATGCAGGTTTCGTCACGATGTTTTCCTTCACCGTCAAGCACGAGATGAATTATAATCACAAATTAAGCACATGAAATTCAGTGGTGCTTGTCCGGGTTTGAACCCACGATCATCAGTTAAGATTCACGTGTTCTTACCACTGGACCATCTCGGCTCAAAACGATATAACAATGATTAAATAACACAATACTTGGGAGAGAAAAATATCAGCTTCGATAGAAGCGACGTAGTTCCTCAAGCGGATGGTATTGCGAACTAGCAATTGTTACACACTCGCACCTCATCTCTCACCACTGAAATTGGACTCAGTTTCCAGACCTGTGTATAATACGACCGTGCCTACAACTACCCCCAATTTGCTACGATACATGTTGTCATGTGAAAATTATTAAATTTGTCAATTTAACTAGTAAATTCCTTTGATTTCAATTCAATGTAAACTTATAATTATTAGGAATAATTACGTGTGCAAAGAAGACACCAAAGATGAGAATATTAGCTTACAAGCCATTGGAGAAGGCAAAGTACAATTATCTCGAACTCCGCAGGAGAAAGATCGCTTACCCGACAGAATTAGTCTTGACAGGTATTACCAACCGTTTAACTTTTAAATTTTTACAAAATAAAATATTAGTAATACCAGACACCAGAGAAAGTTGGTATTGAGTAAACAAATATTTTCAGGCGGGGACTTTCGTCAATACCTAATATAGTTGGAGAACCCGGATTGCGTCTTTTGTCATTGCAACATAACTTAATAAACACTTTATCTGGTCTCTCTCCTCTTGATTTGAGTAAACTTGTATTTCTCGACGTGTATGACAATCAAATAGACAAAATTTCTTCGCTCGAGAGACTATTCAGCTTGAGAGTACTGTTAATGGGTAAAAACAGGTACATAATTGTATTTAAGGACTACTGAATTTTTTTTATACACAATTATTATAAATAAATATGATAAATAAAAATGGGTAACATTACAGAATCAAGAGAATTGAGGGATTATCGAATCTTCTAAAGTTAGAAGTATTAGACTTACACGGTAACAGGATAACAAAAGTCGGAGGCTTATCTAATCAAAATGAACTCAAAGTTCTTAACTTAGCTGGTAATCAAATAAAATGCATCGGACAAACAGATCTTCAGGGCCTTGTATCATTGAGAGAATTGAACTTAAAACGAAATCGCTTAAGAAAATTACAAGGCTTTCAAAATACTATTAAATTACAAAAACTATTTCTTGGAAATAATGATTTACAAAGGTAAGCAATTTGAATGTCTGAATATTTTATTTAAAACAAAAGTATCAAATTTTTATGACTACTTTTACAACTTTAATGGCTTTTTTTAATTTAGTGTAGAAGACGTCGCGTCTCTAGCAGAAGCTATGACATTATCAGAAGTTTCTTTGGATAATAATCCAGTAGCCTTAGGTGGTGATTGTACTCCATTTTTAGTGTCTTATCTTCCAAATCTAGTTACACTAACCAACATGCACGTTAGTGAGCAGGTGAGAACAAAATGTGTATACTTTTGATTAATGCATTTATTTTATTGAAAAGCCAGCTTACATGTATGTTTGCTAACAAGAAACAAATTATTTTACTTAAAAAGTATTCATGCCTTAAAGTGACTTACAATAATACCGTTACTTTTTATATAATTATAAAAAGGTTCGTAGAGCTGCAATGGCTTGGCGGAGTAACAAGGAAGCAGCACATGCAGCATATTGTGCACTTAGTGGGTCTGCACAACAAGCAGCTCGTCGTGATCAAATAATCCATAATGCTCGAACTAATTGGGAATTACTTAGGTTTAGTTATTTTTCTTCTTAAATAACCACACTTTGTCATTTTAACACTATCAATGTATATCACTATATTTTTATCCATTTTAGATCAGAAAATAAATGTTTTAGTAACACTACTAGCCCAGATAAACAAGTTGACATTGGAAAAGAATTTGAACTGCAAAATTCATCACCAAAAGTAACTCAAAATGATGGAACACAGACAGTAGAAACGTCAGTTATTCCTGATTTAATAGCGTCTACAAGGCACGTATATGTAGAAGATTTAGACAATATACCTAATAATAGTGATACAAATATTAAAGCCAAATCTGATAAAACAAATCCAAAGCCCCTACGTAAACTACAAAGAAGCTCAACTGCTCGTAAACCTTCAGATAAAAGAGTAAATTTTTCGGAAAGAAGTGCTTCACAAGAAACAGATGCTTCGCATTCAACGTCTACTAGTAGCGATCTAAGATTGCCACCAATTTTACTACCAATAATATCTTCACTAGAAAACGTTAAGCTGTCTGATAGTTCGGAACCTGTACTAAAACGTTGGGAAAGTATTTCAAGTGTTGAACCAATAGGTGATTCTTCATTTAGCTCACTACCTTCATCGACAAGTGATAGTGAAGAAGAAACTAGCAAAAGGCATTTCCGAAGAAATCCTACTGTTTTAAGGAAACGAGAAAATTTCAGTACAATGCGATCTAAATCAGTCTGCGATCCCGAAAGCCGAAGAACTAAAACCAATATTAAAAATTCTGACAACGTAGAAAGTGCTAGTAATATTTCAGGTAATACAAATTTTGGATCAGTCGCGACATCTTCAACGTCAGGAAGTGACAATAATAGTAAAGTTTTGCGGAGACAAGGTTCCTTAAATAGCAAGTTGAACAATCGAAACATTCGTAGTGCTACTGTTACAAGAAGAAACGAAAGATCCTCATCTGCTTATCGAGCTTCAACAGCTAGAGTTAAGCCTAGCAAAAATTTAGCTAGTTTAAAGTCATCAGAACCCGTACCGAAGCAAATTCCTATCTCTAAAGATAGGGAGCAGGGTGTTGACTATTTGGTTGAAGTAAGCGATGGTCTTGTAAGTGCATGGGGTGCTGGTGCTGTACGTCGTTTGTCTCGTGACTGGGAATGGGAACGAGCAAGAACTGTAACACGTGCAGCATTTCACTACGTTCACTTTAATGCAGTCGCACAATCTTTACCAGAATTAAAAACGAAGTAAATTTTTAAAACATTTAAGTTCATCAACTGCAATTCTAAATTGTTGCTGTGACTAAAGACATTTTTGCACTTTCAGGTTTCCAAATGTTACTCATATATCAATTCGTGCTAATGGAATTCAATATTTAGGACAATTACACGCATTGGCTGAATTAAGAGGATTAACCGGTCTGACTATAATGCCAGAAGGTAATCCCATAGAAGTCAAAACCTGGCGTGAATATGCAATATATAGACTTGCTCATTGGGGCCTCAAAGAAATTAACAATGAACCGGTAAATAGACACTCATTTTTATCGTGAAATTTTAAAACTAAAGTTATAGTGTGATAATAAATGTATATAATTCCGCTAACTTATTTTTTCTCGATAAGGTTTCTGATGAAGAATTAAAGTCAGCTAACCAGACATTTAATGGTTTAAGTGATATAGTGCTGCGCGCACTCCCTGACGCTCCATTGCAACCTTTACTAGCAAGGTTAGGAAAAAGTGGAAATTGCACAGTTAGTGCTAAAACTTGGCTTAGAGGCGCCGACCCAGCATTACGAGATGTTATAGCTAAAGAAGCTTTACAGTATAAGAAAGGTCATGTTTCTCAGGTAAAAACTCCAATTCTTTCGTATTCCTAATATTTTTATAAGTTACAAACGTACACAAGTGATTATTTTGGTTTTTTTTTTTTTTAAATAATGTTGATTGAAGTTTACATTTTTATTGTATATTACTCAATGTGTAGGAAGATATGAGTTGGAGAGTTCGCGGCCGGGGTCAACTATCGCACGCGATCGATTTGGCTTGTGGGGCTGCAATCCGTCTTCGCACACTTGAACTTCAGTGGCCAACAATATTCATAGAAATGATTGAAGAAGTGTTAAGAGATTTCGCAAATATGGAATCTCACGTGAAGGAACAGATGCGATTTCTTATGGATTCCTTGTGATATTTCTTCTTCTAAAACCCGTACAAGTTCTCAACTAGGAGGCACTAATATATAAAAAACATAAATTTTAAAGAAAACGGAGAAAAATGTAAGATGTTATACGAAAAAAAATATGTTGCTATTGAACACAAATAGTAATAGTTAAATATTTGCTTCTATAGTTAGAAGAATTAATGCAAATGACATTAGCACTAATTTTTGTCAAAGTTACTCGAAATATATGTCGAAGTTATTTTAAATATAAAAGAACAGGTACCTACTACCGACCTACATTTTTATATGTTATTTTGTCTGTTCGTCTATTTTAACATTTAGGTAATTCATAATATTCAGAACTGATGTATAATTTCAAATAGTTGCTCAATATATTTACTAGACTGTAATTCAAGAACCAATAGCCGATTAAAATATTTTGTAAATTCACATTTAGTATGTTGTAGACTAATAGTAAATAAAAAACTTTATTATCATTGGTTTTTTATGTTTTCTATAATTTACTGGCATGTCCCACGCTAGAAATATGAAATAACAATAAAAGAAACTAAATTTTTATTATTATATATACGTTTACTCCGTATTATAAAAAGCTATATATCATTAAAACAATAACAGTGTTTGTTTCAAAAGTATATATAACTTTATTAAACACATAAGCAAACGTTAAAATAAATTTTAGTCACAATCACTACTGTTATCATATGTATCTAATGTCCAAAAAATATATTTTGGCGCGTCGTTAAAATTGGAATTAATATCGACATCAGTGTATGTAGTATGAAATATATATATATATATATATATATATATATATATATATATATATATATATATATAGTATAACAACAGTTCTTCGTATGTTTCCTTATGTAATTACTTTCAAAAAATGGCATCATCCAGTAAAATTGTTAGATCAGGGATGAATAGAAAAACTAGAAAAGGTAATATGCATAGTGATGAATACATAATATTATATTATGGCGAAGATTTATGTTATATAAGTCGACAATAAGCATTGATATTCGCCCTAAAAGTAAAGATGTTTTATTAACTGTAGCCTTTCCTACGAGCCGCTGTCAATATCATGAAATTTCTACACGATGCTTGCAGAACTATATATAACATTGATAGTTTGAAATTTCCTACTATTGAATGCACCATAGCCAACTTATGGAATGGTAGATAGATAGAAATGTCATGTGTCAACAATTTAACTATCAACTTGTAACTTGTTCTTGTAATTTTACAAAACGATACGACCTTTTTAAAAGCCAACCAGAGCCCCTAAACAAACACATCAACGCTTTTAAGTAATAATGTGATTAAGATTTAAGCGTCACGATATGGACGACACAGAAAGCACAACAACATCAGCGGATGAAAACACTGGCAACTTGTGTGATAATCCGACTAGAGATACTCTCGCAGAGGGTTTGTTAGGCTTGCTTAAACCAACAGTTGACCAATTAGACGATCGAGTGAGGATTACTAGGTAGTCATTATAACAAATTCGCTAATAAACAGCTAGATTACGTTATAAAAGTTGTATATATTTTATTTTTTTTATTGTTTAGTTTGGCGGACGAGCATATGGGCCACCTGATGGTGAGTGGTCACTAACGCCCATAGACAATGGCATTGTAAGAAATGGTAACCATCACTTACATTGCCAATGCGCCACCAACCTTGGGAACTAAGATGTTATGTCCCTTGTGCCTGTAATTACACTGGCTCACTCACCCTTCAAACCGGAACACAACAATACAAAGTACTGCTGTTTTGCGGTAGAATATCTGATGAGTGGGTGGTACCTACCCAGACAAGCTTGCACAAAGCTCTACCACCAAGTATTCATCTACCATTTTTTTCTTTAGGATTTCACAGTTAGAATTGAAGCAACAGATTGAATCCTTAAACGAAGAGTTGCTAAAAGTTAGAGAGGCACTTAATAATCATCCAGATTTGGACCCCTATGTCAAGAAATTGATAGCTTGTAAACATAAAGTTACAGTTGTGCTTAATGTCTTACAAGCATCCCAGGTAAGCAGTCCATTTTATGGTAATGTATATTTTATTGAACCCTAAATAAAAATTATCTTTAGTAGAGTATTTTAAATCTCATGACACAATTATTAAAATTCCAAATATATATTTTTTTATAGGTGTAATATTTGTTTATTGAATCACTTCAAAAGTACATGGCCTCTTCTCTGATATTAGAATTGATATAATTTTTATTTTTAGGACAGACTTAATGAAATAAGACGAATGATCAATAAAGAAAAGAGTGTTCGCCCAATAGTGACCGAAACATTACAAGAACCAGAACAAAGTACAAGCAGTTTTATTTCAGACCGTGGTTGTATTAACTGATAAAATGGAGACCCCATATCAAAACCACATAAACAAAACTGATTTTGACTATGTCTATGAACCTGCTGAAGATAGTTTTCTACTTATTGATGCATTGGAAAAAGACCTTTCTTATCTTAAGGCTAAAAAACCCACATTTTGCTTAGAAGTAGGTTCAGGAAGTGGTGTCGTTGTTACAGCTTTTGCAATGGCTTTTCCTAATACATTTTGTTTTAGCACAGACATTAATTTCAAAGCATGTGATATGTCACTAAGCACTGCAGTTCGTAACAATGTACTAATAGATGTTATCAATATGGATTTAGTTTCTTGTTTTGTTAATAATAAATTTGATGTTGTAATATTTAATCCTCCATATGTGGTAACAGACACAACAGAATGTGGAGGTTGTGGTATAGAAGCAAGTTGGGCTGGTGGTGTCAAGGGAAGAGAGGTAACAGATAAGCTATTGGATGCTATACCAAAGATTCTGTCTCCCAATGGCACATTCTACCTCTTGCTTATTAAAGAAAACATTCCACTTGAAGTTGTTCAAATGATGTCTAAAAAAGGTTACATTTCTGAGACCATAATAACCAGACAAGTAAGAAATGAGCAGCAATTAGTCTTAAAATTTTATAGATAGAAAAATATCTTATCGTTTACATTTAATATTATATAATGTAATAGGATTAAGTGCATATATATACATATGAAAAATATATTTGTAAAAACTATTTTAGATTTTTCTTGACAATAGATGCAAACATCTTAGCACCTTCTATATTATCATCATATCCAGGTAAGTCTGCGCAACTTTTCAGCCATCTTTCAATATTAGGGAATGAAGATATATCCCAGCCCACTTCCTAAAATTTAAAAATTGTATTTGACATTAATTTATAAGTTTTAAGTGTTTATATTATTTTACTTGCAATAAATTGAGAATTTAATTATAAATAATAACTTACAATTATTGAACTTAAAGATGCGAGAATTGCAGTATCTGCTATGGTCAAATGATCTCCAGCAACCCACTTGTTACCCTCCAAAAATTGATTAAGGAAACCAAGAGTAGCATTTAAATCATCTTTTAATTTTTCCTTTATTTCTGTTACACCATCATAAATAATTGGGTACTGAAACAGATAACAAATTCATTCAAGTAGGTTTGGGATCTATCTATTGATTAATTACCTACTATTGTGATTGATGATGATTTTTGTTAAATATATCAGCATAATAAGTAAAGTAGCAATTTAAATTATAGAAGCCATTGTAGAGATTAAAAAAAAAAATTAAACAAGACTAAAAATAAATTGATTGGCTTTAAAATTAATAAATATTAATTTGAAATTAAAACTTACACATATTGCTCTAATCCTAGGGTACACGAATGAACTATCAAAATACAATCTTTGATTGACGACTGCTCGTCGTTGTAAATCTTTTGGATATAAATCGTCATTCGTCCCATATTTGTCAGCTAAGTAACACGCAATTGCACGACTCTCCCATATAACAAAACCATCATCATCAAGTGTAGGTACGCAGTGTTGAGGATTAATTTTAATGAAACTTTCATTAAACTGTTCCTTTTTCACTAGGTCTATAATAATAATTTCCACTGGTACACCTATATTTTTTGCAGCGAGAATCGCACCTCGAGATGGTGCACTTAAAGGGAAATGATACAATCTTGGAGGCGACATTTTTAAAGTTTTCAATAAGTTTAAAAAAGTATTAACTTTCTCGAACAGTCAGAACTCAGACACTCCGGTTGTTGACCTTATTTTACGTATCTTGTCTTAAGTAGTGGCGGCTCGTGGGCCAAATGACTAACGAGAATTACTGGATTTTCAAAAAAAATAATAAGTACGTAGGGTATTTATAATTTTCGATCAATAGGTATATTTTAAATTAATATTTTGTTATTTTATTATTCGAAAATACCGTAATGATATCTGTGCGTTAATTTATTGGTAGTATAATTTTTAGTTTCATCCTAATACGTAATTTGTATTATGTACTTAGACAACAGCTGTTTTTTTGAATATAATGTAATATAATAACTAAATTAAATCTAAGCAAATAAACATGTATGCTACGTGTAACTTGGCCATTAAAATTTAAATGGATTAAATTTCGAAATTCTCAAGTTGGTATTTCAAGTTTCAACAAGTTTGTCAAGTTAAAATATTTATATTATATATGTCATTGTCATAGTAAAGTTAATTGATGTTTTGTATTTTTGTTTATGATTTGTGATTAGTAAAAATAAATAATGACTGATAATAAATGTAGAGTATGCTTAGAAGATACAAATTTATTGATAAGTATTTTTAATAAGACTGACTCAGGAGTAATATATATTAATATAATGGGCCTAACGGATATACAAGTAAGTTAAAAATATGATATACAATATTGGTTTATTTTACAATTTTGAAAGCAAAACTTTATCTAATTTTAAAATTTAATTATAGATACACCCGAACGATGGACTTCCTAATTCTATATGCAATCGTTGCAATATAACTTTACAAAAATGTATAGATTTCAAAAGGCTCTGTGAGAAGTCCGATAAGGAATTGAGAAATGCTTTAAATAACAGTAAAAAAGATACAAATATTGAATACGAATCAACAAGCAAGGAGTGTAATACATTGTATTTAAATAATGATAATTATAAAGAATCAGAGAAAGAAGTTACAACTAAAAATGAGACAAGTGATTCCAGTAATTTAAATATTCCCAACAAAGTTTCTCAAAAACAACAGTGTTTTACATGTGGAAAAATAATGTCATCTAGGTACTTACTAGTAATTGTTATAAATTATATAATTATATAATTATTGGATGATGATAATTAATTCTAAGAATTTTTTTATTAGTTTTAGACTTAAAACTCACTTGGCAACTCACACAAATGAGAAACCATACTCATGTGCATATTGCAACAAGAAATTCTCATTAGCACAAAATTTAAATGTTCATTTAAGAATACACACGGTAAATGTTTTTTATTTACTTTATAATATTAGCATGACCCTACTAATTCACGACACAATATATGGAATGACAAATCAAAATGAGGTCTAGAAAGTGATTGTAACTATTTGAAATATTAATTTTTGAAAAGTTTTACTTCTTAATTATCATCATTTTATTTTATTATCAGGGTGAAAAACCATTCTGTTGTGCTATTTGTGGTAAGGCATTTGCCCAATCTTCAGGATTAACAACACATAAGCGAAAGCACACTGGTCAAACGCCTTATAAATGTGTATTGTGTCCACGTAGTTTTCGCACAGTGGGACATTTACAATATCACATCAGGTATGTATAAAATTAAGTAATTCAGTGTAATAAAAATGTTATCATGTGTGCAGATTAAGGCAAATTCCCTTTTAAAATGTAAAAATTTACCCTACATTTTAATTCTAGACATTAATTATTATTATTTAATAATTAGTATTTAATTTTTTTTATTTGCTTTAGATGTCATACTGGTGAAAAAAAATATGAATGTGACATGTGTAGTCGTGCATTTATTACTCGAAGTGATTTGAAACAGCATTTAATGATTCATAGTGGAGAGAAGCTGCATGTTTGCTGCAATTGTGGTATGAGATTTTCACGGGCCTCAAACTTAAAACGCCACATAAAATATTCACATAATGAAGAAAAATCTTACAAGTGTACTCAATGCCCTTTAAAATGTATGCACAAAAATGAACTTGATAAACATGAAAAGAATCATAAACATGAATTAAGAATAAATTAAAAATTTATAATTCAAAGATATTTTTTTTTAATTAAGCGAAATACAAGTCCATACCAAAAATCATTCATTTTCTCATCTAATTTCGTAATAATAAAATTATTTAGGTACATAACTTTAAAAAAATTCGTCAATGTAATAAATTAGAATATATGGGTATTAAAAAAATAACTTTATTAAATTAATTTCATCAGAAGCCGTAAAAAAATAGTAGGTTTTCAGATGTGTGTCAAATAATTTAAAATTGACCCTCATGTGTAATAGATTCTTTTTAAGCAATTATTTTTGACGATTGGCAACATTATAATGTTTTCGAATTTTGAAATTCGTTAACGTTTCCGTTTGGCTAGTCGCTTCGAATTTTCTTTGTGGCTGTTAAGTTTTTATGAATTACGATTTAATGTTAATTCATTGTGATAATTAATTTAGTGCTAATAGTGATATTTAAATAAGCACCTTTATAAACGACTAAAATATTTTTTCGTAAGAAGAAAATGTCTAGGGATATAATATACTATTCTGAAAAATATTATGACGAGGAACACGAGTATAGGTAAAGTTACTATTATGTCATATTATTTATTTTTGCTGGCTTTAAATAGTAAAAATTTAATGGAAAACACATTTTACAATTTATTTGCTTGGACTTGAAACTATTAACTAAATTATTAACTTGCTTTTGACCTTTAAAATACCAACGCAGAAGTGAACAGAAAGGCAGTTTTAATTCCAGAAAGTTTCTCTTGTAAATTGCTTGGACACACAAATAAATTATTCTTTATATAATAATTATCCAGTATCCTTATAATATGTTCTTGCAGGCATGTGGTTTTACCTAAAGAAATGGTGAAATTAGTGCCTAAGAATCATCTGATGTCTGAACAGGAGTGGCGTGGTATTGGTGTTCAACAAAGTCAAGGATGGGTGCATTATATGACACATCAACCAGGTCCGTATTTATTATATATTTATGATTATATTAAACTTATTCTAATTGTCCTTAATTTAGCTTAGACCTTGTTTGAGGTTAGCTAAACTAATAATTCTTAAAACAATTGAATTTACTAATAATATAATAATATGTTGGCTACTTTTCAAATCATCATCATAAGTTTATCTAAAAATGTTTATATGGAATTCTCATTTGGCACATATAATGTAAAATGATAAAACTAGTATTAACAAAAGAAATATTACAATTATTGTTTGTTTTTTCAACATTCATAAAATATTTATTATTATGTAGCCAAAAATATTTTAACTTTGAACAGTAATTTTATTTTCCAATCAAATTACAAAATATGCATATTCTTAAAACAATATGAATGATAGAGTTAAAACTTAGTTTTGAATTGGGTAAATTAGTAGTATGAAAAAAACAGCAGACTATTATTATTGATGATATTTTGACAAAAATGTGCTATTATAGCTATCAATTAAGTTCATTTGTTAAGTCTCGCTTAGAATTCAAAAAGTTTTGTGAATTATATTTTCCATTTTTGGTTGTGTTACTTGAATGAAAAAATATTAGGCATGATGATGGTTTGATGGCCACAAAAACAATTATAAAATATATGTCCTAAGTAGTTTCAAAATTAACTTGTGTAAAAACAAGGTGCTAATTATAATTTCTTCTTATATTTAATGATTCTAATATTTTATATACAGAGCCTCATATTCTGCTATTCCGGCGAAAGAAGACAACTCCACCGGAGAAGAAGTAAGCAAGAGGAGAAAAAAAGTTGTGATAAATGTATTGTACAGTTTTGTCATGAGATTAAGACATAATTAATTATAATTTGCCTCACAACAAGCCTCCATAACACTTGCTTTTCATTTGACATGAAATTATTTGGAATAATATGTAGTTACTTATTATGTCGTTCAAACTGAATCTTTTACTTGATAACCAAATGTGCCTTATCAGGATATAAGATATTTTTTTGAATGAATGATATGTGTATTTCTATATATTTCACAGTGGAACTAATTATGACAATGTAACAATGAATCTTAGTTGCATACCAATTATTGCGAAGACACTATGATGTATTGATCCGGTTTGTATACCATACTTTGTTAATTGCAGGAATTATGTGTTTTCAAAATTGTCAAAAATATTTTGGATCTTCAGTGCATCATTTAATCATTTTTGTTCCTAGTTAGCTGTTTTTAAATAAAAATACTTCTAACTGCAATGTACTGTCATAATGTCAGAATATATAAGTTTGTTATGGGTACAATGCTCTTTATTCCATATTCTTAAGTTGCATCCTAAATAAGTCATTAATTTTAAGTTCATCGTTACTTTATTTTCAAGGCAAGAGTTTCTTCTATAATAAACAAAAATAGTTTCTTTTCTTTTAAAATAGGTATTAATACATGACAATTTTATTATAATTTTCTTTGTATAGTATTTTAAGAATTGACCACCAATTATAATAATGCATATATTTTTGGTAGCTTTTTATTATAGATCGATTTTTGTTTGACCAGCCATTGTCTAAATCGATATAGGTTATTTTTAATGTATATAATGAAATTGAAATCAATATGAAGCACACTGTATCATAATCGGGTGTTTGTAAATTAATGAAATAATGTTTGGTACAAATAAATTATTTGGTGCTATGTTACAAGGTTGGTTTTATTTTTAAAAAAGTCACTACAATTTCATATTATTTTTCAGTAATTATTGCTTTCTAAAAATTGGTAAATGATTCATTTTCCAGGTTAATTTTTTTATAGAATTGTTTAATAAATAAATCATTGTATGTATTCTTTACAAAACCATAGTGATACCGAGAACTGTACAAAATTTCAATTTGATAAGTGATGTATGATGATTAAATAACATTGTGTAATACCAAATACCACCCCCAGTTATTATACATTATAAACCAAAATTTATGAAGTCCTATTTCAGTTTACATATAAACTGGCCTTTTGTTCATCACCCATATTTTTGTTTATTATAATGTATATTAACTGGGGGTGGTATTTGGTATTACACAATGTTATTTATTTAATTAGAATTGACAAAATAATTTACTTATAACAATTAATAAACTACAAACAAATGCATAAAGAGTTCCAGTCATAGTTAGCAAAACTTAACCATGAAAGTCAAGAAATAACAAAAACATTATTTATGACAAAAAATTTATTTTCTTTTCTTTTTTGCATTAGGAGATAAAGTAGGTAACTTAGTGGTTTCTGGTTGAGAAAATTCCATTGGCTCGACTTTTATATCATCTGTGACTACATCTAGTAAATCTAGCCCTTGCAACTGTTCTTGTTCAAGACTGTGCAACATTTGAAACCCAGGTTCAAGGGATGGTGTAAAGGCACCATCTAAAGCCGATGGGAAATGTAGTTCAGGCACTTCTTCAAGTTTTAGCTGGGGTGCAATATCACCTATAGCTAATGCTTCACAATGATTTTTTAATTCTTCACATTGATTTTTAATTTTTTCATGATATCTCACAACCCGGTTTTCATAGAAGTTATACAGGTTTCCAACATTTAATTCAGTAAAAACTTTAGATATTACATCTGGAAAACCAGAATTAATTCCACTTGCTTCTCTATCAACTACAGTTCTCATCAGTTTGCACATGTTTGTCATGTAAATATCTAAAGCATCTGCTACTGCAGTTAAGGCTGTGTTAGTTGAAAAAGCAAAGCCAACATGGCCTAGAGCTATAGCAGAACATTGTTTTAGTGCTCGTCTGTGACTCTCTGGGGTAAAGGGTAAAATAACGGGTCCTTTCCCAAGTGAAAAGTCGCAATATTGTTTTGGTAAGAAGTTTATTGGTGGTGTTACTTCATGTTCTAATTTCAAATTCGGTTCTGGAGGTGTACTTGGTAAGCTTAAGGTATCTAGTCGTGCTCCTTCATAAACAGCATTTTCCGTTCGGTTTATTATTGCCGTTAATTGCCTTGCATATGCGTGAAGCTGTATAGTATGTGTAATCAAATTTGGCTTTGGTAATTCTATCGGCGATGACTTTACTGTGATTGGTATTTCAGGTATATTTTGCATTCCTAGCTCAATTATAGGATTAAAGTTCACAGTTTGTAATACTGCCTCATCATTTTCTCCATCTTCAAATTCACCCCAGAGTTGTCTATTCGACATTATAACTAAGTCATAAAAGATCTAATGAACTCTTTAGAAGTACAAAGTACGATAATTAAATCAGTAATATTTAAAAGATTAAGCTTCTATTTTGTAAATAACGATTTTCTTGTTATGTTTATTTTTTATTCACACTTTTATCCGTTGTCAGTTGTCACTTGTCACAAATAACCTAAGATTCTTTAAGCGTCATTTTATTTTTTCTGGTAAAAAATAGATGTAAGGTTAAAAGAGATATTAGTTTGCTGTTAATGAAAAAATATATTGAAAATATTATATAAATAATAAAGCTTAAAAGGATAATATTATAAAGTGTTACCTATGTAGGAAGAATATTTTTGCATAAAAATTATCCAACTGTACGAAGCTTAGGTGGCGCTGCTGGAGCAATAAGTGATTTTTTTTTAAATGCACTATTACTCGATAGATTATAATGGAATTGAGAGAAAGATAATCCAACTTCAAAAAGAACTATTATCATCATTCATCAAATTTATATATCTCAATTAATAAACGCATAAAAGTTTATTTCAGATTATACCTTACACTACGGAAGCGCCATACTGGCAATTATTTCATGAAGAACCATAATTTAAGATTTTCCTTATCTGCACTCCCGATGTAAAACAAAACATGTGAAAATAGTAATAGGTGATGTGAAAACCTATAACAAAAGAAAACTTGCTTCATTTTTTTTAAACTATTTTTTTTAAGTTTATTGCTGTAATCAAAGGCTACAGCTGTTATATTGACTATTAAAACTTTTGTATATTGGTCAATGGTGTCTAATTGATTGATGTTATACCTACTGTGTACATAAGTATATTCTATATTTTACTCGATAGTAGAGCTTTGTGCAAGCTCGTCTGGGTAGGTACCACCCACTCATCAGATATTCTACCGCAAAACAGCAGTACTTGGTATTGTTGTGTTCCGGTTTGAAGGGTGAGTGAGCCAGTGTAATTATAGGCACAAGGGACATAACATCTAAGTTCCCAAGGTTGGCAGCGCATTAACGATGTAAGCAATGTTTAACATTTCTTACAATGCCATTGTCTATGGGCGTTAGTGACCATTTACCATCAGGTGGCTCATACGCTCGTCCGCCTACCTATATAATAAAAAAAAATATTCATTAATCTATAAAGAGTCTAGCTCAGCGCTTTATGGATTAATGAATATTTTAATGACTTCAATTAGGATGTGTTTTAAAAAGATGGTCGGTTTATATTTTTACAACTATATTATGTATATTCATAATAATATTGATTATTTCACTATTAAAAACTTTTTAATATTAATACTTTACGTTCCTCTCGGTACGCGAAGACTTCCTATACTTTTTTTTGTCCATATTTCACCATTTTCATATTATCATAAAGTGCAGTCACAATTTTTTCCAAAGTTCTCTTGGCGGAATCGTAGCGACTGATTAAAGAAACAAATTGGAGATGTGGTCATTAGCGAAAAGACAATGTAGTCAGCGCCAAGAGCTTTATATTATTATAAAATAAAGTAAAAGGGATTTACAAAAAATCCTAATATTAGCCCTAGATTATTTGTAAATATAATAATCATCTAGTTTTATCTCGATGATCTATAGCATTAAAAATAAAAAAATGTAACAAACAGAGGATATTTCGTTTGTTTTCTTTTTCTTTTGAGGAAATGTGGTAAAAATAGGTCAATTATAAAAAAAAAGAATTTTACGTCCAAAAAACTTACGAGACGTTGTATGTTGTTTAACGTAACGTAATGTTGTTAAAAATATTTGAATAGTTCATTTATATTTAAATAAACAAAAATAAACGCGAATGTAAAGATTGATTTGTATACAACGAATGCATATATCTACTCGTAGCTATAATAATTATAACGCTTAATTCATTTCTGCGTATCTCGCAGGTTTCTTCAGTAGAAGTTAAATGCGTTTTATGCTTGAACGTGAATATAGTTTACAAATAAACAAATAAATATAATTTTTTATTGTTATTGACAAAAATTGAAACAGTTCTTTAACGTCACTGTTATTTAATTAAATATTTTATGATACGCATTTTATACGCATTTTTTATATAGCATATTACATAAGCATTTTAATTTATTTAAAAAAAAAGCAACTACTTTTAATTTTTTATTTTAAATACTGAATCTAAAAAAATGTTAAACATGAAAAGAAACGTTGATAGTTAAGAAAAACTGAAAGGAATTACCGATTTTACCAAAAAAACTCCATATTTCAGGAAACTGTCCGACATACTCGTAGCACTTTATTATATAAATGATATCCGTCAAATAATTAACCGTGTCGGATGTCGCAATTGTTAAAGGTCGCAATCATTATGCGTTAATTATTTTAATCAATCGACTCAGCTATCTCGTTGTGACTATTTGGAACGAGGCTGTTATATAATACCAGTGAAATTGTTTTCGTTTTTAGAAAATTACTAAATAAAACGTTAAACTAGATTATTAAGTGCCTTTTTTATGTTATAGGTAGGCGGACAGGTAAATGGGCCACCTGATGTTAAGTGGTCACCAACGCCCCTAGACAAATATTTACCATTCTCCCTTACAACGCTAATGCGCTACCAATCTTGGGAATGAAGATGCTATGTCCCTATAAGTTACATTGTCTAATTCGCCCTGTGAATAGGAACACAGCAATAGGCACTAAATATTGCTGTTTAGCGGTAGCAGACGGACTTGCACAAAGCCCTACAACCTTTTTTTTTTTTTTTTTTTTTGACGCTGGGAAAACGCATGACGCGTTTCCCCCCACGGGAATAGTGGGGGGGGTATGTGGGGCTCGCCATATGTCCAAGGCACCGAGTGTGCCCCGGTCATCGGAATACCCACTAAAAACCCAGCGGTACCCTTCCCGTTTTAACGGGAGCGCCACGGGATCGCTTGCGCATGCTACCGTGACGCTCCGACGGCCGGCCCGCCTATGCGGGCCTCCATTCACTAGGGAGGGATCCCAGGGTACTGGGAACCCCCCTAGTCCCGGCGGCGCCTATTGTGGCGGGGGGAGAAGGTGCGCAAAGCGCCGCTTTCTTCTCCCCAGTCTTTTGCGGCGGAGCGGGTCTGCAGCGGCATCTTCCTCCCGCTCCCGCTCCGCGGCCTCCTTCTGCGACATCACACTTTCGCAGAAGGAGACCATCTCTGACCAGCACCCCTCGCTTCCGAGCATCGCATTGATGATGCTCGGCAAGGAGAGGTCTCCGCCAACAACCGCCGCCAGGGAATGCCTCTGGGGCCCCCACGCGGCACACTCCGTCAGGGTGTGATGCGCCGTGTCGAATGGCGCACCACACTCGTGGCAGGAGGGTGACACCTCCCGCCGCGCTATCTCGTGCAGGTACTTACCGAAGCATCCATGTCCGGTAAGCACCTGCGTCAGCCTGAACGAGAGCGTGCCTCGTTTCCTTCGGACCCAGCGACTCAAGTGGGGACGTACCGCCTCCACTGTCGCCAGGCCCGCCGTGGGGGACCTGAGGTCCTCCTCCCATCGGGTGATCAGGGCTTGCTGGGCTAGAGCCCTGATCCGCCCGATTTCCGCCGACCCTGGACGGTCGCCGCGTTCCCTCGCCTCGGCCCGAAAGCGGTACACCTTCGCGAGCACTTCCGCCTGGAGCTCCCAGGGCGGATCGCCCGCGAGGAGGGTCGCCGCTGTCCACGACACCGTACGATAACCCCTAATCGCCCTCACCGCTATAACCCTCTGCGGTTTTCGCAGGAGGGCCCGGTTTGAAGCGGTGAGTGCGTCCACCCAAATCGGGGCACCGTACAGTGCCATCGACCTCACTACGCCAGCATAGAGGCGCCGGCATAGCGATTCCGGTCCTCCCACGTTTGGTAGGAGGCGGCCTAAGGCGGCGGCGGCATTGACGAGCTTCGGGCCGAGCTGCACGAAATGCTGCCCGAAGCTCCAACGCCCGTCCAGGATCAGGCCCAGATACTTCATCTGGGCCCGCACCTCGATCACCGTCCCGTGGACGGTGATACTCGCCCCTCGTGGGGGGCCCCTCCGTGGACCGTGGAAGAGGAGGGCCTCCGTTTTGGATATGGAGACCCTCAAGCCCAGCATCTCCATCCGGTCCACGGTCAGGGTTGTTCCGACTTCGGCCAGGCGGGCCGCCTCCCGAAAGTCCCGCCCCGTCGCAGTGATGAGGGTGTCGTCTGCATAGCACAACACCCCCATACCGGGAAGAACGGGAGCTCTCAGGAGCCAATCGAAGCCGACGTTCCACAGAATTGGGCCGAGAACCGACCCCTGTGGAACGCCGCAGCCAACCCGATGCCGGACCAACCTCCCATCGCCCCCCGCCCAGACGACCTCTCGGTCCTGGAGGTACGCCTCCAACAGCCTCCTCAGATAGGTCGGCACTCCATGGTATCGGAGTGCCTCTCTGATCGTCTCGAATGGGAGACTGTTGAAGGCGTTCGCCACGTCCAGCGACACCGCCAGGACCACTTGTCCCCGGGCCACCGCTTCCGTGGTCCGAGTCTTCAGGGCGCTCAGGGCGTCGACCGTCGAGCGACCCGCCCTGAACCCGAACTGAGCCTCTGAGAGACCCGGACCAACCTCATCGAGGTGCTGAACGAGACGGGCTGCGAGAATCTTCTCAAACAACTTGCCCGTCTCGTTCAGCAGCACAATCGGCCTGTACGCCGAGGAGGAACTGGGCGGTCGACCCTCCTTCGGCAACAGCACCAATTTCCCTTGCTTCCAAGGCTTCGGAAACTGTCCGCTGATCAGACATTCGTCGAACAGCCCCCGAAGCCTTGCACCTAGGTATTCCAGGGCGTCGCACAGAACAGGCCCTGGAACACCGTCCGGACCCGGCGCCGTCTTCTTGGCCCTCAGGCGACCGAGGGCCAACTCCATTTCCCGCTCCGTGATCAGTGGTGGAGCCACTGCGTTCTCTATCACGGAGCGGGGGGCCATAGGCGGAGGGACAAACTCACCCGGGTGGGGAAACAGTTCCCCCACCAGGCGCAGGAGGAGCTCCGGTGGCAGTGTTTCCGTCACGGGGGCGGCTTGGGTGCGGAACTTTCCACGCACACCTCGGTACGGCCGCCCCCATGGGTCTCGGTTGAGACCCGCCAGCAACTCCTCTCTCGCCTTCTCCTTGGCCTGACTTATCGCCAGCTGCAGATCTTTCTTCAGCTGGCGGTAAGCGGCCAAAAGCTGTCCCTCCAGGTCCGCGTCGAGGCCATTACGCCTTCGACAGCGGACGTAAGCCCTTCGCGCACGGTTGCACATCGTCCGAAGATCGGCTATTTCGGGCGACCACCAGTACACATGCCGGCGCGGAACTCTGCGCCGGGTTCTCGGCATGGCCGCATCGCAGACCTCTTGCAGGGCACTCCGCATGCGGCCCGCCAGCTCATCCACGCTGGCAGCCTCCCACCTTCCCACAGAACCCCAACGCTGCACGATGGCAGCCTCCTTGACCAGTTCGCGATCGAGCTGGCCAAGGGACCACCTCGGGAGCGTGGTTGGCACCCTTGAAGGTTCCGCCAGCCTGCGAGACGTGGAGATCTCGAATCGGATGTACCTATGGTCCGACAGAGTCTCCACATCTTTCTCTACTCTCCAATTCATTATCCTGCGCGCGGCTACAGGGGTGGCGAACGATAGGTCCACCACGGACCCTCCCTGCTGGCGCACGCAGGTCTTAACCTGCCCCCTGTTAAGTAGGGACAAGCTGGAGAGTAGAGCCCACACCTGGACAGCCCTCCCTCGCGGGTTCGTGGCCGGGTTTCCCCAGGCACGCGATTTGGCGTTGAAATCGCCGAGGACCAGTACTGGCCTTGGCGACTGCCTGGTCACCGCAGCTCTGACCGAGTCGAGAAAAGTCTCGAACTCCGCCAGGCTGCGATTAGGGGAGAAGTAGATTCCCACAACTACGTATTCTCCCCACCCCGCCACTACGTAGCCCGAGCCTCTCTCAATAAGTGAGAGAGGGGGACCCGTTCCGCTCCGAGAGAGGACCGCCACGGTGTCGTCCAAATCCCCTACCCAATGAGGTAGGGGAGGGACGTAATAGGGCTCGCAGGCCACAGCCAGATCGATCCTCCACTCCGCCATGGACTGCAGAAGTAGGTCCTGAGCCCCGGCGCAGTGGTTGATATTACTCTGAAGGAAGCTGATTTCTGCGCTCATGTTGACATTGCAGCTTCCTCCTCGGCCTGGCGCCGTCCAACGTTGGTGGTGGTCTGGGTGCCTAAGACCACCTTACCCTTCATGATGGGTGGGTTGCATTCCCTTGACCCCATCATGTGCCCGGAAGGCTTTCCGGCGTCCGCGCAAACTGCGCAGCGCAACTTCCCGGTGCAACTCGCTGATGTGTGGCCATCGACGCCGCACCGGTAGCACAGCCCGCCTCGTTCAGCTTTGGATGGACAGAGCGCTTTGGTGTGCCCGAGGCTCATGCATTTGAAACAGCGTAAAGGGCGCTGCTCCAACATGCACACCTTGGCCGAGCTCCACCCAACCAGTAAGCGACCTTCGTCGGACAACTTTTTCGCCGCCGCAATCGGACATGTCACACGGGCCATACCCATGTACCCGGGTCCGCATGACACCTCTCCGCACCTGACCGCTTCAATGGGGCAACTCCCCTCACGGGCGACTGCAGCGATTATCTTATCCCTAGTGACGGAGTCGTCAAGACCCGTCACTCTTAAGTCCACCCTCGTCATGGGACGGACCACGTTGGCCACCCCATCCAACACCGTACGAAGCTTGTCGGCAAGCTTTTCTGCTTTGTCCGACTGCGCCTTAGGCAGCTCCAGTACTCTGGCACCCGTCGCAGAGCGACGAACTTTAAGTCCGCCACATATTCCGAGGTCCTGAAGTTTTACCCCCTGCTCGGCTCGCTCCAGGACATGAGCGTACGTGACACCCTTAAAGCCCTACAACCTAGTTACCAGCCTAAAGTTTAATTATTATTATCTTCTCTAATTTAAAAACTAAAAGATGTTTTTATTACTGACTCAAACATAATCCGATATTTTTTATATCTACTTTTAGTATGAATCATAACAAATTTATGTATATGAATACAAAGCTTACGCTATTTTTTATTTTATATTAAGTACTTTTAAAACTAATAACGTTTTAAATCATTAATAAAATCTACCTTTCCATTTCGAAGGCATTTTAGATTATATGCTATTTTATATTATATAGTGTATTAGAAATTGATACATATTTATATAAAAAAACGAAGACATAAATGTCACAATAACAATAAATATGAAAAAATACTTGTTTCGTATCTTGTCTTGTGTAGCTTAGGTTCTACAACTTCTACGACGTAGAGGCCTTGTCAAATTAAGCACATCTCATCTAGAGTCGTCGATTATTATTTAAAATAACCCCGGTAAGTAAAGACCTATAAAACTTTAATTGAAAATTTATGTATATATTAATTATTATCAAACAGTTTTTGAATGTATATTTAAAAATATATGTACTGAGAAAAGACACTTAAATATATGTACATCAGCTGGAATAGAACATAGGTACGTGTACTTATTTTTCATTTGCATTTAAAAAAAATGTAAAACGTATGCATTATGTTAACAATAAACATATAAGCTATACGAAGTAGCTGAATTGTATGGAAACGTATAGATTGGAACTCAATGTAAATAATAACATTTCGTCATACTGTAATGAACTACGAATACTACACGCGTAGGACGTACCACACGAGGGCTTTCATTCAGGACATGAAACGTCGCCGGAAGCCGAGTCGCAGATCAATCGTCCCCACCCCTCTTCTGTCCCCCCACCCAGTCTCCACCGCAGGATCTGAGGATATCCAGACGGAGTGGCTTATCTCAGTCGGCTCCCGGCGTTCCCAGAGCGTGCACGTGTCGCTCGGAATAACGCGGTCTCAGTTATGCTGTGAAAGTTGAACGCGATACAGTGATACATAAGATTCCCGCTCTTTATTTGCAACGGTAAGTTTTAGATAACTATTTAAAAAAAAGCCAAGTACGAGACTTATACGTACGTATTTCAGAGTTTTAGAAATAATTATGCCAATAATATCATATCAATCAATGATACCCAATCTCGGGACGGTTTATTACTTGTGATTTCTAAGTAATGAGCTGTCTGGAAATTAGATATTGAAGCGGGGAGAAAATATTGAAACCTTTGTTAACGATCGTAATTACTGAACGTCGGTAGATCAATGATGTGACGATGTATTTAAATTAGGAACATTGCACTTGCATTAAACATTTTACATTAATACTATATGCAATGTTTTACATTAATACTATACATACAATAATATTCATCTTACATTGTCCCACTGATTGAAGTCCAGTTTGTCATTAGCACATTTGAATATTTATTATTATAATATTATATTATTTTTAAATTATGCAATACTTGATTTGAATTTACCGTGCTGATATTAAATGATTATATTACTAATTATAATCAAGGTTACAAAAATGATCCGCCATTTCATAATAAATTGGTCAACCTTATCATCTTTTAGTGTTTTTTTATAATTTGAAAATAAAAAAAATATAGCCATTTTAATCATGTTTCTTTCGTTCTTTTTTATGGATGGTTGCTAGGCATAGATTGTGTGGTTTTATGTCAAACATTTTTATAAATTACGACTACGCAAAGCCGGGATCGAATATTTTTAATGGTAGCGTATCTCCGCTTTGTTAACTTCTCTACGGTTCGCCGGAAACACTAGTTGCGCGAATTGTATTCACCATGCTTGGTCAAGATTGTTGTTTATCCACTTTTCTAAATGGAGATTTTTTCCTTAGCTATCAATAACAACTGTTATATAATTTAGAACAAAACAAAGATCTCCGAGTGTAGCGCTATTGTATTTTAGATATCACTTTAGTTGACGAAGGATATTAGCAATAGCGTAGAAGGGGTTGAAACCGTAATCACAACTAAAGTAGGACTGGTAACATTTTGTAAATAAACAATAGTTACGAAAAATATTGCTTTAGTTCTCAGGTACATATCATTTTATTTATTTGTGTTTTTCATATCAGAATCCATTCCATCGTCCATTGTCCTATGTTTTAGGAATATAGTTCTAATATTTCTTAGAATTTTCTTTTCAATAATCCTAACAGTATATTGATAAAACTCTATAAATCCTTTACTTTAAGTGTAATACATGAACAATATTTTTTTTTTGTATTTATTATAAAAAGGCGAGAATTGAAATATAATATGATAATGAAACTAAAAATAAATTAAAAAAAGTTATTGTTTGGGTGTGTATTTAAGTAATTGAGTAAATTCGTCAAAAAAAAAAAAACCAAAATCAATTTATTGAATTGCCATTCGCGAACCACTAGTACTCATAGTTTTCAGTGGGCAAGTTTTCTATATTCATAAAAAGTAAATAGGATTAGTAAGTATTATTATTGATGTTAGATGGCACTGGACAAATGAGATATGACACAACACATAAACTCTATCAAGGTACGGGCGATTGTCTAACTTATGAAAAATATTTTAAAAGATGTCTTGATAGAGTTATAAGTTTCATTTGTTTATCATTAAGATTATATCTTTGTTTTATATAACAAACATAAAAACTATATATACATCTTCATCAGTCAAGTGATTGTGCTTAATGAGTTAATATTGAATTGCAATAAATAAATTTGTTACTGTAACTCTCAGCCCTCAGGTCTCAGCCTTGTAACAATGTAATTCGATCCGATCCGATGTAGCTCCCATTTTTCAGGATCACTACAATTAACACGATTTTAGTTTTTGGATATAAAATTGTATGCTCCTATTATATAGGCTGTATCCATATTTTTGTATTATTTTTTCTTTCCTTTGTGGTGTACAATAAAGTATAAATAACAAAAACATTTAAAATATTTAGGAAATATTATAATGTTAATAAAATTACATATATAAATAAATTGTTTAACTCATTGTATTGCTAACTACTCTCAGTCATGTTTCCAGCTAAGTGTAGCGTAAAATGATATTATTTTTTATTTTCGCTTGACGTGTAACGACCGTGCCGGCCAGACGAGAAAAGACCGCGTAAAAAAGTTGTGCATTGCACAAGTTGTACGAGAAAAATAAACACAAAGAAGGTGAATTTCCGCATCTATCTCATACCCGTACCTAAGTATTTCACAGGTAAAATAGGTTTTACCAGAGCAATTTGCAATTTGCGAGTTACTCATATACGTATATAGAGATATATTGTATGTTTTTTTTCTGAAATCGAAAGCTTTCATTGAAAGTGCTCTCATTCGAGTAGCGCGTTGAAGTCTTACTCAAGCACTTTCTAAGTTTCAAGGGTTTTATTCAGCTTAACTTACCAACACAAATAATCTTAAACTATATTAAGCCTATTGACTTTTTTTGCTATCGCGTCAAACAATATGAGTATTGTTGATTTTTTAGATGCGTCAATGACAAAACGCACACTTTTTTGTTAATGTTTTCATACGTAAATATTTAATGTGATGCAGCAGGGATTTAGATACAACCTCTACACGTCATGTTCTTTTAATATTAAGCATGGATATCGATAGCTCCAATATCGAATCACTTGATTTAATATTATAATATTATACATTATCATAAAGAAAAATAAAATTAAGTGTCCAGTTATTATTAAACAAAAACATAAAAGCTACATTAAACAAACAAACTCACAACTAGTAACAAGATATCCACGACAACAACCCAGCTATCAAGCGTGTAATATTTTGATTTATATTTTGCTATAAATAAAATATTTTGTATTTTTTTAACTAATTATATCATGTTTTCGTACGGCGTCTGATACTTTTTTAACTAAAATTGTCGTCTTTGTTCTTCCATTTAAATATCACCGATGTAGATAGTTTATCTATGGCTCATTTACTAGTGAAATTACTGTAATATAAGAATGTATACTTACTATACAACTGCCACGTGTTAATGCCAAAGCGTGGGCAGCATTCATTATAAGTAGCTGCTAGCTACATATACTATTTTACAATATACGCTAGCACATAATTATATACATTGAAGGGACAAGTAAAGATTAATTGCAAATTAATTCTGTTACGCATATACGCAAATTAATGATTATTTCTGAGAATTATTACATAATGTTTTTATATAATGTATTTAAAGGCATCATCAGTCTTTAATCTATACTCTATACTAATATATAAAGCTGAAGGGTTTGTTTGTTTGATCCGGCTAATCTCAGGAACTACTGGTTCGAATGTAAAAAATATTTTTGTGTTGGATAGTTCTTTTGTCGAGGAAGGCTTTAGGCTTATTTTTATTAATTATACGCATGTGAAACCGCGGGGCACAGCTAGTATTTTATATTTTCCTTAAAGGTTAATAAAAAGTATATAAGAGATGTCAGTTTTAGTTTTCAATGTACAAGTTCAAGGATCATTTAAATCTTTTTTTATTAATTATTATTATGATAGAAGTTTTTATTATTTTAGTGACAAGTAATTTTATTATGTTAATTTTTTTTTAATTTTTAAGTTTAATTTAATAAAACATTGGTAGAACTTAAGTAACGTCTTACTTTTATAGTATTGATATTATTCTTTCTTTATCAAATGAGCTAAAATGGTGCAGTCGAGAAAAGAGGTGAACCATTACTCCGAAGATCACTAGTTCAAAGTAGGCACTAGTTAGTTTTATGAACTTTGTTAATAAACGAATTGAGGAAACATCATAAGGAATTGAGGAAGCCTGTAATGTGTTAAATAAAATTCCGTCACATGTATACCATACCATCAACCCACAACATAGCAGCACGGCAAAACTAAATTCAAATCTTCTACATAACGAGAGATACAAAGCGACATTTACGGGCTTGTGCTGTTTCTGTTAAGCACTTAACTTTTTTATTTAATTAGACTTAAATATGCATTAAGCATATTAAACATAAAAAGTACATGGAATTCTTTACCAGCACACGTGTTCCCCTCCTCTTATGACCTGGGTTCCTTCAAACGAGGCGTGAAGAGGCATCTTGCGGGCCGGCAAGGCGGGGGCGGCTAGAGCAAGTCATTCGTCCTGACTGCACTAGCCGTCGTCGCGTTTGGACTCTACTACCACTTACCATCAGGTGGAGTAGAGTCATTTGCTATCCCGGGTAATATAAAAAAAAAAAAAAAATACTATTTTTTTTTATTATATAGGTAGATGGTCTAGTATATGGGTCACCTGATGGTAAGTGGCCACCAACGCCCATAAACAACCGGAAGACAACAGTACAAAGTACTGCTGTTTTGCGGTAGAATATCTGATGAGTGGGCGGTACCTACCCAGACGAGCTTGCACAAAGCTCTACCACCGAGTAAAGTAATTTTATGTATAGCATATATATATCATAAATAAAATCAAATCCTATCTATCAGTTGATTTTGACTTTTTCTATACGATACTCTCCATTGTGTTTGACTTAAGTGAGTGCGAGAACGAGAAAGTGAGTTTGTTACGTTTTCACGTCCTAATTACTCCATGGAATCATTCATGAAATTTAGCATACATGTTGTCAGGGGTAGAGTAAATCACATACTTAGTCTCCCATTCAAACGCGGGCGAATGCAGGCGGCAACTTGTATTAGATCTCAAGTAAATAAACTAGTAAAATGTTTAATTATATTGTTACATTAATATATTACGCCCACATAATAAGTGATATTAATAAAACATTAGTTGCGCTAAGTTATTGCTTGAAACATTATTTTTGTTAAGCATAAAATTACAAGGAAACATGGGCTAGCGGTATGCACGTGTGGATCTTAACGAAAGGTTGCATGATCAAATTTTGACAAAATCCACTGATTGTTCATGTAAGCTGAATAAAAGCTTGGCACCAAGTTGTGGGGTATTTGAAGGCTGTTGCTATGAGTTATGACCACGGCTCATTTGCGTTGTTTTTAAATATAGTAAAATATTTATTTCTGCTTCATTGCACTCGAATTAACAAAATATTTTTATACAGGTATACAATAAATTATGGAATGGATAAAGTTTCATTAAATGCAATAGACGGTATTATCGCTATGCATAAAGGGGCACAATAAATAAAGTACATTAATACTTACATATAAATTAAAATTTCACTAAAATATTATACAAATTGACACACATTGATTGACAAATAAAATACATACAACAATAATTATGGTAAAAACGGTTTTTTTTTTCAAATATTAGCTAGGGTTGAGCGCCCATAATAGAAAAAGGTAGCGTGTTGAAAAGACTTGAAGGATCAACAGTGAACGACTTAAATTAAAATCGTGAGAAAATGAAAAGGATTTATTATTTTGTAATATTCTTTTTTATCAATAAAAAAGAATGTATATATATTTGTTAATGAAGAGCACACAACCCAACAATATATGTGTACAATATATTTATAAACATATTTTATTGTCTTTGGGTCCAATAGCAAGCCTACATGGTTATTAATTAAAAAAAAATGATAGCGAAAGAAGTGTTCTGTTGTTATAAACAATATTTATTAAACAGGCAGAGTAACCACCCTGCCCAAGTTCAACAATAATTATGGTCGTTCATTGTAAATACATCGCTATTTATACAAAAGTCAAATCATTTTAATGTTGGTAGTTGTAAAAATCATATCACGAAATGAAATAACATTGAAACAAAATTTATAATCAACTTAATTTCAATAAATATTAGGTTATTCTAAATTATATACGCGTTGGTTGTAGCGTTGAGTTTCACATACTAAAGGTAGTGAGTGACGTGTAGTCTCCCGTATACCATATGCTACGAATAGCTTATGTGTATTGTAATTTATTGTATTAACTGTTTTATAGCATACATAAATGGAAAAAAAAATAGATTTACTCTAGTTACGGCTGTTTCTTAAACACAATAAATTACTTGTGACAATAACAAATAATAATGATTACAGTTGTATTATTGATCAATTACGTCTACACGACTTTGAATATCATTATAACATCGTGATATTGAATATTTTTGCATTCTAACCAACTTGTACATAAACATGTGTGTCATATTAATATACGTAGGATGTTGCAAGATTATCGATTTATAAAGACACTTAGTAGTTGGAAAAGGGACACAGTTTATTCCGGTCTCAGGTGTGATGTACCTTACAAATCCCTATGCAGGTAAGAAAGAAGGTAAGAATTCCTCAAATAAAAACTAAATAAAACTAAAATATACCAAATTGAAACTCAACATTTATCTTCTGCGTCGGAATATAAATACTAAGTTTTTTTTAAAATTATAATATAGGTAGGCGGATGTGCAAATAGGCCACCTGATGGTAAGTGGTCACCAACGCCCATAGGCATTGGCATTATAAAAAATGTTAACCATAGCTTACATCGTCAATTCGCCACCAACCTTGGGAACTAAGACGTTATGTCCCTTGTCCTTGTAATTACACTGGCACACTCACCCTTCAAACCGGAACACAAAATTACTAAGTACTGCTGTTTAGCGTTAGAATATCTGTTAGCTGGTACTGGTAGTGGTTTTGGCAATAAATTAGCAGAATAAAAAACACGTTCTCTAGCTCTAGGAATCACTCAAGTGACTAGTACTCTATAAATCTAGTCCTAATTTATTAACGTGTAATTTAAATTGGGCAAAGATTACAGTATTTAAAGGGACTTTCTGAATAGACATTCAGCCAATCATTTTACAAAAGCATTTAATGACAGTCAAAAGATTGTTTTTTTTTTTTAAATATTTTGCTTAATCCTTTGATTCCATTTATCACTGTCCTTCGTCTTCCATATTGAAAAAATATGTATAGTAGAATAATACGCTGTAGTATTGATATAAAGTCGATTATTGCGTAGCGTTCAAGTGCTATTGTGTTTTGTTTAAGGACAAATAAAACAGTAATAATGTGCTTGTATGGAAGCCTACTTGTTTGAGAGTTCTTATGAGGGTAATTTTATTCTTTCAAGTATTCCACTACTTCCATACAATATACGCATAGAATGTTAGAAAAGCTCTACAATAAGTATGCCATATTTTCCTTTATTATATTGTCTAATAAACTAAAACTAACATCTTTCTATTATTTTATTTAGGGCTATTTAATTTAAAAAAAACAGGTTCGATCTTGACCCCTTGAGCTATTCGTCTTCAGTCCTAAAAAAAACGTATCAAATTTTCACAACAAACATGATAGATGAGACAAGTCATATGGACTACTTTATTCAGAATCTTGGACTAGTTAAAAGTTGAAGCCACTCGTTTTTACCACTGCACCAATAAATCAACGGCATAATAACTTATATGGTCGTTGTAACTGCGCCACCTGTCATTGATAATAATAGTTCGCAAGATTTATATTTATGGCTACCGATTTTCAATGTCAGAGTATTCAAATCTACATGAATACGAGATAAAAGCCCTTTTATACCCACTTGTCCCCTTTTTGGTATTGACGATACGTATCGGCCTACATCGAGGATTATACTCAGCCTGACTTATGTCACCTCGCAACGGTAAGCTTAAGTATCATCGATTTTTTATATACAAGATACTACGAAAGAATCTCAAAAACAAATTTCAGTATTTTAATAAGATTTTTATGTAAAATAATCGATATGAATTCAATTTCTGTAAATATTTTAGTTTTTTATTGCTTCTATTTTAGTTTTTGTCATGTAATATTATGCTAAATGATAATATTATGATAATGTAAATTGAGAAATATATTTCTATTACCTAAAGAAATTAAAACCTGGGACTTATGACTTATGATGGAAATATGATGAGGAAAAATATATATATGATAATGATGTCCTTCTGACAGATTTCACAACCGAGCCAACCTAGTTGATTTCAAGATGGCACCTCGAAGTTTAGTAGCCCTTACCCGGATTTCAATTTGCGATTTTTCAGTAAAGATCTGCATATTCTATTATTCTACAGAATCATCTCGACTCCAAGTAATATACTTTTGAACATAAAATTACCAGAGAATACTCTAGATGCACCTCTAGAATGGACATAATAATTATTATCATCAAAAAACTCAACGAATCACTCTTACAATAAGACGCCACATCATCGTCACGGTTAAACAGCGTTTGCTAGTTGTTAACTGTTGTGTTAGTGTTGAAGTTAGGACAACTATATATATTCCGAATTTCTTAATTGTTGTTCTAGCCATTTTCTCCCTGAGAGACTTAATTTAAGGACGTTATCAAAAGCATGTTCAGTATATATACGTGGACATACGTGACTGTTTTCTATTATGGTGCTCACAAACACCGACATTTTTTATTTCAGTATAATGAGATTTTTCAAAATATGGCCGTTGGAGCAAAATAACAATTTTATTATTGTCATAAATATAAGTTAGATAAATAGTTCTGATGTCAGAGCAGTTTTTTGAATTTGATAAATAAATGTTATTCTCCGACAATAGCGGGATTGCTATTGTAGACATTCTTTGTTCGGAGATTAGAAATTTGCAGTATTTACAATACAGCGCCTCAGAGAGCACGTATGTGCTCTATAACCGTTGTTACTGTGACTGAACTCTTTCCAGACGTATCAGATTCGTCTTTGGGATAAAAATTTCAAATTAACTATTTATTATTACTAATATATTACTATTTACTAATACTATTTACTATTTATTTGTAAGCATTGAAAACAATGAGTTTATTTCGACTGTTAGTTTCAGGTCACAAAATAATTTCTTTTTGCCTAACAGCTATGA
Organism: Nymphalis polychloros; assembly: GCA_905220585.2. Classification (NCBI taxonomy): domain Eukaryota; kingdom Metazoa; phylum Arthropoda; class Insecta; order Lepidoptera; family Nymphalidae; genus Nymphalis; species Nymphalis polychloros. The sequence goes on along the minus strand of HG992258.1, from coordinate 9,442,961 downwards.
TTATAAAATACAGCACGATATATATAATTAATCGATTTTAACATCTTCCGGTCTTTGTTGAAATATTTACTAACAATTGTTTTACTACTCAAAAAGAAATATTCTTTGCATCGTTTATAATAATTATTCACGGATTCTTCAAATTACATACTTCGAATGCTATTAATAGTATACTAAGAGTAATAAAAATTACTGTAATCAATCCGTATCGCATTCTTTATTTGAATTTTACGTAATAGTGTAAATAAAGTAATTTATATATGTATCTTTGCATTTATCGTTCTTCATTAGGGATAAGATATTTAATTTGCAACATCTGAGACGATTTTGAAAAGTCGAGCTCTTTTTTGAAACTTGAAACTCACTATACAACACGATCGTGCAATTTTAGGAAATGTTAGGCGACAATGACTAGTAACAGTTCTTGGGCGAACCTGTTCTAGGTAATTAAGTAATACGGTATAAAAAAAAAATCTTCTATGTGAATTATTGCGTTTATTGGAAAGATTAGGTGTCTTTTTTATCTGAATAAAAATCTTGAGCGAATCGTTAGAGCTGTTTCCGAGATACACTAAATAAATATACATACATACAAGACGAATTATCACTAGCTTGTCCATTAGCCCGTTCGCCTACCTATGTTATATAAGATACCAATATTATAATAAAAAGATGCGTAAAATGAACAAACGAACCTTTAAAATAAAAAATAAATAAAGCAAAGGAGAAAAAGTAAAGTGGAAGAATAAGTACAAAATATGTTTAAATGAATACGATGAAACTTATAATAAAAGATGCAGCGTCATTCGAAGAAGGTTTTAGTACATAATCATTTTTTTTATCCACATTGTAAACTAAGAAATGGTTCATAAAACTGTGTTTTAGTTTTGCATTTACTTCTTGCCTCGTCGTGAAAATTTCGCTGGCTGCGTATTCTTGGACGAAGTTTTATTAAAATACAAAACAAAAGAAGCCCGATCTAACAAGCGGAGTATACTTATATTAATGTCGGCACACGTGCCGACGCGCTCATTAGTGTATCTACAATGTTAGGTGTTAAAAAATTCCTCTCACCCTTGTTATTTTCCGTGAACAAGTCTCGTCATTGATTTGTTAGAAAAATACACTAATATAATAAAGTTGAATAGTTTGTTTCTTAGTTGGAAACTGCTAATCTCTGAATACTTAGGATTTTTCAATACCGATGTGAAAAAAAAAATTGCGTTAGGTATTTATTGAGAAAGGTTTTTTTAGACTATATAAGACTATGCTACGACCCATGGGCGTATAGGGGCAGAGTACATATGATAAGTACATTAAAACCAATTGCACTAAATGCAATACACCTATAACATAGATGAATCTGTTTGTGCGTGTAGGTTATGTACTATAGAACCATAGATTAGAACCTTGATTTTTTAAATAATATAATAATTAATTCTATTCTATATATACTACAGTATAATATGCTATGTTGTTTATGTATCGGTAAAACAGCTATTTATTCTTGAATTCTAAATAATGAAACTAATTTAATTTACATGGACTTTGCTAAATCTTATTTTTTTATATTAGACCGGATAGAAGTCATAGAAGTCAAAGGGATGTATAAATAATATTATGTTTTCTTAATAATTCATCGAAGTTAAATGAGTAGAAGAAGCATTTGACGTTCCATATATAGAACACTTAATGGATACTCCTTGTCTCTGTCTGTAGAGCATAATGTCAGGGGCAAGATCAATGAACTTACGACCCAAGACAGTGATTTAAATGAATAGTTCATTGTTTATTATTATTTAAATTAATCTCAAACTTTTTAATGTGATACGTATAAGAAATATGAAATATATCAATCATATTAAATATATTATAAAAATTAAATAGTAATTAATTTAGTAAACAAGAAATTATAATATATAAACTAAAATCCGTCGATTACAAATGCGAAGTAGGTATGACTTAAGTCGTCCTTTATTTTTGATTTCGTCATCCCATCAATACAATAAAAGTTTAGTGTCATGAGTGTACATTTCCAGCCAGGTACGTCGTTAGGCAGATTGCGGTGCGTGTGAGCGAGGGGAGAGCTGATCGCGATACTAAATAAAGATTTCCGCGATGACATCCGCGCGGGGCGCGTACGGTCTGTCTCCCACGTGTGGTCCCGCACTATTTGAGTACGAAATTTCGAAATTGTACGAAAAAAATAACAAATTCTCAGGCCAGATTGATGTATGCTGATTACATTTTTTTTTCTGTTACACGTATACAATATTGTTGGTGGAAGGTATGGTTTGCCTCTTGAGATTACTTTTTATTTTAAAATTATTGTAATGGAGCAAAATAAGCTTTCGTTATCCCCACAGAGCCAAGAAAATTACCATAGAGAATATAAACAATATTAATTGCTTGGTCAATTAAGTTAAATTAAAAAGAAACTTAATACTTACGTTACCTATTCTGTAAGATTTCTTAAGCGTAATGTTAAGGTTATGTTATTAATTTTATTCTAATTTACAGAAAAGGCTTACTTAATTAAATATGTTACTACCCATGAAATAAGAAAAAAAAAGACTAAACTAAAGCTATTATGTACTTTTATCAGTATTTTAATCATAATCATAATGATTACTACTTATTTATCAAATATATGTTGTTGTAGAATTCCCTGTACGTATTTTTGTGTTCTATTAAGATTTAATACAAATTTACGTGCATCTTTTTCGCAATAGTTTTATAAGATCCAGATCCTCAAAATAAATGCATAGCATATTGTAAACATACTTATATCCTTCATAACAACTAAGCTTTCAACAAACGAATAAGTATATTATAAAGTTTTATATGAATAAAATGAGTAGCTTGTGGGTAAATCCAGAAGAAACTGAAGAAATATTTCATACCGACTTATGGTATGAAATATCGTAACTTATTGCATTAATAAGATTTTAGTGCTAAATAAATACAAAATTGAATCAATTGAAGAATCAAATGAAGAAATTTGTAAAAATGCTTTTTTTATATACATTAGAACTTGAGGAAGATCGGTCACTGTTACAGTTTCTTCAGTGCACAAGTAATACACCAGTACATATTGAGCGCTGTGTTGTCGATCTGCCAATATTCTCACGGCAATAATGTTAGTAGAACATTTGATATAAGGACATTTGTTCTGGATGAAAAGATTATTTATTTTTAAATTTTAAATTATTTTAGTTTTTGCGTACAGATTTACTTATTTTTAATAATAATGAATTTGTTACAATATTGTTGATTGGAATCACCATAATCAGTCTTCACAAACAAATACCATTAATATTTCGTATCCATATTTCAATATGGTAAATATTATGGGATATTGCTGTATTGATATTCGACAATATGTTTTCTAGTGGTGTAATAAACTAATTCCACTTTGTTTCAAGTTAAATCACGTTTGCTATCATATATTGTGACATTTCATCTTGTTTAATCATTGAACAAAACATGTACATGGTTTGCCAAGTGCAACGTGCCAAGTATGCATTTATTTGGGTATAATCGAAAGTAGATGCACGAATAATATAGAATTTAAATAAAAGTTTTTATTGTCTGTTTAAATATGGATTAGAATTATTATAATATTGTTATATATGAGTATATTATTGTTTTTGATAGAGTAGTGCCGCATTGTTTAAGTGTTTTTTGACACTGAAAAAAATTGTAATAATTATTTATTTTTTACCTTTATTTGTATACTAATGGAACAAAAATATAAAATATGTATTAGCCCTTCGTACCTGCTCGTCTTGTGACTATATCTGCGTAGAACATCTATATATATATATATATATTTGTAGTAAATATATTTCTACTTATATTATATTTGTAGTTTCCGTAATGTCATGTACAATGAAGAGTAAATAAAATTATAAAATCACATTCATACGAACTTTCAGGACCTATTTTATAGATCGAGATGATTTTTTAATGAAATAAATTTCGTGTAACAAACAACTCCGATTTCTCATAATTCTTCGCCTCAATATCAATTCCTTATCACCCATTAAATGATTATATTTAACGCTGAGTGTAAATATATAAAAAACCCACATTTTTTTCTAAAATCTTTAATATTATCAGGTCAATTTCAAATATAACGGATAATGCATATAGTCACCTTATTTATTTGATGTCCTCCTGACCGATTTCGTTAGGGTTTCGACATCTGTGCGGGACATATTATAGTGTAATCAGTTCCGTCACTCTCATAGTCCAATTGAACGGTAAATCGACATGACCGGAAAGTTGAGACGTAGGACTAAACAAGATTTGCCTATCGAGACATAGAAGTGTAAACATAAGTTCCAAAACCCGGGCTGCTACTGGGCTAATTTCTTGACAAAGAAATGTAATAACTATTTATTATGTACCTGAAAATTGAATTATGAATCTCGTGATCTGTAGCTAGATTAGACCAACGAGGGAACATACGATAGGAGATATATATACTCAATAAATTCAGTAGGAATAATTATGTTTTAAGTTGTTAAAAAAGGGCTACCACTTAGTCTTTGCTGATTGCCTGTACACTCGCAAGAACCTACATTCCGCCTATTTATCTTACAACAAATATATTGAATGTAAGTAAGCAACCGATGGCCCAGGTTTATACCCAGGCAAAACACCACTAAATTTTCATGTGCTTTATTTGTGTTTATTCTTCCCGTGCTCGAAGGTAAACAGCTCTAGGAAATCTGCTTATCTTCGATTTCACTGAAATTCTGCCGCGTATGAAGTAAGATTATTTGTTATTGTCTGTGAATAAAAATGTTGGTAAATCTGTTTGAGATTAATAGAATTTAACACATTTTGACCGATCGCCATGACAATTGGAATACATTTGAACACAGAGAATATTTTAGTGCAAGTTGTTTTGAATAATAGTTTACAATCACGAGGCATTGCAATACAGCTGGTATATAAAATATAATAATTTGTGACTGTAACAATATATTTTTGTATTTACAGAAACGACGGTGTCTCATCAAGATGCCGCTACAAATCAGACGAAGTGGTTGCACTGCATTTCTTCGAGAGAATCTTTTAACCATCCTAACTGTGATAGGAGTTGCCTCCGGAACGCTACTCGGCTGGAGTCTCAGGGCATCTGGCATAGAATGGTCGCGACGTGATGTCATGTACTTCCAGTATCCAGGTGAACTTTTCCTCAGGATGCTGAAGTGTTTGATAGTGCCATTGTTAGTTTCATCGATTGTTTCTGCGATCGGTTCACTAGATCTCAGTCTATCTGGCAAGTAAGTTCATGTTTTTTATAACATTATAATGAAGTGATATTTATAATATATTTATATTATAAAAATGAAAATTAATTATAATTAGGTAAATGAGTGTTTTAATTAAACAGCCGCTAAGTAACGTTTTAAACCAGGCTGTAAGACTAATTTCTAATTAAAATATTCTGCTAAGTACAGTACATACAGTATTAAAATTGGAATAAATTAGGTTAAAAATTATATATATGTTAAACGTATTTATAATTTTCTATTCCAATCAAATGTCAATTGGACAGCTATTATATGCTTCATAATCTGTGGACACCTAAAAATTGTGATAACTAGCTTATTATTATCCTTAGGGTTGGTCTCCGAGCCATCATCTATTACATGACGACGACAATATGTGCAGTGATGCTTGGTATAGCTCTAGTCACCACAATCAAACCAGGTCGAGGCTCTGATGCTTATACTCAGCCCAATGTGACCAAGAAACTTATCACTAAGGACACTCTCACATCTGATACTCTATTGGATCTAATAAGGTGATTATAAAACTGTTGTTTTTTTTTAAATATCGAACGTTTTGTCATAAGATATATTACTCTTTACTTGATAGTAGAGCTTTGTGCAACCTCGTCTGGGTAGGTACCACCCACTCATCAACTATTCTACCGCAAAACAGCATTACTTGGTATTGTTGAAGTTCCGGTTCGAAGGGTGAGTGAGCCAGTATAATTACAGGCACAAGGGACATAACATTCCCAAGGTTCGTGGCACATTGGCGATGTAAGCGATGGTTAACATCTCTTACAATGCCATTGTCCATGGGTGTTGGTGACCACTTACCATCAGGTAGTCCATAACCACCTTCTCCTATCTATGCTATAAAAAATAAGCCTCTCTAAAGTCTGGTATCAATGACTAAAAGAACGATTCGGTATTAACAGCCGTCACGTTGCTATGCAAGAGTCTCATCCGAGTGTGTTATTCTTTAACGGAGTTTCACAACATTTATGTGAAGTCGGATATTTATGTCACAGAATTTCTATAATAGAATACTCATTGGGTTCTTTTTTTTGTTTCTGCGACCTTCACATATATAATCAGTAGGTCATCTCTGCTGTAATTAAATGAATGCCTGGTTAACTTAATAATTGTAATATTTGAATATTTGTCATTGATTTTTTTTTATCTGTAGAATGACTACAACCAGCCTTTAATCTTATGTTTAATATTTTAAAGTGGGAAAATCCTTGAGTCATCTAACATTCTTAATGATAGAGGCCCTTTTATTAATCCCAAGGAATATCAATTATACAAATAGATACGCGCTTAATATCTCGTTAACGAGTCGTTTTAAATGCTCAGATGAAATTTCATACGTCATTTGCGCGTCACTCTATATTGGCTTAATGAAAGTGTTAATTTACCCGTCCGGGCGAAATTTGCGAAAACATCAAAAAAATTATTCGGCAACAAACATTTTTAACTCTCCTAATTTATTTCATTAATATAAATAGTTTCCTAAAAGGTGTGTTCAATTTGTATGTGGATTTAAGAAACCTCTTTGATATATGTTGAGTTGTTAAATTATAATTCTTATGTTTCAACTAGTCTATAAACACATCATTGTGTCCGCTATATCCTTGCTGTAAGAAACTTAAACGATTAGCTAAAAACAATCAAATTTCTTAGAATTTTAAATTCCGCGAAAAAAAACCAGATTTACTTGACCAAATTGTTGTATACCTATAATAATGACGGCGTCGTTATTTGTTACTGTAGTGGTTAGTATATAAAAGCTGTAGAATATAAAGTTAGTTAAACTGGACTGTACTGAAGGCAAACGCGAGGTTTGATGAAACGTGACATTTACAGTAACATTAATAACCAAATAATGAAATGTACATCATGTTTCATTGATTAAAAGTGGAATAATTGATTTAACTAAAGTCGCGTATTTCATTCAAATTATTCTTAAAAGTTATTTAACTTCTACTGGACCTATAGGAGTTCAATAATCATATAGTTAATTAAGAAATTAAGTTGACAAGTGCAAGCTCGTCTGGGTAGATACCACTCAATCATGAGATATTCTACCGCAACACAGCAGTACTTAGTAATCTTAGTATTATTGTGTTCCGGTTTGAAGGATGACTGAGCCAGGGTAACTATAAACACAAGGAATACCAACCTTGGTGACGCATTGGCGATGTAGAGTTGGTTAATATTTCTTACAATACCAATGTATATAAGGTAGTGACCATTTATCATCAGTTGGCCCATTAGCCCGCCCGACTGCCTGCACCATAAAAAAATTATCTAGATAAAGATGTTTTTAAAGGTATAAAGAGCATATTTAATCTGTCGGCTTATAAATTAAAAGCAATTGCTAATGACTAAAGATCAAGACGTTGACATGTCCGACTTAAAGTGTAATGGACGAAGAGTCTAATAGTTGTTAGTTGAACGGACGCCTAGATTGTTCTTTTAGTTTACCTGACAGTATAACTGGCTTTTAATTTATTTTTAGTGGCTTATCCTCTTATAAACTCGATTTACAAGATATCCTTTATAATCCATTATTGTATAAATAGCAATCATTCTTAATCAACTTTAAAAAATAAATATACGTTCGCGTATATATTAAGTATATATTACATATGAAGTATGTATTTACAAAAGAAAAGTAGTATGTGTAGTATGTCAGTTGTCTGGTTAACACGGAGCTCTGCTTAGTTTGGGATCTGATGGCCTTGTGTGAATAATGTCCCAGGATATTATTATTATTTGTTTTTATGTATGTTTACTCATTATTCGGATACGGCTAGATCGATTTGAATGATTTAAACTTTCTAATGATTCTATTAAAGTAGATCACATGTAGTTTTTTTTTTCTTAAATTTGTTTAATTATTATTGTTTTTTAACGTCAATGTATGTTTGAATATTTTAATTCTTTATAACGTGACAAGCGATTTCGAATACTTAAAGCCCAAATATCTATGAATATAATTCATTCAATATAATTCATAGATATTTGGACAAAAGCATTTATTTTCTTTATCAAAATCGGCTTAGTATTTTCTTTTTATATAATATTGCATCTTATGAGGATATGAGTATTGACCTTAGTTTATTCATGGATAGTTAAATTTTAACATATTTGTTATGATGCTTTAATGCCATATGAAAACTAATAACACTTTTTTTTTTAATAATAATTTAGACGAGTATCTTCTGATACGATGTTTCAAAAAAGTATAAGATAACAAGACGTGTAAGTGATTCCTTTTTTGTTTGACACTTATGGTTGTAAAATATTTATATAATACAATGTAACCCATTTGTAATGTACAAAATGTGAAGTCTAGTTTAAATATGCGGGTACATGTATATTTTTAAGAATTCTAGTACACACTGACTTGAAAAAAAAATTTAATTAATAATCTAACTTAAATTGCTTTAATAGTTAGAACATATTACATAATTTAAATAATTAGAACATATTACAGGTAGCTTAGCGTCTTAGCCCACAATAATATTAGCTTTCTTGCCTATAGTAAAAATTAAACAGAATACTTTCTTTGGATTTTTTCGTCCAACGAAGCTCACTTGTACTATTTCACTCTTCATAATATTCGTAAATCTTGCATTAGCAAGGCTGACTTTCTCAATATGAAATGAAAAGAACTATGTGTTGTCATACATATTCTGAAATAGTTAACCCTAAGCATAAATTATACACGTAATCATATAAAATGAAAAGTGCTTATCGAAAACGTAATCTTCTCAATCAAGGCGCCAACGTTCGCGCGAAGTTTATTCGTAATTGTCAATTGTCAAGAGAAACGGCGCTCGCGTCGGTTCCCTCCTAGTCAGTCTTCATCAGCCCGCGCTATTTATATTGCGCCCTAGATACCATTACTAGGGCTGGCATGCATAATCGTTATAAATTGTGTGTAAAATTTTGGCCGCCCTAATTGTACTGGAGACCTTCAATTTAAATTTTCAACGGTATCTAATCCATTTACTCGACACGGTTTATAAGCCAGTACTGTGTAAGTAGGAGTACTATAGTATTTATATTCTATTTTGGATTTATGACTATGATTCAGAATCTGAGGAATATTCAGTTTATTGATAAATAAAGATAATACAAAATTATTGAACTGAACATTTGCTATTTTCAATTAAAAAGATTATTTGAAAGTTTTCAGAAATCGCCTAATTGTTTTGACGTGATTGACACTCTTTTGATTGAATAAAGTTTATAAAGCATGACCCTATTGACATTATCAATAAAGCAAAACAAGACAACGGATCGACGCGCAGGATTGTCTGTCCGCCAGGTGACATAGGTCATTCCATCGAGTTAAAAGCTAAATACGCATCTGCCACAACGATTATAGAACAAAATGACAACAATATTATAAAATACAATCAAAATATTTTTGAATCATGTTTAAGACTTTTTTAATTATTATTTATTAAAATAAAATGTTTGGTGGATTGTATAAATTTTCAATTAGGACTTGAAATAGGTATAGGGTTTTCCAATAGGGACGCTTGAACTTTGACAGCTGATTGCGGCCATGTTGTTTGAGTGACAGCTGTCAAATGCAGTGTGTTATATTCATTCCGTCCTCCCAAACCACCATGGCAGGTTACAGTGTCGAGCAGCACGTGCAAATCATAAAATTGTTTTATGAAAATGGGTCTTCAGTTCGAGCAACGTTCCGCGCACTTCGCCCGTTTTACGGTCGCGATGATCGTCCTGCCGAGTCGACTATCCGTCGATTGGTGGACAAATTCGAGTCAACCGGGTCAGTTAACAATCAGCCGGTTCCCGTGCGTCAACGTAACGCGAGATCTGCCGAGAATATCGCCGCTGTGCGCGACAGTGTCCTCGAAAACCCGCGGCAGTCAATTCCGCGTCGCGCACAGGAACTCGGCCTTTCGCAGACGACAACTTGGCGAATTTTGCGTTGTGACTTGAGCCTGCTCCCGTACAAGATCCAGCTGACCCAAGAGCTCAAGGTTAATGACCATAGACAGCGCCGTGTGTTCGCTGACTGGGCATTAGAGCAGTTGGAAGTTGACGCCGATTTTGGCAAAAAAGTCATCTTCAGCGACGAGGCGCATTTTTGGATGAATGGCTATGTCAACAAGCAAAATTTCCGTATTTGGGACGAGACCAACCATGTGCATTGCCACTTGGTGAACCTCGTGTGGAACGAGGTTCACCAAGTGGCAATGCACCCGCAGAAAGTGACTGTTTGGTGCGGATTTTGGGCCGGAGGCGTGATTGGTCCGTATTTTTTCGAAAACGATAATGGTGTGGCCGTCACCGTCAATGGTGAGCGATACCGGTCGATGATAACCAACTTCTTTTGGCCTGAAATCGAGAATATGGATCTGGACAACATGTGGTTTCAACAGGACGGCGCTACGTGCCACACAGCACACGCTACGATGGAAGTTCTGCACGAGCAAGCGCCCTTAATGGAAAACCCTATATATACGTATAGAACATAATACGTCACTTAACTATTACGTTTACCTCGTCCTTAATTTGAAGTTGTTTAATATACGATTATGATCATATAAATAAGTGTTATGTTGAGTTTTAAAAATTAAGTCAATAGGACCTTTGCTTTTTAAAATATTTATCCTTCTGTCGTTGAATTTAACTAAATATGTACTAAGGCTAAATGCTAACCAAATTTTATTTAAAGATATTGAAAGACAAACTACACTACATATTTTTTTAAATTTTATGAATGAGATCACGTATATAAAACTTTGTCGAAATATCGGATACAGTAAATAAATCGGTAAATTTTAATATTTATGTGTAATACTTAATTTTTTAATAAATATTTTGATCTATTAAGAATGTATACAATTAGAATATACAATCACTGGAATACAATGACTCATAAGAAAGTATGTCTTTGAATGTATATTACATTCAAAGACATATTTTCTTATGAGTGTTCTTTTATTAAGTGCCTAGTAACAATTTATTAATTAATGATTATAACTATTGTTTTCAGAAACGTATTTCCGGAGAACATAGCTCAGGCAACGATCGCGTCATACCGGACGCGGCTGTCTTACGATCAGAATGACACTAAAGCCATCAAAGGTGATTAATATTGTCATAATACCGTCTTAAAATAATCACTGGCTTCAATTTAATTTTATTTAGGAAAACTTATTTAAGTCTGTAAGGAAATTATAAGAATGTAACATACTTGGTGGTAGAGCTTTGTGCAAGCACGTCTGGGTAGGTACCACCCACTCATCAGATATTCTACCGCGAAACAGCAGTACTTGGTATTGTTGTGTTCCGGTTTGAAGGGTGAGTGAGCCAGTGTAATTACAGGCACAAGGGACATAACATCTTAGCTCCCAAGGTTGGTAGCGCGTTGATGATGTAATCGATGGTTAACATCTCTTACATCACCTGCTCATATGTACGTCCGCCTTCCTATGCCATAAAATTAAAAAAAAATAGTAAACTAGCCTAATTTTCTGTAAACCTTGTGGAGATCAAAAAAATCTTATATATAAAAGTTATGTTACTTTGCTACTTAGTTATGATATAGGTACTAAAACATGCAACATAATATGAAGAATAGCCTTTTTCATCCTTAAATTCTAAACTAAACAATGTGAAAGTCCTATATTAATCGATTAAGTGGTAATTGCGTTAGGAAAGATGAAACCAACAAATGAACTTTACCTTAATTTCTCGACCCTCGAATTGATTACATCCATTCGGTAGCCATATTTAATGAAATGTGAATCATTTCTTTATACTTTAAATCTAGAAGATTCAAAAGTTCAAAAATTATCATATTTCTTTATTAACTTGAGATCCAAAAATCAACAGATACAAAACATTCTACACATTTGAATTAAGAACATAGAAGTCGTGGGTGACATCTTGTAATAAATATATAACCATCGTTTCAGGTCACCTGGAAACTTACAAAATAGAAGGTGACTACCAAAGTGGCAGCAACGTGCTGGGGCTGGTATGCTTCAGCATTGTTTTGGGTATCACGCTAGGCAAAATGGGGGAACAGAGTCGGCCGTTACAAAATTTCTTTCACGCCTTGTCAGAAGCTATGATGATCATCACTGGATGGGTTATTTGGTGAGGGTTATAAGTGTTTGTAGACGATATAATAAAAAAAAAAAATCATATACAATTTTCATAATAACAACAATTCAATATAAATGGATTTTAAATAAAATTAAATAGGTTTATGGCATCTATGTTAAAATTGCAATTCGATTTAAATGTGTATGTATGAATATAATGGGTGTACATCAATAATTACTAGCAATGTACCTATTTTAATACTTTGCATGCATATGGAACGAATTTTGTGCAATGCAAGTATTTGAAGTATTACCGTAACTTTATTTATAATATATTTTCAGGTTGTCGCCACTCGGTGTATTCTTCCTCGTGACAGCGAAAATCATGGAGATAGAATCGTTTTCGGAATTAGTTGGACGGTTGGGTCTGTACTTCATGACGGTGCTTTTGGGCCTCTTCCTCCATGGCTTTGGTACTTTAAGCATTTTGTTTATCCTGGCTACTAAGAAACTCCCGTGCCGCTATATTGCTAAGATGGGACAGGTTATGGCAACTGCTTTTGGTACCGCTTCGAGGTAAACTTTTAATCAATGTGATACCGCAGTACTAATAAAAATGTGCTGTACTTTATAACATATATAATTTATTAATCCAGTTCAGCAACAATGCCCATCACGATCGGTTGCTGTGACGACATGGGTCTGGACCCCCGCATCACTCGCTTCGTGATTCCCATCGGCGCTACTATCAACATGGACGGGACCGCGCTGTACGAAGCCGTGGCTGCCATATTTATCGCCCAACTAAGGAAAGTTGATATGTCTTTTGGCAAAATTGTAGCTGTCAGGTGAGAAGTGATTTTCCTAAAAATACCAAATTTAAGCTATGTAATGGCTATATTATGATCACACGCAGGACAAAGTTCTTCTTCTGTCGTGTCGGTTTGACGTCACTTCGACTTATAAAAGTGACAGAATAGACCGTGAATTCACCCGAGTTAGCGAAGAAAATTGCACACGAATATTTATGCGTAGGCAGCTAGTCTCCATTGAGAATAGCCGTCATCGGTCGGGAGAACTAACTACATGCTTTATTAAAAATACTTGAAATGCAAATTATAATCTATATCCAATAATAAAATTTAATATACAAATATATAAAGATTTTAACTACATTAAGCATATAAAATTATGCACAAGAGTGTAGAGATAGAATTAAATATAATATAATAGATTATATTATTATAAGGAATGGTTATTACTTCTTATAATTATCGTAGGAAGATGTAACCGGTAGCAATTAATGTTCCATCTGCTATTTGCATTATTTTATGTAATAAACATAATGATTCTCTATTATTTTAGTGTAACAGCCACAGCGGCTAGTATAGGCGCGGCGGGCATTCCACAAGCGGGCTTGGTTACCATGGTGATGGTACTGGACACCGTGAACCTGCCAGCTGAGGACGTTTCAATCATTCTCGCGGTCGACTGGTTACTGTAAGTAATCTTTTGCTATTTCTTTATCCAAACCGGCCCTGTACTAGTAGTCTCTACCTATGGAGATCTTTCTAAGTACGTTAATATTTGTAAGATAAACCTTAATTATTCTAATGCCAAGTTTTAGAATTATTCTATTCTGGTACAAAATCAATGTGAAAGTTACTAAGATCCCATGGTGGACAGTACATTGTTAATACAAGTAATAGCTAATTTTCTTATAAAAAATAATTGTTAGATTAAAAGTACTATTCTTATGAGAACACTTTCTATGTACTTTCTGAAATAATTGCATGCATTAGCATATCGATATATAAAAACTAAAGTATATATTTTTTTCTTTTTGTAAAATTAATGAATACACTTTCTGTTATTATAGTGATCGATTCCGTACTACAATTAATGTTGTTTGCGATGCACTTGGCGCCATCATAGTGACGTCTCTATCACAAGGTGACATCGACAAGTCGCGCGCGTTACAGAACGACAGAGAAGCTGCGCCTGCGCATGAACTAACCGAACTAGAAAAGGGTGAGCATTGAACGATCTCGTTCAGCGGGCTCGCCATCTACTTGATTAAGAGCTCTACTCAGTATAAAGTCTCGCTCCATAATTCAAAATGTATTAAAACCTCATTTCACAATAATAAATTGATTTATTACAAAAAATTACATCTAATTACAAAGCTTTCTGTATATTGATAATATGTGTGACTAAGTTTAGCCTATGAACTAAAAATCTATACCTTTGTTGCATTTTAATCTTAACGTATAATAAATTAAAGAAATAGATTTAGACGCATAATTGACAATAACTATTGCGAGAGCGGGACAGAGTACTTCATTTATCCGTGTAGCACTCTGTATGAAGTTAGCGTCAAGCGTTATGACGATTAAGCGTTCTGTGTTCAATAACGATAACGTTATTCCGTATAGGACAATAACGTATAAGTAGTGCGAATTATTTTTGTTGGGATTAATTTATTACGTTGCGTTGTTAGTTTGATACAGGTTATATCTGGACAAGGCTGAATTAAATAACAAATATTAGCTTCAAAATCTTACCTAACATTATAAATGTTAATTATTAACCACTCAATATTATTTATAAGCGTTATCACATAAAAAATACAGTATTCATTAAACTATAAAATATTTATTATGTGGATATCGTGCAGATAGTGTGATCGTGTGTTATTAAGGCCCTTAAGGTAACAGGGGCTTATAGATAACATTTGCTTTTGGTATAATTCAGCCTTGCACCTGGTTTATGATTTATATAAATAAATATATGTTAAATCAAATAATGATACCTTTGTTATGTGAAGTCATTTATTAAATATTTAAAAGTATTTCTTCGTTATTACAATAATTTAAGGAAGATTAATATTTATGTGTAGTGTAAATGTTGTCAAAAATATTTTTTTGCTTTAAATATATGAATATTTCTATTATATTTATTTATTATTTCTATCTGTATAAGTTATTAAATGGATTTAATATGCATCAGTGTGTTCGAAATGTGCCAAATAAAAATATATTAAAGCACTAAGCAGATATATTGATAGTACTTAAAACTATTTCATGATTTCTCAAAAATAATATAACTTGTAAACATCATTTGAATACATTTTGAGACGTCGTGGAACTGGTTTTGAGACCAACTTTATATTTCATATTGAATATTAAATATATATGTAAATCATTTACATCAACAAAGCTCTATACTATTTTCCTACATTTATGATAATGGATCGATCTTCGAACAAATATTACAGAATTCTCAATAGAGCAAACCTTTTACACTTTACTGTATTAAAATGAATACGTGCAATTAAGCGGTAAAATTGACACTATTTTTCGTCGTTTTTCGCAATGGAACGTTTTCAAATTTAAAAACATAACGTACATATAGAAACGATCGAATCAAACTAGACCTTAAAATGTTGATCCTTGAAACCTCTGTAGCTGAGATCTGTTCATCTATTTTTGTATGAATGTATTAGTATACCCTTTATATGTGTGTATGTTTGTAGAACTGTTCTATCTATATTATATATTATTAAATGTGCCATAATATATGTGCGTGTAAAATAGTCTGTAGTGTTCAGTCATTACGCCGTTGCATTCCAGTTATTAACTTATTGTGGAACCCGAGAACACTTAGTGTTTTATGTTAAATTTTATTGTTATATTTTATTTTATGATCGTTAAGAACGATTTAAATATGACAAATTTGTATGGAATACAAAATTAAACACGTCATTTTGTTATTTTTAAATGCATTGATTATATATTGTTTATTATTAATTTATTATATCATGAAAAATGGCCAAAAATTAGAACTTTAAGTAAATGTTTAACCTAAGTTAAAATGGAACGTTGTAACTGTCAGATTTTATTATTTAAAATTATTATTGTAATCGTGCATATGTAGATATAAATTAGAAATCTTAGATGTGAGTTCTCTTGTTATTTATTGTAAAGTTTTTTTAAACATTATAAATTTCTTGTAGATGCCATGTACATATTTTCTTTGCTACTTTTTCGATATTTTGGTATTGTCAAAGGTACCAAAAAACTAATAGTCATAACACGAACTGTAACATCAAATTCAAATCATTATAGATTTTTATATCGCCGTTTATGATCATGTTTTTGTTTATACCACTGTCTAAACTATTTCAAATGTTATTTTAATAAATACTTACCGTAGTGATGTTTTTTTATTTATTACCTGGAAGAGTTACGATTGAAATAAAGTTTCTAATGTTTTTATATTTTATTAATGAAATAATTTCTTGCACTTTGACTTAAGGCTTAATCTGGTACACAACTTCTATTGAACTGAGTCTCCATCGCTTCACAGCCAGCGTACAAATTATGCTACTATATTCTAAAAAAATAACTACAATCGAGAACTTTAAACTGTTCACACAAAACATCAGACAATTATATCCCTATCAACTCAGAAAGTGTTATAAATACGAACGAATGAAGTATATAATCTAATTTGTCTTTTAAACATAAAAATACTTTCTAAATTAAAATCAACATTTTATGTACAAATTAAATTTTTATTATGTACTCATATATTTCAGCCATAGCCAAGACCTCGTGAAAATATATAAAATTGATAAACATATTTACTTCTATAACAGTAAAAATTGTTTACAAAACAAAATTCTAAGTGAAATGGAATATAATCAGTCTATAATTATTTTAATGATATAAAAAAATCTAACCTGGAATGTTTGTTTTAGAATATCATATCTTAATATTTCTGTTAAGAAATTGAATCTCATTGAATCATCACATTGAATTTCAAAAGGAATGTAATTATAATAATAGAAAAAAACACTTAACTAACACGTTTTTACAACATACAGGCTACATCTAAGCTTTAATGAAATAATTCCGTTAACACACTAACTAAACATAACTCTTTATCACAAATTTAAGATATTAACAACTACAGACATATATACAAAAATATGACGAAATAACTTAATATAAACATGAAGTATGGTCTTACATCCTATTTCATAGATATGTATAAAGTTTTAAAGCTCTCTTTCAATCATGTACAAATAACATTATTTAGAGAGAAAGTAAGAATTCCTGTTGAAAGTAGAACAAATACATTTTAACTTTATACATTTTAAGCTATTAAATATTTGATTTATTTTTTAAATATATGAGACGTAACGTTATTTTTTTAATATTTGAAAACGTAATGGTAGTTTAGGGGGCCAATTCTACTAATAAATTGTTACTTTATCACAATCGAATCGAAGCGTGATTGCTACCGTTTATCCGTTTTCCTATTTTTTAATTTAATTAACGACTATGGCATAAAAGTTAACAATTAAGTTTGTTTTTGACATAACGGTATATGTTATCATCATATCGGTTCGGTACCGATAAGAATAAATATAGAATAGTCAAAGTTGGATTAGAATTGAATAGGAAACGTATCGTAATCGTTATAGATTAGTAAAATTAGGAACCAGCTTAGTTACACGACGCCATTAACGTTATTATTATTATTGAAGTTTTTCTGGGAGCCGTTGTGAATTCCGAATGCGGAATCCCTTCTGCTGTGTCTGTCACTTTGGAGTGAACATCTCGCTCTGGCAAGAGTCGCTGCGGATATCTCCATAGAATCTCCGTGATGGAATCTCGACCCTCCTCTCCAACCGTTTCGACATCTTGCATTCTGTAAACAATAATATTTTATTTATACACTAGCGTTTTGCCCGCGGTTTCACCCGTGTAGTTCCCGTTCCTGTGGGAATACGGAGACAAAATGTAGCCTATGTTAATAGCTGATAAAGTAGCTTTCCTTTTGTGAAAGAATTTTTAAAATCGGGTTTGCGGTTTATGCTGCAAGCGTATCAAACAAACAAACTCACATTCGCATATATAATATTAGTTTGGATAAGCTACTATAAATCAATATTTTTATATGTGTTAAGTTAATGGAGAAATTAACTTAATTTTATTTCTGAAATTAAATATATATATACTTTGATTTACTTGTAAAATGTGCATAACGATACTCTCTTTTTCATAGGTAGGTACAAATATTATTATTAGTTATATATATTATATATATATTACCATATCGATAAAACAAAATAGTACTTTTAACTTTATTATCAGAGTGATAACATTTAGAAGTCTTACTCACGTGTCCCGATCGCCACGTCCACCGGTTTCTATTAAAAGCGCCGTATACAATGGGGTTCGCGCAAGAATTTGTGCACGAAAAGAGCCACATCGCTTTCTGGAATGCCGGGTCTAGACTTTTCACTGAATCCTTATCTATCCAATACCTAATTATAAAAAGACAAAAAAGAAACTTTGATTTCCAGTCACGGACGAGTTAACATACTTTACGACTATGTATACACACACACACACAGTCACATCTATTCTTAAGTCTACGGAATTTCAATCTTAGAGACTTACATAAAAGTGATTAGTTTTGATCTCTATTATTTTAATAATAACCAACTAAAAAGTAACCAACGAAATATTTTCATAATAATTTTAACAAAATAACACAATAAAACTCACTTCATATCGTGAAATTTTGAAAACCGAATAACGCTGATACAATATTTTAATACATGTTTCCTATAAATGTCATAATAGCGACATATGAGTCGATAAAATAATTAGAGGCTAATATTAATAATTTTTATCTCAACAATACACTCTAAACTAAGCTTTCCATGATAAGACAGTAAATTCATAGCTTTCATTACGCCAGTGAAACAAATAACTTACCACATACAATAGCAGTAGTAGGGCGACCAGCAAGTGAAGAACACTACAACGATTGTGACTGTCATCTTAAGGGTTCTCGCTCTCGCCCTTCCCAGGATGCCGACGCCGCTGCGACGCATTTTATCTAAAATACAAACCAAACCTTGAAATGAAACTTATTTATGAAAGTTAAAGGTAAGATTATACGTTTGTTTGTAACTTTGAGGTGACACGTATCTAAAACGATAAACTTTAGGCTTTTTTTTTGGTAGTACAGCTTTGTGTAAGTGTGTGTGTCTGGGTAGATACTACTCACTCATTACTACACACATACATACCGCCAATGCAATGCAAAGCTAATATTTAATGTTTTAAAGGATGAGAAAATCGGTAGTTACAAGCAGAAGAGACATAATATTATCGTTCCCAAGATTTTAAGCAGTAATAGTTAATATTTCTTACAATACTAATGTCTATGAGCAGCAGCGGCCTATCGGCTTACCTATCACTACATATTATAAAATCAATTCGCACCGCCACGTCTTTCGATCTGAACGCGAGAAACTCATAATCAAAATCAAAATAGTCAAAATATTGTAAAAGATGTCTGTAAGCTTTATTGACGTGCGTCACGTAAACCAATAAATATTACGAATTAATAATTAATTATCCGTACGAAGCCAGGACGGCTAGTTTTAAATAAAAGAAAGTTGATCGCGCTTGCAAGCACACTATTAACGTATATTTTATTCTGTAGATTATTTAAAATTATTTAAAAATAATAACATAAATTGTCAGTCAAATTATAATAAACAATTAAAATATCATCAGAAGGATAAACAATAATCAAGAACCATTCTACTACACATATTTTGATATCTTATTACAAATTCATATCAATTTTGTACGTGCAAGCATTTCCTCTTTGACTTGGGAACGTTAACTGGCTATTTTATTTACGTGTTTGATATTGACGTGTATTTCATGTTTAATAATAGGCATACTAATGATATTTGGGGCTCTAATATGTAGCCTGTAGATTGTATGATTATACAATATGTTAGTCATATTATATCTGAATTAAATTAAAATCGAGTTTCAACTCTATTAGACAATATTCTATATGAAATTATTGAATAAAAAATAATGACCTTTCAATACGACTACTATACTACGCGATATGCATCATGTAACTTGTGCTTAAAGACCTGAGGTTTTGGTTTTTAATTCTGTAATAGCCTCTGAATTCTTTTTATAGGATAGGTAGGCGGCCAAACATATGGATTACTTGATGGTAAGTGGTCGCCAACGCCCTTAGACATTGGCAGTGTAAGAAAGAAAATCGAGCAAAGATTTATTTCTACACAAAAAATCTGTTTACAAATCAAATTTATTGAGAGCACAATTTCGCAAATCAGGGCGTCTAATTTTAAAAGTGTATTTTATATTTATAATTCATGTCGGGTTAGGTAGTGAAGTAAAAACATCGTAAGAAAACTTATATATTTGGAATAAAATATTGCTTTAACCAGTTTTACTGCCAGAAGCGGTTGGCGTGGTTGGTAGATACGTGGCTTTCGCGCTGCAGGTCGTGGGTTCGATTCCCACCCAGGACAGACATTTGTGTGCATGAACATGTATGTTTGTCCTGAGTCTGGGTGTAATTATCTATATAAGTATGTATTTACAAAAGAAAAGTAGTATATCAGTTGTCTGGTTTCTATAGCACAAGCTCTGCTTAGTTTGGGATCAGATGGTCGTGTGTGAATAATGTCCCAGGATATTATTATTATTATTATTTACTGCAGCGATATAAATAAAAGCTAAGACCAGCGCTACGATCATCATTTTCCTTTCCGTCATTACGTAATACAACCCCTGAAGAGTCGCCATACTGGTACAATTGACCGGAAAATTTGTGTCAGTATCTCCCGGTTCAATAAATCAGTTCGATACACGCGTCTGAACTTGTAGACCACGAATTCAATAATCAATTATTATGAATCGGTATTGACAAGTGTCTAATGATAATTACTGTAATTACTGAATGAATGTGGAGTAAATGTTTTTAAGGCTTACTTCGGTTATGGTTCTTCAGTACGTTGAACCGGATATGGTACGTGACCTCATATTTTACGTAATTTAGCAAAACGTGATCGCAGAATCTTTTTGAAAAATGTTAACATTTTTCTTATTCAAATATGTAAGCTTCGAAAATAACTAAGTATAAAAGACCTTAAAGAATAGATGTACCTAAATAAACATAATAATATAATCTGAATTTTTTTATTGCTGTATAGTATTTTTCGAGATCAAATAAGATAAAATAAGTTAAAAAAGTACAGATATTGTTGTATTGTGCAAGCTTTTTTATAAGCTTTTATTTAACTTTTTATTTAACGTTTTTTTATTTTTATTAAGTTCATTATTTAACGTTTATATGTAGGATACCAACTTGTAATATAAATTGGAATATTTTAAACTACTTCCACCGATGGAACCTCAATTTTGCATAGTACAGCTAAATATAATACTAAGCTATGTACTAATACTACTAAATTGTATTTGTTTTAGTTCATGGATTAAATAGAAGCCTTTTATGAAGCTAAAATGTATTATTAATTTATTTTATTAAAAATAAATATTACCTTGTAATAAACAATCGGAAGTTATTATATGATACTCATTTTATATCTGATACAGTGAAGTAATTCATCAGTGAGGACAAACTCGAGCTATAAAAAAATGCTTAATATTAAATATTATACTAACCATTAGCGGTATTAGCTCGACGAATAATTTCTAACAAAGCCGCAGATGAGCAATAGAGCGTGGACACTAGTGGTGCGATGTACATTAGCGTCATATTCAGTAGAAAATAAGCGAACTCATGTCGTTCTGTTGGCAGCGAGCCGTATGACACGCACTGGAAGTACCTGTAAGCATGATAAGACAAATGAGCGCTGACGTTTATCATGTTTAATGCTAACAGCTTGTTCAGATTTAACAGTTATGCTTAGTAGTAGAGCTTTGAGCAGTGGTGGTAGAGCTTGGCGTGCCACTCATCATATTTCTTCTTACATACAAAAGTATTGTACGCGTAGTTCTTACGTGTGAACAATATTTATATGCAATACCATACTTATATAGTTGTTTGTATTCCAAAAGCAAGAACAATATTTAAATATTGTTATTTTCGAGTTTATTTTCGGGTGTATTCACAATGTGCTTAATAGATATTATATTGTCAATATGGTTTGCTCACTTGCGTAACTGCTTTTCTATTATAAATAAGACTGGCTATATTCAAAGTTAGTACCTCGTTTGTAATTCGTTTGCTATTTATTATCAATCTTATATCGGAAAGAATCGTTGTTCAAACGTTACCGAGCACTTCTGATGTTTATGAATATCTAAACATCATCGTGACAATTGTCTGTAATATTAACATTAAAAATTAACTTGAATATAATTGGTAATTAATGAACAAGACGTATAATCATGGTCCGATTTCTATTGAAAATGACGGCAATCGATCGGCTTAAAATCATTACCTAAAATACAACGCTACCTCCCGGACCATCGGTCACTTTAAGTGGCAGAGAATAACTTTTGTCAAAAGTAAAGTGTGTCATGTGTGCCAGGTGGTCAATATTACCAATATTTATATTTTGTTATAGTCTATAAATTTTATCAATAAATGGGCCATCTAATTCAAATCATTTTAATCGGACCGGGAGATCGTGAAATAAGCCCTTCTTCGCTCACTTCGTTCGAAATACAAATAAACAAACAGTATAAGACTACTGGAATTTGTATCGGAAGTGAATAGTTCTAACGCAATGAAGCCAGATTGTTATACTAAGATAATTTTATGATAGTACCAGATACTAATGTTATCTTTAGATCGTACTTTATTTTACATTAAGAGATCTCAGCGTTAGATCTTTGAGTTAGATCATAGTGAGTCATGTTAAAATGATATTAAATATTTATGGATCACTTAAGATAAATTCAGTTATTGGTGGCAATTTATGTACCTGGCAAGACGCCCGAACATTTGAAAGTTTGTTCCAGATGTCCATAGTTCATGGAAACCTCTTAATATTTCCACTTCCTTATTATCACAACTACTTATGTGATTAATATGTTACAATATGCAATCAGTTCACTTTAAATTTATATATGTACTAATAAATTAGAAGTCTTTTTTTCATAATTCCGCACCTTTGGAGGTGGTCAACAAATTTTGCTACCTTGGTTCGCAATTGTCGAGCAATCTCTCGCTTGATGCAGAGATCGATTCCCGCATCGGCAAAGCAGCCTCCACGTTCGGGAGGCTCTATACAAGGGCTTGGGACAATAGACAACTTACGGTAAAAACGAAGATGCTTGTTTACCAATCATTTATCCTAAGCACACTCTTGTACGGAGCAGAATCGTGAACAACGTACGCAAAACAAGAACGCCGACTTAACACATTTCACTTACGCTGTCTTCGAAGCATTTTGGGCATCACGTGGAAAGATGATGTGACAAACGAGACTATTCTACGAGAGGCACAGTTGCCTAGTATCACGGCCATTCTCAAAAAGAGACGGTTGCGATGGCTGGGGCACGTGCATCGAATGGAGCAGACTCGTCTACCAAAGCAAATATTACTTGGAGAGGTTGCAGATGCGAAAAGGTCTGTTGGGCGACCTACGCTCCGCTTTAAAGATTGCGCCAAGCGCGATATGGCTGCGTTTAACATCCCAAGCAACCAATGGGAGGAGCTGGCCAAGGACCGTGCCCAGTGGCGACGCCTTGTTCACGAAGGTCAATCAAAGCATGTCGATGCCTGGTTTGATTTTTTAAAAGAAAAACGCATGAGGCGTCATGAGCGGGCCTCAAACCCCCGCCCATCTGGGGGTGCATTCACTTGTCGGGAGTGTGGCCGAAGGATCTTCTCTCGCATCGGTCTCTTCAGTCATGAACGCAAGTGTTTTCGCGATGCGATGATATATATTCTCTGCTGGTAACAGAGGGCTCGTTCATTTTTCGCCCAAAGAATCGGAATTAAGATTCAAAAGGGAAATGCTGCTAGCATTCATGCCACCTTGCAACGATTTTTATTTTTGAAGTGATAACTTCTTATGGGAGGCTAAACCGCTTCGTAACGTAACGCGTTACGGTGCCACTCTGTCTGGGTTCTTTTTCTCTCACCCATACGGCGGAAGTAGGCAGGCTCTTGAAATAACCTTTCCTCATCAACATTATCATATTAATATACAAAAAGTTTAACTAATAACCTAAGCTTTTCTCAAGTTAAACAATTTCAATATTAAATAGTTCAACTTAGATTAGTTTCAGTTATCACTTCTGTCGAGCGTCCCGAGACGCACACGTATTTTTTTATTTGTATTTATTTAAGGCTTTAATGTCAATACTTGATATTCATTTACCGAAAAAAATACTAAACCAATATACTTAAAACCTAAATCAGAAGATGAAGCGAGTTTCGGAGAAGGTTTTAATATATAATATTATTATATAAGTAGATACGCTATGCAGTTTCACCCGTTTTATATTTAATTTATTAACATAACAAGTGTTAATTTATTTTCTCTTAAATACATGTATAATCATGGTCATTTAATTAAAAAGCAGCTAAAATTGCATAGACATATTTATTTTTACGAAATGTAGTATTTTATTGTACCATTTAATTGGACACTATTATACATAGTATTCGTTATATATTTCAATTACTTTTAATGACTTGGCAATAGTAATGATTGTAATTGTTTTGTGATTTATAAATGTTTTTATCGTTACTTTGAAGATATCATATTTAATTGCTTAGAATTCGTATCTTAATTTTTCTCCATTTGAATACTTCAGTTATTTTACAAACATTTAAAATGATTGTTTTTTTTTTACAATTGACTTTATTTATTTGTTATAATTACTGTAAGAATTTGCTTTTTATAGTTGAAGTTATTTTAGGTAAGTCGTAATCACGTTACCTACAAAACATAATTACTTTTCCTACAATTAGTTTTCTTGTGAAAACAATTGCCAGTTAATCTGCAAATTAAATAAATAGTATAAATATAAGAAAAGAAATAACCGAGTCGTTTAAAAAAAATATTGGTTCGGTAGCCAATGTGTATTATCATACTTATAATGTTTTGTTTTAATTTATTTCAGAAAAGCAGACAAGCAGAGTCACTTGAATTTGGCATTGCAAGAAATACAAATTACCTCCTACACCGTCAAAGCGCCGCCTACCAAGGCTCTCTCACAATTCAACCCCCCGGGTTAACAATATTATTATTTTCACTTAAATCATAAAAGGCTCTTTATATTTGTGGTACAAACATAAGTTTATATGATTAGGAACATATATATGTTACATACCCTCTGACGTCAGGATGTTCTTCCAAATGGAAAATGAAGCTCTGAGGCAAACTTGCGAGTCCTGCACAGACCCACGCAATAGTCAACGCTCGACGAACTCTTGCTTCCCAAGTCACGTTCAGTGGTTTCAATATCGCATAATATCTGGAATTAGTTTCAAATCTGATAAGTTGTCATAAATTAACACCTGTCGTAATACCACTCATCACGAGATCGTATGAACGTAAACGCTCACTGTGAATGGATTTTACGCAAATCCTACCTAAAATACATTTTTCTTCTTATCTGTCTTTGAAGCCAGGATGATTTGCTAGTCTACTTAAATGTTTGACGCGTTTTCGTCGTCATTAAAGATAGATTCTTTCGAGGTTGTAAACATCAGAAATGCAAATACGTTCCTGCGAATTAATGGGATATCAAATATTGTGGTGAGCCTACTTTCAACTGTCATATGTACTACGCATTTAATATAATATATTAATATATAATTTACAAAAGAGAGTATTGTTTCATTGTGACACTGTAAACTGTACCCTATATTACGTATTTTAAATAATATTTTCTTCTCATTTAAATAGCTTTTTTTCTGATATTCGATGCAGTCCTATGATATAAAATCATGTTAATTTTGTAATGTGAATGTTATTCCGCGAGTGTATTGAATAGAGTATATTTTGTTTTTTAATTTAATATCTAATTATTTTTTAAATATTTTGGTTTTATAGGGTCACTCTAAATGGTTTGTGGTCACTTGAGCCTTTACAGTATTAGATTAATTATAAAAACGATGTCAATTTTCAGATATAAATTAAAAGTTATAACTCTATAAGGCATTGTCGTTTGTGATATTTAAATAGAATTCTGGATTGATTCTATTTTATTTATTCAATTTATAACTTAACCAATTTCAACTTTACCAAATTGAAACCAAGCATTTTATAAAAGAAATAACTAGAAAGTTCTTAATAAGAATACTTGTTCATACATTAAAGTCAATATTGCATGCAATATTTATTTAATATGCTTAGTTATTATAGATTACCTGTCAATTGCGATGCAAATGAGAACGAAGCTGGAAAGGTAAAGTCCGAAGGTACGTGTAAACATCATGAGACGACACATGAGGTCGCCTGCCAGCCACTGCACTGTCCCAGCCCACGCTATCTCCAACGGCATCATCAGGAATGTCACCTGGACACGCGCACTGTTGCAGTTTAATCAACCAAGCTTATTTTACTACATCAAACATTTAAGCGTTCACTCATTACTCTTTAATAAGATTTTGCTATCTATCTATTTATAAGCATTACTCTAAATAAAGTCTTCTCAATTAATTATCCTAATATATCCTTAATTATTCCTAGTAAAACTTAAATAAATATTAATGATTTTATAATTCATATGATATCATTTATACGACAAGAATCAGTAACGTAGGATGGAGATTTTAATCTCTCTAAGCAGTGTTGATTCAAATATATCTTAAATAAAAAAATAATTTCGCTGAGGTAATTACAATGTCTATAAATTGCAAATTTTGAGCCATTTTTGGAAATAAAATCATTAAAGGTAGAAAGTTACAGAGCTTTAAACATTATTTCCTTGAACTAATTACGTTTGAAAGATATTGTTCTGTTACATTCTGACGGTTATACTCAGATATTGTTATGTTATAACCGCTTTAATTTGCCTAATGTGCATGATTACGACAGCTTATTAGATAGAAGGCATGATGTCAAACATACAGATATATGCAAAATTAATATTAAGCAAACAAACAAGTTTTTTTAAATCTAAACATGATATACTTACCATAAGATCAGCAACCGCCAAATGCATGAGCAGAACATCGAGTCTGCTGGCTCTGCCCATTCTCTTTCTCCTAACTAACTGAGATAGCACGGTTAAGTTCCCAGCAGCGGATACCATCATAAGAATGCTATACACTGTGATAGAAACCATGTGTCCGTGATTAAAACGCATTTCCAGGGGGAGTTCATCATTACTGGTATTTAAGTGAGTCCAGTTTTTCTGCGACGCTCCACCGGGCCCCGATACTTTCTCATCAATATCCATTGCGATAAATCATTCACAAACTCACAATTTATTGTAGAACTACACAATTTAGCTTGTTTGAAACGTGACATCTAAGTTGAGTAAACATTTTCTTCCAATAATATATTCCGTTTGTGTGCCTGAAACAAAAATGACAGTAAAATATTTTTTGTTTTTATTCAATCATTGTAAACATGTAACGATTTAGAAGTATCTTGTAGATGTTCCATGTTAACGACAATAGGAGATGGTTTCATTAATAAACTATTTATGATATTACTAACGTCGCATGCGATTTGTATATGTCTCTTCTTGTTATGTACTTATATCAGGTTTTATTATAAGAAATTGCTAACATTGGTCATGCAACTTGTTGTAAACATCGCACAGAAATTGTTTGATTATAGTAAAAGCCAATATACAAGTATCTAAGATACGTTGAGTAAAATATGTATTATTGTATCTCCACCGTCTTATGTGTCCGTGTCAATTGTATAGTTTTATTTTTCTGGGTATTATGCAGTTTCGCTTCATTTTATATAATCGAAAAAAAGATTATAGTAAAGCAATGTTTTTCAGATTATGTTTTATATACTTGAACTACACAAGTAGGCATATATCCCAGTAGATAAAACACATGTATCACAAAACAAAGATCACGGAATAAAATCTGAGTAAGCACCATTGAGGTTTCACGTGTAAGGAAAACATCGTATGTATTTAAAGGCGTTTATTTTACTTTTTATATAATGCATTTGTTTTGTTTATGAAAATTATTTGTAGGTAGATTTCCGTGTCCTAGAGTTGTCTTATTTCTATTGTTTGTTTAATGAAGCAATTTTATTGAATTACGAATTATAAATAAGTAAGGGTATTATGGCTCTAGGGGTATTCCTTTTTTTAAGCTTTTATCCAATATGACTTTCGAGGTACATTGTTAGTGTCAATAAGTTAACCGGTTTAGAACACGAATAGAAATTCATACGATATAAACTAATAAACATTTTTCGTAAATTGTTATTAGGAAAAGAAATGTAATCACAATTCGTTATATTAAATAAAAGGTCGCCCTAAAAATTACAACTTCAGATAAAAGTCCCATTAAAGATTAAAGAGAGCATGCTCAGCGACATGTGTCTTCTTTGAGAGACACAGACAAAGGAAGATTATTTGTTCTGTTTCGAATAACTTTTGCTTATTTCACATTATATTTCGGTAAAGTCAATGTTGCTAGTTAAAAAATTCCATAATTTGTGAAAAAAGTCCTGAACTATACAAACTAAATGTATACTAAGACGACGCTACGAAATGTATATGTACTACTAAGACTTAAAAAAAAATATCATAGTCATTTTTTTATCGCATCTTGTATGAATTTTTCTTCTCACTGTGCGACAACTGCATATAAATAAACAATGTATGATCGTAAAATGATTATAAAATTATAAAATAATAATAAAAATAATATTTTCTTCTAAAACATTCCCAAAATACTTATATAAAATGACAATAGAATAAATGTGAGGGTTTAGTATAACAATAAGAACACTCAAGTAAATTATTAGGAAATAATAAAATATATTCAATACCGAGATGGGATTATAGAATATTTCTTACGAAGTTGGACTTGAGTCTTACTTTCCAGAGAATTTGTCTATGGCTTCTGTTTTCCGAGTGAATAAAGGGGAAAATATCTTAAGGCTTTTGAATACTTGTTGGAATCGTAATCGAAGGGGCTCATTTTACTATTTAACTCAATTATCTTAAAAGACTATTGATTTACTCTTGAATAACGGTCAAAATCGTACAATGAAAAATGACGTAAGATATTATCTTAATTATTTTCGAAATTTTGAAAGTATAAAAGATTATATAGAATCATTTACGTTTTTATGAAGTTAAGGATAGGTAATCAGTCGACTTCTCGGTAATAGGTAAACTACTACTATTCGGTGGTAGAGCTTGGTGCAAGCTCGCCTGCATCAGCTATTCTACCCCAAAACAGCAGTACTTTGTACTGTTGTGTTCTGGTTTGAAGGATAAGCCAGTGTAATTACAGGCACAAGGGACATAACATCTTAGTTCCCAAGGTTGATGGCGCATTGGCGATGTAAGCGATGGTTAACATTTCTTACAATGCCATTGTCTATGGGCGTTGGTGACCACTTACCATCAGGTGGCCCATACGCTCGTCCGCCAACCTATACAATAAAAAAAAAAAAAAATATTGCTGTATGCCAACGGTATGGGTGGTAAACACACATAAGATGCTGCAAACCATCGGTTAGTATTTAGAGTTTTACATAAATAATGGTACGGAATAAATTTGTAATGCTTATAAGTATTAAAAATAAATAAATAAATGGATATAATTTTTAATAAAATGATTATCACAACGAGTCTTAAATTCACACTTTATTTTGTATAATAGAATATGCTATGAAAATATGTTGTATTTTATATTAATATACTGACATCTTATTAGTGACATCAAAGCGGGGTCGTAAGGACGTCTTAATCATTATCCTATTTACGTACGAACTTTCAGCTTCTAAATACATTATCTAATTGAATGTGTATACATTTTTATTTAGATACATACATATACCTAACAATTGCAAGTGAAGAAATTCAGAAACACTTACTGTTACACAATTATATGCGTAGTTTTCTTAATTTAAAAAATAAAGTACCTATCTATACAAGTTATCATAATTTTAGAATTGAATATTTCTTATAAGCAATATGTTGAAATAATAACTTCATTTAATTAACCAGTAGCTTTTGTACCGAAGATTTCTTAATGAAATATGAGGAAGCATAATTTTATCAAAGTGCAAAGTGTATGTTTGCATTTTCTCTCGTTATTGGTGGCGAATGCATAAATGTGAGAAAATATAGTACAAGGGATTTTGAGACGAGTATCTACGAATACGTTCGTCAATGATTACTGAAGCGTGCGAGTTGATGGTTGTAGATTAAGCGTTTTGACCTTACCAGGTGAAGAATTCATCGACCTGAAGTCTGTCATTTACACTTTCATACCTACTTATATCAGTTAAACAAACTTGTTTGAAGAATATCGGGTTAAATTACATTGATTTATTTGTATTTAGTTTCAGTTAAATATTTCAACCAATGGTTTAAATTAAACGAATGTATTTTAATCATATTCAAGTATAACACGTAGGCAAAGAAAGAAACTTAAATTTATTAGAAAGTTATAATTTCATTACGTTATAGTAATCAAGTTCTCACAGTCTATTAAAAATGTAGGATTATTTGACATAATTTGTCACCGTCATTTTGTTTAATTTTCTCGTAGGATTTGTTGTTATGTTACTGCTCATCTTTATAACAATTATGAATAAATAATAATTACACCGTTAAAACATATAGCTGTTATAGGCCTTAATTTGCTATTCAATTTCATATTCAATCTGTCGAAGCAATTTGCTGAAATCGAAACTAACTTTCCTCTACTCACAACTTAACCGACTCACAATCACAGACTCACCAACTAAAGTGCAAGTATAAGATGATAAGACCATGTTTTTTCCATTAACAATACAAAAAAAAGTTAATATTTGGTGAGAAGTGTTTATGTTTAAGGAAAACTTTTTTCATATTAATGTATTTAGAACCGGAAGATTTATACGATATCTTAAGAATGGATTATGACTTTTTCCAAGAATTAGCTTCAGTAACTCCCTTTATGATGAAATACAACACTAAAAAACGCTGTTGCCATCGTGACATTTCTATCTACTGGTGAAATCTATGAAGACTTATAATATCACAACTATATATAACTTATAACGGAGTAATACTAATGTTATTAACAACGATACTTATAACGATAGCGCAAATAAAGCAGTAGCATGATAGGTATATAGTGAGAAACGTTACTCGGAATGTAAGTAGAACTTACATTGCTGTTTATTTACATATAAATACGACTAACTGTTATTTACATAATCACTTAATTCTGCAAACATTCCTATGCGAGGATTGACGAAGTGGACAAACAAACTTATTCTTTTGTATTTACATTTAAATATAAGCTATTTTGTCATGTAAAAAAGTGCGGAATTTTAATAACGTTAAAATATATTTCACATTGTAAACATATATTCCGCCAACCTCAGAAATTTACCTTTTAAAACTTTCTCTTTGTTCGTGGTTTTACGTTTCACATAATATGTGTCATAATAAATCATACAGTAGAGTTGGTCTTTATAGACCACGAATAGAATTATGTTATAAATCCAAAATCTTTTTTGTGTCCAAAAAATATAGAACTGTTCTACAATTTTCAAACATGTCGCGCAATAGTCTGAAGTATATCAGATACCTTTTTTTGTTTGGTTAAATATTTTCTCGCAAACAAGGCGTTTGCGATCCTTTGATACGTTTTATTTGAACTATCGGTCAAAATAGTGACCTATTTTGGCATTAGACCGTACATACAGTGCTACTTCACTTATTCGATCTTATATAATTCAAATAGGAATTGTAATGACAATAAAAGAGGTATTATTCATTCTGACTTGTGGAATGTGTAATTTTCACACATTATCGCAAGCATCTTTTCATGAAAATAAGTTAAACATTACTATCGTGCATACGCCGTAAAACATCTCTGGTAAGATTACAAATCTTAATTTATTCAGTATATTATAGAACACGTTTTTTTTTAAATTAATTGAATCCATGCCTATGTTACGTCTTTTCTATTATTTTTGATTGACTTAATTTTTAATATGCCAGCATGTTTTTATTTCCAGACAGCATAATAATGTAAATTTCAGTGACTAGTGATGATAATGTACAATTTTAATTGTCTTTTGATGTTAATTTTTTACATTTGTGACTCTTATCTAGTATACTGAAGTTTGACTAATTGGATAAATATTTACATTTATTAAATATGTTAAAATTGTGCAATATATTCAAAGGATCAAGCGACATAGGTACTTTAAAAGATTTGAAGATTCTATAGTATCCGCCAATCTTAAGAATTGGCACAAAAAAAGTATAAATAAATTGAGCCGTACCTACACGGGCTTGCACAAAGCCCTACCACCAAGCAATACAGTATTTTGTTATTAAACATAGTATGTCGCGATAGTTACATTCGAATCCCTCGTCAGAACACGTTTATCAGAACGTGGACTGCGCGATGTTCAAACTCCAAAACTCCTTTTATCATATTCTATCTCGTTTCAATAGTCACATTTGCAAAGTGCGATTATTGTTATAGTATCGTTATAGATATATATATACCAAAACCCTTTCATCAATCCCAAAAAAAAAACTTGTATAAATAATTAAAAATATATTAATTTTCAACTACAAAAGTATTATCCAATAAATTCACTAAATAAACTTCGCAGATGTTCTTAAGGATATTTGTAAAGGAAATGAAATGGTGTTGATACTTTCATCAAAGAAGGTTTGTCATTTCACTTTGTAAGAAAAACAAAACTTTACTAATCGCCTGAAGTGAAAGTTCTTTGGTGAAATTAACTTATCTTTCTTTATCTTAGGACGTTTTCTCATTAGAAACTGTATATAATATTAAAAGTAAATGACTAATAGTAAAATTATATGATTTGTACAGTATCTATTTCTAATTTTAATTTGACTGCCTCGTTAATCTTGTGGCTAGATATAAGGCCGGTGGTCCTGGGTTCAATTCCCAGGTCGGGCCAGTAAATAGTTATTGGGTTTTCCTGTCAGAAAATTCTCAGTAGCAGCCCGTGCACGTTAAGCTGTTGGTCCTGCACCTGAACTCTTTCCGGTCGTGTCGGATTGGCGTCCCATCGGATTATGAGAGCTAAGGAAAAGAGAGTGTACCTGTGTTTGCGCACACACTTGTGTACTATAATATTTCCTGCGCAGTTGGCGTGACCTTATATATTTTTTTTATTTTCTTAAGTCTTTAATGTGAATTAGTGAGTTGATGTGACACACCACAAAGGTTTATGTGCTTAGTTTGTGTTTATAATTTACCTCGTGTTCGGCGGTGAAGGAGAACATCATGATGAAGCCTTCTAACTAAACTACTTTTACTAAGCCTTTATCAAATCAAATCCTCAATCAAATCCATAATACTTTATTGACTGAGTTTAATATATGATATCGTTTAACTCAAATGACAAAACATTTAACATAATATATACAAACCTGAATGAAATACAAAATATCATATCAGTACTTCAAAGGATTCCAAGAAATAATTTAACGTACATGCGACTTTAGAAATTCGTTAGCTTTACCGACATATCCTGTTCAATTCTAAAGAATTTACCGTTTTATATTTTATCGACTTTGAAAATGTTAACGATATCATTATCTTGTTTATATGTTAGATTTTTTCCTAAATCTCTTTCATATTATTTACCTCTTTTATATTTGTACCATTAAAAATCCAACCGGAGCCTTTCTAATATTGATGTTATAAAAGGAGCGGATTGAAATCGAAATAACTTGGTCCAATTTCGCCCAACAAAATTGTGGTTTCCGACAATACGCGTTTATTATAGACTTGCGTGGTTTCACCAGCATTAAAATTTACTACTCCACTCATGTGGGTCATAGCGCGTTTATAAGCCTTTACAAGCTTTCTCAATAAATAGATTATCTAACAGAAAAATTGTGTTGTGTTAAATTTTAAAATCGAATAGACTATAAAGTCAAAATGGCCTCTATCGTAGACTTGACAATTTCCTCTTATTACTTTTGCTCGCCTCAAGTCATTCACCTTCAAGAAACACTGATTGCTTGGTTTCTTTTTGTGAAATTTAACAAATTATACTTCAGGAAATTTTATGTCGACCATACCTACACTAGGGCCTGCTTTAATGTCAAAACTATAGTTGCGTTTTTTCAAGATTTAAATACATAAATTATACCGAAAAAAAATCATAACAGTCATTTTTTAAATTTAATATTACCAAACAGTAGCCTATCACATTCTACATGTTTTATGTATTTTAAAATGTAATAATAATGAACAGTTAGATAGAGCAATTGCTTTGTTTCATTTCTAAGAGAGATCTTTCGTTTCGTTCGTTTCTCCATCTCTTGTCATTATTTATCTGTAACATGTTAATCGATAAACTTATCGGATGTAAAATTCGTTGAGCTGAAACAAATTAGAGGGTATTTGTAATCCATGAAGGCTGTATAAGTCACAAGTAATCCCCACGTTTCCACGTTTGCTTTAAGCGTTACAAAAACTTATTTTATTATTTATTTTTAGTTTCACTTGTCTAAACGCTTTTGCGTGTCGGTAATATTTTGATTGATGAAAAGAGAACTGTTTCATTATCAGCGGAGAATAGCCTGTGCAAGGTATATTACAGTGCCGTCGGAGCGTCACGGTAGCATGCGCAAGCGATCCCGTGGCGCTCCCGTTAAGACGGGAAGGGTACCGCTGGGTTTTTAGTGGGTATTCCGATGACCGGGGCACACTCGGTGCCTTGGACATACGGCGAGTCCCAAATACCCCCCCCCCACTGTTCCCGTGGGGGGAAACGCGTCATGCGTTTTCCCAGCGAAGAAAAAAAAAAAAAAAAAAAAAAGGTATATTACAGTGCACTAGTAGCATAAATGTTTGTTTTTATAGTGAGATCGCCAATCCAACCCGACTGGAGATAAATTAGGCCCAGACTGTAGAAATCATATTATATTAATAAACGAGAAAATAAAATTATTATTCGAACAAATTCTATAATTACGATAAATGTTAAGTTTCCCTATTATGACTATGTCGTATAGATTTGTCTATTGTCTATAAAAAATTACTTTGTCTACCGTAGGCTGTTATTCAAACAAAATATTTTAGATGATAATGTTCGTTATGCATTCATTTTTGATAAAATGTACATTACAACGTCGATTAATATAAAAAAAAATATTGCAATGTAAATATTTTTTATCAAATTAGATAATGTATAAGAAATATAATATAGACATATTTACAACTTACTCGAACTAAAATCTTCTGGGAAGATCCTCTTTTATTATCAGAATGGAACTGTCAGTGGGCCTTGAAGTTTTTGATGCGTATTAATGTGTAAATAATTTGCAATCTATAGGGAAATATGAATTGACTCGGTGGATTATAAAAGAGGAGAAAATATTTTATTTTTATTATAGGAATTAAAGTAGCTTTTTTATTATGTACTTCATAAAACCTTTTTACTAAGCGTAGCGTAAAGATTTTTTTATAAGTAGGACAAGGAAAAAATTTCATAGAAAAACTTAAATGTTTAAACGAAATAATTTAATATCGAATCCTTGATTTTTTGCTGAAGAGACAATTCTTTTTTCGCTAGTACATCGTCTACAATTGCAAAGGGTCACTGTGAGCTGAAGGTCAGATGTCGACGCGTTATATGTCAGCCAGCATCGTTAGTGTTAAATGCTATCGGGAAATCACCACTGTCAAAACATGTTGTTGACATCACGATGTTTTGCTGTGATTTGTTTTTTTTTTATTTTGCAGTAATGAGAATTCATTGTTTACTTTTCACTGATAATTTGATTTATAACTGTTGATTTTTCCATAAAGGTCAAGGTAAGTGTGCAGTAAACAATTACATAAAAATCTAAGACGCAAATCCATGTAATGAATACGACTGAAAAATAATATATTATAGTTAATAATTTTAATACAAGAACGTCGCACATTTTTTTAAAAGGATAAACATTTTCGTTTTTATATCAATCAAATGTAGTCTGAAGAAAGCAATATCATCGCCCGCAATACACTAAGGAATTTTAGTCTGTATTCTTTTGAACGTGTCAAATGCTTAAAAGAAATCTATTATGATTTTTCTGTTTGTATAAACAAATATATTTACTAATAATCAGTTCAATTAATTCATTTTTGTAAATGTGTACGCCGTATCGTAATTTTTTTTAAAGAATTATATTATAGTGGATTATTTTTTAATTTTAAAAAAGGTATATTTTTGTATTTTGTAGTACTCGTGTGATTCTTTATTTAATAAGATCAATATTGGTTACTCAAAATCCAATGTTTCTTTAGGTAAGTGTTTGCTTATGTAACATGAAATGTTTGGCGTCATACCACAAAGGAACAACGAAAGATAGATGAAACCCTCCGTTATAATTTTTACAAATGAAAACAAAGCAGTCCGTCAACTTACTTTAATATAAAGATTACAAAAACAAATAAGTATTTTACGCATATAATGGGGAGGAGGTGCCTAGAAATTTACTTTAAAAAAGGGTATTGTTTTATTAATACACCTAATTATTGGTATTTAAAATCTTGCGTCTTATCTTTGGAACAGTGGAAAATATTGTTAAAGGACCAGTGCAAAGCTGGTTAATCAATTAGTATTTATGTAATAAACAAACATTACATATGAATAATAAATAAACTGAACGATTGGTTAGCGTAAACATTACAACAAACAAATACGCAAAAAATAGTGCAGAAACACGTTTGCGCTAGCATACGCTTACTCGTAATTCGCACGACGAAGACGCGCGAACGGTGCGAATGTGCGATGCATTCTCATGCTCTAATCATATTCGCAAAAATATCAACAGATCTTCTTTTATTCGTGTACGCTTTTTATTTCCTCTTGACTGCTCACTGAATTATATTAGAATGATTATTTATATGTGTATTCATTGGTTCGTTATGATAAGCACGGGACTCTTGAAAATATTTGAAGCGATCTTGTTTAGATAACGTGGATGCTATTTTTCACTACCCGATTTTTTCCAATTTCCAATGTTTTGGAGATTCTGAAACGGACGTTCAATATAAGAATTCAAATATTTATCTTAGTATTTTCGCATCAATATATAGTAGAAGATAGAAGTGATTTTCTTATATTATTTCTCATTTGTTAGGTTGTTTAAAAGTTTTTGAAAGAATTTATATTGAAAATAAAACAACATTTTGTACATCTTTTTGTAACTAAAAATGCTAAATAATAAATACGAGTAAAAATAAAACTTCTAGTGAATTTTGAACCAAATTTATAAACTTTTTAAACAGTAAATTTTAAGTTAATTCCATTTCTAATTAAATATTTATGATCGAAAACATTCATAGGTAATTGTAATTTTATTTAGAAGTTGCAATGTATTTATTGAATTGTAAATACACTAGACTTTTGAAGTTATCATAGTCTAGTCTTTTTACTCATACCGAACATTTTTTAATTGACTGTGATCTTTTAAAACTTTATCAACTTGTGAGAAATATTAAGTTCATTTGCCGCTTGTTTATTGAAAAAAAAATCTTTTATATAAAATGCGTAATATCTTAAAATTGATAATATCAATCTATTTACGATTTATCGGCTTTCCTAAAATTTATACTATTATATATTTATATTCCTAAAATATATAATGTATATAAAATATTAAGCCGACTTCAACAAAAACTTAACAATATCGGACACCAATCCATTTGAGGTGGGACTTTGGAGCTGTAAAGAACGCAGAGGAATCAGAATCAATCATCAATTAGTACATAAACAAAAGTTTTATACAAATACAAAAAATATATAGACTGTACAGATGTTCTCCAGACCGATTTCGGCCACGTCAGCCAATTTTAAGAGAGATTAATCAACTGTGCAGCACATCCGATGGGACGGCAATCCAACACGTTCGGAAAGGATTCCGATGCAGGACCAAAGGCTTTGCGTCCTTTCCGAGGTACGGGAGTACACATTACCATCTTCCAAACTCCGAATTGCTACTGAGAACTTGACCTAGGATTTTAACCCAGGACCTCGTGTTCTGCGGCCTTATATAATATAATAAGTCACATATACCAAGGAGGCAGTCAAATAGTAGTGTATATAATATACTACGAATTAAATTATTGTTATTGTGATGGATATGCACAAAATCTTTAACCAAAACTCAGTCATATCAGGTCCAGGTCAAACTGCGACCTTCCAAAAGAACGATAACATGTTTTTATATATGTGTTACTTCTGTTGTTTTTAACGGATTACTCTTGATAATACTTGACATTAATTAGGACAGTGCCCGGTTTATTATTTGAGGAAATATTTTTATTTATCTTTTTCTCATCGTGATTTGTCAGAAGATGGAATACGTGGCTCTTTCCTTTTTATTTACTTGTAGTTAAAAAAATAGGTCCTTGCTGTTTTCCCTCAATAGAATTTATTGTGAATTAATTATGAAACCGTGATAGCTTTTACATTTATCTTGTAAAATTACAAATCAAAAGTGCTAGTACCATTTTTAATAAACTATATTTTTAATGTTGGCTTTGAAACATAATAAGATAATTCATATGTCGCTCAGCCATCGCTCCCTCCGACACATATATTAGATAACTATTCATTTTATATTTAAAATGCATAAGCATATATCACGAACTTTGTAATGGATTCGTTAGTATTATTTAACTATGGAATCTTATAATATTCGTCAACATTTCAAACCCCTTATATAATAAACTTATGTCGTTTAAAATTAAATATATATCTTAAAATTTTTAATTCATGAGATAAGTAAAATGATATGCAAATACTTCAATAGAATGAAATTTATTTTGTTCATATGAAATTGATTAAAGTTTTAGTTGAGAATTCAAAATCGAAGTTCATACACCTTATATCTAAATCTTAAATTCACAAGAGACAACCCGCAACTTCATCAGCTTATTTAATTGAAATTTAACATATTTAATTAATTATTAATTATCTTATTTAAATGCCTTGATGGTGAAGTAGTTATCGTATATGGCTGTAGATCCGGGGGCTTGAATAAAAAGGGGTCAATACTATCAATAAATTACTTTATCGCAATCGAATCGAAAGCGAAAGACGAGAACATAATATAATTACATTCAGTATTTAATTTAAAGATATTAAAAAAAACATTCGTGGCTATTTTTATTTTATACTTTTTCATAGAAAAGTTATAAACAAATATTATAAACAAATATTATTACTACTCTCGTAATATATGTTTATAATATTTACCGATATGTGCCGATTTCGGCCATGGCGACCGCTTCAACTCCTTGCATGGTGTCGTTCATGTGCTCGCATGTGGCTTATGTACCCAATGTTTTTCTGATGATTCTCGCGCATAGCGGGCATGTGAGCTCTCCATTAACGTAATTATAGTTTATTACCGCGGGTGGTCGAGCTTTCAACTGGTCGCGCCTGACATCAAGCTCAGCAACATATATTACAATAAAAAGGGACAAAGGGACAAAGGCAAACATCGTAATAGTAATTACTAATTTATATAAAGTTTTAATTAATGGATGTTTTTGATTAGAAGGCTTTACGTCTATTATGAATACCGTCGCCTAATACTTTCATACAAATGACTTTTCTTCTTAAATCTTAGTACGGTAACAGCCCATGTCCCACTGCTGGGTTAAGGCCTCC
Organism: Nymphalis polychloros; assembly: GCA_905220585.2. Taxonomy (NCBI): domain Eukaryota; kingdom Metazoa; phylum Arthropoda; class Insecta; order Lepidoptera; family Nymphalidae; genus Nymphalis; species Nymphalis polychloros. Next base: position 9,402,900 of record HG992258.1, on the reverse strand, counting down.
TCTTCCTTTTTGAGGAGAAGGTTTGGAGCTTATTCCACCACGTTGGTCCAATGCGGGTTGGTGGAATACGCATGTGGCAGAAGTTCAGTGAAATTAGACACATGCAGGTTTCCTCACGATATTTCCTGAACCTTTGTACATTTGTGTGTATTTGTACACCGTCAAGCACGAGATAAATTATAAACACAAATTAAACACGTGAAAATTCAGTGGTGCTTGAACCCACGATCATCGGTTAAGATTCATGCGTACCAACCACGCGGGGATCTCAGCTTATAAAAAATTAAATCTTAGTATAAACAAAGATATCATCAAAATTAACTGCAAAAAATCTACACTTAGCTATGTTATGGCGATGTTCAATTAATCCTAGCATTTGTTTTCATAGACTGAGTAAACAAATGAATGTCATTTCTATCACCTCTCAATCATAACCTCACACGAAGTCAAAGAATCACGTGAACTTTTAGAATTAAATCAGATGGTTTTTATAACATTTAATTAGATTTATAAACGTTCGAATGCTCGCAACAAATAGTTATCGAAATAATTTATATGTATTGCACATAAATGTTTTATGAAAATTCGAAAGTGCGTCTGTATATTCTCCTTAAATAAAGTTTATTTTAGTAACTACTAGCTGCACTTCCTTCGCGGTAGTATGCACAAGCGATCCCGCGCCGCTCCCCCGAAGAGACGATGAAGGTTCGCTGGTTTTTTAGTTGTTATTCCGACACCTTCAACACCGGTGAGCCCTACTTACCCCCCCATCTTATTTCGGGGAAACGCGTAAAAGCGCAAATCTCAGATTCTTCATATATAAGTTTTGGCTAATTACAGGCAGTCAGCACAGACGATTTAATAAAATAAGTTGTCACTTTTTGCTATATTAAGCCATGGTATATAAGCTTCTACATGCTTTGTGCATATAATTAAATTGTCTCAATGACCATTTAAACCAGAGCTCAGCTATTAAGAGTGTTGTTGTTTGGCGGAATTCATTTTAACTTAATCATAATTAAAAGCTTTCCTCTTAATAATATTGATGTTGAATTATTCCATGTATTAAAAGTTGTGATTAAAACGTGAAAAAATTTATTATGTTCTAGCTTTTTTATACGTCTACAGATATATAGAATATATATATCTACAGAGATATAGAAAATAACTCAATGGGGATTTTTAATTTAAATATAGGGTTTTCCAATAGGGACGCTTGAACTTTGACAGCTGATTGCGGCCATGTTGTTTGAGTGACAGCTGTCAAATGCAGTGTGTTATATTCATTCCGTCCTCCCAAACCACCATGGCAGGTTACAGTGTCGAGCAGCACGTGCAAATTATAAAATTGTTTTATGAAAATGGGTCTTCAGTTCGAGCAACGTTCCGCGCACTTCGCCCGTTTTACGGTCGCGATGATCGTCCTGCCGAGTCGACTATCCGTCGATTGGTGGACAAATTCGAGTCAACCGGGTCAGTTAACAATCAGCCGGTTCCCGTGCGTCAACGTAACGCGAGATCTGCCGAGAATATCGCCGCTGTGCGCGACAGTGTCCTCGAAAACCCGCGGCAGTCAATTCCGCGTCGCGCACAGGAACTCGGCCTTTCGCAGACGACAACTTGGCGAATTTTGCGTTGTGACTTGAGCCTGCACCCGTACAAGATCCAGCTGACCCAAGAGCTCAAGGTTAATGACCATAGACAGCGCCGTGTGTTCGCTGACTGGGCATTAGAACAGTTGGAAGTTGACGCCGATTTTGGCAAAAAAATCATCTTCAGCGACGAGGCGCATTTTTGGATGAATGGCTATGTCAACAAGCAAAATTGCCGTATTTGGGACGAGACCAATCCACACGAGGTTCACCAAGTGGCAATGCACCCGCAGAAAGTGACTGTTTGGTGCGGATTTTGGGCCGGAGGCGTGATTGGTCCGTATTTTTTCGAAAACGATAATGGTGTGGCCGTCACCGTCAATGGTGAGCGATACCGGTCGATGATAACCAACTTCTTTTGGCCTGAAATCGAGAATATGGATCTGGACAACATGTGGTTTCAACAGGACGGCGCTACGTGCCACACAGCACACGCTACGATGGAAGTTCTGCACGATCAAGCGCCCTTAATGGAAAACCCTATATATATATATATATATACTACGAAATGTCTAAAGTCGGTGCAAAGCACAAAGAATGTACTTACTATGTACTAAATGTGTAATGTACTCAATATGAACACGGATGCACTTATAATAACGGATATAATTATAATTAATTAAATACTTACAAATTATATTATTGAATAATAACTACGATTTTACTGTAAACATAGACTCAAGTAGTAGTTTGGACTATGAAATTAATTAAATTTTTTTTAAAGAATTGGCATTCTATTATAGAAATTACTATTATTCCTATTTACCTAGTGGGCACGACAATAGCTTTTTTTATGTTAAAGGTAGGATGGACAAATAGGCCACCTGATGTTAATTGGTCACCACGGCCCATTGGCGATGTAAGAAGTATCAAACATTATTAACATCGCCAATGCGCCACCAACCTTGGAAACTAAGATGTTATGTCCCTTGTGTCTGTGGTTACACTGACTCACTCATCCATCAAACTGGAACGCAACAATACTAAGTATTGCTGTTTGATCTAATGAGTGGGTAACCTACCTACTCAGACGGGATCTGCGACTTTTTGCATCGTTAGGCGACCCATACAGATATACCATTGCGCTATTGATGCTTGAATTTAATATTATATTATTATATCAATTATATTAAGATTATTAACTAATTTTCTTTATTGAATATTGCAGTTTGTAATTTAGAACCAAGTAAATTACTAACTACTAATGATTTATGCGCCTTCTCCTCACTTCACCTTCTGGGTTAATACATTTTAGTTACTTATTGACCTGTTTTCTTCTTATATGTTTCCTTTATTATCTTATTGATATATTATATCATATCGTTATAAATAGATACGTATATAATCAATTTAAAGTAGTTCATTTCAAATCAATAGAGTCAACCTAACAAGCGACCCGTAAGAACAGTCCGCCACACGTCTACTGTTAACATTTTTTTCGAAACAAACAAATATAATTTCTGACTTTATATATTGAAGTTATTTAACAATAAATACCTGCAGGAATACAAACCAAAATAATCAATTAATGTTTAGATGCCATACTAGGAAGTATAATCCGGTTTGAATTACAAGAATGATTTGAATTACACTTTGAGCGATGTATCAATAAACTATAGTCACCAAATTGTCCATCGTTTACAGTGTAGAGAAATTGACAATTTTCTAGATGTAGGCATTTAATTTTATCGCCGAAGGATCCTTCTGCGTCACATCGACGACACACTTGTAGGCGTTGTCTTTACGTAGGCATTTCGTCAATGTTGATCGTACGATATACAATTAATGACACACATTTATGTATTCACACACACATAGTTATCTACAATAGTATATAGTATACTGTTATAGTTGTTGACGCACCTTTGTATGTGTGCTTATGAACAAATCGCCAATAAATCAATTCAATGCCAATTCATATCAATATGAATATAATTTTAATCATGCATCATACTTGCTCTGTTATTAATTTATTCTTAAATTATTGATGATAATTTTATTGATAATATCACTGTAAACAGACACATAATGTAACATAAACACGCTATATTTTGTTATTTTCCTTGATTCAAAATTGTTTAATATAAAGCCGTATTGCCATTACAATATAGTCTAGTCTCGACTATGTATTAATTACTCTGTATTACTGTTTAGATCCCATCCAAATATAGCCCTCTGCTGTACGATCAATTATTATCCACTAAAGTGTCCCTAGTAAGATCCTAGAGAGCTGATCATAAATATTGATACAATGCCATAGACAAATATTGTTTACATAATGATATCTATTATCAAATATCAATTACTATTAATTGCAATATTTAAAAAATAACTTTTTGTTAAATACCATTCAGGTTTGTGTTCCGGGTTGCCACGAAAATAATGTTAATAAAAAAGAACAATAACAAATATTAGCCCAACCCGGTTTCGAATCCTGGAACTCCGGATCTCTAAAGACGGTCGTAATATGGAGTAGATCTATTTTATAAGGAGATGTATTACAGGCAACTGATAAACGAAAGAAAGAACAAAATGATAAATAAAACCTTGGCCTGCAGATGATAACGCATTATATTACTTATCTATGTAGATATTATTCATATATTACTTGGACTTTATTCCGAGATATGTAAATCAAGATTTTTCTAGCATTTATAATACAAAGCCAGAGCTTTTAAACTAAATATTTACATCTGTTGACAACAAATCCCGAATACAGGGCAAAGCAATCAGCGAATACCGTCAAATATTAAATCCGTCAAAATTTGTCTTAAAAGATTAACAAAGTTTTCAAAGTCGCCTCACGAAGTTAACTAAAAGGATATTTCTTCAGCCATTATACTCGTACCGGTGGAGAGTCTAATCAATCGATCACATAATTTTTGTCGGTAAAAAGAAAAGTGGCGTCGTGGAATTTGATTATTCTTCGTAATCAAATTTTCAGTCTACGCGTCGGTCGAAAAAGTTTAAAACCATATTATGCCTTCAGATTCCGAATACTACTACAAGGATTGAGTAAACTTTGAAACAAATATAGTTCTATAATAAGTAATATTTGTTAATGCATTGTTCATGTACTAATTTATACTATTAAAAATGTCAAAATTCTAAACAACAAGTCTCAAAATTTATAAATGGTATACGTGATATCAGAGGTTTGGTTTAAAACAGAATTCACTTCTTTTTTTTTTAATTTAAATTAAAGATTTTTTTTGTTGTTTTGTTTTTCGTAAATTAACGATTTTTGGAATGTTAAGTTAGCCTATAATTGTTTATATATTTTGTTACAATTGTTGTTGGCTTCCTATTTGATAGAATAAAAATAAAGCTAGTTACGCTACATTAACTACCAGGGTAACTATAATGTGATATCGGTACAATCGGTTAGTCATATTTTAACTATAAACCATCGTTACTTATATTATAAAAGCGAAAGTGATTGTTTGTTTTTAAACGATCATCTTGAAGTTTTGCGTACAGGTTGTTTGAGGTATAAAAAATACATAGATTACTTAAGACTTTCTAGTAGTTTCTTAACTAGTCTGTCTGTCTGTATGCTTTCTTATAACTCAAGAACGGCTTGACCAATCTTGATGAAAATTGGTACACACAAAGAACATGTGTATAAGATCGGTAAACCCTACGGTATCTTATGAAATTTAATTTCAAATCTTTAATTACGTTTTTCTTTACCAGCAGCCATGTGTGTCAGTGTGTGTGCGTGTGTGTGTGTGCGTGTGTGTGTGCGTGTGTGTGTGCGTGTGTGTGTGTATGTGTGTGAGTGCGCGTGTGTGTTATTTTAGTAATAAAATAATTTATTATATTTTTATTAATTACACGCGGGTGAAGCCTCGGGGTACAGCTAGTATTATATAAAATTTTCATTGTATCAGTGTAATATATGTATTTTATAAACTGTATAACTAAGGCCGATAAGTTAAAATTACATTTATATAATACAATGATAATTATAAAATAATATGATACCAACTTTAATATAAGGTTATCGAGGAGGTGTGTTATTTTCTACAGTAACATTACACAAGTCTATACCGCTAGATATATAGTAAAATATATTATTGTAACGTAATAAATATAAGCATACATTTGACAATCGAATATTTAACCGCTTATTTTGATATAAGACAAGAGCAGGTCTGACAAAGAAAAACAAAAAAAATACACTCGGAAAATTTATGTTTTTAATTTAAGTGCACGTGCAGCATCATAATGGAATAAGCACCATACCTCTGTGAGAGGAGAAGAAACCTTTGGTTAACAGAGGACATTTAAATTTCCATGACATCATTATTGAGTGTACATTTCAGCACGCAGAATATTTTATTGTAAGTCGTATCGGTTACTTAACACACCCTGGTTTAAACACATTAAGCAAAGTAAGCATTAGCTAGTATGTTATAAAAAAGAAACTAAATCTGTTATCAGATGATTAGATGTTATGGCAAGCTAATATGATGGTTGGTGAACAGACACCCATATTTACACTCTCGTATGGCTCGGGTTATGTTTGTTCTGTAACCATACTCGAAAACTAATACGAAGTGTTTGTTATAGTTTAATCCTATACACCCTTACGAGATTGCGGAGATATCTAAGCTGGTTAAAGGCGTTCTAAAAACACTTAACTATTATATCATAATTATAATATCCATACAATTTATAAGCTTTTACAACTATAAAGATTCAATTATAAAAATCAAAATATTCTTTATCTAAATAAGCACTTTTGCATCATAATGTTGCAGTTTTAAATTAAATAAAAAGCAACCGCAGTTTGAGAATGTAGATTCTTCCGAGAATAAACTCTATTTCATTAATTGCCATTAGTATGTACAACAATTAAATAATTATTTATTCTACATGAAAATCAACAAAAACCAACACCAGGTTTCAATAATTAAATAAATTTAAAATTTGATTAATACCTTATTTATCAATGTTATGTAACATGAGATTTTAACTCAATAGACAAAGTCAAAAATTTAACGAAATATTAAGGAACGTTTATGTGCTAAAGTATACAAAACCAGTAACTTTTTATAATCAAATATTATATTATTAACCTTATTGCGAAACATAATAATTATTATATTAAAGTAAAGGAAATATGCCGCTGAGTTTTTATTACCGGTTCTTCTGAGATCTAAGATATCGTATTTCCGAGCTCAAGGATTTTTGCAAGTCAATCACTAAACAAGTGTAACACTTGTATATTAATTATTAAGCAAAAATTTTGACTTTGATATACAAACAACATACCAATATCAAACCTTTAACCAAAGTGAGGATCAAAGCTGGGACTTCATGAATTCCTTCTATACTTGAAACGTAACTTCAAAGCTTAATTAAGGTTAATAGGGACGGAATCGAAAATGTCAGTAATAATTTTATTTCAAATTGCGTTAACATACTTGTATGTACAGTACTACAGATATTTAATATTACTCAAATCATGATAAACCTTGTTATGTTTTAAAAAGTTCTATTAAATCGACATTTATTTTGACAAGATTATATTTAATGTAAACAACACCGGTTGGAATATAGATTTTACCGAGAAGAACCGGTAAGACTGTTAACTTCAAGACTTATATCCACCAACCCGCATTGGAGCAGCGTGGAGGCGCAGGCTGTTTTACTTTACTTTTAAATGAAAGTGTTTGATAGCAATTGGCCCAGGACCAGGGAAATGAAACAAGGCTTAATGATTAAGCCTAAAATTGTACTAGCTTCGTAAAATTTAAATCTCTTAAATTATTATTCATTATCACCGATACATCAAATCATCCATTCAAAATTCCGATCATACATTCAATGATATCGAAGACGCATATCTATATAGTAAAGTTAAATATGTGTAACGTATCCAAAGTATCGCTGGAGTCTCTAACTTATCCTAAGCATACAAAGACTATATATTGAAGAGAACTAATTCAAGACTCTGACGTAAACACATCAGCGAGGTTATTAAAACCATCGCCTCGTTGACACCATTTACTTGAGATTATTGAACCAAACAATCATATTTTTAAAAACTTATTTTACTTCACCTGCTAGTACGGATGGATCAAATCTTGTACGTGAATTTTAAACTCACAACATAGTCTAGTAAGTATACTTTTTATGACGTTATAGTCTAGTAAGTATACATTTTTATATTCAATTTTATTTATTTCTATATATTGATTGAATAAAATTAATCAATTAATCGTTATTTTCGCTCCGGAAAGAAGAGCGAGGGTAATAAAAACAAATGCAGCTGAGGAGCGTTTCTAAATGTTTAGTCTTGTTAATTAATTATTTCATTAAAGTCTACATACTATCAGGGGTCGACATTTACAATAAATTGATTTATTTAATCTTGTTAATAAAAGCCAATTACAGAATAAAATATCGGCTTATTAGTCGAAATAATATTTAATTTCACAGGAGTGTTCATTAAGCTTTAATAAGCATTTATGAATAGAACGAGATAACGAAAACCAGCATGGCACTCACTAGGATTTTTTTTTGTATTTGATTATGGTGTTAATTCTCATTTACTTACTATGTAAATGCACACAGGGTACCGTTTAATTGATAAAAAACCTTGGACGTAATAGCGAAGTGATGCATATGTAAATACTGCTACGTCACAGCTTTCAATGCTTTTAAACTATATACATATTATGTTTCAGAGTGTTACTGTTAACAAGCCGAGATGGCCTAGTGCTTATAACGCATGAATCTTAACCGTTGATCGTGGGTTCAAACCCGGGCAAGCACCACTGAATTTACATAATATGCCTAATTTGTGTTTATAATTCATCACTTGCCGTGACGGTGAAGAAAAACATGGTGAAGATACCTGCATGTGTCTAATTTCACTGAAATTTTGCTTCATGTGTTTTCCATCTACCCGCATTGGAGCAGCGTGGAGCTCCAAACCTTCTCCTCAAAAAAGGAGGAGTAGGAGGAGGAGGCCTTAGCCCATAGGACATTCACAGGCTGTTACTTCACGTGTGTTTCTGTGTGTGAAGTGTCATTGATTGGGGGGAAGAGTACTACAGTCAAATCCAATTTTCTTAACTGAATCACTTCATTATATATAACATAGCCCTCCGCCGCGGCTGACTGTCTGAACGCGATAAACACAAAAAGTAACGAACGGAATTTCGTAGTTTTCACCAATGGAAAGAGTGATTAATGAGAAAGATTTTGGGTATAATTCATTAAGTCTTTTTGTAAATTAAATGACAATCATCATTGTCATCATCATAAATCATATATATAGATAAAAATCATAACGTCTGGGAGCTTCACTGACGAACGCTGCTTAAACCAATAGTATTAAATATCGAAGTCCAGTATTAAGCCCGTGAAAAGCCGGGACTGGTTACTAGTGATAAATAAAACTTAAATTATGATGAAGTATTTTTTTAAACCCTAATTTACATGTTCCGTACACTCAATAATCACGACTTTCAATATAGGTATTGATTACACTTAGTCACATTCCAGAGTCCGCATAGGTGACCCTCTGGCCCGCGTTATCGTCAACTTGTTTTGAGAAATTAATTAAACGACTAATTAACGTTTTGCCGACCGTCTTTTGTATCTCATAGTCACGTAATCTATAGCAAAGACATGCTTAAGAAAGTATAGTGTAAACTGATTTTGATGAATCTGCTTAAATCGACGAATAACTTGGTTTTAATTTGAAGAAAAAAATATCAGGAAGGCGTCATATTTTCTTTAAATATTTAACGTACAAACTGTGATGACTATTGACTTTTAACGATTGAAATTGAAATAAATTAAAACCGACTTACCCATTTGTTGAATAAACCCGTTTGTTTGTACACATAAATTGAAAGTCTAAATATAATATTTTTAAATGCATTAAAGACAAGTATATAAGGATATATAGAATATTTTATTTCAATACTTACTACATTATGATTTATTTTTGGAGTCTTTTTTTTATACAACTCAACTGAGATTTCTTTTTGTTGAGGAAATTTCGTTATTCGATTTCGTGAAGATTTGTCAGATTAAAATAAAGATCCGATACAACATATTGGATTATCGTTACCCTTTCTGAATACTAAGATACAGATGCAAGAAACATAATAATCTCCCTCTGATCCTTGAAAAAAATGAATCTATTGACGAGACATGTCTAGTTTATTCAAAGATAAACTTTACGGCCACCACTCGATCACCTTATGTAGATATATATTTTTTTCTTTTTTTGAAATAACAAGTTGAATATCATCTATCTATATATCTTTTGTTTTAAAAGCAATGTCTTACTGATTTATAAATACGGTTATTGTAATATCCAGATTTCTGGTGTATGATCGATGGCTTAGACGCTATAAAAGATGCTGAACTGTTGTGCCATATAGCGGCAAGTCACTTTGAAGTAGATGGTATAAAAACATTCCCCATATATAAATAATATATAATTCATGGTAATCCGTCTAACGGTGTCGAAGTCCAGTAATCTTAAACAGATATACTATCATCCCTTTTTATATACTAGTGTTTGCATTATTGTTCGAAATCAAAACCATATTCATTATTTAATTTGAGGAAAATATATAATATGAACTTGCATGTTTCGATTTTCTTTCTACTCTTATATTAATAAATATATTAATATATAAAAATAATCTGAAAATAAACTAATATTTTCCTTTCGATTGGAATTCGCGATTAATCGATTTGGTCAGTAGCAGACACTTGAAGTAAGTAAAATAGAATTCAATTCCGAAGCGTAGGCAGTGCCCACGCGTTTATAATAAGAAAATTGCCCGTAATAGTAAATTCGAATATTAAAACTCGGTGCTATTAAATTCCAGCTATAATATATTAAAGCAATAATCTTTAAGACGTTAAAAGCGTAACCAAGAAACGAACTCACTTTCACATTCGCATTTTAGATTCAAATTGTAATTATACTCACACATCCTTCAAACCGGAAACATAATTACTAAATATTATTGTTAATTGAATTAAAGGTCCTAACATGAACCATACATGGCTGCTATTAAGCCGCAGAGCCGTAATAATTTGAGCTAAAACAATATTATGTGTAACAACCCTACGACATTAATTACATTAATTGTTGAATTCCTTATCAAATAACACACAAATCGTTAACTGAAAATATTACAATTATATGTTCTAATATTCATACTTAGATATATTTGCAGAAATTTGTCTGAATGTTTAATCACATCGAAGATAAATATAATCGTCTGCTTAAGCAACCAAGAACAAAATATAATAAAAACTCTTAAATGAAGTCAACTTCAACTAATTTTGCTGTTGAATGTTTCCAATGCGAGAAACATATCATTTCTTAAAAGAAAAAAGTTAATTACTATGTTGGCTCGACTCGGGATTTGAAGCAAGAACTTTGAAATCTGCAGCCTTATAAGCTAGCTACTACTCCAACGATGCAGCACTCTAATACAATAGAAGATGACGTTTCTCACTGATAGAACGATAAGGCTAGTAATTACTTAACCTTTAAATTGCTAAGCTCATTAAATCTTTTTGGCATGTCTGCGTGGCTTCTACCTTATCCCCATGTGGGGATGAAAGTTAGTTATGTAGATGCGTAGCTACATAACCGTAATACTTTATTCTTCAACGTACAAGTGTAAATTGTTAGCGCGTCAGTGTAATTAAGCGCTTAACTGTGTGACAAGGCCGAAAGTGCATTAGAAATGTCAAGATAAGAACACTGATGTATCTTATACGGCTATGTAGTGGCTATGTACAAATTTATACCTTTGTTCGTATGGTATGCATTCAAGTCCAATCGAATCAAGTCAAGTTGAATTAAGTTGAAACTTGTTTTTGCACTTGTACTAAAGGTTTTTGGAATTGCACTAACGCACAATAAATTGCAAAAGAATGACATGCAAATCATTGGTTAGTTTAAATAAATAAAGTGAAATTTCGAAAGTAACTAATAAAAAATCTCTTATTCTTTTCCTGTTTTTTTATTTGTTATAAGTAAGAAAAGAAGAATAAGAATATAATTTTTTTGTAAAACCTTAGATATTTTTTACCCAAATGTTACGTACCATATCAATTTATTACTTAATAAAAAGCTGCTTTTATCATATTATAAAAGATATGCGTTCAACAGTGTCTGATGACATGTGATTGATGTTCGAGAAATGTCAGCCGTTAAGCGATCTGAATTGAGATGTCGCCTTCGACAGCGAATTAATGAGTAATTGATCGTAACGTTGTGTTCCAGACTAGCACAGGAAATTAATTGATATATAATATTATGTAAGTAAACCACGTCGAAGTAAACATTCAATTTAAACTTTATAATATAATAATTGGTACTATTTTATTTCTAACTGGCACTCTATGGATATAGTCCTGACTGTATTTATTAATTAATATTAACTTCAAGGAAAAGTACACCAATATTATATTTAAAAAATATTAATAATTTATCTAAAGAATAAAAAGACAACGGCCACATCGACCATCTTATAATTATTTTTATTAGAATTTAAAGATGCTCAAATATTATATAATAAAGTTAGAATAATATATATTATTATAGAAGCTTGTTAATATACTAACTGTTAATATTCAGGAACTGACTGTAATGGAACTATCAAGTATTTACAGAAGTAGATTATTTATATACATAGACTACCTTAAACATAAATAACTTCATACTGTATATGCTGTTTATATGAGTTAGTGAGTGCTCACTAAATTATAAATTTCAAAAAATATAAAATTTTGTTACTCATAGTCGGTAAAATATTTTGAATTAATTATAAGAAATATTTTTCTTTGTCTCAAATATAATTTGGTATAAAATAAGAAACGGACCTTAAAAGAATCATTAGTAGACTAAAATTGACGAATTTTCGAGAATAACTTGTTTGTTTCGTAAGATCAAATTAAAATGATAAAAAGGAAGAAATGTTGTGTTTATTTGTTTTATCTTTAATATTAAAATTCCCAACGGCATCGATCGCGTAAAAATAATAGCAAGATAGCAGTCCAAATTTTCGCATAACTCTATGTTGTGGAATTATTACAATATTAGATACCAGGGTTGAGGAAATATTTACGTTTATACATCGCTCCTTGTTTTTTTTTCTTTTCTAATTGATTGGTAATTCGAATTTAACAATTTTGGACCTTTCACATTTCTAGGTATGGCACCGGATTTCGTGTGAGGAACCAAGTCTTTGATTGTTTGGTGAAGGTTTATAAGAAGATTATAAGGTATTATTGACATATTATGTCATTATTATTTACGCATTTATATATATATATATATATATATATTTGGCGTACCTATATATATACGGACACTGTGAAAAGCTTACATGGAAGAAATTACGACTCTCTTATATTACGCATAAAGTACTTACACACAAAAACGAATAAATACGTTATACATGGATATGCTACTAGAATTCTTGCCAACAATTCCACGAGTTTATAATTTGTCCAATAGTTATTTGTAACTTTCATCTAAATTTAGTATAATGACCAATTAATTATGTTCAATATCGATATGACTTTGCTAATATTAGGTCTTTACATATGAAATTAGCGTTTTGTCGTACTGACCACTTTGATCTGAAATATCTCCTCTTTGGTTAAGAATTCCAAATTCCAATTTATAAATTCATTTGGCTGGTACATTTGAGTTTTGAAAACAGTCATTCATTTGTTTTTTTCTCATTATTTTTTTCTTTGGCGTCGCTTATTACCGTCCAATGGAAAACATGAAATATCGGTATATTTACGAGTATGAGTTCTACCGTGGCATCTGTGCTTCAGAAACAGCTCGAAGGATTAATGATGTGTACGGCGCTGGTGTCGCAAGAGGCTGAACCCTGGAGACCCAGCCAAATCCTGCCCTAAACAAAAATTGACTCAGAAAAAGTTACTTGTGAGTGTTTGGTGGACTAGCGCCGGTGTCGTTCTCTACAGCTTTCTAAAATCTGGCCAAACGATTACGGCACATATCTTTTGTTAACAACTGTAAACCATGAATGAAGAACTAGCTGCTTGCTGAAGAACATGCTGAAGAACAACCGGGATTGGTCAATCGCTCTAGGCCACTGCTGCTTCACGACAACGCAAGACCACACACTGCACAACAAACAACCACTAAGTTAGATGAGCTACAATTGGAATGTCTGCGACATCCACCGTACTCCCCTGACCTTGCTCCAACAAATTATCATTTTTTCCGGAATTTGGACAACTTCTTACAAGGAAAAAAATTCAACTCCGATGCGGCAGTCCAAACCGCCTTCAAAGAGTTTATTGATTCTCGCCCCCATGGTTTTTTTAATAAAGGGATCAATGAACTACCTAGGAGATGGCAAAAGAGCATAGATAACAACGGTGCATACTTTGATTAATTAAATATACTTTAAAAAAAAAAAAATTGCTTTATATTCCTCCCGTACAAATCGTTTACACTGACATCATATGTAAGTGTAACGATATTATATATTGAAATTTACATTTGATAACGCAAGACAAAGTTCTTCAAGGCCAATTAATACCCAAAATCATCCCAAACATCGTGTTGTTAAGATATTATTGTAATCGTAGCGAAATATTTATGCCGCAAGACCGAACACACGTTGAAATTTGTAAACTAATTTTGAAAACCGCAGATTGTACAACCAGTTATACTAACTATTAGGAAAATTTCATTATATTATTAAATATATACATAAATTGTTAATAATACAACTTTTAATAAAATTCGAAATGGTAAAAATCTCGGTCAATGTAGACAATATGTACTAACAAAAAATTTTTTTTTTTTAATTTATTGTTTTTTTTCCGTGAAATATTTTTTTATTCAATATTGTTTTTATTTGTATATTTATCTGTTTTTTTTTATATCTTGGATTTGTTATTTTTACGAATTTTGACAAGTGGTTAGAGCACCTGAATTTTCATGCGCTTAACTCATTCCAGTCGTGTCAGAATGATCATTCCATTGGATTATCGAATTGAAAGTATTTACTGTGCAGTTGTACTTTTCTTCCCGTAACGTGTTCATACCATATTCGGTTCATTTTATTTATTTATAACAACAAAATATTAATGTTTATTTTTATTACTGACACCGATTCGCTTGTTTTGGGTGCTGCTAAAACATAGACAAACTAACATACATAAAAAAACACATATACATCAAATATAATTTTAAAAAAAAAACCTCTAAGGCATTCAAAAGTTCCTAAGTTCACAGGCTTGCAGTTAAAGCATACACACGCGCACTAGCCACCCGCTTCAATGCTCACTATCATACAACAAATATACGTGTAAAAGTGTAATATCAAATATTGAATTTCATATATTAACTCCACTTATGATTTTTACTCTCATAAAACATCAGTCTAAGATTATCTCAGGCAACGAAAAGAATCGTGTCTTCAAAACCTACCAGAACCCTAACAATTAAACCAGTTTGTTAATTATTTAACTTGAGACATTTCTACATTAACATTTCAGTAATTATAACGGAGGTTCCGTTACACAATACGCCTTTACATAATTTTCAGGAAGATATAATCATAAACTACAAGAACGGTAAACTTTTAATGGACTGTGTTAATTATTATACAATGAATTAAAACCTATCATTTATATAACATAATTTTTTTTAAACATTTGCCCTCCCGTATTCTATAAAATTTTGCATTGGTTAATGTAAAATATATGTTTTTATTACGATCGACGTACACAATTCTCAAAATATAAATAATAAAAATATAATTTTTTTTTTTCCTCATAGTTTCACAACACCAAGTATATATGTACATATATATATATATATATATATATTCCTGTAAGAGGGAAAAGGCTCTCCTGATGGAAAATGAATACCACCGCTCTTGGTAGGTGAACATATCCAAGAGCTAGCAGATGCGTTACCATATATTACTTAAAAAGTGATCGATTGAAAAAAAAATTATGTTGCATCATGTTTGATTTTATATACAACCTTAGTTGAAATTTTTAATGAGTATATAGTTACAAGCGATGTTTAGCCTACTTCGTTATGTACATATAGTAAAATCTATACCAATTTTTCCGAAGTAAAAAACGTATTTTCCAATGAACAATGGCCAATTCATTTCAATCCCGCATTCGAGTATAAACGGGATTTTTTTAAGCACCATTATCGTCCAATTTATTGACTAATTTAAGGTCGCATCGACCTTTGTGTACCTAAAACTGTAATTTGTTTGAAGCCTAAAAAAGAAACTTATTGTCCTTCTTTTTAAGAATCTATCTTAATTTATTAAATCATTACAAATACATTTTTCTTAATCTTATAATGTAAAAAAACGAAGGTCTGAGTCATTTAAAAAAAAAGAGATACTAAGAAAGGTACCTATTTATTTATATTTTATAAAACCAATAAATAATTATTATAAAACTACTCATAACATTGTATCGTAATCTTGCAAAGTTAACAGCATGCAAAAACAAAGTTCTATCTAACACAACCATCCAAATATTGTGTCAGAATGGTAACGAAAAAAAAATGCTTCAAAACGTGTAAAGGCGCACACACAAATAATTCACAAAAACAAAATGGTAAAAGCATTCATTGCCCAGGGAGTTTTCGAGAGATTGATGAAATTTATCTTGTTTTAAAATATATTCACTGTCCGCCTCGCAATAATGGATCAATTGTGTCTATTGCTTGAAGGTTGTTTGTCATCGAATGAAATGGAGACATCAATGCTAAAGGGTCGTCTACACGTATACATATTTATTTTACATGCCCGTAATAACATTTATTTTATAAAATAGTGATCACGAAGAGATTTAATACCTATGTAGATAGCAGTTTTCGAAATTTCAAATCTGTAAATTAAATAGTACATAAACGAATAAAAATGCGTCGAATTAAGTATTTCATTTCAATATTATTTTCTCAGAGCAAAGCTAAGCTACAAAATACAAAACTACGCGTATAAATAAGTTATGAGATGTAACCTAATTTTATGGGTTCATATAAACGTGTCAAGAATTAAATAAGCCTAAACTCAGATAGTTTTAGTAGTTACGAATTAATATGATTAACGGAATATTTTATTTCAAATGTAATAAATCTTAAAAAATCTTTTCTTTTCAGACCTTCGGAATACCTCCGTCTCCGTCTCTCCGTCTTTACAAGGAGAACCTAATTATTTTCATATGTCACAACATCAGAGCAAAATAGTTTAATTAATTTAAATTATAGAAAACGTTTATGTGTCATCTATTGCTCAGTAATATTTCTTAATAGGTTCGACATTTAATAATTGACTGCCTGTAATATAATTAATTGTGACGTGACACAATAAGGATAAAGCTGCCCACGAACTATAACACGAATGTACCAGGCTTTTATAAATAACCATAAAACATTGCTATAACCAAGACTTTATTCTAAAAAGGCTGTCGAAAGGCCCAGAACGAAATTGTATTATATTACAATCTAGTTAAGGTCCTCCAGACCAATTTCGGTCACGGCGGCCAGTCTCAAGAGAGATTAGCCAACTGCGCAGGAGATATTATAGTGCACAAGTGTGTGCGCAAACACAGGTGCACTCACTATTCCCTAGCTCTCATAATCCGACGGTAATCCGACACGACCGGAAAGAGTTCAGGCGCAGGACCAACGGCTTTACGTGCTTTCCGAGGCACGGGAGTGTAAACACTTCCAATTTCCAGACTCCGGGCTGCTACTGAGAATTTTCTGACAGAAAAACCCAATAACTATTTACCTGGGAACCTGGGAATTGAACCCAGGACCACCGGGTCTGCGGCCTTATATCTAGGTACTAGACCAACGAGGCAATCTAGTAGTAGCATTATAAATAATTAAAACTAGTACCAAAAAGAAGCACAAGTTTTTACGAAATTCAAATAACACACCATTTTACAGATCCATTTTTTCATTGTTATAGTAAAATAAGTAATAAAAAATACAAAAATAATTAATTACCGTTAATATTTCAAAAGGTATATTAAAATTAAAAGGACTGTTTTGTTGTCTGTATTTACAAAGTCAGCCAAATCTATAGAAATCAAAGACTGTATCGAAGGTTCTAGCAATGCGAAATTTCATAGAACCGTTCAGTCATATCAATAACAAATAGCGAAGAAAAATAAAAGCGTTTTAAGAAATGGATGTTTAACTGAAAGTGACGCAGGTTTGACAAAATAATAATAAAGGGGATAAAATCCTTGAGTATGTATTATCCTTACTAATATTATAAATGCGAATGTGAGTTTATTTGTTTTTTATGGTTTCACGCATAAACCACTAAACCGATTTTAAAAATTATTTCACCAATGGAAAGCTACATTATCAGCGAGCAACATAGATTACATTTTGTCCCTGTATTCCCATGGGAATGGGAACTACGCGGGTCAAACCGCGGGCAAAACGCTAGTATAAAATAAGAGCGCTTACTATTCGTTCTCGTCAGATGCGTTTCATTGTAAAACGTTAGCATAACAATTCGATTCATCATCATCATCAACGATCATTCCAAATTCGATTTTTAATCGTTACTCTCCTTGCGTTCGACCAACTCAATTCAATTATTATCTTAAAATTATTATAACGCGACATATAAAACGGTAAATTTCGGTGATCTACTTTGATTGTAATTTATTGTTTTTATTATTGAAGATAATATTATCTTATAGTTTCATCGTTCTGAACACACTGTTGTTGCGCGTAAGTCTAGTTGTTATTCCGAACTAATATATTTTGGTTTACAATAACAACACCAAAACCCGACTCCAAACCATTTGATACTCTGTTATATTTATGGTTTATATTTATGAAATTATCGCTATTAACCTGTATTATTATATATGTATATGTCTAAAGTTTTTTGACAATTATTAACTATTACAAAATGAGAAAGATATCGCTTATATAAGTTGCTTAGGGGCTGTTCAGTTAAACCCTGATTTCGCTCTTTCTGTGATTCTGTCATTATTTATTTTACATTCGAAAGATATTAACGTATATTAGTAAGGCCGTTAATTATTACACTCGATATCAAATATCACTTTCTGACAGAATATACCTACAGAACTCATCACAACTCTTTCTATTGCGCGAATTTTAACTCTCAGAAGAATTAAAACTCGCGCAAGTTACCATCATGTTTTGTGAAAATAAACTATTACTATTATTATTAAAGTTTATTTCTATATATTATTTCCAAGCTAAATAATACGCAAAACAAATTAAACGTATAGATTTAAGGTTCAGTAGAGCTTTTTGTGTTCTCGAAAAAATATTTTATACAAAGTTATTCAATTTAAAATTACAAATAATAGATTATTAAACTACATTATAAATCCTCATAAAGTTGCATTCATTAAATATATAAATCATCGAAAATTAAACAACAAAATTCCTGTTTCAATCCTGTTCTATATAATTTTAAAAGAAATAGAATTCATATCAATTGCTTGGCAAAAATCAATAACTATGAGATCACGGTAATCCGACTGTTATAGGCTTTATTGCTAGTAATACATCGATGAAATATTCCATTCGACTCAACTCATGTGAGGAAATATTCTGAAACCAGTGAGCTGCGGATTTATTGTAGTTATTATAAATGCAATCGTATAAACAATCAACACATTAGAAAAAAAAGCATGATTTTAATGATACTAATATTATATATGAGGAAGTTTTCTGTTAATCTGATTGATGATGAAGCTTTTAAATTATAATATATTCAGGACGGTTAGTAGTGTTAGTAGTTTTATGTAGCTTTCTCAATTCCTTTAAGGCTGGAGTGACTGGACACCGAATAAGTTTCAAATCTTCTTGAGGTCAAAAGCAACACTATATTACATAAAAATAAACCAGGCGTTTCCATGAAAACTTTGTATAAAAGGATGTACAAAATGTTTTCCTTCGCTCTCTTAATCCGACGTGCCAGAATCCAACAAGATCAGAGAAAAATTAGATGACTTTACATACTTAGGATGCTGAGAATTTCTCGATCGAAAAATAAGTAACGGCTATTTGCCCGAACCAGACTTTGTTTAATTTAAAAGTTAAATTTCGGCATCATCTCCTTTTTTTACATGCTCGATGATTGATTGAAACGTACGTAACGTTTACGTACGAAAGCGTAACAGACAGGCATACAGAGCTACTGTCACATTTATAATAGTAGTTAAGCAAGGATTATAAAACAAAATAAAAGCTTTCTTAAAAATATTTACCAACAAAGCTTTATTTAAATTAAATGTGATAAAACCTTAATGGAAGCCATTTCTGGGTATTATCGCACCGTGTCAATATGACTTAAGTTTAAAAAACGAGATCTCATAACAATTTTCTGCTTCAAAAAAAAAAAAACAATGATATCGAAACAAGAAAAATAAAGTTATAATAAATGCTTACGCCAAATTAATATTTACATGTAATTTAACAAATGCGTGCTGATTTTTTTTACTGACGAAAAGAAACACGGTTATGTAGGAACTTTTATTTTAAGCTGTCTCAAAATATTTTTTTATAATTCTGTGAATAATTAATTGTATGTACATATATATAGATATATATATATTTACTTTTCGTGAACCGCACGATGAAAACTAGACAACGGTATACTAAACTATCAACATCTAAAAAGTATTAAATCAGTCAACAATAAACTCTTACAACGTAAACGTAAACAACTATTGTAATTTCCCTCGGTGGTAGATAAAGATTTATTCAACCGCCAAACAGCACTACTTAGTATTGTGATGTTACTTTTATAAGAACATATTAAAAAAATGTTAATAAATACTACTAATTCTACTACTACGACTGCCTCGTTTATCTTTTTATTGAGCAAATTGCGAAATTGCAATAAAAAAGTATTGAATCTTTTTGTCAAGAATTTCCAAGAAGCAGTGTTTGGAAGTTTGCAGTATCCCGTGCCTAGGAAAGCACCTATTAATTGCTGTGATATCGAAATTTGAGAATTGCGCACATACTTGTGCCTTAAAAGATTTCCTGTGTATCTGTTATTGTTGGATTAATTCCTTGATAATGGCTGCCATCTACTTACTACAAAAAAATAATCTCAAGTACCTAATGTTACAAAATTCATCATAAAAGCTACGAAAGATTAAAATTTCTAAGTTTTAAACTTTCGTAGCTCAGATAAATCTTGCCGTCTTTCTCTGATCATTTGGATTATTAGAACTATATAGGCTTATTAGACAGAGCAAAAGCAAAAGTATTAATAAATAAAAATAAATTTTATCGATCATAAATATTTCGAAATTTCATATGTTATGTTGTTGCTGCTGTAAATCTTCTTATTGCTCAATATTATTACACAAGGAGTAGACTTCAATAAATAAAACAAAAAAAGTTTACAAAAAGGAACTTATCCTCATCACTACATATTATAAACCCAAGTTTTCCCGCCGTGCCTGTTTGTCTTTCTGAACACGATAAACTCAAAAACTTCCACACGAATTTTCACACGATTTTCCAATGGACGGAGTTATTCAAGAGCAAGGTTTAGATGTCTAATTTATGGTTTTATGTAAATTGCTAAAAATATGATGATAATTGTTGTAGATGTCGGAAAAAATCATGCCGACTTTTATAGTGGCTTAAGCCGCATAGACCAATAAAGTTATATCTGTTACAATCTAAAAGTTTTGTGTGGACTTACTCTACCAGTGCGAATGCGGGACGGGTACAAGCTATAAGATATAAATATTATATAATATATAGAATTATATTCTTTTTAATAAAGCTTGTAAAATCAATGTATTAAAAATACCGAGTTTCTAGCCAGTTCCACTAGCTAGTAAAAGTTTATTTCAATGAAAATAATTTGATTGATTGAATAAATTGATAAAATTGACACAAAACGATTCAAATATTTCGATTACATTGATAAATTAGATTAAAAAGTAATAAGCATCGCGTTGGCTTAAATGAGATGAAAATATTAACTGAATATTAATAAATCTAAAAGTACATTAAAAAGGTAACCTTTGTGTACTTGCGCATGTGCCTATTCATACTCATATAATACAATAATTGAGTTTTCAATGAATTCAAAATATATTGATAAAGTATTAAATTGTATTTCATAATCATTTTTAGCGAAATTATTCGGTAATTTGGTTTTTGTAAGCAATTGATATACAATCGAATAATTTATTATTGCAGAATCAGTCCCCTTCAAATTCTAATCGCTGTTTACTAGATATCAAATAAATAAGTCTATCACTCAGCTCAATGATCGTTCGATCAAATGACTCAGGGTATTGGTCTCGTAAATTCAGTTTTACCGTCAACATTGACCACATTTAATGTTAAATAAGTGCTTTTCATAATCTAAATCTAATACATATTTAAACTTTTATTAAACAGCCCCAAAGCTTTTATATATAAACTTCTTTGTGCGTATATGTAAATATACATGACTAAACAACTCTAGTGACAGAAAAGGCACTTTCGTACTTACCAAATATCAATATCGCACAATCGATCTCTCAACTTCGATAAGAGGTCTAAGTTTTATTGAAAATTTGTAATTGGCTGAACCCGTTAAAGATAAAGCAGTAAGGGTAAAAAGGGATTCTTTTGATGTGAAAACTTCGTTTAAAATAAGTTTGCGTAAACAATTTTGTTAAAAAATAAAGTTCGAATGTAATTCAAATGAATATAAACTTTTTACAGAATAACATTGCTATCAAAAAGCGTACGTAAACTAACATTCCTTGATCTGAGAACTATGCCAACTACCGATATACCCGACGATTACGAACATTTATACGAAATATCTTCTTAATACTAAATAAGCGCCAAATTTAAAATAAAAAACTTATGTAATATTTTAAATGTTTTTGCTGCTTGTTTGACCTAAAGAAAAATGTTACTAAATGTACTTACCGATTATTGTTTTGACATCCGATACAAGTTGCACAACACTATCACAGCACTACCACTTCACTAGCAGGCGTGAGTAAGGTTCGCGCGTTGAATCGCTACTGGGTAGGAACGGGCGGGCGGCCCGCCCTCATCTTATCAGGGGCCAAGTGTTAATCTCATAGCGGTCATCGAATGGACATTTTTATCTTTTATATACTAATTGACAATCTATTTGTAATTATTTCTTAGTCAATGTTAGTCAATGTTTGTATTAAAACTAGAAAAATAAAGTAATATTAAAATTTTTATGATAAACAATCACAAAAAGTTTGGATTTTAGAATAAAAACTGACTTCATAAAGCTTGCATATACACTTATATTGAAACTTTAAAATGTTCACAATACCCAATAATCGGAAACACTTTTATCGGAAAAAGAGGCATTTAAAATTAAATTCAATAAAAAAAATTATACCGATACACGATTTTAACATTCTTTTTTTAAACTATATTTCCATATTCCAAATTTTGTATACTTTTTTAATTATCACCATGTAGAAATCATCATTTGTTTTAATGTGCTTTCCGTCCTGACACGTAAAGATAAAATTAATTTTACAAAATGTCATATATTTATATGAATAATATGTTAAAAAATAAATTACGATTTTTTTTTATAGCATAGGTAGGCGGACTGTCATATGGGCCGCCTGATGTTCACCAATGCCCATACATTGGCATTATAAACCACGTGGAAAGTGGGGGCGGGGCCGAGATTTTTTCTCAATAAAACGCCGCACGGGGCCTTCCTTTATCCTACGTCTACGCCACTGTTTTTTCTTATGTTATTGGCAGGTAAACGGGCAACTAGGTCACATAGTTAAGTGGTCACCACCATAGACATTGGCGATGTAAGAAATATAACATCGCTAATGCACCACCAACCATGGGAACGAAGATGTTGTGACCCTTGTACTTATAGTTACACTGGCTTTTACTCATTACTGTTTAGCGGTATATCTGATTAGTGGGTGTTACGTAACCAGACAAGCTTGCACAAAACTCTACCAGTACTTTATGACCGCTTATAAAGCCACAGACAACTAGTACAGAAATGATTATAGATCATGCAAACGCAAAATTAAGAATGAAACATTTTACCTACTGCAAATTGGCCTCAGTAAAACTTTCGGATGAATAATTTTCGCCTTTTCTTGTAAAACACGCCACACGCAATCCCCGAGGACCCGCTGTTGTCGTCAATTGTTTCAGTTGGATAGCGCCTCGTAAACACGGCTTAATGATGACATGTCTGCATCGATGTTATGTTGCACCCCGGGAACTAAAGAGTTATCGGTAAACATGTTTACACAAGATTTTTATCAGGACCATTTCGTTCGCCTGTGTACGAATAACATCACCAAAAATTAAGTTCATTATATTACATTTTGTGAAAGTAAATAATATATTTTAACCTAATTTTATATGTAATTATACGATCTAGTATGCTGAAGTCGGTACTTCAGTCACGGAAATTAATTCTTTTTTTTTCAGTTTTAAAGAAACCATAATTATTTTTCTTTGAATTGATAAAAAAAAACATTTCATGTCCCAAACGTACATGAAATCGTCGGTACTTCAGTCACGGAAATTAATTCTTTTTTTTTTCAGTTTTAAAGAAACCATAATTATTTTTCTTTGAATTGATAAAAAAAAACATTTCATGTCCCAAACGTACATGAAATAAACTATAATACTGCTATAATAATGTTATAATACTGTTAATCAATTTGCATGCTTGACTTACAATAATAAAACTAATCTGAAGTCCTATCATTCCAAAAAAATCTAATAAGTTAACTATAAAAATAGAATATAAGAGAATTATTGCTGCGTAGGAACAAATTAGCATGTTCACCAATGTTGATATTTTCCCCGGTCCTTAATTACATTCTGCTATTGGTAATGAAGATAAATATCTAGAAATAATGACGTTCGTCCGAGGTTACACAGTATGGCAAGTTGTTATTTACATTTGTGATAAAGAAAATATCGATAATTGTTTCTAGATTAATGTCAAATATCGATAATACCTTCATATTAGGCTTTCTAGATTAATATCAAATTAAAAAGATAAGGGCAGCTCAGTTCTTGGTACAGAAGTGAAACTTTTACCCCCAGAAACGTTACCTTAAATGTTACACAGTTTTACGTTACAAACAAAAGTGAAAATACTCTTGGCGGACCCAAAGTTATACTCCAAAAGTGAAATGTATGAATGTTAGATAATTTATTCGCTCGCTACCTTTGTAATGGCAGTTAATGGAACATCAATACAATTACCTTGTGTGACTTAGGGGATAATATATACCTATTAAAAAAATGAATCAACCGTATCAAATAACGATATTCTTT
This sequence comes from Nymphalis polychloros, assembly GCA_905220585.2. Classification (NCBI taxonomy): domain Eukaryota; kingdom Metazoa; phylum Arthropoda; class Insecta; order Lepidoptera; family Nymphalidae; genus Nymphalis; species Nymphalis polychloros. The sequence continues at coordinate 9,377,868 of HG992258.1, read as the reverse complement.
TTAACAAAGCATGATAGATAATCTGAAAATTACGTATTTTTACGCGCAGTATATTGTTCTGAAGTTGTTACGCCTTATAGCCCTTTATATATATATTATTTATATGCACAGGTAGGCTTTGTCCCAGGCTGGATTGTTACCATCAACTCCAACCACCAATTGTGATTTTTATTTTACCACAGCCAGTAATGAAAATGTTTGTATTTCGGTTTGAAGAGTTAGTTAGACATTAATAATAATTCATTAAAGATTAACGGTTCAGGAATGTAAAAAGTAGTTCAGGTTCTTACAGCTTGACTTCGACTTCACAGCTGCAGCTTAACATCAACGTTGTCTCAACAATAAATTTAAATATAATCTCAAAAAAAATCTTTACTGAAAATCCAACCAAGAATTATTCAGAGCTTAACAACATTAGCCTACAAATAAAAACAAACTTATAGCCTAACTTTCTACTCTCGGTGAATTGCGATAATAGTCCTCCAGACCAATTTCGGCCACGAAGGCCAATCTCAAGAGAGATTAGCCAACTGCGCAGGACATATTATAGTGCACAAGTGTGTGCGCAAACACAGGTGCACTCTCGGGCAGCTACTGAGAATTCACAATACTCGACGATATGGGAATTGAATCCAGGACCACCGTAACTGTGGCCTTACATATAGCCACTTGACCAACGAGGCAGTCAAAAATTGCAATACATACAATACGTAATAATATAATATAATGTTACCACGTTCAGAATAAAATGATACAGAAGGTAAGCTTTCAAAACGATTCCGGTAAATAGATTCCAAAACTTGCACCACCTGTGTTTGTCGTAATAAGGTCGAAATGTGATTTAACTTATAACAAATTCGTGAAAACGTTCCCTTCGAATGATAATAGCAATAGAGCTTTGGAGCCTCTTAGAAGGGAACACTTCAAGGAGTGAGGAAAGGAATTGTAAAGGACTCATTCAATGAATCCTGATCTTAATTTAAAGTGTTATTTACGTATTCATGTTAATGAACTTCCTTGACTAGACCCCTTAAAATATATTGCTCTGATAAGTCTTTCAGTTTTTAATATCAAATAATTTCTTTATTGTCGTTATTTCATCTAAACCCTAATTAAATACTAAAAATACTAACAAATCTGAGTCATAGATTTTTTTACATCGAATTTGACAGTTAATAAAAACATTAATAGAAAAATCTTTATATATTTACGATAAATATAAATAACAATATAAAATAAAATAGATAAAAAACTAAGATAATCAATTTATATTGTTTACAAGGTCGGCTGTTCTTATTAAAAGTAAAAATAAGACATCAATATTACGACAATCCATACTAAAATTTACGTCACACAACTATCACTCTAACACTAAAGTAATTAAGGCTAAGCTCGTGTACACGTATTATCAATTTCACGGACGAATTCTTGTTTTAATTAATGATTGAAATCACCCAAAAACAAGTAGCGTCGCAGTTACAGATGCTGTCTGTGCCCGAGCGATAACCCTGCGTGTTTCTTGGGTCAATCGTCGATAGCCGTAGACTTTACTGGAAAACAGGGTATTATTTAAACAAACCGAAAAGAAATATTATCTATATGGAATCGCCGGATTAACAGTTATTGAATTACCAAGTTGTGTTTATTCTTCACAATTCTTGTAATTTTTAATTAAATATTTAAATTATTTACTGTAAATTCATCGACGCATAATCATTTCATACCAATATCGCTATGAATTACAATAACTACTGAATTACTGACGTACTAATCATTTCAGTTTTAGTAAGTACTAAGGTAGGTGCATTTTGCATTATCATTTTATGGATTTAATTAAAATGTATCTTTATTATATTTCGTGATATTTTGGACGTTTTTAAATTTGTCTAAAAGTTACAAATTCATATAACAAAAAAATTAGTAGAGCACCTCACGGATACAGGGCGTGTTTCTCATGATATTTTTACAGTCTTAAATTTACGCTCCCGGAAGTTCAACATGATATTGTTTAAAGATGTTTTGGAAAACAATATGTATCTTTAAATAACGTTATCTAATAACATAGATATGAACGTAACTTTCGACACCTTGTTTTGGCTTTAATTAGATATCTACACTAATATATAAAGCTGAAGAGTTTGTTTGTTTGATCCGGCTAATCTCAGGAATTACTGGTTCGAATTTAAAAATTATTTTTGTTGGATAGTCCTTTTATCGAGGAAGGCTCTAGGCTTATATTAATTTATTATATTTTTCTTAATTATACGTGTGAAACCCGCACAGCTACTATGATATAATACCCATAAATTCCATTTCTTCTATGTTGTATTAGCGATATTTCTGCAGAAACTACACGGTCGATATTTATAAATCTTTCACAGGACTCAGGAGTTAATCTAAATATATAAATACCTATTTGTCGTTTTTAGTATTAAGTACCTACTTAAATACCTGTAGATATAATAATAGTGTTTAATGTAAGTCGGCTTATTTAAAACAACCATATTCAGACTTCATTTGAAATATCAGAAGATAATCAGGTAGGTACAACGTAGTGTATGCATAATGGGTAGAGGCAGCTGGCGAGTAAAGAGGTTGATAATTTGCTCATGTTTCAGATTACCCAGATTACCCACTTTTTTACAAAATTCGAAGACAATGCAGCGCTACTATGAAGACAAGTTTTTATGAAGAGTTCAGGAAAAATATAGTTCATAGATAAATTATAATATTTTGTTTGTACAACTACATTACAATTATAAGAGTTAAGTTTTTAAAAAATTCTCGATAGAAAATAATCTCGAAATGTCCTTTAAAAACCTATAGTTATACACTCGGTGGTAGAGCTTTGTGCAATTTCGTCTGGGTAGGTACCAACCACTCATCAATAAAACAGCAGTACTTTGTATTGCTGTGTTCCGGTTTGCAGGGTGCCAAGGTTGACGGCGCATTGGCGATGTAAGCGATGGTTAACATTTCTTATTGATCTGTCAGTTTATTTAATACTTGTGCGGTGCAAGATGATAAAAACACATACTAACCAAAAATATTATATTTATTGTTTACACAATCTCTAAATTAACATTGATTCCTACATTATTACTCTCAAAAATTTTACCAAATAATGAACTATACAATTCATTACAACTCTCATCATTCCATTTGACAGATTTTTCTGGAGCCATGTAGCTTACTAATGGATTATGTACAACATATTTAATTTTACGTCCTTTTGTTGCTCTCGTGTCAACTTTCCTTTTCATCTTACTTCTCATTTGCTGTAATGCTATCCATTGCCGACTGAGCTGAACGGGGTCTGATATGTCTGCTGACTTACATTCTATCAATTCTCTGAGTAATTGATGATAAAAATCACTGTCATCAAATATTTCAGGTATATACTCATCATTTTCTTTCCTGTCTCTCGTTGCGGAATTCATGTCCGCTCCATTATGATCATTATTCTCTGATTGAAGTTCTCTTTTATATCCGATAATCTCATATTCAGATCTTTTCAACTGAGTTTTATGAATAAGCTTGTCTCTATCAGATAGTATGTAAGATATCTGCTGTAATATTGTGTTTGTTGGGGTATTTTTAATGTTTGCAGCTGTCGCTAATCTAGTTTTCTCATTCCATTTTTGAATAGTAGAATCCCTGAAGGTTTTGAAAACTTTATGAGAGGTTGTTAACTATAAAAATAGAATATAAGAGAATTATTGCTGCGTAGGAACAAATTAGCATGTTCACCAATGTTGATATTTTCCCCGGTCCTTAATTACATTCTGCTATTGGTAATGAAGATAAATATCTAGAAATAATGACGTTCGTCCGAGGTTACACAGTATGGCAAGTTGTTATTTACATTTGTGATAAAGAAAATATCGATAATTGTTTCTAGATTAATGTCAAATATCGATAATACCTTCATATTAGGCTTTCTAGATTAATATCAAATTAAAAAGATAAGGGCAGCTCAGTTCTTGGTACAGAAGTGAAACTTTTACCCCCAGAAACGTTACCTTAAATGTTACACAGTTTTACGTTACAAACAAAAGTGAAAATAAAATCTTACTTCTGGCGGACCCAAAGTTATACTCCAAAAGTGAAATGTATGAATGTTAGATAATTTATTCGCTCGCTACCTTTGTAATGGCGGTTAATGGAACATCAATACAATTACCTTGTGTGACTTAGGGGATAATATATACCTATTAAAAAAATGAATCAACCGTATCAAATAACGATATTCTTTTTAACAAAGCATGATAGATAATCTGAAAATTACGTATTTTTACGCGCAGTATATTGTTCTGAAGTTGTTACGCCTTATAGCCCTTTATATATATATTATTTATATGCAGAGGTAGGCTTTGTCCCAGGCTGGATTGTTATTATCAACTCCAACCACCAATTGTGATTTTTATTTTACCACAGCCAGTATTGATAATGTTTGTATTTCGGTTTGAAGAGTTAGTTAGACATTAATAGACAGTATACTTCTTACAGCTTGACTTCGACTTCACAGCTGCAGCTTAACATCAACGTTGTCTCAACAATAAATTAAAATATAATCTCAAAAAAAATCTTTATCCAACCAAGAATTATTCAGAGCTTAACAACATTAGCCTACAAATAAAAACAAACTTATAGCCTAACTTTCTACTCTCGGTGAATTGCGATAATAGTCCTCCAAACCAATTTCGGCCACGACGGCCAATCTCAAGAGAGATTAGCCAACTGCGCAGGACATATTATAGTGCACAAGTGTGTGCGCAAACACAGGTGCACTCTCGGGCAGCTACTGACAATTCACAATACTCGACGATATGGGAATTGAACCCAGGACCACCATGACTGTGGCCTTACATATAGCCACTTGACCAACGAGGCAGTCAAGAATTGCGATACATACAATACGTAATCTATACATATAATAAATCTGTAACTGGTCGATGTCTGTACATGGAAGATAAATGAGTAAAACTTTTATCGGGGGTCTTTATAAACACAATAGAACCCAAAACAATGATTAATAAATTTTTTGTCTGTTTGTCTGTTTGTCTGTGCGTTTGTGCACGCTAATCTTAAAAACGGCTTAACGGATTTGAGTGCGGTTTTCACTAATGTATTGTGGCTAACTTCACTTAACATTTAGTGTTTGTTTTATTTCAATCGGTTCATAAATAATAAAGTTATGTCAATTTAAAGATACACGTAGAACATTTATTAAAAAATGGTTATGGTCAAACTGAAAAGAGATTAAATATTACATGTAATTTATACTTTTGCTTATGATTTATCCTATATTTTGTCCTATAATTTTTAATCTCTTTATTAATTTATTATAAGTTTAGTATCCCTACTAAAAATCAATAAATTATTATCTGTAGGAAAAGTACGCGCACAGTTAGTTGTCAAAATCAAAAAGTTTTGTTAACAATTTCGTGTTTTCAGTAGCTTCGTGTGTTGTTTTTGCATAAAAACTAATATTGCATATATATTGTGTGTATCTTTATGATCTCATCTTATATCTTTCATAACAGTAGGCTTTAAGACTGCGTGTGAGCAAGTCAGTTAACTCAGTGACAATAATTAATACGTAATTAGTATATAGGTGTATAAACAAAGCCTAAAAAACAACTATAACAATAATACATGGTTTTAGAAGTGCTTGCTTTAAACATAAACGGTATATCACTTCTTAAAACTTTAAATAGGTATAATTTTTTCGTAAATTCGTGTTTCTAAACAACGAAATAAATAACAATTTAACGCGGAAAAAATGGCAACCATATTTTGAACTATATTTATTAGCCTCTGGATATATATAAGGAGTATTAGCCACTGGTTATGTATAAGAAGTGTAAATAGAGAAAAATAGCAATTTTGTTCAACATTAAAATAACAGAAATTACTTTAGAAGACCTCATTAATAAATGTAACAAGTATTTCGAACCGAGGAAAAATTTAACTATGGCCCGACATGTATTTTTTATGAGAAAACAAAGCAAACACGAAAATATAACCAACTTTATTACGAGTCTAGAAAATTACAGTTTAAAATGCGATTTCGTTGAATTAATAGTCATTGGTCAGTGATAAATTTACAGCGAATATGTGTTAGAGTAGCTCGCCAAACATCAAAGATTATTACAACGGTCTGATCTGTCACTAAAGAAAGCTATAGAGATAGCTAAAATAGTAGTGATCGAACAACAAAATACGGAGCACATAAATAAAAGCACTGAGACGTCGTCATCACCGTCATCATCTAATGAATATCAAGTGATGAAGGGGGAGTAAAAGGGTTAAACAACACACAGTACAGAATAGAGAAGATGTGCATATTCCTATGAAGTCAGACGGGCAACTAATTAAGAAGAGAATAAAATTGTGAAACGTGGTTATATTTGCCTCATCCCAATATAAACCGAATAAAAGTATTTTGTAATCTCTCAGCTTAATTCAATTGTTCTTTGGCTACATCAAGCTTGCGACAGCATAATCATGAATAGGAAGAAGTAGATCTGTGCGAGCATATAATATATAATTAAGTGTACTCAGATATTGATATTATATATTTAAAAAAAAAAACACTGCAAAAATAACATAAATAAGTTAAAAATAATAATGTATTAAATGTATTAATTTATATAAAATGAATGTACCAACCCATCTTAATATTCAATATTTAAGTTTGTTATAAATTTTGTACTGTAGTCATATTCTTGCTTGCCTTTTAATTGTATTTGGTTAAAAAATATATAAATAATATATATATCATTTATTTATTGCATTTTATTGGCCTTACTCAATGTAATAATGCTTAAGCTATGTGATTTCATTTATATTTTGTTTTTGTTAAATTTGTGTTTTCATTAAGTAATTAATTATATTTGATTATAAAAAAATATATATCTTACTACACCTTTACTGATTATGATGGTTTAGCTGTTTGATTTTATATATGTTTTGATTATTTTAATGATTGTGTAATTATTGTTGGTGGAAACTTAACTAATGTATGTGTATATATATATATATATATATATATATATGCTATAAGTGTCATCTCATTTTTAACACTTAACCTACCAGAGCGGTCAAATAACTGCTTTTGAAACTTTAATTAAAATTGTTATATAGCTGCTTTTGTTTGTATATTATATATTTTTTCTACATAAAATGGCCGCTTAAGCAGCTTATTCAGATGTGTGTCAAGTTCAATGGAAAACATTTGTTTTAATTCCCTTTTTTTGTTTAATTAAATTAGTAGCCTTGGTTAAGTCTGATTTTATTTAGTCTCTGACAGAAGAAACTTTTCCTTTATACTTTATATTGTACACATAAAATAACATAAATCTATAACAAAAACGAATTAATTAATAAATTATCCATACATATAAATAAAATTGAAGTTTCTGTCTGTTATTTCAAAATAACTGCCTGTTTTAAAGGTTATATGGCTATTTACGATTTACCAAAACCAAAGCAATCATTTTTTTAATTTTTTTACTGTCTGCATGTCTGTATCTTTTAATCGTCTAAAAATTGAAAAAACCGAATTATTATAAGAACTATTTCAAGATTCCGTTTAGCCTTTATTTCATCAAAATTAGTTGAGTCTATCAAAAGTTATAAAAATACGTATTTTTGTTGATATCTATTCACATAATATTATTACTCTTCCTAACTGATTCATTAACGCAGAGCCTAAACTGCGGGGGTTAGAAATGATATTTAGTATTAAAGCTATGCATACGTATTTCGTCGTTTTTAGAAATTTAACTCCAAACGGGAGAAACGGGGTAAAAGCATTAGTATAAAATAATAGAAATATACTATTTGAGTTTTTTGATTGAATTAATTATACATGAATTTCAAAGTTTTTAGAAACTTTTATTTTTGTTTGGAAGAGTTGGGTGCAAATAATGAAATTCAAAATACGCAATATCTTATATCAATATCTCTTAGGGAGAAATATACGAACTTCACTATGTTGGTGATGTTTGGATAAAAAAAACATATGCCATTATTGCCATATGTACCACTTAATTGGTATTCCCTAAGCTTATATTATTATAAAGTTTCATTAAAATCCATTCAGTAGTTTATGCGTGAAAGAGTAACAAACGTCCATACATCCATACAAACTTTCCAGTTTATTATATTAGTAAAAAGTAGGATTATTATATGCCCTGTACTGAACACACATACACTATACTGGATGGGCGAATAAATCGATTGGTAAATGTTTATATCTTATTGATTAAAAAATGATAAAATCCTTATTTTACCCGTACGAAGTCGGGACGGGCAGCTAATTACTCGCTGATAACGTATCTTTCTGTAGGTAAAAAAGGTTTTTAAAAACAGTACAGCAGTTTTTTAGTTTATTCGCTACAAACAAACATACAAAAAATCTATTTTTACTTATTTATAATATTAGTATAGATAAAGACCACGCGCGAGCGAAGCTGCGGGCAACAGCTAGTAATATAATATAATGTTACCACGTTCAGAATAAAATGATACAGAAGGTAAGCTTTCAAAACGATTCCGGTAAATAGATTCCAAAACTTGCACCACCTGTGTTTGTCGTAATAAGGTCGAAATGTGATTTAACTTATAACAAATTCGTGAAAACGTTTCCTTCGAATGAGAATAGCAATAGAGCTTTGGAGCCTCTTAGAAGGGAACAAGGAGTGAGGAAAGGAATTGTAAAGGACTCATTCAATGAATCCTAATCTTAATTTAAAGTGTTATTTACGTATTCATGTTAATGAACTTCCTTGACTAGACCCCTTAAAATATATTGCTCTGATAAGTTTTTTTCAGTTTTTAATATCAAATAATTTCTTTATTGTCGTTATTTCATCTAAACCCTAATTAAATACTAAAAATACTAACAAATCTGAGTCATAGATTTTTTTACATCGAATTTGACAGTTAATAAAAACATTAATAGAAAAATCTTTATATATTTACGATAAATATAAATAACAATATAAAATAAAATAGATAAAAAACTAAGATAATCAATTTATATTGTTTACAAGGTCGGCTGTTCTTATTAAAAGTAAAAATAAGACATCAATATTACGACAATCCATACTAAAATTTACGTCACACAACTATCACTCTAACACTAAAGTAATTAAGGCTAAGCTCGTGTACACGTATTATCAATTTCACGGACGAATTCTTGTTTTAATTAATGATTGAAATCACCCAAAAACAAGTAGCGTCGCAGTTACAGATGCTGTCTGTGCCCGAGCGATAACCCTGCGTGTTTCTTGGGTCAATCGTCGATAGCCGTAGACTTTACTGGAAAACAGGGTATTATTTAAACAAACCGAAAAGAAATATTATCTATATGGAATCGCCGGATTAACAGTTATTGAATTACCAAGTTGTGTTTATTCTTCACAATTCTTGTAATTTTTAATTAAATATTTAAATTATTTACTGTAAATTCATCGACGCATAATCATTTCATACCAATATCGCTATGAATTACAATAACTACTGAATTACTGACGTACTAATCATTTCAGTTTTAGTAAGTACTAAGGTAGGTGCATTTTGCATTATCATTTTATGGATTTAATTAAAATGTATCTTTATTATATTTCGTGATATTTTGGACGTTTTTAAATTTGTCTAAAAGTTACAAATTCATATAACAAAAAAATTAGTAGAGCACCTCACGGATACAGGGCGTGTTTCTCATGATATTTTTACAGTCTTAAATTTACGCTCCCGGAAGTTCAACATGATATTGTTTAAAGATGTTTTGGAAAACAATATGTATCTTTAAATAACGTTATCTAATAACATAGATATGAACGTAACTTTCGACAGCTTGTTTTGGCTTTAATTAGATATCTACACTAATATATAAAGCTGAAGAGTTTGTTTGTTTGATCCTTATTTTAATTTATTATATTTTTCTTAATTATACGTGTGAAACCCGCACAGCTACTATGATATAATACCCATAAATTCCATTTCTCCTATGTTGTATTAGCGATATTTCTGCAGAAACTACACGGTCGATATTTATAAATCTTTCACAGGACTCAGGAGTTTATCTAAATATATAAATACCTATTTGTCGTTTTTAGTATTAAGTACCTACTTACATACCTGTAGATATAATAATAGTGTTTAATGTAAGTCGGCTTATTTAAAACAACCATATTCAGACTTCATTTGAAATATCAGAAGATAATCAGGTAGGTACAACATAGTGTACGCATAATGGGTAGGCAGCTGGCGAGTAAAGAGGTTGATGATTTGCTCATGTTTCAGACTACCCAGATTACCAACTTTTTTACAAATTCGAAGACAATGCAGCGCTACTATGAAGACAAGTTTTTATGAAGAGTTCAGGAAAAATATAGTTCATAGATAAATTATAATATTTTGTTTGTACAACTACATTACAATTATAAGAGTTAAGTTTTTAATAAAGTCTCGATAGAAAATAATCTCGAAATGTCCTTCAAAAACCTATAGTTATACACTCGGTGGTAGAGCTTTGTGCAAGTTCGTCTGGGTAGGTACCAACCACTCATCAATAAAACAGCAGTACTTTGTATTGCTGTGTTACGGTTTGCAGGGTGAGCGAACCAGTGTAATTACATGTACAAGAGACATAACATCTTAGTTCCCAAGGTTGGCGGCGCATTGGCGATGTAAGCGATGCATTCCTTACAATACCATTGTCAATGAGCATTGGTGACAACTTACCATCAGGTGGCTCATACGCTCGTCCACCTACCTATACAATAAAATAAAAAACTCACTACCTCTTTAACAAGTCGATTGCGCCATATTTTGGGCTTTTTGTATACAAAAATTGGCCTTATTTTGTACAGTATTAGGTTTGGTTTATTTAAATAAAGACAATTACTTGAAACATTTTTCGATATATCGAGTTATCTAAAACCGCATAAAGCTTAGAGGCCATCCATGGATAGTGCGCCACCAGGCCCTTCCAAACGCGTTGATGATGGGTTTTTGTCAACAAACTATTGTCTTCTACGATTCGATAACTAACGCATGTCAAGTCACATTAATGAATTCACTTTCTATAAATAAAATAATGTTATCAACTTTATCCCTCCTTTCTAATAAGTGAGGCTTTAGGCGTAAGAGCAGTCGTAGAAGTAAAGCGAGGGTAGGAACGTAGACAACATCTATTTTCTTATAATTAAAGAATTTCTTTTGGTGCATGATTAATATGAACTGTAAATGTAATATCATATTAAAGTCAATTGATCTGTCAGTTTATTTAATACTTGTGCGGTGCAAGATGATAAAAACACATACTAACCAAAAATATTATATTTATTGTTTACACAATCTCTAAATTAACATTGATTCCTACATTATTACTCTCAAAAATTTTACCAAATAATGAACTATACAATTCATTACAACTCTCATCATTCCATTTGACAGATTTTTCTGGAGCCATGTAGCTTACTAATGGATTATGTACAACATATTTAATTTTACGTCCTTTTGTTGCTCTCGTGTCAACTTTCCTTTTCATCTTACTTCTCATTTGCTGTAATGCTATCCATTGCCGACTGAGCTGAACGGGGTCTGATATGTCTGCTGACTTACATTCTATCAATTCTCTGAGTAATTGATGATAAAAATCACTGTCATCAAATATTTCAGGTATATACTCATCATTTTCTTTCCTGTCTCTCGTTGCGGAATTCATGTCCGCTCCATTATGATCATTATTCTCTGATTGAGGTTCTCTTTTATATCCGATAATCTCATATTCAGATCTTTTCAACTGAGTTTTATGAATAAGCTTGTCTCTATCAGATAGTATGTAAGATATCTGCTGTAATATTGTGTTTGTTGGGGTATTTTTAATGTTTGCAGCTGTTGCTAATCTAGTTTTCTCATTCCATTTTTGAATAGTAGAATCCCTGAAGGATTTGAAAACTTTATGAGAGGTTGCAATGTCACTCTCATAATCTAAAAGCTTGCGTTTCTTTTGGGTAGTTTTCTTTTGAATATTTTGTTTTTTTTCTTGAATCACATTCTCCTCTGTGTCTGTGTCAGATGGAATTTCTTCATTATCTGTATCGCTTGGAATCTCTTCATCACTTTCATCCTTTGTTGATTTTTGTTCAGACATTTGTTTTTTACTTGAAATTGACTTAGTTTCGGGAAATTTATTAAATAATAAATTTTGCAGTGCTAGAAATCTGAAATAAAAATTAACGATTAATGACAACATACTCATTATATTTTCATTAAGTTATTTAAGTAAATATATGACTAACATGGTTAAAAACAATTTTAAATAAAAATAAATAAAGATATTCTTTAAAATATTAATTTCAAATATAACAATGACGATATACTTACTTTTCCAATACATTAGCTACATTATTTATAGTAACACTTGCTTCATCTGCAAATTCATTAGATGATTTTAACTCATTATAAATATCGTTCAAAGGCATTCTGTTTGCTGTGTTCATACATTTTTGCAAGTGTATCCTCATCTCTAACAAATTCTCCCATATGAGAAGTTGGTTTCTAACACAAGTGCCTTTCTTTGCTTCTTCACTGATATTTTGTTTCTTAACATGCTCAAATTCTTCTTTGGCTGGTTCATCCATTTGACTAATGTCATAGCCTTCACCTCCATCTTCATCATCGTCATCCTCATCATCATCGTCTTTATCATCAGTTTCATTTGACTCTTTATCAGATCTATCTGACTCTTCGTCTGAGGTTTCATCTAGTTGTTTTAAGCTATTTGTAATATTGTAATCATCACTTTCTTCTTCACTATCATCATTCAATGATGCATTGGATTTCTTTTCTGAGAAGCTGGTATTATAAGTGTCAATATCTTCGTTACTAGAACTGCCGTCATCAGAATCCTCTGCATCAACATCTTTCCGTGAAACAACTTGACCTTCATATTTCTTACTAATTTCACTCAACAAATTCACATTTCGTTTCCTAAAATCACTAATTGTGGCTTCGTCTTCACTGTCCGAAGAGCTGAAATCAACACGCGAAATTGTGCTGGGTTTTGTATTAAATACATGATCATCTTCGATATCAGCTCGAGGTTTCACAGTTAGTGCATCAGCGATTTTATCAGATAAAATAGATTTTGCAGATTTTTTGTATTTAAATTTCATTTTCGCAATACAAAGTTATTTTATCAGAAAATTAACCAAAAAGTAATGACAACTTTGACATATTGCCTTAAAATGTGCTAGTGCTACACTACAATTGCTACACACAGCACAGATGATATAGTTGCTATTTTTTATTAAAGACTTTTTTTAATTAATGATAGTAAAAAAACAAAAGTTAAATGTAAAATCCACTTGGAGAAAATTTTGATAAATACTTTCCTAAATTTTTAATCTTTAAATTGAAATGAAGGTCAAAATGCGTAAAACGCCAAGAAACAAATAATTTTTTCATAATTATTAAAGAATAAAATATTTGTTAAATATAGCATTAAAATTTTACCAAATTGAGCAGAAAAATAGTTCAAAAAATATTGTTTGGCAATTTATATTAGAAATTGTTTTCAAAGTATCAACTTAATATCTTTAATCTGTTATAACAACTAGTGGCGCGAAAGAATAATTTGATATTTGACAAATGAATGCAAAATAATTCTTACGATTAACGAGTAATAATTATAAAATATAACGAGTTCAAAATTACTCTGATAAAACAATGCCTAGAAGGAAAACAATAGCAAGAACTGTAACTTGGCTTTCTGAAGAAATACCTAATGACCAAAATTTTTCCAATTCCTTTCGCTTTTACCAGTAAATACATAACCATACAGTTTGTTATTATTGTACATATTTACTTCTTGTAACTGTAATACTTTTTTAGGAAATTCCAATTTGCGGATATTGTTGCTGAAATTGGCGATTTTGTTTTAATATCAAATGCTGACGCGGCTGAGCCAGACACAGAAGGTGGTTGTGATGCCGCAAAGTTACTTGCTTTATATGAAGACCAATCGAATACGAATGATCCGTTCAGAGCCAAGGTTCAGTGGTATTCTAGACCAAGTGATTTGCCCAAAGAATGTGACTCAAAAAATATTTTGTTTTTTGATAAAGAGGTAATTAGCGATTATAATTAACCAATATTTTATTATGTATAATTATTACAAATTTTTAATCTTTTTTCTGTTTTCCTAACTGGCTTCCTGGCGAAGTCTATATGGTAAGCCTAAAATATAAAAATGACAATAATATTATATTTCCAAACATATTTAAATTTTTCTTAATTTAATTATCATAGGTAGTAGAAGATAATAGACCATTCAACACAGATGTATCTCTAGAAACGATATTTAAAAAGTGTTACATTACATTAACAATTACGAAGGACACAGATGATATTTTAAATGGAACTCCATTGCATTACATTTGTCGCTATAGGCTCATGCCTCTTGGAAGAAAAAAGGTTCACATTGAACCTGTACTTGAAAATGAAAGAAAGGCTCTGGAACTTCTGACTACACCTAGTAAGAATTATGCTACTCAAAAATCAAGAACCCCTAAAACCCCAAATAGCTTAATCAAAAGAATGGGCCGAGTTTCAATTTCAGAAAAAAATTGGAGTGTAAGTAAAAATGATGGAACTAAGCTTCTTCTAAAAAGAGCTATTTTGGCTGATAAAAATGAAAAAGAATCGCCTAAAAAATCCACTTCAAGAAGTTTAAAATCAACATCAGTATTGGACACACCAAGGAGTTCAAAAATACTAAGTAAAAATAATATTCAGGAAATTCTTTCAATGGAATTAAAAGAAAATTCAGATGATGATTTACCTACTCTCATTATTAGAGAACATATTCCTTCAACTCCAAAACGGAAAACACCCCAACCTAAAATAAGTAATGAGACTCCAAAAAAAGTACTTGTGTTTGAGAATGATGAAAAAGAAATGTATGCAACTCGATCCGGGAGAGTAACAAGACATCCTGTGTATCGTGAAGATGAAACATCCCCTATTAAACGAACACCAAGAAGAACAGCACGTAAAATAAGCTCTGGTGGAGAAAGTGAAATTGACTATGAAGAATTACCTAAAACCCCTAAGGTTCCTAAGACTCCCAAAACACCACGCACTCCCAGGACACCTAAAAGTAGAACTTCTATTGCAAAAACACCCAGAAGTGTTAAAAGGGTATTAACTAGTGCGCTCACACCAACATTACACACAAGGGCACATCCAGTTGATAATATTGATGGTAATATTTATATTGTTATTGAGCTTTGTACAGTAATAGATAGAATATTCTACACCAGCCTTTTCCAACTTTTAACAGTTTTCATTTCTTGCTAAGAGCTATGAGCATTATTTTGTGAATCAAAGCCTTAATTCTCTTAGCATACAGACTAGTCACACTATACTCGGAGTCAGCAGAGCAAGCACTGTCATATCAGCATAACTAAGAAAATTTATGGCCTTAAATAACATATTTAATTATTTTTTTAATGTTTTCAGAATTTCTGATGGAAAATAAATCACTTCCAGGCAGAGAAAATCAGATGCATGAAATTCTATCATTTGTTAGAAGTAAGCTCTTGCATGCTGTAAGCGGGTAAGTAAGACCTGAACAAAATAAACTATATGCTATTAAAATAATCAGCCATTTAATTCTTAACTTTTGATACCATCTCTATATAATGGACATGAAAAATTGATCATAGAGAATGTGATTTTTATATTATATTATAATGTATGTATTATATTATAATGTATGTATTATATTGTATTGTTTCGAGTTTATCAATATGAAACAAATCCCATATCCTGCTGCATTCACCATCAAATTGTATACACCATCATTCATCACAACACATTTGTTGAGTGTATTTAGCTAACAAGCACATGCATTTGCACATATAATAATGTTAGAAGTTGACTGCCTCGTTGGTCTAGTGGCTAGATATAAGGCCATAGACCCGGTGGTCCTGGGTTCAATTCCCAGGTCGGGCCAATAAATAGTTATTGGGTTTTTCTGACAGAAAATTCTTAGTAGCAGCCCGGAGTCTGGAAGGTGGAAGTGTGTACACTCCCGTGCCTCGGAAAGCACGTAAAGCCGTTGGTCCTGCGCCTGAACTCTTTCCGGTCGTGTCGGATTGCCGTCCCATCGGATTATGAGAGCTAGGGAAAAGAGAGTGCACCTGTGCTTGCGCACACACTTGTGCACTATAATATCTCCTGCGCAGTTGGCTAATCTCTCTTGAGATTGGCCGCCGTGGCCGAAATCGGCCTGGAGGATCTTATATATTATTAATGTTAGAAGTGTTAAAACTAAAATTGTTAATCCAGCTACTTTTAATTTTTTATTTTAAATACATCTGTCTAGTTTATTGTAATTAATTTGTGTTAATATTAAAGCAAATATATTTTAATTACGTGTAATAAATAATTAAAAAATATTCTAGGTGCATGTATATCTCAGGGGTTCCAGGAACCGGTAAAACTGCAACTGTGAACTCAGCACTCAAGGTCCTGAAAGAGGAACAAGATCTGCCAGACTTTCAACTTGTTGAAGTTAATGGTATGCGGATAGCTGAACCCAGACAAGCTTATGTACAAATATACAAACAGCTCACAGGTTTGTCTTCTCGTAATATATAACTATGTAAATAAGGTCCTCCTCCTCCAGGCCGATTTCGGCCACGGCGGCCAATCTCAAGAGAGATTAGCTAACTGCGCAGGAGATATTATAGTGCACAAGTGTGTGCACAAACACAGGTGCACTCACTATTCCCTAGCTCTCATAATACGGTGGGACGGCAATCCGACACGACCAGAAAGAGTTATATCTAGCCACTAGACCAACGAGGTAGTCACTATGTAAATATCAAGTAACTGATTGTAAATGTCTGGGCAAAGGGGAGGTGCCCCTCATGAGGGAAGCCTTTAAACTTATTGCGCCACACAGTTTAAATGTGGATTGGTGTAATTATAAACAAATTATTTTTATGTTTCATACAATCTGAGTCTTCTTATTTCCATCTCTCTTGCCTGTATTCCATTATTAAAGATACATAGATACAACATAAACTACTAGTGAAGTTGTAAAGGTTTAAGCTTATTCCACCACACCGCTCCAATTCGGGTTGGTGGAATACACATGTGGCAGAATTTGATTAAAATTTGACACATGCAGGTTTCCTTGTGTTGTTCATGGGTAAAGCTGACTATTCCATTATTTGGATTTTTACCTATCCTCAAACCAAACAAACTGAGTTTTACTAAACATAAGAAATAAGGGTAATCATTCTTAACCTTGTTATAGGCAAGTCTGTTGTTTGGGAACAAGCTTGTTCTCTTTTGGAAAAGCGATTCCAAAACCCAGGACCACGAAGGACACCAACAGTACTTGTTGTTGATGAGGTAAAAAAATATTTTTACTACAATTACATGTAAAAATATTAGGTGCATACAATGTGTATAGTTATTTTATAATTAATTAACAATTTCTGTTTATCAGTTGGTTTTATTATGTTATATATTTTTAATCTTTTATATTTACATATTCTAAACATATGGAAACTAATCTCATTGGTTTTAGTTGGATGCACTCTGCAACAGGCGACAAGATGTTCTCTACAGCATTATGGAGTGGGCAGCTCATAACACAGCTCTACTCACAGTCCTAGCTGTAGCCAATACCATGGACCTCCCTGAGCGAGCTCTCGCGGCTAGAGTCGCTTCTAGGCTAGGTCTCACTAGACTGACCTTTCCACCTTACACTCACACCCAGCTGCAGTGTATAGTAGCTACAAGGCTGGTTGGCGCTAATGTCACAGCAGATGCTGTACAGCTTATAGCCAGGTCAGTGAAACAGTTGGCTTAGGTATTTATTACCATATATATATAATATAGACCTTTTCTTAGCCTAGATAAAAATAAATAATTATAATCTGAAGTTATTGTTAACTTTAAGATTTGCAATAAATACATCCGCTCATCTTTATTCACTAATGGATCTAAATATATATATAAATACTAAAATTATATATTTGTGAAATTCTAGGAAAGTAGCAGCAGTATCGGGTGATGCTCGTCGTGCTTTAGCATTATGTGCACGAGCCTTGGAAATAGCCGGCCCCAACTGCGCCGGACTGAAAGAAGTTCAACAAGCATTGGGGGAAGCTGCCTCTGGCGCTACAGTTAGGGCCATACGAAACTGTTCCCCTGCTGAAAGGCTTATGTTGAGGGCAGTTGCTGCCGAGGTATATAACAAAATATATTGGAATATAATATAAACATATTTTTGTCTGTATGTATAAAAATATGTTTATATTATATTCCAATTGGTTTTTTATTAAAAAATATTTTATTTATTTGTATAATTATGTATTTATAATTATCAGACAATATCATAAATTTTTATATACCTATATAAAAATTCATATATGCTAAACAAGTTTAATAAGTATAAATAATTATGCATAATTCTTAACTATTTTTCAGGTTGAAAGAACAGGTTCAGATGAGACAACTTTATCGCGTGCACTGGCTACTGCCGCTGCTATAGTTGCATTAGATGGTCGTCCATACCGATCTGCACCCAGCATCCGGGCACCTACACCCTCGCAAGCACAAACTATATGTGCTAGACTAGCAGCAATCAAATTATTGTTAATGGAACCAAAACCGTCAGAACCAAGATTGTTGCTCAATGTTAGTGCTGATGATGTACATTATGCAACCAAGCAAGTCATTGTTTGAACAATAGATCTGCATCTAGAGAAGTCAGATAGTATTATGAAGAAATTTCTTCTTTAAATAAGAATGCCACAATCAACTTTGGCGTAACATTTAAAAATGCTGGTTGTTAATAAGATAATATGAATTTCTATCAACATCTAATGACTCATAGGTAATGTTTTTAATGGTGTATTTAATTTTTTTAACTATAATAAAAATTACTATTTGAAATATCTCATATTGTTCTTTATTAAAATAATAGTATAATACATATTTGCACTCATAAATAACTTAGTTTATTTCAGTAACTTTAAGTATTGTTTAAGTTGTATTTATTTTCTTTAATATCGATGCTCCACCTACTTTTTAATGTTTGACCGAATTTTAGTATTAAGTATATTAAATAATAAATTATTTTTTTAATATGGCTTTTTATTATGCATCTCCAACTTGAAGTATTTTAACAAGTGCTTCAGTATTGTTATCACTGACAGCTGTCCTACAAGCTGTTATGACAGCTTTACTATATTTTCCCACTGAAAAAAAAAAAAACATTTCACACTGTTACTTTTGAGTGAACCGGTTTCATTTATTTAATATAACAATAAAAATTAAGTTCAAACCAAACCCAAATAAAATTAACTACATCATTAAAGTAGAAGATATCTGTTTACAATTAGCTCATAATAAGACACTTTATAATTCTTAAATTACCTCTCAGTCTAGCTGCCTGTTGTAATATAGTGTGTAGATTTTTGAGTGAGGCTACTGCCTGTTCTTGTGTAGCACGACGAATGTGGCAGCTCGTCAATAATTCTTCATTTAACAAAATGACATCTTTGTATCTGTTTAGCATTTCCTTCCTTAAAATTTAAAAGAATACTAAAATTGCCAATAAGCCATGATTTATTTTACAATATTTATTGACATACAAATCATAAGACGCTGCATCTTGAGCAGCGGGCAACAATGCCGTGATCAGCTGAGCCTTTTCTGCAGTTTCTGCTGCTAATCTGTACCTAGTCTCTCCCACTTCAGACACTATATTCATTTCTGATCTCAGTTTTTCTTCAGCTTCTGGAAATCTAGCTAGAGACTAAAATTAAAAATAATAGATAAACATATGTTTTAAAATTGATTGTTCAATTAAAAATAAGAAATTGATTTTAAAAATAAAAAAAGTTTCATGGTTTAAATTAAAATTTCAGTTCACTTAAAGATAGTATAAATTATGTTAACCATAGAAATAACATAAGGTAAATAAATTAAACAGGCTGATTTTAATATTTATTTAAATTTATTAATATTTCACAGAGTATAAAATTATTGGCCATAAAGTTCTGCAAAACCAACACATTTGACTGGATTGAAGAAAAACATATTGTTATGTGGTGGTTCACGCTGACTGACAGCTTTCACTACTTCTTGAGCAATTACTCCTCCAACCACTGCAGCTGATCCAGCGACAATTCCAAATACATCAGTTAATAATGCATCACTAATAAACCCGACAGGAATGTTCAGTTCTTTCACAAGCTCATCCCGCATACGTAATAATATCTCAGTATCAGCCTTTCTCTTAGCAGGGTCAGGATTTCTATTGAATTCATCCCTGAATCTTAGGAGAATTTTCATTGCAAAATACGATGGATCACCTCGTCGCAACCGCGAACGCAATTCAGGTTTTGTCCAATCAGCAGATAAAGCGTTTTGTAGAGGAACATAAATAGCTCTACGCTTTACAGTAATAATAACTGTTTCCGATGCGTTTTTCTTTGTTTCATCAGGACCTCGTTTCACGGCTTTGTACTGAATTATCTCTTCTGAATACTCGTGGTCGATCAAATCAGCGAACATGTAGCCAAACATGCCCCATACGTCACCGCATAAAAATTTCTTATTACTGTCGCGGCAAATATTGTTTATACGTTCTAATTGTTCTTGTTTCAAGCCAGTAGCGCAAACGATGTCAAATGTCGTAAAAAAGGCATCAGGCAACTCGTCAACTGATTTTGTCTCGGATGTAACGTCAACCATTGGGTTCAAAGCCCTTGCCCGCTGAATAGAACTTTCCGCTCTGTTTTCACCAATTTTATCGGGTGGGGCCAAAAATTGTGAGTATAAGTCAGTTTCTTTAAGTTTTTCATCATCTAATAAGCACACACTCTTTACTCCAGACAGTATAATGTTTTTTGCTATTTCGGCACCCAAACCTGATAATCCGATGATTAAAACTTTTGAAGCGCGTAACCTTTTTTGAGATTCCAATCCCCACAACCGAATTTGGCGATCATATTGCTCTGCTTCGGCTTCTGATAGTTCGAGCTCGTTATTTTCAACCATCTTAATACAGTATTTTTATATTTTTTGCCTTAAACAATCGCCGGCTTCAGTACAGGATCGTATTAAATACTAATTTTTTACCACAGAGTACATAACCAAACCACTGCGTTTTAATTTTGACATTAAAATTAACGTTTCTTACCACGCTATAAGACTTCGACTTGAAGTTTTCCCTTAATATGAAATATTAATCGCATTAATTTTTTTTGTATTTATTCATAGAACGTTTCGTGATTATATTACGAATGTACAGTTTTATTTTTAGAATTATGTTATAAATGTTTCATTATTAAATAAATTTTTGAATATATGTTCAAAAATGTCGCTTATCAAACTTGAATTATTTTTTATTTAATATAAATTCTAATCGACTTTATATCGATTTTATATCAACCGATTCCTGCATGTCATAATAAAAAGTCAATTGCAAGAATTCGAATAATCACACCAACACCTCGTTGAATTATAAAGTAAAGTTATTATTGTTATGCATATTACGGCCTCTGAAAGCTAATAAAAATAATACCTTAACTTAATAAGTAGGGCGTGGCTGTAGTTTCAAGGAAAGGGGCGAGTAACAACGACCGAACGACAGGACTAAAAATATAGAACCTACTCGGGCCGTAAATGCATGAGATAAGGTTTTCGTGTTAAAATTCGATCAGTAACGTTTTATTTACTATTAAGTCACTATTAAGAATATTACGGTTATTCTTTTATAATATAATTTACCCTTTTTTTAAATACTGTTTCTACAATGAAAACCATTGTGACGTTTTAAATAATGCATGCATATACATATCAAAATATAATTTTATAATTACAAATAAAACAAAATTGGAACATACCTGTAAGTCAGATAAATTTAGATATATAGCTAAGCTCTGAATTAAGTCGCCAGCTAGTCTAATGTCATGAGTGGTAAACTTCACTTGACCGTCTGCACCAAAATCCATGTCTAGTCGAGATCTGTCTCTAAGACATAAAAAACTAATATGCAGTTCTCTAGTTTCCTCATTTTCTAACTCAATTTCATCATCTAAAAGAAAATTTTGATTGATCCAAATACAAATCCTTTGAACTCTCTCGGTAATACGAAAGCTTACATAGCTATCGTTTTTTGTCTTAACTATTGACGGACTTAACATCGTATACATAGAAAAACGTGGTAACTGTTTTGTCAATTCAAAAATATGATATTGTTCACTTTCTGGGTAACCGACAAGAGCCTGAAATGGTAACAATAAATAAATAATTGCAAAACTAATAATAATAATAAGCAAATAGTTAAACTATATATATAGCTGTAACCTTAATATGAACATCAACGGGAACATCTCTAGGTGGCTCTAAAGGCACATACACTAGAGATTTCAGTTGCGTCGAATGAGGATGTCTTGCTAAGGTTTCCCCTGATTCGAAAATACCCTCAGCTAGAACCAGCGCTACACGTACGATTGTGCTATTGTTTGTCGAAATGGCCAACTGAAGACAACCCTAATAATAAAAATGTTCGTTAAGCCAATTTATGTAACTCATGAATTGATATCTTAATATTTCACATTTAATTATTTTAACAGTCATATTATGTTGCTTAGTTAATTCAAATATTTATTATACTTGGACAAAAAAATACTTCCTGATAATTGTTTACTATTATTAAATATAACGTATAACGTAAGGTAATACTTTTACAAATAAGCTAACTTCGTCGGTATCAGCTGCAACGGCAACTTGTAATTTGGTGTTGGTTGGCATTGCAGTTGTAGATCTCTCTAATTCTTGATTCAAACTTGCAGCATTTGCCTCGTAATGTTGTAACTCGACCATTAATGCCTGTTTTTTATTTAATAACTCTGTAACGGCCATGCGATCTTCTTCAGACGATAACTTATTTGAGGTTGTATTTATTCCCATACTCTCTTGTACAGGAGGATAGCCCAACACTGAAAAACTAGATAGTGTTTAAATAGTGTGTTAAAATAGTAAGAAAATATTACTTCAATATTTTCTTACTATTTTAAGCTACTACTAGACATAAAACGAATACAATTTTAATCTTTCTTTCCAATGTTTACCTTCTCCTCTATCAGAAATACAAACAAGATCAGGTACTCCTATGGATCGATAGTCAGCAAGCAACATAGCCGCTGCATTAGATCGCATTTGCACACGTTTCTGAACTCGTCCTGTTCCATCTCGCCAATCTATTCGACCGTTCGCCCAACAACATGCTAGACTATCACCTGACCATTGGAGCGAAACTGCGTTTTGTTTAGACTGAAACCAAATTAAATTGAAAATTTTATATATTTCTGTACTCAAAAATATTTGTATATGAAGTTACCTTAACTCTCCACAATCTAATGCCTTCTTCGTATATTCCTATAGTTCCGTTAGCTAATCCATAAGCGAATCTGACATCGCTTATTTGTGACAAACAAAAAACGGGTCCAGTTTCAGCAAGTTCCATAATAAATTGATTATTTTTTAATACTTTAATATAAGAATCTTCACAGCCAATAAGAAGCTACAAAATAAACAAAAATTATATAATTTCGATATAAAATATTATTTACGAATACAGGTATAGAATTTCACCTCATTTTCACCATCCTTGTCAAAGTCAAAAGTTATCATCGAGCAAACTTTACCACTTACTACATTCCAAAATAGTTCGTTTCCTTCCCAATTAAGTGCAAATACAGAACTATTACCACCAACAATAACTAGAACTTCGTTATATTTACCAAAATGACCTACAATAATCACATTAACACAATCCGGGGCTTCTTTGAAAAAGAGGTCCGAGTTATCATGAACATCGTATGCTGTAAAAAAAAAATTAAAATTAAACAAATTACATGACATCAAAAAGATAACATTATCAAACATTCCATTTATACCTAATATTTGGGTAGGAGATCCTATGAGTAGCATATCTCGATTACAATCTGGTTTAATTGGTCCAGTGGCTAAGGCAATAACTGCTTGGCTAAGATTAAGCTCAGAAACTTCTCCGTGAGCTGAGGATCGTTGGACACGTCCACTTATGCCACCGTGAGGATGATGTATAATGATCTTAATAAAGAGCAAATATTATATTAAGTTTATATTCACATGAATATTGAATAAGAAAGTAAAAAAATTAAATCCTAATAATATGAGGATTTATTCATAACACATGCATGTCTGTTTGATATTAATAGACTTCAAGACCGCTTGACCGATCATCGTGAAAGTTGACTATTTTGTAATGGAGACTGTTTTTAAACCCATCATTTTTTTATTTTATTGTATAAGTTGGTGGACGAGCGTATGGGCCACCTGATGGTAAGTGGTCACCAACGCTCATAGACAATAGCTTCTTAACCATCACTTACATCGCCAATGCGCCACCAACCTTGGGAACTAAGATATTATGTCCCTTGTATTTTAGTTGTTATTGCCTGTAATTACACTGGCTCACTCACTCTTCAAACCGAAACACAATAATACCAAGTACTGCTGTTTTGCAGTAGAATATCTGATGAGTGGGTGGTACCTACCCAGACGAACTTGCACAAAGCTCTCACCGAGTAATTTTGTAATAACTTGCCACTAGCTAGCACTACAGCAGATCAACTTCTTTATCTTTTAACCCATCGCTATGATATTTGAGATACATTTAAACATGAGAATATTTTAGTGCACGTCGTATTGGGTAATATCAACAAATAATATCAAATATAAAGAGACAATTCAACGCATAGGGGGCTATAGCTATTAGTTGTAATATTGCAAAATTTATAGAATAATTTATTGACTTGAAAAATTATATTCGATACTTTATATTATTAATAATCTAATTATTTATTTACATAAAATATATTATATATTTATTTGAATAAAATTTTACTTTGTCGTATCCAGCAGATGCAGTTAGGCAGCTATGAGCACCGTCGTATTTTGCGATAGTTACTATTCCAGGCGTTACTTTGTGGTTTAATTCTAATTTAAACACAGGTTGCATACTAGGCGCCTGCATTTTGAAATTGTTATTGTTTTAGTTATAGTCTACGTTTCTTTAATTTTTGTATTGGTATAATGATTGTCATAGCAACTATATCCTAATCGAAAGCAAGCTTATTACCAAAAATCTGCTGATTAGTTTGTTAGTTTTAGCAATTAAAAGACTTGAAATAAAATAAATATAAAGTTTATTTCCCTCGTAATTCAACAATATTATAAATTCATCATCAATTGCCAGTCGTTATGTTAGTGTATGTATTCGATTACACATTTTTATTTTATTTTACAATATACATTCAAACACAAAGATGTTAATATCACTATCAAAAACATTTCTATCAATTATTATTATATTGTATACTTTTTTTTAGAAATATAATATCATTAATTATGAAATTTAAAGTTGTTTTTTTTCCGTAAGAAATGTATGTAGAAATTGTTTCAACGCACGGTCGTATACACATATATATACATATTTACATTTGTCAATTTCAGTTTGACAATGACAACTGCCAAAACTCAAAAGACAAGTGATGTTGACTCCGTGATCCGTCCAATCACCAATGAAAATTGGCATTACAATACATAAATTCATAGGAGAACTTCGTACAAATATTTCGTGCAAACTAAATCAGTTCATACAAACTCTAATGTTATGGTTAATAGTTCTTTTAATTTAGCCAAATGGGAAGTGAATTAAATATCGAAACGACAACATCCAGGTTTACCTTTTGTTTAGTTTATGTTCGATTATGACAAAAAATATATTAATTAAAAAAATAATCAACTATTGCGCAATTACTGCTATTGTTATTTTATCATTTTATTCATCTGGAAATACTTTTTAACTATTTTTGTTTTTGTTGTAGGTTCTCAATACTGTTTTAAAATAATTAATCTGTTATGTTTGGACTTATTTCACATTTTCACATTTGGATCCATTATGCTTTACAAATCATACACCATATCATTGTTGTTTCATTGAGGTATTTACACTTTTTTGCATGCCAATATCATAGAATTTTCGAGTTTATAGGTATTTCATATTGTTAGAAAAAAAAAACTAGAAATATGTGCCTAAACACATGTATCATACAGATTAATTTATACTTAATACCAATAAATGAACCTCAATAAAACTATTGTATAACAATTTAAAACATTTATTATTCATCAGGTGTTTAGTTGTTGTACTTGTATTTTAACATTTATATATTAATTAATATTATGTTTATTAAATAAAATTTTAACTTATAACCTATCATAAGTAAGCTTGTTACTGTTTCAAATGAAGTAAACTACAATTTAATTTCTCTATATTAATATACTTCAACATTTCCAACTAAATACGTGTCACATAAAATATATTAAAGTTTAATACAACTACTAACAAATATATAGAAAGTGGTTTTTATGTTACATCTATGGGTATATATAATCAAATTACTCATCGGGCTAGTAGCCAGCTAATTAACTGCAGATTCCGAGAACCTGAGATCAAACCCTGGGTTAGGTTGTTCTAAACATTGGGTTTTGCTTTAGCAAAACTCAATAGCAGCCATGGATTGCTTATGCTCAAATGCCTCAGATAGCACCTAGCCATGAATTCTTTCCAGTCATGTTACATTGTCATTCCTTGTCATATGTTTTTGTAGCTAATCTGTTGTGCTTGGCCACATTGATGAAATTGGTCAGGTTAATGTCAATTTAATATTTTTATATTTTACAGATAATTTGATAGTCTATATTGAATAGAAGCCACCAATGGGATTTGACAAGCAAGTTCTTTGTGAACTCTAGTTTCTTTTAGTTTTTTATTAACATTTGTTAATCATTTAAAAATTAATTCCCATAAATTTACACTCTAGTGAAGTTTTACACATGTTTTTGACTAATTTCCTCCATGTAGAATTAATTGTTTGTGACTAATACATGGCTAACTTAATACATACATTTGGTTTACTGTTTGATTTTTTTTTATCTGTAAATAAAAATTGCTTGATATTTTTTCAATTTGTCTAATGAAGAAATTGTTAGTGAATAAATCATCATAAAATAAACTAGGTTTCCTGTTGTTTGAATGTTTCCATTAGTATGGTGTTTAAGAACATTCATATTTCACAGTTTCAGCTCTTTAAGCAGAACATGGATTGGAAGTATATTTTCGTTTGTGTGGAAGTAAGATTCATTGATTGCGCCCTTATTGTTTCATTTCTGTTTTTGCATTTTTTTTTATAATATTTACAGTACTTATTTACTAGATACTTCTTAAATGCTTGGCAATTTTGTGATATTCATTCATGATATTATATGTGATACCAGTTAAACTGATGACAATCTTTGCCTAATTTTGTCTGACTATGAAGCCTATGGAGGCTAAGTTATATTATTTATATTCATAAGGACATGTCAGTTCTTACATGTCATGTCTTTTGTTTGTGGCTCTGTTTTAAGGCATAAACAAAATTTAATGAGATTGGTAGATCAACAAATTGATTCCTAATATTTTCGACATAATAAAATAATTAAGACATATTTTAATAACATTCTATTTAAGTACCTTTCGTTTTTCCAATTTATCTCAAATTGTGATACACAATTCACATATTATTTTGTTAAATAATTAAAATAAATATAAACTGCTAGTTTTTGCCTTCAGCTTTGGTTGAATTTTAGAGTGCGGGCAGGGGCTTTGTTTGCAGCTAATATATAGCCTCTTACCTCCCTTGGGGTTCAAGCATGCTTCATACCCAAGTTCATCCTTCAAATGTTATTCAAATTTGGTTCAATGATTTAGCCTTTAAAGCGTTACAGACACACATGATTACTTTCACATCTTTCGAAAATAAACTGTAAATTGTCAGGTATTTCGGTAAATAAATCTAATAAACGTTTTAAAGTAATGTTTATAATGAACAACTCAACTTAAATATTTAATATTTAGTTTAATGGTTTTTGTTTTTAATAATGTTGCCTTATTTTGGCTTACTTCATTTGTGTTTGAGCGAATTTCTATGCAGTCCATAATTAACGTATTAACAATATTGATTAATTCACAGTTGGACTGGTGGTTGGTTCAGCTGGACTCGTCAATCTGATGTTATGCTACGAAATATAGAACAAACTATTTTATCATGTAAGTATTTTTTTATTTTTTAAATATGGTTTAAGCGTTAAAAATAGCAACACCGAAGAATTTTATAGCTCTTAAAACAATTTAGCGAAATGGGTTACACACAAATGTTAAGTATTTTTTGGGGTAATCGAAATTATTGAAATTTTATTGTATTGTAGGATTTTTTTTTGTTGGCCATTGTGTCGTAGATGGCCTTATCTCATTCAAATGTGTAACATTGTCATAACCATCATATTTTATAATAAATAGCTAAAGCTAATAATTATAAATATTAAGCTATTATAATATAACATGAACAAAATATAGATTTGTGTAAATACATCTATCACATAATTGTTTTATAAATCTAATATTTAATCTAATGGTTTCTAAACGTGGGGGTCACGTTTATCAGAGATGTCGCGATTAGATATTTGAATGAACGAAAAAAATTGAGCAATTAACGTGAAGAGTTTGTTTATTACGTATTTATTTCAATAGTATGTACTAAGTTACATTTCCTTTATGTAATTTTGATTTTTCATAACAATATCATACAAATAAAGCATATTTTACATAGGTATACAGAAGTATACAGAAGTATTTGTATAACGTTATTAATTCCGTCCCCTTGTTCCGGGAAGCAGTTTATTGGTAGGTGTATAGCTAGGGTATAATCCTCGTAATTATATTAATCTTCTCAATTAGGTCATAAAAAAACCTAGATAGTCACTAAATATCGAGAATATATTTATTATTGTTCTTAGTTTTTATTTATGTAAATAAGAAAAAAGTAACAATTATATACGTCCAATTACCGGACATAAGCCTTTTCTCCTCCCAAAGAGAAGAATTAGAGCTCGCTTCACCACGATGCTCAAGTACGGGTTTGTGAATATTGATACGTATATGCCGGTTTCTTCACAATGTTTTCTTACGAGATAAATCATAAACATAAACTAAGTAACGAAATAAACTAAGAACGAAAGTCGATGTCGAAGACACAATACAAAGTCCATATTTGGGCCGGCTCGCGGCCAAGAAAAGCAAAGTTTTTAATCTTGGGTATATATTTGAATAATTAATATACGTATAGTCCATTTCAATGGCAAGAGAAGTTAAGATAAATAAATCTATTATATAGCTACGTATAGCTATAGTGTAGCTTATATATAAAGTATGTAAGGGAAAAAATATATATTAAATGTTATAATAATAATTTCTATATTTTCTTGAGAAACAATTTTGTAAACTTCGCTAAACTTACGTGTTTTATTATATCACTATCAGTCACGTTCGGTAAAATAAAAAAAATTGCCTGAAAAAATATGTATATAACATATTTCTTTTTTATAATTTAATTTCTCCACAGACATGCGTGGCAAACCAAGGCACGGCCTTGGATTATTTGGCTTCTTAATTTGTATTGCTTGCTTCGATTCGAAAAAATAACAGAAAATTAAATAACTATTGTATCGTACACATGCACATCGTTGACCTTATACATTTGAATAAAATATATTAAATCTTTACTATAATAAAGTTTTTAACGCCCAATCAGGATCTACCAGTCCGACTTAGAAAAAACTTTTTGCATTATCTTGACTATTTATTATAATGAAAAACAAGTAATTAATTTTTTGCATAGAGAGTTTGCATATTCAGTGACTTTATGCTGAAAACAATCGTTTCATACTAATGTGGATAAACGGATTGCGATGGAATTTCATTTCATTTCAGTTTTCGATTTTGGAACAGATAATATATTTTATGGTGGGATCACAGCTTTACTAACTTATAAATAACGCTTTATTTACAATAACAATATAAATAAATTAGTATTGGATAATTAGTGATTTAGTAATTGCGTTATCAATAAAACGACACGTCCTTTATACAATAATACGATTATCGACCTTGTATTTATTCTTAATCATTCAGGAAATAAAAATGCTACTTGCATCAGTGACTAGTACAAAGTACAGTTCGCGAATGTGTTTATCATCGACGATGATCTATGCGTTTTGTTCAAACATTATCTTTATGCCGCGGTTTCCTTTTTTTTAAAAAACTGATGTAAATAGTGACGTATTGATTTTTTCGTGTCGATATATTAGTGGTTTAAACATACTTGAACATGAACATGACTTGAACTTAGCCTTAAATTAATAAATTTAAATAATAAATGTTAAGAAAGAATTAACATTTGTACGGTATTTAGATAGTAAAGAACGAGTAACTGGTATTTCTCGATATAATGTAACTTAAAGATAATAGTTGTAAATCGATTATCGCTATATAGCGAAAAATATTTCACTATGTTACGAAATTGTTGGTAATAAAATGCGTTTGGTGATAATAAGAAGTCATTTATTACCACAGTACAGAAATTCAGTACCTATGTGAAATTGCTTAGTTCACAAAGTCTTATAATTATGACTTTGTGAACTACTAAGCAATTAAACTTAGGTATCATTCTTGTACACATCGCTTTCCAGAAAAATGAACTATCATCTCCGCATACTTAAAATCCCGATACTCGATTTTTCGATTGGATTATGTTAGGGGGTGCCCCTTAAGTATAAAAACGAGTTTTTGTCATCCAAGACCGCGAGCGTTAGGCGCCATATTGGAAAACGTATTTTTTGGATAGGTGAGTTTATTTTAACTTCTAACGTCCTCCTCCTCCTGGCCGATTTCGGCCACGGCGGCCAATCTCAAGAGAGATTAGCCAACTGCGCAGGAGATATTATAGTGCACAAGTGTGTGCGCAAACACAGGTGCACTCACTATTCCCTAGCTCTCATAATCCGATGGGACGGCAATCCGACACGACCGGAAAGAGTTCAGGCGCAGGACCAACGGCTTTACGTGCTTTCTGAGGCACGGGAGTGTACACACTTCCAACTTCCAGACTCCGGGCTGCTACTGAGAATTTTCTGACAGAAAAACCCAATAACTATTTATTGGCCCGACCTGGGAATTGAACCCAGGACCACCGGGTCTGAGGCCTTATATCTAGCCACTAGACCAACGAGGCAGTCTAACGTTTTAACTTCTATAAAGATAATTTCCCATCCTTTTTTTCTATTGTTAATATTATTCGGGATATAGTCAGTTAAAAGCACCTAATTTTGGTTTGGTTTTCTTAAAAATATGTAAGTAACCATTTTTGGAAATACGAAATAAAAGTCATAATCAAAGTTGGAGAACTTAGAAAGGGTATCCCTTTAACATAATGCAATCGAATAATCTAGTAGCGGGATTTTATGCAGAGCGAATGTCTAAAAATCTTAGACTAAATTTAATATAGAAATATGTAACTTTACCTACAATAAATACAGATAATTATAATGACATTTCGTAAGTTTAAAATGTAAGTAACTGTAACTGTGCCAAATTTCAAGCCATGAGTGGTATTTTGCTTTTATTTTTAAATAAAATATTAACAAAATTTAAAAAGTCTTTCGGTTTTTTTTTTTTAAACATCATGGTGTTATTTTTAAAAGCATGCCGTGTACACACGTTTTGGGATGTAATTTTGTTTGAAATTGTATAGATTCCTAATTCTCTAAGTCCTGATTACATTCTGTTTTGTGTACCTAAATAAATAAATAAAGCGCATTTCTAGATATGTCAAAATATTCGTTTCAGATAACATTTGTTATCACTTATCGGTATATAAAAATAGGTATATAATACTTTTTTATTTCGATAAACTGTATAGTCATAGATCTAAATAATAAAAACTTCTTAATGCGATTTATAGGCATTAGGTACTCGATTTTTTTTAAATTACTACTACAGTAAAAGTAAGCGTATAGAGGCAAAATAAATGACATCTTTCTGTTATTGTGTAATGTATGGCCCAGTGGTAAGGACGCGTGAATCTTAACCTATGATCTCGGGTTCAAACCTGGGCAAGCACCACTGAATTTCATGTGCTTAATTTGTGATTATAATTCATCTCGTGCTTGACGGTGAAGGAAAACATCGTGTGGAAACCGGCATGTGTCAAATTTCATTGAAATTCTGTCACATGTGTATTTCACCAACCCGCATTGGAGCATCGTGGTGAAATAAGCTCCATACCTCCTTCTCCTCAAAAGAAGAGAAGAGGCCTTAGCTCAGCAGTGGGACATTCACAGGCTGTTACTGTATTTCGGGTGAAAAATTTATTAATCGGGTGAGAAATTAATGTAACAAAATACGTGTCCGACCCGTTTATCTATTCTTCTAAATTTGTATAAAGCTGAAGAGTTTGTTTGTTTGATCCGGCTAATCTCAGGAACTACTGGTTCGAATTTAAAAATTGTTTTTGTGTTGTATAGTCCTTTTATCGAGGAAGGTTCTAGGCTGATTTTTATTCATTATATTTTTATTAACTATACGCGGGTGAAACCTCGGGCACAGCTAGTATTACCATACAATGCATTTAATTGTATTATTATTTGTGTGTACTTTTATATGGGTTATTATAAAAGATCAAATTAACTCAATATATTTACTGACAATTTTATTTATTTAAATAATACAGAGCCCTTGTAATCTATTAAGTTAACGTAATAATAATCAAGTAGGTGTCAGTTCATTTTTGGACACAAATATATATTAAATTATTACTAATTAATTGCTTCGGTAATCGTCATTTTTAAATAATATATAAAATTTCTTCTGCCCTGTTTAAAGACATTCAAGTTTTAAGTCGAACAAGAAACACTCGATGTTTCTGGAGACTGGTGATACGCAAACTGTTTGTTTCATATGGTACATGTACCTTATGCTTATACATGAGTAATTCTAGGATAAATAAAAAAAACATTCAGGTAATAATAGTTGGTATACAGGTAGTACCTACGTTTTATCTGTTCCAACTTCCAATAGATAACAAGGAGTAAATATGCACAACAACAACTTGCATATTCCATGCGATATGACAATAGCTCTGCTGGATAATGCCACTACAAACAGTTTTTATATTGATTGATTATTATAACTCTATTCATAATACAACACTTATCCACAATCCACATATACACTATCAGCTCCAAATTTAATTCCAAAGTTTTTATAACATTTTCGCCGACATTTAAGACGCCATTTTTCGACGCCGTGGAGATCTCGATTCTCGACCTCTCGATTATATCGCGTCAATTCAATGTTTAAAGTTGTTTATGTCTTTACTCAAGTCGATATTTTCAATTGCCAGGTGTCAAGACAGTCTACAAACGTTTCTACGTGGACATCGGCGCGGTGGTCGGCCAGAGCGACAAGATATGGACCATCTCCCTCAATGACGAGAGTACCAAGACCCCGCTGGTGATGTTACATGGGATGGGCGCGGGCGTGGCGCTCTGGTGTCCTAACCTCGACGCCTTTGCGGCCACTCGCCCTGTCTATGCTATGGATTTATTAGGTATTTCTTTTTTTCTCACCAAATACAAAATTCTCGCCAAATTTGATGGCGAGACGCGCCGTTTTTTACATACAAATACATAACTTATGTACAATATTGATTTATTTACTTAAACTTAGACTAGTATGCAATTCTAAAATAGTTTATTTGCTTTGCCTTTTTGGATTGTGAAATAGTTAGCCGGACTATTAATGAGACCCGTGATGATAAGTATATTAAGTGTTCCCGCCCGAAGACATTGACGCTGAAAGAAATAAGTATTAACCATTCCTTATAACGCCAATGCGTCACCAACAATGGATATTAGGATGTGATGACACTTGTGTCCGTAGTAACGCTGACTCACTCAGCCGGGAGCTGATTATAGAGCTGAAGTATTTCTGTTGGGCGTTAGAATTAATATGGTGAGTCGATGGCTCTTACCCAGGTGGGTTTGCAGAAAACCATATCACCAGGTCTATTTGTTTCAATACAGTGTTGCAACCACATATAAATAGTTACGCACACAAGTTTTCGTAACTTCTATTATTATCGTTATCTCGTTTGTGTCGGATGGAATTCAGAAATGATTGGCCATTAGACCGTCTAGGCTCTAACAAGAGAATAAATTTAACGCCTCATCTAATTCACAGGATTTGGTCGCAGTTCGCGGCCTAAATTCTCGTCGGATGCGGAGAAAGTCGAAGCTCAATGGGTGGAGTCGGTCGAGCAATGGAGAAGGGAGGTGAAAATAGACGAGTTCATTCTCCTTGGTCACAGCCTCGGCGGATTCATAGCCACGGCCTATGCGCTTAAGT
Source organism: Nymphalis polychloros (assembly GCA_905220585.2). Classification (NCBI taxonomy): domain Eukaryota; kingdom Metazoa; phylum Arthropoda; class Insecta; order Lepidoptera; family Nymphalidae; genus Nymphalis; species Nymphalis polychloros. The sequence continues at coordinate 9,343,418 of HG992258.1, read as the reverse complement.
ATCCCGAGAGGTGAGTGAAATGTAAAGTATTTCTAATCATAATTATTTTTAAATTTAGTGTAGAGAGTCAGATCCACGTTATAAACATTGTTATTGTAAGAAAAATAAATGATTCCTTTAACTTTCAATGCGTTATTAATTATAGGAAAAAATTTTTTTTGTCATTGTGACACCTTAAACTGTATGTCAGCAAGAGTCGTCACGGAAACAAGGGTTATGTAAGGCGATATAAGGAAGGAGTGGTTTTTACTTGTCTCCATTGTTTTTTGCCTGTCCAGACGGGATTGAAATAAACCCGTACATGGATAATTATTTTCATTTCGTTGTCTATTTCAAAAGGGTTCGACACCTTATCCTCGCGGATCCGTGGGGCTTCCCCGAGAAACCCTCGAACGTGTACGAAAAGTACCAAGTACCGTTTTGGTTCCGAGCCGTGGCTACCGCTCTGCAGCCGTTGAACCCGCTGTGGGCGGTCCGCGCCGCCGGCCCGGCCGGCAAGTGGCTCGTCAGCAAGACTCGCCCGGACATATCCAGGAAGTACTTAAACTACGTACCCGACGCCGAGACCGTCATTCCAGAGTACATATACCAATGCAACTCACAGGCGCCTAGGTAGGCAATCGTTTTATTTTATTTATTTATTGTGGTAGTTACACCATCAATCTATCACTAAACACTTACCGCCTTATTCATAAACTTTATTTAACTGGTGATTAGTTAAACAATATTTTGTCTTCTTCTTTCGTATGTCAAATCAATAAGGACAGAAAGAGACAAATCAGTGTTTAGCTAAACAGTAACTAAGCAACGTTTATGAATAAGGCCGTTAAAATTAACAACTTAAACAGGTACTTTAAAAAACTCTTATGAAGTGATTCGCCTTTATAGGCGTAAACAACATTGACCATTATAACAAAAGTAAAAAATCATAATCATTCGTATATTACCTATATTAAATTATTCAACTTACAAATATATGTAATTTACACACATGTGTTGTACACCAATCCACTCATCGATCAGCAGTGGAGTAGCTAGGTGTACTTGACCTGCTAATAAACAAAGGATGGACTTGTCCCGTTTCTATAACGATGTGTTCCCTCCCGCAGTGGCGAGAGCGCCTTCCACACGCTGATGCACGGGTTCGGCTGGGCCAAGAACCCCATGTTACGTCGCGTGGGCCGGCTCGACCCCGGCCTGCCCGTCACCGTGCTGTACGGGTCGCGCTCATGGGTCGAATACAGCACCGGACACGTGATCGGGGAGAGCCGACCCGACTCCCAGACATATGTGCAGGTAACGACCGACGCCCACATTGATACATCGGAATGAAGCAAAACCTAGTCTCTGAAATCTGCCTTATAAAATGTTTTTCAAGTTATTTTCTAGTATATACACAACTGTAACGGTAGATTTCGTAGTAATTCTTTTATTTAATGTATATTTCTTTGTCTATTTTATTACAGGTAATAAATGGCGCAGGCCACCACATATACGTAGATAAACCTGAACAGTTCAATAAGTACGTACTAGAAGCATGCGCACGCGCAGACGACGGGTCTAGAACGAAAAGTTTACCAAACACGGAGAACAGTGCGGACACAAACACCGACAGCAATAATCAAGGGCCTGCTTCTTGATAGTGACTAAAGTTTATTTAGTTAGGAATAGCTTGCGCACTTGTTAAAATTTATTTATAAAAAGAATATTGCCTTCACTTTCACAAATGTGCCTATATATCTAGTAGGAACAACATCGCTTTAAAACGCAATATGTCCAATAGTCAAGATTACACTAAGGCGACCCTCTTGAATGTTTACATGTTATCATGGAAAGATTTTGATTTCTAAGTAAAGTTCAAAAATGTCGTCCATTCCTTTACAATGTTCTGTTTAAAGAATAAAAAACGACTGCATCAGCCCTTTATAATAAATCAAAATTCGATATAAGCGGTGTTCAATGTATCTAAATTTTATTTAAAATTAAGTGAAAGATTCTTATTTATAAACGTGGTTTTGTCAAACAATAATTTATCTATTTCTGTCATTGATAAATTTGACATTCGAAACAAGACAGCATTGTTTTATTACTAACCATTGACAACATTTTTTGTTTTATTATTAACCATAGATAACATTTCAATCGAATGTTTGTTTATCTTTACTCTTTAGATTATAATGGGGGTAAAAATCCGTTAAAGTTTAGTTTTTGTTATATGTATTGTGGTCGATTGCTGCCGTTTAAGATTTTATTGCTAATTCAATTATACATAATCTCTATATTAACAATTTATTTTTAATTAAGAAACGCAACTGTTAATGAATGAATTCAAAGCCACTGTCACTCGGTATCTAAGGATTCTATCAATACCCCATACATCCAAATCTAATTACACATTTAAAAGTGTAACTAACATTTGGCAGTAAAGAATATTGCGAAGGCTATCTTTTCTCACTTGTAGAGTTAAAAGGGATGACTACTATTTCTGTCTTGTAAAATATCGACAGGCTACAGTTAGAGTCAGTTTAGAGATAATGTGTAGGATCAGCGCCATTAATATATTACGTTGATTTAGTTTAAAAATGCACAAGTACAGGTTTAAAAGTATTGTATGCCTCTTAATATTGTTGAGCTTAAGATTTTTATACTTAAAATTACTTATAAAGATAATTTATTGAAAGCAATATTGTGTTTTATTTATGTGTTTCTGAAAGTAGTTCAAATTATTTTATATTGAAGTAATAAAACGGAATTAAATGGCAAAATATTTTTATTACTAATTAAATTACTGTTTCCAGACAGCACAAAAATTCAGTGAAGGAAAATGCATCCACAAACTTAAGGTTTAAATTTTCGATTTATTTATTTTAACATATTATTACAAATCGAAAACATTTTCAACACCTTTAGATTGTAGAATATAAAAAAATATATAAAAACAATATTAACTTAAAGTATCTTAACTATAAAACACCGTTGAATCAATAAAAGAAGGCGGACAAATCTAGCATAGTTTTAATATACAGTAAAGCTATTCTGTAAAAGTCTGGTGCAAATGGTTAGATGCTGTAAATCGATAGATTATTCATTATTTTGCCTTTGTCTGGTCATTTAGGTCATTTGATAAGTGTGCTCATGAAAACTGGCACTGCTAGAACTATTACAATAAATGGAGAATGAACGGTGCCCTTCTCTGCAGTTTTGAGCGCAACTGGATTAATGCGTGTATTTTAACAAATTCGGACATGCGTGTGGCTGACGACTACGACTTTTCCTTCATCTTGTAAATCGCGGAGTGCTTCATCTAATTGGTCCCGTGTCACCGTCTGTAAATATAAATAATATTTAAAATATCCTTTATACTAATTCCCATTTTTAATCATTAATTTAAATAATTTGTGACAAATTAATAAAAGTGAGCTTTGCAAGGTGCGTTTTTGTTGGAAAGTATTTTTGTACTTTTTATGTCAAATTTCTAAACATTAAGACTATTTAGTATACAATAATACATCGATAATAATAGACAGACAGACCAACTCTACTATAAAAAATGAAGTAGAATCGGCGGGAGGCGCGGTACTCACGATCTGCGAGTTGGTGTTGACGTCCTGCAGCAGGCGCGCGTGCGTGAGCGTGGCGGGGCGGCGCACGGGCTCCAGCAGCGCGCGCAGCGCCGTGCCCAGCTCGGCGCGCCGGCGCCGCGCGGCCGCGCCCAGCCCCGTCGTGAGGATGCCCACGTCGATGCGGCCCGACGCCGGGTCCGTGGCCGACTGCTTCAGCGCCTCGCGGTGCAGTCTGCGTCACACGGGTGTGGGGACCATTGATTACTCGAGAATGGAGTACAGATAAACACGCCGGTTAAGATTTTATTTTTTTCCGGCTGCCACAACTTATGCGCCTGCCCTGTGAGGGGCTCAAACCACATTGAATAAAAATATTATTTTTTTTTTTTTTTTATGTAAGAGGGGGCAAACGAGCAGGAGGCCCACCTGATGTAAAGTGACTACCACCGCCCATGGACATCTGCAACATCTGAGGACTTGCAGGTGCGTTGCCGGCCTTTGAGGAAAGAGTACGCTCCCTTCTTGAAGGTTTTTATGTCATATCGGTTCGGAAAAGTCGCCGGCGAAAGCTGGTTCCACAGAGTGATTGTGCGAGGCAGAAAATGCCTTAGGAAACGCGCTGTTGTGGATTTCCAGACATCGAGGTGGTGAGGATGGAATTTTGAGTTCTGGCGTGATGTCCGGTGGTGAAATTCAGCGGCCGGGACTAAACCAAACAACTCCTCAGAACACTCCCCGTGACATATACGATAGAGTATGCAGAGTGACCCAACATCTCTACGCCAATCCAAAGTATCAAGCCGGTCGGTAATAGCTTGATCGTCGACAATTCGAACTGCTCTAAGTTGTATGCGGTCAAAAGGAAGAAGCTGGTACTGGGGAGCTCCCGCCCAGAGGTGAGAGCAGTACTCCATGTGGGGCCGAATTTGCGCCTTATAAAGTTTTAGGCGATGGGCCGACGTGAAGTACCGTCTCGCCTTGTTGAGCACTCCAAGCTTTTTGGAAGCCAGTTTGGCTTTAACTTCCAATTGACCGCGGAACTGAACAACGTTCGAAATCTCAACGCCAAGTATCCCGATACTGGCTGTGGGATGGAGGGGAGTATTCTCGAGGGGATATGACAAAAGGAGACTTTTTAGCGGTTAACGCGCAAACTTGAGTCTTATTGGGGTTGAATTGGACCAAGTTTAGTCGGCCCCAGTCCGAGACTTTGGCTAACAAGGTCTCGACTTCAGACACAAGTTTATTCCGACACTCGTCGACGTGTTCCCGAGAAATATTAGCACGGCCGGTGTAAAGGACGTCTACAGTGCTGTCATCCGCATAGCAGTGAATGTTACTGATTTGTAACATATTATATCAAAATCTATATCTAAAGTTATGCATAAGCCTACGAGGCGCGAGGCCCTTGGATCGATAGGCCGTGGGCGGTCACCCACGCCTTGCGCCGCCTCTGTATAGGTGAATTTATATTCTTTATTAAAATTAAAAATACACTTTGAAATCAAATTTCATATAAATAAATTTAAATACACTCGGACAAATTTTGATTGAAGAGCCTAACTTTCTATTTGAAATTTAATAACTCACCTAGCCGCCTCGTCCACGTCTATGATTTCAACTACAGGACACAGTCGCACCCTCGCGTGCGCCTCCGCTAACCGTATGAGCGACTCCAGCTGTCTCGGATATGCAGATATCTGCCCTCGCCCGCTACCGACTCGTCTGAAACGTAACAGGCCCATTCAATTTAATGTTTCCTATAATTATTTAAAAAAAAATATATTTTTTAATTTTTTATCAGTATATTGAAATATGACAAATAAGTCTTCGTCCATATATTCGAATGATAACTAACCTCATGTCCACGTACGCGTCGATGAGTCTCTGCTGCGCAGTCTCGCTAAGCGTGGGCTGCACGTGTTCCTTCGCGAACGCGATGTAGTCGCGCATTAGACTCATGTTCTGAAATAAAACAATACAAGAACTATTATCATAGTATTTTTCGTCCTATAAATTAGCAGCACATATCTTGCCATCTCTCTCATATGCTATTCGCATCTCTTTTGCACACTTTGTAATTAGAATAAAAGTTAACAAACATGGTATTTCTAAATACGCCATGTACCTTAAAAGCTAAGATGTTATGTCCTTTAATAAAACAGCTTTATATTGCTGTAGTGCCATTTTTTTTATTGCTGTAATTTAAATACTCCTAAGGTGTTTAGCTCTGGGATTATTTAGTTAATAGTAGATAGATTTAATGTGCACATGGCATGAAAATTCAATGGAATTAAAATACAACTTACAACAGCATCATCATCTTCCTGAGTTTCAGCTGGGTCCTTATAGTACAGAGATACAAGATGGGATGCTAGTCTTCTGTCAAAAATTTCGTCTTGTGGGTCTAATACTAAGAATATTAAGTCGAATCTGTAATGTAATAGCTATAATATAATTAACAATAAACAGTAAATGATGATATTTATAATAATTAAAGGGACGGTTATTAAAAGACTCATACAAGTAACCACTGCTTAAAATAATCATATATATTCAATCATTATTAATGGTTTGTGCTTTTGATTATAGATAACTTTTTGATATGTCTTGAACAATAAATAAAATATTACATATCATCCATGTAAATTCGCATTATAAAAATTATAAATAAGGATACACATATTTTTTTTAAACGTTTGGAAGTATCTGATACAATCCAGTTTTATTGCATTACTATATTTCTTCAACTAAGCCTTAACTAAACTTATAGATGGCTCTAATAATGTCTTATAGTCCTCATAGTTCAGTAGCGTCTTCGGGGAGGGCAGATATCACGTACAGACAAAACAAAAAGTAGCCGGTGTCTTTCCTTTCGGTTTAAGTTCACTTCATACAAAATTTCATCAAACTCAAATTACTTTATTCAATATTGAAGTATTACACTTTCTTATTGATAGTCAATTTAGAAACTACCACCGGTTCGGAAGAGAAATACCCAACTCTGAGAAGAACCGGCGAAAGAAACTCAACATCAAAATCAGTTCAGTGGTTTAGCCGTGAAAGCGTAACAGACAGTCACATTCGCATTTATCAGTTTGTGTAATTTTTCTAACAGACATATAGGATTACTTTTACATTTAATAATTTATTTAATACCTATTACTATAGATTACATACCTGGACATAAGTGTGTGAGGTAGTTGTACGTTTTCAACAATAGTTTTGTTTTTATTCCATTGAGACTCGGCGGGGTTGGCGGCGGCCAGGATCGACGTTCGCGCGTTAAGTTGACAGATGATGCCGGCCTTTGCTATAGACAGTGTTTGTTGCTCCATCACCTTGCAACGAGAAATTACATTGAATTATTTATCATGTTACCATCGTAGTATTTGTTAAAGGTAAGCTTATTGTTTGGTGAAAGTGGACTGTATAAATGTATGTGTGCGGTATGCCTGTATGTGTAAATTTTAACTAATTACTGTTTCCTTATCTTTTTATTCATATAATATTGAAATATGTATACATTTATGGAGCACAATTATTATATCAGCCTGTATTCAATATATCCTCGTCGTATATAAAATTGATTTGAAATGGATTTAATTTATACATAAAAGTTGTTTTATAAAGTAATATTTACAAAAAATCTAGGAAACCATATTATTACTTACTTCATGCAGTACACTTCGAGTGGAGTCGTTCATCTTGTCAAACTCATCTATACAGCATATACCATTATCAGCTAACACTAATGCACCCCTGCAATAAATTAGCAAAATTGTTAATTCGCTTGGCGACAAGACCACCAGACTAATATCATACACTCATTACTTATTAAAAAGCCAAACGAGCTAATGAAAGTACAGGCACATTGGTGGTGGTTGGTGGCGCATTGGCGATGTATACAATGCCAATGCCAATGGTCCTAGACCTGATGATAGTTGGAGGACAATAACCATCAGGCGGCTCAATCGCCATCGCCAAGTCTACGTATGTTAAGTAAAAAATAACAATAATAAATAATAATCTTATAATAGAATAGCCGCCGATTATTGTTCAGGTAACCGCGCGGTACCTAGTAATATAATTAAAATACTCTTTGATTCAGAATTATATATTCAATTATGTACAGTATACAAATCATCTTTATTATTATCGAATTTGTCAATGCAAGTTTAATGACATACGTTTGCAGGACCAACTGTCTCGTGTCGGGGTCCTTGGTGACGTAGGCGGTGAGGCCGACGGCGGACGAGCCGCGGCCCGACGTGTACTGCGCGCGCGGCACCAGCGCGTGCACCCAGCGCAGCAGCTGAGACTTGCTCGTGCCCGGGTCGCCGCACAGCAGGATGTTGATCTCCGATCTGATGACCAACAAAAATTGTTAGTTTCATTAAAATGCCCAAAAAAAGGAATGTGAAGTTCTTAGAAACAATTATGTAAGTTAATACTTAGTATGAATTATGTAAGTAAGACATTTTTGTTAATCATCATCTTTTTCTGTACCATCGACGTCAGGCAGTCCGAATGCAATCTATTTACAAAATAGGAATAAATCTGTTATTTAATCGACCAACCTAAAATGTGTCCTTCCAGCGGCATTGAAGTTCTTTTTAGTGCCGCCAAGAAGTTGAAGCAGTACGCCTTTCTTGATATCGAGATTCTCGTAAATAGAAGGTGCTATGGCACGGGCGAGTCTTTCGTAACAATCCGGCTGAGACGCCAATGCCTTGAATAGCTCTACACGTTCTGGAGGAAATTGATGTTCCTTGCTGCAAAACGAAAAAAAATTAACATAAGTAAATAGTACTGTATATATATTTTTTTATTTCCATTTTGTGATTAATATTGATACTTAAAACTACATACACTTTAAACATCAAAAGTACTGTCTACTGCTGGGCTAAGGCCTCCTCTCCTTATTTTGAGGAGAAGGTTTGGAACTTATTCCACCACGCTGCTCCAATACGGGTCGGTGGAATACACGTGCACCAGAATTTCAATGAAATTAGACACATGCAGGTTTTCTCACGATGTTTTCCTCCATCGTCAAACACGGGATGAATCATAAACACAAATCAAGCACAAAAAATTCAGTGAGGCTTTCCTGGGTTGAACCTACGATCAACGGTTAAGAATCACGCGGACTCATAACCAGGCCATCTCATCTTTAAACACGCAAACACATAATCTAACTCACCCTTCTTCGGTCTCGAGGAAGTGGTCGCTGTGCACCTTCTTGTAGTGCAGCGCGTCGAGGTGCGTGCGGTGCAGTGCCCGGAGCGTGGCGCGGCGCGGGTTGACGGCGGCGGGCGCGGCGCGGAACACGCCCGTCACGCCCACGCGCTCGCCCGCGCCCACGCGCTCCACCAGCGCGCCGTGCGCCAGCACGCTCACCGTGGCCGGCGTGCGCCCCGCCGGCATGTCGTCTGCCGGCACGTCCCACGGTCAACGCTGCCCATACTAATACTACTACTACTGCACTGACTAAGTGACTGTCATTCGTTTTTATTTTTAAGAAATATGCCTCAGAAGCTTATCAGAAGTAGACACTGATCTAATCCCATGCCTTGATTTTGCTTAGCCCATAATAAATATAATAGTAATAATGATTAAAAGTGAAGTAGCAGAGTTTAGTTTGGCAGTTCTTATGGAAGAGTAGACATTCTGAACCACTCGGTAGATTGACGTCTATGAAATAGACTACTCGAATAAAGTACATTCGGCTCAATCGGTCAATACCTGGGGCCTCCTGCAGCTTGACGAGCTGCTTGTCGCTGAAGTGCGAGCGGTTGTGTATGAGCTGGAAGCTGTGCTGCGTGGTGCAGTGCGCGCAGTGCGCCGGCTCGGGCACGCGGCCGCGCTCCAGCTCGCCCGCCGCCGCCGCGCCGCACACCGCGCACCGGAAGTACGCCTCGCGCATCTCCGGCACGATGCCCGACGTGCGGATCACCATGCCCGATATCGTCACCAGCTGGTCGATGTCTGCAAGCAGAATACTGTTTTAAAGGCATATCTTATGTGGATGATTCGAATGATTATTAGAAATAGAATGAGGCATTATTATAAGTGAAGAATGTAAGAGTACCTTCTGGATTTAAATCTCTCATGTTTCTCTGAGGGGCATTGAACGGTCGCACTTGTATTTGATGTTCTAAAACGGCTGCAGGATACTTTTCGAAGAACAGCTCATTAACAGCAGCATCGAATGCCGGAATGACCTAGTAATAACAGGTTGTAAGATCATTGAATAAACATTAAAATCAAATTAAACTTAACATAAAACTGTTATTAAACTTTATTAAAAATAATACTTCATGTTAGACAGACTTACTTCCTGAGGATAACACACAAGTTGCCTGTGTAGTTTTGAATCAAATATCTTGACATGTTCACAGTCAACATCCAAGAAGGGCTCTTCTAATGTAAAAATCTAAAAAACATTTAGAATATGTTAATTTATATTTTTGCATTACACAATATATGCATTTTATGGGTGGATATATTCAAATTACTTTATTCAATATTGAAGTATTACACTTTCTTATTCGGTTCGGAAAAGAAACACCCAGCCCTAAGAAGAACCGGCGAAGGAAACTCAGCATGTTGATTTTTTTTATGTATGTGTCTTTTACAAAAAAAGGAAATAGCCATGCGGCGATCGTCTCATTCCCAAGGTGTGTTATCATCCATAAATTCATTAATGGTATAATAACCTTTAGCACGAAAGCATTCCTTTACAATTTTTTAAAATGGATTAGGTAACATAATAGTATGTGTTCATTCATTCTTGGTCTAAATATATTCTATGCACACAATATTACCCTTGTACGGATTATATTATCAAAAAATGGCCACAGTTCAAAAATTATTTTCTATAGATATGATGCAGAACTGAGCTGTCCATTAGTTCTGTTGGCTGGCATTGGTGACAAGAAGTGTTGAATTTATTACAATAATTAAAAATATTAATTACATGTTTTAATTACAATAAAGTGTACATGCAGCATTGAATCTACAAAAGTAATGATCCCCTTGGATAACAAATAAGTTTATAAAGGAACGTCTCTTGTAACCCATTAAGACTAAACTTCACTGTACCAACAGGCCGGGTTCAAATGTTAAGATTATTTCATTAAAAAATAATCAGAAACTAACAAATTGCTGTTAAATATATTATTAAATTGGACAAGAGCTTGGACATATTTATCGACAATGATAACTTAAATAAAACTAAATATGTAAAGAAGTTTACATGACGGAAAACAATGGAAAATGTGGAAACCCTATAATAAAGAGTCACTCACACTAAGACTAGAACCATCTAATAAAACTTTATTTTATTTTTCTTAGAATAAAACTATTATTATTAAATAAAGACATAAATATATGGCTAAAAAAACTTACTTCCTCTAATTTGAGTTCATATAAAGGCTCATTAGTAAGTGCAGTTGGTTCAACAAATCTTTGTATGAATTTGATAAACTTCTCTCTGCATTCAGCAATCGCTACATCTGTACCCCACACTACTAATTGAGGTTCACTTGATACTTCTGGTTCACCTTCAACCTGAAATTAATGAGTAATACTTTTTATTATTTTGAAATCAACTACACAGTTAAAAAAATACCTATGTGAAGAAAAAAAATTGTGTATTTTTTGGAATTTGATTCATAACATACTGTTCAAGCTATAAATAACTTACCCTCCTTGTAGGTGTAGGAGCGGGAACATTTGGTGCTGTTTGATGACCTCTCAGATCAGCTCTCTGTCTCGCCGGAGTCATTGCTCCTCGCAGTAGCGAACGTGGAGTACTTAATGAGCTTGGTGTTCCATAGTTGAGAGGGGAACTCATATCTATGTCAGTTCCTAATATAAAAATGTTTCAAAACACTGCTAGAATTTATCTAATAAAAGTAAAATTGTTATTTATAATACACATAATAGTAGAGGATTGACTGTTAGTAAGTATGACAATTGCTTACCAATTGGGCTGGATGGCAGCGGTCGAGCCGGCGATGTGCCTGGGGCTTGCTGATTAGGAGTTCGTGGAGTTTGACGAGGGGTGCCAGGTGTTCCATCTTAAATAATAGATCATATCAATTAAATCTGTTTACCTTTTTATTTTCACCAAACTAAGTACACGTAAATCAATACGAACCTTTTGAAGGTGTACCGGTTGATCGTTGAGGAGTTTCGGGTACAACAAGTTGTTGAGAAGATCTTGTTCGGCGAGATGGAGTAGGTGCATCAGAAGATGCACGAGAAGATGGACGCTTGGAAGGAGTCGACATCTTCGTTAAATCAGTTTATTATGCATTCAAAATTATCACTTGTTATGTATACTACTAACATTTGACTGTTACAAAATAGAATTAATGCACTTTGGTATTGGCGCGAAATTTTGACAATCCAAACTTTGTTTAATCTTACGTGATAATGACATTGACGTAAGAACAAATTTAGTAACTGTTAATGAAATGTAGTGATTTTAGCAACTTATATAAACCATGTTTTAAAGATTGAAAGTTCATTGTAAAATTCATTTTAAAAATCCCTATACATTTTAAAACGAGGTTTTCCTTAGTTTAAAAAAAGATATATTCACTGTCATTTAGTAATATTATTATCTGTATTGTTGATACATTTCTATAGACAATGAGTTTATTTTTAAATCAATTGATCGTTCATTCACCGCTGTTGTTTTCGTGGTGTTTTATGATAATAATAAATAAATGTACGATTATTGCGAAATAATAATCAATTTATCGCGATGATAATCAGTATTTGTAACTAGTGCAATAATATTATTGAAGTCAAAGACGAACTCTCAATTTGAGCACATTTAGCATAGCTAACTTAGTGCAATCTACCTGCATCGTCGGTCATATTTTTGTAAATAATTATTGTGGCCGATCGTATCTTTTTTACTTTAAATGGACCTTTATGTTGCTTATATATTGTGATGCGTAAAACGTACGTTTGCTTGTGATTCTCTATTTCTCCAGGAGTTTTGGATCATTATTGGTAAGTATCAAAGACGTATATAATTAGTTATCATAATTTGTGATTCACCGTCCCGTGAACATCCATTATGTAGAGATCTCGGAGACAAACAGGAAGACACTGGAATACCTTATCGTTATGGCATTATCATATTGTTTATTACACTGTATGGCATACCATGCAGGTATTATATTATATGACTTGCAAATGCATTTAGTTGTTCCCATTTCGTACTAACTTTACATATTTTTATTCGTTTAAAAATATGTAAATTTATTAATGAATGTAGAGAAAATATTATAAAAAAATATATTTTTGAATAAAGTAATACTTTTCACAGAGGCCTAACTAAAAAGAAAAGTGTAGCTTAAAATAAATATTTAAAAAAATCTATATCTGAAGATAAAAAATTAAAATTGCATATATAGTGATAATTTTTTGCTTGATTATTATAACTACAATATAAGTATTTAAATAGACTAATAAACTGTAATTAACTCAAGAATAATGAAAGTATTAGTGTTATATATTATACATAACAAACCCTTTGTTCTTTACTTTATGTTGCTACAGTAAACACATTTGCAAACAATGAATTCATTGATAAAAGTAGACCATATACAAATGTTAACAGTATCGGAAATAATACTAAAGAATTAAAATTGTACTGTCTATGGGTCTGATTAATATATGGAGAATCAGGAAAAAAATATATTTGTTTAGTGACGAATAACAAAAACAGATTTACACTTTAGGTAAGATAAGGTCAACTACTGAAAATTGTAGATTTAAATCCCTCATGATTATATGTATTGAAAAAAAATATTTAAAAATTTAATTAATTATTTAAAAAAGGTCTTAGTGTTGTTTTTTTTTTGTAAAGTCACAAATTTCTGTAAAGTCATGAATTAGTCTTATTTATTGTAGTTTTCAAAGTGATTTCAAGTTTATGAAATTTAAATAAAATGCTACTCAAATTATGTTTATGTTTATTCATGTGTATTAATACACAATATGATCAAAATATTTCAATAGAAAGTTTCTTTTACTTTCAAACAAATGTAAGCAATAATAAAACAAGAGTGTTTTGTATAAATTCTCTACAATATCTATGAATGAAATGATAAGAATAATTTATTAATTATAACAATTGTTTCAGACTAAAAATTTCTATAGGCAAATTGTTATCAATATTATAAAATAAAATCTGTGTTTAGATTTAAAACATAACAATGACAAAAATTTATTATTATTTAGTTATAAAATCTGATGTAAGATGATATAGATCGTCATCATCAACTCACTGTCAATTTTAAAAGTTAATAAATTTTACTGAATCTGAATCAAGGTAGGAAAATATTTACTCAATATGCAAGGCATCAATAACTAGTTAGTAAGGCTTTGTGGAACCATGTCTGGGTGGTATCCTTGTCAGTTATTTAACTGCCAAGCAACAGTGTTTGTATTGCTATTTTTCAGCTAGGTGAGTGAACATGCATAATGACAGACACAAGTCTTATTTTTTACAGTGTCAATGACTTTGGGCCGTGGTAACCACTTTCAATGTGACTGATTTGCATATACTACCATACAATTGTAATTAAAAAAGTCATAAGTTGTAGAGATCTAATTGTTAACTTAAATACTCTTGGTTAAGTATATTTATAATGATCTGATAAAAAATTAAATATTCAACACAAAGGTCAATAACTGTACATACTAATCATTTTGTTTTTCCGAAACTAACCTTTTCGGTTTGTGGTATTATTGTCATAATAAATATCAATTGACAAAATGCTTAAAAATAGTTTTGTCTTATGATTATTTAATTATTTTGTCTGTGTATTGTCATTCTGATAACTCTTTTGTGTTGACTCAAATTTTAATCACAATAGCTTGTTGTCACCAATCGATTTTTTTTTAGTATTATAATGAAAAAAATTTGGTAATCATAATATTTATATTGTTTAAATACTATGTCTTGTGCATTAACTAGATTTATTTTATTTTGTTATTTTTTTTCTTGGGTGGAAATTAAACCGATTATTTTCATAAATAGTCATTTTTATTTGAATCTATGGAGAGCATATATTTTCTGTGATTTAAGTTTAAATTATTTCATAATTACGATACAGAACATGTCGAACTAGTCGTTAGGTCGTTAGATGTAATATTTATTTAGACCGTAATATCCGAGGGGTTCACTGGCTTAGCAGTTGGCGCATGCGATCTTTAAAGTTAGGGGTACATGGATTGCTTAGCCGACGCATCGAGTTTACGTAGATAAATATTTTTTTTATTTGTATTCTGATTGATGAAGCTCTTCAGGATTTCATATATAATATACATTTTATAATGTATATTATTTTTATAATCTACTTATAGTAATAACTTGGAGAAATACATTTTTAGCAAATGAGCAACATTGTCCACTGTCTCATTTCCAAAATGTTTGTACCGATAATTCTTGTAGACAATGCCGTCATGTATGAGAGACTAGCAATAGCTTACGATAAAAAAAAATATCGTCCTGTCTAAATAGGGTTGTGTCACTCAGTACGCTTAAATAATTTATACGAAATGACAAAAATCATCCACTTCGCTTCGTTTCTAAATCGAATATATAAAAGCGTACTAATTAAAATGACTGACTGAATTAATTGAAGTTTCCTTACTACAAAGCAATGCTATTTCCATATTGTATTAATAATATATCAAAAAAGCTCGTAAGTAATTTTCTTTTCCAGCCGGTTCCACCGGTATTGTGCCCGCTGGTGTCAGGTTACTACTTACTACAACCAACTCGGCTGATAATGTGGCTATTCTTACTTATAACAAGTTAAATATACATATAAATATATGTCAATACCAACAATGAACGATAGGTTACACTAATTAATAATATGATAACGATAAAAATATTTTAAAATCGACGAGACTATTCACTATTATAAAATATTTTTCTTTAAACCATTAACTTAATGGTTTAAAGAAAAATATTTTAGAATTTTACCTGCATTTGCTTATTAACAATAAAAGTAATATTGTTTGATATGTCCTTTACATCTTATTACTATGTTGGATAATGTTCAAAATTGTTGTGAAACAATAGCATTCGAATAGTAACAGAATCTCCTTTTATTCTTTTTACAGCCACAGCTTTCTAGGTGCGTCATAAATACAAGTACAGTAGATGATTAGAGCAAATTCAACCTTATTTACATACAAAAAACAATTCCATTCAACTTCACAGGATGTACCTGAAGTACATTTATTTATGGTTTATATTCAACGAAATTTTACTTACGACAAAGCAGATTTTCGTAAAATAATATTAATACTTATCAAAGTTTAACAAAATAATGCGAAATAGTTTTATAGAACTCGAATCCGTAAAATCGGCAAGTTTTTTTTAAATATAATATTTAATTTTTTAACGATTGAATTGATAACAAATCTTAAATATAATATATTATAATAATAATAAATTTAAACTATACTTTTCTACTTTTTACTTTGTAAAGTTAATAAGTATAAAGTTTCTTTTATATTTTATGCTTAAAATAAATTAGTCGTATACTTTTTGCCCCTGAGACCTAAACAGTAATACAATTGCAAGCTGGCTGTGCATATTTTCCCCTTAGAAAAGACGGGCTTAGGATTCCTTCGGCGAATCGATACAATGCGCTCTACCTGCTAGATTATACGAAATATTACAATGCTCTATACATTACAACAGGTAACGTCGACAATAGTGAAATAGTCACTTAGTGATATGTACATAGTTTTCAATGAATTATTTTATCGTTTCATTTATATTTTCGTTTCTATTACTCATAGATAAGAATCGCACAGAGCATTCCTGGTAACTTTCCATTCCAGAAAAATATGTTGACTTTGTTTAAAATACGTTTTGCCCGTGGAATGCAATATTTAGATATCGTTATAATACAGAAGGGATGTGAATCCGTGGCTTCGCCCTTCGGGATATAAGGGCAGCTAGGGAAGACATCGATTTTCGTCACCCTACGCGATCGGCACAAGGCGGGGGCGCGGCAAGATGGCGGAGGGTCCCGGACCTGCCTCAAACGCGTTCGCCTCCCAAGGTCATGAGCGCCATGTGCTCCCACCGCGTCTCTACGCCCGAAATACAGCATCTCAATAAAGAAATTCCTCTGTCTCTTTCACACACCTACGCACACACAATAATGCCACTCAATACCGATTTTAACACGGTTAGGGTTGACATTCATTTTGTGATGCAAAGTCATTGCTGACATCACTTTTGTGATAAACAAAATTGTCCACCTCGCATTTAGTGTAGTTATGTATATCCTTTCGCATATCAGTGCATTGCATGAGCATAAAAATATCATTTTGGGCTTGGACTTTTTAAACGGATTTAATTTAGATATTAGTACGAAAACATAACTAACAGTTTAATTTGGATGCGATCCTAAACGGCAAGTACCACACAATGCATCAAAAGTTGAATAAATAATACAATAAACGTGCACCAGCCCTAATCATAGCGAACCTCTTTTATCTAAATTATGGAAAATTTTGGAATGTGCCGTATCGTAGAACTTTCTCGCACGCACAATAAGCTAATCGCTCTGTCTCGCTCTGAGTTCCTTACCTACTAACACGAGGGTTAGTAGTAGGGAGAGCACAAAAGTTTTTGGGATAGATTTTTTTCGCAAACTGCACCATTTGAAGCAAACCCCTATTACTAGTGCAACATTACACCAGATCGGTGCATCCGTATTATTACACTCAATATATTTCCCCAGTTGTTTATATTTTAAAAGTTGTGATTTTTTCGTTGATTAAAATAAGTTGTGATAAGTTATGGTGCTATGTGGTTGTTCTAATTGTAAGTTAAAAAGTCTATTTAAATTTACTATTCATTTTCTTTATTACGATTACGATTTGTGATATTTAAAATATATAGTTCAATGTTTTTATTATGCGTCTATCACATTTTTGGGTCCGTACTCGTGAGCTACTGTAGTGAGACTACAAATAGATTTACTAGCGATGTAGACGCACTAATATTACGACTAACGAGGACTAAAAATAAATCTGTTACATGTTTCTTTCTTAAAGAAAATACTAAATTAAATTGATTAGTTTTCTATTAGCAGTGTTTATGTTTTTATTTTATATAATTTACGAATAAACTTATATAAATATTATATACCTGTTGTTATTATATTCGACAGGATATATTATCAAAGTATATTCAGTATATATTATTGTCAGATTAATTTATTTTAATGTGCTAATTTAATAATAATATAAGGTCCTCCAGACCGATTTCGGCCACGGCGGTCAATCTCAAGAGAGATTAGCCAACTGCGCAGGACATATTATAGTGCACAAGAGTGTGCGCAAACACAGGTGCACTCTCTTTTCCTTAGCTCTCATAATCCGATGGGACGGCAATCCGACACGACCGGAAAGAGTTCAGGCGCAGGACCAACGGCTTAACGTGCTTTCCGAGGCACTAGAGTGTACACACTTCCAACTTCCAGACTCCGGGCTGCTACTGATTTTGAATTTTCTGACAGAAAAACCCAATAACTATTTATTGGCCCGACCTGGGAATTGAACCCAGGACCACCGGGACCGGCCTTATATCTAGCCACTAGACCAACGAGGCAGTCAGTGCTAATTTACTTAATGTTGAAACAATTGCAAGTGAAGATAAACTTTATTAATATTTTTTAATATGAAATTAGATTTAACAAAGTGTATTCAAACATTGTTTCTTATTTTTTTCAGATCTAATGACTTGACGTGAGCGTCAAAATGACGTCGTTCGCAAATATGACGCAGTCACTCGCCGCAAGTTTGCCGGCCACCTCTAGTTCGGCGTCCGGTGCCAACCCTGCTGACCAAGAAGACCCCATGGCGATGTCGCACCTCCTGTGCAACCTCTTCGACACCATCAACAAGCCACCAAACCTTCCGCCGACCGCAGCCACTACCGCGACTTCTACCATACCCTACGATATCTGGGCTCTTCCATCATGTAGTTCGTTACAGAGCGCCACTGTACCTAACATGCGTGAGTACAATACTGTTTCCAATAATAACCAACAAAATCATTCTAAAGAAGATAATTCTAGCGGATCTCCCGGCACGTCGTCATCAGTCTCGATAACATGTTTCCGCTGCGAAGAACGCAGTCCTACCACTCGATGCCTTGAATGTAACGACCTTTTCTGTCATGAATGCTCTCACAAAGTAACCTCTGACTGCCAACTAAGAGATCATACTCTGCTGCCTATTCACCAAATATCACCTATTGGTGCTCGACCGAACTCTGTCACGAATGACAAAGAAGTTATGTATTGTGAGCTCCACGGCGATCCCGTTAGATATTACTGCGAAGCCTGTATCATTTTTATATGCCAAGAATGTACTTTATGGGTACATAAAGATCACTGCTATACACCTATAAAAGGTGCACTCGATATGTGTAGAATTGGAGTTTTTAGAGCAATAGAAGATACTAAAACTGGAACGAAGGCAATTAAAACTGCCATAGATCGTGCAGTAGCAATGTCGAAAGCTTACGAAAAGGAAACTGCAGAAGCGAATATGAAAATTCGCAAAGCCATGCGTTGCTTCGCGCAGGCAATTGAAGACCGCGAAAAGTATTTGTTAGATAAGGTAGAAAAAATGCGTCAAGCTAAGATGAATGAGTTAACAGACCATATGAATACACTCCGTGGTATACTTGCTGGTTTAGCACATACTAATGAAACTCTAGTTCGTAGTATGGACTCTGAAGGTATTGATTTGTTTATGGCCAAAGAAAAAGGAAGAGCGCAAGTGGATTATTTTTCTTGTATGTTCAAAAATATGTATGTTACAGAAGAGCGCATAATGTTTATACCGCCAAATTATGATTTAGTTGACCAAATAAAAAGACAATGTGATGTACAATCTACTCCTGCAAATTCATTGCATTCTTTAAGTTCGTCGTCTTCACTACAGTCGCGACAGTCACTACTCCATTCATTACAATCTGCTCAAACATTTACTCCGTTATCTTATCAAATGCCAGCTCCTAATAGCCTACGATCGTTACCCGATTATTCAAATAGTCATACACGATCAACAAATTATTATGATCATAGTATTTCTACTAGTATAGCTATGGACTCTAATTCAGCACGCGGCATAGGACAAGCTATACCTGGATACTGGATGTCGGTTTCAGTGAAACCTACTCGAAGTCCAGTATCTGGAGTTCCAATGTTTTCTTTTGGTAGAGAAGGCCAAGACGAAGGTCAAGTATCCAGGCCCTGGGGCCTGTGTGTAGATAGAGAAGGAAATATAATAGTTGCAGATAGGAGAAATAACCGCATACAAATATTCAATAGTCGTGGAGAGTTTAGAACAATGTTTGGATCTAAGGGAACTGGCCCAGGAGAATTCGACCTTCCGGCTGGTATAACTACAGACACGTATGGGCGTATAATAGTCATTGATAAAGATAATCATAGAGTTCAGATATTCACATCTTCAGGTAACTTTATCCTAAAGTTTGGTTCCTTCGGCAAAGAGTGTGGTCAATTCCAATACCCATGGGATGTTGCAGTTAATACATTAGGTAATATCGTAGTGACCGATACCCGTAATCATCGCATTCAGCTATTTACCAGTGATGGTACTTACATAACCAAATTTGTTTTCGAAGGAGCCAATCCCGCCAAAATGCTGAAAGGTCCAACAACTCCGAGAGGTGTCTGTTTCACAACATCGGGAAATATCATAGTATCTGATTTTGAGAATCATCGTTTGTTAATGGTAGACCCAACACTATCGAAAGTTCTTCATTGCGTAGGTAGAGAAGGTTCGGGTATCGGGGAACTTAATCGACCATCTGGTATCGTAACAGATGATGATGGTCGTATAATTGTAGCCGATTCGAAGAATCATCGTGTACTTGTTTTTACATCGGAGTTGCGTATTTTATGGGCTGTGGATTTAAAAAGCCCTGGGTTAGACGATAAAGATCGTCCAAGCGACGTAGCTCTTACAACAGAGGGGTTCCTTGTTGTATTGTTCGAGACCTTGCCTGACACCGCCCGCGACATTACATCCCACGGCAAGCAATACATCAAAGTTTATTAATTAACGGTAAAAACTGAGTGGAACTAACGATATAGACCTCAGGTCTATTAACTTTATTTTTGTTTTGTTTAATTTGTGATTACTTTCATAATGTGCCAATTTTATTATTAATGTTTGGGAAATCAGAAACGAGCTTAGCTTGTGGGGGATTTTTTGTTTTTTTTTCTCATAATAATATGTTACGAGCAAATAATTTTACTTTAAACTCTTTTAAAAATTTTCGTTACCATATTTTTTTGAGTTCAGTTTTGTATGGGACTAGTCTTTAGAGACCAAACTTTGTTTGCAATGTTTTATCACGCGACAGTTTCGACCGGTTCTCATCAAAGTATTTTATAATTATAGGTTTTATATTTTAATTTTTTTATACATAAAGATATTCACAGTTATCCTAATTTAGACTGACATAAATTTTATGCATTGCATAATCAAAGAATATAAAGCTTCTATTATAGATAAAAGATCACATTGTGATTTAAAAGATGTTTTTATGTGAGATAATTTAAAATTAACTTGAAAAGTATTTTTTTTTTCAAAATGTTACTTTTGCTTTTTTTTAACTTGGTTAAATAATTAATGCACGTACGTATTTTATATTAAGTTATTTTGCATATTAGGTACCATATATTTTAATAATCGTGGCGAATCTACGCTATGATTTTGAATGGAATAGTTGCGTTTGTAGCTCTTTGCTCCGTTTAGATTTATTTTTTTTTATTTTGTATGATGTTGATGAGTGGGAATGTAATAAGATAACTGAACTAAAAAAATTATTGCAATAAAACTTGGAGACTGACTTTAGAAGACTGTCTGAAAGACGTGGTTCCGAAGCGGGCGGGCAGGTGTTGCGGATCGACGCGTTATTTTAATGCTATTCTTTATTACCAAAACAATAGGTATTATTATATTATTATTTTTGATGATGACTTTATTGGCAATATAATGAAATCAAACTATTTTCTAGCGCATCATATTTGTATGCGTGGTTTTATTTAGTTGTGCATTTCGTTAGTTTTCCTTTGTTATTGATTTTGTAGACGAATTCGACAGCTTTTAAATAAATTGACTTTAATTTTCCATAAATATAATAATGTGAACTAATTATGGTATTCCTGGATATAGTGCTGTAGTCGATAAAATAAAGTAGCTAATTGTAAGAACCTATACCATAATAACTTCTACTTATGTAAACTTTACGTAATATAAGTCACGTTGACGCACTCGTTGTTTAAATTAGCTAATTTATAGATATTCTTCTACAAAATGATTGATTTTCAATTAGCGAATAACGTGTTTTGTATACTGTCAAAATTTTTGTTAGTCCAAATATTTTTAGCGAAATTGTTTCATCAAAATTAACGTATATAGTCTATTTTTGAAACCTATCGGCGTGTGAGTCGTTCGTATTAGATTTAATACACTGTGTTCAGTCAATATGTGTTCAATAATTTTAATATAGGTTTAGACTAATGCGTTCGGATCGAGCGGTTCGGATAGCCTCTTATTATCTAGTTTAATTGCGTGATGTAGTTTTTACTCACGTTGCAGTCTTGCTTACGATCTATGGTGTAATTCTATGGTATATTTGTAGTTAGCATTCACGAAACATAATTCGTACACAAGCAGTTAGATATAGTATACGCATTACGCACCATTACTCAGATATCAAAAAAGTTTGACTAACAAAGAAATATATAAAATAACGGTCCCAGGAGACATCCTCGCGGGATGCTTTAACTAAAAATAGCTATTAATAAATTAGTGTAGATCTAAGGCACAAGTATCACGCGAATAATAACATTTTACAACGTTTATTCTTGTTTTTTTAAAAATACCAAAGTTTTAACTTGTATATCGATGATAAGTTCGCTCCCAACAAATATAATCTTTGTTCATCTAAACGCTTCAAACATGTAACCTTATATTATATTAGTCGAGTCTTAAACATTCGACAATATTGGTATATCGTATACACGACATTTATGCACATAGCATGTACATTTAGCGACGAAAGCAATGTTATTCAAATAAACAATAATAATTGACGATTACTATAAAATACCTATATATGTAACATTACAAACATATTGTACTTAGGCTTAAATAGTGTTAGTTACTAAAAAAACTATCTCCCTTATTGTAAGTGATATTAATTAGAGTTAAATCGTGTCACTTCAAACAAAAATTTTCTATCATAATTGAAGTTAGTGTAGTAAAATGAACTGATTTTATATGACTGCAGATATAGTCTGAGGTAAATTAATATAATAATTATCAGCTAATATAGGAAAATTATTGTTTGAAGTTAAGTGTAAGTTTGACTGGAATATTTTATCGTGCGATTATTTGCTTGGCGCTGTATTTATGTAGAAATTGATTGTCTCTCCATAATTTCTAAATAACAAATTGAATACTAATTTCTAAATTAATCGCCGTGTTTTAGATAAATAGAGGTTAGGTTTGAAGTTATGGGATAAGAAGGCTTCGAAATTCTGTTGGGATAGATAACGGAAAAATTCGATAAATTAAAAAATTCTTGCAGTTTTTTGCGTCTTGACTGTCAATTACATAATTCACACGAATTGGATTTTCCGCATACCGAAGTATTTAATCAAATTTCTCTTCATTTCATTATCGATATTTAATTTAACATTATTTTTGTTCAGTGCCATTATAAAGTATTATATTATTTTAAAAATAATGTGTTGCATGAAATGCATTTTTATAATAGATTTTTTTCAAAATTTTCTTAAAGCACAATCGAATCGACGTTTTTTTTTTAAAAAGAATGACGGAATCTCAGTCAATATTTTGTATAACATTATAACTTTAGGTGGTTTGCAAAGCAAACTCCTTTCCAAATGCCAGATCATTTGACTTATCAACTAGATCGTTACCAGTCCTATTACATTATAAATATAAAAGGCCCTCTTCAACATCCAACTACAACTCTCTGATGACATGACAGAAATATCGTCTCATCCCTATCCGTAATATAATCAACTTATTATAATTTATAAATAACTAAAAAGTACTAATTATTTATAACTACAATAAGTAATCTTTTTTTTAAATTATTTTTGCTATATTTTTTGTCATTTCATCAGATGTAAGGGATAATAGCGCGGGCCTTCTTCTATTTCTAAGTTGGCTCTAAGCGGCTTGAATATTTACTCAATCGGGAACCGCATTTAATTCGGTATGATTTGGTTATGTTTCTTAGATTTATTTTGTTACTTGGCTTAGTGGATTTAACTTCTACGCCTTAGAGTGGTTACCTACGGTGTGCTCGCTCAAAGTCCATTGCTTCACATACGCACACAGGGCTCTCTATTATGACGTCATCAGTTCAAGAGTAGTTTTGTGATTTACAATCGCAATTCTTATTAGGTAGCCACTTTGACACGTTTCCCACTTTATAAAAGTGAGCCGAAAATTTTCAGCGAACGAAAAATGTTTTGATATAATCGAGAAGTCAAGAGATTTGATCGCAAATAAACGATGTACTATGTGAAAGCTGCTAGGTGCTAGCAGTAAAATTGTAGTTTTTGTGATAGATACAATAAAATTGAGAACTTAATATTGTAGCGTGATGGTAATTTTGTACGAGTTTTTGACGTTTGATATATTGTAAACCGATAAGGAGAATTTCAGCTGCTTCCTTCTAAATGAGTAAGGGTACCTGCACGGTCGTGGGTGAGACGCAATATAAAAACTGCATAATAGTTATAATATGAGATTCTAGTAAATTGTATTTGAGCCATTCTTATTGTGCTATTTTTAATGTTAACTAGGCGCTTGTGTTGTGTTAGTCTTAGATTAATTATAACATACATCTCTCCTTTCATGTAACAAAATGGTACTTTAAATGTATGTATGTAATGAAAATATATACATTAAAATTTATATGTACGTATTATGTATATCTCACTGTAAAATTATAAATACCGTGTAAATTTCACTTCGACGGATTATAATCTACCGAAAAATTATGCGTTAAATAGTAATAGCACTATGTTACGGTTCAATAATTTTACGGTGACTTATACAACATACAAATAGTAACGAGAAAATGTTATCTGAATCATATAAAAATAAAACAAAATCAAAACATCTAGGTGATGTTATTAGTTAGTTATATATTATGATGTCAAAATTATAAAAACAATATTCGAAGGGGAGATGTGTGTCACCTTGTATGAAGTATAACTAAGTATGTAGTAATATTTTTTATATAAATCCCGGTAAAGTCTGTCGTGTATTCGATTCGTACTTTATGCGGGGCCAGAATGCTGAGGTCATTACTGACATAATTCTATCGACATGAAAATTATTAAAGAATTCTGACTAAAAAAATTTGAATAAACTTTAAAAGTAAAGTATATTGAAAATTTGCTACTCAGAATTCTTATTTATTCATAACACACAGAAGTGGGAGAATAATAAGATAATTGCAATAGAATAGAGCAATCGTGTCAGTAATGACTTCTCATATTGGTAGATGTAATTGGTTAAGAAACCAAAACTACCTCACTCGTAATACATTAAAGACTGATTGGGAATAATGTGACGGTGGTCTAATCACCGCTTAAGAAGTCTGTTGTCTACTAGATTAAGCAGATATCTTGCGAACTGAACTTTTCTTCTTTACTTATAGCGTCCAAATATCCTGAAGGCTAAACTTTTTTTGTTTAAATATGTAAAAGTTAAACAGTTTCTGTTGTATAAAAGTCGACAACAGTCTTTTCTTTCTTTTTATATTTATATCTTATGTTACGCTCCTGTAATATTGTTCCAAGACTGATATTTTATAAATGTTCCTATATTTTAATTTAGAATAATTTACTGCCTACCATATTTGATTTACATTATTTTTTAACCTTTCGGTAATAATCATTACTTTGATTCTTATAATCTTATCAATTGTGCATGACGCTATATATGTCATGAATTTTTTGAAATTTTTAATGGAATTTTGTATGAAAAATTAATCAAGTGATTGATAGAAAATGATGTTTTATTTACGCAAACCTTTATCCTAATCAATTATTTTCATAGTACGAAGACTACAGTTACTTAATTATAACATAATAAACGACAAAGAAGTAAATAAATGTAATTGCTTGATTTTTGAAAAAATTTACAAAAAAAGTGACTTCGACAACAAAGATCACTATACATAAGGCTGCCTTAGCGCGCTTTAAAGTAAAAAGTATATAAAAACAACAGTATCATATGTCTGTAGCTATATAAACAAAATTAATGTATTTGTGTGTTAATAAATAAAAATAACAAATTATTTATAAGATTCCTTCATAGTTCGAACTTTTCGCAGGTAGGTTATTCGTAAAATTTAGTTGTGTCAAATAAATTCATTCACTTTTCGAATGATATTATGTCATTTTGAAAACTAATTATTTACTAATAACTCTTATTTGACACGGTACCAATATAATTATTAAGATACCAACTACATAAAACTACTGTTAAATACTTCGAAATAATGGGCCAACATGTAAGTGCCGTTGTTTCAAGTTTGGGTAGATTTTTTGAATATCCTGTAAAGAGAAAGCCTATTTGCTTTTACAGGCAAGAAGATTTTACGGCGACAGGTAAATATTGTGACTAAGCATATTTCCCAATTATATCGTTTGAAATCACCTTAAATTAAACAAAATTGCTTAAATCAAATTATTGACATTGACGATGAAACGTATTAAAAATCATTCTTATGACATTATCGTATATTAGTCTGTTTTTATCTATAAAAATGGAAAATATTCTGTGTGAACTTACTTTAGGTAAGTTGTTCAAGTAACAATTACAAACACGACATGACAATATTTAACTTAGTAATGTTTATTTTTTTTTAAATACAGGAGAACCGCACAGTAAAGTGTCTGATGTGCATAAGGTTGTTATGACTGACTACGATAGGCTAGTGGATCAGTTTTACAAGAGACTGGCAGAGCAGCGACAGTATAATCAAGTATGTCAACTGACCTTAGTCATACAGATGTATAATGATATTTTTATTGAAAAGAGTTAGGGGATATGTGATCATCTTCGCTCATATACGCCGCACTTAAAATATCGAATGTGAAAACCGCGGGATCTAAAATTGTATGTACCTTCCTGTATTTACACTGGATCAGTCACCATACAAACCAGAACAATGTTATTATTTATCTAGTATCTTATATGGTGCTATGATTGAATAACTGGTTATATATTATTTTTATAGGTTAGGTAGGCGGACGACCATGTCGGCCAAATGATGGTAAGTGGCCACCAACGTACTTAGACATTAGCAGTGTAGCAGTAAGAAATGTTAACCATCGCCAATGCGTATTAGTAATATATAGTGCACAAGTGTGTGCGCAAACACAGGTGCACTCTCTATTGCTTAACTCTCCTAACCCGATGGGACGGCAATCCGACACGACCGGGAAGAGTTCAGGCGCAGGACCAACGTCTTTATGTGCTTTCCGACACACTTCCAACTTCCAGATTCAAGGCTGCTACTGAGAATCTCAATCTACAGATTTTTTTTATTGTATTTTTAGGCGGACGAGCATATAGGCCACCTGATGATACGTGGTCACCAACGCCCATAGACATTGGCTTTGTAAGAGATGTTAATAATCGCTTACATCGCCAATGCGCTACATCCTTGGGAACTAAAATGTTATGTCCCTTGTGCTTGCAATTATACTGGCTCACTCACCCTTCAAACCAGAACACAACAATACCAAGTACTGCTGTTTTGCGGTACAATATCTGATGAGTGGGTGGTACCTACCCAGACGAGTTTGCACAAAGCTACCACCAAGATTACACAAATAAAGTTCACTTAAAGTATTTTTTTTTTATTATTATCCAAACACATATAGAATAACAATTAAACAGAATAAGAGCATTATAAAAACCACAGAGGTTTGATATTAATGCCCATCTGTGCTTACTTAGAGCGTATAACTATGTATAACAAAAGAAACAGATATTTATTGAGTTTAAAAAAAAAACTAAATAAGCATATTATTAACTAACCGTTTAACAAGTCCTAACTTAACGGTTGCAATAGTAATATTGTTAAATAAATAAGATTGACATTAAGACGAAATAAATGAACAAATAAAATAAAATGTGCAATCGAAATGATCAATGCTAAATAGAAACTATGCAAGTATTTGTGGTTTAGGTATATAAACACGTAATTTGGCCGGCAAGCTTATAGTTTTTATTGATCTAAGGAATTTAGAAAGTATTCCTTTAGTTTTTTCTTATAATTTTTATTATTTATATTTAATGTTAAACTGGAGGGTAGTTCGTTTATAAGACGGGGGATAATGTAATATATGTGAAAACTTGTTAACTTTTGCTGTTTTAAGTTTTTTCTCAAACAACTTTTATGAGTGAAGTCATCAGTATTTCACATATTATATACGTATTTTTACATGGAGAAAGTTTAAAAGCTATCAATTTTATTTCCTTTATTAGATAGAGCTGCAACATCAACTTCTTTACCGTACAGCCGATTGCAATGGCATGTATACTTACATATACTGCAGACAGGTCAATATTTGATGGATTTTGCGAATTAAGTTATATATTAATTTGATGTTCAGGAAATGAAAGAACACGATCGGCGGTGGAGCATGCAGAAGGTAGTGCGAAGGTTCCCAGGCTGGAACGAGGTCACTATCGCGAACCTTCACAGCTTATTCCTTCTCTTCGACAATCAGTCTAATGGGATGCTAGGATTTGACGATTTGTTAGTTCATCGGAGGAACCTTATTATCGATTGGCAAATTATAATTACTAAAAATACCAGAGGCTATAACTTTTGCTTACTAAATGTGTACACGAGTTTTACAAATGGCCGACGTTTTTTTCTTATATCTTTTTTTAGATATTTGTAAAGATGTTTATTTAAACATTATTAACTCGTTCAAAACAATTTTACTTGGTGGTAGAGCTTTGTGCAAGCTCGTCTGGGTAGGTACCACCCACTCATCAGATATTCTACCGCAAAACAGCAATAGTTAGTATTGTTGTGTTCCGGTTTGAAGGGTGAGTGAGCCAGTGTAGTTATAGGCACAAGGGACATTACAACTTAGTTCCCAAGGTTGGTGGCGCATTGGCGATGTAAGCGATAGTTAACATCTCTTACAATGTCAATGTCTATGGGCGTTGGTGACTACTTACCATCAGGTGGCCCATATGACCGTCCATCTACCTATGCCATAAAAAAAACCAATTATATTTTAATGTGGGTTTTAATCATCGAAATAGTTAAATTTCGACATTCGTTCGATATTCGTTATGAAGAAAATTTTCCATACATTTGTTAATTTATTCTCATTTCTTGTACCAGTTCTGCTGTATTAGAAAGTTTAGGGGATGAAACATCGATGGAAACGAGAAAAGAAAAGTTTAAAGAAGCTGACTCGGACAATGACGGTTGGATTACTTACGACGAATTTTTATCGGTAATTGTGTTACTAACAACGGGTAGAGCTGTTTGATATTTAATTTTGGCCTTGTATAAATAAATTGAGATGTTTAACAATAACTTGGTACTCCATAGTTGGTGTACAACTTCAGTCCACAAGAAAACGGCGATTTGGCGGGCTTGGCCCGGCTATGCAACGAAGTTGCCGACAACATTCAGTTCGTTAGTAACTTGACGGTTGGCGAACAACTCGAATACGGATTATTTTAAATAAAACTTATTTAATTTTATATAGGTGTTTATTATATTTCAATAATATACCTGAGTTTAAGGATAAATGCGCCAAAATATAATAGAGCATTTGAAACAAATTATGATTTTATTTTTTTTCGAAATTAATATCGTGGCGGGTTATTATCGCTGAGGGAATCCACATCGCTCAAGTCGGCCAAAGCGGGGTCACAAGCGACGCACTGAGAGCCCACTTCCAGCCAGCACTCATTGCAGTACACGAACGGGCATCGAGTGCTTACACACGAATGCCATACTTCTATTGAAGTTGTTACTGAAATAACGTAGGTAAAGTTTTACACGTGAACGTCATATATTAAATAAGAAGTATCGAGATACACGGTAGTAAATAAACGATTTGATATAACTATGTCTAAATAGATGCATAAAATACAAAAGGTAGTACAAAGATCAAACATATTGTTTTTCTGTAACTTTTCCGCGATTTTAAATTAAATTCATCGATTGCTTAAATTAAACTATTTTGTATCAATATATTTTCGAGCGTTAGCACGACTTTTATAAAATAAAAATTATAAAATAGAGATTATGACTGGCCTTCCTTTATTTCCTACATAAGCGTATAAGATGAACTATATCACTGAAATTTTATGCGAAATATGAACAAGACTACTTTGATACATCAGATAACTCACTTTGTTTATGGCTGGCGTATTTTGGTTCAGTCTCCTCGCAGATCAAACACTTCATCCTGGCCACTGACAACTTTCCAAGCCAGCCCAATAACTGAGGGTATCTCATTCTCATGCTAAGTAAATTCTCGCCAGATAAGTAGTGAGCGCGGACAGCCTGTACAGCTTTCTTGCGAAGAGTTTTCTGCATTCTAAGACGTTTCTTAAGGATGTCGTTGTAGAGATGTAATACGCGTTCCTTTTCGCGTGTACGGTAAAAATAACTGCAGATTAGTCTAAAATTTAATGATTGTCCTCAGTACACAAACTATCTTACTAACCATGTAAGAATAATAAGGAAGTTTACGCAATGTATTTAAATTTTATTATGTTACTTAGGAAACACATCATGTGAGCCGAAATAGTTCAGTGACCAGAATACGTGGATCGTAACTGATGAGCGCCGGTTGAAATCCGGGCAGGCTTCACTGATTTAAATAACTTACTGTGTGCTTAATTTATATTTGTAACTTATCAAGTATTAACGGTGAAGGAAAACATCGTGAGAGTCGATTGACATTTCTGTATTCATCAACCCGCATTGAAGAAGCGTGGTGGAGTTAGCTCCAAAGCTTTCTCTTAAGCAAAAGTAAAAATTAATTTAAGAAAAATTAATTTTAAATAGAGCTAAGCTAACCTCCGCAGTCTTAGCGTAAACGGGTTAATGTATAACAAGAGTAGTATCCAAAGATATCCCCCATAGATTTTAATATAGTAAATCGTAGGCATCGCTCGAGGTCGAGGAACACAGACATCGTTTGAAACCATTTTGTTGCTTTTATTTAAATTAAATTCTCTTAGGATTTTCCGCAGCATACTAGATAAAGGCCCTTTTCCTTCAACCTGATATAAGATAAAATTAATTTATTTATAAATTTATTAACAGTTAATTTTTATGTAGATATTTAACATTTTTTTGCTAGTTTTCGCCACGGGCAAAATTTTTAGGTGTAAAAAAGTAGCTTTTGTCCTTCCTTGAGGTTCAACCTTGCTTCATACACGATTTTATTAAAATCGGTTCACTGGTTTAACCATGAAAGCGTAAGAGACAGTCATAGTTAGTTTCGCATTTATAATTTTCTTTTTATTGTATAGGTAGGCGGCCGAGCATATGGACCACCTGATGGTAAGTGGTCAGCAACGCCCATAGATATTGGCATTGTAAGAGATGTTAACCATCGCTAAACATCGCCAATGCGCCGCCAACCTTGGGAACTAAGATGTTATGTCCCATGTGCCTGAAATTACACTGGCTCACTCACCCTTCAAACCGGAACACAACAATAACAAGTACTGCTGTTTTGCAGTAGAATGTCCGATAGTGGTACCTACCAAGACGAGCTTGCACAAAGCTCTACCACCAAGTAAAATATTAAAAATCCTCGATCCTATACTTCACAATGGCAAAAGTAAGCTGTAAGATCTTGTGGCATATACATATTGTGTTAACATTTGTAAAATAATACCTGAATTGCAATATCTTGCACACTCAATGTAGCACTTTTTTCTAACGCATGCTGTCTTACTACGTCCAGCGCTTCATAAAATAGTCTATCTAACATAACAAAGGTCGTAGCGGTGACCGCCTCGAGCATTACTTTTAGGATTTGCGTTAATAGCTTGTTGCGTTCTGACGGTATGTAGGATGTTGAATGGACGTCTATATATCTGTTCCTTTCCATCTAGGAGTTTAGAATTATAATAACAATATGATGAATGCATGACTGTCTAAAAATTAAAAAAAAAACTGTACTCCACCCACCTCTCTTTAGGATATTTTGCACGTTATTGTTTCCGTAGCACAAATATTACTTGGAGCGTGGAATTATGATACAACATTTAATTAAGATTAAATACTTATTGTCTCTGTCTAACTAAACATGTATTATAATTACATTTTTAAATAATATTTACTCCTCAGTAAGAAACCTACTGTCCTCTGATTATTAAGGTAAATATAATTTTATTTTCCATTTATTGGTATAACGCATTTTCTTATCTTCAAGTAGGTAGTAGAGAATAGAACTAAGTATTAAGCGTCAATAGCGTAACTGTAAAGCTCAATATAGCGAAATAGTTACGCTATTGACGATTATTGGCTATTCGTCCGGATGACGTCCGTGCAAATTTAATAAAATATAGATACCTTTTTCAAAGGCAAAATGTGGACTTTATTTTTCTTCAGTCGTTTCTCATCGATTCTCTTAAAATAATCAGTTATGTAAACATTATCGTAGTCAATACTAGTGAGATATAAATCATGATAATTTGCTGAAGCTATTGGAATACGGAGAAATAGGAGAGCTAAAAAAATATAGACTGAAACAATGACGAATTTCATGATGGTGTATTTATCTGCAAATGCGTGAAGTACTCGTTCCCCAGTTTCCTTGGCGTCCTTAAAGTTACAATTTATATTTTATCTGTATGAAAAATAGATTTACAATAAGATGTCAGAGAAGATAATAAAAATAGTACCCACCTGAATATCGTAAAGCTTTCGTTCATAATGGATTTTGTGCTGCAAATATATCGTGTCTAAATTCGCTGTCAATTCTCTATTAGCTAACTTCAGATAAATGTAGCCTTCTCCAAAACCAGATTCTATCTGACAACAAACTGATAACATTTATGTAAAACGGTATGATAAAATAGTAGTTTTTTAGTAAAACGTGTCATTTTATGATATATATGTACGTAAGTTACAGATCAGTAGGTGCCATCCGTACTGATGTGGTCACATATTAATCGAATTACTATCTTACTAAATTTTAATTCTTCGATTAGGAATTGCAATGATAACATTTTTCAGCACCTGATTCTTGAAGTTACAGATATCAATTCGAATTAATCGCTTCACATCACAGATATAAGGCAACATCAACGGCCAACAGATTATTACAGAAGAAGGCGGCAAATTTCTACAGCATGTTCCATAGGCTGACGAAAATACATCCATGCACAACGTAATTGTGTGAGAAAGTTGATTTTCACAACGTATTTCCATCTTTTTGATATATGATTTCATATATGGATTCATCCCTTCAGTTGACTGGTTCAAGCTAGTGAAAACAGTTCAATTTTTGTAATAATTATTCATTTTATCTATTTCATTGTGCATAATCGCATACGCAAAATCGCTGTTTATATACCTAAGTAATTTTTTTTTAAGTTATGTTACGTTACAAATGTAATCACATATATGATATATTCTTTTCCAATCTCTATATGAACAAGACCTTTTTAAATAAGCTATACGAATTGACTTAATAATATATTTTTATTAGACTGCCTCGTTGGTCTAGTTACATATAAGGCCGCAGACACGGTGGTCCTGGGTTCAAATCCTTTATTTTTTTTGACGCTGGGAAAACGCATTACGCTTTTCACGGGAACACTGGGGGGGGGGGTATGTGGGGCTCGCCACATGTCCAGGGCACCGAGTGTGCCCCGGTCATCGGAATACCCACTAAAAACCCAGCGGTACCCTTCCCGTCTTAACGGGAGCGCCACGGGATCGCTTGCGCATGCTACCGTGACGCTCCGACGACCGGCCCGCCTATGCGGGCCTCCATTCACAACCAACTTGCCCGTCTCGTTCAGCAGCACAATCGGCCTGTACGCCGAGGAGGAACCAGGTGGTCGACCCTCCTTCGGCAACAGCACCAACTTTCCTTGTTTCCAAAGCTTCGGAAACTGCCCGCTGTTCAGACATTCGTCGAACAGCCCCCGAAGCCTTGCACCTAGGTATTCCAGGGCGTCCCACAGAACACGCCCTGGAACACCGTCCGGACCCGGCGCTGTCTTCTTGGCCCTCAGGCGACCGAGGGCCATCTCCATTTCCCGCTCCGTGATCAGTGGTGGAGCCACTGCGTCCTCTATCACGGAGCGGGGGGCTATAGGCGGAGGGACAAACTCGCCCGGGTGGGGAAACTGTTCCCCCACCAGGCGCAGGAGGAGCTCCGGCGGCAGCGTCTCCGTCACGGGGGCGGCTTGGGTGCGGAACTTTCCACGCACACCTCGGTACGGCCGCCCCCACTGGGTTCAAATCCTAACCTAACCCAACCCAATAAAATGTTATTGAGATAAACTAGGTGGTAGAGATTTGTGCAAGCTCATCTGGATAGGTACCACCCACTCATCAAATATTCTACCACAAAATAGCAGTAATTTGTATTGTTGTGTTCCGGTTTGAAGGGTGAGTGAGCCAGTGTTATTACAGGCACAAGGGACATAACATCTTAGTTCCCAAGGTTGGTGGCGCATTGGCGATGTAAGCGATTATTAACATCTCTTACAATGCCAATGTCTATGGGCGTTGGTGACCACTTATCATCAGGTGGCCTATATGCTAGTCTGCCTAAAAATACAATAAAAAAATAATCTGTAGATTGAGATTCTCAGTGGCAGCCCGGAGTCTGGAAGTTGGAAGTGTGTACACTCACGTGCCTCGGAAAGCACGTAAAGACGTTGGTCCTGCGCCTGATCTCTTTCCGGTCGTATCGGATTGCCGTCCCATCGGGTTATGAGGGTTAGGCAATCGAGAGTGCACCTGTGTTTGCGCACACACTTGTGCACTGTAATCTCTCTTGTGCAGTTAGCTAATCTCTCTTGATATTGGCCGCCGTGGCCGAAATAGGTCAGGGAGATCATTTTATTAGAGACCTTATAATACAACTTAATGAGTATAATTAAAAAATGGTTTATCTAATTCTTGTAATCCATTCATAGCACGCCAGCTTACTCTCAAGCGTTTGTAATAAATATAACTTCGCTTACTTCAGCTCTATTTAACGCAAATTTCTTTATATGTACGTGTAAGATATTTTTTTAACATAAGTACCTTTATATTATTTAATAATAATTTACGCAATATTCGTGTCTCTAGTTTTTAGCACTCGAGCGAAAGAACGCAAAATAAAATCTCTTAAGTTCCTAATACAGAAAAGTTCTATATATAATTAAAGAGTATACGAACTGTAATATTTCCGTCTCTTCGTCTGTATGGTGAACAATATCAAATAGATCGTCGGTAAAATCATTTTCATTCTTCATCTGTTGCAAGCCAACCGAACCTTCAATTTCATAATCTATTGGAGATATTACGTCACGAATGGATCTAACGGAAAATCATTATTATATTCGTATAGACTTTGTAAAGATACTAAAAATACAAACATAATTTCAAGTTTAATTTATTCTACCGCAAAACAGCAGTACTTGGTAATGTTTTGTTCCGGTTTGAAGGGTGAGTGAGCCAGTGTAATCACAGGCACAAGGGACATAACATCTTAGTTCCCAAGGTTGGTGGCGCATTGGCAGTGTAAGCGATGGTTAACATTTCTTACACTGCCAATGTCAATGGGCGTTGGTGACCACTTACCATCAGGTGGCCCATATGCTCGTCCGCCTACCTATGTAATAAAAAAAAAAAAAATTTATTCAACTAAATAAAAATTTGCTGTTGGTTATCGCTTAGTCATCCTATTTAGTGATCCGCGATATATGTAAATATTACAAAAACTCAGTTGCCAATGTTCCACTGAGGACCATTGCCAGCCACTGCACCACTCCACTGAGTGGTAAAACCCACACGTTGCAGACATGAGACAAATCTCCTTACGTTGTCTTTCTTCATAGTCGAGTACGACATGATTTGAACCGAATATTCATCGCCAATTGTATTTTAAATATTTGTTTTCTTAAGAACCTTAAATTTTCTTTTATCTGAACGATCTCTTGTGTAAAATCCAGCATAGCTTTGTTTAACGGTATGTAACTCTGAGTATACATAAGCTTGGTAAGATTATAAGACAGGTGGGTTGTGCAAGCAAATACGCGTACCACTTCTTTTGCATTTAAACCCATATTTGTTATAGGTCCTGATGAAAAATTATATCGATATTACTGGAGTTCTATAAATAATCATTTATATCTCAAACGTGATACCTCGTGCCATATTACAGCTACCTTACCAGCAATGACGTAAGTCAGTACGATAGCCTTCAAAATACCACGACCAGCTTTTCCACAATACATGGGAAATAACAAAAGCGAGATACAACGCACTTGTACAGATACTGCTATTGATACGCCTGTAAATATGGAGTATCTAAGTGTTTTTTTTTAATTCATTAGAAAAATATTAAAAGGTTTAGTGCCCACCGATAATTACGTCTAATTACACGAGTTTCTAATTCAAATTATTTTTCTATTGACTTACCTAGAATGATGCTTATGAGTAAGCCTAAAATAAAACCAACGTCATTTAAAAAAGGTATGTCCTTTAAAAATAAATTGAAGTAAAGTTGTCCCAAACCGAAGCCCGCAATAAAACCTAATAAAACTTTCAATATTCTTTTTTCTTGATATTCTGAGAATATTGTGAAATATAGCGGCGGGCAATAAATACGAACTAAATATGATAAATATATTCCTAATTGCTCAAATAGGGATTTTTTCATATTTTCAGTTGCAGTAAAAGTAGTTTCAATGTTTATTTAATTTGACACTTGAAGTTTGATATAATTTCAAATGTCAAATATTCATATTTATGCTCCGTTTATTGTTTCCTCGATTTCTTTACTAATTGATTTAGCTATATTGAATAAATCATGAAGTTATTAAATTCAAATATATTATTCTGTTAAGAATCAGAGGTAGAATAACTTTAAAATAGTACGTACTGTACTGTACGTCCATCTCATACACCGTGACCGTGCAAGCAAAATGTTTCATCACAGATGACTGATAGATGTCGCTACTCACTACTTGTAAATTTTGCCATCCGCAATCAAAATTAATTTCTAGGAAACATGAATAAACTTCAAGCCTTTTTAACAGAAGAGGAGTGCCTTTGTTATTTTAATAACATTTTAATTTCAGGCAATCAAATACATTTTTTAAAAATATACAGACAAATCTATATTCTAAAATTGACAAATAAAGAAAATTAATACATGAAGAGGGAAAATAAAATCAAAATAAATGTACCCATTGTCGCAGCTGCAAACATAACTTTAGCACTGTAGAATAGCGGTTGCTTCATTAGAAAGCGAAAAACCTTGTTATACTGGGGTCCAATTCTACTAAGAAATTCTTACTTTATCACAATCGAATCGACGCCACAATCCTTGCCGTTTTCCTAATCTACTAACATAATAAAACAGTTGCGGTTTAGTCGAAGTTATATCGGTATAGTATCGGGAATGTATCGCAACCATTTTAAAACAAGTAGAATTATTGTCCCCTAGTATTCTTAACGCATTATAGTTGCGCTTGGTAAACCTGATATCTCATGCCAAAAATCTACTGAAATATAGACTACAATAATAACAAAAAATAGTATTGAGTTAATTATTTATTTCAATTAGTCTTATAAATTCAATACATTAGTACACAGAACATAGATAATTGAGAAGTGCTAAATAAAGCGCTTTAAACAATTGCCAGCATTTTCAATGCTTTATTTAAAATTTACAATAAATAAGGGTTCAATACACAACATTGATTCAGTCAACATATTGCAACTACAAATTGCTTCAAATGTCTCACTTGGCTTTTACAGGAAGGAGTAGAGCTTCATTTCAATAACTTCATTCTTTTAATTATAATGAATTTTAAACTATTTTGTGCAAGAATAAAGAATGCGACACGTTTTACAAAATTAAATTAAGTCTTTCAATGTAAAATTGGTCATAGTATTATGTATATGTATATATATATATATATATATATATATATATATATATATTTATTTATTATTTTATAGTATATTAACAAATGAGAAAAGAAAAGACTCCAATACGATGACTTTAGAATTTACTTAAATATATTAATATTAGATGTAGTTTCTATATTAATAGTAGAATCTTCATGTAAATTGATATAAATTTTGCAAAAAGCATACCTTACATTTACAAAAATATAAAAACTACTCGAAGTACAATTCAACTTTTCTTAATAATCATAATTGGGAATATGCATGTAATATTAAAATGTTATTAAAATTTTCATTTTTACTGGTACATAAAAAAGGTTTTAATAAAATAACACAATGTTTCTAAACTATTTTCTACAAAAAGAAAACCTTTCATTTTAGGTAAACGAATATTAGGTACAAATTCATGTACCATATTTAACGAAGCGCGGTAAAATATAACCATGTTACTTGTGAAACTTTAATTCATGGTAACACTCACTTGACTTGTGTTTGCGTAATTTACATTTGGCATTTGGCATGCAACACCACTAACACGAAATTGGCATGAACACGGCAGTGCAAACATTTATATAAAATTGTATTATTCAAATAATACTTTATATGTAGTATTGCCGTAATTCAACATTTTAAAATAACAAAATGTGCATATTCCCTATTATCAATGAGGCGCGGTACAGGATTCTTAAATTAGCCCGAGTTTGTCAAGTGTATTTTTCTTTAGATATATTATACATATTTACTCCTTCGGATATTTATATTACATTAAAAGTTTTTATTTTTGATGCTTAAAATAAGATAATAAAACCTACAGAAAAATCCTATTTTCTTAACGTTTACTTCTCCAGATGTTATTATAAAATATCGAACTTCGAAAATTTTATAGACCTTTACTAATTCTTTTATTTTTAAATAAACTATATTTGTGAGGAACACTGCAAAATTTCAAAAATAAATGCAAGACTAATATCGTAAGTTAAAAATCATGAGATCTTATTATATCCTTCAATAACCAATGAAATTTGGTTGCCATATTTCCATACCTGACAAACTTCACCCCATTCCTAAAGCCTACATCGAGACAGGTTTCATAGAAGTGTTATTACGCGAGTGCTGTGGGAGGGTTGCCAGCTGGGCCTTCAGTGACATCCATAACCATTGGCTCCTCTTCCTCCTCTTCAGGGATCTCCAATATTTTGGGTCCATACAGCAGCAGGTATGCGCAATGCCAGTCACCTAAAAGTTAAAAAAGAGTAAATTAAAAATACACATACACTTTTTCTTTGGAAGTAGATTTACAAAAAATTAAATATAAACTAACAAGTATTTCATCATTTGAAGGGCTACTGATGGTAAGCATACCGAAAAAAATTACATGACAGTGGCATCGTAGTAGTAATGGTTTGTTCCTACGGATCGAATAGGGAACTAGTGTAACGCCGTTTCTGTAGGTCCGTGGGTAGGTGTGTCAGTAAGTATCGAATAAGACAAGCGCGTACCTCCTCCGCTGAGCTTGAGCACCTCCTCCTCGGTGACGGGCGACACGGTGTCGTCGTCGCAGCGCAGCCAGCCGTCCCCGCGCGCCACCCACGCCACGTAATGTCCCGAAGACGACGAGCGCCCGCGGTGCGTCAGCACGGCCTGCAGCCGGTAGTAGCCGCTGTTATTGCTGCCGATGTCTGAGGACAGAGAGACAAACTAGTAACTATATATTTTAAAGGATACAATGTATTTTAAGTATATCAAACCTTTTATTAAAAGCATCAGTTATATTCTTGTTTTACATATCAGAGTAAAACACTTGAGCAATAATTAGTTTTAGTGGTTATACAATTGAACCTACAACTTCATATCACTGAGAGGTTTGTATACTGATATCTCCATTAGTAAGTTATATAAAAACATTGTCATAATTCTTATCAACATTCATAATACAATTACCGTTTTCAAACCAATATGGCACTATCCTCTTTTTTTTATTTTCCTTTTTGCTGTCGCCGTGATTTTTATTCTTAGCATTCAAAGACTTTTCGAGGGATGCATCTTCCAATTCCTAAAAATGTATAACAATCTTAGATAATCAAAACACAATAAATAATCACTTTCACTATTACGTCATCTAGTTCAAGAAATAATTTTACCTTAAATTTATTTCTCATAGGAGTCAAACGTTCCTGAAGTTCTGGTGTACAAAGTTCATATACGTCCAATTCTAATGGAAACTTGACATCTTTAAGAATTTTGGCATTTATAGATTCTTTTTCTTTAAAGTAGAAACGCACAAATTGCACCGTTAAATATGCTGGCAGTCGACTGATTTTACTCTAAAAATAAAAATTATTTATTATTCAATGATAAGCATTCATTATCTGAAAATAAGATGAAATTTCTTAATACATACGGTTTTAGTGTAGACCGCATCTCTACCTAAAGTCTCAGACATCTTTGTGATTTGCTCTGCCATTTTCTGTAATTTTTCAAATAGTTAAAAAATAGCTTACTTGTAATTTAATTTGGATATAATTGAAAAAATAATTAACTAGTAAAGGTTGCATTTTTTTTTTTAATAAATCTAATACAATATCCATACTTATATTATTTTAATATTTACTTACAGATCTAAGTCCAGATTGCAGATATTTGACATCCTGTGAGATAAAGCAAGAGAGCTGTAAGAATGACTCATTGGACCGAGTTGGGGGCTCCTCCGCTTCACTACATACTAGCTCTACATCCAATGTACCTCCAAAGTACTGTTCCACAAGGGATTTACTGCAAACATGTGTACATATAGTTGTGGTGAGCTACTATCAACAAAGACTAATTACAGTCTCGTTGGTCTAGGTTATGAGGCCGGAGATCCTAAAGATTTGCATTAATGACCGAACGAACGAATTTGCATTAAGGAGCGAACAATAAAGTTTCAAGAATTGGTTGTTCGAAAACTTTTCAATAGCAGCCCGAAGTCTGGAAATTGGATGAACTGGTAAAATACTCAACCATTTTAGAATTGTTTATACGATCCTGTTGTAAAAGTATATATTACACAAAAGTATTACTATCTCTGTATAGTCGGGTAACAGACACAACTAGCTTAAGCTTGTTCCTTGTATCAATAGTTTACAATTATTTGGCATAATTACATTTTTTTGAAAGTTCGCCTGAATGTCATGAATGAACAAGTAGGTCAAATAAAAGGTGACTTTGTCAAGCATATGAGACAAAATTTGAGTCATCTCTGCACTAGATGGTGAATACTTGGAATCTGTACTGTTAAAACTTATACTATTTTTACTTTATTTATTATTTATTACTCAGTCTTAGAGACTAATAAGTGTAATTACAGCAACAAAAGATATAGATAACTTTTTAGTTCCAAGTTGTTGACATATTTTGCTATGTTTATGGCAAAATAAACATGGTGACCACTTACCATGTTATGAATTAAATATGACTAATCATTTATAATTTTCATTTAATTTGTTACCTATTTGGTTCTGGTGCTATAGAAAGTCTCATCCTTAGAGCTCTCACAATCTCGGTCCAACACTCAGATGCATCTTGCTGGGCTAGCTGGCCACCAGCACCTCGTTCTGCCAGTCGTGGTGCAGCCGCATGTAATGCATTTAGTAATCTAGCAGCTGCAGCAGCACAAGCCCCTGCACCCCCACCCTCTAGAGCACGCATTGTTTCGCTCAATGCAGATGTAAGACCACCAGCAGTTCCTCCCCCGGATGCTGTGTGGATAAATTATTTGTTTAATTACTATTATACATGTATAAAAAAATAATTTGATCAGATGTGGACAGAAATATTATACCAGAGCAAAATTAATGATTAGAACAAATTTGTTTGTTTATGAACTGAACAGTACTCACATGGGTCATATCCGAGTAATGCATTTTTTAATTCAGGTACTGTTTTGAGGCACTGTACTGTAGCATTCATATAACATGTGTTGCCTAAATTAATGAGGCCTTCTGGAAGGTCCAACTAGAAACAAAATGCATGTTCCATTTATTAGATACTGTCATATATCATTCTTTTATCATTAGCAAAATTAAATTTTAATGAAATAACATATTTTATGTAAAAAGTACTTACAGCAGTTGCCAGTTCCGACTCATTCATGTCTTCTACAAAACGAGTCTGTTCAACTGGCGCTGCAGGGACATCTTCCTCTTTACTACCCATAACTAACACCAAAGCATTCTAAAAGTTCACATGTAAATGTATAATAAATAATTTAAAATCATATATATATAAAAATATTAATACAGAAATTATCATGCCTTAAAATATATTTATTTAGAGCTCCACAACTTATTGCGCGGCATAATTATTGATTAAATTACAACCCACCCAAATTTTGGAATATTATCGGACAAAAGAAAAGGAGGAAAGTATCCAAAAAAAATTATTACTATAAATTATAATTTGTGAATACATAACATAAAAGTTTTATAAAATCAAAATAGACATTACAAGCAGTTTGCATTGTCATGTTACAGGATTAAATGCGATGTAAAGCTACCCAGTTAGGAACGTAGATACTACTAAGAACTGGAAATCAATGAATACTCACATTTGAGAGTTTAAAATTTGCCCAACTGTCATCTCTGAGGGTGACACCTTTGCATACTACTTTCTGTCTTTCGGGCTGCACGCCAGTCAGTGCGAAGATTTGAGCCTTGAATACAACAGGTTCATCATCCGTATT
The DNA here is from genome assembly GCA_905220585.2 of Nymphalis polychloros. NCBI lineage: Eukaryota > Metazoa > Arthropoda > Insecta > Lepidoptera > Nymphalidae > Nymphalis > Nymphalis polychloros. Next base: position 9,300,817 of record HG992258.1, on the reverse strand, counting down.
AACTTCGACATCTGGGTACATCTCCTTACCCCACTTTACTTTCACTATATAAAACAAAAATAACATATTTTAAAAGTTCAGGGTCCAAAAGAGTATTATTACTACGGATTTATGATTAAGCAACAATAATATCACTGCAATATTCGAATGCCGGTATATATGGTAAATATCCTTGACATCTTAAAAACGACATTTCATTGTAGTCTGAAGCGAAGAAATTCGATAATTGTTAAGAACTATTCTCGTATAAAAATATGTTTATACAAATTTTACAAAAACATTTTTCTTAGATTCGTAGCAAAATATCGTAACCTCAATTGATTGGAGTGAATAAGCAATTTTTCAAAATAAATAATAAACACAAGTCACCTGAAACTTTCGGCATAATGTTATGTTTTGGTCAGGGCTTCACAAAAAATATTCTAACAGAAGTCAATTAATATCAGTTTTAGTATTAAAATTGGAAAGTCACGATTAAGATTTACTTCGTGTGATTCGATGGCAAACTTGCCTGTCAATTTCTAGTTTGTTTTATCTCCCACAGATAAACTGAAAAAATTGAGTAAAAATTGAATACTTGTATCAGCATAAAATATTAAAATGTATAAAGGTAAATGTCGCATTTCAATTTATTTTGTAATAATATTTGAAATGGAAGTATTTACAAATAATTAGAAACTTTCCTTTTCTAAAATCGTCTTTTTTTTAAAATAATTAGTTAATTTGATTAGTCGTACGTTTATATCAAATATTTGAGTTTACTAAGAAGTTTTCACGAGTTAAGAAAATATTTAAAATTAATTAAATTTTTATAGTATTTTACTAGAATTTAGGTAGATGTTTATCTTTTTTAAAGTAAAATATAACAGTTGATGTGAGGTCTATAAAAATGTAGGTAGGTAGTTACGAATTAAAAATTGCCGAATTATTCCTAATCTAAATAATAATTTGAAGTCTTCGATTTCGTGGAATGCAAAAAAACTTTAAATGAATGTATTGGTTTATACATTAATGTAATTTGAATATAATTCATCGTATATATATGTAGAACTTATATAAGAACTGACAATATTGAAATTGTATGACATACATCTACGAAATTATTTCTTCTAGTAGTGGACCTCAATGTAGCAACAATAGAGTTTAAATCCTGTTTTAAAAGCTTAGAGTATTATAAGTATTAATGAGTGGATCAAAAGATTCATGTGCAATTTCGTAGACGGTTGATATTCTAAATCATTAACATTGTACTTATTACATTTACAATAAAACGAATACATGTGTCTAACACATCAATAAAATATTTATTATTATACACTTCAGAAAAGGTGGAGGCGTTCGATGAACTTTCCTTCGAAGCCTGCGCAAGTGCGCAGACGCAGCCGGCGGCAGTCTTCGTACGAGCGCCGTTAGATATAAACGTGTTACAAGAAAATAAAACAATTTCTTTTCTAATTCTATTATCGCGATACTTTTATAATATGACAAAAAAACAGCTGTTCGTTAAAAAGTGAATTGTGAAGTTAGTGCTTATGTGTAAAAATAATCAATCAAAAGTAATAACTAGTGTAATGATAAACCGATGTGGAGTACTACGGCCAGAGCTTAATGTAAGTTTGCAGGCTTACGTGCTTAGGTTATGATAAGCTCATTATTAGTAATTACTAATAATAAAACAATTGTTTTCTTTTTATAAATGGGAAATTACGTAAATACAAATTAAAGTCATTTTGTAAAAATATATTCATATGTTTTTATCGTTAATCTCAATAACTTACTTAATAGGTACCTATGACTAGCTATTTTAAATTCAGTCCTTTAAATTATTTTTATTCCAACATACGAAGTAGACAAATCGCTATATATTATTTGTATAAGCATGAAAAAATATTTTCCTACTACTCTAAAATATAATAAAAAGATTTGCCTTGCCATGCTTTTGCTGGCAACGACTGATATATTGTTTTAAGTTGCAATTTAAATGTAAAAGTTTAACGCATATTTTTGAAAAGTTTGTTTATAATAACTACTTTTTATCATTTAATTAAAATAAAGTGTTATATTAAATATGGATAGGCCCGGTCGTTTAAACGAATTGCTTAGAATAGAGAAAAATGGTTTTCCAACTTTACTAGTGATTTATTTTTTATTTACGTCTCAACATCTTCAAGGTATAATCTGTTCAAAATTGAATTCATAATTGGCGAAGATATTGGCTACACATTATTTATTTTTATCCTCTCTTCATTTTACACATTGTAGGTATACATGCGTATTGACATATTAATTGAATAATCCTTGATTTATTTCACTCTTATTCCATACTTGCGAGTGGCGTTTTTTCCTACTATTTATTTAAAAAAACAATAATAATAAAATAATATTAAAATTAGTTTTCAAATGCGACGATATTGAAGAGCATACATACAATAAAATGAGGCTGAATGAATCTCCTTCTTTATAAAGTCAGCTAAAAGCTTTATCAAAGATCAATCGTAAGTGTACATCTAATCGATTTATTTAGATTAACAAAATCGTTTCACGGTCAATCGTGAAATTGAATTAGTCTTTTAATTGATCGATTAGCAATGTTAAAATTAATCATATCGTCAAAACACGAATTTTATATATTTTTCAATTACACGCTCTTTTTATGTAGGTACATATGTAAATTTTTGTAATTTATCAAGCTAGCAATTATAAGCTTGCTATATTTTTAAGTTATATAATTGCTCTTAAAAAATAACAAAAAAAATTACTTTAAAATAATTATACCCGAGATTTTTGTAAGATTCCGTAATTGTTAATTATAACGCACTGCTTCGAAAAAAATATTTTTCCAACTTTATTGGTGATTTATTTTTTGTTTACGTGTCAACATCCTCAAGGTGTACTCTATTCAAAATTGAATTTATAATTGGTGAAGATACATATAATAAATTATTTATTTTTATAAAAGTAAAAATAAACTCGTGAAAATTCCACTTCTGGGCAAAGGCTTGCTCATTACATCACGCTGCTGTACTCCGTATTGGTGAATGTTGCAAATGAATGTCATCCGACAATAGCACCAAGATTCACGTATTTTATCAATTAGATTTTATGAAAAAAAAACAATTATAAACATTTAAATCACTATAATAATTATAAATATAAACTCAATTATTTCATTTAGCGAAGACAAGTCGAGTACATCTGTAAATTAGTCAAAATCTTTTCGTAATTTATTTTGAGCCTGAATATCCAGGAAAGCCTGTTGTTATCGTCATTTATGTTTTCTGTCTTATTTATATAACAATCCACTATTTATGTGTTAATTAAGACAATTATCCGACATAGAGCCTACTCATACGTAGCCATGTGGCGTTCCGTCAATACTAAATCTAATCCATAACCAAATCCGAAACCATAGACAATTTAGTACTTTTTAATAATTTGACATGTTTCTAATATGTAAATTACTTTTAATAATAATAGTGTAACTTAATATTGTACACATTATCTGAATAAGTAGTGTAGTTAATACTTTTTGTAGAGAACTTCACGAATTCAAATTTTAAGTTAACTCAAATATTTGTAGGTATTTATTTATAAATGATTGAGATATAAGAATGTAACAATGTACCATTAGGACAAATCATTTGGTATTCGCAGTGCTCGCGATGTTTTGTGTCGGTGTGAAGAATTTATAATGGGTTGTGACTAGCAGGATCGTCTACCTGCCGTTAATATTAGATCGGTATTTGTTGGATATGATTTGATATTACATATATTGCTATAACATAATTATAAGAACGAGATTATATTGTAACTTTAATAAAAAAAGATACTAATATTAAGATAAAATAAAATAAAATGTTAAAGTAACAGCCTATAAGTCACCCACAACTGGGCTCAGGCCTCTCCTTTAGAGGAGAAAATTTGGAACTTATGCTCACGGCTCCAATGCGGATTGAGGGATACACTCGTGGCAGATTTTCATTCGACACGAAATTTTCTTCACAATATTTTCCTATACCGTCAAGCGCGAGACGAATAATAAATACAAATTAAGCATATGAAAATACAGTAGTGCTGGCGTGGGTTTGAACCCGCAATCATCGGTTAAGATTTACGTGTTCTGACTACTGGGACATCTCACGTCAGCTATAGACGATAAAGTTGGTAATTTTTTTAAATTAAAATATATGTTCAAAAATTGTATATTTGAAGGACAAAATTCACCTGAACAAATCATATGGATGGTTTCTTGATAACCAGTTCCGTAATTAACAAGTTTTTAGCCGTCGCAAAACGGTAATTGTTGAAGCAGTACTTTCTCACTTATTAACTGAGACGTACACGACATCTTACAGCGGTTTTTATTGAAAAATATTCCATTATTCACCAGGCAGAGAAACGCGAGATGTTCGTCTAGATCGAACATTCTAAAAAATCTATTATTAATTATTACTTTTATAATCCAAAATTTTAGTTGACTCTACGGTTCTTGCTTCATTCTGTACCAGTTAAGTTTTCAGTCACTAAAATGTTAATTTGAAGTAAATATGACATAAATACACATGACGAAACACGTTCGTTTCAATAATTATTTCATCATTAAGCTTAAAATTAATTGTCTACGGATATTAATTTAAATAAAGATTATGGTTCCATAATTAAATGAACTTGCGTTATAAAATGGTCGTGAATTTAACCATAAAATGTTAATAATTTTTTGCGTTTGTTTAACCAATTACAAATTTATGCTTAAAAAGTGGTTACATAATAAAAAAAAAACTAAAAACATGTTTTTCAACGAAATAAACTGTAACTCTTATTCTTGCATGTACCTAACATTTTTTTCCTGTTTAAATCTTGATGTCTTAATATGAAAACCGGAATTAGTTAAAACATAAATTTTATTACTTTTGGTATTCTGTTGATAGTTGATAAATCTAAGTAAGACTTAAAACGATCGAAAGGCGAACTATATCATAGTTTCTAACTAAGTAATATTTAAAGCTTTTGCAATAAGTACCTAAGTATCGTCGTAATAGTAGTTTCGCTTTGTATTCAATGTTATATATATATATATATATATATATATATATATATATATTAACAATCAATTCCTGTTGTTCGTATATATAATTAAAAGAAGTGCATTATCTATATATCAAAATATGATTTATGTTATAAATTATAGTGGTAAATTCTTAAGTTTCACAGGTCGTTGTCCAGGCGGTCACGGTTCACGCTTCACGGCTTGATATCTAACGCATCTCCCACTAAAATCACATTCTGTATTCATGTCAGCAGACAGATATGCCTTTTTAAAATAAACATAATATGTATAATAATTCGGTAATTTATATATAAATATTTCCTTGTTAAACAATTGCAGGTAACATTTCAACTAAGGATATATCTGGATCGAATTGGATCGATTAATCAAAAACGAAATAAATTTTTAAATTTAACGCAAAAGTCAACCTTTTATCGATTAATAATATTTATTTAAACTGATAATAGGAGGTTTGCGTTATTTACTCAGGGTATTGCGATTTATCGAAGAAATGCTGATAACATTCCTGCTACTATTCTACAGCTAATGGAAATCGAATAGTGAATTTAGTATTTTGAAATATATGTCAATATCATTTTTTGAAAATAGTAAAGCAGAAGCATCTATTTAATCAAATTAATTATTTTTGTACTTTTTACAAGCCCGTCTGGGTAGGTACTTGTAAGGTAACACAATATGTGCTTAGTGTTGTTGATTTGAAGGGCGAGTGAGCCTGTGTGTAACTACAAGTACATGACATCTCAGTTTCCAAGCTTGATGCCTCATTGGCGATATTAAGGATATTTTTTTTATATAATTGTATAAAAATATATTACATGTATTTATTAATTAGATGGAAATCCCATTAATGCAATTATATTTTTTTTAGAATTTTGGTTAGTAGAAAGTTTTTAGATTTAGGCATAGTAACGTACTTATCCAAAATTTAGGTGAAATAAAGATTATTTTCGAGGAAACGAGGCTAAGAACCGGTTAAATCAATAGTGACTTCACAAATTTCTTAACTTTCATACAATAAATATAAAGCTGCGTGGACAACTTGTACAGGTTTCCAGCTAAATTGAAAATACATTATATTGTAGTCATGCGTATATTAGACATCAACGCGCGTTAACACTTTTTTATTTGCTAGAAATCTAATCAGAAACTAAACTAATCAGAACCAGTTTCTTCGGTAGGCCATTTGATATAACTCAAGTCTAAATTAAGTAGTTTTCACATTTGAAATTAAAAAACTTATGAATCCTCGACAAAAAGCCTTTCAAACAGTCACTACATATTTTATACGCAAGGATTCGAGAAAAAAAAATAAAGATAAAACATAAATAGACAGATGTTTGTACACCTGTCGACCCTTTCGTGAAGGTTATTTACACTTGGGTCGAATCGAGTATAATAATGAACCAACAGGATTTGTACCGTAGGAATTTAAAAATTGTATTAGTACTAATGTCACTCAACTTTTGTTGAATAAGGGAAGCATTCCTTTATTCAATATAAATAAATAAATAAATACGGATTTTTTTATATACTATTTTGAATTAAACGTTTGTTTAACGTTTGAACGTTATACATAACCGTGTATTATTATTTAAAACTTATAAAGTTATTTTTAATAATAAATAAAAACAACTGGATACTTTAAATTCCAAAATTGGAATTATTAAATAATTTGAATTTTACACAGCGTTTCGGTAAGTTTATATAAAGTGTACATATTAACTACCATTTAAAATAGCAATATTTCATTATTTAGTTGTTATGAAACTTGTGCGTTCAATTAAACCTTATTTAGCATGTTCATTAAATTACCTTTGAGTATATCTACGTCCACAACTGGAAGCCATTAACGTGTACATTGAGTAGCCGCGCCGACGGCACGCGAACCTCAATTTTTTTCAACAAATTGCCTTTTTGAAATAGTAGAAGTTACTTTCACTCTTAACAACATACTTTTATGGTATATCAATCAATTTTATAAGTTATTAAATAATGTATATACAATATACATATACATCGATGATACATATTCGTACCGAAAAAGAATAGATGAATTGCTATTCATGAACTTTTTAAAATCAAATTAAACTGTACTCAGAAGACTTTATCAAGCAATCTTAAATCAACATTTTATAAGAATTAATGAAATGTAAAGCTATAAATGATATGGGATCAGGTATGTAGCCCAGGCAAGAAGTTCAGTAGTGAAGTACTCTTTTACAAAAAATATAAAACATATTAAATACTATTGTACTTTTTAACTTACTCGAATGTTTTTATAATGATATTTTCTTTTTTTCCAAAGCACTCTTGTAATAGTCAATATAATTTTAGTCTTACGAAAGTAAACTTATAGAGATACTCAATGCCATTCATCAATTATGAAGTATTCGCACTGTTCAATTAAGCTAAAAATTAAATAGATAATTAAGTAGATAAAGTATTTTTTGGTAAGAATTGACTAAAGTGTACTGGATGTTTTTAAATATAAAATATTGTTAAACGAATTAGTATACGTTTAAAAAATATTACGAGTAACGTTTTGTATTAATCGATTGTATATAGAGTAGGTACCTACTTTACGTTTCCTTAATAATGAACATCAACTTATTGAATTCCTAATTTTTAATCTGTTGGAGAAAATAATATATGTCTTTGTTTAGATTGCGGTGCTAACTGTTCAGTAAATAAAGACTAACTAGTCGACAGGCACGCAAATATGGCTACGGTATATTTATTTGCACAAACTATAATTTATTCAATACCATACAGTTTCTGTCTCGTCATTATCTACCTTATTCTTTAAGCGCCATTAAAATGCCTATGTTATGTTTTGAAGTAATACCATAACCTAACCATAATAAAATGTAATTATATTTTATTTTCAAATATTTGATGTTGTAACTCGTTGAAAACTATTGTTATCTTTTAAGTAATTCACTTTAATTTTGTGTGGTTGATTGTACGTCGAACTTACAATATCTAGGCTATAATCAAATTCAAAGGACATCTTTAAATTATTACAGATATATGCAAAACAACACTTTTCAAATCCCTTGAACACTTTATTTTTACATTCGATCCTATCTTATAAAATTTCTAAAACGGTAGCAACAAGCAAGTCCTGGTTACAAGCATGGTGCAAAGGGTACTGGGTGGCGTGTTGTGGGTACGGCGGACAGTCAACCCACGCTACAAGGACGCGCCATTCATAAACTTCTTCGTCACGATCTTGAGCAGTTCAGATACTTTTACTTACATTTGAATAATAAAAATTACACGAATAAAACATTGGTGGTGGTTTAATGGTTCTCGGTACAATATAAGACATATTTGATTTATTTCACATAGTAAATGTGAATTTTACCATGTAAATTCTATAAAAAATATAAATCGAAGGTGTATCTTTCTAAATAAACGGCACACAGATTCCCTTTAAGTCATCCGAAAAGAGCTGATTCCACCACGCAATTTAATATTTCATTTAGAGCCGAGCAGCAATTAACTATAAAAAAATTAGCACGTGACGGCTTAAGAGTGTTTGCCTGAATTTTAACATCTTCAGTTATCATTTTGATCTATCCTCTAGGCCATCTCGGCTTGCCAAAGACATTCAATAAAAAACACAAAGTACAAAACGTTAGTTAATTTGTATAATTGTACAGTAGTCGGAACCGTTTTCTCGACAGTTATTTAGCTTTGTAAGAGCATCGTAATGAGATTATAAGACAATGAGTATACGTTCGATGTCGGGTGCGGCTATGAAGTATATGCACTGAACATTCCGTTAGAGAGGTGATTGACCAGCCGTCACTCTTGTGATAATTATGTCCTTACACTCAGAGCTTTTCTAACGCTTCTTTCTTAAACTTAAAACTGTCTGCAAAAATATATTTTTTATTTATTATTTTGTATAGCTCAGCACTATATATAGATACACGGTTAAAAGTAAAAACATTTTCTACCAGCCTATCTTACATAGTGCTGAAAAGCACATGAGTTTGTAGGTGTGCCATATTTACAGGAAAACAAATAGGTAAATCTATGAAATGCCATTTAAGGCATATTTTATATGTTACTGTTAGAAAAATATAGTTGTATAAGTTCAATGTTCTTTTTTATTATGAAAAGTTTCCTACAATATATAACGATATTATCCATCCAAACTATGATAGAGGTAATGGAGTAATTAAATATTTACAACTACCAAAACTACAAAATAAATTTATTTATAACGGTTGTTAACATTAATAAATTAAATATCACATTAAACCAAATAATAAAATGAATATTTAAATTTCTTATTTTCTATCTTCATTAGGAGATGTTATTGCGGTAAGCTTCCGTCGTATGATTTATGCATATGAAAGCGAAGGTCTTGATCGATGGATTACTTATGGTAAATTAACTTCTTATATAAATGCCTTTTAATGGCAACCGTTATAAATAATTACACGAATGTATCTTCGTTTTTCAAGGTGGTTCAAAATTAAATTAAGATAAGGTTTATTTACATTTAGTTTCTTACAAGCATCTTTGAATAGTAATTTGACAAAATAAATTAGATCTAAAGCTACCATGAAGTCGGAATGCAACACCTCCTATTTATCGAGAATAACAGACAAAAAAAATCGTCAGTAGATAATTTTTTAGGATTTATTAAGTTTATATATTATTCAAACACAGTCATACTTGTATATGTGTTATATATTATTGTAACACATAAAAAGCCGCATTCCCAAATAATTATTTTATCACTTAAAACCTAATCCAATACAGTTAACCAGTTGCAGTGAGCGCAGAGTAGGTCGTCAATATGTACCTAATACAAAGTCATTCATGTCTAGTATCATTCAAATTCCTGGTTGGATTAGAAGTCAAAATTTGGACAAACAGATTTCGAGAAAGTCTGTATAAAATTTTAAATATAAATAATCCTTATAGATTGTAACTGTACATAAAGCTTTATTAACACCTAACAGTTAAAGAATTACAAAAAGTAATAAATTACAGTTGGTAATTTCAAAAGGAACAGCGCCAACATTTTAGACGATAAAAATGAGGTTAACCTGTATTCAATTATAAATAAATGATATTTATATACATAAGAATTATTGATACTGATGGCTGAAATTTGTATATAGAATACAAAATAAAAAACAGCTATTGCAGAAAACAATGATATTGAATATTTTTCATTGGTGATTTATGACCAATGAAAAATATTCAAATTCAAGTGAAGGCTAAAAGATTGCGCAAACAACAACTGTATCACAATACACAAACACTAACTAATTATTTTACTCAGAACAAGCGGAGAAGGACAAGGACACAATGCATTGTTTTGACTGTAACGTTGGTATATGGTGTTTGATATCGTATTTTTATCTTCTCCGGAAACATCGTATTATGATACAATGTTATTGACTTTATTGTTTACGCTTTTAATTATCCACATCGTTTAAGGTGATTGCATTCATTATTATGAATTTTTTTACGTTCAGCGTCAAGACTTATTTCAATATTTGAAATATATAGATACTTGCCTTTCACGCCGCAGGTCGTTTCGATTCCCACCCCAGACATTCGTGTGCATGAGCAAGTCTGTTTGTCCTGAGTCTGGGCGTAATTAGTATTTACAAAAGAAAAGTAGTATAATTATGTGGTATATCAGTTTTCTGGTTTCTATAGGCTCTGCTTAGTTTGGGATCTATTGGCCTTGTCTGAATAACGTCCCAGGATATTATTATTAATTAAATCGGTATTTATAAGTATATTTGGGTTACTCCAGGGTGAAGTATTTCTGTTATATTAAAGAGAATGTTTGGACCTTACCAGGACGCTGCCTCATTGCGGCCCGGTGGCTATAAATATGTGGACAATTGATGCGAGACGTACCTAACTTTGGCGAAATTTTCGAAATTTATTATTATTGTCGTGTATTGTGTTATATTTCACACTCAGTGTTTGCCCTGATTTGAAGTAGTGATCTTTAAATAATTTCTGAGTATATAAGAAATATCGGATTTATTATTTTTTCAAAATAACTGGTTAGTTATATAATACATACATATAAAAATATATACAAAAAACAATAATAACTTACCTGCGCTGTACCGATAATTTAAAAATTATTTGATGTGGCACTATATTTGATTATATTAAATTCATCCGCTTGATCAGGTACAACACTTCGCATATAAATACATGGCATTTGATATTTATTATAATTTGCCACATATATTTTGTATTTTGAGTATAAAAAAGTCGTTCTAATTTAAAATGACAGGTTCTCAAGCAAATATTGTCCAAGCACTAACAAGAGCTGTTTTTGGAGTATTATTTTTTATTTATTTCAATATTAAACCTGTGTGTGTAAATATATTTTGTATTAATATTTACTATATGTATATTAATTTATCTTTTATTGTAACTTATTAGTATTATATAAAATCCTGGTAAGCGAAATAGATTCGAAATTATAATTTATACCTCTAAAAAATTCATTTAAGAATTACTAAATCATTTTGTTGTCAGATCATTACATTTAAAAAAAAAACTATTGTTTATTATAAAATAACATTCCTGTAAAGATGGGAATTTTTAATCCATAATGAAATACGTTTCATGAAAGTGCTCATTTCTTGTAGAATAACGCTTTTACTTTTTGTTTAACTGTACATAAAGCTTTATTAACACCTAACAGTATAAGTAATTCGATTTCAATTTCTCGACCACAATAAGTGAATAAAATAGTGGTCGTATCGATTTACGGTCAGCGAATCGAATCGATGCAGAAACCTATGCAGATGTCGATCATAAATATAGAAGGCAGACGTGTAACTTTACACTGCACCTACTTTGTCGTAATTACACTTTTAAATCACCTCGCTTGATTGATTATAACGACTCATGAGTTTTGCGCAAGTAGTTCAATCTGTCAGTTTTTTTTTTATTGAATTCATTTTTCTTCTACATTATTTATAAATCTCGAACAGGAACTGACTGTAAGTCATTAGGAACATACTCTAATACTGTAAGGAAAATATGCTGTTATTTCTGCGTTTAGTTTAATATGAGTCTCATATTCCGTTAAGTTTCGACACAGTTAATAGTTTTCATAATTTATCACACCTATTGACCAGGACCTAGTATTGCAAAACATCTCAAAGACAAGCCATTAGCATAGATGTATTTATGTACTTATAATTTTCACCTAGTTAAATTTACATTAAATTAATTTATAATAGTTGCGATAAATTACGGAACCTTACTTGTGAGCCAATCACAAAAATACATTCTTATTAATCATTGAAATGTTGCCAGCGGAAAAAAACTATTCATTCATTTCCATAATCTCAAATACCTACTTCTTGTTAGACGATATATTTCGATAATAGATGTTCTCGCGTTAGAAAGCTCGAGTCATTCGGTAAAAATGTACGCCGCTACTAGCAAAGAACACATCTTCGCCGGCTGCTGTACCTACATTGTTAAACTATATGCTGTTTGTCAGATGATTATTTATAAAGATTGTCTTATATACAAATAAGTAAAATATACATTTTTTAACGTTACGGTATAGTATAAGCATTTGTTTATAAAATAATTATGTATTTTGTATGTCGTAAGGATAATGGCTACAATATTATAATTATTATAGCCATTCTTGCCACCGTTTCTAGCATTCACGATTTGTACAGTAAAAAATTATAGTTTTATCTAATATGTAGAGCATATTTGCATTTACGCGTTTTTATATCTTGCCCATCCATTTTTTTTTAATTTTAAATCTGCGGTATTATTAGCACTCCAAATAAGTGTTAAAATTATAATTTGAATTTAATAAACGCGAACAATTATATTGTAGGTAGCAGTTACACATGTATATTCTATTAGAATATGATAAATGTACATATAGTATTATATACTAACAGAGAAACAATTGAAGAAGGCAGCAATAAATATTCGTTGATTACAACTAATTCAAACGTTATTTGGGGACTACAACTCAATTTTGAGAACTTACACAGCTAAACTCACGATCAGTGCGACGACGTCGCACGCCATTCATTGCGTCGCTGCTTCCGGTAACGACCATTGCCCATTATTTTAGTTGGTCTTAAAAAAGCTTGTAGGAAACACGTTTGAAACTACGAACGTCATAGTTTTGTTTATATATGTAGTTAGGTACTAGAGCAACGCCTTATGATGTACGAATTACAATCTTAAGATAGCTCTTCATCGGTCGTACCTAATTCAAAATTAGGCACTCAAAAATATTTGAATAAAGTAAATATAATAAAGGGTCATCAGGATTTAAAAATAGAACTCAGTATATGATTCAACGTTTTCTCTATTTATTACTTTTAACACCGTCGTAATAACGACGTAAATGACGATTATCAAGATAACAATATAATACCAGGGTCAGAGGGATAAATAAGCCTTTGATTGGAACTGATTATATATGGGCAAGTAATATATATTTTTTTTAACTTGAGAAATTATATAGGATTTTCCAATAGGGACGCTTGAACTTTGACAGCAGATTGCGGCCATGTTGTTTGAGTGACAGTTGTCAAATGCAGTGTGTTATATTCATTCCGTCCTCCCAAACCACCATGGCAGGTTACAGTGTCGAGCAGCACGTGCAAATCATAAAATTGTTTTATGAAAATGGGTCTTCAGTTCGAGCAACGTTCCGCGCACTTCGCCCGTTTTACGGTCGCGATGATCGTCCTGCCGAGTCGACTATCCGTCGATTGGAGGACAAATTCGAGTCAACCGGGTCAGTTAACAATCAGCCGGTTCCCGTGCGTCAACGTAACGCGAGATCTGCCGAGAATATCGCCGCTGTGCGCGACAGTGTCCTCGAAAACCCGCGGCAGTCAATTCCGCGTCGCGCACAGGAACTCGGCCTTTCGCAGACGACAACTTGGCGAATTTTGCGTTGTGACTTGAGCCTGCACCCGTACAAGATCCAGCTGACCCAAGAGCTCAAGGTTAATGACCATAGACAGCGCCGTGTGTTCGCTGACTGGGCATTAGAGCAGTTGGAAGTTGACGCCGATTTTGGCAAAAAAATCATCTTCAGCGACGAGGCGCATTTTTGGATGAATGGCTATGTCAACAAGCAAAATTGCCGTATTTGGGACGAGAGCAATCCACACGAGGTTCACCAAGTGGCAATGCACCCGCAGAAAGTGACTGTTTGGTGCGGATTTTGGGCCGGAGGCGTGATTGGTCCGTATTTTTTCGAAAACGATAATGGTGTGGCCGTCACCGTCAATGGTGAGCGATACCGGTCAATGATAACCAACTTCTTTTGGCCTGAAATCGAGAATATGGATCTGGACAACATGTGGTTTCAACAGGACGGCGCTACGTGCCACACAGCACACGCTACGATGGAAGTTCTGCACGAGCAATTTCTGGACATGGTCATCTCGCGCGGAGGCGACGTGAACTGGCCACCGAGATCGTGCGATTTGACCCTGCTGGACTTTTTCTTGTGGGGTTTTCTTAAGTCGCAGGTCTATGCCAACAAGCCGCAAACCACCGATGCCCTCAAAGTCAACATACGCCACGCCATCGATCAAATACAGCCCGATTTGTGCGCCAGAGTCATCGAAAATTGGACCTTTCGTGTGCGCGCCACCAACCGAAGCCGTGGCGGTCATTTGAATGATGTCATATTCCATACATAATGGGGTCGATAGACCTTCCAAATAAAAAATTTCGCAAATATCTCTCCTACATGTATTTTTTTTTGCATTTCAAAGATCAAGCGCCCTTAATGGAAAACCCTATACCTTAGTAGTAATTCAAAAAAATATATTTTTAAAACTGAATAAAAAATAAAAGAGATTATAGTTATTTAATTATGTTAACTCTTTTCCTAGTTATTGTTATTGATCAGATAAATGATGAATCTGGGTTATTCAAAAGGTAAGTGAACTAACTCTTGAGAATGAGATCTGAGGGAAATCCGGAAGCAGACGAGTGCGCGGGCAACTATCTGTAATATCACAAGATAGAAGAACAAATGTCTAATTCGTTACATGAAATAGCTTTTTGTATTAAGATATAAAAGTTACGTAGCTTAGTCCAAATGAAATATTTATCTATACTAATTAATGGCGAGACTTGTTTTGTAATGCCTGTCTAAAAAAATATTAAACCGATGCACATAAAACATATTTTAGAAGATCCCATTTGGAAAAGGTTTTTGTATATAATATTATCCGTTTCGCAGTATTACACGCATTAAATATAGACGCGAGAATTACATGTTCTTTTTACTATATAAACAATGTATGTAAGTAAAATTACCTTAATTATGATCGCCATTTATCATTTTAATAATTACGGAGCGAGATCACAGATTCTCTTTAATGTTTACAAACACAAATCGACATTGATTAAACGCATACGCGGTATTCTAATAGTATCTTCGTCGGCTTGCTCTAAATTAAAATTTGTTGAACTAAAATTCAACTGTTTGCATTTACACTTTTTTACATTCTGCTTAACTTTTTATTTTAAGTTACGTGTTATTAATATTTGTACAAATAACCTAAACCCTATTTTACTTATAGAAAATATAACGTTAGTCATAAAAATGTTAATAGCCACTTTATTTTTGTTAAATGTTATTATTTAGCCGAATAAAATTATTTGAAATTTTCCACGAATTTAGTTTTACATGAGGATCGTATACACCTTCATTAGAATATAAAATATGTATAGTCGTTAACCGATTTTCAAACGAATGTTTTATAAATTGCTGTTTTTGCATAAATCCATTGAATATGCGGATTTTTAAAACAATAAAATATCATTAGTTTAATTAACGGCTGCATGTCGAATAAGCTTTCACTTTATGCCTACCTATATAATACATATTTGTTTGTTCTCTATTTGTTGCCAAAAAGTTGCTTATAATAAGTACCTAATTATATATCTACTAGATATAAGGCCGCTGACCCGGAGTTCCTAGGTTCAATTCCCAGGTCGGGCCTATAAAAGTTATTGGGTTTTTCTGTCAGAAAATTCTCAGTAGCAGCCCGGAGTCTGGAAGTTGGAAGTGTGTACACTCCCGTGTCTCGGAAAGCACGTAATGCCGTTGGTCCTGCGCCTGAACTCTTTCCGGTCGTGTCGGATTGCCGTCCCATCGGATTATGAAAGCTAGGGAATAGAGAGTGCACCTGTGATTGCGCACATACTTGTGCACTATAATATCTCCTGCGCAGTTGGCTAGTCTTTCTTGAGATTGGCCGCCGTGACCGAAATCCGTCAGGAGGACATTATTAAATATTATTTTAAGCTACGTTAGGTAAAATTAAATATATCAATAATAAAAGTAAGTAATAAGGAAAAAATAAATGTTTTTATAAGTTGTATTAGAGCATAAATTTGGAAAAATAATTACGTAATTGAAAACAAACATTTTTGCACGTATGGTTTAAAACCGTCACGTGTCTTCCACCTTATTTACCATTCTAACGTGGGTTTTCGGTCACTACATAGCATTAATAATCTTAGTGACCTTCTCGGTAGCAATGTGCTCAAAATTTATAATACAATTATTAAGAATTCTAAACTGGCTTAGTGCAGTTTCACAATAACAAAACAAATTATATAGATATGTATTAATAATTAATTAGTGTCTACAACAAGGAGCATTTATTTATTTGTAATATCAGAAAAAAAAAATCGTATCTATTGTATATGATTTTTTTGTTGACCAATGTATGAGTAATTTTACTAGTTTTCGCCATTGTACCAATGTTTTTCAATTTTATACATTTTTATGTATATATCACTGATGTAAAACTATTTACACCGATAAAATAATACATTCATGCATAAAATGAATACGATATGGCCACGTATTAAAAAAAGTCATTATTAGATACAACTGAACCTAAAACATGAAAATGAATGACTTGACCCTTAACACAAGTTATTTATAGAGTATGAAAGTAACATAAAAACCTATCTGATGAAGCTTAGCAAGCGATTGTATCTTGACATAATCGGAATAACTCATCACTTCGCATGATGATGCAGAATCCGAGCTGAGAGAAACGCGACTTCGAAAGTAAAATTATCAAGATAGAAGATTCATCCTCGTTCCGGTATTGATTTTACTGTAGTAGCCATATTTTTGCGGCCTTATTGTAAATCTAGCTTTTTAACAAATAAATGGTATAATAAAGCAATTATATAATAATTTCAAAAATTAATGTAATGTATGGGTTTTCGGTCACTACATAGCATTAATAATCTTAGTGACCTTCTCGGTAGCAATGTGCTCAAAATTTATAATACAATTATTAAGAATTCTAAACTGGCTTAGTGCAGTTTCACAATAACAAAACAAATTATATAGATATGTATTAATAATTAATTAGTGTCTACAACAAGGAGCATTTATTTATTTGTAATATCAGAAAAAAAAAATCGTATCTATTGTATATGATTTTTTTGTTGACCAATGTATGAGTAATTTTACTAGTTTTCGCCATTGTACCAATGTTTTTCAATTTTATACATTTTTATGTATATATCACTGATGTAAAACTATTTACACCGATAAAATAATACATTCATGCATAAAATGAATACGATATGGCCACGTATTAAAAAAAGTCATTATTAGATACAACTGAACCTAAAACATGAAAATGAATGACTTGACCCTTAACACAAGTTATTTATAGAGTATGAAAGTAACATAAAAACCTATCTGATGAAGCTTAGCAAGCGATTGTATCTTGACATAATCGGAATAACTCATCACTTCGCATGATGATGCAGAATCCGAGCTGAGAGAAACGCGACTTACTGTAGCTTACCTAAGTTTAAAAATAATTAAATAATGTGAACAACAGTCGTGAAAGCGGGTTTAAATAATAAAAAACTATGTTTTTAAATGATATAGACTAGATAACTAAACATTTGGTCACCTCAAATACTATCTTAGACACAAACTTAATACCCATTATACTTGTGTTGAATGGCGTTTATCAATAAATCTTCTGTTGTCGATTTTATTCTGATATGCATAATTAATAATACCTACCGTCTTAGTTGTTGTATTAGAAATTGATAACAGAAGTTTAAAAAAGTCCATTAAATTGCAAGTATCTATGAAAACAATGTTTATTTTTGCCTCTAAAAATATTTTCATAGTCTATTTATAACTGTATATCGCATGTATAAATCAATTTACTAACCGGTGAAAGGAAAAAGATAAATATATTGCAAAAGAAATGTAACACTTTTTCGTTATTAGTAAATCACTTTCTAAAAAAATAAAAATACTAAAAATAAGGAAAACTTCATATTATTGGACAAACAATCTAAAATAAAACTCCTTAGATACTACTGGTTAGAAAAAGTAGATAAAATATGATAAATTATTAAATAAAAAAATATAAAAATATATTCTACTGATTAGATATGGTAAATTATAAAAACTCACCCTGCATCTGTCTGAAAGCGATAAAATCAAAAACTACTGAACAGTTTGCGCCGACGAACGGATTGATTCATGAGGAGGATTTATATATACTAATATAATATTATAAAGAAAAAAAAGATTTGATTTTTTGTTAGTTTGTTTGTTACGATTTAAATAAAAACTACTCGACCGGTTTTAAAAATTGGATCATCTTTACGATATTAGTATAGAAGTATAGATTAAGGGCCCTATTACATTTCAACCGTAATTTTTTCATTAAACGGTAAACTTCGGTGTTCGTATTCTTAGAAACTAAACGACTTTGAAATTTTGAACTTATTGAAAAATGAAGAACAGTTATTAGTATAAATCACAACGGCCTCAATTTTTTTTTATTTGGGCTTAGCTTTTTATGCAAAGTCAAAATTCCAAAAGCAAGTTTTGCGTAAAATGCGCGAATGAAATTTTTTAAGTTCTTAGATAGATTTTGTTGTTGTTGGTTTTGTATAAATGCTTTATGTATATTAAGATATAAATGACATTTATATGTAAGACCTTTCCCGTCTAGCATGAAGCCGGAACAGGTAGCAAGTACATATAAGGGGTAATTTTAGCAGAAAGAATGTTAATTTTTATTCTAAGCACGTATTTCTATCATTTTATCTAAATCAGGGCATTGCGATCAGCTCAATGTTTTAAACAGGTGCTTGAAAACAGGTTGCGCGAATGTCTCGTACAAGCAAACAACTGCTGTTCAACTCGAGTATAAATTTATTACCGTAGTAAATGTGCTAAGTTCATTTATATTCATAATTAAATATAATTTATGTTATATTATTGTTATTTCCATTTATTTATTCATAATTTCGTTCCTCAGTGAATAATGAATTAAAAAGACGTACATATTTTAATAAAAGTATCAATAATATGTAAATTCTAGCTAATACATTTTAGAAATGAATCAATAAACAGTTAGATTTTAGTGAAACCGCCAGACACTGGTCTACTTTAAATATCACCATCAACTTTTTGGTTAACAATGCAACTATAAATTAATTGTTTTTGTTACTTTATGCTACATTAAATGCAAACGCAATTTTTTAACGGCTTAAAAATACTTCACTCTTCTGTTTTTTAGAAACAGTAAGCAATTGTAATCAGTTTTTATTGGAATACCTTTTTTTAGTGGGGTACCTATCTTATCTATAAACATATAGGAAGATACAATATATAAAACTTTAAGGTACCATTTTTATATACAGTACAGTACAGTAATAGCCTGTGAATGTTCCACTGCTGGGCTACGGCCTCTTCTCCTCATATTGAGGAGAAGGTTTTGGAGTTTATTCCACCACGCTGCTCCAATGCAGGTTGGTGGAATATACATGTGATAGAATTTCAGTGAAATTTGACAAATGCAGGTTTCCTCACGATGTGTTCCTTCACCATCAAGCACGAGATGAATTATAATCACAAATTAAGCACATGAAAATTCAGTAGTGCTTGCCCGGGCTTGAACGATCATCGGTTAAGATTCACGCGATCTTACCACTCTTTTATTTTTTGGCTTTTTATATACAATTATTTATTTCAAATTGTTATTTTTATTTTCATTGTGAGGCGGTGAAGGCTTATGTCTATTTAATGGATAATTTAAATATTTACTAATGTCCATCTAATTTCAGAGACAAAATCGTCATCACTAATGTGCGGTGGGGGAACGCGGATGTTGCGAAGATGCGCGAGGAGGAGCTGGAGGTGGCGCTTAAGGTGGTGATAGTGGGCGACGGCGGGGTCGGCAAGTCCAGCATGATCCAACGTTACTGCCGCGGGACATTCACGCGAGATTATAAGAAGACCATCGGGGTTGATTTCCTTGAACGACAGATTGAGTTAGTCTTTGTTATATGTATATATTAAAATTAAGTTAAATTATTTGTTCAGAAATCTGAATTTGAGTTATTTATTTTTATGAACGTCATATCGAATCTTTGATATGAAGAAATTAATAAGCTAAAATAGAAAAGTATATATATATTACCATAAACCAATTAATATATAATACAGCGGTGGAAACCACTTAACATCAGTTGGCCCATTTGCCAGACCGTCTACCTACATTAAATAAAAAAATAAACCCAAAAAAAACACATCAACGGAGATTGTACATTGTATTTACGTCTTATGTCCTTAATATGAAGGTTTCTCTGAATTGATAACTAAGTTTCTATGAAGGCATGCATTTAATGCACCTTTAATAATATTGAAGGTACTTGATGCAATTTTAAAGACATTATCGTAAGGATAGTGACTAAACCAGTATTAATATAATATAGAAATATTGTTGAAACACTCAACAAGAAGTTAGGTCGTGATAATATAGAAAACATTAATCTTTTTGATAGAGGCTCTAGGAGCGTTAAAGGCTATGAAGAAACCTACATTGATAAATTTAATTACACCATTACATAACTATACATTTTCATGAGTGGTAGGGCTTCGATACCACCCGTCATACAACCACCAAAGCAATTCGTATTGACGTGTCTCGTTTTGAAGGGTGAATAAGCTAGTGTAAAAAGAAGCACAATTAAGATCTCAATCTCAATCTCGAATGGTTGGCGAAGTGTTTATAGTGTTAAGAATATTAAATAGTTATTCGTTTCAGTACCATGTATATATACGATGTTACTATATATTATAATATAAAGTAACGTTTGTTTTTTACAATATACAGATAACAGATTATTTATATTGCTAAAAATAAAAAAGTAAGTAGGTACCAGGGAATCTAAAGACTGGCCACAGCAGTGTTATTTAGAAAAAGAATAGCCGAGATTACTTGCAAATTGTGCACTTGCACTTGATGGTAGAGCTTTGTGCAAGCTCGTCTGGGTAGGTACCACCCACTCATCAGATATTCTACCGCAAAACAGCAGTACTTGGTATTGTTGTGTTCCGGTTTGAAGGGTAAGTGAGCCAGTGTAATTACAGGCACAAGGGACATACTATCTTAGTTCCCAAGGTTGGTGGCGCATTGGTGATGTAAGCGATGGTTAACATGTCTTACAATGCTATTGTCTATGAGCGTTGGTGACCACTTACCATCAGGTGGCCCATACGCTCGTCTGCCTACCTATACAAAAAAAAAAAAAAAAAAACAAATATACTCATGTGTTAGTATATAAACTTCATACACGTTTATTTATTCTTCAGTATCGATGGCGAGGAGGTCCGGCTGATGTTGTGGGACACGGCTGGGCAAGAGGAATTCGACGCGATCACCAAGGCATACTATCGAGGCGCACACGCCTGCGTACTCGCCTTCTCCACCACCGACCGAGACTCCTTCCTTGCACTGCATTCATGGAAACTCAAGGTAATTAAAAAGTAATATATATGTCAAAGTTTACTGATTCACGAATAGAAAGATCTTTTATGAATATCGGTAAAAAAGATATGTATAACAGAATTTATATTTTTTTGCTAACTTGGTTGCACTGTAGGCATCTTATTTTTTTCCAGTTTCAGATTGTAATATTATCTTATATCCATATGCTGTTAAATGTTAAAAAAATAACACGATTTCCAATGTTGCTCTGTAACGAATGTATACGAAAATTAGTATATACCTATAAATAATAAAAAAAAAAATGCAGTGACATTTTTAAATATTGTGATATACACTAGTCGCGGTACTATTATATTATATTCTTTATTTTGGACATTGTAAATTCTTTAATTACATGTAATGTCCATACAACGTTCGTGAGAGTTATTAGGGTTCCGTACCCAAAGGGAAAAATGGGAACCCTACTACTAAGACTCCGCTGTCCGTCCGTCCGTCTGTCCGTTTGTCAACAGGCTGTATCTCATGAACCGTGATAGTTAGACAATTGAAATTTTCACAGATGATGTATTTCTGTTGCCGACAACAAATACTAAAAAGAGAATAAAATGATTTTTTGCCGTTTTTATAGATAATGGTACGGAACCCTTCACGTGCGAGTCCGACTCGCACTTGGCCGGTTTTCTTATGATTTGTCGCCGATATTACTTCGCTAAAATTGCTTACAAATAATATTTAAAATATTCATAACTTTATATTATGACCTAATAAGAACGTAGATAATTATTTTTATTATGCAGCGAGACTCTTATATCCTTATTTCTATTTATAATTTGATGATATTAAAATATAAAATAAATATCTAAATTCGATAATAAAGACTACAACAGATAAACTATGTCACGACCCGCGGCGCACTTTCCGCTACACTACGCTGTAATCTAAAACATGTATATCGCATACATAAATTCAACGAAATGCTCATATTTCTATAGTGCTTCTGTACCTATATTTGAATCCGGTGCGTCGTCATAAATAATTGCGAAATATTCAGCAAGATGGCTCGCTGGTTGTACGGGTTTTTTACGATATTTATCTTCGTTTCGACCGATGTGACCTGTATCAAGAATGTCGAAAGCGAGGACCAGTGCATCGATTACTACAAAACTGGTGAGAACTTCGATTTAAACCTGTTAGCTGGTGACTGGTACGCGGTGTATTATTGGCCACCGATACAGAGAAGAAGGAGTAGTTGTGAAGTGATCAAGTTTCAAAAGGCGAATCAATCCGGATTAGAACCTGGTTGTGAAAATATTTTACCGACACAAGACGCGATTTTGAAGTCCAGTTATAAGAATAATTCAGGCAAACAAAAGAATGTGTATTATTATGGCGAAGAGGAAGTTAAACATCAAATACGTTCTTGCAATCTTGTGTCCAAATACATATTTATAAAGGTGGACGATGACTACGTGATGGGAATCAATTGTTCGTCAGGTGGCAGAGGGATTCTACTCGCAAAAAATAAACCCACGAATGAGGAAGTACAGGACGTCGTAGAAGATATAGACATTATGACAGGCCGTCAAGGAAGCCCGGACTGTCCTCTCGCTCGTTAAATTAATCGTAGTTGTTAATACTATATACATTAACTAAATATATACATATATTATAATATTCATATTATATTCAGTTAGCTCTCTTATACATTATATAAAATGCTAAAATTACCTAGGATGTTTTTATTTTAATACAAATTGATCAATAAAGTTTTTTATTGAATTACTACTTTCTATTTATTACCCATTATAACTTTTTAATTTTTAAATCTTTAAATGCAAGAAAAAGTTAAATAATTTTATCACTCTTTTAAATTTATATCGGTATAAATATATATCAATTTAATTTAAATAACCAGTATAATTAAATGAAACGGAGTATCCGTTATTCCACGCTTTCTATCATCTCTCATAATAATTTTAATATAATATATTTCAAAATGCAAATACTATGGTAAATTTCAATTTAAAAATATATTATTATTTATAACACATAAATATTAAATCAAGTAAGCAGTTATACAGGCAATTCAGACAATATTATTCATTAGCAGTACTTATTAATAAATCCCAATTGCGATTGAGCAACAAATGAACAAGCCCTTCTGTCACAACTAGCAAAAAAAATGTAGTGTAAAATGTTCTTATATCATCTTCTTCGAAAGCTGATTTTTTCATGATTACATAAGTGTATTGTTAAATACAATGTTCAATATAAAAATGTATTTTCAGGTGGAGAATGAATGCGGAGAGATTCCTACAATAATAGTCCAGAACAAAATTGATCTCATGGATCAGTGCGTCGTAGGGCCGTTAGTATTACTTTTTTTTATATATAAGTAAAAATAAAAAACGCAATCCCAACCTCTGAATGAACCAATCTCGAAATCAACTTCCTCTATATGCATCCAAAAATTTGATAAGTGATAACTGTAACGGAACCGTGTTGACGTGTTGATTATACTTTGTCTATTGTCAGACTAAGTACTTATATTTTTAGCTCGCATCTGCTTTTATAAAAATAAATGCATCAAATCTAATCCATTTTAAAGTTAAATTAATAAATACTTAAAAGGTAATTGAAAAAATGTATCAGTAATATTATCAATATTAAAAGTCACACAGCTCCATTACATTATTCAATATATTTCATATCATTTCCACTCGATTTATTAAAAAAATTACGTTTTAAGACCCGTTACTTTTAATTGTATTTATATCTCCACGTGTTATCCTTATTTTTGGTGTATTCTATCTATATCATTAATTTATTTTAATCAGGGGCGTAGCTTGCCCTTGATGGGCTCTGTATCAAAATTTGGTAGGGGACCCTTCTTCCTAGCTGTGACTTGCGTCCTTGATACATTGATATTATATGTAGTTTGTTTTCTGTTTTTTTTATTTAGTTTTTTGCTATTTTTTTACCAATTTCCCCATGGAATAGGTATAAAATGACATCCTTATATAAAGATTAACATTTTTACGACACCTCCGGTGGCCAATACGCAAACCCCCAGCTCGCGAATTCAGCGCCTTGATCGTCAACGAGTTAAACTAGCTATTCAAATTTATTTTTCAAATGTGTATAATATTTTCATTTTTTCCCGGGAAAATAGCGTACCGCCTTAGAGTTCGAGTGAGGTTTCTGTTTACACGGGTTCGGGGCCCCTGTAGCTACGGGCCCCCGTATATTTGATACGTCAGTAGCTACTCTCCTGATTTTAATGTACTAATGTAAAATTTACTCTATTATTATTGTCGTAATTTTTTTTTAATAGGTTTTTGGGCTTGTTTCCTGTCACGCTACCCATTTTGTATGAGTGTGTTGTTCTTGGTTTATCTCTCCTCTTGAGTAAGAAGTAACATTTAGTTTACCTCTGCATATACGCTAAAAAACCAGCTCTTTTAAAACTCGGCAGGGATCTTTAGTTATTTCGGTTTACCTCTGGATAAAACTAATTTTGAATGTGCAGTGATGAAGCGGAACTGGTAGCGCGAGCACTAGGCTGCCGGCTCATGCGGGCGTCGGTAAAGGAGGACGTGAACGTTGGGGCTGTGTTCCGGGCACTCGCCGCGCGCTGTCTCGCCGATACGCGCCGCGAGCACGCCGAAACGCCACCCGTCTGCGTTGCACCCGTTATAGGTATTTCAATTTTTTCGTTATAGGTATTTCAATCCTACAGCAGTGCTAAGATTTAATTATATCTTTTTTTTTTTTTTTTGACGCTGGGAAAACGCATGACGCGTTTCCCCCCACGGGAACAGTGGGGGGGGGGTATGTGGGGCTCGCCATATGTCCAAGGCACCGAGAGTGCCCCGGTCATCGGAATACCCACTAAAAACCCAGCGGTACCCTTCCCGTCTTAACGGGAGCGCCACGGGATCGCTTGCGCATGCTACCGTGACGCTCCGACGGCCGGCCCGCCTATGCGGGCCTCCATTCACTAGGGAGGGATCCCACGGTACTGGGAACCCCCCTAGTCCCGGCGGCGCCTATTGTGGCAGGGGGAGAAGGTGCGCAAAGCGCCGCTTTCTTCTCCCCAGTCTTTTGCGGCGGAGCGGGTCTGCAGCGGCATCTTACCAGCCAGGTCAGAGACCATCTCTGACCAGCACCCCTCGCTTCCGAGCATCGCATTGATGATGCTCGGCAAGGAGAGGTCTCCGCCAACAACCGCCGCCAGGGAATGCCTCTGGGGCCCCCACGCGGCACACTCCGTCAGGGTGTGATGCGCCGTGTCGAATGGCGCACCACACTCGTGGCAGGAGGGTGACACCTCCCGCCGCGCTATCTCGTGCAGGTACTTACCGAAGCATTCGTGTCCGGTAAGCACCTGCGTCAGCCTGAACGAGAGCGTGCCTCGTTTCCTTCGGACCCAGCGACTCAAGTGGGGACGTACCGCCTCCACTGTCGCCAGGCCCGCCGTGGGGGACCTGAGGTCCTCCTCCCATCGGGTGATCAGGGCTTGCTGGGCTAGAGCCCTGATCCGCCCGACTTCCGCCGACCCTGGACGGTCGCCGCGTTCCCTCGCCTCGGCCCGAAAGCGGTACACCTTCGCGAGCACTTCCGCCTGGAGCTCCCAGGGCGGATCGCCCGCGAGGAGGGTCGCCGCTGTCCACGACACCGTACGATAACCCCTAATCGCCCTCACCGCTATGACCCTCTGCGGTTTTCGCAGGAGGGCCCGGTTTGAAGCGGTGAGTGCGTCCACCCAAATCGGGGCACCGTACAGTGCCATCGACCTCACTACGCGAGCATAGAGGCGCCGGCATAGCGATCCCGGTCCTCCCACGTTGGGTAGGAGGCGGCCTAAGGCAGCGGCGGCATTGACGAGCTTCGGGCCGAGTTGCACGAAATGCTGCCCGAAGCTCCAACGCCCGTCCAGGATCAGGCCCAGATACTTCATCTGGGCCCGCACCTCGATCACCGTCCCGTGGACGGTGATACTCGCCCCTCGTGGGGGGCCCCTCCGTGGACCGTGGAAGAGGAGGGCCTCCGTTTTGGATATGGAGACCCTCAAGCCCAGCATCTCCATCCGGTCCACGGTCAGGGTTGTTCCGACTTCGGCCAGGCGGGCCGCCTCCCGAAAGTCCCGCCCCGTCGCAGTGATGATTTAATTATATCTGTATTATACAATAATATTCCATAATAATAATATTTCGTCTACAAATAATTAATACTTTTCAGGTACTTTTACAAACCATAACAGCAACGGCACGATCCTGCTGCGGCCGACAAAACATCGGCCCGGCGGTAAGAAAAAGAATGTGCTAAAAAGCGCGTGTCGGATACTGTAAACATATTATAAACAGACATTTTTAGATATAGTTAATATAAATAAATCCCCCTTCATTAAGGAAAAAAAGGAATTGTGTATATAAGATGTCCTGTTTTAAATTAAATTAATAAACCGATTTATTGTTAACAAATTGATTAAAAATGTAAATTATAAGATCGATTTATTGTAACAAGAATATCACGTATATAATAAAAAAGCACAAAATATAGAGTAGTGGTCGTGATGTAATTGTTAACTCGAAATGTAACATAAAATTAATACAGATGCTTTGATGTGTTTAGTTTTGTACATAATCTGTACGTATAGATAAGCAGCCATGTAAAAGTTGATTTTGAGTAATTTTAACTATAATATTTTATTTTAAGCTATTTATAAAAAAAATCCAATATCGAAAAATAATGTGATGACTAATTACTAACACTTCAGTTTATCTATATTCAAAAATAAACTAAAACTAAATTTCATTATATTTATATCTTACCGTTTTAATGTAAATATATTTGTGCTGAAATTAAAGAGAATAAATTTAAAATTGTTCTTTCTTTTTCTGTATATATATTATTCATAAGTTAAACAAAAAATCTATAAAAGATCATAATTTTTTTATGGAATTATATGAACACACTATAGATGCGTTCGTATAAGTAATTATTTTAAATATTTACAGTTTATCTTGTGTTTCTTTGCTCATCACAAGTTTTTTTTTTTTTTTTGCAATGAATTCTTAAAAAATAAAAATATTCGTCATTGAGGAAAATTCATGAATAAAACAAAAGACGTGATTAAACATTTATAATAGCACTTTAATATTTAACATAAAACTATGATCGGTACCGTGTAACAGATAACAGAATATAATAATAATTATAAATCTTCCTCATTATTATCACTGAGCATGTTTCTTTTTTAAAACATTTTATTATTTCGTCAACGATACAAAGGGTAATATTACCGTCAAAAGTTTCATATTACAATAACACTTTTTGTTATTATCTATATGGCGATTGGCGACACTGACAGTAGCAATATTTACATACCTTTTAATTTTTTACTTGTTTACTGTTCGTAATTTACGTAACTAAATCTGTTATCTAGGAAATTTATTTACGGAATAATTTTTTTTTAGCTATAGGTCTAGTAATTATTTATAGGTACTTACAATTACGAGACATATTACCCTTATATCAGAACTATTGTTAAAATATTATGAAACAAACCTTTCAGGGTTCAGGGACTCTTGTTTTTGCTTATCAAAATCGATTTGAATGTAGATAGTTTCCATGGAACATTTAAATTACCTACGTAATTGGTGCTTGGTCTTGTAACTGTTACGAATATTACGATTAAAAATATGTTAATGTGGTGGGAATCACGTGCTATGCTAAACGCACACATGCAAAACGATGTTCGCACACAATCACATAAGGGGCCATTCATTTATTACGTAATAGTTCGAATTTTACTAGCTTTTGACCCCCTCCCCCGCCTAAATAAGAAAAAATAAGAATAGGCCGACCCCTAATATTTATTACGTAAGAATTTAAAAGAAAAAATGAATATACGCTTGGTTGGTTTTGCTGTTACGAGTGTCGTTTTCCTCGTAAAAATGAGAAGATGAGCTTTTTTTTCGCCTGCAAATGACCATGTTGCTTTTTGCGTATATTTGTGATCTTACGTAAGAACTAACAAGACTCACTCCCACCTCCTTGTAAGAAAAAATAAGACATGGTCGACCCCCCTCCCCCCTAAATCGTCTTACGTAATAAATGAATGGCCCCTAAGCTATAATAACTATATTAAATCTTAGGTCTTTTGTCGCAAAGTATTTGATACAATTTACATTTTTTTACACATTTCATTATGGCGTTATCCTAGAGTTATTTTTTTATACATTTTAATGTAAATAATAAAGGACGAACTATTAAATGAATGAAATTGCGTACATTTAGAACTTAATAAAAGCACTGAAATGTCTGATTTTGTTTACACATTGTACTGAACAAATCGAACATATTGCTGGCTGTTGTGATACGAATCATTTACATTAAGAATTAATTTCCTGTGCAAATTATATATGATTATTAGAATAGCGAATACCTAGAATCGTTTTTTTAATAATGTTCTTAATTAAGCTGAAATAAAAATATCCTGGTTTGCATTAAAACTATTCTATGGTAAAAAAATATAAATTTTAATTTTACTGAACCCATCAAAATTTACAGAGAAATTATTATTAATATGTTACCATGTAAGTATCCGATATGTCATTATTTTAAAAAAAATGCTTATTTTCTTTAAAAATAAGTTTAAAGTAATAAAATAGACGTTCAGGAACATTTCCTACACATAAAACTAATATTTTATAATGTGCAATAATGTAAAAAAGAATTATTATAAATATTTCTTTAAGTAGAAAAGTAATCACAGTATCGAAGAAAACTGAAGTGTAAACTAATGTTTTTTTTTTCTTTTTAAATAATACCAAATTACAATAAAAACTTAAAGTAAAATTAAAACAACTTCTTTATAAACATTAAAAGAAACTTTAATGATATTACGTTAAAAACGTTTAGAAAGGTTCATTTCAAACCTACTAGTACTTCAAATACACATATTATGTATTATAATATGTAAAATACCAATGTTCCAATCAAATTAAAAATATATATATATTAATTGAAAAAAATATATTAGTTTGAATTATCCATTACAAACAGATGATTGATATCCAATATAATAATTAGCAGAATATAACAAAAATTTAGTTAATATTATTTTTTGGTTAAATTTCAAAGACACCTTGCTTATAATTAAGGCTGTACAAAATGTCTATACTTATATTATAGAAAATCAGAAGTCACAAAATTAAAAACAAAAGAATAATTTAAGCATAACATTAGTTTAGGGGAAGTCCCTTTATATATCACTTCTAAAGTGATCTGCCATTTACTCAATTTTTTAAGTTAATATATTAACTGTGGTGCAATTCTCATCAGTCTCAGATCAGTTATATCATTAGTCATAATGCCGTCTCTATCTTTATAGATAACATCGCATATTTTATGTTATATTGATTTGATATTAAAAAACAAAATTGCAAACTTTAGTTTTTATTTATCATCGAGTCTAACTCATGTACATATGTTGTCAAATCAAAAATAACTTGAGGCAAACCTTGTAATTCCTTACATTTGTTCTAAATTTAACAATGGACTGAAATATTAATTTTAATTTCGAATTTGCCAATCAAATAAGAATGTCCACAGTGTTGAATACATCGATAAAAACTATTTAATATGTTTTAGTCATTCACATTAAATAAGTATTCTATTTTCAAATGTCAAACATTGCTACTAGAATCTGTTACCTTTGATGATAATTGCCAGATCATCCTTAAGAACAATTAAAAAAACAGATAATTTGAAATAGTTTATAGCATCCTAGCATTTATAATTAATATCACGTTATCAAGATCAAAATTTCACTCCCTTGAAAATATAATTTTACATACAAGTTTTTATTAATTTATATATTTAAATTTCCTTAACCTTTCCTCGTATAAATTTATTGTTACACATAGTAAAAAAAAATATTAAAATCTCCTGCCATTCTACCATAGAGTACAGAGCAGAAAATATTTCGTACAATAACTTTTAGTTATTTTGACCACCACATTAATAACTTTAAGATGAATATAAATCATCAGAAAAGTTTTTTTTTTTTATAAAATTAACATTAACATAGCTTGAAGTATGAAGTTTGAATCGACGATCGACGAAATCGAATTGTTCGTACTTTTATTAACTTTGCGAAAATGTTTATAATAATCAAGCTTGTGATTTTGTTGCTGCTAGTGCAATGCGTTAATGTGGATATGCCCTAATTTTAATTATTTAATGATTATTTAAAATAACCAGGAATAGTACGGTATAAACTATGTATGGGCCTTTGAAATTATAAAGTATTTAGTTTTACCTCTTTATTTTAACTGGCTACCCTTAGAACTGTAAAAACTATAATTACTTTCAGTCTATTGTGCGTGTTATGCAAAATCGATGCAAGGCCAAATTAATAAAATTAGAATAATATGTAGGTATGAAATGAACTATTTCAAATGTTTAAGTACAATTTTTTATACTTTCAATATGTGAAAAAAATAAATGCAATAGCTTTAATAATATAACCAAGTGTGTAGCTCATTGAATCTTGCTGTCAAAATCTTCTTTCACAGATAACAAATTTAAAGGCACATCCACACCAGTCCACAATTGAAATGAAGCTGGCAATAAAATTAGCACTCATATTATGTGGAAATTGTCGAACATATCTCTCACTCACGAGTATGACGTCACGTTAAGCTTCGCAAAGTATTCCAGAAGGCCCTGAAGACGTTTCTTGATTCGTTTCTGGTCATCGAGCGTGCAGCCGAGTATAGCGGTCTCGAAGTTTCTATCGGTTCCACTGCACGGATCCGGCTGAGAAGTACACGCGTTCATGTACGTCTGACAGCGCGTGTGCGCGGCCACTGTGTCTTCGTGCACTGACATTACTAGTTGGTCTATGAACATGTTCACCTGGAAATTAAAAAAAAATATATATAATGGTTTTTATTATTATGTATGTATTTATTTTTTTATAATCTGTATTGTACTATTAAACAATTATGCATATGATTAAAAAAAATTACAACAGTTAGAAGGTAGTCACGAGATAATAGATTCCTCTACTAATAGATACCTCATGTTTAATATTTTGTTTTGTTTCGAATTCAAAGTGAGCGGGGGAGGTACGAGTGCAGCATAATTGATATGTTGATAATATAAATTACTAATTATCGCCTTCACGGATTTCTGTTTTCCCTAAAGGTTGACTGGCACAGCCTTCAGGCATTAAGTCTTTTGTTCCAACTACATATTGTGGAGGTCAATCAAGTTTTTAAATTAATAAATAATTGGCATTCTCGATTGGCAGGTCACGATTTGTTATTATATGTTGGTAGTAAACATAGAGTAACGTTAAAAATCGATACTGATGCATATTTTAAATAGAACGATAACTTATTGTGTTTACTTTTAATAATTATAGGTAATATTTTATGTACATAAAAACTAAAGGAGTAACGTATAAACAAGAACTTATTAAGGGCCTATTTAACAATCAATCTGAGAGTATTTCGTTTCGAATCGACTACTGATTTGAGTATTTACGGAACAGGGCTTTAAAGAAAGGTCATATTATAAATGTAAATAAAAAAATGTACAACCAAAATACAATATGTATATTATAATTGCATTAAATTCATTGCATACATTATTAACGCGAAACGCGGTAATGTATTATGCATAAAGTGTTGTGAGAAAGACATTTTTTTTCTTGCAGTGCCATTAAAAGCTTTATTTCAATTTACTGCAAATAATGTATTTTATTCAGAGAATCAGATTGCGTCACCACGGCTATATGTTTGTTCGAAAATCGTACAGTGAGTTATATCAGTGCAAATGCATTGATGAGTGGTGAGCATTTATCGTCTTCTATGAGATATCTATGCTTCTATGGCACTCGGTGGTAGGGCTTTGTGCAAGCTCGCCTGGATATTCATCAGATATTCTACCGCAAAACAGCAGTACTTGGTATTATTGTGTTCCGGTTTGAAGGGTGATTGAGCCAGTGTAATTACAGGCACAAGGGACATAACATCTTATTTCCCAAGGTTGGTGGCGCATTGGCGACGTAAGCGATGGTTAACATCTCTTACAATGCCAATGTCTATGGGCGTTATGACCACTTACCATCAGGTGGCCAATATGCTCGCCGCCTTCTTATGACATAAAAAAATCTATGGTAATGTACTGTACCTGATGCAGAGCCTCTTCCTGCTGCGAGTCGCGGTCCGTGCGCACGGCCACCTCGACGGTCATGGCGCGCGCCAGGATGCGCTCCGCATACCGCTTTATATCGTCTTGGTCACCTGCACGCAATTCTTTAATTATATCAACGTATACCTGCACGTATATAGAATTCAATAATTTATAATTACGTCGTATGGAAAATGTTTAATCTTATACAAATAATTGTTATTTATTAAAATATGTATCGAATATTCCGTTATAGTAAACTAATCAAAATAAACAATCTAGACTATTTTTTTTCCACGATTTATTGGTGGCATTAAAAATCGTGTACCTCAGAAGATTATCTTATATTATGTAATGTACTTATATATTACAAGTGTATTTATTGTCTTGTATTGATCCAATTATAAATGTAACATAATTATACCAGGGCTCACCATGGTGATAAATGGGACAATATCATTAATTGTTACTTAACATACGTTGGATAATCCGAAATAGTGACCAATGTCGGTTTTATATAACAGTAGGTATATGGGCATTTTAGCACAAATAATTTTATTATTTCATTAAATGATTTGACAAATGGTAAAATGGTACATTTTATTCAAGTCTACTTAGGCCCTTTTAGCACCAGTCCACTGGTAGGTTTATTTATTTATTTATTTAACACTTTAGTACACAACATATAAATAATACAGAGTAAAAGGAAACAGTGAATCAACAAATGGTGCGAAAAGGCGGTCTTATCGCTTATAGAGATCTCTCAAAGACAACCTTTGTTGAAAGGAGCTTTGTAAGAGAACAGGCAAGTGCATATAAAAAGGAGAATCAATATTTAATGAGAAAAATTTTAATAAAACATATACATATATGTATATAATTATAAAATATAAATTTAAATATAGATTATTATAAACTACATACTATTTCATACATACATACACACATACATATATTTTTTTTAAGCTTGTAAGGTTACTTGCACAATGCCTCAAGAGCTCAAAGGTATTATGACCTGGCGATTTGGGTCATTGGTTCAATATTGGAACAACAATTTACATAAAATATGTTTAAGAGGCCTTAAATAAAATGATCATACCTACTCTTAACGCAAGCCTGACAATAAGGCTATTAGTAATTCCTTGAAAGCAGACATTTTTAGAAGGTATCGTTAATAAATATATATATATTGATTGCAAGTAATAATTACAGTCAGAGATATCGGCTAAAAGTTCCGAATGCTTGACGCTGTCAAGAGTAGATAGCAGGGAATCTCGCTCCTCCTCGATCCGCACTGTGTCCCGGCGTAATCGCTCCACACGCATCTCGACTTGGTCCAACACAGCTATCAATCTGGTATATGGTCAAACCTTGTTAGTATATAAAATTATAAACATAGTAAAGAGTAACTAATGGATCCAATGTGGTGGTTTGCTTTACATTTAATCTTTATATACGTTAGAAATTTTATTTATGTACCTCATTCATTATATTTAATAATTACATGTTTTTATATTTTATTCAATTTAAAAAATATATAATCGGTTTCAGAACGTCATTGGTATTGGGTATGATCTTATACACAGGACTATCAACAACAGTAGTGGGGGTAAGTCGGTTTAATGGTTGCGCTGTTCTGTTCAATTTACGGCCGCCAGAGGCATGACGATAGATGGGTGTGCTGTGCAACGAAGACAGAATAGCATTTTGTCTCTTTTTCTATCACACGTTACGCATGGGTACCGCGTGTCACTTAACCGGCATGTGACCGCACCCATCGAT
This sequence comes from Nymphalis polychloros, assembly GCA_905220585.2. NCBI lineage: Eukaryota > Metazoa > Arthropoda > Insecta > Lepidoptera > Nymphalidae > Nymphalis > Nymphalis polychloros. Next base: position 9,265,936 of record HG992258.1, on the reverse strand, counting down.
AGCAACGACGTACAGCGGCGTTGACGCAAAATAAAAGTTATGACACGATCGTACCAATCTCTCACCCCTAAAATTGGGCTCTGTTGTAAGACCTGTATACAAGACCGTGGTTAGTGATAAAGGTAAAAAATAGTCTTTCCCGCGCTTTTTATAAAAAGCGGACTGAAGGTCTGTCATCGAATTAACGAAATATGATATTATGTTAGATTTATAAATATCTCAGATGTTTAATTATATTAAAAATAACAACAAGTAAATTGTATTGTTGTATTTATTATATATAAAAGGATAACTAACTGACATATTAACGGACAGGCCAAATTACTGGGGGCTAGCACCATGACAATTTAGATTTACGGGTTCCTTTTACACAGTATATTAACATTAAGAAAGGATTTTTGAAAATCTAACCCATTAGTTGATAAAGGGAATGAAAGTTATGAAAATCCTTCATTTTTGAAGAAAGATTGGATATTACTACTTAGCAATTCTGTATTATGACGCAAGCGAAGCAAGTAAAGCGCTAGTATAATTATAAATTGACAGATTTTAGGGATTTGTGTTTTGACTTTGTACATTATGTTGGGTATTTAAATTATTACATATTTGCACTTGATTGATTTTATCAAAAACGTAATAAAACAATTACTGTCCTCTTCTTACGAATGTGAATTGACTGACGATAGAAAGAGCCAAATAGCTGTGTAATCCACTAACTATGTAACGTAACACTTTATATTTCAATTACCATAAAAATACAACAGCGGCAATTATTTTGAACAGGCACTATATTCTATATTTGGTTAAAAGATAAACATTGATGACATTGATGCAGTTACGATGTTTGTATCAAATAGCAATTGTACTCTTAATCTTATCTCCCAAAACACACGCAGTATCAACTGTTATTCATCTAGTTCCATTAAATTATCTGGGCATTTGTTATTTTCTCTGAATGCTGGCTTGGTTCTACTAAATATTTTTCTGATGTTTTAAACTATAATTATGTTACTAATAATTCTTCCAAAATAGAGTGAATATTATACAAAGGTAGACTATCAATTTCATTTATTTTATTCCGTTGTAAGCTGAAACTCGACCTATTTATTATTAGTTTCGACAGATTTGCATCTATCATGATCATGGGTCATTATGGCATTTAAAACCTGATCATATAAAATGATAAACACTAAAATTTATAACAAACTTTTGTTTGAATACTGTTTATTGCCCACTACTCACTAGTTACAGTTTAGAACAGTCGATACACTAATGTCATATTGGATGGAGCATGGAAACGCAATCCAACTGCAAGTGCAAATGTACATTTCCTTTATTTTTAACTCATAATCCATTAAATTTCTCATCATAACATTGTTTCTAACCACATATTGAAATGCTTGTAATAAGGAAGCCTATGTATCTTTATGCAAATATTTAAACTTCATTACAATAAAATACCTTGATACCTTATTTTATTTTAATTTAAATAAATAAAACAGTGTATTACTGATTTTTTTTTTTTTAAGTTAAGTGAATAACACGACAGCTTTTTCATATTCAGTAGCAAAAAATGTGTACAGTTCTCACAAAGAACAATAAGAATGTAAATTATTATGAATCATTAATTGTTTGCACATTATTATGGACTTAACAGCTTGTGATGATTGCTGTATGGTATTTTATAACCTTAATAAATGAGAAGTTTAATAATAATTTAAATACAATGGTAAGTTTTTGTTAAACTAATAATTTGTTTGTCCATCTGTACATTATTAACAAATGTACATGGAAAATATAGCTACTTAATTATTAAATTGTGTATCAAAGTTAATTAGTGTAAACACAAAGCTGATAATGGAGGTTTCAGAAAAAGAGACCAGAAGAGATTACAAAGGAAACTAAATACCATTTAACTGTTTACTTAATACTTTATAGGGCCGATCTCGAAATACTAAACTATAATGAAAGTATAAAAGTATACATTTCAATACCCAAGATTGATTTTATTTTAAAAACAGGCAATAAAAATTCAAACTATGTGAAGACTGGACCTGGCATAAAATTGCGTGTCAGCAACTTTTTTTTTAATGTGGACTATACACGAACTGCTTTTGGTAGTAGCGTGGGCGATATACATTTATTTTTATAATTACAGATCTAGTTTACCTTATTTGGTTTCGCTACCTATGAAATCTTTAAGGCGCAACATAATGTATTAAGTTCAAATCGCAGTAAGAGCCTCAAATTTTTGTATATAAATATCAAAAGATTTACCTGTCTTTCGGTGCCTGTGTTCCAAGAGCCGTAGTTTCATCAATAAGTGGTAACCGAGATCCTTCAGCAATGGAATACACGTCTACTTCCATTGTTTGGGCAATATCCGCTTCAGATGTAGCCAGATTTAACAACTTTATTGTCCAAAGAAAACTTAATCAAAAAGGTGTTTTTGTAAGAACGTATTTTTTTTCGCAAATCGAATGGAATACAATGAAGTAAAATGTAAATTGTGAATAGGTATGTGTCAGTGATTGTCAAATGTCAATGTCACAGTTTCTGTCATACCATATAGGCTAAAGCTGTCATTTAAATTTTTCACTTTTTTTATTCATTGTATAAATTCAAAAGGTTGATTTAATTAATGTCGAAAACGACAATTTTATATAAATATACAGAGGCAGATTGCAAAATATAATAATAATTTGAAAATAAAATATTGATAGCTTAAAACTTGTAATTTTAAATAATCAAATATTTAATAATACATTTTAAAAAGTAGTATTTTATACGTTGCCTTTTTTCATTTTCATTATTATACTAATAATAAATTTCTTCTAATACGAATTTCAAAATTTATATTCAAAATCATTCATGCAAATATTGTTTCAATGTAGATAATTTATATGCTGTAGTTTATATGGAGAAGACTATCTGGACTCCAGGCTATAGTACTTTACTACTTTACTTTCGCTCAAATGGTTTTTATAATAATGCATATTATATTTTGTATAATTTAGTATCATAAATTCGTTAGTATAAAAATGAAACTATGTAATATAACTTACATTTTTTATTTTAATCTCTTACTCATATTACAAAGCTTTATAAGAAATAATAAAGAGGTGGTTATATTAGAATGGCAACTATATTATATGAATTTAACTTATTTTATTTAAATAGTTATAGACTAATCCAAATTAACAAAGGTAAACTTTATTGAGAAACTAAATGAATCTCCTATTAAATACGACACATGTGTAAATTGGATAGTACAGAGTTTTTTTACAATACCTAATAAAGTGAGTAAAGGTTACAAAAATAACTACTATTCTTATATATTCTATAATTTTATGAAAAAGAATATTGTAACAAAAAATTAAATATTGCAATAACATATGGACGGTAGCAAAATCAGCTAAACATGATGGATGAATTTTAAAAAGAAAACTCTGTTCTATCTTTTCATAAATAAATAAAATATTTAATAATCTAACAATAACAAAATATCTAATAATCTATACTTTTATCACATTTAAAATAATTTATTTTTAATAATAATGTTTCTACATAATTTTATTTATTACATTCACTAAATATTGTAAGGTCATACCAGTATTTTTACCATTGTAACAGATTCATTATATTAAATAATAATACAGTGGAAAGTTGACTTACATATTAGATTTAAAATGCATATTATTGAAGAATTGGTTTAGATCACATTTAACATCTCATTACTGATCTATAAACGTTGACATTACATTTACAACAAAAAAATATTATACAAGTGACATTGTATATAATGTTTCTATATATTATAATCATTCGTTAGAATATTATTCAACACAAATGTTAAGGTACATTTCAAATACATAAGACTTAGTACATTTACTTTACGACTATCTTATTATTATCATATATAGTTATTGCATGTAAAAATTGTCGTCTATAAATAATCGTAACGATCTTGACATCTTTTATGATGTTTATTTGTCATTCGAACTGGCGTCAGCTCGATTTATAAATTGATATTATAATTGATGTGATATTTAATTTAAACACAAAGATATTTAGATTTGCATCGTCAATCTCATGTAGCTACAATCACGACTCGACACTTGCTTAGCAATACTCTTTCTCATGTTTATTCTCTCACTAAGCATGGCGTAAAGAGACTCAAAGAAATGTACTTTTACATGGTAATAATTTGTAATCTTCTTCCATACTTCTTACTTATGGTATAGGTAGGCGGACGGGCATATGGGCCACCTGATGGTAAGTGCCCATGCCCATAGACATTGGCATTGTAAGAGATGTTAACCATCGCTTACAATGCCAATGCGCCACCAACCTTGGGAACTAAGATGTTATGTCCCTTGTGCGTGTAATTACACTGACTCACTCACCCTTCAAACCGGAACACAACAATACCAAGTACTGCTGTTTTGCGGTAGAATATCTGATGAGTGGGTGGTACCTACCCAGACGAGCTTGCATAAAGCTCTACCACCGAGTAATTTTGTTTAATAAATTGTAATATATTTGTATTGTGGGTATATAAATCTTTTACATTAAGTTATCATCAAACTCAAAGTTTTAAATAATATTTGTCAAAATTAACATAATTTAATATATTAAAATAAAAATAGTTGAGAATACTCAAGTAACATTTTGTGTTAGGCATAATATTATATGGTGCAAAACATGCTCCCGTCCTGTTCACTTGTTCGTAAATCTCGCCTTTTATGCTGATGTTACGGTACTTACTAAACAGGCTGAGTAAGCTAATAAGCGCCTATGAAAATTAAGAAGACTAATGGCCTATAACGGTGGATGTATGTATATTTTGTTATTGTACATGGTTTAAAAAAAGATTTTATTTTTAATTTTGGACGCATTGACTTCAATCTTAATATTTCTAATGGAACAGTAACACATGGGAAGTGTCTCATAATTAATACGACATACCTTAACTACAGTTGCCTTAAATGTCTTCATTAAGTCAAATAATAATTTATGCCTTATGTAATATGTGTGGGTAATACCGCGATAGAATCACTTTCCATTCCATTCGCTTATCCTTCCATTTTCGAACACCAGGCATTTCCTCGGCAAAGGAACTAAAGTTCCACGTTTAACAATCCCCATATCTTCTCCTGGGTAATACTGAAAGTGGTAACATTTAATTTTACAAAATATACACCCATGTAAAAGGATAAATAATAAAAATAATCTTACCTGACACTGTGACACAAACTTTAGCACATCTGATCTTATAAACTCGTTGTCTTCTTTTACTTTGTCTAACCTGCAAAATAATTATATATATAATGGGAATAACTAATACGAATAAGTCCAATGGTTTTGCAAAAAAAAAACAACATACAATTCTGGCTTCGCTATCTTTTCAACAATACTGCGACACACTTTTTCACAAAGAGCTTCATCAAACAGTGGAATGCCGAATTGAAGATCTAAAATTGTCCATTTCTGGAAAAAAATAATTAAATTATTAAGAACCTTTAAATGTAAACATAAAAAATAAATTAAAACAACACGCACTTCAGGTTTGCACGTTTCATCATCGGAATAATTATGCGCCGTGTCAACACCGCTGTCGCCCTCGGTCGTGATCTCCGTCAACTTATCGGACAACTGTGTGAACATTGATATGGATTCTTCGACGGGACTAAACAGATCGTTCATCTGGTCCTGTTTGTTGATATTATCTCTTACGTTAGCGGGCGCTTGGATTGGAATTAAGTCATCTAAAACAGACTCATTGCTTCTGGAATCTTCGATGGAATGTTTCTCTTTCAAGTCGTCAATACTGGTCGAGGAATGTAGGGGTACAAAATCGTCGCTGCTCGCGATCGATTCTTTGCTTTGATGAGTTTCAATGTTGAGACTGTCGAGTTCTTCGCAGAGTAATTTCCCGCCCTCAGCGCTCGTGAAGCCGTTGGCTGGCGAGCTCGTCTTGCTGTCTCCGGTGGGCGTGACTGCGAAATGAGACTCTATAGGCGACTGTAGTCGACTGTTTATAGCCTTCGTGTATTCCGTCATTTCTTTCGCGGAATCGTTGGAAGATATCGATATTTCACTGACTGGCTTTGCTATCCCGCAAGTGTCTTTTTTCTTTCTCGGCGTTACTGTAAAATAGCAATTATAATAAAAATACGGTATCTTATTTATTAACTATTTCTAAAAATACAATAATAAGGAATTAAAAATAGAGATCAAAATAGTGTGTATAGCTGATAGAATTTGATGTATTTAGATGTTGTTATCTTGATGGTTTCAATATAAATGAATATTTTATTCATGTGAAGTATACATAATATAAGATTTGAAATTAAATTATTTAATTTTAAAATTTGTATTCGGAATCAAAAATTACGACATTTATATAAAAGATAGGCTAAAACTTCATATGACATGAACCCTCAAGGCCTGCGGTCCTATCAGCTAGCCTCTAGAATTCAGACCATAAAGTTTGTATCTTTGGATAACTACTATAGTAATTGCAAACGAATACTGAAAGTCGATATCCGATACGTATATATCGTGTACGCACCGAGCTGCACAGCCGCGGGCGGGTGCGCACAGCCCAGGTCGGGCACGCCGATGTCGGCCAGCGTCACGTAGCCCGCCGAGCGACTCAGACGCAGGCGCCGCAGCAGCCGCCGTAGACCCGCGTGCTTCCGCCACAGGCTCTGCAACTCTAAGAGAGGTAGCGAACTATCAGCGGCGTAACTAACTTTTCCTTCCATTTCGTTTCTTATGAAATCGTGGACTGTAGAGCGTTGGACGAGAAGTCGGCTCGTCGCCATTAGACACCTGGTCATTAGCCGGTGTCGGAATTTTAAAGCGACATGAGAGATATTAATTAACTTTTGGGTGTTAGGGAGGAACAGGGTGTAAAATTCCTCATCCACCATTGAAAAGGGAGGATCCTCCGACCAGACGGGTGTTCGTCTGGTGGGCTACCGCCCAAAAGTTTTTCGTATGCGGCGAGATAGATGTCGCTACAAACTTATTAATTAATTTAGATTAAATTAGCGTTAAAATAAAAACGTGTTCAGCCGAGACTAACCGTCTCCGTCATCGGAGGAGGGCGGGAAGGACAAGTGCGCGACGACGGGCGGCGCGCGCACGCCGGCCGCCTGCAGCAGCACGGGCCCGCGCCGCAGCGCTGAGTTGGCGCCCGCCAGCGCCGCCGCCGCCGGCAGCGCCGCCGACTCCGACTCCGCGCCCCACCACGACACCGCCAGCCGCGAGAACCCCAGCAGCGAGCGCGGGATGCCGCGCAGGACCGTGCCTGCGGACCCGTCGGTGTACCTCAGTGGATCTCGCCCCGAACTTCGAGCCCGCACAATCGAGCACCACTGAGTTTCGGTGTGCTCGAGCGCGACGGCGAAGGAAAACATCGTGAGCAAACCGGTACGTGTCGGTCGATATTATGTTAGTCGCTCGAAACTAGCTCCTCAAAAGGAAAGCAGGCCTGAGCCTAGCTACATTTACGTCGTGCTACTTAACTTCTCTGTCACGGAGACGGAGAAGCGAAACGAACGGGGATCGTCACCTTTGGTGAGCAGCAGCGTGGGCGGCCCGTAGCCGGCGAGATGGTAGAGGTAGAGGCGCATCCAGGGCGAGGCGGCCTCGGGCGGCGCGGGGCCCACGTGCGGCAGCGCGCCCGCCGCCGCGCCCGCGCGCGCCTCGCGGCCCAGCGGCGCCGTCGACACCGCCAGCCTGCGGGGACGTTGTTACGACACATCGCTAACGATCGACGAAGTACCGAGCAAAATGCAGACAGCTCAGAGATCTATTGGTTCAATATAAATATGATTGTCCCTTTACGGAATATGCCCTTAGAAAAATACCTATTACAATTCGTTGTAATTATTTTGGGCCGTTAAATGGAATGATCTATAGTTTGGTATCACAATCGATAAGATTTTGTTTAATGAATAAATTAGTAGCATACCTATATTTAGTGGCCAGTAGCCGTGCCCGAGCTGGAGCGTCGAGCGCGTGAAGCGCTTCACAGCGGAGAAGGTCTAGTGGCCGTAAGCTAGGTCGCAACGTACGCAACGCTGTACGTAAACACGCTGCAGCGGCCAAGTACCGCCTCGCTTCACCTTCGATCTCTGGATCCCCGACCACCTGGGCGAAATTAAAATATTTATTTAAAAAAATCATAAACAACTTTAAAAATAAAACTATATTAATTGTAAACGCACCTTATCCAATTCCATAAGCAAACTGTCCAAACTTTCGTCGCACAATTTTCCGACTTCAAACAGTGTCACTGCATGACTTTTAAGATCCTGAAAAAAATAAAATATATGTATGACAGTTATTGCGTCGTTATAACCGATATTACAAGTTAACTGTATACGAACCGGTGATAAATTTCCCATCATAAGGTAAGCCGCTAAAGTGGAATCAAAGAGAACGGCAACTCTTTGACCGCTGCTACTTGTAGCTGACTCGGATATTTCTGATGTCTGTAGAATGTAGAAAAGGAAGAAAATAACTACACATTATTTCATAACCAATAGAAATGGTCTGGTAGCTGATGATATAAGGGTAAAGTCTGTTTGGATCGTTGGTTAGCTTATAAAACAGCAGATCCCGATGTCATGGGTCTAACGGGTTGGAAGAATAAGTTGGGCAAATTTTTGTTTTTATTTCTGTCTGCAAATTCTCAGTAGAAGCCTGATTGTTGATTGCGTCATAGGTCTAACGGGTTGGAAGAATAAGTTGGGCAAATTTTTTGTTTTTATTTCTGTCTAAAAATTCTCAGTAGAAGCCTGATTGTTGATTGCGTCATGGGTCTAACGGGTTGGAAGAATAAGTTGGGCAAATTTTTTGTTTTTATTTCTGTCTAAAAATTCTCAGTAGAAACCTGATTGTTGATTTCACATAATATTTCTTAATTTTTTTTATAAATATATATCATTTGTTCAGGTGACTGACATAATATATTATGTCTTCATTGCACACAACATAAACTAACATTTTACTGAAACGGTATTTTAATTTTTAGAGCCTATACCTGTTTCGAAGTAGATGGCATATCTTTGATAAGTACGGGTTCCATCTGCAGGTCTTCATCCATGTTAGTGCCAAAAGTTAATGGAGCTATTTGTCTATACCTGCAATCAAATTATAAGCAATTATAATTATGTCAATACAATGTTGATGTTATTCAAATTGAATCGAAGATGAGATGAGATAGTTTTCTTTCAAAGTTAAAATCAAAAATAAACTTTTTTTTCAAGTATTTTTTATATAAAATATTTTTATTATTATACATCACGTTTTCGACGTGAAAACATATAAATCGATGAACGCCGGCTGCACACACAAAAAAGCATGACTCATTGTAACGTTCCACCTGAGCCGAGAGTGCAAGCGAGAGCGCGGAACAAGCGATAGAGAGGCTTTCTCTCTTCCACTCCATCGGCTGATGAGTCCGAGTATTATCGTCCGTAAGCCGACTTACGTTAACCGACAGACAACCATTTGTTTATTTTTTATAACATACTAGCTGTGCCCGCTGTTTCACTCCCGTATAATTAGTAAAAATATAATGATATTTTTGCTAATTATACGATGAATAGAACCTTCCTCGATAAGAGGACTATACAACACAAAAATATTTTCTTTAATTCGAATCAGTAGTTCCTGAGACTAGCCGGATCAAACAAACAAACTCTTCAGCTTTATACATTAGTATAGATTAGTATAGTTAAGTAAAGTCAATTAGGACAAGGTATCAAATGATTGTCGGCGAGTGTAAGCGGTCGTCGACGGTGTAGGTACGCACGGCTGGTGCGAGTGCGTGGTGACGGCGCGTGCCCAGCTGGCGTGCGCGTGCGGCGCCGCGCCCTGCCGCCGCGCGAACCCCAGCCGGCAGTACAGCGACACCGCCTGCTTCACCAGCTCGCACTCCACCTGCACCGCGCCCCACGGCGGGCACATTGTCGAGTGTTACTTGCTACGATATTATGTTGAATTGAATAATGTCGAATTTTAGTGCAATCTTTCAATACAAACGTTTTAAATAGAAACGTTACATTTTTATTTCTGTATACAGTGGGCTCCCATTTTCGCATTTATGTGAACGTTCAATATTAAGAATATGCGAGTTTGTCGCCATCGCCGACAAAAAAAAGTAGGTCTATATGGGTCAAGTCCTGTAGGTAATTTACTTATTTATAAAAAACATACATTCTAAAATTATATTTAAAACACAATTTCTTGTTTTTTTTTCTGGTACAACAATATTTGCTATGTTTAACATATTTCGTTATCTAAGAAGTTATATAAAACAGCCAGCAAAACTTGACAAGATTTTTGAAAATTCGAATACGACCATTATTGTATCCGTACCTGAAGCACCGTCGCCAGCTCGGCGACGCTGGTGTGCTCGTCGATAGATACGAACACTTTGTACAGTAACGTCTCGAAGTAGTCCCCGGCGATGCGGTTCATCACGAAGCCTTTGAGAGGCGGGACTGATACCTTGTCCGCCGCCGTTATCGGCACGTCTAAGTAAATCAAACCGCGTCTGAAACCATAATACGATCTTATCTAAGTATACATACAAAAAAACATAATATTGAAGCAATTCTTTTAGATTCATAATATACTATTAAGCTTGGAAAAATTGTACGAGTCAGTCATTGTGCGATTGTCTATGATATCTTTTTTTTTTATAGCATAGGTAGCGGACGGTCATATAGGCCACCTGATAGTAAGTGGTCACCAACACCCATAGATGCGCTACCAACTTTGAGAACTAAGATGTTATGTCCCTTGTGCCTGTAATTACACTGCCTCACTCACCCTTCAAAGCGGAACACAACAATACCAAGTACTGCTGTTTTGAGGTAGAATCTTCATACTATGACCCTAATATGTATAATCATTTTTAATGTGTGAGACTGCGGGCTAAACTATTAATAATATCAAAATTTGAACAAAATATATTTGGAATATGATAAAGTTAAAACAACGTGCTGAACTGATCTCATCGCATATCGGCCTTAAAGTGTAAAATATTAGTGTTTACACAATACACAAAAAAACACAAGTTTAACACACCTGTATAGTTTCTTGACGACGTTGTAATCAAGCGTGCCGGCGGTCTGCGACCCTTGGTCGATTAACAAATCTATTAACGCCTTCTCGCTCTCACCTAAAGGCTAGCGGAGCAAACGAGCAAGATAACACTATTAAACACTCCATTAGTAGGTAATTAAACATGAAAACAATTATTAATAAAAGTGTATTTGTTAAAGGTTAAGAAGTATTTTTTTAAATTAACTTCAATAAAGGAGGAGGGTTATTAATTCGTAAGTATGCGCCAATTTAACTTTTTTGTTTATAAACTGACGATTTTGATGGTTGCTTTATGCATAATGTACAGTATAGCTTCAATATTTAATTATATTTGTTTTAGCAAGTGTTAATATTTTATTTAATATTATATTATAATTTCAATTATTTAATTCCAAAAAAATAAAACTGACTTACATCTAAAACATTCGGGCAAGTTTTGAACATAAAACATTTTCTATGCTATCTACCTTAACATCTTCTTCAAGTACGTAACCCAGCTCCACCCTCCACCATGGCTGCATGGGTACATTGAGGGGAACACGGGGTAACAAACATCGAATAGCTCTCGACCTTCCACGTCTCCCAAGAGACCGAGCTTTAGCAACTAGTTCCAGATACTCATTTCGTCCAACACCCAGAAGCCTAAGACCTGGAATAATTGCAAAAAGTTTATTAACATAATGATGTTTGTAATTTTTAGGTATTATCAGCAGTTTTAATTTTAAAAATATGTAACATTATTGATAACTAGTAGTTGCCTGAAGATTCGCTTGCGCTTAAGTATAAGTAAAGGATAAATTATTGTTTGGAGTTAAAATTGGTCTGTGGTTTTAAAGTAGGAAGCATAAAATATCATTCCGGTTAGAAAAAAGTATATAAAGGGTTTTTTTTAATTATTCATAATTAATTATTTAACAATCATCAGTGACTGTGAATTCCTGTAGTTTGACTTAATATATTATAATATAGTGACTTAAATGGATTAAAGAAAATTAGTATTTATACATGTGTTCTGATTTACGTTTCAGTTGATTAAATACCTCGGTCATCCATCCACGCAGTTGGATATAATTAATACTATAAATGAGCATGCATACAAATATAGTCTTTTGTTCTGAGAAGATTGAACTATTCAATTTTGGTTATGGTGACCACTTACCATCAGGTGGCCCATATGCAGGTCTGTCTACCTATCCTATAAAAAAGAGGAATGTTTTTATGACTTACTTCAAATTCGTAAAGAATTTTTTATTCAATGCTATTATATTTAACTACTAGTTAAACTGTTTTTTATAATTTGTGCAAATTAGAATAAGAAGCATTTATTTATGGAATATGACACAGAATATTATCACATATGAATAAGATTGAAGATGATGAATAATTTACTGTATAATTTCAAATATACTTATTAAAATGACTCCATTTTGTACTTTATAATTTCTTCATTTATAAAAATTTATAAAAAAACTGACTAGGCCAGCCGCCACAACACTTGAAAATATTATGTTTGTAGAAACTTTGAATATCATGATAAAAATAAGAATATGCTTATTCTATAATCACTATCAATACCTACTACTCACAGCGGATATTCTGAGAGTATAATGTTACTTACAATCAGCGGCAGTAAAATTAGGCATGGTGTCATAACTCTTCTCAAGCTCTATTAACAGTGCAACCACTTCAATATAATATATAAAGGGAGTTATTCTTAATCCTGAAAGAAAATCAAACATATATTTTAATGTCAATAAACAACTTAAGATGATACTTATATGTGAACTATAATTTAAATATTTTCACTTTTTTCATTTACAATTTCATTTACAATTTGTTCATGTTATGGTTTAAAGTATAGGGTGCTTAAAATTAAGGCCTGTAAATTTTTATTTGGATCAATCATTGAAATGAAATCTATGTTTAAGATAATATTTTTTTGCATTTTAACCTTAAATAAATTATAAATAAAATTTAACTAATCTTAATATTTTATCAAGAATTGCAATGAGATTAGATGGAAGCAGTATACTGCATATTTTATTGAATATATTTAGAGAAAAAAACACAATGAATATACCTTTCACAATCATGTCGGCTAAGTGATAGGGGTATAGCATAAGCCTCTGTATGCTGCTCTGAACCAGGGCTTCATAGTATTTTCTCTCATCCTTTTTCACTGTTCTCACTAAAATATATTTCATGATCAGTAAATTAATAATGTAATTAATAAATAATAATAAAAAAAAACAATCAGGAAATCGAAAAATTTAAGTAAAATTTAAAATTAGAAAGTTTATTTGTAAATTAATCACTTACCTAGGCTGCCTCTATAGCGCAGCTGATTTTTAATACTGAATTCAAATATATACCGGTCATATTCTTTTGGAGTTTCATTGAACAACTGAAATAAGGTGAGGTATAATTTGATAAATAAGAAATTGTTTACGTTGTTACTGAAGAAAATATCTAAAATAAACACGTAGCACAATTGCGCAAGAGATTACCTTCTTAATATTTCCAGGCAGCTGCGGCCAATTTATCTTTTTTCTAACACATTCATCGATTTCATCCTCCATGATTTTGGAGATATCTTTTAATCAAGATTTCATCGAATAATACAATTAAAATATTACTGCTGCAAATATTTTGATAAGAAAATTTTTACAAATCTTCGTTTAAAAATCTAAATCTAGAACCTTATGTAGGGATTTGTTGACATTTATTAATTACATTATAGTTTATATGCAAGTGCAATTAAAAGTTGAATAGAGCCAAATTGTTTATATAAAATATTGAAATTATTATGTATATAAAAGTGGTAGAAAATTTAAAACTTATAAATAAAAAAATTACAACTTCGGAACTAATATTTATATGTCAGATGTCAAACTAAAAACTTATAGGAATATGGGTACAGCTTAAAAATAAAATTATAGTTTTACTTTTTTAGTATTAAAGTAATTTATCTTGTATAATTACGATCAGTGGTAAGGGATATCGCACATCCTCTAAAAAACTGTCGTAACACGCTAAAAACAAGTTTTGAGAAAAAGTTGATTTTAATTTTTTTCCAATAAACTAATGTTAATGTGGCTTTCAGGATACATATTTTGTGATTTTTACTATTTTAATCAACAAAAGATTTATCAAGCTATTTACAGAATGTGAAAATATATTTATGAATGGAATGGAATTTATTAATTAAAAAATAAACTTAAAAAGTACCCAAAATGTGACACTTTTTTACATTATATAGTAACTTAATTTATGAAATGAAATACTTTGTATCTCAAATAATATTATTTATTTATTTTTCCTTCTTATAATTAAATCTAATTTTCGATGCTACTTTAGGAACATTCACAATATATCAATCAATCTTTAGGACAAAGTGAAAAAATAGACTTAGAATCACAGTCATTATTAAATAAAAAGAAAACAAAAAGAGAGATTATATATGATTATATATTATATATGATTAGTCTGCACCAAACTTAAGAGGTCTCTCTTTTTATTTTCTTTTACTTTGGGTTTGCTTCTATAAGCTTTTTTTAGCGAGACATTTTGGGAGACTAACTGCTTTCTTGTGATGTCCGCTTCTTTAAAATCTATATCCTTATACGAATATTTAAAGCATATTTTCTTGAATTCGCCTTGAATCTATTTTAAAACTTTTATTTCAGTTGTTTTAAAATGTTTAGTATTAAAAACCAATGGTTTCTGATAGACTTTTCATTAAATAAAAGTCTCTAAAGCTCATTTTGTTTACCCTGAACGGGCTGCCTTTCTTTTTGGCGTTCCTTATTATTTGAACATATTGGCTTAGAACATAGATACGACCAGATCGGAGGTTCTTTTTAATAGCCTTTTCTATAGTGGAATGTACTGCGTCTCCTTCGTTTTGAGTGTGACCAGTGATAAGGTATTTATGTGTTATAGATTTTATTTTATAATGTTTCATCAATGCGAATATATACATAGAAAAAAGCAGCAATTATCAAAGTAAAATATAAATTGAATGTCTGACCCAGTGTAATCTGCCATAATTTTGTCAATAAAGCTCAGGACACAAGATCCAATTTCATCTGCCCGATTGGCCTCCCCTTCGTGCCAAAGGTAGCGGTGTGATCAGAGGAACCAATTTGACTTATAGTAAAATTAAAACTATTCAGTTTCGATTTGTAATAAAAAACGGAGACATCTCCTTTTGGAGTTTGAAGAACAGCCTGAAGATCATAAACCGCAACAATGTAATCACTACACGTTTTAGTTTTATCACTCTCTTTTTCAAGTCTAGATAGATCCTTTTCTTCCAAATGTACTTCTCATGTATATAAGAGTCAATAATATTGTAATATATAATATTAAACATAATACGTATCATTATTAAATATTGCTGAAGAGTATCTGTCATTTTTCATATTAAACAATAATATTCTACTTTTTTAATCTGTAAGCAAGAACAATGACAGATACTTTTTCTTGGCGGGAAACGGATTCACTTATAATATATCTTCGAGCATTGCGCGCAAAATTATATATATAAGGATCTTATGATAGCAAATAATATATTAATTTCATTGAAGTCCCGTTTTATTTCTGAGTATAATCTAGTTCTTTCAACTCAGAAGTGGGATAAATATAACACACCCACATTTAATTGGAATAAATTAAAATAAAATATGGAAAACGAAAATTTTAATGAAAGTCATCTTGGACGAAGCCGCTCCCGCTTTACTCCAGACATTGATTCGATTCATAAACATCATCGACGTGATTACGGATTAAACGAAAACTAGGCGAATTCGGGAAATTTTGATTGATGATGATACAAAATTTATAGCTGATGTACGAAAGAATTATCAAGTCAAAGGTGAGCATGTGTATCGTATTTTAGATGATGGAATACGTTGGGTAGTACCAAGAGGTGTCAGATGGCAAGTCTTGCGCATGAACCATGATGACGTAGGACACTTTGGTTTTGAAAAAACTCTAAACAGCTTAAAAGGAATATTTTGGTTTCCTAAGATGCGTCGATTCACAAAGAAGTTTGTTTCGTCATGTTTACAATGTGCACATCACAAAGCACCGTCAGGTTATAAGGAGGGGTTACTTCATCCTATACCCAAAATAGAAAAGCCGTTTCATACGTTACATGCAGATCATCTCGGCCCATTCTTTAGATCTAAGAGAGGTAATGTATATATACTAGTGATCGTTGATGCATTTACAAAATTTGTAAACATACGCGCTGTGAAGGATACAAAAACAACAACTGCAGTCAAAATATTCAAAGAACACTTTAGTTATTTCGGCGCTCCGTCGCGGCTAATTACAGATCGAGGGTCGTGTTTTACTAGTTCTAAGTTTAAAGAATTTACAAGAAGCTTGAATATAAAGCACATTTTAAATGCGGTTGCCACTTCTAGAGCAAACGGACAGGTCGAGAGATTTAATAGAACCATATCTGACGCTTTGAGTACTACATGCCATGGTAAAAGTGAAAACACGTGGGATGAGTATGTAGGTGATATTCAGTTAGGGATCAATACGACTGTTAGTAAAACAACGGGGAAAAGTCCTTCAGAATTACTATTCGGTTGTAAGTTAGTGTCCACGACAGAAAATATGTTAGGTGACGTTATTACTGAGGCGGCTCAGTTAGTAACTGGTAACAAATTGATGCAACTTAGATCGGATGCTAAAGAAAACATTGATAGAAATCAACAGGCAGCAAAGCTTAGATTTGACAAGAATAGGAAGCAACCAAAATTATATAATGTAGGAGATCTTACTAGAATTGAGAGAACGGTAATTGATAAAGATCACATAGGTAAATCAAAAAAGCTCATACCCAAATTTCAGGGACCTTATCGAATCTTAAAAGTTTTACCAAATGACCGGTTTTTGGTTGGAGACACTCCGCTGACTAAAAAGGGAAACAAAAGATATGAGAATGTAGTAGCAATAGATAAAATTCACCCGTGGCTTAATTTTAATGATTATTCAAGTGACGGTACCGATGAAAATGACAATGAGCTTAGCGATAGTGATAAGGAATAGACTTTTGATTAATACTTTTATATGTAATTTTATATTAGATAATTAGTGTCGAAATGGATAAGATTTGAATTTGAAAAGAGATAAATGTTTCGAAGACGTATATACAATATATGATATGTTGTAATACTTATTTTGTTATTTTGTCTTACAAAAAAAACTGATTTCATTGTTATAAAGAAAAGTTATTTGATATCTTTGAAATGGTATGTTAAATTAGGTTAAGAATGAAATTGTAACATGATTTGGCACATCTCGATGTGTGGTCGTAATTTATGGTAGAATAGATGTGAATTAGATATAAGTGCGGGCTATAAGCAGTCAGTGCTGAAACGAATGTTATCAATTAATTGATATCGCACAGATGATTGTAGATTATAGCAGACTGTACGATATATTTTTATGTTCCTATATATTGAAAGCGATTACAGGCTATGAGCAATCAGTGCAGAAAATGAAAAGTATAACGTTACTACTATATAGCATAGATGATTGTAGATCGTAGCAGACTGTATAAGATATTTGTTTACGTAAGTTTAATGCGAACACAGGCTAAGAGCAATCAGTGCAGAAATGAAAAATATTACATTACTACTATATCATAGATGATTGTAGATCGTAGCAGACTATGTAAGATATTTGTTTACGTAAGATTAATGCGAACACAGGCTATGAGCAATCAGTGCAGAAAATGAAAAGTATAACGTTATTACTGTAGCATAGATGATTGTAGATCGTAGCAGACTGTGTCAAGATGTAATAATAAGTATCGTTAAGCATATATATAGTTTAATTGACTATCTTTATAGAAATTTTATGTAACACAAACATTGTTGTTTTTTTTTTTTTTTGAGTTGAGTGAGAGGTCTCACTCATCAAAGGATGGCCGAGCTATAAGAATCAATAATATTGTAATATATAATATTAAACACTAGCTGTTGCCCGCAGCTTCGCTCGCGCGTGGTCTTTATCTATACTAATATTATAAATAAGTAAAAATAGATTTTTTGTATGTTTGTTTGTAGCGAATAAACTAAAACACTGCTGTACTGTTTTTAAAAACCTTTTTTACCTACAGAAAGATACGTTATCATCACGATATCAAGATGCGAGTAATTAGCTGCCCGTCCCGACTTCGTACGGGTAAAATAAGGATTTTATCATTTTTTAATCAATAAGATATAAACATTTACCAATCGATTTATTCGCCCATCCAGTATAGTGTATGTGTGTTCAGTACAGGGCATATAATAATCCTACTTCCTACTAATATAATAAACTCGAAAGTTTGTATGGATGTATGGACGTTTGTTACTCTTTCACGCATAAACTACTGAATGGATTTTAATGAAACTTTACAATAATATAAGCTTAGGGAATACCAATTAAGTGGTACATATGGCAATAATGGAATATGTTTTTTTTATCCAAACATCACCAACATAGTGAAGTTCGTATATTTCTCCCTAAGAGATATTGATATAAGATATTGCGTATTTTGAATTTCATTATTTGCACCCAACTCTTCCAAACAAAAATAAAAGTTTCTAAAAACTTTGAAATTCATGTTTATTAATTCAATCAAAAAACTCAAATAATATATTTCTATTTTTTTAAATTTTTATACTAATGCTTTTACCCCGCTTCTCCCGTTTGGAGTTAAATTTCTAAAAACGACGAAATACGTATGCATAGCTTTAATACTAAATATCATTCTTCTTACACCAAAAGTGACGGAATCCCCATACAAACTTTCAATCCCTTTTTTACCCTCTCAGATTTAGATTTTCAAAAACGCTGAAATAAATTTTTATTTATTTTTAAGCTTGTTCATTAAATTTCATGCTTCTAACTTTAAAAATGACGGGTTTCTAAACAATCGTTCAACTCTTTAGGGGTAGAATTTCCAAAAATCCTACCTTAGTGGGTGTTATAAAATGTATCAACTGCCAAAATTTCAAGTTTCTAACCCCCGCAGTTTAGGCTCTGCGTTAATGAATCAGTTAGGAAGAGTAATAATATTATGTGAATAGATATCAACAAAAATACGTATTTTTTATAACTTTTGATAGACTTAACTAATTTTGATGAAATAAAGGCTAAACGGAATCTTGAAATAGTTCTTATAATAATTCGGTTATTTCAATTTTTAGGCGATTGAAAGATACAGACATGCAGACATTAAAAAAATTAAAAAAATGATTGCTTTGGTTTTGGTAAATCGTAAATAGCCATATAACCTTTAAAACAGGCAGTTATTTTGAAATAACAGACAGAAACTTCAATTTTATTTATATGTATGGATAATTTATTAATTAATTCGTTTTTGTTATAGATTTATGTTATTTTATGTGTAAAATATAAAGTATAAAGTAAAGGAAAAGTTTCTTCTGTCAGAGACTAAATAAAATCAGACTTAACCAAGGCTACTAATGTAATTAAACATAAAAAGGGAATTAAAACAAATGTTGTCCATTGAACTTGACACACATCTGAATAAGCTGCTTAAGCGGCCATTTTATGTAGAAAAAGTATATAATATACAAACAAAAGCAGCTATATAACAATTTTAATTAAAGTTTCAAAAGCAGTTATTTGACCACTCTGGTAGGTTAAGTGTTAAAAATGAGATGACACTTATAGCATATATATATATATATAAATATATACATACATTAGCTAAGTTTCCACCAACAATAATTACACAATCATTAAAATAATCAAAACATATATAAAATCAAACAGCTAAACCATCATAATCAGTAAAGGTGTAGTAAGATATATATTTTTTTATAATCAAATACAATTAATTACTTAATGAAAACACAAATTTAACAAAAACAAAATATAAATGAAATCACATAGCTTAAGCATTATTACATTGAGTAAGGCCAATAAAATGCAATAAATAAATGATATATATATTATTTATATATTTTTTAACCAAATACAATTAAAAGGCAAGCAAGAATATGACTACAGTACAAAATTTATAACAAACTTAAATATTGAATATTAAGATGGGTTGGTACATTCATTTTATATAAATTAATACATTTAATACATTATTATTTTTAACTTATTTATGTTATTTTTGCAGTGATTTTTTTTTAAAGATATAATATCAATATCTGAGTACACTTAATTATATATTATATGCTCGCACAGATCTACTTCTTCCTATTCATGATTATGCTGTCGCAAGCTTGATGTAGCCAAAGACCAATTGAATTAAGCTGAGAGATTACAAAATACTTTTATTCGGTTTATATTGGGATGAGGCAAATATAACCACGTTTCACAATTTTGTTCTCTTCTCAATTAGTTGCCCGTCTGACTTCATAGGAATATGCACATCTTCTCTATTCTGTACTGTGTGTTGTTTAACCCTCTTACTCCCCCTTCATCACTTGATATTCATTAGATGATGACGGTGATGACGACGTCTCAGTGCTTTTATTTATGTGCTCCGTATTTTGTTGTTCGATCACTACTATTTTAGCTATCTCTATAGCTTTCTTTAGTGACAGATCAGACCGTTGTAATAATCTTTGATGTTTGGCGTGCTACTCTAACACATATTCGCTGTAAATTTATCACTGACCATTGACTATTAATTCAACGAAATCGCATTTTAAACTGTAATTTTCTAGACTCGTAATAAAGTTGGTTATATTTTCGTGTTTGCTTTGTTTTCTCATAAAAAATACATGTCAGGCCATAGTTAAATTTTTCCTCGATCTGAAATACTTGTTACATTTATTAATGAGGTCTTCTAAAGTAATTTCTGTTATTTTCATGTTGAACAAAATTGCTATTTTTCTCTATTTACACTTCTTATACATAACCAGTGGCTAATACTCCTTACATATATCCAGATGCTAATAAATATAGTTCAAAATATGGTTGCCATTTTTTCCGAGTTAAATTGTTATTTATTCCGTTGTTTAGAAAAACCTTCGGTAGGTAAAACGTTTGAATTTTTATCTGCCGTTTTAAAACTTTTGACAGGAAACACGAATTTACGTAAAAATTTTACCTATTTAAAGTTTTAAGAAGTGATATACCACGTTTATGTTTAAAGCAAGCACTTCTAAAACCATGTATTATTGTTATAGTTATTTTATAGGCTTTGTTTATACACCTATATACTATTTACGTATTAATTATTGTCACTGAGTTAACTGACTTGCTCACACGCAGTCTTAAAGCGTACTGTTATGAAAGATATAAGATGAGATCATAAAGATACACACAATATATATGCAATATTAGTTTTTATGCAAAAACAACACACGAAGCTACTGAAAACACGAAATTGTTAACAAAACTTTTTGATTTTGACAACTAACAGTGCGCGTACTTTTCCTACAGATAATAATTTATTGATTTTTAGTAGTGATACTAAACTTTTAATAAATAAATAAAGAGATTAAAAATTATAGAACAAAATATAGGATAAATCATAAGCAAAAGTGTATATTACATGTAATATTTAATCTCTTTTCAGTTTGACCATAACCATTTTTTAATAAATGTTCTACGTGTATCTTTAAATTGACATAACTTTATTATTTATGAACCGATTGAAATAAAACAAACACTAAATGTTAAGTGAAGTTAGCCACAATACATTAGTGAAAACCGCACTCAAATCCGTTAAGCCGTTTTTAAGATTAGCGTGCACAAACGCACAGACAAACAGACAAAGAGACAAAAAATTTATTAATCATTGTTTTGGGTTCTATTGTGTTTATAAATACCCCCGATAAAAGTTTTACTCATTTATCTTCCATGTACAGACATCAACCAGTTACAGAATTATTATATGTATAGATAATACGTATCATTATTAAATATTGCTGAAGAGTATCTGTCATTTTTCATATTAAACAATAATATTCTACTTTTTTAATCTGTAAGCAAGAACAATGACAGATACTTTTTCTTGGCGGGAAACGGATTCACTTATAATATATCTTCGAGCATTGCGCGCAAAATTATATATATAAGGATCTTATGATAGCAAATAATATATTAATTTCATTGAAGTCCCGTTTTATTTCTGAGTATAATCTAGTTCTTTCATGTAATAGCTCTTTTTGTGTTCCAATTGCATTTTCGTAGCTGACACACAACTCGCAGCGGTCTTTTTTGGGAGTAAAAAAAAACTTATATTAAATTCTAAATTAAAGATTTTCGCACTAATCAAAAAGTCAAAGATTTCACACTACAAATACGGCGGTTTTTTTGATTGATAGGAAATGAAAAATGTAATATGACAGGGTTTTTATCTGTGTTTTTATAATTTTTTGTGTTACGACAGTTTTTTAGAGGATGTGCGATATGATGTTTACTTTATTATGAATATTAATGGAGAAAATCAGAATAAGAAATATCAAAGTTGTAATCAATTGAGATTTTAATAAAACTATCAAGCGGATGTTTTCACTAACTTTGTATTTTAGACATGGGCGTTATCGGATAACCGTTGGATAACCGATATTTAGTTACAATATCGATATCAATAACCGTTGCTTAATATCGGTACCATTGTCTTGGTTAGTTAAGTAGCTGCTCGATTAGTTGCGTATTACGTACCTATAGTTATCAAGCTATTGAATCGATAGTCTGATATTTATCTGAATTAGCTGCAACGCGTTTTTGGATGGCACAATAGTTTAAACATAACACTGTTTCGCTACTATTTTAGTAACCGAACGAACAATAATAACCAAAATAACTATGCCTTCTCTCTGTCTCTAAGTGATTCCTGACGTGCAAAACAGAGGAGCGAATATTAGCTGCAGAGAGAAAAATATCAGCTTCGATAGCAGCGACGTAGTACCTCAAGCGGATGGTATTGCGAATTAGTTGTTGTTACACACTCGCACCTCATCTCTCACCACTGAAATTGAACTCAGTTGCAAGACCTGTGTATACGACCGTGGCTGCAATTATGAATGACAAACAATAACCGATCTAATGTCAATTGTCATTCGCTTTGTCTCTTTTACGTGCCTAAGCACATACGTAGTTTGAGAGAGAAGCCATAATTATTTTAGTTATTAGGTATAAATGCTGCCAAGTGCCAACATTCATTCGTGAATACATATTGTGATAACGGTTGGCGACTTTTTGGATATCGATACGTTAAGTTACTGGGTTGGCAACCGTTATCAGTTACGTTATGTTATATTTTTTTTGCTTATCTTGGTCAAATGTAATAGGTCAAAGTAATTTGCATAACATTGACGAATGTCGATAGAAGTAATCGATTATCCAACTGGTTGCGTATAATAACGATTACAAAAATAAATATAAAACACCTATTAAGTGAAGAATTTAATTTAAAAAAATGTATTAAAGCTTATGTAAAAATTTCGTCAAATGTGGAATGAATTTCATTTAACATATCTGACGCAACCATGCTGCGACCGTGCGATTTGAAAGCTTTGTAGTTACATGATCTGGTAAATTTGGCAGCCATATAAGATGCCACACTCTGAGCTAATGACACAGATTGGTCGTTTTCACAAAGGTTTGCTTTAAGAGCCCAATTATAGAAAGTCCCTAATGAACCAGCTAGTATGTCGCCCTGGCCTGCACCACGCCTGCCTGATCCTCCTTCGCTTAAAGACCAATCGAGTTTTCCAAGGTTTGAATGGTACTGATCCTGTTCACCTTTTTCTAAGACTGTCACATTATCACCCCAAAATTCGTACCAATTTGCGACTTCTACTGGAATAACTTCTTTTAATATTTTAACTTCATCACTATTAGGGGTTAATATAACTCCAGGGCTTGGATAATTCTTTAGTATGGAAATATTCTTAGAAATAGCATAAAGTCCATTGGCATCAATAATTAAAGGTTTCCGTAATTCTTTACATATATTAATTGTGTCATATGCTAGGCCCAATCCTTCCGCCGACCGACTTAAGCCAGGTCCTAGTACTACAACATCGCTAAAATGAAAAAGATAACTAATATTTGCAGATAAATGAGGAATAACAAAAAAGTCGGGACTATAAGACTTGATTACTGATGCTGCTGTTTCTGTGGTTATTATATAAACCATGTCAGCTCCAACCTGAAACAAACAAATATTAAAAGGTGTATTTTTCTAAAATATTTTTTGCGTGTAACTTGTGTCGTTGCACTTATTTTGTGATATCTTGGTTATTTATTAAATATTGTATTATGTCTAGGCTTCGCTCGGTTCTAATAATTCGGTTTTTTTTTTGTGTTTTTACATTATATCAGTCAATTGAATAGGTATAGATTTAAAAAAATACGGTATTTAAGCCACATAGATTTTCCTGGGCTAAACTAGTGTAATATCCTGATTCCTGACATGCAATAAAGTTTTGGTCTAAGACAAAACAATTTGGCCTTAAATTGGGTTTGGTCGGTAACGTCTCTAAAAATATCTTGGGATAAAATCCTTATTTTACCAGTATGAATTCAGAACGGGCTAGTTTAAATAAACTTTCTTTGTATGTCTAATGTCGCAACACCAGTTGTGATATAATTACCTAGTTATATAGTTTGATATTTACCTTCAGAGCAGAAATGGCTGCAAAGTATGGTGGTCCTGTATATTCGATAGAACCGCCTACAATCCCTATTTTTCCTGCTTCTCCTTTTTTCTTCCTTCCTAATTCCGGAACTACTGCTTTTGTAAGAGTTGCAAGAGTATTTTCGTTTATATTATCTATAACATTTGAACATTCTTCTATGACCAAAGATTGGATCACAACAAATTGTAATGATAGTATCAAAGAAAGAAACTTAAAAATTATCATTTTATATACATAAACTACAAGTTTCGACCTAAACGACCTGTGGTTAAATTAAGTATGATTATATCGGCCTTGATAGTTTCCCCACCTTCAAACTTTTAATTTTAAAATATCTGTATTAAGGTTGCCATCTAGTGATGTTATCCCATAATGCATCATTATTAACGATAAGCATTGAGTAAATATTTTCTAAATAACACTGAAAATCCTGCCATCTGTGGGAAAGAAAATCGAACAATAAATTTAGAGCTAAGAATTGATTTTTTTTTTTTTCTATTTATTTAATAAAAATTACATTAAAACCTTAAATAAATACAAATAAAAATTAAAAATATTTACTATACAAATCGTAACCGCGTGGAATGGTGGCAAGAATGCAAGCAGCATTTCCCCTTTGAATCGCAATTCCGATTCTCTGGGCGAAAAATGAACCAGCCCTCCTGTCACCAGTAGAGGCAATAAGACGTGGTGTAATATTTTGGATGAATTTTTTTGCACTATTACTCCAAGGTGCAAGCGTTTCAACTGTAAACGGAATAAAAATATAATTTTGAATAAGAGATGGAGCTAGTGTGTAAACACATGTTGCGTCCCACACATGGGCCGTTCCCAGGGAACCAATGTCAGTCCATCAGATCTCTTGCCATCATCACGACTAATTCCATGAGGCTCAATAAGAGCAGGAACGTCAATGGTGGCAAGAGCCCTTTTAATGGTATCATTAAGAGAACTGTGGCGGAAAAGCCTCCCTGAACTCCTTGGACAAGAAAGACCGTGTAAGCCGAAAGAGTCGACCTCTTTTCCACACGGGAACCACTGTGTTCCCAGTCGGAGACCTATTGCTATGCCATTACATTCATTGTCTAAAAGCGTCCCAAGATTTTTAGAGGGTACCCCGCATGTAACCAGTGACGTGACTCTTTAGTTGATAAAGCTAAAAGCCGTGCACGGTTATTGGCACTTGTTAAATTTTGATTCAAACTTTGTTGTGTAACATGAACTAGTGGCGAATCCCAAAGTTTTTGTTTGATAACTTCCTTAGGGAGATCGCATTAGGATATTTTACCTTCCATCGCCTATCGTTTTCTATCGCCTCTGTAACATTTGTGATTTTCAGTGTATTTGATTTTAAAATATGTGAACAAAGGCCTGTAATGCTATGTACAGAAGAGAGAAAGGCTGGAAGGGCAACACTTGAAATTTTCCTCACACCGATGCCACCATGCCGAATCGGAAGTGTAGCCTGGGTCCAGGAATACTCATCAAGAGATAAATTTAGAATTTTCTCTAAAGAATCTTTAAGGATGGCATCGATTTTATTGGTAAGGCCAGGAAATTTCCAGACAGGGCTCGCGCGTAGAATGTACATTAATTTTGGAACAAAAAGACAGCGTTTCAAAATAGTATAAGCAATATGAGAATTTAAGACGCCCAATCTGTCGACGTTGTCTAAAAAAAATTTTATTTTATCATTTAGAACAGGTTCAATACCTTCGTCAAAAAGTAGTGCACCAAGAAGGCAAAGCGTATTTTTATGAAGCATTTTAATATCAGGTGCAATTTTATAAAATAATTCCGTTGCCGAATAAATATCTATTGAAGATAAGTGTTTGTGAAAAAAAAATTCACATTTTGAAAAATTCAATTTGAGACCAACTTTATCAAAACGTTCTGTAATTTTAATGAAATCTTCAATGACATCATCCACTTTGCCTCCTATGGTCCCATCATCTAGGTACCATGTGTTTAATTTAGATTTTAAATCTGAGATGTAGTTATGGATACCTAGGCTGAAAAGAGCAGGACCCAATGGATCTCCTTGCCGAACGCCTACATTAGAATTAATTGTATTTTCGCCAAAAAAAAGCTTCGATGGTGAACTGTAACACTGCCAAACATAAGAGTAAATTTCAGGTAAATAAGATGAGACTTCGTTAAGCAAGGTTGCTCTATCTATGGAATTAAAAGCATTCTTTACATCAACTTTTAGAAGTACTTCGGCTTCGTTTCCTTTTAAAAAGGTACGAGTCGAATGTACTGTGGCTTCACATCCACCTCTACTTCCAAAACCGAGTTGTGTAGGTTGAAATTTAGTTTTTAAGGTGGAAACTATGTGCCTACAAGCTAATTTAGATGCCAAACGGCAGAAAGTGGACCCTATTGCAATTGGACGAATACTTCCGTCTTTTTTATTAAAGGCACAAAGTCTTGCACCATAAATAAGTGGTAAAAAAGATGAAATTACCTTACCGGATAGCATAAAATTGCATAGCTTAGTTATGTCACCCAATAGGGCCCTGCCAGCGTTACCAGCTGAGGCACTCACAAGATCTTTAAGATGTTGTGGTGTGATACCATTTTAGGTGTAGCAGGGTCACCAGTTTAGGAGTTTGTTCAGTTAGGTATAAGTAAAACTTCAACTTCTTGATGTCGTAATGTGAACTGACGAATGTGGAATGTGGAATGAAATTATTACAAAACGGAACGGGTATATATACAAAAAGTGAACTAAACATAAACCAATAGGAGTACAAGAAAACATAACAATTATAAAAAATATCTTAACGCGCGTCTTGTTACAGGGTTGTAAATCAATTATCGAGTGTGAGTGCTTGGGTTCCTATAAGTAGTTTTTAAGAACTAAACAAAGTCGTAAATCGATTATCAAGTGTGTGCTTTGTTTCAAGTGGTGACGTGATATACTGCTACACCATCAATGCCACCAGCAGAGCCGCTTGAGAATGACATAATGGAAGCATATGTGTCTTCATCTTTAACCTGTAAAAAGTATTCTGAGAAGGTGGATTTGGAAGTACAGATGCTGGATTTGGTAAAGGATGTTTTCCGTGTAAGGATTCTAGCGTTTTATTGTTAAATGGTGCGAGGGTATCACTAGAGAAAAGAATGCGAGCTGCGTTCTTAAGATCTCCATCCATTACTTTATTTTCAACATATTTTTTTAAATCAAAATTTAAAGGCCAGGATACGAATTTGAGAAGTGAAATTTGGATATCTAAACTATTTTGTTTTAATTTGGTCGATAAAGAGCCATTTTTGGCTTTATCAACATGAAAAAATTTATATGAAAATGTGAAAAGATTTTGCCATGCCGAATTACTATTTGAAAGACATTTTTGAATTACACTGGATAGAGATCTAGCTAGAAATATTCTCGCTCCTCTAGGGATTCTTTTTATGAGAGGAATACTTTGGTTGTATTTTGCCAATATCTGTTCAAACTGTAACTGTGAATTAGTGTCACTGTTTATAACAGTAGGTCCATTAAAAATAAAATTAGATGAATGTCCTAATGGAAGGCTATGACAACAGGTCGTATGAATTTTTAAGCCTTTTTGGCTCTTGAAAATCCTTCCATTAAAACATTGGTGACATGATAAGAGGTCCGGCTGGGAAGGAACGGAATTATTAAAATTATTAGAACACGACATGGTTCTATAGAAACTTAAAAAATAAACACATAACGTCACTATAATGTCGATGGAGTGGCACTAGCACAGCACGGGATGTGTGGCCCGTTGTAGGGCTGCTAGGCTGGCTCTGCGACTGCTTGGTAACGCCACACGCCTCCCTACTTCTGAGAACAAAAAGTGGAATTAGTTAATTAATATTTGGCAAATATTTTTATTTGATAAGCAGAAACAATTTGATGTCAATTTAAGAAAGAAAATAAAAATATATCATAATTTTATTAAATATAAAATTAAAACAGATTTTTTTTTGACGTTGACATCAATTTTTTTCTTAAAATATCGATTTAGATTGTCTATGCTATAATCATTAATGCGAAAATTGTAAAATGTCATTTCGTCTGTTTCGAGATAGGGGTGTATTTTCTGAATTCCGGTTGAAATTGTAACTTTTTAAAATAAACCATTTACACTAGCTTCAGCAAAATGGATGAACAATATGAAAGTGTTAAATTGTGTTACACAATACACAAATACTCAAGTTACTCTGCCAATTATTTACCAGAGTATGTACGATATTATATAAATAAATTATAAAAATAATACAAATCCCGGTATAAAAAATGTTTTAGAATATGATTTATTACCACAATAATAACTGGTTACTTAAAGTGATTTGTGAATATATAATAATCCAGTGTAGTATAATCATGCTATAATTATTATAGTCGTGCCTATAACATCTATCTCTATCTAAATATAACCGCTGCTGCAACTGGGATATACATACGCATAAATAATATATTAGAATGTGAATATACATAAATTGAATTTTATTGTACTTAGTTCTAATGTTTTATCATTTTCAGAAACATCATGAAAAACAATCCCTCTGACCAGTTGTCTAGGTGGTTTACAGATAGCTCAACACCTTGTCAATATATCATGCTAAAATTAAAAACCCCATGTATAGTGGAGACAATAAAATTTGGTAAATATATAAAAGCTCATGTCAGTGATCTGAAGAAATTTCAAATATTAGGTGGCACTGATGAAAATCACCTATCAATATTGTTAACAGGGTATGTGAAGTTGATTTTCAATAAAATTTAGTTTGCGGAGGGCTTGGGCAGCCAGATACTGAGAATTTATTTATACAACTAGATAAATATAAGCATATTAATTTATGTTTTAGAGGTTTGAAAAATGATAGTCAAGATGAAACATTTCGGTTACGACACCGAACATCAGAAGGACTGTATTTACCAGTGCGCTACATTAAAATTGTACCTCTTCAATCATGGGGCCCAGCATATAACTACACCATATGGTATGTTGAATTGCAAGGCAAAAACCATGAGACCTTAATCAACTCGACTATGGATACAATTGATTTGGTAGGTATAAAATTTATTATAAATTTATTATTTATTTATTTATTTATTTATTACTAACTTGTGTTTACTTACTACATATAGTGAAATATATATTAAAATTGAAATTAAACTTTATATTTTATTATTATTGCATATCAAATTAATTGTAATAGATTACACATCTTTGCTCACATTATTACTGAAAACTTGGAGAAAAAAATAATAAAGAGACTGAAAATATATTAATTGATTGCTTAATTAGTTTTTTTTTATTGTTTAGGTAGGCTGACGAGCATATGGGTCACCTGATGGTTAGTGGTCATCAACGCCAATAGACAGGGGAATTGTACAGTTATTTCAAATTAAAAAAAAATCTTTAATGACCAACCAACCTTGGGAACTAAGATGTTATATCATCCTTCACACCGGAACACAATAATACCAAGTACTACTATTTTACCTAGTAGCCCTGTATATTAGGAAATATTCTTAAAATTTTAATAGTTAAAATTTGGCATTTTGACACTTCGATGTATAATATTTTAAATTTGTGACATCACAAAACTTAGGACTACACAATGTCACACTTCGTAAATTCTACGGAATACATTCCTTAATGCATGTACAGGGTTATTTTTAACGACTCAGCAACCTCGTAGGACTAGACAGGTAACACCATAAGCAACAACTTTTGTTCTACGACTTCTGACATAACTCAAAACATGAAAAAAAAAAAAAAATTTACAAGTTTTTGTGGTACTGTCGTGAGATTTGTAGGTCTATATTTCATTCATAAACGAAAGGACGACGCGACGCCTCGATCTTTGCGATGCGCGTAGATTTATAAACGTTCTAGCAGGAAATTAAAGTAATACTTATTTTCGTATGAAATTAAAATTAACAAATTATCAAAAGTCGTAGAACGTGTTGCTTATGTTAGCTATCTAGTCCTGCGAGATTGCTGGTGTGTTACAAATAACCCTGTATAAAAGCAGCGTTACAAAGCATGTGCCCATAATAGGCTAATGCAACAAAATAATGCTATATCTAATATAGCTGTGTATCTAACATAAATTCATGGAGAATGTATGGCTATGTAACATTGTATGTCGTTTACAATGATTAATTTTGAAAAAATAATAATATTGTAACAGCGCAAAGAAGAAGAAGCCGTTCGTATACTTTTAAAACATTTACGCCGACGGCGCTACAAGGACGCATTCGAAGCTCTGTCGCGAGAGAGTGGGGTTCAGTTAGAAGGCCCGGTCCAGACGCGGCTGTGGAATGCACTCGTTGAGAATGGAGATTACAAACTTGCTGAAAAGATATTTGAAGAAGCTGCTGATGGTAAGTAAAAACAAAGAATGGTTTATCGTAATATAACAGGATGTATTTCATTTTGAATGCTATATCAGCAAGGACCGGTTCCAAGTCACAAAGGATGAATATTATCAGGTTGTTGTCCACAGAGGGCGAGCTGGACTGGTACATGTCGTGGCAGCCGTCCACTCCGGAGTGGAGACAGCTCAGCGGCTGCGCGGCGGCGGCGGAGGAGCTGCTGTGCTGCGACACTCTGTCGCGCCACGCCGACCTGCTGGCCGACGACCGGGAGCCCCAGTCAGACGCACCCGTGGTTAGTTTTTTATTTTGTATGAGACTTTCCTTAAAAAGTTCAGAGTCAATTTTGGTGTACATCATTTTGAAACTTCTTAGTGTTTTTTCCACTACTACTTTTACTTGAGTCTTCATACGACTAAATTTGGTTTTCATCTTTTCACTTTCAGTAATATAATTCTGATGATATAAAAAACGCTTGTGACAGTCTAGAGAAGTTCTATTTGTATTAGATATATCCTCTCCGTTCTCTGTGTCTGTGAATCGAGTGGATATCCTCTTCAGTCACGGCGGCCATTTTCAGATTTGACTAGGCAACTGCGCATGATATATAAAAGAGCACAGGTATATGTGCAAACATAATGGCATCACTCTAATCTAATGCGATGGCTCGACACGATCGCTGCTGCGTAGGACCAAATGGTTTACATACTTTCCATGGACCACGCTTAGTGCAATACTAACAACTTTCAAACTTGGGTCCAATGCGGAGCTTATACCCAGGATCTGCAACCTTATACATCAACCCCGAGCCCGACGAGACAGTTACAGAAACAAACAGTAAAGTTAATATTCGAGTGTATCAGTAGCAGTAGCTGACGTGTGTGGCCGTGCGCAGGAGGCGGTGGAGGCGTGCTGCGCGGCGTGCGCGGGCGGCGCGTGCTGCGCGCGGCCCGGCCCGCGCGGCGGCCACCAGCTCGTCGTCGACCCCAACACGGGTATCTTAGCTGACATATATATTACATAATACTGTTCATGACATTATTTTCATTGTTCATCTATTTATGTAAACGAATATTTGTCTTTACAGGAACCCTGTATTTATTCGGCGGATGGAATGGTGCGGAAGACCTCGACGACCTGTGGTGCTACGACACGAAAGCAGAGAGATGGACTCTCCTGTGTCGGCACAGCGGCATCGTCAACGGACCCTCTCCTCGTTCGTGTCACAAAATGGTTTTCGACCCCGTGCACGAGCGACTGTACACGCTTGGACGTTATTTAGACAACGCGCAGAGAATTCCGTGTAATATGAATGTGAGTTTTTTAATTTTCACAACATGATCATTGAAACGAGCAGCGGCGTTGACACATGCGCTCTCCGTCCCAGAGTGACCTGTACATGTACGACGTGTCGAGTGGCGAGTGGTCACTGGTGAGCGGCGACACGGCGGCGGAGGGCGGGCCGCGGCTCGTGTTCGACCACCAGATGTGCATCGACCCCGACACTCAGACCATCTACGTGTTCGGCGGTCGCGTGCTGCCCGCCAACTCGTGAGTCGCATACTCTCAACGGCTCGCAACGTCTCCCAGTATCTACTGACTGACCTTTATCAACGTGTGGTATTATTATTTCTTAGAGAGGAGTTGGCATGTCCGCAGTACTCGGGTCTATATGCGTACTACATCGCGCGCAACACCTGGCAGCTCCTCCTGGCGGACAAGCACGACCTGTACGCGCCGCAGCCGCGCGTCTCGCACTCCATGTTGTTCCATCCGGTACGGACGTGACCGATCTATTCACCGCACGCTCCGCCGCACTAACTCAAATTCGAATACTCACACGAGCGGTCTGGCGCAGGTGCAGCGGCGCCTGTACATGTTCGCGGGGCAGCGCAACAAGGAGCAGCTGGTGGACCTGTGGTGGTGGGACTGCGGCACCAACGTGGCGCACGCCGTGTGCCGCGCGCCCGCCCGCGCGCCGCCCCCGCAGGGCTTCACGCAGCGCGCCACGCTCGACCCCGACGCCGACGAGATACACGTGCTCTCGGTAGCGCTCCGCTCGATTCGTTCGTTTCGGCTCGTCGTTTATATATTTACATCGAAACGGTATCATTTTCCACCATCAGGGTATGAGCAAGGAAAAGGACAAGCGCGTGTACAACACGCTGTGGATTTTTTCCCTGCGGCGACTCACGTGGACGTGCGTGTACCGCAACGAGAGCGTAGCGCCCGACGAGCCGCGACCTCGCTTCGCGCACCAGCTCGTGTACGACCCCGTGAGGAAGGTGAGTCGATCTCCCGAGCCGGGGGAAATTATATTGACCCGCCGGCCAGGAAGACCCGTAGAAACGGTTGTTCCGCTGGCCGCCCGTGGCATAGTACAGAGGCCCAAGCGTTCCTAACCAGCTCGCGAGGCTGCCCCACCAGGCCACGCATAATCTCGGTGTGGACCGTCGTGCCGGTTGGTGACCGGACGGTGGGGTCCCGGCGGCCATTACCGGGAGGGTTCGGGGGCCCTTCCGTCTGGCGGATCAGTTTATTTTCTCTTCTGGCAGCTTCTTGGGGAAACACAGCTCCACACTTTGACCATCCCTATCGTGGCAATGCGATGCTCGCTTCACGTCTCTCCTTTCTTTTCCCATGACATGACAGCGCATAAAAGAAATAACGTTCGATCAGCGGTGCACACCCCCACCATACCTTCGCTGTTTGAGGTTGAGTTCTCTAACATCCGTGGACTCCACGCTAACCTCAATGCTGTCCACCACCATCTCGAGACAGCACGGCCAGCAATGTTGTTTCTTACGGAGACTCAAATACTCCGTCCTGCCGATACCAGCTACCTTAATTATCCCGGCTACATGCTTGAAGAATCCTTCAAAGCGAAAGCCGGAGTATGCTTGTTCGTCAGGGCGGATGTTTGTTGTAACCGTCTGCGCTGCTTGGAGGACCCTTCCCTCTCCATGTTGGTGGTACATGTGGAACTGATTCGTCAGAGTCGAGTCTACGTGTGCCTCTACAGATCCCACAATGGTGACTAGGAGACAAGCCGACTGTTTGACCATCTTAGTCGGGTGGCAGATGCTGCGCAAGAGCAGTTTCCTAGCGCAGAACTGGTGTTTTTGGGGGATTTTAATGCTCACCATGAGTCATGGTTGAACTCTCCCAAAACTGACCATGCTGGCAAGACTGCTCATGCTTTCGCTCTCACGCATGACTTGACCTAATTAGTTGATCAGCCCACCAGGATCCCAGACATTGACGGGCAAGCGCCTTCCCTACTGGACATTCTGCTGACTACTCACCCGGTGGAATATCAGGTTGAGGTTCAGGCTCCTTTTGGTTCTTCGGATCACTGCCTGATATCCACCAAAGTGCCACAGGCCAAGCTGCCGCAACCAGCGGTATGCAAACGTCGCGTTTGGCACTTTAAGTCGGCAGATAGGGACGGTTTGCGCGATTACTATGCGTCAGTCCCTTGGAAGGAACGTTGCTTCAGGGAGAATGACCCGACAGCTAGCGCCGCTGCTATTGCTGATGAGATCCTGTTAGGGATGGAATACTACATTCCTAACTCAGATCTCATCAGTAAGGGCACGCGTAACCGTTGGTTCACTCGTGAATGTGCCGATGCTGTGTCATCCAAGCAGGCGGCATATCGCGCGTGGATCAACGGCTGCGTTAGCGGGGCATCTAACATTGACTCACTGAAAGCAACCTATAACAAAAACTCCAAGTTCTGTAGGAAGGCATACACGAAAGCGGATACACAGCGCGTTGTACGGATTAGTCATGACCTTGTTTCGCACCCTAGGGGTTCCCGTAGCTTCTGGCGTCTGACCAAGTCTGTGCAAAACAATTTTTGCCAACCTTCACTGCCACCGCTCAGGAATCCGGACGGCTCACTAGCTCACAGTCCGCAGGAGAAAGCCGATCTTCTGGCAAAACTCTTTGCGGATAACTCTGTGATCGATGATTGCGGTGCGCTACCACCTTCAATTCCTTCATGTGGCCACACGATGCCTGACATCAAAATCAGGCAGCGTGATGTGCGTGCAGAGCTGCAATCACTCGATGTACGGAAAGCTAGCGGTCCCGATGGAATACCAGCCATAGTGCTGATGAAGTGTGCAGCGGAGCTGTCTCCTGTGTTGACACGCCTGTTTCAGCTGTCTCTCTACAGGATGTGTGCCGGATTCTTGGAGAGAAGCTAATGTGCAAGCGGTTCCCAAAAAAGGGGATCGGTCTGACCCGGCAAATTATCGGCCAATAGCTATCACCTCAGTACTTTGTAAGGTGATGGAACGGATCTTAAACAACCAACTGATCCATTACCTAGAAGATCACTGTCTAATTAATGATCGTCAGTACGGGTTTCGACCAAAACGGTCCACAGGTGATCTTCTAGTGTACGTAACACACCTCTGGGGTGAAGCTATCGATAAGCGTGGGGAATCGTTGGCTGTCAGCCTCGATATCTCCAAGGCTTTCGACAGGGTCTGGCACAGAAGTCTTCTCTCCAAGCTGCCGGCATATGGTCTGCCAACTCAGCTCTGCACCTGGATTGCCAGCTTCCTACACAAGCGTAGCCTTCGCGTTTTAGTTGATGGTTGCGCTTCACAATTCCATGTAGTTAATGCTGGGGTCCCCCAGGGGTCTTTGCTATCCTCGACACTCTTTCTTCTGCATATCAATGATATGCTCTCTCTTGGGAACATACATTGCTATGCAGATGATAGTACAGTGCACGGGGGATACCACGGACGCGCAGTAGCTGGGCGGGCGGAAACCGAGGAGAGGCGGAGGGATCTTGTTGTTGAACTCGATAGGACGTTAGGACTCATTGCCAAATGGGGCTCTGACAATCTTGTTGAGTTTAACGCCAAGAAAACACAGGTATGTGCTCTCACAGCGAAAAAGTCACCATTTTCGCCTCCTCCCTCCCTCTGTGGCACTACGCTGGAGATGCAAAGCAAAGTCGCCATACTGGGAATTGACGTTCGGTGCGACCTCAACCCAAGGGACCACATCGAGGCTGTTATAAAAATAGCTTCACGGAAACTCGGAGTCCTGAACAAGGTGCGGTGTTTTTTTCACGCCACAACAACTGCTCCTGTTGTATAAAACACAGGTGCGGTCTTGCGTCGAATATTGCTCGCACCTCTGGGATGGCTCCGCTAAGTACTTACTGGAGGCCTTGGATCGGTTGCAGCGACGTGCGGTTCGCATTATTGGCGACGTAAAGGTCACCAACACCCTCGAGCCTTTACAATTGCGTCGAGAGATAGCGGCACTGAGTGCTTTCTACCGATTGTATCACGGCGAGTGCTCAGAGGAATTATTCTCCCTCATTCCTGCTTCCCCATTCCTTTACAAGTCTACACGTGCTGGCTCTCGATGTCACCGCCTAACTGTGACATCAATTCCATCGCGCACAAAGAAATTTGGCAACTCTTTTCTTTGTCGCACCTCCAAAACATGGAATTCTTTACCAGCACAAGTGTTCCCCTCCTCTTATGACCTGGGTTCCTTCAAACGAGGCGTGAAGAGGCATCTTGCGGGCCGGCAAGGCGAGGGCGGCTAGAGCAAGTCATTCGTCCTGACTGCACTAGCAGTCGTCGCGTTTGGACTCTACTACCACTTACCATCAGGTGGAGTAGAGTCATTTGCTATCCCGGGTAATACAAAAAAAAAAAAAAAAGCCTCCGTCTCGATCTCCGGGTGCGTTCTCCTCCGACAACCGTAGCGGCGACCGTTACAGATGCACTACCTGTTCGGCGGCAACCCGGGCACGGCGGGCAGCCCGCGCCTGCGGCTGGACGACCTGTGGGCGCTGCGCCTGCGCCGCGCGAGCTCGGCGCGCGTGCGCGGGCGCGCGCGGGCGGCGCTGCGGGAGGCGCGCTTCCGCGAGCTGGCGGCCGCGCCCGGCGGCGCCGTGGCCGCGCTGCACTACCTGCGCAACGACCTGTGCGCCGCCACCGACCACTCCGACCCGACCCAGGTCCGCCGATCGTCGCACTACATATTTTGATATGTCGAAGCGAATATTCAAAATGTTATACGAATTACTCACGTTCCACATCCTTCTGTAATTTGTATCCTGACTTATGACAATTACAGGTA
Source organism: Nymphalis polychloros (assembly GCA_905220585.2). Lineage (NCBI taxonomy): Eukaryota > Metazoa > Arthropoda > Insecta > Lepidoptera > Nymphalidae > Nymphalis > Nymphalis polychloros. Next base: position 9,228,673 of record HG992258.1, on the reverse strand, counting down.
GCTCATTTCCAGAAGTTAGCGACGACTTTATTCAGTGGCGCCGATGCCCCCGACCTCAGGGCGGTGTCGCTGAACGCGCGTCGGGAACGAACGCTGATGCGTCGGCGCGCCGAGCTGCACCGGAGCGCGCACTGCGGGGACTTGGCGCAGGCACTCGCTGCGGTTAGCTTTTATATCTCGTTTCATACGCTGACATGTCGATAAGTTGTGGACATCGCATATGAGATCGCGGGCTTAAACAAAAAAAACTAAACCTAAGTTCTAGATGACTGGCATTGCCTTAAAAATGTTTGAATCATATTTAACAAACAGAACACCGAATAGAAAACTTGCAGAGTGATGCTTTACCTATTACATGTGTACCATATGGATCTATATTAGGACCTTTGCTCTTTTTGGCATATATTAATAACGTAGATAAAATAGGGTTACATGTGACCAACATCACTTTGTATGCAGACGATAGTTGCTTATTTTACTGTGGATCATCGATAAATGACTTAATTTTACAAGCTCAAGAAGACTTAGACTCTTTGTCTCATGGTTTCAATATAATCGGCTTACTATAAACGTTTCTAAAACGTGGTATATGATGATTAAAGCAAAAAAATAAGGTGATTCCATTACATAATCCGCTCAAAATTAACAAATATACCGTTGGAACAAAAAATACAGAAAAATACTTAGGCCTACGAATAGACAACGAATTAACCTGAAAATTTCATATTGAATACAATATAAGTTAGCTTTTATCACTTCTTGGCTCTCTCAGAAACATGGAGCGCTATATCCGTGTCGGTTACGACACATGATCTATAAACTCTGGTTGAACCAAATCTTTCGTACCTAATTGAAGTATGGGGCAGTGCTGCCAAAACAAAACTAGCTGAAAGGCAAGTTGCACAAACAAAATTGTCAAAATGCTCTTTAATTACCCATATATTACTCCAACCATTAAAATCTATACCGAAATCAAAATTAAAAATATTCGACAATTATATATTTACAATATTTACATATTTATCAAAAACCATTGAAGAAGTGTCCTTACCAAACTAACTTTTACTAAAATACAACAGCAGTCTAAACGAAGTACGCGTCGAGCGAGTCTCATTGTTCTACCAAAGGTAAGAACGAAGTATGGCAAGAAAATGATGACATTTGAAGGAGTGCAACTTTTTAACATAATATCCTCAAATGTAAGCTCGCTTAACACATTTAAGACGCGACTAGCCGCGTATCTCACAAAAGATCATTCGCTTCTTAGCAAGTAATTAAAATGTGTTAAATGAGTATTCATTATAAAAGTACAACGACGAATCTAATAACTAAATTTAAGTTTAACGTTGTTCTGATGTAAGTGACGTTTGTCTTTATGGAAATAAATGTTCTTTAAACATCAATGACCTGGTCAATGGCCAAAAAAACAATATAGTCGATTTTTCTTCTTCTCAAATACATATCCATCTCATTGTTTTAGTGTTTTAGCGATGTATAAAATATATGTATTTCTAATACACAACCATGAAGTGACCGAGTGTAAATGTTAGCATTGATCGGATGGTTTGCGAAGTTATCACGTCTATGTTTAGCTCATGTCCAATGATTTATTTAATCTCATGTCATTCAGGTGCTCGGCGCGGAAGACTCCATGCTCGAGCCCACGCAGCCGTTCGAGGAGACGTCGTCGCCCACGCCCGACACGTGGGACGCCGGCGAGCACGAGGACGACGAGCCCGACGGCGCCGAGCGCGACGCGCGCGCCGTGCGCGTGCAGCTATACGACCAGCTGTGCCGGTACTTCCGCCCTTCCACCGTGCCGCCCACCGCGGACATCACGGACTTAGTCAAAATGTAACACGATCGAGCAAGCGTCTTCCGTTCGAACTAAAAATTCTAGATACAGAGTGAATTTGAACTTACAAATCATCTTTTTCGAATTTTACTTTTTATAGTTTTTAAACTGATAGTCATTACGAAAAGTAAATAATATATTTCTATAACGTGCGATGATTGTTTTTTTTGGAATGTAACGATTTAAATTATTTAAATAAGCTCTCTAAAATTTTTTGAAAGATATACCGATACACAATTGACTAGCTAAGGCGAAGGTATTAATTATTTAAAAAAAATTAAAGGCAGTACTTTTGAAACTAATTAAAATCTTTATATTTATAAAAAAAAACTAATGCACTTTTGTTAAAAAGTAAATTGTACTATTTTTTAAGATACGTAAATTAAAAAAGATGTCAATATTTAGCAGTACAAGTAAATCAGTTTGAAGGCGCTTTTGTTATTCGGTTCTTACTAATTATTTCGATGTTGTTTTAGATTATCAATTGTTGTTATTTGATATTAAAATTCTTAATATGAATGAACCCACCATGATTTTAATCCACTAAAAAAATATGAGAAGGATGGTGAAAACCTGTTACAAAAAAAATATGTCAAAATGTATATAAATTCTGTACTAACATTAGCTGAGGAAAATATTTAATGCCATAACTGTAGTATAGTGAATGTTATTGAAGAAAAGAAACAGAGTAGTGACGAGGCTTTAAATACATAAATAAGTAAAGTTTTTCAGTTGAAGAAATTTATGATTAATTTTTAATAAACGATGAATATGTTTAGGAAGTATAATATTAATTATTGACTAATGAAATCGTCTCCAAGCTGATTTAACTGTAATTATTTATATTTTTTAGGCTAGGATTTATTCACGACTTTTGATTTTACTAACGCCACAATATTTGTAAGCAGTAACCTGTTCAGATAAAGTCATCTTTAAGGTCTCATTTAATGAAGATGTTACATAATAATAATGTCCATTACAGCCTGTTCCAATCGAAGAAGGTGTATAGACAAATGAAACAGATTTACATACTCCATGCGATTTCCTAATTACTGTGTCACAACATGCTTTACAAATAATATTTATTAATAACCAGTTACATTTACTATCCACTACGTTACTTCTGGATTGGCGACAATAACTACATTAACATTCAAAATGCTACTTTTTCACAAATCCATATTAAATGGATATATAATATAGATGATTCTAGAACTCGACAAGTGATATAACGTTAAATCAATTTCAAAGTTATTGTTTTGTCCCGCTGTGATTGGAATAGGGTGTATACATAACCAGTGAATAATATTTATTTAATCACTAAGTATTCTTTATTAACTTTATAATATATTACAATTTGTAAATATTATGTAATCGATCATAAGACTTTTAAAATTTTAGAGGCATCAATTTGCATTTAAATTTGACAAACTTATTATTAACTGTCTTATTTATTTAACTGTGAAATATCTAAGTGATATGTACTACTATTTAATTAATATATTTAAAAAAATATATAATGTATGAGTAGAACGTTCTCAAGACGAGATACATTAGCATATAATTGGCAGGAATTAAAAAATCCAATGTTTATTTTGTAAATAAAACACTGTAAGGAAACTTTATTTAATTTTTTTACTGTGATATAAACATAGTCATCAACCATAACGAGTTAATTGTGTTGTTAGGCATGATGTGTATTTATTTTAAGCATTTAATGATTAAAATTAATAAATATTCTAGAATTTATTATTTATATGACCCAGATCTCTATTGATACAATTATACAGTCCGTAAATCAGTGAGTACTGATTGTTGAGTCTATACTATTCCAGCTCGATTTGAAAATTTGTTCCCATCTCAACGCTACACAAAAGCAGCTATCTCGCGGTATTATCCTATTCTTCCATTAGGAATTGAGTCACTTATTAATACGTCATAGAGGTAAAATATGCGTTGCGGCGACACAAGCACATAGTTCGAAGCCCCAACCACCAATGAATCGGTTCGGCAAAGCGAGTTGGGTGGGATGAATAAAGCGTATAATTGTTTTAAATTTCTAACAACGATATTAAAGCCTTTTAAAAAAATGTAAATCACATAGTACCCATATTTAATTTGAACTCATTGGTGTATGTATAAAGTATTAATTGAATACTTTTTTTATTTCCATAATCAAGATTAGTCATCCGCGTTCGAGTACTTCTCACAGTATATGATTGCTTATATAATTATATGCTCGCCCTCCAATGGCCCTGTATCAATTTGGTAGGGAGCCCTTCTATGTAACTGCGGCGTTCGGTCGTGATAAATTGATATACCTACTTTGTTTTCCTGTTTTTTTATTTTTATTTCGGTTTTCGCTATTTTTTTATATCGTTTTATTTCTATTACAAATGAAGCACATGCATTTATTCCATGTAATGATTGCAATGTGTGTAAGGGGTATACAGGTGTTATAAAATAAGGTAACTATGAACTTTCTTAAAATTCAAGTTAGCTTCATACAAAATTTCATCTTAATGGGTTCAGTGGTTTAGCCGTGAAATCTTAACAGACAGATAGAAGACTTACGCATTTATAATATGAGTATAGATTTAGAGATATAAAAGACTCATTGCGATAATGTTACATTTAACAAAATTGTATTATGTACTTATAACCTTATATAGACACATAGAGCATTTAACATTTGGTTAACAGAAATAAAAGACAATTTTAAATATATCATTTAATATTTTCATACTTGATTCATATCAGTCATTGCGACAACACGGCGTGCCTTATTTTGAAAATAACTCCGCTCTGTCATGATATGTTCCCCAGGCTGACGTGATCGATTTTATTTGGAGTCAACAAGCAATATACATTATAACAATGTTTAACAATATTGAAGCTCACTGCTATGTTCCCGATGACAAAGACATGTAATCTGATGTTGGATTACTAAAACATTTATAAAGGAACTAACGTGGCCATCTTGTAAAGAAAACGTTAACAAAATCATATCGAATAGCAAACACCGAGGTGAACCATCAAACTGTGCAATCTCCGGGGCGTCGCCGATACACATTTAACAGATAAATCAATCGATGACAGTAGCAGTGGGAACAATCATGCCTCGAATCGTCGAACACGATCGTGTTGCAATGCATAAATAAAGTAGCAGGCAATTCATAAACTTCTCATATTTAAATAATAAAAAGTTATTTTTTTTTTCTCTATGATATAAAATAATATCTATGCCTAGACAAAATAAACGATCTAAAGTGTTACATAAACAGTATAAAGAAAATAATATTTGGTTAATCGCTCATTAATACCACCACCGGCGAGGGCAGCAGACATGCGCCGGTGAGCACGGCAACAACTAACAATACATGACAATAAATAAGTGTAAAAAATCATGATGTCAAGAGTATATCAGATAAATAAAGTAAACAACAACGTCAAAAAACAAGTAGATACTGAAAAAGAGCCATAATGGACGCAAGATAGTTCATACAGGATATGATGCTTATACAACCCATGGCGCTGCATCTCGAATACAACGACGGCGCCCGTCGAGGCCGACGAAGCGACCTCTACGGGCGGATGTAACATTGACTAGATACGAACAATACATAAAAAATGTCTGCTGCTAAGCTACGAAGAAAATAATACTTGGAAAAAAATATTATGCGCTATATCTATACATATTGGTAAATCCACCTTTAAGTACAAGAAGAGTGATCTAAGATAAAAGCTAGCCAATTCATTAATCTAATTATAAAAACAATAAATGCAAGGCAATGGTCCTCGCGTTGCGAGCGCCGGATAACCGAGCGGCTCGCATATTTCGCGCTACGCAAATAAATTACGCTATATGAGTTAATATTGCAAACGATTCACTACATTTTAACAAATTTTCGATATAATCTAATAAGTATAATATGAAGGTTAATGTATTCGTCTAATCTACACCTAAACCGGTAAAAATACCTACGAGGGCGAGTGCCCGCACTACCTGGAACGGTCGAACTAGCCTAAGTCCCGGACACTACTGAGAGAAACGACTACGTCATCGACCGGTTTTACACATCAACACGGGAAGCCGCGAACATCACATCCAATAAAATAAACAATTCATAGTAAAATTTTCAACAGTATTATGTAAATTTTGTCTTAATAATAAGAACACCGGTCCGCCCCTGAGCAAACCTTTGAGCAAGTTAGGAACGTTCTCGAATCGTGTGGGAGCCGTCACCGCGTGGGCAGCGTGGGCCGCGGGGGCCGCGTGGGCGGACCGGCCGTGGACAGGACTGGACGGTGTGCGCCGAGCGTCGCTCGCGATCTCATCCCGGCGTCGCGACGGCGGCAACGTTACATTAACGAAACAAACGCGGAAACACTACAATATAACTAGAACGATGGACGAAAATAGTCGGCGGAGGGCCACAACAACGCAACGAACGTATCAACTAGAGAACAGATTACATAGTCTTTTGCGCACACAATGGATGGACACGTGAATTTTTTTTATATATTTTTTTATCCTTGGACGTTCTAAACATTCGTATCGAGTAAAGGATACTATATTTACATAAATGCCGAATCTCCAGATTCCATATTAAATATGTATATAATACAAAATAACTGCACGGTCACCTCTTCCCGTTTAACGATCGACGTAATCGATAAATAGTAAAATCTGCCTCTGACAGGGACGCGTCGCAGCGACGCGTCGCATAACGGGGATAAAATTCATTCGCGTAATAAAATACACCAACGCTATTACAAAAATACGAATCGACATCGACAATCGAAGGTGCAAAATATATAGGGAGCAATACAGTATCAAAATATACGTTCGGAGGAGTGACAACGCATATAAATAGAGATCGCAAGATTCACGAACAGCGATCGCCTCGCGGCGGCGCGGCGGGAGGGGCGCGCCTCGCACGGCTCGACGGTCCGGGGGCCGCGCCGCCCGGCGGTCGACGACATTCCATCTCACAAAACGTACAAACGATCGATTCAGTCCTAAAACGACGATTATAAAAAGTTCACTAGTCGAGCGTCGGCTCGTAGAGTATAAATTCGTGTGGCGTCCTCGCGGACGGAGCGGTCGGCGCGGCGCTCAGGGCGCGAGCGGGTGCGGCGCGCGGGGCGCGGGGCGGTGCGCCAGCAGCGCGCGCAGCGCCGCCGCCGCCGCCTTGAGCGCCCGCACCAGCCGCTAGAAGTCGCGGCCCCGCGCGCGCGCGCCGCCGCCCGCCTTGGGCACGCGTCGGGTGCGCATCTCGCGGTCCACCTGCGGACAGACGCGGGTGAGACTCGGCGGCGGGCGGGCGGCTCGGGTGGCCCGATACCGGTGACGCCTACCTCTAGTTCCTCGAGGCGTTGCGTGAGCGAGAGCTTTTGTTGCACGGCGAGACGCAGCAGCTGGTTGAGAGTCTTCTTCTCCTCCTCGGCGCTGGAGAGCGCCTGCGTGAGCTCGTCGACCTGCGTGACGTACTCCTCGCATCTCGCCGCGAACATGGCACGCAAACCTGGGTGTCGAAATTAGTTCGATTGAGTCCCGAAACGTGTTTTACAGAACTATACGTATTCTGACACGACGTAATACTTTAAAATAGATAGCACTCACTTGAGAAGGTGGCAGCGTCCTCTTTGAGCAGACGGAGCTCGTTGCGCAGCTTGAGCATAGTCTCGGTGACGATGGTCTTCTCGGTCTCGTACTTGGATTTGAGGTTGGCGAGCGCCACTTCGGCGGTGTTCTTGTTGGACTTGAGTACGGTGCGCAGGGTGGCGATCTGCTCGCGCTTGGTGGACAGCAAGGACTTGAGCTTGATGACTTGCTCCTGCATCTCCGCCATCTCCGCACCGCGCTCCTCCGTCTCCATGACTGACGCAAAGAATAGACCATCACTTAAATGACATGGTTAAACTTCACGATACTATGGCGGACAATTCATAAATAAATAAGCATTGGTATAAATATTACTTTAAAAATATAGTAACTAATCCCAACGTAATTTAATGATCTTTCAATCTACTTCTAATAAATCAACGGTAACTCGAATCTAACTACTGACTACACAATACGTTTGATCAATATATAGTAATAAACAGACATACTCATTTCATATTACATATTGTAACATGAGAATTCCTGCCACAAAACTCGCCCTCAAAGACTCTCTCACGTTAAACAGATTTCTAGAGTTCCTCTTACATTGTGTTATATTGTTTTTCCTAAAATATAAACTCTTCCCGTGCAACAACATAGCATGCTTCCAAACCAAATGCAAATTGATATCACATCTTAATGTATTCGATTTTCGTGCAAAACTAAATGGAGAATTTCTAGAAATATTTTGATATGGTATATTAGATTTGGGATCGCAAAAGATAGACGAGGGTTCGTAGTAACTGGATACTGTTCTTGGGCTACTTCTACAATAATTACTCCCAGAATTGAATGCTTCATTAGAATTTTGTTTACAAATGCTTTCAAAGTAATGTGTTATTTCTTTAACCGATCGCCCCGCTCTTAATTTATTATTTTTATTTATTTCTTCTTGGGTCGATTTAAAAGGAACGTAATGATTGTGAAATTTTCTGTTCCTGTCCGACATCTGGACTGATATATCAGGTCTTTCTTTTACTTCTCTCAACAAAATTCTCGGTCTCAAAACGGAATAGGAGAGAGTGATATCTGAAATTGATCTGACTTTAAAACGTTTGCGAAATTGTAAAAATGAATATTTATCGTTAGAAATGTAACGGTCTGCGTACCTGGCTGGTGGCGGTGTCGCGAGTCCAGCGCGGTGTCGAGCGCGGCGCGCAGGTGCGTGAGCTGGTCCAGCAGCGTGTCGGCCGAGCGCGCCACCAGCCCCGCCGCCCGCAGACCCTCCAGCTCGCCCGCCGCCAGCGCCAGCGCCTCGTCGTCTATGCCGCGGCCCTCGCCGCCCGCACCTGGTAAGAAACGGAAAATATTACATCTCTTTACGAACGATCGATGAAGTATACAGTCAAGAATATAGGCTCACCGTCCGTCTGTCCCGCGTGCTCGAGTAGCACTCGCTCGGGCTGGGTGCCGTTGACGGCGCACACGTGGTGGTACAGCGCCGCCAGCGTCTCCGCCGCCGAAGCGAGAGCCGGAGCCGCGGACGACAGCGCTCTACCCGCGCCTGGGAAAAGCGATATGGAGGATTTATACATTGAACGTCGTGAATATCGACGCCGGCGATCGAGAGCGAGTACTCACCGCCGGCGAGCGTGCGCAGCAGGTCGGCATCGGCCTGTAGCGCCGCGCAGCGCAGCTCCGCGTCGGCCACGCGGTCGCTGAGCTGCGCCAGATGCGCGCGCTGCAGCGCGGCGGGCGAGCCGTCGGGCGGCGCGTCCAGCTCCCGCAGCGCGGCCAGCAGCGCGCCCAGCTCCCCGCCCGACACGCGCCACCACGTCAGCCACTTGGCCGCGCGCGATGCCACGCCGCCCTCCGCCTTGTCGTCCTCCTGCATCGCGACACACCCGTAATTATCAGTTAGTGTTCGCCAGGCACTCGCGTCGTGCGCCGGCGAGCACGTACCAGCGGCGCGCAGTCCCCGTGCAGCGCGTGCAGGGCGGCGACGCGCGACGACACGCGCGTGAGTCCGGCGCGCAGCACTCCGGCCGCGGCGCTCTCGCTCTCCGCGGTCGTTTGCGCCGTGCGGAGCGAGCTCGACAGTTGCGACTGCAGAGAGACATGATTACAATACGCGTTCAGTTTCAACACAAAAGGCGATTTGCCTCGGAACTATAAAAAACTTTTTGAAACAATTTTTCTTTTACTTAGGATATAAAGTGGACTCACATTTTCGTTGTGCGCTTGTTCGAGCTGCTTCTCGAGGCGCGATATCTCGTGCAAGTGCACCTCGGAGAAAAGGTCTGCGTGGTGGTCGGCGGCGCTGAGGTCTCCGGCGCCAGACGCGCCGGCTTCACCGTCGTCGTCTGCGCCTTCTTCTGGCATACCTGAACAAACATATCGCGTGACTGTAGCCGACTGTCGAATTATATGATTTGAGATTTTTATTGAGGATCATTTATTTTAATTTTCTTTATATTCATGAAGTATTGATATGCACAGATTTTTATAAAGATAAACTCAATACTATATGTTTTAATTGGATGTTCACCTCGTATACTGTACGCCAAGTTCGTAATATTGAATTGGGCTTCTCTACTGATATGCGCGTCTAATTCTTTCTTCGCTGCGAACTTGGCTTCTCGCTCGGCTTGTAGCGCTTCCAGCGCCTCCGCCAGCTGTCTTTCAGCAATACGCCGTAACGCTGCCGTCTCGTCAGCAGCTGCTCGCGCAATTTCTGCCTCTTCGCGCAGTTGTCGCACCTCATGTTTAAGCCCTTCAAATTCCACCTGGTAAATATCATGGCGTATATTTTTAGACCGGCTTGTTCGTTAAATCTTCAATATATTCAATATATATTGTTGTATATCTTATCAATTTGTGTTTTATATATAAATTTGTCGAACTATAAACAACATTAATTTCTTACCTGTGAGGACCGTAACGCTGAGACCTGCTTTTGCAATGATATATTTTCGTCTTCTAAATCCCCTATATCAAGCAGAAGACGTTGCTCCCTTTGTCTCGCTTCCCTGAGTTCAGCTCGTAGAGCCGCTCTTTCCGACTCTCGTGTCGCTTTGTCTGCGCCGAGCTCTGAACTCTCCGCCAGCAGACGATCGCGTTCGCTGACCACCCGTTCTAATTCGTGTCGTAACTAAGACAAAGTACATCAACTGTTAATTAACTTATATATCATTAAACGTTATTTGAATAATATTATCAAATATTGTCATAGATGTTTTTTATTAAATATTTTTCATTATTGAAACTTTTTCAAAAGTCCTAAAAATCAAAAAAAGACATTCTCCTGAAAGTCTCCTGAGAGTGACATCTGAATGAAATATGTATATAAAAATCGTAAAAAAAAAAACTAAGGATATAAAATACTAAAAGTAATTTTAATTATAAAGCAGTTGTATATTTCATATACATTGTTTATATTGAAATTAACAAAACAATGTTGATACATAAAAAGACTTATTAGGAATTTATAGGCGTATAGCTAGACGGGTCATTTAGGTTAAATGGATATTCGGTGGCACTTAGTTGATTGGTGTCTAAAACAGGCGACACTAGGTGTGGTTGCCGACGTCATCGCGCGAGGCTAGACGGTTTTTTACATGACGACAAAAGTAGGGTATTAATTGGATTATAATATTACAATATTGTTTGCCCAAATGTATATAAATGTCTTAATTATATAAGACGTTAATTTAATCGTAGAAAATAATGTTGTACTCGATTGTTATTTTTTTAAATAAGTTAAAGATGAAGGAATTATAAAAGAAAATATAACAAACGTATACGCCTCTCGTATTGTACAGTTGAAGTAAACTATAATAAATCCTCGGGTAACGACGTCGTTGACTCGGTGACCCTATTCAATGACAAAACTATTGATATTTGCGCTCTCAATGTCTCGATTGGTATAAATATATAAACTAAATTCGATTACGCATAATTCAAAGAACTAAATACAGAGGAATCAATCAATTTAATGATTCTAAAATATTAAGTATCGTCTGAAAAACATAAAAGTAATGAATTATTATATCTTAGATTTTGGTTATGTATTTTCAATTTGTTGTTCATGGTAACCTTTTTATTTCCGGTATAAAATTAAGCAACTATTATAACTACTATGCAGTTTAATTCATGCATCGTCATTTGCTAGCCCTTTCCATTTCTTTAGGATAGAAAGCAGGGAAAAATTTTTATAAGAAAATAAACAGTGACCAACCGGTTTGATGAGGATTGTCTTTGGAAATGTTTTTGCAGGTGGATTAATCCCATGCCTGTGGTCGAGGCACATACGTGCTCTGATAATGCTTAACAAGAAATGCACAAGTTAATATCAACGGTTACGCATAGATTTAAAAAACGTAAACAGTAAGGCTTTTCTATTTTAAAAAGGAAATTAAAATGTAAAATCAATATTTCACCTGAAGCGAGAAATGTTCCATTGTACGTACTGACACTGTAAATAATGTTTTTTTAATACCAATGCAGCGATTTCGAATTATAACCGTTGATTATAATTTAAAAATTCTTATGTAAATCAAATCTACCTTCAATGTTGCTTTCAAAAATATCCAGACAAAAAATTGAAATATACAGGGATATACAACAACTTTATGCTGAACGGCAATAATTAATTAGCTGATAAAATTATACGTTGGCCAAATTTTATAATGTAAAAAATTGTCATATTTTTTATTTTCCAAAAAAGGAAATTTTTTTTTTTAAAGAAAACCGCTATGACATTTTTCCTACATCAGCTGAACAAAAAACTATCCAGTCATGTTTGACAGTTTTAAAAATCTATAAACAAATAATCGGTTTTTAAAAAAACAATCGTCGAAGTTTGTTGTTAAATAAATTAACCCTTTCCACTACTTTTTTTTGTTTTAAGAAAATAAAAAAACGTTTTAAGATTAAACGGCTAAGCCTTGCGAAAGCGCAATGATATTTAATTATAATACACTTCTTATAAGGTTTACAGTCAGCAAAATAAAAATAATTTAAATTTTATAATCACAAGTAATAAATAGAGTAGAAATTTTAAATAAAAATATTTATTATTTATATAGTTTATAAAAATAAGTTGATTGTTTCTAATAGGTTGAATGTTTAATGTGTTTAAGGTAATTAAAGAAGAGACATCGAAAAGAATGCATACGCCTATGGCCTAAAAACTAAAATTTATAAAGAAAAAACATATTTCACCAGAATTACCTCACAGATTCAGTGTAATGTTGAACAAACATCTTTATCTTACTCTACAATAGATAAGGGATTTTAGATTTAATCTTGATAAATCATTTTCATTTTTAGAATTATAATTTAATTTTAAAAATTTTCCCAAACGCATTTTCCTAAAAAATAAATTTTATTTACTTACAAATTAAACAATATTAAGAAACACAATTATATTATACCTTTATTTCAACGGTTAAAGGAAGGATTACGAAGGGGTAAAATAGAAATATTTTATTCAGTCTTAAGTGGTTCATTATAAAATGTGAGGGGCGTTAAATTATACGTCAAATACAGTTGATACCTACGAACTTACGGAGGAATGTGAGTCAGTTGCAAACAATTTTTAGAAGCTGCAGATGATAAAAAAAATGACCTGGATTTTTCATTGCCTCGCCTATTAACGCCTCTAATATTTGTTAATTAGAAATAAACGTCAATTACTTGCAATGATTGGGATCGTAAAAATGAATTATCCTCCTCATGCTTAAAATAATGTAATCGCAAAAGCAGATTATGACAATTTATTATGGCAGGAGTCTGTGACGAATTTTCGGAACAGCAAAACATTTATGGTTTGGTATTTTATATATTGTTATAAATATATACAATGCCCCTTACGGCACTAATTGTATTTTGTTACAATTTAACACTGAGATAAAATTATATAAACCTCGTGTCAAAATGGATTGATTTCCTTTGCATTAGTAACGTACATTAAACGTAGACATGCCTAAATATTTTCTGGCAATAAATTCTTTTTTAATGAACTGTCCACTTATATTACTACCAGTCACGGCATCATTACTGTAACAAATAAATAAGTTTTACCGGAATATATATATATAAAAAATCTGCAGATATTCATATGATCAATCTTACTGCACTAAATAATTCGATAGTAAATTCATGAAACTAACATCATGCAAATAACGATTCCCGAGACATGTTCCGCAGAGATTGACTATTCAAATTTAATGAATCCAGGGACCAAGTTCAGACGCGATCTCGTTTGAATTAATGTGATGTTTGCTACACCCACAAATTCGTAACATCGTTTTGCAAATTAAACAACCTCATTCATTATAGGTATTAAAAATTTAATTTGTAATTTATATTACTTAAAATAATATATATTATAATAGTAATATAAAACTATAATTGGAGCTAACAGTAGATCTATGACTGGCTTACCGCCAAAAACCTATATCAACAGTGTTCCATTATCTATGTAAACACCGAAAGCGACGTGAAATAAGCGACAAAGTTTGAAAGGACACTGTCGCAAAACACTGGTTATAGTTAACGATACACATATAATACACACACAATACCTCTTCACCTTCGCTCATTTTCGATGAATGACTACTGCATTCCACAATTGCACTGTTTAATGTAATCGCAAACGCGCCTGGCACTTGTACAATACGTTCCGCGTAATACAGTAAACACTTCCACTACATCGCGTTGTCGTGCAGTTTAAAAATCTAACACCATTGAATGGTAGAGAACATGTGAATCAAGGCCGGGAAAATAAAAGTATATTTCTGGATCGGTGTTATGGATTAACGGCTGCGCTTACGCCATTCGCGGCATTACATCATGTCCAATAGGGGTCTTTTTCGTTTGTTCTAATATTGTGGCTGAAACACTGATAACTAAGTGACTAATCACCGGTTTTTAAAATAACGGCGCTACAATGAATGTTTTTTAAAATTTTAATTTAAACTAACTTCAACGAAACAGCTTTTCAGTGTTCTCGAAACGACGTCCCGCATATACTGAACGAGGGTCCGGCGATGATTCACATCAATTGCTCTCATTTTGATTAGGCAGAACGTAGGCATATTTCGTCGGATGTGTCTGGGGTTATAGTGCATTAATAAGATAATGGCGCTCTGCATAATCTCTTTAATGCACAACACGTTCACCCTCTGTTTCAACTTGGGAAACTTGGCTCGATGCGCTTGCGCATACTATTACTTTTTTTTTCAGCGTGTCCTGTTTTTAATGACAATGAATATGACGCTTCATCTCTATTTTTAAGATTAACTGAAAACTAAAATCGAATGCTTATTGTGCTATAAGCTTTTATAGCTATAAGATCGTTGATATTTCATAAAATATTTAAATATTCGCGCCTTTATCAACGTTTGCATATCAAAGTTTACGAATTTACATGTGCAGTCGAAAATACAATTTGTAGAAAAACACACAACTACATATGAATATTTCTTTTCCACGTTTTTTTAAAAGCGTAATTAAATAACGATAAGGTGAAATCTATATATTTTTTAATTTATTCCGTCTGTAAGGATAATATAAAAGCCAAAGACAAGTTATAAAACAAAAGTCATCTGAACATTGAATACTAATTGTGTTGCTTTAATGAAGTGCAACACTGAATTTAAAACAGCTGGTTCTAATTTGAAAGTAAAAGTAGAGATTTTATTATATTGTTATATTATTTCAATTCCAAACCAACTTGCATATACTCCATGTATATATTTATAATTTTTATTTGTTCCATCTATTATGGAGAACTAACTTCCTCTGGTATAAAATTAAAATCGTGAATATTTTAAAGAAGTCAGTCCTTTAGTGAGAGCAGATAATAAAATTTTAATAATGAATAGACCAATTTTTAAATAAAGCTTTAAAGAAATCAATTGTATTAATAATTTCTGAAATATCCAACTGGTCCAACAATCTGGTCTCAAATATCTGGCTGGTCCAACGGTTAGAACAAGGAAGATTTTAGCTTTAAGCCCGGGCAAGCACCACTAAGTTTTCGCGTGCTTAATTTCTGTGTATAATATAATCTCGCGAAATATAGCATATGACGAATTAATGAAATGAAATTCTGCAACAAGTGTATCAACCTACTTGCAATAGAGCAATGTGGTGGAATAAGCTTCAAACCTTTTCATTAGGAGATGAGACCTTATATTAGGAGTGTGATTTTACAGACTGAAACTTTACATTATTTATATTTACCAAAGGTTTTATAATTATTAGAAAAAGCCGGAAAGTATTGTCATAGAGACATAACTAAAAGGTGGACATATTATCTACATATAAATATGTGTAGAGAAATCTTTTTAAGCATCTTGAGTAGAGGTGTGATTTGATTATTTGTATTTTACAAATACATTTGTATCAAGTAAAAGATTAATTGTTTACTCTCATACTGACAATAACAAATGCAAAATTGTGGTCGACTTAAAGACAGTTTTTGACATTACATTGTTTTTTTATTATCATACAGACCAGTATTTTTCTAGTTAAATCTCAAATTTGGTCTTTCGTACTTTTCGACTAAGTCGAAAATACATGTGCAGAATAAAAACTTCCAAATTTTCAACCGTACCAAAAAGAAATTGTAAGCTATTGAAAGTAATTGAAAACAATGTATCTCGATACTTCTATGAATGTGAAGTGTCATTTTAATTAGATATTAATTACAATCAAATTTTGATCACTATATTTTTAATTAGTATTTAAAAGGCTGAACATCTGTATGAAATTTGCATATAATAAAACTGAAACATTACCAGAGAAAAACACAAATAATAATTTATTTGTGAATGTCGTATGATAGTATATTATAAATATACTAATAATGGATTATTGAATAAATACTTAAACTATTTAGTTAACTCTATTTCTCAATAAAAAGACAGGAAGCTATTATTGGTTAGTTAAATTGAGTTCTAGTCTAATAAGATTATTTTTTAAATGAATTAACATTTTTTTACATCTACATTAGGAACAATGGATCAATATCATTAGGATTTAGCAAAACCTTGAATTTCTGAATTAATTCATATCAGTTTAATTAAATATTGCCGCAAATATTAAATAAAACATCCAGCTAAGTTGATAGTTGAATGAAAGGTGATTTATAATGATTATGTATCTCTAGAAAATAAATTTGTTATACACATGCATAAACAACAGTTTAAATTAAACTGTATGGAAAAAGTACATAGCAAATTACATAATTTTAATGATTACTTTAAATACAGAAAAGAGACTGGTGTGCAGAAAATTAATGTTAATAATAGTAAATTTTCTATTAAAAATTCAAATCCTAGTCTATGCAATTTTTTAACAACTTAAATCTGAATATGTATAGTTTTAAATTAAGGAAGGTATCTTTTTTAATATTAGAGTAATACAGTAGTAGAATAACAATTTTTGCATATGCCTATTTCATTTTTATTACTTTACTTGTTTTGAAGATCGGTATAAATATATAAATTCAGTTTTTACAATACCAAGATATATTACGAAATAAATTTACTTAAGCTTACCTGTTTTGATTCTCCTTCAAGTTCGATTATTTGTAGGGTCAAGGAACTTTCCATTGCTGCAGATTCATTGAGGAGTGCATTTTCCTGTTCTATGCCACTTTGTGTTGTCACTTTTTGGGTTGTGTCCAGTTTCATTAATGCCTAGAAGGGAATTAAATAGTATATTTACAATAATAGTTGTTGGTAGTTTAAGTAAAATGATGTTATCATATTGTATTAACATTTGATATATAATTAAATTTAAAATGTAATATATTTTTTTATACATTGTTCTTTTAAAATCGCTTGTTTCATTTATTTTACAGTACAAGCAGTATGTTTTAACCTAATCATTTTTAAATAAGTTTTCATACATATATTTAAAAAGTAGATCATCTTATGAACATTAGGTGTTAAAAATACAATTTAAAGTTACCGTTTGCACGTTAATGTGGCCATTAAGGCATGAAAAGTGAAAATATTACGGTATGTAGGCCATCTAACCTCCTGCGTGATCTCCAGATCGTGCTTTGTGTTCTCGTATAAACTCTCTAGCTCGTCGCATCGTAGCTGAAGAGAACTCTTTTCCTCCAGCAGCACCAGGCCGAGCTGCGCTGATTGTATCTTCTCACTGCTGGCTTGGTCCAGTTCCCGACTCAGCCTCTCGATCTCCGCCTTTAATTCGGAGATCGATAAATCATTTTGTGCCGTTCCTGCCATCTTGGGACAGTTTTACGGCTTTTACGTTAAAACTTCATAAACAAAGTAAATAATCTCAGAAAAACAACGTTAAAACGTGTAAAATCAATGTTTCTACATTCTCTCAACAAAAGTATAACGTCTTGACAGTTCAGTCGTTTCTGTGATTTTTTTTAATTCATGACGGAAATTTGCTTAAACAATGGATTCCAGTCTTTTGGCTTCAATTTTATAATATAGATAACTTAAATAATAATCTAACAATATAAATAAAGATTATTTTTAAAAATAATAATATACCTAATATATAACATAATTTTTATATCATACTTTGTTTTCCATTTTATACTTGCTAGTAAGTATTTGCGTATGTAGGGTTGCCAACTATACTTCTTAATGATGAATTATAATATTATTTTTTTGCATTTAAATATTTCAAAATTTTGAATGTAAAAAAAAAAACGAAACTACTTATGTTTACAGCCGTTGTGTTTAAAGTAAATAGAATAAGCATATACTCATTACTAAAACAGAAAAATTAAGGAAATACCTTTGACCATAAATAAAAACGAAATATGTTTTCAACGCAAATTACTCGAAACTTTTACCGTTAAAAATATTTGGTATTCTATTATTACACACATTAACCCTTTAATAGCGTCTCACCGTATTCCTTTTAGTGCAATTTATTTATGGTATCCTTGCGTACATCTTTCGCATTAGAGCAATAGCGCACTAACGACCTGGCAGTGCGGCCCAGCCGCAGGGGTTGCGATTTGCAACGCGGCCAAAACCGCGGCTACAATCGTCAGTTGCACATACAGCGCGCTCAAAATGGGCGTTGAGGAAATGGCAATTTGTATCTTTCAAGTAAGAAGCGGAAAAACAAAAGTAAAATATATTGGGTTCATCTCTTGCTACGCGAAAGGCGTACTAAGGGATTATTTAATACTTACTTCACCGACATATTATTATTTTATTTTATTTAGTCTTCACAGGTCCCACAACGCCCTCCTCGTCTCAATCTCGCTTATAAATCTTTCCATGTCGAACGACATCGCGATGATCACAAATCACGCTCTAGTTCCATAAAACGTGCGGCCGCCGCGGCCAGTGCGCGCACACAGGTGTTTTATCTACAATGCAGTTTTATCAATGCAATTTTATCTCAGTGGCCGCAGCGGCCAGCTACTGAACACGGGCCGCAAATGCGTCGTTTCGATCTCGCTGGCCGCTGCGGCTTGGTGTGGCCGCTGGCCGCGTGTGGCCAGGTGCGCGTGCTTTATGGCGATTTCATATTAATGTATCTCTCTCGACGGCCGCCGCGACCTGGCCTCTGCGGCCTAGCCGCTAGTGCGCTATTAGCCTTACTCATATCAAACCGTGTGTGACTCAGATGACATGAGATCAGCCTCCGTTTATAAATACTTTCTTGATTGGGCTAGGTTGAAATAGTTCGCTATTTTAATTGCATTTTAAAGTAATAGCGTCAGTCAAACGTTTGTATAATCATTGCTAAATAATTGTAGGTATAATTAAAGCTGACCAACAAAATGATAGCTTATTATTTATACAACAAAAAAATAAAAACGATAATTACCTTTTATAAAAAAGCTGCTTTATACAACAGTTATCTTAAGAAGACATTATAGAAGAGGATTTTATCACCCAGCTTTTTATGTCGGATTTAACGGTTTCCTCTGACAAGAATAAAACAACAACAAACAATTCTTCAAAAGCAGCAGGAGAACTTAGACAGTAATTTCCTCTGCCGTTGAACTACTCTGAATCTTGGTGGAGGCAAACAAAGTTGAGATCGTAACACCTCGAGTGATAAGCGTAGAAGTATGGCTACAAATAGTACAAGTTTCGCAAAGGCAATAGTACAAGAGGTCGAAGCATACAAAAACAAGGACTTCCGATTGCTCGACGGTCCGGGGTCCAAAGCCCAAACGCAGCCGACCGTAAGCAGTCAAAGGAATAATAGTGATCTACCCGAATCCGCAGTTTGGAGTCACATATAACATATTTGACCGAAAAAATATTATGTTCAGAACCAGTAACTAGTGCGGGCAGCTAAAAATTAAATAATATACAATAATCTCAAATGAAAAATTACTCAAATACAAAATTCCATTTATTTAATAACATCAATTGACTAACTTAAAATATTATCGCTTACAAAATTATTTGCCATTTATTTGTTTAATTTAAAAGATAAATATTATTTAAATTGTATTTTATCATATAACGGTCATCGAAATATTGTTAATACAGAAACAAAGGACTTTACAATACGCAGACTTAGTATTATGAAAACACGGAGAATAAGGTTGTATTTCTTACAAAAAAATAGTTCAAGGTCAGAATTCATTGAATAAGTATGCAATTACAATAGTTAATAATTTCAAAGAAAATCAAATTGTAATATATTTCCAATACTACAAACTACACCAATTTTTAAGCAATTTGTAACATTATTATTAGCACCTGTTAATATATAGCGTGACGGCTTGAAGTATTTATTAATATTCACAACATTAATTGACAACACTAAATTTTTTTACAATAGATTTTAAAGTACTATATTATTATTGCTACAATAATTAGTTAATTTTGGAATGTATGATAATCATGAATAAACTCAAAATCAGACTTCATTGCAATAAGGTACTATTATTTACAACAAAAAAAACAGTGTTTACAATACAAAACCGATTTTACGGACGAAGTTTTACAATTACCTACTTCTAAGACTAAAGCTAACCCATACTAAAGTTCATTTTGGGACGTAGAGCCATATTCAAATAAATTTTATTGAGTGAATCATTAATTCGTGGTTTTTTTCATGTTTATTACTTTTTAATACAAATTATTTCACTTGTCTTTTAAAGTTGTCAATGGTAACAATCAAAAAACATTATAATTACAAAAACATTTGTTGAGCCTGTTCACAGGTGTGTAAGATATCTAAAACTAAATATAAAAGACCTGTTAAAAGTACCTGCCTTACCTTTTATTTATTAGTATATAAATTATGAACGATTACGGTTTGTGATCGTTAATTTATGTAAATTATTTTAATACCCTATGATAAAGTTTTGTTTAAAAAATATTTTCATCGTGTCCTTTGGAAACAATTTTTTTAAACATAGGACCTACCTATTTAAAATTATAGCGTTTTTAGTATTATATTTAAATAAAACCTTAGTTATAATTCTTACGGATTTTGATCTAGAATATTGCACTAGTGTAACCCTTTACACTAGTTATGTTGATGCTATTTGCAGTCACAAAATGAAGGTCCAATTAGAAACTGAAAATGTCTTATGAAATATTGTTTAGTTTCTTTATTTCATTTATGAATGTAATGCTTTGTAACTAACGTTATAGATTCATTTTCGTAAAACCTTAAAAATAAGGATAACAGTATGTTTTATTACTCTTCTGGAAACAATTTTTACGTAATATCACTACTATGGTATCAGCTGTAGACCGCTGCCAATGAAATAATTAACTTGTCAACCAAAATGTAGTATATGCCCCACCATACATGCTTAAATAATAATTTTATTAATTAATATATAATAACTAAATTGTTATGGTCACATCTGTGTGAATATATTATTTGTACTAAATTAGTCTTATTTATAATAACAATAAAAACTGACGACATTTGTAATAGTGTGTTCTATTTCGGAACTTGGCACCAAAATGGCGGGAAAAATAATCGGTGAGTTAAAAAAAAAAAAGATTATAATAAAGAGCATAAATAATAATTCTATAATCTATTGGTTAATAAATGTAAAATTTTATGTAAGAAAATTAATATCTGAGCAAAGATCAATTTCAATGAACCTTTAAAAACCATGATTGTATTATACACTATCAATCTTATCAAGAAATATTTATTGAATGTTGCATATTATCCAAAAAAAGCACTAAATCATTGTTTAATACCCTTACGAAATAATTACTTATATTTCAATACATGATTTTTATTGATAAGGATTTATCTGTAATATAAATTAATTGTTTTTGACATGCTATTAAAATTAAAACAAATCTATAAAAATACAATTTCCGAAAGGTAACCCCGACAAGATTATTAAATTCAATAATAAATATCGGTACTGACAATAGTCGAGATATGTTCTATATCCTTTTATGACTATTCAACACCATTTGAATACAAATCGTTTTAAGGAATACCAAACAATTACAAACTTTTTTAATGTTTACTTTTTAGAAAAGGTTTTAAACTTTTTATATTAAAAAATGTATAAAAAAAATCGAGACCTAATTACCCAAAAGATATGCTGATAAACTTTAGTCAGCTAATATATCGTATTATCCGAGTAAATTCATAATTATTTTAAATCATTATAAAATAGAAAGTAAATTATTTTATATAACAGAAAATTGAAGTTTATGATAAATGTAATAATATCAGCCGGGAAGACAATTTCATTAAACTATTATTATAATATCTATTTTATCTAGTTATAAATACTAAAATTAATTAAAATTATATTTTTTTATTAATAATTATTATCAATAAGTACATACCTAGTTTATAAGAATAATAACATCATAAAAAGAATAATAATTTATTTTTATATGAATATGTATGAGAATTATTAATTTATGTTAAAATTATTATTAACAATATTTAGAATTAAGGAAAAAATAGACTAGAGATAATGACAGACGTAAGTATAGAAAGGCGAGGGCTTTTAAAGTCCACATAAAGGTACCGAAATCGAAAATTTATCGGTTTATAAATAATGTAATATAATTCCGATAAAGGGTAAATGTTATAACGTATTTTCTGTATACAAAAGTATAGAATAATAAGATATAAAATTAGAAATCATTTTCATAATTATATATATTTTTTTCAAAAATTAAATGCCACGTGCCATTTGTCTAATTTATTATTAATCAATTAAATGTATGATTATAACTTACGCAATTAAAAAAAAAAGCAATTATAAATATAATTTAAATTTGAAAATGTTCATCGTCATCATTAGGTTTTCGGTTTTTTGTTATTTTTTTAAATATATATTTTAATGCTACGGAGAATTTACAAAAAAATTACATTATGGCACAATTTGAGGCCGGTTCTTCTCGAGGTGGCAGCGGTGGTCTCGCCGGAGCGAGGACTTCGGCTGATTCAGGTTCTGGCATTGTTATGGGAGAATCTTTCCTTACTGATTGCTTAGATACCTCTTGGGCCTTCTGCGGAGGAGGTAGCTTTGTTTCCTGAGGAGTTTGTTTTTGCTCGGTGAGGGAACTGGTACTGGGTGTCCTTGCACGAGATTGAGCCAAGGAGACGCGACGTTCGCGGGCATTGATGATCGACGTAAGATACGGGATTTGATTGCTAATCGCCATCATGAACGGCTTGTAGCCGAGGCTGTAATGTAATAATAAAATGAGATAAGTCTTGTTATCTAAAATATTTTAATATTTGAGTGTTTTATGTTTTGTACATAAAACGACATTTATACACTCATCAGTTTTTTTATAATAATATTAAGTTAAGTCATTTAAAAAAAAATTAGACCGATTAATTTGTATTTGTCAGATAGGTATTTTTTAATTAATCGCGTATCACTAAAATATGGGCAGATCGAATGCAGGAGACAAACTTTCATTATGTTCAAATAATTTTCTTTACGAATAAATCTAATCAATGTCTCTTTTGCGTTCTTGTAATATTAAATAGTGTATTTGGTGTTTTATTAGAACATAATTAGCCGTCGGTTAGGACGAGGCGCACGCGACTGACCACTCGGCGTCGGTCCAGGCGCGCAGGTCGGCGAGCGCGGCGCGCAGGCGCAGCGCGGCCTCCAGTGACACGTCGGGCCCGCGCGCCGCGTTCACGCAGCGCAGCACGGCCAGCGCGTCGCGCAGCGCCACCGCCACCACCAGCGCCCACTCCACGCAGCTCGCCTCGGTCATCAGCTGCAGCAGGTACCTGCCGGGGGATTCAGCATCTCGATGAATTTAGTATTCGATCATGCGAAGACAATTTGAAAATACAACTTCTGAAAAAATCGAATAGACGTCGAGTAGGGCATTAGCATGTTTTGTTATGAAAATGTATCGGGAGAGCGATTGGAACCTGAGCTGCACGTGCGCGGTGTGGTCACCGCGCTCGGCCTGGGTGTGGTGCAGGCGCTCCATGAGCGCGGCGTACCGGCGCTCGTCGGGCGCGGCGTCGGCCGCGTCGCCCGCGCCGCCCCACGCCACGCCGCCGCCCTCCGCCACGCTGCCCTCGCCCACCGAGCTGCGAACCACACTCACTCTGAACGATCTCGTGATTACTCAGCGAGCATCACCATATTTTTGTAATCATAAAAAAAAGTTTTCTATCGAGATTATTCGAAAACATATAGTTTTCGATTTTTTAATAATATTTTAAATAAATTTTTGACTATAGAATTTGACGTAAACTTTAAAAAATATATATTTCACAGATAATAATCATCAAAACATTTATGTTATATGAAGTACGTATATATACGTAGTCCCGTGCGTACCTGAGCGGCGCGGGGGAGAGCGGCGCGCCGGCCGCCAGCGGTAGCGCGTTCCGCAGCGACAGCGACACGTAGCCGCTGTCGCCGCACAGGCTGTCGCACTCCGCCGCCGGGCTGCACGGAGCTGTCGGAGGCCGTTGCATACAACGTTCAGTTTTGAGACGAATTGAGAGTTTTTGAGCAGCAAGGTTTTTTAAATGCCTTATTTAATAGGAACAATGACCTTGTACTTTCCGAGTAGTCGATTTCATTAGTTAGCCAACGATAAAATTAATATAATAAAACCATGAGTATTTATGTATTTATGTAATAGGAAGCCAACGTTATATATTTAGAAAAACATTTGCCTGATAACAAAATATATAAACAATTATAAGCTAACTTAACATTTAAAAAATAAATTCTAATTGACGAGTACATGTAATTAAAAGAATAGACCTGGCACGACGCTGGTCTTCCTCTGCGGGTAGTCCGTGTCGTCGGGCGCGGGGTAGGGCCAGCTGAAGTCGTCGTGCAGGCGCCGCAGGCACACGACGGCCGCGTCCACGCGCGCCGCCCGCTCGCGCTCGCCCGCCAGCCACGCCACCAGGTGCAGGTCCAGCGCCGCCGCCAGCCGGCCCAGCGCCAGCAGCCGCGCCGTCGACAGCAGCAGCCGGGCGTGCCGCTGGATCATCATGTCGATGAAGAACTCCTCCGCCGTGCCGCCATACGTGTCCCTGGATACATCGATCGGAGCGTTCATCGGAGTCGGCATGTCAGGCACCCGGATGAGTAAAAACCCTTTATGTACTAAAAATAAAGATATAATACTAGGGATTTTCAACTACGATAATCATACGTAAAGATTAGACCTACTCGTTTCCGGTCTACGTTTATAGCAATGAAAAGGTACGAGTGTCAACGAGTGCGCACCGGTCGCTCCGGGCGGGCACGGACTTCTTGCGCTTGACGGCGGCGGTGGCGGCGCTGCGGCGCGGCGCGTGCGCGGCGGGGGGCGAGGGCTCGCGCGGCGCCGCCGTCGTGCTGAAGCTGCGCCCGCGCGCGCCGCCCAGCTGCAAGCGTTCCTTGCACATCAACGAGACACCGTTCATATTATCCTAACTTCTTACGATCCGTGCCGGATTACAATGGGTTATTATATGTTCAATGAAGATTATATTTTATTTCTTTTATCGAATTTTTTTTTTTTTTTTTTTTTTTTTTTATATCATAGGTAGGCGGACGAGCATATGGGCCACCTGATGGTAAGTGGTCACCAACGCCCATAGACATTGGCATTGTAAGAGATGTTAACCATCGCTTACATCACCAATGCGCCACCAACCTTGGGAACTAAGATGTTATGTCCCTTGTGCCTGTAATTACACTGGCTCACTCACCCTTCAAACCGGAACACAACAATACCAAGTACTGCTGTTTTGCGGTAGAATATCTGATGAGTGGGTGGTACCTACCCAGACGAGCTTGCACAAAGCTCTACCACTCAAGAATGACATGACATTCAAAATGTATTTTAAAGACAAATTGCGGACTCTCTTTCATTATTTCATATAAAATTGCGGTTGTAAGGGGACCTACGAGGTGCAGACATTATAATTAGGTACCAAACGATATGTCAAATAAATGACAGGCGATATTCACTCGGTGGTAGAGTTTTGTGCGAGCTCGTCTGGGTAGGTACCACCCACTTATCAGCAGTACTTGGTATTGTTGTGTTCCGGTTTGAAGGGTGAGTGAGCCAGTGTAATTACAGGCACAAGTTCCCAAGGTTGGTGGCGCATTGGCAATGTTTTTTTTTTAAAGAAATGTAAGTACAATGCCACTGTCTATGGGAGTTGGTGACCACTCACCATCAGGTGGCCCATATGATCGTCCGCCAACCTATGTTATAAAAAAAATGATATATATATATATATTTCTTTTGCAATTAAAATTTCCTTCGATTTAGTTCCGAGTTATATTATTTACCACTGATGACATTTTAATTATTTAATTAAAATTATTGCTCTGCAATGCGCTGTAGTAATTTTGAACGTTATTAATTATATGATATATTACAATTGTTTCCTAATAATTACATTTAGTATATTATATGCATATGTTACGGATACATTAAATTTTGATAAATTAATGTTGAAAGAATTTGTAAACTGGGAGCAATTTATGGAATTTATCTTTTCTATTACTCTTATACACCGATAGAACCGGAGAAAGTTCAGGCGCAAAACTCAATTTTGGAAGCAGGTATATCGAAATTTGAAGCTAATTAATAAGTTCAAATCGACAATATTGCAATTAAATTTATACATTTACATCATGCTAAAAAATATTTTTTCGCGGACACATGTATGCGATTTTGTCAAATTACTTTTAGATATTGTGTTTTTCATGAAATAATAAAAAACCAACTTGGTATTGGTATTAAAAAACAAAACAAGAGTTTAAAACAATACATTATAATGGTACCTGCATACTCCCGAGTATAACGGACAAGTCCTCAGCGTTCGGGCTGACGCTCTGCGACTGCACTATTTGTCCATATTTCGTTTGGACGTTTATCGAGTTTCTAGGAGAATCGACATCGTTTGGATCTAAATAATAAAAGGTAATATTGTTTAATAACCGATAAAAAATATATTTTAACTTAAAACTAAATATATATTTGTATATGTTATAGAATTTAGATGGCTTAGTAGGACACATGGATCTTAGTGGAAGTTATTTATGTACTTTAAAATTCATCTACATTCTAACGGGTTTTCCAATAGGGACGCTTGAACTTTGACAGCTGATTGCGGCCATGTTGTTTGAGTGACAGCTGTCAAATGCAGTGTGTTATATTCATTCCGTCCTCCCAAACCACCATGGCAGGTTACAGTGTCGAGCAGCACGTGCAAATCATAAAATTGTTTTATGAAAATGGGTCTTCAGTTCGAGCAACGTTCCGCGCACTTCGCCCGTTTTACGGTCGCGATGATCGTCCTGCCGAGTCGACTATCCGTCGATTGGTGGACAAATTCGAGTCAACCGGGTCAGTTAACAATCAGCCGGTTCCCGTGCGTCAACGTAACGCGAGATCTGCCGAGAATATCGCCGCTGTGCGCGACAGTGTCCTCGAAAACCCGCGGCAGTCAATTCCGCGTCGCGCACAGGAACTCGGCCTTTCGCAGACGACAACTTGGCGAATTTTGCGTTGTGACTTGAGCCTGCACCCGTACAAGATCCAGCTGACCCAAGAGCTCAAGGTTAATGACCATAGACAGCGCCGTGTGTTCGCTGACTGGGCATTAGAGCAGTTGGAAGTTGACGCCGATTTTGGCAAAAAAATCATCTTCAGCGACGAGGCGCATTTTTGAATGAATGGCTATGTCAACAAGCAAAATTGCCGTATTTGGGACGAGACCGATCCACACGAGGTTCACCAAGTGGCAATGCACCCGCAGAAAGTGACTGTTTGGTGCGGATTTTGGGCCGGAGGCGTGATTGGTCCGTATTTTTTCGAAAACGATAATGGTCGTCACCGTCAATGGTGAGCGATACCGGTCGATGATAACCAACTTCTTTTGGCCTGAAATCGAGAATATGGATCTGGACAACATGTGGTTTCAACAGGACGGCGCTACGTGCCACACAGCACACGCTACGATAGAAGTTCTGCACGAGCAATTTCTGGACATGGTCATCTCGTGCGGAGGCGACGTGAACTGGCCACCGAGATCGTGCGATTTGACCCCGCTGGACTTTTTCTTGTGGGGTTTTCTTAAGTCCCAGGTCTATGCCAACAAGCCGCAAACCACCGATGCCCTCAAAGTCAACATACGCCACGCCATCGATCAAATACAGCCCGATTTGTGCGCCAGAGTCATCGAAAATTGGACCTTTCGTGTGCGCGCCACCAACCGAAGCCGTGGCGGTCATTTGAATGATGTCATATTCCATACATAATGGGGTCGATAGACCTTCCAAATAAAAAAAAAAATTCGCAAATATCTCTTCTACATGTATTTTTTTTTGCATTTCAAAGATCAAGCGCCCTTAATGGAAAACCCTATACATCATCGTGAATAATGATCGTGCATGTGGCGACATTAATTGTAACACATGTGTGTCGATCAGCTCGCAGCCTCATATAAGGTAGAAATTCCTTATCTCAAAAAGATAGGAAGTCCTGACGAAGGTCCAAGTAGCGGGATATTTACGTACTTTAATAATAATCACATCAAAATCAATACATATAAGGTATAAAAAATATTTAAGCAAATAAGAAAAAGTACAATTACGTAAAGACATTAAGTTTTAAGACTCACCAATAGCTCTTAAGAAACGCACAAGATCTCTCGCGAGGTCCCACCGCTCTTGCTGTAACGCTGTGTCCAACAACTGCGTCGCTAGCTGCCGGCTTACCGTCGAACTTTCTAGATTCTATAATTATTATAAAACAAAAACCATTGAGAAATAGCCTTATTAAAAAAATTTAACATAAATTTATTTATGTTGATTACTTCGTTATATTCTATTATTAAATTGAAAAGTAAATACTGAACTTTAAGCTGCAAAAAATATGGAACGTCTAGAACAGAAAACTTATATTATAGCAAAAATAACAATATTGCATGATATTTTATGAATTACTGCTAAAGTGTAACGAGTTTAACTATTTTATTATTCGTTTAACATACTTGTAATATGATGAGATAGGAGGCGGCTGTGTCCAGCATCTTACGTTGCAAGCACTCTTGGAAAAGTTCCTTCGGCTTGCCGGCAGCGGAGAACAAATACGCCCATAACGCTATCTCTGTCTTCCTAGCACATTGCACTACAGTCTGACGTAATGAAAAAATATATTTTTAATATACGAACTTATGGTTAATGATAAAATATGTGTTAGAAAAATATATATTTGTTTCATTTAAATTAAATCAAAGAGTCTGAATGAGCTTTACCTTAAGTCATTTCAATAAGACTGAACTAAATTTCAAATATATTCAATATCAGTAAACTTTATAGAACTTAACACAATAAGCGCCACATACCTGCAAATAAACTGGAAACTCGTGCACGAATTCGATGACGCTTGGCAGCTGTGCGTCGGGTATGGGCTCCTTGCTGGTGGCCTCTTCCTCCAACACCTCGTGCAGCAGCAGCTCTAGCGAGTGCGGGAAGTAGGGCAGCTGCGAGCACGAGCGAGCTATCTCCCATGCGTGATAGCCCAAGTTCCGGCGAAGAAGTTGTCGAAGTATTTGGTGTAAGTATACCTGACTCTATATTATGTTGCGAGCAGGATGGAATAAGAACAAATATGAGTTAAAATGGAAGTAATATAAACATATTATATAACATAATCTTTGAAAAATGTTTGGAATGTTTCTATTTAGTTGATTTTTTCTTTTTATAAATTAAATGCATGTCTTTGAAGTCAAGATGACGAAATAATATACACTTATAAAAATCATACCGTTCTGTTAATGACACAAAATGGTAGAGAAAACAACGAATTTGAGTCAGATGCATATAGAGTTGTATCATTTTCAGCTCCCAGGAGTATCGCATCATCGAAGAGAATTGCTGCAAAAATAAATCACCAATAGTTAGTTCAATCATTTATCACATAAATTGAATGTCGTGTTTTTCATAATTCATAAGGTGTCATTTACTTAGTGGATATATGTCCAGATGGAATGGCAGCATTATCCTCTTAGCCATGAAGGTGTGTCGCGAGGGGTCAGTGCGTCTCGTCACCTCGCGCGGCATTAAGGGCAGCCACACGCGAGCACCAAGCGCACCGCACCATAACCACAGAGCACGCGACAGTTGCGTCTGAGCACCCGAACCGCCACCAGACCATACGCTTTCTACGCATGAGGCTAAAACTGTCGCGGGCAGACAGCTGTACGCCTAAAACAATACTGTTTTGTATAGTATTTTAAAAATAATTAAATTCCAAAGTCAAAAGCCACTTTTCTTTTTAATTTCAATTTAAACACATTGGAAAAAAATCGTCCTGTAAAGTGCATATTTAACAAAATAATTTAATGAGCTTAATACGGCCACACAATTTAAATTTATGATATTATGTTAACAAAATTACAATACAATATTCAATTCGTTCGTAAAAATTGATATATAACGACTTAAAACATAAGCATGTCGTGACAGTTAACAGACTATGTGATTTGAACATAAATAATTCTATTTATTTAATTCTAGTAATTGCTATATAGTTTTATTGAGATTACAAATTCAATAATTATTAAAAAGGATGCAATTTATTTTCGTGAACTATTATAGTATAAATCTTTGTCTGTTCAAGTTCAATTGAATAACTCAAGTGCAAAAGTTATTGGATAATATGTATGACGCTATATTAAACACATTTAATTAATGTTATATTATCCGGCATCCGTCGCGTGCTAACAGCTGGCACATTTGTTTTGTAGGTTCATTTATCGACATCCTACGAAAATTGCACGCCACACGTAGATGTAACTAGAGCAAATCGTCACTATATACATTTACGAATATTGCATCAGGTCTATTACGCTTGATTAGGCTTTCTTATTTTCAGTCATAGCCTACATGATAATTGCAGAAAATTGTACAAATATTTTACATAATATGTTTAAATTGCATTATTTATTAATCATAATGGCTAATTAATAATGAATATCAGTTTAAATTGTCTGCACCGACGATTGGATCGTTAGGAGGAAGTTCAGGCGTATTATTTTAACGTTTTCACTGAGTGAAGGTCCTATGAAAATCAGGAAGACTGTTGCAAGCACTGGTATTCAGTATTACTGGCGGCGGTGGTCGCGCACGCGTGAAACATTCGACATCCGTTAAACGTCAGGACTCGAAGGTCTTAAGTAAGCCTATAAATGGACTAAACCGTACTTTACAAATCAGTGCGTTTTTGACACCCAGTAGTCAGCGTGTCTCTATAACAATGAAAAACTTCGTCGCGGTTTGTTTAAAGTTTTTTTATGCATTCTAAGTGTATAAACTGTTAAACTGCGATCATGTCATTTATTATCGGTGCTTTTTCTCATTC
Source organism: Nymphalis polychloros (assembly GCA_905220585.2). Lineage (NCBI taxonomy): Eukaryota > Metazoa > Arthropoda > Insecta > Lepidoptera > Nymphalidae > Nymphalis > Nymphalis polychloros. The sequence continues at coordinate 9,197,364 of HG992258.1, read as the reverse complement.
TTTGCAGATAACCTGCCTCCTTGCCCTGTCGGCGTCTACCAACGCTGGCGGACTTGGCGGCCTCGTTTATGCGCCAGGACATTCTTCTCTAGAATACTACGTATGTTTTATTTTAAGTTTCTATCAAATTTCATATAAATTTCCATCTGCCAAGTTCATACCGAAGATTGTTATATTTTGTTGCAGTCATATCCTAGTTATGCTTTTGAATACGCAGTCAAGGATCCCCACACCGGAGATAACAAAGCGCAATGGGAAAAACGAGAAGGAGACGTTGTAAGAGGTAGTGTTTCCACAAATATTAATTCAATTTTTGATTTATTTTAATCACACTTTCAAATGATCAAATTCAATATTTGTGCCTAGGTGCATATTCACTGGTGGAGCCCGACGGCAGTTTGCGTGTAGTTGAATACAGAGCTGATGACAAAACTGGTTTCAACGCCGTCGTCAAGCGTATCGGACCCAACTTGCACCCGGTCGCAGCCCCTATATACAAGGCGCCTCTTCCAGTTCTAGGCTATAAATCGGATATACCGATATCGATTGGACCAGTAGCTGGAATCGAGAAACTCGCTAACGCTCCGCTCTTAACTGGACCATATCTTGGTGGTGGTTCAACTTCATCTGCAATTTTATATAAAACTCCAGCGCCCGCAGTTATAAAAGAAGTAGCTCCGATAGCTCCAATCATCCCTGCTCCTATTCTTCCAGCACCAATCTTTAAGAACCCAATTTATTCAGCACCTATATACGACCAATCTCTACTCCAGTACCAGACTCCTATTCTTAAGAAAGCTCCACTGCTAACACTTCCTCTGCCAGAACCAATATACCCAATATATCCATCGTTAAAAGGTCCTCTTCCTGCTCTTAAATCATTGGGACATCTATCTAATGGTGGTCTTTACGACCTCGGTCTCTTGGGCAAGGGACTTTTGAATGATAAATTAATATTGGACTATAATGGTGCTGGATTAGATTACAAAGGTTACGCTGACATTGGATTGGGATATAAAGGAGGATATGGTCATTAATTTATTAAAAAATACTATCTGATTCACGACTCAAAGAATGAGACAAATATGCCGCTACCTATAACCCTTGGATTATGTGTCTTCGGTGCAATGTTATTCACATTGCTTGATAGTTGGTCAATGAAATGTATAAATATTAAACCTTAATTTATGGCATAGGTTAGTCGAACATTGTATTAACACGAATAAAGCATTCACCACTGTGTGGTAATCAATACTGGTTTTATTTTTAATTGAAAAGCAAAAAACACCTAAATAAAATACAGCAGCGCCTTGAATTAAACTGTATTTAATAAAGTGTATAAACACTTATATAAAGATAATAATATAAGTATTAAAATTTTATGAATAGTTATGAAGATAAAAATCTTCGTAACGTTTTAAAGAGTATTATACAAGAGTAGAAAACTAGTAAGAAAATAACAGGTGCCGCTGGTTTTTCAGGTGTAAAATCATTGAGCTGTAGTGTTTCAACAGCATATAAGTTCAACACATCATATAGATCAATCATTGTACCATATCTGTACACTCCGGGAGTAGGCAGAGTTACAATATGAATAACATTTTGATGGTAAATTCATAATTGAATGTTTACATTAGACTCTTGAGAAAATATTTATGAAAGGCATATTATAGGCGATACATTTTTATATTTCGTTAACACTCATTAAGAGCATTTAAAACCAAATCGTAAATAATAAGTCATTTAACTCTAATTCGTATAAGTGTAACTGAAGATTGAATTTCATCTTGTAACATTAATTGTACGCGCCTACTGAAAATAGATAGTAGAGAAAAAAAGTGAGAGTTAATAATAAAAAAAATTGAAATCGGAACAGCATTTCATTCATTTAGAAATATTATAGTATCTAAAAGTTTTGTTTTCAGGTCACACTTGTATTAGTGTTATCGGCGACAGTGTGGGGAAAAGCTATATCAGATATCGCTGATGCTATCGTAAGTTGTTTTACCATTATTAAATTGTTTTTTTTTGGATTAGGAAGATTAAGTAAAGATATTTTTTATTGTACTGATAAATATATCGCCTAATAAATAAAAAAAATATTTTTGCAACTATATCCCTAGGACTATCGCAGCCGTACGCTACTTATTCATAACAAACAAAATGTTGTATTTTTCAGGATCATCCTCGTTACGCCTTCAATTACGCAATAAATGATCCATTAACAAGGGACAATAAGGCGCAATGGGAGCAGAAAGATGGCGACCAAGTCAATGGTGCATATTCATTGTTGGAGCCTGATGGAAATCTACGCATCGTGGAATATTCAGCAGACGATATAAGCGGATTCAGTGCCATTGTAAAAAATCTAGCAGAAAGACTTGGCACTACATCGCTTGTCAAGCCTCTGCCTTTTCCGGTACCGCCAATTAACCCTTTAATAGATCCACATAGTTATGGATTTAGCACATCACCGCTTGCTGTGGATGTCGCAAAGATTAAAGTCACTGGTGGTAGTCTTCCTTGGGACCCTCAGGCAGGTTCCTATGGAGGTTGGGTACCAATTAACGGACCTACGCGCAAAATCCCGTTTGCGACGATTTACAACAAGAAATATGTGAACGGACACTTCCACAAAATAGTGTATGGGCCGATACCTTTGCCGAGTAAATCAATTATTTTAATAAAGAAAAAATACATTGAAGATTAAGAGGAATACAAATAATAGTGTTACGTTTCGGATTATGATATCTTATAGTGACACGAATGATCTAGTCTTTTTAAATAAAGGGCAAGTTGTTTTAAGTTGTAAAATAATATTGTCATGAAGATTTCTCGAAAATAGTTAATATTTTCTGGAATAATTAAGAAAAAAAGAGGAAAAATGTGTAAATCAGTTTACAACAATTACAAATGTAAATAAAATTTGTTACATTATAACTACATTTTTCATTTATGTACTTAATATTTTTAATTTATGATAAATAACATTTGCATTCTAAGATTAACATCTAAGATAACTCTTAACTATTGTGTGTATATCTATGTACGATGTACATATTATAAATTATATAAACAACAATTATTCAAGTCTATACGGTTTTTGTGTAATCCAATACATTATTTTACGTAAATATGACATGATTATACCTATTTTTTTAATTTTAATTATATTTTTTCCGTCTATTATGACATGTGGCTCCAAGCTGATTATCTGAATCAGCGTATTGAATTATAAAATCATACTGAATACAATTAGATCTAATAGTAAAGTACATATTTGTTTTGAAAGTTAAGTCACTATGTTAAGAATATTCAGTAGTAATTTTTATGAGCGTATTTTTATACTATAGGCTCGGCTTGTGCTTTACTGTGGCAAACACCACTAGTGATGTGATGATATATGTCACGATTTAAAATACAACGGTATAACTATATTAAATTAAATAAGAATTATTAATTGAATATATATTATATTCATAAAATATATTAAGATATCTGCGCACGTAGAGCGATACACATAATGGATGCTCGCATAAGAAACGAGAAACCAAAGTTACATACGAATTGATAATATCATTGAAGTTTGGTATTTTAGTGATCTGATTTCTAATCAAAATAATATTGAGGGAAGAATTGATGTAATTTTCCGATGAGTAATCTCTAGATTATTGTATTTGTAGCTTAGCTTGTTCTAGCGATACGTTCTTACGGAAATTGATCGCCACTTTGCCTTTTGACCCAATGCTTCAAGTGGATATTTTAGGCAACTTAGCTATTCTACATGGCTGTAACACTTTATACAAGGGCATACCTGAGCTTAGTGTAATATCTGAAGCTAAAACCGGTTGAAATAAAACAAACACTAATTTTTAAGTGAAGTCAGCAACAATATTATATTTATTATATTCGTATAACTCTCACGGTTTTTGCATTAGGCGGTAGGAGATTATATTCCGACTTACGTGACACTTGTTGTTATATTTTGAACAATTTTCTCAATAGCTTTTTTAGCCTATATATTATTCTGATGTATGAGCTATACATGACTATTACACTTTATACAAGGGCAAACCTGAGCTTAGTGTAATATCAAAAGCTGTTCAGTTGTGAAAAAATAAATAATATAATAATTAGTATGGTTTTGGGTTTATTGAAGTTATATCCATATATAGAACGTAATGGTTATTATAGTTAATATAATTGGTGTGAGTAACACATTTGTGCCTTGTTATTATGTCCCGAGCATATGTCATATCACCTTGAGAATAGCCGCTGTGGTCGAAATGTGGACTTGAGACAACATTGTGTAAAAGACATAAGGGCCATTTATTTACTAACAATAATCAAAATAATTTTAGATAAAAATGCCGTTACTAACAATTTTACATCGTTATTTTAAATGAAATCTATCATACGAAATAAACGCCAAACGACTACACTACTGCACATAACACCTGGCAACCTTTGACGTTTTTTTTTTTAGTTTTAAATTTCTGTGATGTATTTTGTTTTCATTACAAAACTAGTCCATAATGAGATGGACCCATATATAGTCGTTGTAAGTACTTATTCGCATCGCAGGTTTTGAAATATAATTTATAACATTCATGAACCAATGAGCTATCAGCTATTAAACATGAGACCCAAGGTTTCTATGTTTCATTTACTTTCAATTGCACTAATTCACTAGAATTTATTGCATTAATATCCCGATATTAAGCGACTTATAATAATATTATTTAGTTGTTAAAAGTATAATAAAACTGTGATACGTTAATGGCTCTACATAATTGACATATCCGAACGTAGTTTATTATTCAAAAGATTTTTTATAATTTATTTTATACAACATATTACTCGGTGGTAGAGCTTTGTGCAAGCTCGTCTGGGTAGGTACCACCCACTCATCAGATATTCTACCGCAAAACGGCAGTACTTTGTATTGTTGTGGTCCGGTTTGAAGGGTGAGTGAGCCAGTGTAATTACAGGCACAAGGGACATAACATCTTAGTTCCCAAGGTTGGTGGCGCATTGGCGATGTAAGCGATGGTTAACATTTCTTACAATGCCATTCTCTATGGACGTTAGTGACCAATTACCATCAGGTGGCTCAAATGCTCGTCCGCCCACCTATACAACAAAAAAAATAAAAAATAAACTATTGCCCTATATGATGGAATTATTGACACGCTTTTAGGTTAATTTATTTAGTTTGACAAAGGCAACCATTAATTATTATAAGTATAAACAGGATGTATTGTTCAAAGACATGTGGGTGGAGCACCACTTAGAAAGTAAGATTATTCTGCTAACTGGAGCTTCCTCACGCTAATCCAGGAGGCTAAATGCGTCGTCGGGTAGTTGCGTTCGTTGTATCCCGGAAACCCAACTAGGATTGAAGGCCCGCATAAGCAGGCCAACCATCGGTATGCGCAAGCGATCCCCAGTCCTGGATTAGCCTATAACTTATTTAAGCTATTGCTTAGGGCATCCCGTCCTGGGGGGGGGCACCAGAGACGACCGAGAAAATAAAACGAGCACACGAAAGGTAAAGCAATTTGAAAATTCGCGCGTTTTAAATTGTCGTTGACGTTCGGTTTGGTTTTTTCAATTATTTTTTTGTAGTTCACTTAAGGATAGGGGGGCCCATAGGGGAAGATTGCTTAGGGCATCAAGTTACCTTAATCCGGCGCTGGCGATCCCATTGATTTTTAGTCGATATTCCGTTGTATCGGCGAGTACAACATACACGCTATATCATGTGGGAGGAACGCTTTTTTCCAGCGAGAAAAAAAGGAGCTTAATGCGATCGGTCATTGATATTCATTATATTGATTTATTTTTAAGTTCATTCGTATATTTAGGCTTTATAATAACTATATGGTAGCACAGGATGTAAACGATTGCGTCTACAAAGATATGCATCACTGCGCTGATGGTAGAACTTGTCGATTATTCGAGTTAGAAAAGTGGCCTAATTACATGCATTAATGTCATTTGAATAATTAGGCAAAATCGTAAAGTATTAACACAGTTTTTTTTTTTGTGTAATGAAATTTGAATAATATTTATTTTGCCGAACGTGTTATGCACTTTTAATTGTGAACGAGGGAATAGCTGACCAAACTGATATCAAACGATCCGTAGAAAATAGGAGGTTCTGACAAAAACCGGAGTGCGACTTGGTCGAATAATTAGTGTGGTATAAATATACTGGTATGCGATGTCATAGGCACAGTGCACTTCGTTTGCTTACAGGAATACATCGTCAGAAAAATGAATTCGTTTTTGGTGGTAAATGTCAAGAAAGCGACAGCTAAACTTTGATTATATTTAATAATAATTACAGATAGTTTTTTTTTTAATTCGTTCTTACGACAAATAAGGCAGAGGTAATTAATCTTTATTACGGTATATTTTAGGTATCCTGCTTATTTGCGTTCAGCGCAGTGGCGGTTGCTAATCCGCCCGCTCTTCTATCCTACGCCGAAGTTGGGAGCATTGTAAGTTAGATTAATGTTTTTATGTAAAATCCTTTAAAAAATAGCGTTAGCAGAACTTAACCAATAATAAGTTCTAGTTCTGGACTGATCTACTTAAGCTGTAAACGCTCTGTTTGTTCTGTTATTTTTAATAAATGCAGTAGCGAATATTTATTTCCAGGCATATAGTGTAATCCCTCATAAAATATTTACTGATGAATACGTAAATAATTTAATTGAACGAATGATGATACGTTTGCCTCTTGTTTTCCATCTTCATGATAATCCATATTTACACAAATTAAATTTACATCATACAATATTTGATATTTGATATTTTTTTACCAAAAATGAAATAAAAAGTTTGTAAATATTAGTAGACATACAATAGGTTAAAATAACAAAGCGCTTTTCATTACAGCCAAACTCCAATTATGAATTCAATTACGCGGTAAATGATCCATCAACTGGAGATAACAAAGCGCAATGGGAGACTCGCGAAGGCGATGTAGTTCGAGGAGCCTACTCTTTGGTTGAACCTGACGGCAATGTGAGGATCGTGGAGTACACCGCGGACCCTGTGCGGGGCTTCAATGCTGTTGTTAAGAGGACTGGCCCGAATGTACATTCTGTGGCCCCCGTAGCATCGCACATAGCTATCTCTAAACCGATCATTGAGCCTGTCGCTCCTGTCCAACACGTACCAGTAGCGAATTATGAGCCCATTGAAGAAATCGCTCCAATCGATCATTCGGTTTACGGATCAATTGATGATTACGGCCATGACGAGCAAATCGGTCACATTGACCATTCCGGTGGATTGGTTGACATCGCACCCATAGCCACCCCAATAGTTGAATCGGAACCGATTATCGCACCAATAAAGAACTACGACTACTATCCACTACCGACCGCTCCATGGGTGTCCCTCAGCGGTTCAAGTTACGGCTCTAAGGGAAATATCGTCCGCAGATGGGCCGCTGGTCCTATTTCATTAGATGGAAAAACGTTGACAATCAAAACTAAGAACTGAGATAGATTAAGTTGTAATTAATATTAGCTATAACATTAAGCTATAAAGACTTCTATGTGTATAGGTAACCTTTTAAGTTACTCACGACTCTAGTGTATTCTTGCATACATAATGTTAAATACAACAATACACGTAGGTCATTAGAAGTTAAGCTGACTGATTGTATCTCCGTAGCAATGAAGTGTACCTGAATGTATGTATTTTTGCCACTGTAAATAAATAATTTCCATTAAGAAATTACATTTAGACTTTATTTATTTATTTTACTAGGAATTTTCGTAATCATCTCAAATTTCGATGGCAACACAAGCCTTCAAGTAAAGAAAACTATCTTACTCTAAATTTCTAAAATATTTTACTTAACTTTATTTAAATTATATACCTTGAGATTGTTATTAATAGAGTTTTAAAGTGTAGACTTGATATTATTATTATTATAAGAAAAGGAAACATACCTTCATAATATTCTCGAATTAAATTATTAGCACACGCTTGCGTGTCATAATTTACTTAATTATGACTATTTCTCGCTGTTTAAATTAAATAATAAAGACAAAACAGATAAAAAACAATAATAATATCATTAAATTAATAAAAAAAATAATTCGTAGTGTAATAAGGGAAGTGATACGTGAAATAATCCTCAATTAGATGGATGTTACGGCATTTACGTAACAGTGCAATTAAAGTATACAACAACAGCAAGTTATGAGTTAGTGAGCAACAAATTATATAATTAAATTCAATATTTCGTAAAAAAAAAAACATGCATCGATTGCGATACAATAATAGATAAATTAAATTTATAGTTGACAATTGATTCATTATTAGTTACGTCGTAAAAACAAGAGTTCTGAATTACAAACTGCCGAAGCTGGTTAGTCGCACCTTTGGGACATCACGGCCCATGTTGCTATCTTTTTATTTTAAGTGACTGGATGGTCTCAGTGGTACAAACCCAGGCGAGTTTATACAAAACCGAGAATTATAGACAATATTGCTGTATCTATTGCATCATCATTATTTTAAGTACACATCCATTAACATATCATTCGTCAATTCTCATTGTCTTCGTTTTAACCCTTACCAGAATTTTTTGCATCTTTAGGCCACCGCTCAGCGACCATGGTATAACATTCGTTTATGTCTTAAGTTGTGAACAATCTCTTAGTTATCGTTCTAACATCAGAATGAAAATATTGATATCAAAATTTTTGTTTTACGTTAAACTATTTATTTATTGTACACCGCCTTAAAATAGCACAAAAAAATTACAGACAGAGAACTAATTACTGTGTAGTACATGGAGCGGTTCTATGCCTAATTAACAAAGCAATATTCCCTCTCAGACGAGTGTATATTGCAGTAGAACATTATTTCAATATTTACACAAAATTATATGCTGCTTAGAATTTACTACAAATACAACTTACCGGATTGTTATCTTCATCGACATCATATTCTTCTCTTTGTACCATCATTAATTTTCCACTTGCGTTGATTACCTGTAGAATTTATTTTTAATGAAATGTGGAATAATACTTTTTGAAAGTGAATATATAGACTTCAAAAATGGTATTAAATATTATCTTGATAATTTTTAATATTAGCATTTACATACAATTTTACAAGCACTTAATTATGGGGCCGCATAGTTAATGTTTACTAGATGGATCTATAAATACTCTAGTATACGGATAAGTAAAGTAAAGATAAAGGCTGATAGGAGACGACAGGTTGGTCGAGTCTAGACTCCCAAGTCTTGAACAACGACGTGTAGTTGCGTCACTCTCAGTTTTTTATCGGATACATTTCGGGGAATGTGCTCAGGAATTATACGAAGCCGTATTACGCCCCTTTTACTATCGAACGGCCAGGCAAACGCGATCAAAGCGCTATAGGTACACAGTGGAAATTCCCCGCCTACGTACAGCGCTTCGAATCCACATTTTTCATTCGTACTGCAAAACTGAGGAATACTTTGGCTGAGACTGTATTTCCCGATAGGTACAACGTTGGCGTTTTCAAATCAAGATTCAACAGGTATCTTCTAGGCAAGCGTGCTGCATCGTAGATCGTACCGATGCGTAACATCAGGCAAGACTACGGTCAAACACGAGCCTAGTAGGGGTAAAAAAAAAATAGTTTCGAATGTGCACAACGTACGAGCGAGTCGGGCGCGGCGGGCGGGCCGGCGCGCGCGCGCGCGAGGTGCGCGGGCGGCGCGTCCTGCAGGCGGCACAGCGACGCCGACACCACGCACGCCGGGTGCGACAGCGCAGAGATGTCCACCGCCTGCACGCAGCGCACCTCCACGTTCCCGTCTGCGGGCGCGGCACGGCCGGAAACGGCTATTGTATATTCTTATAATAACACTATCTTATTTCATAAAAAAAACGTTTGCAATTCTTAGCGTATGTGACACGTGCCTCTGTGAGACGTTACGAGCACGTTAATATTATAGTGTCACCGACAATCGTGGGGCGTTTTGCGGGTTCGCAAATAATGCTTATATGAGCAAAGGTCTCCTGTTATATTGCGATCTCACAAGGAATCACTAGAGCACTAGTGTGGGCTGGTGGATTATGTACATTATATTTTTAGAATTGATGTTGAAAAGTTTATATATACTGACTGTTGTCGATCCTATTCAGCTCGTATATGGTGACGAGCGCGTCCGCACCGAACACGACGAGCTGGTCGTCGAGAATGTCCAGCACGAACACCTGCGCCTGCACACGAACTATCTTCGCGAACTTATTGTCGAGTTTTGCATCGCGCGGGTAAAACCGAATCTCGTCGTGTCCGTCTGTTATACTGTAACATCCTGCATACATAACGGCATCATTTTTATAAATAATATTCATTCAAATGTTTTATATTTTTACAAGTACAGTTGAAAATAGAATAACGGTTCCTAAATATTTCACTAATGTGCAAAGGTGGAGTACGCAAAAGAACGGCTCCTCTGTATGCGACGATATAGCGTCTACTCCACCACGCTATCTATTTACATGTAATAGAATTAAATACGATACACGCGTGATATCCCGAGCACGAGTCGAATATTATAAGCAGTCGTCGCACTGACCGGCGACGACGTAGTCCCGCCACCAGAGCACGCCGGCGGCGACGACGAAGTCCCGCTCGTGCGCCTCGTTGCCGAACAGCTTCCAGCGCCGCGCGGCGCAGCTGTAGTGCGCCAGCCCCGCGCGCCCCGCCACGCACACGTGCTGCCCGCTGCTGTCCACCGCGCTGAACTGGAAGTCCCCTCGCGTATTTTATCGGCACTATTTACATGATGCACTAAGTGATCACAATAAAAATCGCTTACTATGGACCCAATGGTGTAATTTAGTGCCTATAATATATTTATAATATTAACTCTACGCGGTAAATCTGGCCACAAAATATTTAGTAAATGAAAAGCATGAAAACCACAAAGGCGCTCTAGCGCTTTAGCGAACTCTTGGTAACAGAAACGTACTATATATAAGAATTATAAAAATGGACTCGTGCAAGTTTAGACAAAAAACATTTATGGAATTGGTGTAGTGTGTTTTTAAGATTTTCTGTCTAAAGCGAAAGGAAATGTTTCATTTTTGAACTGGATTGAATTGTATACGCTATACACTGAATACATTTATCGAACGCGAGTGTGACGTCACAGCGAAGTGATCCTTACATGCAGCCGTTGGAACGGGCAGGCAATAGGCATTCTATAACGGAAGCTTCCACCGAGCGGACGTGTCTGTCCGATTATAAGTTCTAATTTAAATTATGCATTAAAAAAGTAACTAGTATATCAATACGGACCCAGTATGTCACGTTTTCAATCTTACGGCGACATATTCAATAGTCAATTTAGTCACAATAATACCCCTTGGATACCCCACTTACCCGCAACGGCCAATTGGTGGCAATATACGTAGCCGGCAGCTGCAACACTATCCACTGTTTCCTGCACTCGTTGTCGTCCACGAACTCTTGGTACTTTGTACTGCCGTCGTATTCCAGCGGATGATCTTGACCGTTCTCTTGGAACGCGTCAGAGGACGAATCGATTATGGATATCTTCGTTCGACGAGTAAGATTATCTTCTAAATTAACGTATAACTTGTCGTCAGCTTGTAAGTAAAGATGCCTTTGATTGCTCTAAAAGAAACATTTATTGTATTGTTAAAACTATATCACTGATACATTGAGTGAAAACTAAAAAAAAATATTAAGTTCGGTTATATTTTACGAAAAGGAATATATGTATCTAGTTTGAAAAAGATGGGTCGAATTTTGGTTTAATCGAGAAAGAACAATCGAACGAATATCCGTTAAACATAAATCTGAACATATTATAAATATGCTCGCATCTATAATAAAAAAATAACGAGGTTTAATGCAACATGCCGAACAAAAATGGACTTAACTTTTAAAAGTACACTCTGTATATTATCAGATTTGTACCAAAATACAAATACAATACGTTTATTCGCCGATTCTTCTGTTTTATAGGATAAGTAGGTCGACGAGCATATGGGCCAACTGATGGTAAGTGATCACCAACGACACTGACAATGATATTGACAGTGTAAGAAATGTTAACCATCGCTTACATCGCCAATGCGCCACCAACCCTAGGGGACCCAAGATGTTATGTCCCTTGTGTCTGTAATTACACTGGCTCACTTACCCTTTAAACCGGAATACAACAATACCAAGTACTGCTGTTTTGCGTTAGAATATCTGATGAGTGGGTGGTGCCTACCCAGACGAGCTTGCACAAAGCCCTACCACCAAGTAAGTATCATATTTATTCCTACACTTAAAAACTCTATTTAGTGGATGTTTATAATTCATAATAATAAGGTGACTTAATATCATGTGAGTAGAAGCAAACATATTACCATGCAAGGATTGACACTAAGTGGACTCTTCACAAAGTCCATCTGAATAAGATTCGATTTCGTTTCTTCTTCCACTTTCACCATCCACAACTGGTAACCTTCTGTTGCCCACTCCTGTAAAACAGAAAAATACATTATAACTACGATTTGAAGGTAGTAAGTACATAAATATTTCTACCTACTATACGTCCCAATATGGTTATAGGAACCTTATTGGATGAAGTACCGTGACGTCATAAAGGGAACAGAAAAATTTAAAAAAGAAAAACAACTATACGAAGAGTCGAGAAGAAGTCGTATAACTAAATAAAATTATTCCTTATATTATAAAGTTTTTTAAATTTTGGTTAGCATATCATATTATAGTTATTTCATTAATTTTGAACTTTTTGTTTATACTTACCTTATTCATATTTCAAGCAATATCTGCCATATTTAACTAAAATTACAATAAATAATTTTATTTTTTATATTTAATTGTTTTTCTAACAGAATTTAATACAGATAATGTCATTAAATAATCTGAATTTTGATGTCGGTTCCAATCGAATGTAATGTTGAAATGTCATAAATTTCGTCTCCGGTGTCAGCTCTACCAGTAGTACGAGCTAAGGTTTGACGGAAAACGACATCAAAAGCGGTAGCATTAATCACGTGTCACGTTTAATTAGAATAGAACTGATGTTGACGCCATCGTGTCGAGCATAATGTCGGCGAGAGGGCCGTACCATGCTGCAGACGACGAGCGGGTTGTGCCGCGCGAGGTCCTGGCTGAGGCCGTAGTCCCACGCCAGCGAGCACATGAGCAGCGCGCCGAACGTGCTCCACACCGACACGCCGCCGCGCTCCCAGCTCGCCGCCACCGCGCGGCCCTCGCCGCTCCACCTGCGGGGGCCGGCACGTTACTACTACTACCAACACGATAACGCTCATAATATTTAGCTAAAATAGATCTCTTAAGACTATATAAGTCGTTTATATAATCTGTTTTATATGTCTTTGGAATTAGAACAATATAAAAACGAATGATGTCCGATGTAGTGATAAAATATTCATGTGGTATCTAGAAGGCTCCGACGCACCGCATGCATTTAACGGGCCCCGGGTCCCCGGGGAAGTCCTTGGAACTGAGCACCATCGTATGTGACAACTCCAAGCCACCCGTTGCCTCGTCTATCGTGAAGACGTCTATCTGTGAGCTGGAAGATAAATTTACAATAATTATATTAAAACCGCTTATTTATGAAATGAGTAAAAAAATTGCCTTAATCTAAGACAGGTTAGGCATAATATTGCTCTTATATGTGGCTTAAAATGACAATATCATATGTATATAAATGGGACTTTTAACGACAAACGGTATAACGGTAATAACCGGTTTAACTACCTTTAATTTAATCATTTAAGTCTTCTAACTAAAATACAGATTACAGAAACAAACTACAGATTACAGAAACTTTTAGAAATTGATGCTCGAAAAATTGCTTATATATAAAATAAGTTTGTATTTAAGATATAAAGGAAGTATACGAGCACTCACTTTTTTCTACCAATAGCGATGAGTCTGAACTTGTGGTTAACACGTACGCACGTCGCATCATCGATCCCTTGGGCCCAAATACCTTGTACTGCCTAAAAAAATATTAACGAATTATAAAACACATACCTAATGTCAATTTACCAAAACGAATTACACATTCTAGCGATAACAAATACTTGTTTCACACACAACAACAGTATCAAAGTCTATAATTCTCAAACATCTCTAACAAGTATATTCGTATTAGCTGTTCACTTCGAGATGGCTGCTACCACCCATCGCGCTTCCCCACACGGCGCCTCGAGTCAGACCCTCGCGAGCACATTATCATTTGAAGCTATGTACTTTTTATCATAAAAGTAACGCCTCTTATTATTTCTGAGTTTATTGTCTATCTATGCAGGTACGGTACGTAACTAAAGCCAATAGAGGGTTTCCATTAAGCCGACTAACGTTATTTTTAAATGCTTAGTTATTGATTTGTAAACATCTTAACGTTCGGTACACTGTAAGAGCTAACTGAGACTTCGAACGTCAGACGAGTAAGCCTAAGATTTCGAACGTCAGTTGAAGTCAGCGTAAGAATTGTTAATTACACATCAATTCTCGTGAGTAGTTGGCACGCATACCATTTTTTTTTTTTTAATAATTGCGGATATTCTTTACCATGCAATAAAACTTGTTAACATATAACATAAACTATTTTAACCCTTTCTTGCCACCTTGGGGTACAAAACTACCCCAGGCCTATTGAGGAAAATAGTCATTTTTCCACTTTTATTGGCTTTAGCATTTATTTTAGTGTTCTTAAATTTTATTTTTGGTTATATAAAGTAAACAATCTTTTAAAAAAATCTTTCAATATATTCTACAACAATTTTCAAGGCGAAATATTCAGTAGTTCATTTTTATAACAATTTTTGTCACTGGGGTACAAATCTACCCCATGGTGGAAAGTACGTAATTCTACAGAGGTGTGGCAAGTGAGGGTTAAATACAGCTTATACCCGCACAGTAAAAAATACAATTATTTATTTTTTATAGACGGTGCTAGTAGTTGTGCCTATGATTTCATTTTGTAACTGCCGACGACGGTCGTATCGAAACGAAAGGGCAATATTAATAATCATTTTTATATACAAAATACACACACCCAGGGGCGAATTAATTAGCACAAAATGCATACTACAAGCAAGGTAAATCTCGGGACTACTCTGTTAGCTTTCAATTATGTTTTTTAACATTGCACTTTAATGTAATTTAATTAATAAAATGATTTAATTTTAAGATTAAGTAACATGGAAGTTAAAATTATAAATAGTGTAATAGGCGCTTATATCTTGTTCGTCAATAAGTTTAGCTGCTTACGTAACTAGCATTATATTTCATAATTGATGGTCACTCTGTGCATAGATTTACATAGCATTTTATACGTGTATGTTGATTTATATAAGAGCATCTTACCGTTAAATCCGTTGAAAAACATATCTGGGACGGCAAATTGGTTTAAAGATATAAAGTCAAATATTCAAAGCAAAAAATTTAAAACCAAAAATCTCATATACTTTACTCATTCAATGAGTTCGTAGTTTATCAATCAATATAAAAGAGTATCACTAATAAGAATGGCCAAGTAGTGGTTTGAATCAACAATAGAATAGCGAATTTTTAATCTGTATATTAGCTATATTAATTAGCACAGAAATATGCCTCGTTGGTCTAGTGGCTCCCTTATAAGACTACAGATCGCGAGGGGCTGGGTTCAAATCCGGTTTTGATCAATAAAAGAGAGTGAGAGAGAGAGAGAGAAATAACGTATTTACGTACAACTGTGGGTCTTGCACCAGAATTCTTTGCCATCCTATTGAATTTGCCGTCCCATCAGATTATGAGAGTGAAGGAAAAAAGAGTGCACTTGTGTGTGTGCACTATAATGTGTCCTGCACAGTTAGTTTCTTTTCAGAATGGCCGCCGTGGCCGAAAACGGTCAAAAGGACATAACTCAATTTAAAAAATATTTTCAATCCGAATTATATAACATATAGTTTTTAATAACAAAAAATACCTAAATAATAACAACAGGTTTGAATCATCTCTGAAGCGAAAACTTACATTTGGATCAAACTTGAGATTTGGTGCTGTTAGGTAGGCAGCTCTTCCATCATTCAATGTTATGCCAAAACCACAAACTAGTGGAGAGTACTCAATATCATTAACATGTGTGTTGTCTTCTAAAATTGGTTCCGCTGAAAAAAAACATTTTGGATACATTAAGACCTGGTAAAAAAAACAACTGATTAAAATATTATATATTGATTATGATTTTGAAATTCAATGAATGATATACAGTATCCATTAATAGTTTTTTGAGAAAAGCTTTAAATTAATAATTCAATATTTAAATACATTTTTTTTATGAAACAATTTAAAATCTATAAATCTTTTCGATTTTACAGCTGCATTAACGAGAAGAGAATTAATTTTAATATTATTACAAGTTACCTTTAGAAACCTGCTGATTTATAGAAAAAGGTATTCGACCAAGATCAAGGCAATAGTCTCTGTTCTGGCTGCCATCCCAGCGATATCGCAGTAAATGGGCTCTTGTTGTGCACACAAGTATTTCTGTTCCAGATATACAACACATCCTGGTTATGTGTCCATCCCACACTAGTATTTCTTTAAACTAAATAACAAATTAAGTTTTTAATTTAAGTGTCTTATAATCCAAGTTCAAATCTATTATTATATAAATGAAAATTTAATTAAAATAATTGTTTTATATGTTAAGCTTTCGCTGCCACAGATCAGGAATCTGGACGTATCACTAGCTCACAGTCCGCAAGAGAAAGCCGATCTTCTGGCAAAACTCTTTGCGGATAACTCTGTGATCGATGATTGCAGTGTGCTGCCACCCTCAATACTTTCATATGGCTACACGATGCCTGACATCAAAATCAGGCAGCGTGATGTGCGTGCAGAGCTGCAATCACTCGATGTACGGAAAGCTAGCGGTCCCGATGGAATACCAGCCATAGTGCTAAAGAAGTGTGCAGCGGAGCTGTCTCCTGTATTGACGCGCCTGTTTCAGCTGTCTCTCTCTACAGGATGTGTGCCAGATTCTTGGGGAGAAGCTAATGTGCAAGCGGTTCCCAAAAAAGGAGATCGTACGTAACACACCTCTGGGGTGAAGCTACCGACAAGCTTTCGACAGGGTCTGGCACAGAAGTCTTCTCTCCAAGCTGCCGGCATACGGTCTGCCAGCTCAGCTCTGCACCTGGATTGCCAGCTTCCTACACAAGCGTAGTCTTCGCGTTTTAGTTGATGGTTACGCTTCACAATTCCATGTAGTGAATGCTGGGGTCCCCCAGGGGTCTGTGCTATCTGTGCTACTGCATATCAATGATATGCTCTCTCTTGGGAACATACATTGCTATGCAGATGATAGTACAGTGCACGGGGGATACCACGTACGCGCAGTAGCTGGGCGGGCGGAAACCGAGGGGAGACGGAGGGATCTTGTTGTTGAACTCGATAGGACGTTAGGACTCATTGCCAAATGGGGCTCTGACAATGTTGTTGAGTTTAACGCCAAGAAAACACAGGTATGCGCTCTCACCACGAAAAAGTCACCATTTTCCCCTCCTCTCTCCCTCTGTGGCACTACGCTGGAGATGCAAAGCAAAGTCGCCATACTGGGAACTATACATATGGGAACATACTGGTAAACGTCACCAACACCCTCGAGCCTTTACAATTGCGTCGAGAGATAGCGGCACTGAGCGCTTTCTACCGATTGTATCACGGCGAGTGCTCAGAGGCATTATACTCCCTCATTCCTCCTTCCCCATTCCTTTACAAGTCTACGCGTGCTGGCTCTCGATGTCACCGCCTAAGTGTGACATCAATTCCATCGCGTACGAAGAAATTTGGCAACTCTTTTCTTTGTCGCACCTCCAAAACATGGAATTCTTTACCAGCACACGTGTTCCCCTCCTCTTATGACCTGGGTTCCTTCAAACGAGGCGTGAAGAGGCATCTTGCGGACCGGCAAGGCGGGGGCGGCTAGTGCAAGTCATTTTTCCTGACTGCACTAGCCGTCGTCGCGTTTGGACTCTACTACCACTTACCATCAGGAGAAGTAGAGTCATTTGCGCTCCCCGGTATAATAAAAAAATAATAATAATAAGTCTGAAAATTATAATGATAGATGCTGATGATATATGACGATATATCATATATATGATGACAAGTAATAATACAAACAGTAACATGCCAAGAAACAAATTCAAATTCAACTTCCAAAGTGCTGGGTTCAAATCCCAGGTCGGGCCAATAAAAGTTATTGGGTTTTTTTGTCGAAAATTGTCAGTAGCAGTCCAGAGTCTGGAAGTTGAAGGAAGTATGTACATTCCTGTGCCTGCGCCTGGTTCTGCGCCTGAACTTTTTGTAGTCATGTCAGACGTCTGACACTTGTGTAGTATAATATGACCTGAGCAGTTGGCTTATCTCCCTTGACATTGGCCAATGTGGTCGGGAGGACATAATTATTATTTTTAACACATTTAACTTTATCTTAGTTACTGGTCTAAATGATATGCAACAAATCTCTTTTTTTATTTAGAATAATTATTAATCTTATTATTAATTTAATAAGGTATCTACTATAGTGACATTTTTTATCAATATATATCAATTAACAATACTTGGAATGAAACTTTTCTATAAATATATAAATTTTCTAGGCTTACCTTAACTAAAAGATCTTTCCTTGTAAAAGTTTAGATTGTATTATATACTGTTGTTTGTTACTTAGTATATTATTTACAATTACATTACACTTTTTCCTACACTTGTTTTAAGTACTTCTAAAAAATATTTAACTTACTAAGGTAATCTTCAAGGATGGTATAACTTCCTTAACAAATAATTCTGCAGAGTCCCTCCGGAGACTTGCTGTAGGTGGGTCACATTGCTGATACGCAGTATGGTCATTCTGTGATTCTACATTGTATAAAATCAAATGTCCTTCTGAAGTCTGAAATAATTGAATAGTAAAATTTATATAATTAATTCAGAAAAAATAAGCAAAGCAATAATGTTATATTGTTTCACATACTGAAATACATATCATAGATGAATCTGGTTTCCACTCCACGCACACATTGACACCAAGTCGTTGTAGAGATTCTGCACTCCGTTTATGATAAACTACAGGCACAGTTGGCTGAAATAAAATATTAATATTTATTTACTTGCTTCAATATATAACAAAGCTATAATTTTACATTGCTTACATGTTATAACAAAGCTATAATTAATAAAAATCAGATACTTAACCATTGAATGATAAATTCAATGATCTACCTATAGAGTTATTTATAAAATTACTTACTTTACAAAACCATACGGATAAACTTTCATCACATAAACACGCAAACAGGACCTTATCTCGGTTAGACACTATTTGCTTGATTAACTGAGTATCTGCTCCTAAGTTTTTTAGCACTTTTGGCCATCCTATGGGAAAATACATCTTGAATTGTCATTGGATTTCAGTGTTGTGTTTGGTAATTTAAAAAATATTCAATCATTCCATGGAAATTTAGTAGCTCATATTAAAAGTTATTGTAATTAAAATATAAATAAATATTTATAATTTATTTCCAAAATTCGTTTCATCTGTTTCGTCAACACTTTATTAGCCTGTCAATATGACTTTGACACCTGACAAACTACACATAGAATTATATATATATATAAATTCGAAGAATGTTAAATAGATATATATTTAACATTCTTGGAGCTCTCCGTATATTGTTTTAAAGTATAAAGAACATTTCAACTTTATAAATGACTATAATAAATAATCAAATATAATAAAATATTTATAATAACTTTTTTATGATCTACATGAGATATGTGATTGTTCGACTACTTTTTATCGTAATTCGCACAAATGTAATGTTGGTATGTTACCTTTTATTTCAAGTTGTTTTATTAATTGGCATCAATGAAAAAGTAATAAACTTTAAGGTATTGCATAACTACAAACAAACACTTATAACTTATAACATTAAAAAAACTATTAGGTACCTATTTCAATTTATTTTATGTGGGGGTTAAAAATTATGAGTATTGTATTTTAATATTGCAAATGCTAAAATCTGATATTGCAAATCTAAAATCTAATTAAAAATATATATATATATAATATATGACAAGTGTGTGGCAAGTTGGCAACACTGATTCGGCGATGCTACTGCTACTGCTAGATTTCTAACAAACTAACAATATAATAAATCAACAATAATAGATATTAACTATTATTTCTGTAAAAAAACAGTTCGGATATAAAAGCAATTTATTTTTCTCATACATATTGTACTTAAAATGTGTTTAAGTTGCCCCATTGTAGTTTATTACTATCATGTCCGAAATAATTGATTTGGAATCCAACAACCTCTGTACAACTGAGGACGCATTCGAAAAGTTTCAAGCAGTATCAATGTATGAAGCAGAAGAATACATAACGCTCACTGATATTTTGTCGCCTCCGGGATCCGGCAATGATATATCTGACAGTATAAAGGTGTCAGGTGACGAAGACTCGGGACAATTACAAGATCCAAGTCAAACAGTAAACTTCTCAATAAATGTGCAAGAAAATGAGGTACGAGAAGAGACTCCTAAAAGCAACACCAAAAAAGACAATAAAGGTAACGTTTCTAAATCCAAAATAAATAAAAAGAAATATGGCAAGCAGTATAGTCCAACTAAAATTATTAGAAAAGATTCTATCGAAATTCTTCCATCTATACCCACTTCTGTGAATGAAAAAACGACATCGTCTTCAAAAATAGATAGTAACTTAAATTATGATATGATAATAGGAGAAGAAAACTCACAATTAGACTCGGTGGAAGAGTTGAAAGACCAACCCAATGCCAGTAAAATATCCAAGAAGATATCCCAACGTTTGTTAACTTTAAAAATAAAGAGAAGTTCTAATAAGAAAGTTTTACGTAAGAGAGGTAGACCTCCAAAGCTTAAACAAAAAAAGGATGCATTAATTACTACACCAGCCGATGATGAAAATAAAAAAGATAATCGAAAAAATAGAAAACCAGTAACAGATATTTCTATAGCTTCTGAGCCTTTAACTAATTATGAAACAAATCTTGTTCCTAGAAGGAATTCTGCTAAAACTAAATTAGATTTGAAGAAATGTAAAGATAAAACATTGAAAGATATTTTCAAGGAAGACAAAACAGAGGAAGTAAGTATCTCAACTAATAATATTGAAATAAAAAATGAGGATCTTAATGAGGAAGATATACCATTAGTAGCATTGAGTTCAAAAAATAGCAAGATTGTTCATAGTGCTGTAAATAATTTAGAAATAATTATAGATACAAAACAAAAGTCATTAAATGATTCTAATATTATTCATACAGTTGATTCTGGCCTTTTGACTGAAAAATGTAATAAAAAGCGTGGTAGACCAAAAAAAATTATAATGGATAATAATTCTGCAACTAAATTAAATGTAATTGAAAAGGAATGTGAAAACAAGGTTGTTAGTATTGTTGATGGAAGTTTGCAAAAACTTAACAATGAGCCAGCTAAATCAGATTTATGTAGTTCCCAAATACAAAAACATCCCGTGCCTAAAGACTCTATTACAACACAGGATTTAGAAGAACATTTACCTAATGAATGTCTTACTAAAAGAAATTTAAAAAAGCCAACTATGTCTGACTTTGAATATAACATTGACAGTATTGTTAAGCTTGATGATAAATCAGTTAATCCTGAATTGGAACATAGTAACAAGGATGAATCACTCATAACAGAATCAGCCAGACCTGTACGTCGGAGAGCTATAAAACATTTTGATTATGATGAAGGATCAGATGAGGATCCTTTTGCAAATATAGAATTATCTGATGATGATCTACCAAGACGAAAAAAAGGCAGTAAGTACTTTTCTGATGATGAATATATTCCAGGGAATAAAAGGCAACAGATTGATTTATCAGATAGCGATATAGATGAAGACTATGAAGAGTTTGCAAAACAAAAGAAAAAAAAAGTTAGGAGATTAGATGGAGGATCACCTAATAAAAGCCCTAAAAAAAGAGGTAGAAAGTCAAATGGGGAAAAACTTAAGAGTCTTTCTAGAACTTCTGTGGACTGTGAAACACATGATAATGTCGAAATTAATGATGCAATTGAAGAGAAACAAACAAATTCTTGGGATGGTAAAAATGAGTTTCAAAATTTCCTTGCTAAAATTGCTAAAGGGACTGATATAAAAATTAAAAAAGCCGAACCATTTGATATTGAAAAAACAGTGTTGCAAATACCAGTTCTTGAATCGACAACAGTAATGAAATCTGTAGAAATGTTTACCCAAACAAATATCGCAACAAAGCCAGTTGGAGTCCAAACTAATACTTTATATGACATTCCTATGAAAGATCAAGTTTCTTTGACAGCAGAACAATCAGAAAAAGCATGTGAATTTTTATCAGGTATAGTAAAAACAACAGCAGAGCTAGGACAATTAATGACTCAAAAGTCTGAGGATTTCATTGAAAAAAAGATTAACACAAAAAATGTAACAGATACATTTAAAATGGATTATTGTGTCAAAAAATCATTTTTATTGTTTAAACTGGCGAAACACAACTTAATTCAGATGGAAGAAGATTTATCAAAACATTATGAAGAATTTTTAAAAGCAAATGATCTATTAAAACATAGAGAAGAACAGAAAGTTATTGCTTCAACATCAAATACACACAGTGATAGTGATTGCGAAATTGTAGAAGAGCCACCAGAGAAGACAAGAAAAGAAAAATCAGCATTTAATCCTAAAACAGTTTTTCTTAATAAAGAATTGTCAATAAAAATAACAAAAAAAGCAACTGAACAACCAAAACCCAAAAAGAAATTAAACATAAAGGGAAGGCATACAGTTTGGATTAATGATTCAATAATGATTAAAAAAGTTAAACCAAATCAGTCTTTTTTAGCCCAGGACAGCCGAAATAAAAAACCACCTGATACTTTTGTAACAGTGCAAATGGTAAGTGATTTTTTTAAGATGCATGAACGTCAAAGGGCATTACAAATATGTGCACCATATGTCAAAAATCAGGGTCAGGGATTTAGTAACCAAACATTTTCATGTTATTATTTTTCTGAAAAACCAACTAATTTTCTTGAGGATTCTCAAATGTCATATAACGAACCTATAGAAGTTCCTATGGCTGAATCAGAACAAAGATCTATAAATGAAAATAACCTCATAACATCAGATTCAAATAAAATGTGTCCTCAGTCACTATGTTTAATTTGTACTCAAATAATACAGAGATATATGTACTCAGAATATCCTACAATTGTTAATACAAACCAAAAAATTAACCAAGAAAATGAGATTTATGTTGGTCCCTGTGAGAACATTGATGAAAATATACAAAATCAAACTGTTAAAATAACAGTTTCTTCACTTAAAACACTATGTTATAAAACAATTCATAAATTAATGTACAATCTTAATTTTAGTGACAGTGAAGTTAAGACAGTACTTGTATGTGAGAAGCAGCATAATAATATATGTGAAAAAAGCAAAATCTTATTTGACTTAAAAACGACAGACATCTCTAAAAATAGTGTAAAACCTTTATTTTCTATTTGTGTAGACCTATTACAAAATAGCTTTAGAAATGAAATTATTTGTGAAAAACCAACTTTGTTATACCATCCTCATTCATTAAAAGATATAGTCTTTAAGAGATTTAAAAGCATTTATTACAATAACATGATGAGAAATATTTTAAAAGAAAGCTATGCAAAAAGTAGATATGAAATAAAAACCTTAACAAAAATATGTATTGACTCAATTTTATCAATTATAAATCAAAACACAATCTTTGATATGAGTGATGCACATATATGCAATCAAAATAACAATTCAAAAGCTTCTGTAATGTCTTTAAATTGTTTGTCTTTAAATAAAGTGATGGCCTTACTAAACCACCACCATGAATATGATAATGTTCAAGCAGATGGTGAGACACCATTGAATTTCTATATAGAAAAAGTTAATACAGTGTCAGAAGATGTATTTTTAGAGGATGATTATCAAAATGATCCTGAAAATGTTCTATGTGATCAATATATATATGATGAAGAACATAATTTCTCTGATAATGAAGAAATAATAAATTATGATTGTGAGTCCAGAGATGATGACAGTAATTGGGCATCACAAGTTCAGATGCAAGAATTGCGCTCCTGTACAGATTCGATGATTACACAAGAATGCGAAAAAAGTCAAGACCCAGATATTTGCCGATTAAATATTAAAATAGAACCTTTAGAAGATATATCCGAAAACATTACCGAATCTTCTACGATAAAAATTGAACCTGTGGAAGTAGAAGAAACTCATTTTGCACCATTAGATATTATTACAAAGCAAGAAATAGTGATGTCTAATTCTTCAAATAAAGAAGTTATTCCAAGCCAAGACAGTAACAGTTACGATTTTAATACTTTTGAAGCCTTTGTAAGTTCAAATAAAATGATTTTATCTATGTGTAACATTGAAAACGAAGAAATCTTTACACAAAGTACTTCACGAATTCGTAGACAGTATGAGCCAGATTCTGATGATAATACTGAAACTTATACTGATACAATGAATTTACTAGTACCACAAAATGTAGATACGGCTAAAGGAAGACTTATGGAAAGTAGTTCAGATGAAAGTATTAGTAAAAAAATGGACAAAAGAAAACTAGAAAAACGAAAAATTAAATTTAAAAAAAGTAAAAAAGATAGTTTACCACCTACGAAAGAGAAATTAGTAAAAAATGATGTTGCAATTTTAACTAGAAAAATGCGGGATAAAATTAGACAAGAAGAAAAAAGTAATCAGTCTTCAGAGTCTGAATTGGAGAACATGGATTTAAATCTGAGGAAGGATAAAGCAAGCAACCTTGATAAAAACATGAAAATTAAATCACTTAATAATGATTTAACAGAAAAAGAAATACAATGTAATGATGTAGATTCAACCGAAAAACTTGATGAAAATTATATAGATAATAAAGTAAATGAAAATGAAAATATTAATATTGAGAATAGCAATTATAAAACTTTAGACAATGAGAATGAAAGTGAAAAAAATGTAAATATCAATGCAGACAGTATTGAACCGGTTCATGTAAATGAGTCGCCATTGAATGAATTAGATAAACCCATTGAACTCATCGAATGTCAACCTACAATACAAGATATATTAGAAAATGTTATTGAAGCTAACTTTGAGGAAAACTCAAGGTCTAAATTAAAATTAAATGAAATTGACACAGTTCCATTTATTGATCGCCATGGATGGAAGTGTTTTCCCATTGATGATAAAGATGGCAAAATTTATCAGTATGCTTATGTTTCAATAGACAAACTACCAGAATCGTTTGTAGAAACATATCTCAAATATCAGGATATAACTGTCAAAAATAAGGATGCCGCAGAAGTGGACAAGTATGTTTTGTTACTTGTACTATATATATAATATATAATAATTTATATGTCCATTTACTTTTATTTTTATATTACAGATTAACAAATTTAAATTCATTACAACGTGCAGTGCATATCCAACCAAGAGATAAACATAGTGGAAAAGTAAATAGTAAAAAAAATTGCAATGAATCTACAAAAGAATGCATCACTCACGAAAATTTACAAGGTCAAGTTAAAATCGAAACATATAATGAGCTCTCACCTTCAGAAGATGAAAGGGAAGATTTTGAAGACAATGCTTCTCATTTTGTAAGTACAACTGTTTTTTTTAAAGAATATACATGACTACATAAGTATATTTAAAAAAAAACAAAATAGACGTGGATGTAAACATTAGCAGCGCATCAGTAAAAAATCGTGTTAATTAGTAACTATACACAATTATTTATATATTTTAGACGCCGAAACCAAGCTCCGATAATATTTTGGCAAAAGATTCGCTTATGGACGATGACAGTGAATCAGAGAAATTTGACTGTAAGGAATCGATTACGGAAGCTAAAGTTGACGGCGAAATTTGCCATAAAACTAGGGCGGGACGTCTGTTAAAATCAAAGGATAAAAACAAGTTGAATTCTGAAGATTTGATGCTTACTGCTGACAAAATGATGAATAAGGAATTAGCGTTGCTACATGCCCCCGTTGAACTGAAGGAAGAAATTGAAGATAAAAAGGACTTAAAGGACATAATTAGGCCTACCAGAAGTTCTTATGTGAGTATATTAGAGAAAGGCGTGAATCACACTAGTTGGTTTTGAATTTAAAAGTATATAACTAGTAGTCATTTATGTAATGGGTATCTTCATTAGATCAAAATCGAGAAAAAGCTTTGTATACTTATATTTATATCTCAAATCAGACAAATATTTTCAGTACAAAATTTTACTTTACAATTTTTTGAATAAAAAAGTTACATTATTTTATTTCATTATTATAATAATCTTATACAGAAAAATGCAACTAAAATACATATAATAAAAGAACCAAAGGGAGAAGATGACTCATCATCGGAAGAGGAAAAGCAATGGTTTACGACTAAGGAAAAACTTTTGAAAAGATTAGAAAAGAAACAAGAAGTTCCTCAGTGAGTAAACATTTTTTCTAAGAAAAAGAATATCGACAATGTCTCGTCTATATGAGGCTGTTGCAAATCACGATCATGTCTTTCGTGCTAGGGCTTCTGATGCAGCTATTTTGTTTTTAAGTTTAAATCGCTTATCCTTACTACTATCGTTTACTCGGTGGTAGAGCTTTGTGCAAGCTCGTCTGGGTAGATACCACCCACTCATCAGATATTCTACCGCAAAACAGCAGTACTTTGTGTTGTTGTGTTCCGGTTTGAAGGGTGAGTGATCCAGTGTAATTACAGGCACAAGGGACATAAGATCTTAGTTCCTAAGGTTGGTGGCGCAGTGGTGATGTTGTTTTTTTTTTAAGAAATATACAAACCACTGTCTATGGGCGTTGGTGACCACTTACCATTAGGTGGCCCACATGCGCTTCCACTAATCTAAACTATAAAAAAAAAAAAAAGAAAATGCTATCCTCTAATGTTGTGTAGAATTTGAGGCATGATCATAAAATTATTTTTGGAGGGTTGATATCTGCTTACTATGGAAACCCTCCTAAGACATCTAGTCAGATTTTGACAAGCGTTTCAGAAGCAGGATGCAATCGTTTTTGTTATAAACAGCTATACACCTATTTTCGTATTTAGAATTTCATTTTCATATCTATAACTAAAAAAAAAAAAATCTTTTTACTCCAGCGTGGACGACGCGAAGCGTGCGAAGCTCGTGAGCGAGTTCATCGAGAAGCGTGGAGACGGCATCGAGACCAGACAACGCGCGCGACCGAGACGACGCTCCAACAAGAAGCTGATCGAGCGACGCAAGCAGATGAAGTTAGTTTCATCTATGGAACGGATACAATATTATAATTGCGATATAATGCTATGAAAATAATAACATTTTTGAAATGAAACATACTTACTACACTACATTTGTACTAATATTATAAAGAGGAATGATTTTATTGTTTGTTTGTTTGTTACGATTTAAAAAGTCCGCGATGGTATATGCCTAACTATTACAGTTAAGCCACAATAACAGTTTTTATTTAAATTATTAAGTTCAAATACAATGAGATCGAATAGTGGTGATACACAGTGGTGGGCGTATAATTAGAAACACTACCAACGGTCCTTGACATTATGTAAGATACTTCACCGCAATCGTTTTTATTTTGAAATTAAACAATAAGTCGGACAACAATATGTTCAACGATTTATCATTTATTAGAAAAACAATATAAATCCCATTACACAAGTGCAGTTTCAATATTACATTACGGACAAACATTTAAATCAGGCATGAACAATAATGGTCAACTACATAATTAGAAACAACATCAAAAAAGTATAAAAAACATTTTTTTTTAAAGTAATTAGTATTGTTATTTACGAAATAGCTACTATCCACAGCCTACCAATAGTTATAATTTATATTTAGTGGCGTATCCCTTATTTTCAATAACAGCACTGCAACGATTACTGGAATGATTCATACATTTTTCTAGGGGGATTGAATTCCATGCTTCAACAAATGCTTCATATAGTTCATTTTGACTGGTGTTACGTTTGTTTGAGACTTTCTTTTTAACAATATACCAGAGATTTTCTATCGGGTTTAAATCCGGACTATTTGCTGGCCAGTCTAAAACGGATTTACGCTGTTCGCTAAGGAAACATTTGACGCTATTGGCCGTGTGTTTAGGGTCATTGTCATGCTAAAAGATCCAGGTTACTGGCAAATGGTCGTCCGAGTAGGGAATCGTTGTGTGCTCTAAGATATTTTTGTATTGCCATTGATCCATTGCACCTTCAATATTCCGAACGGGTCCAACTCCACATCCGGAAAAACACCCCCAAACTTTAATGTTACTGCCACCGTGCTTGACTATACTCCTTGTGTATTTATAATTTAAATCATTGTTTACAGGACGTCTATCATAGCGCTTTCCATCGGAATTTACCATATTTATTTTTGTTTCATCTGAAAATAACACTTTTTTCCATTCTCGTACTTATTACGTTAATTAGCATATTTCTTAGCGAATAATAATCGCTTCTCTCGGTGTTGCTTGGTAAGAAGCGGTACCTTTCGAGAGATTCTTCCAAACAATTTAGCTTCCACTAATCTTCGGCGTATCAGCCTTGACGAGATTATTCTCGGGTCATCAGGCGAAAAAACTTCATTTTTAATCTGGTTGGAGTCTATACTTGGGTCTTTTTTTAGCAACACGAACGATAAGCGTATCTTCTCTGGGAGAAGTTTTTCTTGGCCGAGCCTTTCTAAGAACATTTTCAACAGTTCCATGTATTTTATAATGATCAATTGCATTAAAAACTTTCTTAACAGAACAATTTTAATGCTCATCTATTCTTCTGTACGCCCACTTATGTAAATTAACAATTATTTGCCTAGTTGACGCGTCACTACTTTTATTTTTGCCCATTTTGAAAAAAATAAAATTCAGATTAAATTTTGAATTGCCGCCAAAATAATAGAAAAAGAAATGTTATTCTCCAATTTCAAAAAAATAACGAGTTATGGATTCTTTTTTAAAATGTTTCTAATTAGGCGTCCCAGCGGCCAGTAACAGAAAATAAACTCCTACATGTGTAAGACTCATTTTGTAATTAAAAGTAAGATATGTTTTATATTTTATGCATTTAATGAGTTTTTTATTTTAGTGCCTATATTATTGCATGATTATTATTTCTTGAATGTGTATATTTTATACGAACATTTGTACGTTGAAGTTATACTTTCTTTATTCATAAGAAGTGTTTCTAATTATATGACCACCACTGTATGCATCATGATATTATGAATCCTTATCCATTTAAATGGTTTGATAATTAAGGATGATTATTTACATGTAAATTCCACTTTAAATGATCAGGATTAGAGTTTTCGTTTAGAAGTTATGACGTTTATAAAATTCTCTCAGTAAGAAAATGTTACAGTTTGAACAAACTGTAACGTTTATCCTATTAACAAATACTAATTTACGTAAAATAATAGCTTTTAAATTGTCGCGGCCAAAGTGCTTGTAGTCTAAGTAGTATATAAGTTGCTTGTAGTATACAAGTTAAATAAACAACTAAAAATAAGAGCAGAGATGGCCCAGTGGTAAGAACGCGTGAATCTTAACTGATGATCGTGGGTTCAAACCCGGGCAAGCACCACTGAATTTCATGTGCTTAATTTGTGATTATAATTCATCTCGTGCTTGACGGTGAAGGAAAACATCGTGAGGAAACCTGCATGTGTCAAATTTCACTGAAATTCTGTCACATGTGTATTCCACCAAACCGCATTGGAGCAGCGTGGTGGAATGAGCTCCAAAACCTTATCCTTAAAAGAGGAGAAGATGCCTTAGCCCAGCAGTGGGACATTCACAGGCTGTTACTGAAACAACTGTGACTTTGAACTGATATGACATTAGAGTTTAACTAGTGAGAGTAAAGAACTGAATTTGTTTTTTGATGACGAATATAAAATTGATTTTTCAGCAAGGAATTATTAATTTTGTTGTTTTTAATAGATAGATACAGGCTTAAAGGGAAACTTGCGATAATGCTAGCAATCGGAGCACATTGGCAGGATTGGTGAGAGACTGGTGCGACTTCCTTCGGGAACACGCGCATTTTGGTCTCTCGCTAAGGCTGTCTCGCTTAGGGAACTTCTGTCAGCCCTCCCTTCCACCTCTGCACAGGAGCGATGATTCGTTGGCCCATACTGCGAAGGAGAAAGCCAACCTTTTGGGATCTCTCTTCGCGTCCAACTCGACTCTTGATGATCAAAGAAAGACACCACCGACAATCTTGCGGTGTGATACTACAATGCCGGAAATTAAATTCCGGCAGAGTACAGTTCGTAAAGCACTTCTTTCCTTGGACATCCATAAGTCGAGTGGGCCCGATGGCATTCCTCCGATCGTGCTGCGTACTTGTGCTCCCGAGTTGGCACCGGTCTTAACGCGTCTTTTCCGGCACTCCTACACATTAAGCGTAGTCCCGAATTCCTGGAAGACTGCTTTGGTGCACCCGATCCCTAAAAAAGGCAATCGCTCTGATCCAACAAATTATAGGCCTATTGCTATCACCTCCTTGTTCTCTAAGATAATGGAGTCCATTATTAACTGGCAGCTCCTGCGGTACCTAGAGGAGCACCAGCTGATTAGCGACCGCCAGTACGGCTTCCGTCGGGGTCGCTCAGCCGGTGATCTTCTAGTTTACCTTACTCACAGATGGGCTACTGTGGTTCAAGGGGGAGGCATTAGCAGTCAGTCTGGACATAGCGAAAGCCTTCGATCGGGTTTGGCATAAAGCGCTTCTCTCGAAGCTTCCTTCCTACGGGCTTCCCGAGAAATTATGCAAGTGGATTACCAGCTTTTTGGCAGATCGGAGCATCAAGGTCGTTGTCGACGGTGCATGCTCTGACCTAAAATTTGTCAATTCTGGTGTTCCACAAGGCTGCGTTCTTTCACCTACTTCTTCTGCATATCAATGATATGTTATAAATTAGTAACATTCACTGCTATGCGGATGACAGCACTGTAGACGCCCTTTACACCGGCTGCGCTAATATTTCTCGGGAACACGTCGACGAGTGTCGGAACAAACTTGTGTCTGAAGTCGAGACCTTGCTAACCAAAGTCTCGGACTGGGGCCGACTAAACTTGGTCCAATTCAACCCCAATAAGACTCAAGTTTGCGCGTTAACCGCAAAAAAGTCTCCTTTTGTCATATCCCCTCATTTCGTAAATACTCCCCTTACTGCCACAGCCAGTATCGGGATACTTGGCGTCGAGATTTCGAACGTTGTTCAGTTCCGCGGTCAACTGGAAGTTAAAGCCAAATTGGCTTCCAAAAAGCTTGGAGTGCTCAACAAGGCGTGACAGTATTTCACGTCGGCCCATTGCCTAAATCTTTACAAGGCGCAAATTCGGCCCCACATGGAGTACTGCTCTCACCTCTGGGCGGGAGCTCCCCAGTACCAGCTTCTTTCTTTTGATCGCATTCAACATAGAGCAGTTCGAATTGTCGACGATCAAGCTATTACCGACCGGCTTGATCCTTTGGATTTGCGTAGAGTTGTTGGGTCACTCTGCATCCTCTATCGCATATCGGGAGTGTTCTGAGGAGTTGTTTGGTTTAGTCCCGGCCGCTGAATTTCACCATCGGACATCGCGCCAGAACTCAAAATTCCATCCTCACCACCTCGATGTCTGGAAATCCACAACAGCGCGCTTCCTAAGGCATTTCCTGCCTCGCACAATCACTCTGTGGAACCAGCTTTCGCCGGCGACTTTTCCGAACCGATATGACATTGAAAACTTCAAGAAGAGAGCGTACTCTTTCCTCAAAGGTGCCGGCCTTTGATGCACCTGCAAGTCCTCGGATGTTGCAGATGTCCATGGGCGGTGGTAGTCACTTTCCATCAGATGAGCCTCCTGCTCGTTTGCCTCCACTTACATAAAAAAAAAAAATACTAAATAATTCCACCAATATGAGCTACCTATAAAATATATGAAATGCAAATAGATTTAAAAATGATTTTCTTGTCTTTTACCTTCCTTCAAATGTAATAGACTTAAAAATATTTATAGATTGATACCAAAAGTTCTAACCCCACGCGATGAATAACGGCTTACGGCTAGTGTACCTTATAGCTAGTGTATCTGTCTTTAATATATACATTTTATTTACTTATACAATAATAATATAGCACAATACTAGTAATATATAATATTCCAGGATACTTTCAATGGAATTGTTTGGAGATGAAAACGCGCATTCCAGCAAGAAATACCAAACCCAGAATAATTTGAGCAAGGGTCGGCGAAACATAAGGAAGGTATAACATAACATTTTGTGTTAAAAATTATACATTTTACTAATTGATTCAAAATATTGTTTTCCACGCTAAAACTTATTATGTACAGAATTCAGAGCACATTACAAATTTATTACTTAATAAATACTAAAAATTATGTTTATACTGTTTTCCGTATACGTGTGAGGGGGACGGGGCAAGCGTTAGATGCTCTATCTTTTTCTGTACAATGTATACATACATATTATATATTTTGTTTTGTGCTCAATCTAAAATATTTAAAGCAGTATTATTTATCAATATATTCTTAATGTATATGTAATGATGCTTTATTCGTATTTTTGAAATATTCTTAACAGTCTGTTTTATTTAAAGGTAATTGACAAAAGATTATTGGGACGTAGCACTGTTTTGGCGAACATGGAAGAATTTGAGAGAAAACAGAGACTGAGTCAACAACAAGCACAACTTGTAAGTAACATTTGGGTCAATTTTCATAAATTAATTTTAAAAATCACAAATTAAATACAGTTAGCATACATGAAACTATTAATGCCTATTTATATTATAATTTATAAAATGTGACTTGAGACCTGAAATTATCTGATATTTTTTAAATTTATACTATACGCGTTAAGTGAATTAAACAATATTAATAGATTCATACTTCATATTTGAATTATCATTAGCTGTAATGTATTATATCTGTATGGAAATAAATGATGTAGGGCTTGCGACTGTAAATTGAGGAGTTATTTTTAATTTTTATCTCATATTTTTGCAGAGAGAAGTCCTCGGTTGCGAAGAGGGAGTGAACGTGGTGGTCATCAACGACGAGCTCTGTCTAGAATACGACTTTGAAGAGCGTCGGCCGGTCGTGTCGGTCCACTCGTTCTTCACGAAAGTCATGAAGGCGCACCAGGTGAGACGAGAACCCGTTTGATAAACTTCAATAGTAAAAGTTCATAATGTTTGTAAATAATATTCCGGTAACAGGCCACCCGGTACGAAAAAGTTAGGCGCCTATTTAAACGCTGCACACCGGGCGGCGTCTGCGGATACTCACGTACGTTCGGCTAAAGTCCAGTGGGGGCGTGTGTTTGATTGTTCGTTCGCAGTACGAGGGCGTGAAGTTCATGTGGGACGCGTGCTTCGAGAGCGTGTCGCGCGCTGCGGGCGGCGGCGGCGGCTGCATCCTGGCGCACTGCATGGGGCTCGGCAAGACGCTGCAGGTGCTCGCGCTGCTGCACACGGTGCGTACCCTGCCTGTCTATTATATCGAACCGCACACACGCACTCACGGACACGCGCGCGCACTCACTCACACACGCGCGCGCACTCACACATTCATTAGATTTTCATCTGTTAATAGTTTTAATTTACTAACTGTCTTCTTATTTAGTAATTTAATATATGTTTAATGACTGCCTCGTTGGTCTAGTGGCTAGATATTAAGCTGCAGACCCGGTGGTCCTGGGTTCAATTCTCAGGTCGGGCCAATAAATAGTTATTGGGTTTTTCTGTCAGAAAATTCTCAGTAGCAGCCCGGAGTCTGGAAGGTGGAAGTGTGTACACTCCCGTGCCTCGGAAAGCACGTTAAGCCGTTGGTCCTGCGCCTGAACTCTTTCCGGTCGTGTCGGATTGCCGTCCCATCGGATTATGAGAGCTAAGGAAAAGAGAGTGCACCTGTGCTTGCGCACACACTTGTGCACTATAATATCTTCTGCGCAGTTGGCTAATCTCTCTATAGATTGGCCGCCGTGGCCGAAATCGGTCTGGAGGACCTTATATGTTTAAACTAATTGTGTAATAATACTTAAGGGTCTTCTTTGACGTTTGTTGAAATTCGAAGGTCGGGATTTCGATAGAATAATATAGAAAGCGATGCTCCACAACCTTGAAATAAATCACACAGTTAGCCAATGAATTTAACTTACGTGTAGAGCATTCGAATTTAAGATAATGTTTATGGATAAGTGTAAAAAAAATCAGAAAAATCACTAAAACATGTAAAATCGCACTTCCTTATTGAGACGAAATTATCGTAATCGTCGAGAATTTAGAAATGAATTTTATCAAATAATAAAGTTAAAACTATAAAGAAACGTCTGGAGTCTTCATTTTTTAATAAACATTTTCTTATTTTTTGTTATAATAAATTACAATGAAATTGTACGCGTTTTCTTATGCGAGCCGCCGATAATCCTCGCAGACCAGTCGGCCACGCGCCTCCGAAGTGAGAGCACGTCGGTTTGCGCCGCATTGATAGATCGCGATCGAACCGTGTACTTACACAAAATCAATGTGTGCGTAAATAGCGTATTTAGTATTTATTTGAACGTTTTAGTTGTCACCGACTGTTCATCATAAATTTTAGGACGCGCACCGGCTTATGTATTCTGTTCTTTTTTTGGTATTTTTAGTGTTTTATCATTTGATACGATATTTTTACTGATAATATTTTGTATATTTTGTAGTTTGATAAAAAAACAAACAATAACTAGTTGAAATTCTAACTAGTTACATAATTATAACACTCTCATATATAATGATACATTGCAATTTTTTTATAAATAAATATAATTTTTTGAAATATTTATATATATAATTACTTATTTCGTCCATTTCCTAGTTATATTGGCCAGTAAAACAACAACTGAGGCAATAAATTTATTGTCGTAAAAAGTCAAATTATTCTTATTTTCATTGATAACGTAAAACTAAACAAAGTATTTATAAATAGTGTTTTGAACACTAAATAATAAAAATGACCAAATCCCATTTATGCATAAAACGAAACACGCGTGATGGCCCACCTAACAAA
This sequence comes from Nymphalis polychloros, assembly GCA_905220585.2. Lineage (NCBI taxonomy): Eukaryota > Metazoa > Arthropoda > Insecta > Lepidoptera > Nymphalidae > Nymphalis > Nymphalis polychloros. The sequence continues at coordinate 9,162,072 of HG992258.1, read as the reverse complement.
CCCTCATTAGTCAGTAAATTACTGACTCTCAACTCGGCGGGCAATATAGTACTCAAGTGGAAATGAGTAGAACGAAGTACATAATCCTTGTAACTGTGATCTAAGAACAGTAGTGGCATCACACTAAGGAACACACTTCCAATTGGAAGACCGCCACGCTTGTATATATAATAAGCTGCGTTAAAAACTTTAATACCGCGATTCAGGGATTATACATTTTTATAACATTTTTCTTTAGAAGTTTAATTATTTTATGTATTTATTCACATTTTTTTTTATATTGAGTAATTAAAGAAATAAAACATTTATTATTACAGTAATAACACTATTATTCTTATTATTTTAGCATAAAATGTTTCTTTTAGTTTTTTGTTACGTCAAAGCGCTATCTAGTGAGGATATACGAAACGTTTTCATGCCTCATCGTCATCATTGGTTTTGCAAATTGATATTTATCCGATTTCAGACTTACAAATCGATTTCAAAATCCGATTTTAGATATCTGAATTCGGTAATGCCTAGCCTCATCAAATCGCCTGAGAACTTAGCTATCCTTTTATTTTATTAGCTAACGTGCTCAGGCAAATATAGTCTTTAGGTACTTCATCAGTAAGGTCGATTATTGTGTAATAGATTTCCGTAGCAGAACCAAGAAACCGAAAGTCGAATCGCAAAATTCCCGCTATCCTTTTTATTCCGCTTTATTCCAATTGGTTAGAAAGAGAGAAAGTGAATTTCATAGTAGAATAAATGTTGTAAAATATATATTTCGATTCAGGAATTATATATTTTTCTTTAGAAGTTTAATTATTTTATGTATTTATTCACATATTTTTTTATATTGAGTAATTTAAAAAATAAAACATTTATTTTTACAGTAATAATAATATTGTTTTTATTATTTTAGCATAAAATGTTTGTTTCAATAATGTTTATATAATGTTTTTCTTGTATTCCTATTGATCTATTTTTATTTCACTTTTTGTATATATACTTGTTCCGTTTTTTAATAAAGCATTCCACATTCGTCTTTCGTCAATTTTTTTTTATTATTCCACATTACGACATCAAGAAGTTTATTTATACCAAACTACTCACCTCAACGCTATAGATATGTATTTGACAACATTTCAAAATCAGTGACAATAAAGTTAAAATTTAGTTTAGGAAAAAAAAGTGCGACGACCCCACTCTGCATACGTATATGTGTGCGTGCCGTGCCCGAGCCTCGATAGTTGCGACAGTAGCGCTAAAAACGTAAAACTTCGTGCGGCGGAACGTCAAAGAAGACCCTTAATATAGTAAGGTTAAATATGACCTTGCTTTAGACGATTTTTTCGTATAACATGTCCATTTCTAAATTTTAGTATTATTTAGAATTAAATGTTTTACTTCGTTTAATTTGTTTTATATAATGTGTTGGCAATAATTATAACTGTATAAAATTAGGTGCTGACCCACCCGAAGGTGGGGATGCGTCGCGTGCTGGTGTGTTGTCCGCTATCAACTGTGCTCAACTGGGTGGACGAGATCAACAAGTGGATCGGACCAGTGACCGACAAAATCAAGGTATAAAAATAAATATTGTAAACAATTATAACATTGTAAATGTTTAACTACTCTTGTTCTGTTACTATAAAAATCTTATCACGTATCTGTATAACATTAGATCATCAATTAATAATAAGCTGTATGGTGAATGGTGATGTACATGTTCGCTGATGGTTAGGGCGCTTGTTGCTGTTATCGGTACTATATTTACGTGGCGTACTGTTTACATGATGACAATGGAAATTTTACCTCAAATCCAATACTATATAATGAGAAAACCGGTCACGTACTGATAGAAATAAAATTATTGAATGAATAATAATAAAAATAACGTAATATTTACGATTTCCAAGTATTTACAAATAAATATATCATCTTCGTATCAAATGTTTGATCCGATATTCGACAGTACGCAATCATTTATTTTTGTTTTATCGTTTATTTTCATATGTGTTATAACGCATTTGTAATTTACCACTGCTTCGAAAACAAGATACTTTTTTTTAGAATAGGTAGACGGATGAGAGCAAATGGGCCACCTGATGGTAAGTGGTGACCACCGCTCATAAACAATGGCATTGAAAGAAATCTTAACCATCGCTTACATCGCCAATACGCCACCAGCCTTGGGAGCTAAAATGTTATATCCCTTGTGCCTGTAATTACACTGGCTCACTCACCCTTCAAACCGGAACACAACAATACAAAGTACTGCTGTTTTGCGGTAGAATATCTGATGAGTGGGTGATACCTACCCAGACGAGCTTACACAAAGTCAACAGTATAGTTCTGGTAAAATAGCAAATTAAAAAAATATGGTGTTTGGTTACTAGGTTACTCTATTATAGCCCTTCGTATATTTTTTGTTAAAAAATTTATATAACTGCTATTTAACTCTATAAGTTCATTTGTTTTCAAGCAACGCAATATAAAAAGGAAGCTTCAGGTATAATTACATATTTAGATTTTGTAATTTTTAGTGCTTTAAAGCTTTTAAGCTTGGGTAACTTGCCCGACAACCCTTTTTATAGGAATGATTAATTAATAAATAAAAACTAAATAGACGAAGATATTGAAAATTATCTATTTTAACAGGGACACATTTTTGTTAAAAATGGTAGGAAAAATAATGTATTTAAGAGATTAATAAATATATAATTATATATTTTCTTAAAGGTATTCGAGCTATCGAAATTAAAAAAGACTTACGAACGCGCCTACCAGCTGGAGGACTGGTACAACGGTGGCGGAATTTTTATTATCGGCTACGAATTATTCCGGAGTCTAACGACACTCGACCCGATGCTCGACAACGTGAGACCAACAATCGTGAAAAAGATCAGAATGGCGTTGCTGGACCCCGGACCGGATATGATAATATGTGACGAGGGGCATTTACTCAAAAACGACTGTTCGGTCCTCGCCGTGGCGATGAGCCGGGTCGTGACCAAGCGGAGGATCATACTGACCGGTACACCCATGCAGAATAACCTACGGGAATATTATTGTATGGTCAATTTTGTCAAGCCTAATCTACTTGGGACGTATTCGGAGTACTCCAATCGGTAAGTCGAGTACTTAATGAAAATTAAAACATCTAATAATATTTTAAAATAATATACAGAATTTAATCAAATCGAATCAAATTTTTCGTTTATGCAACAGGTTTGAAAATCCCATAATGAATGGCCAGCATAGAGATTCTAGAGAGGAAGACATTAAGCTAATGAAGGCGCGAACTCACATCCTTCACAAAGTACTTGAAGGCTGCTTACAAAGGCAGGAGGCGTCGGTGCTGTACCCTTACCTGCCAAAAAAATATGAGTACACGGTATTCATAACGTTGACCAAGTGCCAAAGGGAATTGTACAACCATTACCTCTCCAATTGTACGAAAGAGACCAAACAGAGTGTTCTTAAAGACTTCCACGTGTTACAAAAGATCTGGACACACCCGCAGGTGCTGCATAACTTTTTAACGAGGGCACGAGATGATAGAACCGATACTAAAATTAAAGGTACATAGTTAAGTACTTTCTAATATTGAATTAAATTAATTTTATAAATATATACATAGAATAATTTTAGTATGCCAGTTATTAACATAAAATTTCATTTTGAATAATTATTTATAGGTTAAAACCGAATTATATACTAAAACTATCTAAAGTTGCAAAATTGATAAATTTATTTGCTGATTATAAAAGGGATCGAGTGATAAATGAACAAATGTATAGATGAGAAAAAAAAAGTTTTCGATAAGAAACAAATATAAACCTATTTAAAGTTTAAAGAACATAGTACGAAATGAAAGTTTAAATAAATATATAAATAGATCCGTAACACTTCCGATGTTCGACCGCAGTGGAGAAGTTGGAGGACGACCTGGCGCACGAGGACCTGGGCGCGTCGGAGGACGCCAAGCCCTGCACCACGGACACGTGGTGGCTGCCGCACGTGGCGTCCGACCAGCTGCACGCGCTGCACAGCTCCTACAAGTTCCTCGTCGTGTTCCGCCTGCTCGACGAGTGCGTCGCGCTCGGCGACAAAGTGTGAGCCCGTCTTTACACCGTACACTTCGGAATCCATATGATTCATCGTCTCGAGATGTAGAACCCGTACGAAAAAAAAAGAGGAAACCGAATGTGAACGCGATGTTTATGTTATGACCGTGCAGGCTGATCTTCTCGACGTCGCTGTACACGATGGACGCGCTGGAGTACTTCCTGCGGCGCGAGCGCGCGTGGGCGCTGGGCCGCGACTACTACCGCCTGGACGGCTCCGTGCCGGCCGAGGTGCGCCAGAAGTGGTGCCGTGAGTTCAACGCGCCCAACAACGTCACCACCAGGTCCCGACTGACCGCTTTAAACGATCCTTAAACGTTCTTTACTGAACTCGACGTCTAGTTAAGTGTCATTCGCGATATCCATCGCCTCAGTTCCCGCTGTGTTCGATATGAGACTATGTAAATCAGCGGTACTCAACCTGCGGCTTTTGTAGTTGGCCCACTTGATTTTCTTTATTTTCGACTATTTTAAATTTCAAAGGTTTTTATTAACACCTAAATAATTAAGCGACAGCTTGTTGCCACGGCACTGCACAGTTTTATTTATTTTTATTTTATTTATTTATTTAATTATCAGCACTGTATACATTACAGGACATGGTTGTCCTAATTCGATAATACAGCACATTTAATAACAATATAACACAGACTGCAACAAAACAAATCCACCTTGTCGGCTGTCACGTTAAGGGTACGTAACGCGCGAGTCAGTGGTGCCTCCTTGAACAACTTTGTGCGCCCGCCAGCAACGACGGTCGATGTCTCCGCCACACTTATCTATCTGGGGCCCTCAGACTCACCTGGCTTAATACATCAGAATCATGGACTACACCTCTCAATACCTTAAACACATAGTTAACGAGCGCGAGCTCTTACACGCGAACCTTACCCTTAGCTCATTGTAACCTACCATGCCTAGAACAAACAATGCTGGGTACATCAATGGGTAGTAAGGATACACTCCATACAGCTTCATGTACAAGTACCTACACCTACCTAGAATAAAAAAGAATGTTCAATTTGTAACAATCCCGAAACCTAAGAAATCATTATTTAAATATTTTTTGTTTGCGGCCCGAGACAACACCACATATAAAGAAAAGATTGAGTATCGCTGATATAGATCATAGTAATATGTAAAATTTATTTTTTATCGTGTTTCATGTAGAATGTTAGTAGCAAATAATTAATTTCAATAGTAATAAGAGAAAATTTTAAGTAGAGGTTAATTTACCTGTGAAATGACGATTCATACTGACGGGTTAACTTAATAAAAATGTGTCTTGATTTAATGTGTAATGGATTTTTTTGTATGCAGGTTATTTCTAATATCCACACGTGCGGGTTGTCTCGGTCTTAACATGACGGCAGCTAATCGCGTCATTATCCTGGACACGTCGTGGAATCCGGCTCACGACATACAGAGCATATTTCGCGTTTACCGCTTCGGACAAAAGAAAGACTGTTACATATATCGTCTTGTAGCAATGGTGAGATCTTTGTTATGTATCAAAAATGAATTTTGCGATGTATTTTATCCATTTCATACATAATATTTGTGTTTTATTATATTCGGTTAATATTGTAAGCACAAATACATCGAAAACGATACGCTAGCGTGGTTTTATACAAAATTTTAATCTACTGCCACTATAAAGTCGTTCAAAACGAAAAAATGAAATGTAATTTTCACGCCAGGGTACCATGGAGCAGAAGATATACGAGCGGTCGGTGACCAAGACGGCGGTGGCGTGTCGCGTGGTGGACGAGCAGCAGATCGACCGACACTACAACATGTCCGATCTCTCCGAGTTGTACAAGTGCGTACAAAGGTTATCGACGTCGTGTGTACAACAGACGGCTCGTGTACAACGCGTGCGTGTCGCAGACTGGACGAGGCGGGCGCGGGCGTGGCGGCGGGGCTGGCGGCGGGCGTGCGCGACGCGGCGCTGCTGCGCGTGGCGCGCGCGGACGAGGCGGGCGCGGCGCTGCACGCCGTGCACGAGCACGACTCGCTGCTGCGCGGCTCCGCCGAGAGCGGCCTGCCCGAGGACGAGCGCGCCGCCGCCTGGATGCAGTTCCAGCAGGAGCACGCCGACAACCACACCAGTAAGGCCGCCGCGTTACACTACGATCTATGCATCGACATTGTATCACTGTTACTTACGACGTGGCTCGGTTTCAAATGCTAGGCGTAGACTTAGTAGAAGTGATTAAAACGGTCAATCGGCGAGTCGATCTCTCCTCGACTCTAGGGGTATCTAACTGAGCTCACTCGACGCCTTGCGATTCGTATAATGAAGATCTAATTTTATTTTTTTTTAGCTATAAAAAACATTGAGATCGATCTCTTGGCGGCTGAACAGGCTGGTAAAAAAATCGTACCTAAAATTGAGCCTCGGTCGCAAGAAGATGCTGAAAAATCTAAAAATATACAAGAAGGAAAATCTAAAAGAGAGAAAAGGAACTGTACGACGACTGACTATCAGGACTCGCAGCCGTCGACTAGTCGACAATCAGAATCTGCTCTCAATCCAGAAACCGAAGAATCGATGATAAAAAAAATAATGAGCATTCTTATCAAACATAACTTTCACACTACTAAAACTGCTCACGAAATTTCAGATTTAGTAGTTGATGTCCGAAAAGTTGTGGCTAATGCTAAAAAGAATGGTCTTGATAATGTTAATCCCTTGACTGCAAGTATCGCTAAGGTTTTACTGGAAAGCGAGACTTTACCCGTGTCGGAATCGAACGACGTAAATCTTAATAGAGACGTTTCTGATGTTTTGAATTGTGACGAAGATATACGTGCTGTTGAAAGTGACAATAAAGATACAACTAAACAAGAACACTACGATAAAGATACAACTAAACAAGGACAATACGATAAAGATACAACCAAACAAGAACACTACGATAAAGATACAACTAAAAAAGGACACTACGATAAAGACACAACTAAACAGGAATACTACAATAGCAAACGACGAAGAGAGCGAAGACAATCAGACGAGGAATACGTCCCTGAAACAAGTCGAAAGAAAAAGAAAGTAAAACCTAGTGAAAAATCAAAGATAAAGAAAAAAAATGATAAGGATTCTTTCATTCTATTTGATAACAGCTCATTCAACATTTCTGAAACTGAGACTGGATTAATCGAATCAGAAAATAGTATACCCACAAATCAGAAAATACCTATTGAAAATGCTATGATGATAGAAGAAGCGGAAATGTCTGAAAATAATGAGTCAGTGGAACAAATCAAAATTAGTGACAGCAGTATGTCTGTTGAAAGCATTTTATTAAGTGATGATGATGATGAACCAGCTACAATAAAACCCACAGAAATTGTAAACATGGATAATTCAAAAGAAAATAAAAATGACAATGATAACGTAGTAATACCACTACATCAATCATTATTAACTAATATTAACTTCATCAAAATTGTAGCCCATACATATTTGAGTGGAAATCCAATGTTGGATGAAGATGCGGCGATTCTTGCAGCTCAATACAGTGCGTTAAAGGCTTTTAAAGAAGTTAAATCAACTGGAAAAGAAATTACCAGTGGCCCCCTATATGAGATTGCAGTACAGGTTTGTAGTAATTAGATTTATTGGTAATCATTATAAGTAAAAAAATATATAAACATGAATTTTCACAGTCGTTATTATATTTTTTTAGGTATTGGGAAAAAGTTTGTTAAAGAAATTACAAACTTTGCGCGGTGATCTGAAAGACTTTCCTATTGCAAATGAGCCAGAAAAAACTAAAATTCAATCAGACATACCAAATGAATCTCACAGCGAACCAAAACTAAGAATGAATACCGTAACCACAACGAAGCCAAAAAACTCCATCAAAAACAAACAATCGGTTAAACAACGCCAACCTCTAATAAATAATACTCAAGGCTTTAAAGAGGAAAAAAATGATTCAGACCAGGTCGGAATAGGACCCGCTGATGTACCTATCGCATCCGGTTCGCATAGTGTAGTTCCAGTTGGAATGTGAGTACTTTTTATATGTACGTATACTAAAACTAATTGATTCGTGATCTTATTCACCTCAGAATAGGATACGAGATAATTTTAATATGTTTAAAGAAAAGTTAATCAACTCACGAATGCTCTAGTATAAGTTTTCTTTTTTATTAGATTCAGAGGTCCTGCTTCCCTTCATACAAACGAGCCGTCGCTGCAAGACGAATGTATTTTACCCGACGATGACGATGACGATGACGATGTCATGATAACCCCACCAAATACAAAAGCAACTTCCGTTACTCAATCGACCTGCGAAAAGAATTTGATTAGGCGAAATTCACAGAAACTTTTAGTCAATACGGTCGTAGCGGATAGCCCCAAAATAGAACAATCTACAAAATATGTATTAACACAGCCGAGCCCTGTCAATTTAATAGTTAAACCTTCTTCAACGGTTGTTAAAAAACCAACAACAACGGATAATACAAAGCTAGGTCATGCAGAGGAAATCACAAATCCAGGGAACTCGACGCAGCTAAATGATACGATATGCTTAGATAGTGATGAAGATGATATTATATCAGATGCCAGTAATGTCACACCAGTTCGAAAAGGACCGAGAAAAAGCGTAACCAAACCTGATAATGCCTCCACGAAAAAGCCTTTCGTGACGTCTCGTGCGGATGTACCGATTAATAGTCTAACAAGATTAAACAAAAAAAAAATCGTCGTTGCAGTTTTGAAAAAATCTTCCAAAAACATGAATTCTGCAGCTGATAATAATAATAAACTTCATCCTTCTAGTAAAAATGCCAAGGAAACTGTACGATCTTCACCAACATCTAATAAGGAGTCTATGTCACAAGAAGAACTTCAGAAAACGAAATGTAAGTCCGAGGCTTTTTTAAGAATAACAGAATCTGGCAAAATAGAAGTGTTAAAAAGAACTAAACACATTCCTGCTTCTGTTTCCTCATCCTTAATAAACGAAGCTCTGAAACAAACTTCTGAGGATTTGGAATATCTTACAGATGATTGTCAAATTATATCTTCAGAAGTAGATGAAAACATCACAGAGAAAACAGTTACTAGCACTCCTAACATAGTAACAGAGAAAACAAAACCCAAAAATACGAAAGAGATTGAAAAAGGTACAAATAGTTTTCACTCTAAAACTAAAACATCAGATCCACTCCCAGTGCTCAAAGATGTAATACATATACCATCCGGTGCGTATGAGAATTCTATATCGAAACCTTACAAAGAGGCAGAAAAAATTACCTTAAAATCTAAAAAGGATAACAAGATAATCGAAGAAGCGCGTCCACCGGTGACGATTAAAATTAAAAAAGTAGAAGAGAAAAATGAAGTGAGTAATGCAAATAATAAAATAAAACTTACAGTTACAAGTAACACAGTGTCCATGATTGCTCCATCGACAAGCAAACAAGATGTGAATTCTATTACAAAAAGTTGTATAAAAGACGAGAAAAACACTGCGAAATCATATTTTTCCAATGCAAAAGTCATAGAATCACGTCAGCCGACGAGTAAAATTAAAAAGGTAGAAAAGAAAAACATAGAAACAAAACATGACGAAACGAATGAAAATAATGAAATAGACCTTACCACTTGTGACACCATATTTAATAATACTCCGTCGACGAGCAACAAAGAAGATAATATGAAAGTAATCGATCTAACGAATTATGTTCCCGTAACAGACGAGGCTGATAAAATAATTGTAAATAAAAAAAAAGATTTCGCCGCAATTGCTGGCACTTCGAAAGATATAATTATAAGCAAGAAGGGCGACTTATTGAAAAATACCCCGACAAAAGAAGTGACGTAAGTATCTATACAAAGAGTCTCTTCCATATTATATACTCATATAGGATTAAAAAAACTCGCTCATTAAACACTGTTAAATATAACCTATAATATTTACATATTTTACAGAAAAGTATTAAATAGTAAAAATAAAACAAGTAAAACAAAGAACACCACTGTTACTCTACAAAAAGTAGCCACAAGTGAAAGCTTGAAGCGTACATCGCCTTGGCAGGAGTCTGCTATTAAGAAGATAAAACCAGAATCTAAAAGTGAGTTAAAGTATATTATAACAAAATATATAAAAATAATAAAACTTATTTAAATATTAATATTTATTAATGGCATCGCATCTTTTTGAAAATTGGTTATCAGCTACCTATAGACAGACAAATAAGATTAATTATGTACTGCAAGAAATGTCCAATCTGTTATCTGTAATAAAACTGTCTTAAAAAGACTTAATGATACAGGCACAGGCATAGCTGTTAAGTATTGTGACATTGCCATTTTTAATATATTATAATTTTGTTGTTACACTATTAGAATGTACATAATGGACTAGCTACTACCAGGGCATAAAACACTCCAGTAATCATCATTATGACAGAAGCCTTAAAACCAAAATTTATACAAAAAAAAAAATGAGATGTTCTCATCTAATAAAAATCAATAAGTAAAACACTGTATACTAAACTTTCGTTTCAGAACCTATGTCTCTCAAAGACTTCAATCTGGACGACTTTGAAGACATCATAGAGTTAGAATAACAAATTATATATTTCGTATAAAATACGCTTGGACATAATCATGACTGTGGTACATTTTCAGTTTTATAATAAAAAATAAGTAGTATGTATAAGTCATATCCTTTTATTTAATTTATGTATGTTTCCTTTTCTCAAGCAAATGACCGAATGATTTTTGATTGTGATACTAAATATTTTATGTTAAACAAATTATTTTTTATTTAGTTTGATTATTTTTGCACATTTTATAGTACTGTCATTTCATAAGACAAAAATATTGTAATTAGAAGTAGATAAAATCCTAACAGTTATTAAGTAATAATATTGAAAGTGTTATTGAATGTGATTCTATTTTTTATTTAGTAATGATTACTTGGTGTCAGCTAAATTTTGTTTTGTTACAAAAGAAAGAAGTAAATGTTATCGGTGTTTTCAGGTGTAAGATTATCTTATAATTATTGATATTATTCCATATTCATTACACATTGAAAAAACAGTAAAATGTTTGCTCGAACTATGTTATGTAACAATAAGTTAGTGTAAATCTTTAAAGTTTTAAAAATAGAAAGAAAACTTAAAATATAAGTCAGTCAGGGCGTAGTGTCGCTCTTTTATTATATATATATACAACTAAAACATTGATGACATGTTTATGTTAAAGTAAGATATATGTAATCTTTGAAAATAATTAAAGATATCATTTCATATTTGATTTTATTTCACACCAGCGAATTCATTTTATCCTAAATTAAGAGTTGGCTATCAATTTAATTTAATACCCAATTTATTTTTTAAATGATAATCTTAAGCATTGCTAAAATTATAAAACAAAAGGCTGATTGAATGAGCGGATTTCTACAGTTCTGTTGCAATTCGAATTTCTTGCCGTATAATTTTCGTTCCGCGCGTTCGGTTCCGACTTTTATTCCGCGTCCATCTGACTTTTATTTTTAATCTGTGAATCACTTCTTAAAGTATCCGTTCTGGTATATATGTATACTGTGGTTCTGACTAGTATCATAATTGTTTTAATATTTTTTACTTTATTGTTCTGGTCAATGTTTATATCGAAAAGATCAAATGGACTGGGAAAGGAAGAAAAAGAAAATAATAACCTCAAATTATTACAACTATATATTCTCTTATAATTATAACAAAATAATTATATTAAAATAATTTATGTTCCTTAAGTTATATATTAAAGCTCCTACATATTAAATCAATAAAATATCTCGTGACCAGTCGATTTATCACTTTTTCACTAAATTTAACCATCTTAATTCCATTAATGGTCGTAAATAAGATCTTTTCACTGACTATTTAATTATAAGAAAAAGGAGACTAAAAAATGCTGAAAAATACCCTCATTTTAAATTAACAATTTCAGTTACAAATATTTTTTAATATTAAAAATAGTGATAGAACTCGAACCTATTGTTAATTACAAGCTTTTGTGTTTACATATATGGGCCGAATGTTGCACTATACAAACGCAAACAAGTTCAATTTAACCAGTGAGGCTAAAATTTTACTCAATCTTTGGAGTGCTAGTGACGATACAATCAAGTGTTCTAAATTATATATATCAAATAAAACATGAATAAATCAAAAGGGATATTATAAATAGAAATCTTTTTCGAGATCAAATTAACATCTTTTTCGAGATTAAATAATAAATATCCAAAAAAATATTGATCGTAGAACATATAAATCTAAAAAAAAAAAAAAATATCAGCTATAAATACTAAGTAGACTTGTTTAAAAAGAAACTGGAAACCTATATATAATATTAACATGTTATGTTTTTATTGTTAGAAATTTATTTATCTAAATTTAATTGTTTTTTTTATCTATGTACAAAGTTAGCATAAATTTCTAGGATTTAAAATATGTTATTAACGTTAAACAAATCTTTGAATGCAGTTGTGATACAATAATAACTATGAGTGTTATGAAATATGTAATAAAATGCATCATATTTTTTTTCGTATCTATATAGCTGATACGAAAAAAAAGAATTGACATCCCTCACTATACTCTGTCCATTCGTTTATTTCACGGTCGTATATACAGGTCTTGCAACTGAGTCCAATTTCAGTGGTGAGAGATGAGGTGCGAATGTGGAACAACTGCTAATTCGCAATACCAGCCGCTTGAGGTACTACGTCGCTGCTATCGAAGCTGATATTTTTCTCTCACAAGTATTGTGTTATTTAATCATTGTTATATCGTTTTGTTGAATTTTACGGATATTTTGTTATTTTTGTTTTATTGTTTAACTGTTTTGTTTGGTTTTGAAAAAGTGTTCGGGATAATTATTACGCGAATTGTCATACCTCTGGCAGCCGTAAATTGAACTTAACAGCGTCAATATGGCAACGTACCCCATATTGAAGTTGCAAGACCTGTGTATACGACCGTGGTTTATTTTCTTTTTGACAGTTTAAGAAAGTTCGAAATTAGTGTCACAATCACACGTAACCGATTCGATTTGAAATAATAATCGATTTTATTTAAGAAGAACTTTCAATCGATTGAATGTTTAAATATTAGTTATTCGTTTATTAGTTTTTGTTAATTATATATGAAATAAATCAGTAAAATAGAAATATCGACTCTTTAACTCATGAAGCTTGATTTAGACTTTAACGACATTACTGTAGTACATTATTATGAAAAATAAAAACGGTGATTTATAGGCGTGAGCTGTCAAAAAGAAAATAAACGGTTGGACAGATCATAGCATTCATATTTTAACAATCACATACTAATGTCATTAAACAGTATTGACAATAACAGATAACATTTACGATTTTTAATTTCTCAATATTTAGTGTATTTCATCATTTTATGTTTGACAATGGATAATAAAAAATGCAATGGACCTGTCTTGACGGTTGGCCCCTTTCTTCGGCTACTCTATGTTTTTATGTCGTTCTTGATATTTGTACATTTTTAAAGGTTACAAAAAAAGGTTTTGAAAATAGTATTCGATGATTTAGTTACACATCTACAATGATTTGAAAACTAAACATCCTCACGTGCAGTTTCAGTCGTATTCTGTGTATGAATAAATTTTCATTTACGATGATAAAAAATTCAATTTATGTCAATTATTTTTAACTTATTTAAATATTAATTGAAAATATAAAACACATTTGGTTTACAGGTTAAAGTAATATTAGCAAAATATAGTTCTACTACTTGTCGCTGGGAAGTCTCATCGTGGCCAATAGACCCGTGACCGCTCACCGAGAGACGACGCGTGATAGCCGCGACTTGTCGAACGAGCAGATCGCGCTCAGCAGCGCCCCGCGCGATGTATCCGCTGTGAACAATGTTACATATTCATCAATCAATCATCGATTTCTGGTCTATTTATTTATTGTACCACTATACTCCTAATCTAGATTTATATATGATTGATGAAGTAAATGGAGTGCACAATGAGAAAATGCTTATAAAATCTAAATTATATTTAGTTATTCGCAAAACAGCAGTACTTTGTATTGTTGTGTTCCGGTTTGAAGGGCCAGTGTAATTACACAGGGTACAGGGTACACTTGAGGCACAAGGGACATAACATCAATCAATCAATCAATCAATCGATCAACAGCCAATCGTAGTCCACAGCTGAACATAGGCCTCTCCCAAGGTGCGCCAAAGCTTCCGGCCCTCCGCCTTCCGCATCCAGTCGGTACCCGCCGCCTTCTTAAGGTTATCGGTTCACCTGACTGGAGGGCGCCCTACGCTGCGTTTGCCGATCCGCGGTCTCCACTCTAGGACTCGTCTGGTCCAACGGCCATCGGTCCTACGATGGCGAGGGAGACGACGCCGTGCTCACAGCCGACGCCAGCGACGTGCTCGACTGGCACGCGTCTCCTGCGACACTACACACGGTACTCGTACGTACGGGCGGGCGGCGGGGCGGGCGCGGGGGGCGTGGGCGGCGAGGGTGGAGAGGGAGACGACGCCGTGCTCACGTCCGCCAGCGACGAGCTCGACTTCCAGATGCTCTCGCGTTTCCTCTGTAATATACAAAACATATTATTACAATAAGATGTTAATGTTTTAAGAGGAAATTCAATGTTGAGTTATAGCGCTCGACGCTAGAAAACATTAAACGTAGTACATAACAAAGCCAAAGAGTTAATATGTTTGAACGCGCTCGTCTCAAGAACTACCAGTCGTATTTGAAACATCCTTTTGGCATTTGTTAGCTCCATTCTTGAGGAAGGTTTTTGTTTTTATTTATATCATTTAACACCACGCTACAACATTTTAACCGTGAAGAGCAGCTATACAATAAAATTATACGTATTCATAGAATAAACTCACCGCTTTCCTTTTTTGCTTTTTCATTTCCTTCTCAGAGTTCAGTATTTCCTGTATTCTCACTTCCCTTTTCGCGCTTTGGACCTAGAATAGAAATATAATATTTGTTGAATTTGAAATCGACACACTTACTTCTTCTATTCACGAACACAAACCATACAATCTAGATCTGGAGCAAAGGTTTGGTTTTAAAGAAAAGGGTTACAGCTGATTTGACAGCGTCGAATAAACATGACATGTTAGGATTTGATACGCACTCACCTTTCAAACCGGAGCGCAATAATGCTAACTACTGCTGCTAGGCGAAATATGTGATCAGATGGTGGTACCTACATAGAGGAGCGTGGCCTAACCACCATAACTTGTGATAGGATTCGCGATAACAGAAACTGTACCGATTTCTGTCCAAGCCGAAGCCGCTCCTCCGCAACGTGTCGGGCCGCCTTGAGTTGATCCTTGAGGTTCAAGGGGAACTTGAGATGCGTCCTGCCGACGTCGACGTGCGAACGCGAGAAGAACGGGTGACGCAGAAGCGTGTCCAGCGCGGCCGGCCCGTGACGCGCGGACTCGCTCGACGCGCACAGCCGCAGCACGCCGTCTGCGACATCAGTGCGAGACTTATGTGATCAAAACGTTACTTCACTTTTATATATGTATAGTAATATCATTCACGGATAAGGCTTATATAGTATATGGGACGATGAAAACGAATGAAAATTTAAATCGAATAGTAGAACGTTGTTCCGGCGTCTTCAAATCCTATATAATAACTTAGAATCGATATCTCCTAGATATTCGTGTTCCCCTCGGACACATTAATAGTGTTACTTGTTACACGGCCAAGTGCAACGACGTATAAAATACAAATATCGCTATTTCTGTATATTTCAACCCATTCAATGCAGGGCAAAATCAACCGAAGTTACTCAAACGGGGGCAGCAGTTTATATAATATTAAAAAAATTCTGTAATTTCTAAAAGACGAATTTTATGTAACGATGTCCACTATGATTTCTATAGACATGTGTATATTTTAAACAAAATAAAAATATAATTTACCCAATTCATCCGAGATTCCATCTGGATATATATCATAGTAGCATGTCTCAAGTGGAGCAGCAAACGCCATTTCATACAACGTTCTACCAAAGCAGTAGACATCTACCGCTTCCGCAGAGCACGTTCGCTTCAGCTCTAGTAGATACGGTCGATAGAAACTCGGCACGCCCATTATGAAATTTTCTACATCCATTATAAGAGCCGTTTGGTTCTCTATTGTTAAATTTCCTGGATGGACGTTTCCTAGAAATCGTTTAGAGTACTGAGAAGTTATGTAAGAATAAAATCCAAATACATTGCACGAACGTTGCATGTCGAAAAATTACATGAACCCTAGTCATTTGATTACATTAACTATAATAATTTTGTAGAAATACTTTTGACGCAAAAAAAATATATTTTTGGTAAACTATAGGGTTTTCCATTAAGGGCGCTTGCTCGTGCAGAACTTCCATCGTAGCGTGTGCTGTGTGGCACGTAGCGCCGTCCTGTTGAAACCACATGTTGTCCAGATCCATATTCTCGATTTCAGGCCAAAAGAAGTTGGTTATCATCGACCGGTATCGCTCACCATTGACGGTGACGGCCACACCATTATCGTTTTCGAAAAAATACGGACCAATCACGCCTCCGGCCCAAAATCCGCACCAAACAGTCACTTTCTGCGGGTGCATTGCCACTTGGTGAACCTCGTGTGGATTGGTCTCGTCCCAAATACGGCAATTTTGCTTGTTGACATAGCCATTCATCCAAAAATGCGCCTCGTCGCTGAAGATGATTTTTTTGCCAAAATCGGCGTCAACTTCCAACTGCTCTAATGCCCAGTCAGCGAACACACGGCGCTGTCTATGGTCATTAACCTTGAGCTCTTGGGTCAGCTGGATCTTGTACGGGTGCAGGCTCAAGTCACAACGCAAAATTCGCCAAGTTGTCGTCTGCGAAAGGCCGAGTTCCTGTGCGCGACGCGGAATTGACTGCCGCGGGTTTTCGAGGACACTGTCGCGCACAGCGGCGATATTCTCGGCAGATCTCGCGTTACGTTGACGCACGGGAACCGGCTGATTGTTAACTGACCCGGTTGACTCGAATTTGTCCACCAATCGACGGATAGTCGACTCGGCAGGACGATCATCGCGACCGTAAAACGGGCGAAGTGTGCGGAACGTTGCTCGAACTGAAGACCCATTTTCATAAAACAATTTTATGATTTGCAAGTGCTGCTCGACACTGTAACCTGCCATGGTGGTTTGGGAGGACGGAATGAATATAACACACTGCATTTGACAGCTGTCACTCAAACAACATGGCCGCAATCAGCTGTCAAAGTTCAAGCGTCCCTATTGGAAAACCCCTTATGTTCAATCATAAATATAAATTCGTCACTTGAAAAATCAACAACAATTTCACAATCCTGAATCGATCTTTATTTTATATAACGTGTCCCATAAACTAAATCGTCATACAAATACATAAAAAAGATATTATATTTCCAGACAACAAAAGTTTAAGTTAATAATAATTGGAATTTTAAGAAAAATAATTTACAGCTTTGATGAAAATGTTACTCATAGTATTTTCATGTTGATATTATATTATCAACAATGATACGCGTCGTCAAGTCAAACATATCTGGATTAGTAACGTAAGTTACCCCGTTATTGTTTATAATTATTGTATCAAGTTATTACGAAAATGGAAATTACGCTGACAATGAGTTATTTTCTTTAAAATGGATGAATGGTTATGATACAGCTCTAAACTCACCATGACATAATCCTTTGCTGTGTAGAAACTTCAATGCTTGTAAAATTTGGTATCCATAATGCGCTATTTGTCCATTCGTAAAAGGTTTCCTAACCTTTGGATTACCATACTTAGCTAAATAATTCTTATTGTATTCAGTCCCATATAATAAATCTCTAATGCTTCCATTCTCGTGGACTTTTCTAACTATGTAGGCACCCGTTTCTAACGTATGTATCGATAATACATTGTCTATGTAGGGATGCTAAAAATGTTAATGATTTTAGTATAAAGCAACTTGTATCTGGATTATTTATTGTCCTTCATGACTTGTCCATTATCATAAATAAAAAGTATCAGAATGAGTATAACTTAGTCTCTATGCCTTATAGTTTAGGTTGCATGCATTGATATTGCAGTCAACCAATCATTACAATGCCTTTTATCTGAACTTTTAATATTAAGCTGAAGAGTTTGTTTCATAGTGTATTAAAATCTTTTAATAAATATATATTTCATCACAAAATTGTAGAAGTCTTCGTAATAATCACGAACATTTTTAAGCAAAAATTATTAATAATAAATTTATTTTGAGTTGTTAACATTAACCTTTAGCAAGCTATTCTCATATAAACACATACGTGAAATCTTTATGTACAATTTACATTTAATATAATATACATTCACTATATTCAGAAGTAATAACTTAACAAAAAAAAAATTGAATTTTTGTTTCATGAATACTAAATTACTAATGTTAAAAATTCTTACAGATATGTTCTGTAAACTCTTGAAAGCTATTTGTAAGTCTTTACTATGTAAAGTACAGTCAGGCCCATAACTCTGCCACGATAGCATACAGTTCAACTGACTCTCTGTATCATTGACCTGTAAATGATAAATACAAATAATCACACTATTCATATCATTTTAAATTATTATTACAAAGGGTATTAAGCAATTTCATAAGTGAAAAAATATTGAATCAACTATGTATTAATTTATAGACATATTAATTGTCAAACATATGAACTTCATACATTGCATTGACTAGGATTTGATCTATTAACCTTTGTATGAGATTCATATATTCTACTCACTACGTCAACATATATGTATATTGGCAAACAAAATACAATCCTCGAGTTTAAACTTACTAAAAAATAATGTTTCCTTATCCTCCATCCAATATCTGGTAATGGACATTTTAATTCAAACTGACCATCCCCTCTTAAAGCTATTGAAATAGTCTGAAGTGCCTGTTCTGTGAAACATATCAAAATATAATTTATATTTAAACATATGTGCATTTATTCTATTTTGTGTTAATTTTTTTAATGAATATTTAACCCTTATGTGAGTGACGAGGTACCCGGGTACCTTTACCATTTTCAAATTTAAAGAAAAGTATGTTTTACGACCTCTACGTAACTGTGATTTCCTGAAAGCTCTTAACTATTTATAAATTATATATTTTTTAATGTTTTGACCCAGTCAACTATATACAATGTTTTGTGGAAACCAAAACATATTTTAAGCTCACAATAACTCACATGTAATTTTGATGTCACAATGCAATTTTTTGATCTCTGTTCTATATTTTCCCCCCCCCCAAATGTAGAATATTTTTATGCCATACTTTTCAGGTTTCGATGGCATGTATTGAGTAAAGCGAGTCTGCCCACAATATCCATATAGCTGTTCGTCAACAGTAATACATTCACGAGGTTTGTAGATTTTATTCAAATTTGAAATGAACACAGTCCAAATATTCCGTATAGCGGCTGCTTTATCAGCTAACAAACGTTCAGGGCGCACTACATCATAATCAAACCTTATGAAGCGTAATAGCATTTTGAATCTAACATTGAATGGATTTAGTGTTTCTTGCGCGCTTATAACCATATACCGCACTCCACCCCTCCTCCGCTTTGATCGCTGCAGATCGTCACTGTTTTGCTTAACTAAAATAATAATATTCAAAGTATGTGTAACGTAAAAGCAAATCTAGATTATTTACATTACATATAAACTGTATGAAGGTACCTGGGTACCTCGTCACTCTGATAAAGGTGTTTTATTTATCACTCACATAAGGGTTAAGTATCTGATATACCATATAAGCCATATTTTGATTGGCAGTTTTTTATTCTAGGAACATTGGGTAATAAGAGACCAAGGTAAAAATAGTCAAAAAGTTGATTTTAATACATACCAGTAATGGATAATGGGTAATTGTTGGGGTCCAAGAACCTTCTTACTTGTAATGATAAAGATAGCACTTGATGTTTCAGGACTTCATTTATATAATTCTTAAAAGAAGAACAAAAAGTTTTAACAATAATAATATATGTTTTTATGAAAACATTATTCAAATCATTATCATGAAGAATAATGTGTATCTCTATTATCTATGTAAGTACAGTTTTAAAAAAACCTGCAATGCCACTTGTCGCTCAGCCACAAAGGATGGTTGCATATTTCCAATAAGTTTTTTAGGTGGAATAGGAAGGTCAATGTTAGCTTGCTGTAAGCCGACATGCAAAGCAGCAAAGTCTCTGTATCGACGCGATACCGTCCATCTGTTCTCCTTATTCTGCCCTCGTTGTACACGCAATATGTATTCCTATAATTCAATTAAATAATAAATAAATAAAAATAGCTACATTTTTCTATGACATATAGACTATAAGTAATAATTACTAAAACTTACGGTATGATTATTAATATTTTGCGCATTTTCTAAAACACATTCAAGCCTTTCGGTGTCATCTATTTGCACTTTGGTTTGCGAGGATCTCTCGAATATGGCCATCACAATTTATTAAGCTTAAAAATATTTATTGGAGTCACACAGTAAGCAACAAACATTTTGTTATCACTTTCAATTGTCAAACATTTTGATCATTGAAGTCGGCTGACTTTTCCCAGCTGACAAAATTAGACATTTCAAATTCAAAGGCACAAATATATCTATAGACAATCCAATAATAAAAACTATAGCTAAAACTAAATAATACAATATAAAAATTATAATATTAT
Organism: Nymphalis polychloros; assembly: GCA_905220585.2. Lineage (NCBI taxonomy): Eukaryota > Metazoa > Arthropoda > Insecta > Lepidoptera > Nymphalidae > Nymphalis > Nymphalis polychloros. Next base: position 9,141,205 of record HG992258.1, on the reverse strand, counting down.
GAATAGATAAATAGAATTTAATAATTAAATATTTTATATAAGTTTATTAAGAGCGATCACTTGAGATTCAAAAATACTTTGTTTAAGCTTAAAACAAATGTCTTTAGTAGACTCAATAAAAATTATATAAGATTTTTCTTATAAATACATAGTATATAAGATTAAATTTATCAAAGTATCGTATGGTAAAAAATATGTTTAAATAGTTAGGCCAATTTATGATAAGTTCGACATCCTGTCAGATAGTTTAGAAATAATTAAATAAAAGATTGCTTTAGTTTAAATATTTTTATTTAAAGTAAGTAGTGAAGTTAAAGTAAATAGATTGTGTAACGAAATATTTTAACAGTAAAAAAATATTTAACATTTGTATTCGCATTCAATACTTAAATTATGTAATAAGATGTGTTTCTAAACAGTGCGCTGCAGTACTATTCAACCACAGACAACGATCGATTGTGTCATTTCCTGTAATATCGCAACGAGTCGCGAGCGGAGTGTAACACGGTTCTCAGTCTACCATTGAAATTAAGTATTTGTTAAAAATGTCGCTGATCTCCGCTCGTTTGGCCTCCTCGGTGGCCAGGCGCTTGCCTAATGCTGCCACCCAGGTATTTATTTAAATTTGAGTATATTTGACCGAAAATATATACATTCCGGTTACTATGTTCACCGCAATGTCGGCCCCATAACTTGGTATATTTAATGAAATTACTATTAATTGGGTTATAAGTGGTCGTCTATACTAAGACATGTTTAATTATTCTTAATTTGGTATATTAGCCATTAATTTATACGATACTTATCATAATCAGAATATTGTGTTATGTAATAGAGCTCGGATGAATTTATGTCAAAAAGCATGTCCATTTTCTACTGTAGTGTATTTATTTTAGTTTCAAATTTGCGGTATTAATCCAAAATACAATAGGTCTAGTTATTTTTAGTTAATTTCCAATATTCGATGGTAGGTGTCGAAGGTCGCTGTGCCCGCGGTGGCGGTGGCTTCCCGCAAGCTCCATGTCTCGTGCACACAACGGGCTGCCGAAATCTCCACAATCTTGGAGGAGAGAATCCTCGGTGCCGCACCCAAGGTTAGTGCATTAATACATGTTACATAGTTTATATAACATGTAGCACTTTATCAATAAGTAATAGATTTTTGTAAAGGTTATATTTAAAAATTATGATTTGTACAAAATCTATTTATACATGATAAAAATAAATTAAAAGTAAGTTTGAAATGAAGTCTTCAAAAGTTTCATTTATAAGAAAACAATGAATACATGTATAAAGATCAGCTGTTTTTTTTTGTCTTAAGTGTTTTTAGAGAAAAATAAAAATTTATTATTACTTCTTTTTTATAATAAGCTTATCAGGTCAATGTGGTATAATGAAATTGGTGAGAAAAATGTGTCAGGTTATTAAATTAAAAATATATGAAAAGAATAATTCACCTAAAATTTTACTTAGATGATCAATATAAATAATAGTAATATTTGATTTGAATTCTCTAGGCCGATTTGGAAGAGACTGGCCGTGTGTTGAGCATCGGAGACGGTATTGCCCGTGTGTATGGTCTTAAAAACATTCAGGCTGAAGAGATGGTGGAATTCTCTTCTGGTCTAAAGGTTTGTACCCCCATTGCTTGTATTGTAAAATATACATTTTGACACAATCAATTAATAAGAGAATATGATATGTTTCTTACCTTTAATGAGATGACAAAATATAATTTATATATTTGGATTTCATAATAATTGAATAATTGAAGGAATTATTCAATTGTTATCAAACTATTGCCATGATATTAAATATAAACATAAAATACTCTTGTATTCAACATTTGTAAAATAATTGTTATCTGTGTATTTTTGATATTTGTTCACATTTAAAAATATTGAAAAAGAAAACCTATTTCAGTACATATACATGTGTTATTCCAAATATATTTATTTGATAAAATCTACAAAAGAAGTTTTGCATACCTTAAACAATAATAATTTTAGATAATCATTTTAAACAACAGAATGGAGATAAAATTGTTATGTAACCTTATTAGGGTATGGCTCTTAACTTGGAACCCGACAATGTTGGTGTGGTGGTGTTCGGTAACGACAAGCTGATCAAGGAAGGCGACATTGTAAAACGTACTGGTGCCATCGTAGACGTTCCCGTCGGCGAACAGCTGCTCGGACGCGTAGTAGATGCTCTTGGAAACGCCATTGACGGCAAGGGTCCCCTTAACACCAAGGGACGTATGCGTGTCGGTATCAAGGCTCCTGGTATTATCCCTCGTGTGTCTGTGCGCGAGCCTATGCAGACTGGTAAGATGTTACATAATAGGTCTAACTATCCATAATGGCATTTTTTTTAAATATTTCTTCTTTTTTTTTGCTTAAATAATCTAATGAATTAACCTTCTATTTAAACACATTCCAGATCTTACTTTTGTTGATTGTACTGACAAAATCTGCAAGAAACTAAATAAGCCCCCCTTATCTCATGAAATCCCATTTATCAAAATATGCAATTAAATTTATATGTCCTTCATGAAAAAATCTATAATGAAATATAATAATATTCCTTGTCTTACTGATCATTATTAAAATAAGCCATAATTTTTATAGTAAGAAAGAATAAATAAGCTACTGCATAATTTAGTCAACTGCCAGTTTGCATTTATATAATTAGTTCACTTATTTTAATATATTATTTTAAATACTTAGTAAAAATGAAAAAATTCTCAAATATACTTTTTTATTTCAGGTATTAAAGCTGTGGACTCCCTAGTACCTATTGGTCGTGGACAGCGTGAGCTGATCATTGGTGACCGTCAAACCGGTAAAACTGCCCTGGCTATTGATACCATCATCAACCAGCAGCGTTTCAACAAGGGTGACGATGAGAAGAAGAAGCTCTACTGCATCTATGTTGCCATCGGTCAGAAGAGATCTACTGTTGCACAGATTGTCAAGAGGCTGACTGATGCTGGTAAAATAATTATTTAATTATTAAATAATTATTAATTTCTATTTCTGTTACTAAATTAAATTTCTTTTAATTACATACTTAAATTTTGATGTTTTTTAAGGTGCCATCAACTACACAATTATTGTATCTGCTACCGCGTCTGACGCCGCCCCTCTGCAATACTTGGCACCTTACTCTGGCTGCGCCATGGGAGAGTTCTTCCGTGACAACGGCAAACACGCCCTTATCATCTACGACGATCTTTCCAAGCAGGCTGTCGCCTACCGTCAGGTAATAATGTCTTTGTTTGACTTGGTATCAATGAATAAATAATGCGAATTAGTAATATCTACAATTGCTAGATTTTAGTAATTTTTTTTTAATTTATGCATTGATTAACATGTTGATAGATGTCACTGCTGCTGCGTCGTCCCCCCGGTCGTGAGGCCTACCCTGGTGATGTGTTCTACCTCCACTCCCGTCTGCTTGAACGTGCCGCCAAGATGTATGTATTTATAAAAATAAATATAATAGAAACTAGAACTACTACTAATAATATAGTAAAGGTAATTGGTAAAAATAGGTTATAGATATTTTTGAAATTATTATACATGTACATATTTTTTATGATTGCTTTAGGTCAGACAAGATGGGCGGTGGCTCTTTGACTGCTCTCCCTGTCATTGAGACTCAGGCTGGTGACGTATCTGCATACATTCCCACCAACGTGATCTCCATCACTGATGGCCAGATCTTCTTGGAGACTGAGCTGTTCTACAAAGGTATCCGACCAGCCATCAACGTCGGTCTGTCTGTATCTCGTGTAGGATCCGCTGCTCAGACCAAGGCCATGAAACAGGTAAGAAATAAATATATAATGTAATGTTAAAAGTGCATTTTAAAAATATTATTTACTCTATAAACAATGCTTAGTGGCTGTTTAGTTAAACACTGATTTCTTTCTTTTTTGATTTGACATTCAAAAGAAGAAGACATTATATATAGCATTGCTTAATTAATCAATTTGCTAAGGAATGTTTATAAATAAGGCAGTTAGTGTTTATTTTTACAAAGTAAATTAAAATACCAATGAAGTTAAACAATTTTAAAAAGTTAATAGTCATGGTTTAATTGTACCAAAAAGTAGTATAGCGTAGTAGTTTTTCGTTCAGATTAATATATATTTGATGGCTGCATTATTGTGATTGTACTTAGGTTTGTTTATATAATTAAGATTCTTATTTGTTGACTAGAAACCTTAAAAATAGACTTCATCCTAGAAAAGCAAAAGTTTTATAATTTAAAACCAATATTAATCGTATTCTTAATTCTCAGGTTGCTGGTTCCATGAAGCTGGAGTTGGCTCAGTACCGTGAGGTAGCCGCTTTCGCCCAATTCGGTTCAGATTTGGATGCTGCTACTCAGCAACTGCTCAACCGTGGTATGCGTCTTACTGAGCTGCTCAAGCAGGGACAGTATGTGCCCATGGCCATTGAAGAACAGGTAATTACAAATAGTTTAGCTCTATTAATATAATACTGTAATAATAATAAGAGGAAATTGAATGCCTGGTTTTGATCATATTCTTTGTATATGCATTTTTCATATTTAATTAAATTAAGTAGTAATTATATCTCAAATTTATTCTTAAACATGTTAATGTTAATACAGCGAATGAAATGACTACAATGAACCTTATTTACAGGTTGCCATCATCTACTGTGGTGTCCGTGGACATCTCGACAAACTTGACCCCACCAAGATCACTGCTTTCGAGAAGGAATTCACCCAGCACATCAAGACCAGCCACCAGGGCCTGCTTAACACCATCGCCAAGGATGGTCAGATCACACCCGAATCTGATGCGTCATTGAAGAAGATCGTCACAGACTTCCTTGCTACTTTCACAGCGCAGTAAAGTAAAGCCTAGTTACGACGAAACTTACTTGTCTTAAGATTGTACAAAGTTATCCAACAGACCCAAATGTTTGTACAATCTCAAGACAAAAATCAGTAAAATATTAAGTGACCGTCAATGGAAGCGTTCAAATCTTTATGCTTCAATCAGTGGTCTTTAGTAGTGATCATTCATATGGACTGTATTGAATGTGAAGACAATCATGTATTTATCTTTTGGAGTCAGCAGTGGTTATATATAAATAAAATTATTATTTATTTGCGTTTTTTATTTTCCAATACATGTTAAATTAATTTTAATAAATATCAACATGGTAACTTATATGAAAAAAAAAATGTCGTATAAAATTTTTCTTCATTACATTATTAATTCAAAATAAATACAGCCAATTCTTACATAATTCGAAATATTTATACTTAACAGCCTGTCAAAGTAAAAGCGAAATTAAAATTAGCAAAGTAAAATTTAGACTGTAAATTACGTAGAGTGACCTATCCAGTTCCTAAGCAAACTACTCCATTTATGCCTTTTCGAAGAGATATATCTATTCAAGATCATTTGGTTTCTATTATTGAGTGTAGATGTAACACGGATCCTATAAACTCCTTTTATTATAGTAATCAATAAAAGCAGAGTATCAGCTGTATCGAAGATACGGCCCCCTAGGCGCTGACTCCACGAGCGAGAGAATCGCAACGAGTCCGCGCTTCTATCGTCGGACAATCTCCACGAACGAGCGATAATTCCGCCGCGTATCGTCGCGAGTCGTAACGGAATCGCAGAGTTTCCGCGGCGACTCGTAACGGTATCCCCGCGTTTCGTTGACGACGCGTTCCGAAAGAAAGAATTCAGTTGCCAGACGAGAGCGAAATAGTGTCTCAGTCGATAAAATAACTCTTTATTATGGATATAGTGTTATGGGGTGCTTCTGCAAGTACGCTAGTGAATATGCAGTTATTGTTATTGTTAAAAAGGGAAAAGAAGCGCCGTTGGTGGACACATCCTATGTTGCTACGTCGTGAAAGTCATGGACATTTCCATGTGAATTATGAAGAATATCGAAATCATCCAGAATGGTTTGAAGATGAATATTTAATGCCAATTCCTATTTTCGATGAACTGTTAAGTTTACTATCAAGACACTTATCAAAACAAGATACTAATATGAGGAAAAGTATCGGGGCATGTGAAAGATTAGCAGTAACACTACAGTAAGTTTAAAGCAGATTTATTTTACTTACACGCTTACATCAAATTAAATTTAAAGTTTACATTCCATCTAGAAATGTATGTGATGATGGTGTGTATTTCTTAATTACGGCCATAATCTCAGTTCGGGCATCAATTAAACAGTCTTCTTTTATTTTGTCCATAAGTGGTAGCAACGAACGGAAAAATGCCTCATTTCCACGCTCGTCGCGATACTGTGGTTGAACATTATTTCTTTGTATATCTATACTCTCGCGCATAACATTCGATATCTCTTTATTCGATTCCAGAAACATTTGGACTAATGTTTTCTTTTTATTAGATGTGGATGGTTCCGTAACACTAGGGTTGGTATTAACCGAACTGTCGTCATCATCAAAAACATCTTGACTGTCCTCATTGATCATGTTTGACGATGTTGAAGCGTGTTCTGTGTGTTTCTTTAAAAAAAGTAATGCATCATAATGAACATACTTTCGTCGTTTTGAGGCAGCTTGACCGGATTTTGGACATTGCTGCAACTTTAACTCCTTACGAAATTGATCCCATAAAGATTTCCATTTTGTCATTAACTCAAGTCCTGAAGCAAAGAGATAACTTTTAATTTAAATAATATAATAATATATAAGTATACGTAATTAATTATTATGTATTTTAATAAAAATAACAACACTCGAGCCTATTTTATATTAAAAAAATATATGATAAAGTATAATTTTTTAATAATAATGTTATTTTCCAGATATCTCGCTTCTGGAACAAGTTATAAACGCCTTCAGAATAAGTACAGAATTTCGAAAAAAACGTTGGTTAAATTAATAAAAGAAACATGTGGAATTGTATGGAAAGTGCTAGCACCTAAAGAAATGGCAGCCCCGAACAAAGAATCGTGGAAAAGAATCTCAGAAGGATTTAAAGACAACGCGAATTTCCCACATTGCTTGGGAGCACTAGACGGCAAACACATTCGAATTCAGTGCCCTCGGAATTCCGGCTCTCTATACTTTAATTATAAAAAGTACAACTCAATCGTTTTATTGGCTTTGGTGGATTCGAATTGTTTATTTACTGTGATTGACGTAGGTTCTTATGGCCGTGAAAATGATTCTACCATTTTTCAATCTTCAATTCTAGGCCAGAAGCTAAATAAAGAAGCCCTTGATTTGCCGGAAGAAGAAGAACTGGTATTTGGCGGACCCAAAATGCCATATGTGATTGTAGCTGATGAGGCCTTTAGTATTCATCGAAATTTAATGCGACCGTATCCAGGTCGATGTCTTCCTACGGATAAAAAGATTTTCAACTACAGACTGTCTCGTGCGAGACGTTACGTAGAATGTGTCTTTGGGCAAATCACCTCAAAATTTCGCATATTTCATAATACAATAAATCTTCAACCGGACAGTTCAATCCTTGTAGTAAAAGCAGCTTGCGTTTTGCACAACTTCATAAAGCGTCGAGCATTAAATGCCACTGACGGGGAAAAGGAAGACATATCCAATCAACAAAATATGACACCTGTACTTCAAAGGACAAGGAATTCGGGGTTGCAAATTCGAAACTTATTTAAAGATTATTTTAACACATTGGGCGCGGTTCCTTGGCAAAATGACCAGATCGTTTAATGAAAATTATGTTATAATTATTGTTGAAACAACGATTTTGTACCGACGAATGTATATTATTTTGTTATATCATAGAAAATTACTTAAAAATTAAAAATATTAACCTTGTAATAATAATATTGTACGCCTACCTTTTTCTTTTTTTTCTTTAGAAGTTAGGTCATCCCACTCTGTGAACATAGCACTTCCCACATCGTACCAATACTTGGCCTTAATTTCTCTGTTTCGATACTCGGCCAACTGAACATCGTAAAGAGCAGGTCTCTCTTTCACTTCAAGTATAAACTTTTCAATGTCAAACATTGTACTTTTGTTCAAAAAGCTTCTCGAAACGTCCTTGTATAACGAGAGGCAACGCTGAAATGACGCTGCGTTTGACAGCGCGCCCGCTGCGCGCGCGTCGCGAGAGCGCGGCGGGCCCGCTGCTAGTCGCGGCCGGCTAGCAACGATGTAATGACGTTTCGCGCGCTCGTTGCCACTCGTCGCATCGCGGCGATAATATCGCCGTGTGGAGACGGTTCCATAGAGAATGTATAGAAATACGTGGCACGACGATAATATCGCCGCGATTCTCTCGCTCGTGGAGTCAGCGCCCTAGCTACAGGGGCCTCGAACCCGTGTAAGCAAAAATTCGTATAATGCTATCTAAAATCTCACTCGAATTCTGTCACGTACGTTAAATTTCCCGGGAAAAAGTAAAAATATACACATTTGACAAACAAATTTAAATGGCTAGATTAACTCATTGATGGTCAAGATGTTAAGTTCGCTTGCCTGGGGGGTTGCTTATTGGCCACCGGAGGTGTCGTAAATATATTAATCTTTATATAAGGATGTCATTTAATACTCCATTGGTAAATTGGTTCAGTGCTCCATATGTAATTGAAATATAACAATGTAAAAAAATAGTGAAAAACGAAATTTTTAAAAACCGAAAACAAAGTATATCAATATATCACGAACGAACGGCGCAGTTAGAAAGAAGGGCCCCCTACCAAATTTTGATACAGAGCCCATCAAGGGCTAGCTATACCCCTGGATGTAAGATTTAGAAGGGTCATCCAAAACAGTTATTAAGGAAATGTATATTACTAGGGTTCCATAAATTGCCGGATAGCGTTAGTTAAGCTAAATGATATTATGTATTTAATGACATATTTATGCTTTTATTTGGGATTTATAAATTTGATTAACATAACAATCTTATAGTAGCGCCTTTTGAAAGCTGATGATTCATTTTCTCTTTCTACATTACAGTACTTGTATTAGGGGTTCCTTTAAATAAATAGGTACAAATTTCACACTAGCCTTGCAGCGCCATCACAAATATACGTCTTCTCTTTATCTGTACACTATCGTTTTTATTGACAAAAGACAACATGTAACATAACAGTGACAACTGATAGTTAACTCTGTTGAATGTTGATTTATTTTGACAGCTTGCGGCATGTGTGATTTCCAATGTTTTAGAGTTTAGGCTAATTTTATAAAACTGTATGAATACCTAATAATGTATTAAAAGTTATATTTTGAAGGGACCGAAAATCAATAAATATAATATTAAAAATTGTAAAGAGAAGAGTTAAAACAATAATGGAGTTTTTTGAAAAAGCGCACATTATGAAAAGTGATGAATCAAAAAGTAAGAAATCTACAGAAAATGTCAAGAAACAATTGAAACAAATGTTATACGGATATAAAGTTAGTGATAATAAACTTATACAAAATGCTGGTAATATTAAAAATGATTTTGACGATTCTACTTCAGTGAGTGGATTCTCAGACTTAAATCTAACCAATTCTAGTCACGAAGATGATACTACACATGCAGAAACAACGGCTAATGATGAAAGTAATTTAACTGATATAAGTGAAAACATGAGTTCTGCAAATGTACTTTCTGATAATAGTCATAATCCTAATCATGAAGATGAATTTTATGAGAATTCAATTTCTGAAAGTAATGAGAACATTGAATCTTTGTCTGAAGTCATTATTGATGAAGAAGATGTATCCTCTTTAAATGACAGTAATACATCAATAATAAGTGAAATTCTTGAATCTCCACTTGAAAGTGAAAATTCAGATGTGTTTGATGCAGACGGTAACTTGGCTGCTGAAATTCTTAAAAAATTAGAATTAACGAATGTTAAAAAACTGAAACAGAAACGGAAATATAGTGAAGTTGACAATGATGACAATATGATGTTTTATAAAAATAAAAATCAAATGAGAGCAGAAGTATTTTATAAAACAGAAACTAGTGATAGAGATAATGTTTCATTGAGTAGTAGTGATGAGGTTGAAACCAATAATGATTTTGAAACAAATCCAAAGTCTCCTCAATTTGTTTCAATAACAGCTACAGATATGCAAAATCAAAGTTTAGACGAAATTTTAGGAGAGTACAAATACTCCACTATCAGAAATATAACATCAGAAAATTTCAATACTGTTTCCTCAACTAATAATTCTGGTATATTTATTGAGGAAAGTATGAATGTTGATATTCAGACGGAGGATGATGTTTGTAGCTTAATACCAGAAGTAGATGATATTCCACCTGCTGAAGAAATTGATAAGGAACTTGAAAATCTTGAAATATCACACACACATACAGAAGAGAGTATAACTAATCTTGATAATACATTACTATCTGAACTGGCCTCCGATACCGAATTAGTAATGACAGATAATGCTGTTAATTTAGAGGAAACTTTCAAATTATACTACACACGAAATAGTTGTGTAGTCACATTAAAGCATCCTTCAGAACTGTTCATACAAGGAAAGGTCAAAATAAAAGCCTTATTTGGAAAAGTTGAAGTATTTGGTTATACTCTTAAAGATGACTTTTGTAATATTTATGCACCATATTATAACTTTGCTCAATTTATAAAGACAGTCGAACATTCAAGTGCTTATTATGGCTTATTTGCTAAACTAACATCATTTGGTCTCTCAGCAACAGAGTCTGAAGACATAGTTACATCTATTGGGCATCAAGATGGAGTTATTGTCTTACAGTCGTTAGATGAAGTGACAATGGACTATGTAGATTGTAATTTTAAAGCCACTAATGTCTTTGTTAAAACGAATAAAGTGATTGAGCCATATTTCATAAAAGCATCTGATATTTTAAATTGCTCTCTCTTTTCTGCACGACCATGGAAAAGCTTTGAGATACATCCAGTTTGGAAAGAAGCAAATGGACACGCTCAAAGTGTGTATTTATTAATGGATCCATGCTTACCAATATATTTAAGAAAATATGTCTTATTCTTTTTAAACATGCTTCTTTAAATATTTCTTAAAATTATGACATTTTATAATTGATACAATATATTTTATTTTTTAGATCAATTAAGTAGAGGAATAGTTTGTGGTGGAGCTGGTGTTGGAAAGTCTACATATTTAAGGTATCAAGTAAATAAGCTCCTCGATAATGGTCCAGTACTTGTTGTTGATTTGGACCCGGGACAATGTGAATTTACTGTGGCAGGAAATATCAGCGCTACCATTGTTACCTCTCCAATTTTTGGACCAAGTTTTACACATCTGAAGAAACCAGAAATGTTTGTATTTATTTACTTTTAATACTTTTTATAGCTTTTTTATTAAATTTCGGATTCATCATTATTAATGCTGATTTTTGTAATTATTTTAACATTATATACAACTGACTTGCTGGCTGGCTTGACATGCCATGCGATGTTCAGATAGTTTTTTGTAAACAATTGCTACACGTACGTACTTTATATGTTACGACTCGTGTGCGCCACTTTAATGTTGATGCTCTTACGCAACTTTATCGCAAATATCAAGAACAATAAAAAACCTCAACTCAGTTGCATGAACAAGAATACGAAAACAATAAATATATTTGTATATAATGTAATTTATAAGTTTTTTTTTTATGGTATAGTTAGGCGAACGTGCATATGGGCCACATGATGGTAAGTGGTCACCAACGCCCTTAGACATTGGCAGTGTAAGAAATGTTAAAAATTTGTATTCAAACAAAATTGATGTTCTGGTTCAAAAAAGTATAACTTATAATTCGATATTTTGTTTCAGAATGCTAAACATAGGCATGATCAACACAATGGACAATGCGAAACGTTATGTCTCCGCGGTCCACAGTCTAATAACTCATTGCAGTAACAATGAAACTTTAGCCAACATGCGGTGGATTATAAATACCATGGGAATGACGAACGTGTTAGGACACAAGTTCATTACACACATTATTACACTCTCGAAACCCACTTACCTAATCCAATACGAGTCTAAAAGCAATAAGAAACGATTCGAATCGTTTCTTAGACCACATAATGTTAAGCTGATGTATGAAGACTACAGAAATGATTATTTATTCGCTAACACTTCGCGCCCCAATGACTTGAATTACTCTTTTGTATTAGCAAATGATACAGAAAAATCATTTAAAGGCAAATTCTCTTTAAGACCTAAGGATGAGAGATATTTGAACTTCTTGGCATACTTTAGCCAATTAATAAATATTCAAAACAACATCCTGGGAATTGTCCCATATCAGTAAGTATCCATTATAATATGAAACGATCATAATTTTATATACACTAAAGATTATCCTAAAACAGCTAAAAGAAATATCAAATTGCTTAGCTTGGCAATTGTTTTGGAATTTATATATTTCATTAATTTGTTGTAGCCACGTAATGTTTCAAATTAAAATTACGTACTTCTATTCACGAGTGGACCAGAGTGTATAACTCGATGGTTGTTTTGTGTTTATAATCTATCTTGTGCGTCGATGTGGTGAGGGAAAACATTGTAAGGAAACATGAACGTGTCAAAAGAAAATATGTCACATTAGTGTCCACCAACCCGCAGTGGAGAAGCGTGGTGGAATAAGCTAAAACTTTTATATAATATTTACTTTGTTTTGCTTTTTAACGTATTTCTACACTGATGTATGTTCTTTGTGGTGCATCATAGTACAGTGTTACTCCCCATTTATCAACTCATAAACCTCGGTAGGCCTTAAATTAAATCAAGTCCTTTTGACCATCAACGTTAGAGGCAGTTTTTCTGCACCAGTGACCATAATTAAAGCGAGTTCTTACATTCTACTCGCTATCGTTGTTTCATATCATAAAGTAACACAACAGATAAAATATAACTCGATATATTTTTAATTGATCTGAAAAATAATTAAAAATACTAATTAGTGTAAATGAATAAAAAAAATAACCATTGTCACATACATCTAATTCATACAATAACCGTGCTTGCATGTTCTACATACAAATATGCCATAGCTCGGTTATTAAACGTCTATATGTACTTTCTTTTAATAATGTATCGTCATGTTTATTAAACCCGTTCGGATGTAGCTCGACGCGTCACGTCTCTTATAATTCATGACGCATCGCCGAGCTAATGATGTCACTGCAACGCACCGGTGGTGCTTGGAAGATAAAAACTAAAATAATATGAAAAATTTAAATGAAACATTCATTATGACATTTATGTATGTTACAAATATTCGTAGAGTATTTATGTAGGGGTCAACACTAATTGTCGTGTACTGTGAAATATTTCACATATTTATTATAGGTACTCATAAGTTTGTTTCTGATCACATTCTTTTAAAATATTGATGTAAATTGTCTATAACATTTGCTACCACTTCATAACTTTTGAAATATATATACAAAGTTATTTAAGATACAATTTTAAAAATGGAATCCTTCATGATTTTAATTTAGTTACAAACCCTTGTGCGTAGATTTGCAATTAATTAAAAGTATTTGTATTGCAAATCTAATTGTTAACTGTGTTAGCAAAGTGAGTTAAAGTTAAAAAATGTGTTGAAGTCTATGTATCAATACAAGTGCAACAGTTTGTTGCGTTCATAGATGAAAGCAACAGGTGTTTTATGCGTTGTAGAGATTCCAAACCTTATGCATAGCGTAATAAAAAACTTTTTCATTAGTGTCACAAACTAACCGATTATCACATTGTTTTAGCAATGAGCAATGGCATATCTCTACTTCTGGAATTGGATGACTCACACTGACCGCCAATACCGTGTCATTATTCGATATTTGTTATCAGTTGCAACTAATGTGAATTATTTATAAACAGGATATAGGATTATTCTGGCCGTTACAAAATTATCGTTTATTAAGACAAAGAACAGCTCCTTTTTAATATGAATGCCTTAAGCTACGAGTAAATAAAACCAAATTTGTATTCCTTGTAATCAACGAAAAGGCATGATACAAAAATATACAATATTTTTCATAGTATCTTCATTTTATATAAACAATCTAGACGTTATAAAATCTCATATAAATTCTAATGTTTCAGGGTTCATTTAAAAGACTTGTATATCGGCACAAATGTTATCATAAAGGAAGATTGCGTTACGAAGGTGATCAATGGCAAAGTGGTGGCACTGTGTCAACGAGCGAGACTGTGCCTCACCGCCAGCCCAAAGGTGTTCACATTGTCCGATAAACCGTTGCGATGCTACGGACATGGTAATGTTAATTACTTTTATACTTTCTATAATAAATTCAATAAGTAGTCTTGTTTATGGCTGAGTTTGCAACTGTTAAATATTTTCATTATGATATATAAATTACATATTTATAACATATGCTTATTCCACAACTTTGAATAAGTATAGATAAATAGCTACATATTACTGTATAAGGTAAATTAATTGCAATACTTAGAAACAGTCTTCAGAGAAAAAAAAATTTAGATGAAATTATGATATAAAATATATTATTACAATTAAATCCATTCTCACAATTAGGTGATAACAATATGTTATTGATAATATAAAAGTCTAGAAAAATTTATTTTAATTAAATAAACATATAGTTGTAAAGTGTTATCTTGCTTCAAGTTAAACCACCTAAATGACTCAAAAGATGATGTAACTCGAACAAAGTACATTAATATCATATTTGTGTTATCAATAAAAGTGCTATAATATAGTGCTTGATTAACTGATAAGTGCAAATACGATGCAATATATTTGTCGTACTTGCAGGTCTTATTCGAGGAGTTGATTGGGAAAAGGAAATTTTGTATGTCATAACACCAGTGCCAAGCAAGGAACTCGGCAGTGTGGACACTCTGGTGTATGCAGACTGGGTTCCAGAGCTGGTAGGACAGGAGAACCAACTACCCAAAGGCACTGTGATCCCCTATCGCACCATAACTCAAGACCACAACAAGCAACTTATGTCCACACCTCGCAGAAGGTTCAACCCTCTACAGCTGTTAAAAATGGCAAGGAGTTCCTAAATTGAAAGCTTGGTTAATTAGTTAATAAATTTGTAATTGGAATAGATCCAAAATATCTTAAATTATAAAAGGAAGTCTAATTATGTTAATTCATGTATATTTGAAAGATAATTTTGTACTTACAATACTAATAAAACATAACATAGATGATTGAATTTAACTTAAATATTTCCCCATCCTAGATAGAAACCTTTGATTTATAAATGCTGTATTAAATTTTTTATAAAAGTCAAAAAGTTTAGAAAAGAATTGTTAAAACATGGGGTTTATTACTAATAAATAATATTAGCATGCAATATAACCATACGGAAGTTAAAATTTCACACAAACAAATATAGATTACAATAAAACTGCCTTATATGATCAAATCGAATTGTACGTCTCGAAGACGCACTATGTACGTCTAACTGACAGGCACTTAGCTAAGTCAGAATGAAGCTTGCACTCCACGTCAAATAAACTTCCTACACAATTTATACATCACTATTTTATTGAAAAATTAAAATACAAAATACCAAACTAAACATTAAGTCTCGCTGAGACGACACCGGTCGAGGAATCTATATGTTGAAGAAATGCTACTTGATTATATAACATATGATAGTTTAGCACGAAAAAATCCAGCGAGTCCATGGGGATATGGACCCATATTTGCCCCGACTATATCTGTTAAGGCAATTACGCTTATTCTTTATAGATAATCTATAAAATATACAAGTACCAATTGTGAAAATATAGCCACACGAATACTGAGTGGGTGTGCGTGCTACGCGGGCCGCGACATCGCGTCAGCTGTCAGTATCGGAAGGAAGCACTGTGTGGCCGACGTCGCGACTGCTGCAGAGTTCGAGTCGTATCAAACGTAAGTTTTCAGGCAGTATGCGAACGATTCATAAATCAGAGTTCTTCCGACAACAGCACAATTACAGCAGAGAACACCTAGTCTTCTTCTTCTTCTTAACTTGTAACGCGGCGCGAGTCGCCGTCTCGAACACTTCACGAACGCCTTCCTTGCTCTTAGCAGAACACTCAAGGTATGCGAATGCGTTGATCTTCTCAGCCATAGCTCGACCTTCCTGAGGCTTCACAGGTTCCTGCTTCATCTTACGTAGCTCATTGATTGTGGCTGGGTCATTGCGTAGATCCTTTTTGTTACCCACGAGAATAATAGGCACGTTAGGGCAAAAATGTTTTACTTCAGGCGTCCACTTCTCCGGGATGTTCTCGAGCGAGTCGGGCGAGTCCACCGAGAAGCACATGAGGATAACGTCAGTATCTGGATACGATAAAGGTCGTAGTCGGTCATAATCTTCTTGACCAGCCGTATCCCATAATGCTAACTCCACCTGTTTGCCGTCAACCTCAATGTCGGCGACGTAGTTTTCAAATACTGTCGGCACATACACTTCCGGGAACTGATCTTTGCTAAACACGATCAACAGGCATGTTTTACCACATGCACCATCACCAACAATCACTAATTTTTTGCGTATTGCAGCCATCGGTCCTGTAAAAGAATACAACGCAAATAATTATGATGAGCGTCAACGCCTTTCATGACTTATAAATATGGCCGCCGTATAGGAATATGGGAAGGGAGTAGTCAGACAAGCCCTCAAATGTGAATAAGCACCTGAACTAGCGGAAGAAGAACAGCACCACCACATAGTACCCTCACATGCGAGGGTGGTTATTTAGTATATTTTGTAGATACCTGAAGATTCTGGCTAATTTCTGCAGAATATTGACCTATCGACACTTTTTTATTCGTCTTTGCTCATCACAAGCACTTTCGTTTCGTTCGTAAAACAATGTTGCAACTTACAAAAAGTTGAGTTATTATAAATATAAAAAAAAAACTTATATAATCTTAAGTTATTTTACATATTTTAAGAAAAATGTTTAGTTGTTGTAGTATGTTTAAATACTTTTCAAAATAATAAAATTAACGATTGCCGTTAAATATTGTTTTTTACTTTTATTTTAAAATAAAAGTTACTAATCATTTTCTTACAAGCAATTAAAAAATATAATCGTAATATAAGTTAAATTATTACTTCTATTTTTTATGTTCTTATATATATTTTTTAAGCTTTTATTATAAAAAGACCATCTGTAATTTACAGTGTGGTGATTCCTAATACATAAAAGTAAATATGTAATATAATTTACAAGTGATTCAATCGTAACAAAAAATGTAATTTTTTGTTACTACTAATAACTTATTTCAATGTGTTACTGACGACGCAATCAAATTTTATATATTTACAAATGATGATACGAAGAGGTTTTTACATTCAAATGTAAAGCTAGGCGAATAAAGGTCAGGTACAGATGTCGCTAACGTACAGAAATGTGAGATGACCTTATTTTTAATAATAATGAAGTTATAGTAATAGTAAGTTAAATAAGAATGAAAATTGTTACACAAAAATATTTAACATTTGGTATTACTAGTAAGGAAAGTTAAATTAGGAAATATATCTTATTTTATATGTAGCTCCTAGGGGGCCTCACCTTGGGCATTCTGGTGTACCCTATGGTAGGGAATTCACTGCTTATGGCCTGTATGTTAGTCTATTATTATTATTGATTTTATTTCTTTTTCTTTAGTGTATCATATTTTTTTTTACGAAATTAAAAAACATTTCTTAAAAATACTTGATAGTGTATAAGTGGACTTATTTAAGATCAACATCATTCGGCAAAACACGTTCATAGAATAAATCGTCCTGATTTTTGAAACTTGAAAAAGACAGAATGTCTCAAACTAGAAGTGACATATGTGAATAAATCTAGATTGATTTAATCCATTTCCAAATCTTTGTTCAATTGTTTTGTAGTTAAGGATATAAAACTATTTAATATGAAAAACATGAATTAGTTCTAGAGATTTGATGCAACTTTAATACTTTTTATTTTATATTGCTCCTCCTACAGTCTTCGCATGCAAATAGAAAATAAAATCATTATTTGCACTCAATGAATTAAACTCATTAAAGTTTAAATACAGCATACATTTAAACAAAATAAAAGTCATTTACATGTAATTTAATTATTTATTTGAAAAAAATAACAGTCTTACCTTTTTCACCATCTTATCACAATAATAATATAACATTTGTTAAATATGCTTTGCATTCGACAATTTTATTATTATAAATTAGTTAATCACCCTTAAAACCTTAGCTGTTCTAACCACATAAGCCAAGTATAAAAAGTAAAAGGTTAAAACCAAAAAAAAAAAAAATATCAAAAAAGTTAAATGAATAGCATGGTAAAACAGTCTATTATTTCAGGTAGTTTTTTATATTATCACTTATCATCTTCTGTTTTTTTTTTGAGTATATCTTGCTAAATATTTTATGTCCATTTTCTTAAATTTTATAACAAAAATAAAATGTTCGTTAAAAACAGGACTTAAAAATTAAAATATAAATAATCTTCAATGCGTAAATAAAAACTACTAAAATAAAAACCATAGGAAAAAATGGAATGCAGTCTAGTTATAAATTAAAAGTTATTTTTTTTAAATCAATGCTGTAAGAATATTTGCTATACATACAAGAATTGTTTCATTGTTGAGGTAATGATTTGTGCTATTATTTATATTTTTTTAGTATTATCTTAAATAAATATATTCCATAAAGATGTAAATAAAATCTATAAACAAAAAAATATCACACTCCTGACATCATGGTGGAGTTTTTTCTTATTATTCTTCTGCGGCCACCTGTAAAAAAAATATTAAGTGTAATCTTAAGGTACTTACTAGTTATTTAAAAGTTAATGGCATTGTTTTACAACAATGAAAAATATTATTAAGTTTATAAATGTAACATTATACTTTCTATATTGTGTCAAAGCTTAAGTTTATTATTTGTTAATTTAATCAAATTCTTAAATACACAGTACACTGGCAAAAATTAAAAATGAACTGAGTAAAATATATTATGTTATAAATAAATGTCGATTTTAAGTAATTATGTGATAATCTGTGCTAGTAGGGTTTGCATTGTGAAATTTAAACTAGGGGACAATAAAACAGCTTATTAATTTATAGAACTTTATGGGAAACTTTTGTTGAAGCAATATACAAAGAAAGTTGTTAAAACAAAGATGTACTAAGTCAAATATTTTAATTAAATTTCATGTAGTTAACTAAACTTTAAAAATACAAGACACTAATGAATATTGCTCTGAAACAACCATTTATTTGTGCTAACTAAATGTATTGTATAACTGTCGTAATATATTTTATACATAGTTACAATACATAGATTACTAATTGATTATCACACCACAAGAAAAAAATAATTATATGGACATGATATTTTAAAAATATAACAGCGCTTTATAACCTTTATAATAAATTATTATTGCAGAATAAAGTATATATGTTAGTAAGTGTAAATGGCTTATACAATATTTTACCAGTATTTTATCTTTAATATGACATACTTGTTTATAAGATTATGTAAATTGTTAGGGATAAAGAATATTTATTCTATTTTTAAACATTTAAATAATAGACAGTTGTAACGATTGTTTAAATATGAAAAAAGGGAATCACTTCTTTACCTTCTGCCAAGCGAATATTCCGTAAGATAGACCAACTCCTAGAGCAAAGGCAATGAAATGTGGCAAGTATGTGAAGGATGGAGTTTTGCGCTTCTTCATCAATGTAGAGATAAAGTTCAGCTTGCTGTCGGAGTAGGGTGGGTAGCGACCGCTGGAAAAAATTAGTTATAGGCCTCATGTTAAGTTCTAATATACGAACAATAATATGGCTTCTGTGGCACACTTAAGACATAATTGACGCTTACTTAGATACTTACTATATATTTTCCTAGTAGAATATATAATAACGAACATCTTGTGTAACCATTTATTTTGTCTCAAGTGTTCATTAACAATAATTAAAATATACAATTATCACAAATATATTAAGAAACTCTTTGTATTATAAAAGTGATAAATTTACATCTAAAAAAGTCTTAATTTATAATATTTTTGTTATTAAAATGTTTATAAAATTGTTTAAAAAAAAACCTATTCCGGTTCATAGATGATAAAGATTGTTATGGCTAATAAGATGAAGTAACTCATTGATTTGCTATTTCTTAGTAAAAATATTATTTACTTTGTTAAAAATGTCAACAGCGATATTTGTTTGTAAGAATGAACACCATACCGAATAAGATACCATTATGAATAATATATCAAATTTTTCCTTACTATTGTGAATAATTTACTAAATAACACATAAAATGATCAATTTCAATTCCGAAATCAAATCATGATTGTGTAGAACGAATATCATTTTATATTTTTTTAAAGGTTTACATTATTTTTTTCATACGACGGACAACAACTTACGAAGCAAGTTTCTCTCCAATGGCTGCGAAGTTTCGCACCAAACAACTCTTCTTGTGCGTAAACGTATCGAATGACTTCTTGCCGTGGTATGCTCCTATACCGCTGTTACCGACACCACCGAACGGTAATGTATCAACTGTAATTATAAACCTTAATTATGAAACTTTATGATCCTTAAAAAACATAAAGAAAAACAGTTATCACAAAAGTGGATTTAAAGCAATTGTTATTAGAATTTAAATGATTTTAAATATACAGGGTTAGCCCAGCAGCAGTGGGTTATTTGTAACACACCAGCAACCTCGCAGGACTAGATAGCTAACACCATAAGCAACAAACTTTTGTTCTACGACTTTTGATAATTTGTTAGATTTTATTTTCATACAAAAATAAGTATTAATTTAATTTCCCCTTTGAACGTTTATAAATGTACGCGTATCGCAAAGATCGATACGTCGCGTCGTCCTTTCGTTTATGAATGAAATATAGACCTACAAATGTCACGACAGTACCACAAAAACTTGTAATTTTTTTTTTCATGTACTGAGTTATGTCCGATTTCATATAACAAAAAAATGTTGCTTATGATGTTAGCTAAATAGTCCTGCGAAGTTTCTGGTGTGTTACAAATAACCCTGTATATTTAGCAGATATTTCAAGAACAATGTTATAGTTTTATTATAAGAACTTAATAATAACACATGCTTTGGAATTAGTAAAGTGAAGCAAGTCTTATATAATAAAATTTACCATGCTACAATAGACAATTCATTAGCAACAGTTTATAAGAGTATTTACAAAAAAGAAAAGAAGGAATAGAGCCCTTAAAATATTATGGAAATATGAGTTTTATTTCTATGGTATAATGTCTTAATTAATTTATATATATATTTTTAAATATTATGTAAATATATTATTCTTAGATACCTATTATTATTTATTTTTTACATACATTAATACAATAATAATTTTAAAGTGGGTAATTAATTTTGTTATTTTAAGCATATGACTGAGAATTAAATTCAATTTTTAACTTTTTGTAAAATAATTATTAGTGTAATTATAAAAATATATTTTTAAATTATATTGCATCTTGAAAAAACGGACAATTAAGATTCAAGTGCAATGTTCAGATTAGAATGTCTGTATTGTTTTAGCACATAACATTTGTGGACGATTGTTATGAG
The DNA here is from genome assembly GCA_905220585.2 of Nymphalis polychloros. NCBI lineage: Eukaryota > Metazoa > Arthropoda > Insecta > Lepidoptera > Nymphalidae > Nymphalis > Nymphalis polychloros. The sequence goes on along the minus strand of HG992258.1, from coordinate 9,119,606 downwards.
ATTGCATATCACCTAGACCTCCCGGCAGACATGAAATTTTAGAATTTGAAGGATAACTTAACAATCGTCTTTCAAATAGTTCATATAAAACTACATAAATTATGTATTAGACTATGAAGTTGATTCCAACAGTAGGATTAAAGATAAATATTTATATTATAATTTGAATTGACGTGTCATTATTGATCGATGTCATAAATACTCTGATTTTCGTTATGGATTTGTAAGAATTTGAATGTTGGCAAAATTGATATCAATACTTTGTAACTAAGATTAAAGTTGATATAGAAGTGTTGTAATATAAATTAAGATAAATTAATCAAGAACTGTTCGTAATTCATAATATTAACTGAGCTTATATAGTAAATATTATGTACTATGTACATTGACATTTGTTTATTCTTACTCTTCTTGCCATTGGAATATATTAAGTGTGATATGAGAACGTTAATGCTTCATGAGAGTACTATCAAAATGTTTACTAGTTTGTAAAGTTGCATGTTCTCGTTTACTTTTTAAAACAAACATATGAATATGATTCAGTAATTCATAATGGGTGTTTATTTAAAAATGTCCTTCATCATACCTCCCATTTGCATGACGGTATCGTTAACGCACATGCCGCCGCTGCTAGTATTTTCGACTAATTTCTTTGTCACCTCCTTGTTCGTCGAGAACACGTACAGCACCAAAGGTTTTTCCCTATCACAGATAACATAAACCACCACCATTATTTACTACTACAAATAGGAGAAACAATAAATTAACTAGAATAAGATATTATTTTCTTATAAGACAGTATTTAATATATATATTTAATTACATTTAACCAACACCAGTACATTCTTAGGATGACCATTGAACCATTCCCGTCACCACACCATAACCGTTACCGAAGAAATCAGAAGTACATAGAAGACAAGTTGTAATATGTGGTCGCTAAAGGAAATTATTTTGCGATCAAAATGGCCGCGTGTGTACAACGTGTGGGAGGAAGCGAGACCAAGAATGAACCAAAATTAACGTTGGGAATATGTCACCAATAAATTCATCACAAAAACCCTTATGTACTAATCTTCTATCTTCGTCTGTTTTCTTTGCCATCACCACAGTCATACCATTCACACACAAAAGTGCCCTCAATACAAACAACATTTTCCGATAATTTAACATGCAAGTCACGTTAATTCTTTAAGTGTAGTAACGTTTAAAATTGACAAAATAGAAAATAAATTAGTTTACTGTTTTTATAAATTTTAAACCAACGTGTCGTGCTTTGATTAAATAAAGTATGTTGTACTAATGACAAAAGACCTGTCATTACATTTTTAGAGATATACATTTTTGTGCCATATTTATATATATATATTTATATACATGTATATATTTTTATAACTAACATCCAACCAAGTATCAACTTATAAAATTTCCATACATGTTATTTACAGAGCGTTTTAACAATCAAATTTTGAACATCCTTGCTCAAAGTATAATTTATTATTAACTTAAATGGTTTTTAAAACACAATATCAATTTATAATATGTAGGTATGTTCAAAATTTGTTAGTTAATACCTAACTCGCGTATCTTACCGCCGTAAAACATGATCGTATCATTGACACAGAGACTGCCCGACCGTGTCTGTTCTGTGAACAGGTTATGTATTTTTCTTTGCTTGCTGAACAGGTATAGTACTAATGGATGATCCCTGAAAACGTCCACCCGTATCTTGTTTTGTTGTTTCATTGTGAATAAAAATATGTATTATATAATTTAGTTACATGGCAACATTCTTGTGTTTACTTGCCATGTTAAAAAAAAATCGATACAACATTTTTTAACCGCATGGGGATTTCTTACACTTATATTAAAAATATGTAATTCAGGCACATTGATTCAATAATTAAGAGTAGATAATTTTTTTATTTTGGATAATTAATGTTTTTGTTTTGGAATATGAAAAAATAAATAATTACCTCAAAGGACAAAACTAATTAAAATATTTTACTATTTATTTAATTTTTGAATCTATGTATATAATCACCAACATCAACTCTTTTATATTTAAAGCGTCCACACGCACAAAATAAAACCACGCACAATTTAACACACATACAAAAAAATATTTGTCTCCAATTGTCACCAATATTCCCCTTTTATTGAACACCAAACTTCATGAAACGAGTGATGGTTTCCCAATTATTAAGCGTATCAATTTTTGATCCACAATGTTTTATAAAATGATCCTTATGAGTCATACATAAGGTGGGTTTTAAAAATGCAATGTGACGTAACCAATCCAATGCAAATAAAATTAAATGCATTATGGGGCTTTTAGTTTTAAATGGTCTATGAAAAAAAAAAAACTAATTTGAAATCAATGTTCGGCACAACTTTAATATTGCATATAAGATAAATTAAAATGAGGTTCTAATGTTAACCAGTTCTAAATAAATTTAAGACATATAAATATTATTATTTTAATAAATAAATTCTAATTGTCATATATTTTAAAAAACTTACCTCGAGTTAATGAATTGGATCGCTTCATATGCATTTTCAACAGGCATTATCGGTAGTATAGGACCGAATATTTCGTCGTCCATTATTTTATCGCTTGTGGTAACATTCTTAAGGATAGTGGGAGCTATGAAACGATCCTGAGCATCGTAGCGACCACCGATAGCTACTTTATCCTTACTCGCATCAACCAATGCTTGGAGACGGCTGAAACGAATGTCATTATTCATATAATGCATGTATTGGAATAGTGAATAAAAATATGTAATCTTAATTGATTAATTTGTGCTGTATGTGCTAATATGATATATTTTTTACAAGTATGTATATTTGAATCATCATCATTATTGTTGGGTGAGTGTAACTACAAGCACAAGAGACAAAACATCTTATTTACCAATGTAGGTGGCGCATTGGCCATGTAATTTTTCTAACAATGTCAAAATCTATTTGCGGTGATGACAACTTATCATCAGATGACATATTTATGCAGATTAAAAATATAGAATTTAATTTTGCAAAGGTTTCTTTGTTTATAAAGTATATTAATATTCGAAACTAATCTACCATAGACATTAGAACCTCACCTAAAATGTCTGTTGTTAATGATCCTACAAAGATCTGGTGATTTCTGAGGGTCCTCTCCATACCATTCTTTTAATACATTTTTGCTTATTTCAACAAATTTGTCTTGTACTTCCTTGGAGCAGAGGATGTAGTCTGGAGCGATGCAAGTCTGGCCAACGTTGATGAATTTACCCCACAGCACACGTTTCACTGTTACCTCCATATCCACTGTATTGTCAATGTATACTGGGCTGAAACATAATAATAAAATAATAATTGATAAAGTTATAAGGTTAGTTCATAAGGTCTGTTTTTTAGGTAAAAATGGTACAGGGTAGCCCAAACTGTTCTGACTGAGGTCCATAAATTTGGAATGTTAGCATCAATTTGTTAAAAAGAATAATGAGTATTCTTAATATAATAAGTAACTTTAATAAGACATTGTTTTTTTAATGCAAATTAATAACCCAGTGGATATACAGCCTATATTATAAACTTTGCTTAGCGACTGTTTAGTTAAAGATTGATTTCTCTTTCTGTCATTATTGATTTGAGATATATAAGAATAAGACACAGCATTGTCTGTCTAATCTCTCGGTAACGTTAGTACGCATTGCTGGTAGATTTTAACTAATGATCTAGAGTTCAAATACGGTCAAGAACCGGTGAGTTGATTTTTCTTGTGCTTAATTTTGTTTATGAAAACATCGTGAACCTGCTTATGTCGGATAAGCTTCTGTCACACGAGATCACCCAATACGACTCCAACCAACTCGCACTGGAGCAGAAAAGGACATTCAATTTAACTTTTTATTTTCTGTAGAGTTATTCTACTCGTACTATAATCGTACATCACAAAAAATGTTAATAGCTGTGATAAGCGCACAATCGTATCTCTAAGCCCCAATCTTTTGGAAAAAGTTAAACACATAATAGTCTGATTGTTCGTTTCTCATTAAAGATAAGTCTCAAATCGCTCATTCAGTAGATTAGAGGATTCACAAGATAGCATATCCTAGTATTTAAATTGGTTTAACAATTTTTTAATTCGGTGGTTTAATAAGTCTATGCAACGATGACAATGACTGGTAATGGCAAAAACATTACGAAATTAATTACGAGAAACGAATGTTTCAAATAAATAGAATGAGAAAATGCGTTATAATATAATATTTCCACACAGACTTATAAACTACTAACACGTTACACATATTTAGACGTTATTTAAATATGAAAAAATACCTTTTCCCTCCCAATTCCAACGTAACCGGAGTGAGGTGTTTGGTAGCTGCAGCATATACGATTTTTCCAACATTCGTGCCTCCGGTATAGAAGATATAGTCCAATTTGTGTTTTAGTAATTCGGTCGTTTCTTCCGCACCACCTTCTACGATTAAAACTGCATCCTAACAGGAAAAAATACTACAATGAAAACCATATATTTTTAGGAATTTTATTTATTTCGTAAAATTTTATATTTGTTGGACAATCGTCACATTGTTGCATATTAAATAACTTCGGGCGTTCATTTGACTGTAAAATTAGAGACCATCAGTGTCCGAGTTTATATTTCATTATAAAATTACTCACTGTGTTATTTCATTCTACTTACATTATCCAAATATTTGGGTAGCGTTTCGACAATGAACTGTGAACTAGCGACCGCTAGTTCGCTGGGCTTGACGATGACCACGTTTCCTGCGGCGATCGCACCGGCCATGGGCAGCAACAATAACTGCAGAGGGTAGTTCCACGCGCCGATAACCAGCACCACGCCATACGGGTCGTTGTAGATAACCACGTCATCTAAAACGTTTACTATACCTTTCGGAGGCTGTAAAAAATAGTAAAGTTATGTAAGGATTTTGTTTGTCTTGTTTCGTTGCTTGGCAAGAATGAAGGATAAGTTCATAAATTTTTGGTTAGTTTCTACCAAAGTCTGTGTCATCAGTGTTTATTTGAAGAGTTACATTCAACACAAGGAACATAATGTTACCGAGTGCAAAAGGTCGTATTTAAGGTTATGTTACAAGAGACCGTTAAAACTGATTATTTCCATACACGAGAAAGAACGTGGGTTAGTGGATACTTATGTAGAAGATTTTCATCGCGCATCGCATACGAAATGAGTTATAAACACCAAATGGATTGGACCCGTAATCTTCGAATAAGATTAATAAGGCTAAAATAAATTTATGCTCCTTATAACTAATGGCTTTTGTATGTCCGAAAGCTGTGTTATTCCAGTCTATGTTGCCGATTGATCGCCGACACGGTGATTTGTAATGTTTGCTATCGTTTAAGTTATGAAAGAGTTCAAGTAATGGTTTCTATTGAAGCGCCAAATAAAAGTGTATTCTTCGAAAGTGTATATTTAAAAACATGGCGATACTCAAAAATAATAATATTATGGTTTCGAATACAGATATAACATATTTTGGAATAACTTGTTCTTTTACTCAGTTCTGCAATTGCAAGAAAATTATTTAATAGATTTTAAATGATTTTTGACACTGATTCAGATCATATTTTATTACATTGATCTTGCGGGATTTAAATGATTTTTTATTCGGTTTCGTCGAAACAATCGACACGTTACATTACACGATAATGACATCAATCTATATTTTTGCTGTCAATGCTATATTTGTACTGACAACCGTTTCTGTAAAGTATACATGAATTGATAAATGTTTGCATCAATGAGTATCATTCAAGTAAACAATGACAATTGCAAATGGCTGCCTCGGGAGCCCTGTTTACAAGTTATCCGTAGCATAATGGTTATTCATTTTTCCGTTGAAAATACCTAAATGAAAAATGTTATGTTAACATAACACATTTCTCGTCAATTGAAGATTGAGTTTGAAATGGTTATAAGGAAAACGCGTTGGAATATGCACAGTCATTGTGATTATGCATTTAGTAACTCAAGTAAATAGCGCATGTGTGCAATTCACAAAAGTAAACAACTAAATGTATCACTGCTGAGCTTCTCCTTTTGAATAAAAGGTTGCTCACGATGTTTCCTTTTACTACTTTTACTTGCTGGGATGAGCACAAGATTATTAAAATCACAAATTAAGCACATGAAATTTAATTTGTGCCTAACTTATTTGTAACCAGTATACTTCGGTTAAGATTCACGCGTTCGCCAATTCCACAATTGGTCATAACGGCTTTTAAAAAATGCATTGCATTTCATTACATAGTTTAACTATTTTTAAATGTTCTAAAAATGGGAAGACATTCCTAAATAAGTAAAGTAAACGTATTTCTATAATAGCTAATACGTAATAATATTATAAGCCTTATTGTCATGTTTATAGTTATTAAAAAAGGAGCTGTTACGTATAGACTTCAGTTCAGTTAATTTCATAACCGTATTGAAGAATTTTCCATATCGAGCACCTTTGTGAAAGTGACTTAAAGAATCCGGCTCAAAGAAATAGTCGTTAAAATAAAGGGGACAATTAGTGAAGTTATTAATTTAGCACTTATTCCTATTTAGGTGATATCAATATGTCTTGATTTTAACATGAAAAATAATCTAATACACGAAAAAATCTTAATGCTATTTTGAATGATTTGTGTATAAAATCAGATTCACTGCAAAAATATGACTACGAGGGTTATGAAAATCTCCATATTTAGATCAGATATGAATCACTTTTAACTTTTTCGCTGACATTAACAAACCCCCTGTAAAGCGATTTGATATATTTTTCTGCAAATTATTATACTGTTACTGTTATGAATAAAAATTGTCGTTTCCAATTTCGCTGAATGATTACAATTTGAACGAATTCATTTGAAAACAAACACGTAGAAACATTCACAATCGCTGGATCTAAGCCAAAACTTTCGTGCCTAACGCAGTCAACATCGAAACAAACATCGGATTTGTATTTACATATTCTACAAATATAATGTAGTAAGGAAGTATATTTTTATGGATTTTTTAAACATTGTTGATATATATAACGCGACGTCGGATACTTATTGGCTCGTCAATTAATGAATCGTATTTTGCAATGTCGAATCAATTGCAACGGAATTTTATTATTCAAAGAATTATTTCAAGAGTCAAAAAAATGTTAGCTTACAACTTTAAAAACAATATTCATTACAGGTCAGACTTTGAAGAAAGATATAAATATGGATAAGAAAAAAAAAGACCGGTACATATTCCAGCATTCGCAATGGAATAGAGTAAGTTACTGAAGTATTGCCACTAAACCAAAATACGATCAGCACCGTTCCAGCTCTATTGGTACCAATAAATATTCTCAATGTGTATTCATGCATGAAATAATGTACGAAATACGTAGTTATTCTGTGTAATCCTAACTAATATTATGATTGAAATTAACTTGTTCACGTACAATTCAACCGCTCATCGTGAAATTTTGCATAAACATTGTCTGGGGGTACAAAAAAGACCAAAGCATCTCCCCCCCCTCAGCTAAATGCTCACGTTGCTTCGCCGCGGGAAACTAGCTACAATATAATTGTAGTCTGACTGAGTAATTTTAATTTACATTTTAATCAACAAAAAGAGTCGGTTTATTGTATATAATAATTTAGGTATATATATATATATATATATATATATAAAAATATCTACCTTTTCAGGTTTTGTCCATTCGTCGAAATTGTTCAGCGTATTGTTTAGATCATTTATCAGGTAGTCGACTTCTAACAGTATCGCTTCCGTCTTGCTCCGCCTCAAATCTTTGACGAGTGCGTCTATCATAGCGTTTTTGTTCTCTTCGTACATCCTCAATAAATTCTTCAATTGTTTCTTTCTCCATTCCAGTGGCCTTGTGACACCGCTGTTGAATGTGTTCCGAGCTTTTTGGACGACCTATGGATATTTAAAATATAAATGTGAAAAAGATGTAAATGTCTCACGCATATTAATGGGGGTTAAAGACTGTCACTTTGAGGTTTATTCGCTCAGTACACCAGGATGCACTAATGCAGGTTGTAGGACGTACGTGTGGCATATTATCACCCGACACATACCTACTAGATTCCTCATGATGTTTTTCTTCACATCCGAGAAGGAGACGAATTGATAAATACATTAAGCTGCCACATTCCATCACATCTCCAGTGTAACCATTTGTCTTTATAACTATATTACATTTGGTATATTGTACACGAAAGTGTACAATACAATCAATACAATAAAAAAGGTCGAAGTTTAAAATGTATAATTTGTTAATAGGTATTAACGGGCTTATTTATAACATACCTTTATATATATATTAAGTTATATACAATTAGAATATATAAATAGAATTACATTACCTCTGAGATATTCACTGGTTTCGGTTTGGAATTTGATAACGTTCCTGTAACAAAGATACATTTATTTTATATAATTTTAGATGTTTCATTATATTTTTAGTCTACACTGATCTGATTTGTGTAAATTTAACAATTACATCTCTTGAGTTAGATCTTCGATTCACAAATAATTTTGTAATCTGATTGATGTTAAAATGTTTGATAAATGATCTATATAGCATTGTAGATTCATACATGTTATACGTTCTGTAAAAACAGTAACTAAGGGGAGCTTATCTTTCCAGGCACGAAGAAATGTGTATTTTTTAATTTTGTGATTATTTTTATCAATTATTATTTAGTAATTAATTTGTATGGCGTTCGAGCTCACATATAATTTAGATACAATAAGAAATAATTTTATGATAATTTGATGTAAATAGGGCGTTGTACTTTAATCTTAAACTTTGCTCAATCATTCGAACCAAACATGACAAATAAAAATTGTCGTGTTATACATTTTAATTCATTGAAAAAAATCATAGAATGTTGCAACAAAACCGCAGCAAGGACTGGGCCGTCATTGACCTCTGGACTGGATTGAAATTCGACATGGGTGTATACATACAGATTCATTCCGGTCGGTCATCGGCACATGTGCCATGTGTGTGTGATGACCGACCGGAATGGAAAAAATCTGATTTTAATTTTAATGGAGTCGTTGCACTTCTCGATCGTCACCCAATCGACCAGTAAGGATTAATTTCGTCAAAGCAAATAAACAATTATTAACTTTTTTTTTTTTAGATCGAATGCAGACATAAAATCGTTACGAGTTGGTATTAATGCTAAGACAGAATTTGTGTGGCTTATTTGCTATCCTATTTATGACGTCATGGTATGCGGATAATATATGACATATTCTTGGTTCAGTTATATTCTACCAAAAATACCGCGTATACTAATATGATTATATATTTAAGACGGCTGTTATATAATTGTGGTTAACTATACTGCATTTCCTAGGACGGGCTAATGAAATTTTGACGTTAGCAGCCAGGATTTAAAATATATATGTTGGTTGTTAACTTTGTATTTGGAGGTGTTGACACGAATGTTTCACGACTGATAATCTATACTACTGTATAAATCTATTGGCTCTGTCTGTAAACTTTTTTTTTCACCTAATTTTGTGATAAATAATCGTTTTATGATACAGTGATTCACATTATATTATTTTTTTAATTTTTGTGTCTGTCTGTATGTCTTCTTATAACTCAAGAACGGCTTGACCAATCTTGATGAAAATTGGTACACACAAAGAACATGTGATGGCCCAAATGATAGGCCATATATAAGATCGGTAAATGCTACGGTATTTTATGAAAATTAATTTCAAATCGTTAATTACGTATTTTATACCAGTAGTCATGTGTGTGTTTATTTTTATTAATTATACGCGGATGAAGCCGCGTGGCACAGATAAAATTATTTTGAGGCAAAGGCGTAGTTATGTTGCGTCATCTTATCTCTGTTATCGAAATTTATCATCGTATTAGTGATTTTTGTGTAATGTCGTCGACCTTCACAGAACTATTTGTTATACTTATATGTAACATTCATTCTACATACATTTCCATTATATTAATATTATAATAAAATGTTCTTACAAGCTTTTATTTTAGAATTATTTCTATTTACATTACAGAGTTGAAATTTTCCTTGGGTTTAGCTCCAATGACAATGCATTTTTATAATATTGACACAATGCTCCATCTAAGATTCTTCAAATGGAAGAACTCGACAATGGTGTGGACACAAAATATTGAACTATGATAGCCCATTTTTAAGTCACAATATTTTCCTTTATAAATTTTAGATAATTAAATTAATAAACACAGTCTGTTGTATTGTATATATTATGGCTATAAAAAAAAAACTTAAGTATGATTGCTGGGATGTTAACCCTCATAGCAAACAATATATCATGATGCACTGGAGTGCATCATGATATAATTACTGGATGGATTTAGTGGTAACTATTTTTCAAAATGTCTCCTAGTTGATACCTAAGATTTACTAAATACATAGTAAATTTAGTTCAAAATCAGCAATGATCACAGAATAGTTTAGACTTTACAGACTAATAAGAATTGGCAGATTTTATGTTTAACTACAAAATGTTAGGATTTACCCCAGTTTGAACTTTTATTTAATTTGTATATACACATGTATGTGTATATACAAATTAAATAAACCTCATAAAAATATATGATAACAAAAACTATAAAAATATAAAGGAATGTTTAATTATATACTGCTATAAGCTGTTCGGGTTATTTGTAATCTTTGAGCTCGAGACTTGCTTTCTGACATTTTAGCTACTGGCACAAAGGACACCACATCTTAGTTTGCAAGGTTTGTGGCGGAATGGATGTGTACGGAATGGTTAATATTATTTTGTATTACACAAACAGACTTGTTACAATATTTATATTGTTACAAGTTATTCTTTTAATTATAAGAAATTAGGCACATACTTGGAATACATTTATGACTTATGCTTGTATAATTTTGGTACAAAAGTACAAATTATTGCTTTGTAAAAAATACATGTTAATAAATATTACTTCCCTAAATATTAAATTCTATTTCTTATATTAATTTTAATTCGTTTTTTATACCAATTTTAATTTAAGTAGTATGTTACTAATGTCTCCAAGTCTATGTTATTTTATTTGTTTTTAAAACTGAGGTATAATGTTGGACTTTAGTACAATACCTATCAAAATAATAATCAGAGTTCTATTAATAACTTTGGACGATATTATGTATTTCGAACAGATATGATATACTGGCAGAGTCATATTATGTTGTCATCTGTTCCTTATTGTGTCATTTTTTTTATTGTATATGTAGGCGGACGAGCATTTGGACCACCTGATGGTAAGTGGTCACCAACGCCCATAGACAATGGCACTGTAAGAAATGTTAACCATTGCTTACATTGCCAATGCACCACCAACCTTGGAAACTAAAATATTATGCCCCTTGTGCCTGTAATTACACTGGCTCACTCACCCTTCTAACCGGAACACAACAATACAAAGTACTGCTGTTTTGCTGTAGAATATCTGATGAGTGGGTGGTACCTACCCAGACGAGCTGTCACAAAGCTCTACCACCGAGTAACTATGTAAAAAAACTTGACTATGAAACTATTACGCCTTATTAATACTTATTTGGACAATAGCAATAATTCAATCCTAGGTTTAACAAATAATTATGTGTTTTAGGTAAAAGAGTTTATACCCTTTCCGTGTGAACAATCGATAAAGTTATAGCAAAAATATATCTTAAATATTTATTTATAGGTAGTAGATAATTGGATCGCAATAGTTATTAATGGAAAGAAATTTAATAAAAATGACATTGGAAAGCGCTGATTTGCTTAATAATTATTTTATAAAACTATCGAATAATGCGAAAGTTCTATTATTATAATAATTATAATTGTTTAGAACAAATTATCAGTTTTATCTTTCACTTTAATAATATTTATAATAAAAATGTTAAGTGGTAAACTGACTTACCTACAGTCATTTTGAATATTTTAAAATATAGATATTAATTAAAGTTTAATATTTATTCTTCAGTTTAAACTTTAAAATTAAAATGTTATGACTGCCGAGCACAGACCAAAACGAAATACTGCGTTCGGTTAACTTCGGTTATACGTTGCCGTTGCTTGCACCAAAGACAAAGGTCAAAGAGTAAAATATAATCATTACGTTGCAGAGCACTACCACCACGGTCGTATACACAGGTCTTGCAACTTCAACATGGGGTACGTTGACATAATGACGCTGTTAAGTTCAATTTACGGCCGCCAGAGGTATGACAATTCGCATAATAATTATCCCGAACACTTTTTCAAATCCAAACAAAACAGTTAAATAACAAAACAACAATTATAAAAGATCAGCAAATCTCAACAAAACGATCTAATAATGATTAAATAACACAATACTTGGGAGAGAAAAATATCAGCTTCGATAGCAGCGACGTAGTACCTCAAGCGGATGGTATTGCGAATTAGCAGTTGTAACACAATCGCACCTCGTCTCTTACCACTGAAATTGGACTCAGTTGCAAGACCTGTGTATACGACCGTGACTACCACAGACAATGTCATTTTTGACAACACGTTTGACTTAAAATGTTGGTAGTGACTATATTCTGTATATTCTCTTGGTTTAATTCGCGTTTTTAATTTGAATTAATTTATAGTCCTGACTAGTATTTTTATTTACATATTTACGGTTGTATTTATACTAAAAACCAAAGAATAATAGGGACATTATTCAAACATAAGTATCATATTTTTTATTTAATGCATATTAATGTTGAGCTTATATTATTTTTTGTGACTTATCAATCAGCGTCTTTCAAATTGATGGAAAATATATTTAGCTTACACACAAAAAAAACTAGAATAAAAATGTCGTGTGTGGTTGGTGGTTTTATTTTAAATTATGGTTCTTTCATTAATATGTATTACTAAAATTATTGTAAATAAAGTTTAATTAAGTACGTAATATATTGATTTAGCTAAAATTTATTTTGTTTGCTCAACAGTGTACAACCATTATTATTATTATATAATTTTTATTGTGTCATTTTTTTATTGTATATGGACGTATGTAGGCGGACGAGCATTTAGACCACCTGATGGTAAGTGGTCACCAACGCCCATAGATAATGGCATTGTAAAAAATGTTAACCATTGCTTACATTGCCAATGCACCACCAACCTTGCGAACTAAAATATTATGGCCCTTGTGCCTGTAAAAAATGGCGTGTGTGGTTGGTGGTTTTATTTTAAATTATGGTTCTTTCATTAATATGTATTACTAAAATTATTCTAAATAAAGTTTAATTAAGTACATAATATATTGATTTAGCTAAAATTTATGTTGTTTGCTCAACAGTGTACAACCAAAAAAAATAAGTAAAAGGAAAAGTAGAAACATTTTTTTAAAGTAATATTTGTGGTCTTAAATTTTTCTGATATCATATCTACTAGACTAAAATAAATAGAAAATAATTATCGTAATACATATTCGTATGAGTAGCGAAAATATTTTTTGACAAACGTAATAAAAATGTTCACAACAGTAAGATTAAAATATGATATTAAATAACATTTATTTACGAATTAATTAGGATTTAATTTCGAATCAAAATTAAAAAATACCTACCGTACAAATCTGCGTGGAGTGGTGGCAAGAATCAACATGTACATTGTACAATATGTATCTTGGTATCCATTGTCCAACCAAATTAGCAGAGCAGTTTTCATGTTTCTTCATAATTCAATTTGTGTCAAATTGACTATGGAATCCAACAAATAAAACAAAATACCAAAGAAAGTCGAATAATCTATCGAGTCAGCTACTCTTTACTGGTGGTAAAGCTTTCGCAAATCAGATAGTTCAAGGAACTAGGTAGATAACGTCTTCTCATCACTAACTTTACAATACAACTACCTAGTTATTTTAAAATCTCGAGGTCTGAAATAAAACCACGGTTCGCACAAAAAACGATTGAGTTGAAATTAATAGAAGTTGGCTGTGGTAAAACTTTCAAGTTTCAGAATGAACGTAAAACTTTGGTCCTGCGACTGCATGCTGCGGTCGTGTCAGATTGGCATCCCAACGAATTATGTATAAGTATATAGCGTATAATATAATATATAGTATGTTTTGATTTATAGTATATAATATGTTTCCGAAATGTACTTGTATTGAGTGTCCTTTCGACGAGCTAGTTTGCGTGGTTGGTAGATACTTGCCTTTCGCGCCGCAGGTCGTGGGTTCGATTCCCACCCAGGACAGACATTTGTGTGCATGAACATGTCTGTTTGTCCTGAGTCTGGGTGTAATTATCTATATAAGTATGTATTTACAAAATAAAAGTAGTATATGTAGTATATCAGTTGTCTGGTTACAATAGTATGAGCTTTGCTTAGTTTGGGATCAGATGCCCCCTATTGTGTGAATAATGTCCCAGGATATTATTATTATTATAATCTATGGAATTACAAGCACACGTGTTTGCGCTTTAGAATTGAGCATTATAATAATTTATTCTGCGCAGTTATAATTTATCCTTCATTGAGAAATTGGTCAAAAGTTATCGATGATATCATAACATTACAATAATAATTATTAAACATGTATACTTAGCTTGCTGTGTTTCAGTTCGAAGGAATGGTAAGTTTAAATAAATAAGTTTATTCACGGATACAATTGAAACATAAATAACGGTGTATTGATTGTGTAAGAAGTGTTTTAATTTTCCACAAAGTATCTATGGATGGATGTGACTTCTTACTTATTAGATGGCCCATTTGCTATTTTGCCTTTCTGCAATTAATAAAATAATAATTTAGCCTTTTCTATATACCGTCAAATTTTGTTATATACTGTAAATTTATTTATTAAGGTTTATCAACAGTTGTGTACACTAAAAAAAACACTTTATCACATAGAATAGCGTAACAATTAGGTAAACAAAAAGGAAAAGTAGATACAGCAAATTCGTGTAACACTAAATATAAATAAATTAAAACATAATTAAGATAGAAGAATATAATTAAAGAAAAAAAAAAACATTTATTTATTTATTTATTTTAAGGAAGACAAACAGTAATAAAATACACAAAACAATTGACGCATTACCAAATCGAATAAAAAATAATCATATCAATTCATAGCAGATTGGTAGGATAGTAGCAACTAAAATAATAATAATAAAAAATAAGAATTACAATTAATAAAAAAATAACAATTACAATTACAATTTATAAAAAATAATTACAATAGAATTTAAAATAAATGGATTAAATTAAAATTTTATAAAATACGACCAAATTAATAAAATTAAAATTATTCTGTAAGTAATTTTTTAAACTGAAAATTAATATTACATTTAATTTCTTTTAATGACAAAAGAAATAAATCAAAATCATTAAATTTATTGTTGTGAATTATACATGATCTATAAAGAAAGCTGTTGCGTACGTACTTAGACTTGGTTTTGGTAACATCGAACAAAATTTTTTTACGTGTTTGCACGCGATGACATCTAATAAATATATTACTAAGTAAGAATGGAGATTCAATATGATTATTTAATAATTTAAAAATAAAGAGTTCATCTTTTATCATACGACGTTCCATTAATGTCAAAATATTAAGATTTTGGGGATTGTCTTGAGTATATTCTTCATTAAAAGATATTTAAGAAATTTATTTTGTATTCTCTCGATTTTATCTAAAAAAAATTTAAACAATGGATTCTAACCTGTTGAGGCATACTCGAGAATAGATCAGACATAATCATTATAAAAATCCTTACCCACTCTAAGGATAAATCCCAGCATCCGATATGCCCTTCCAACAATGTTATCAACATGGCTATTAAAGAGCAGCTCATGATCGAGGTGTACTCCCAAATCTCTCACCTCGATTACCTTTTTTATATTAAGTTTGTATTCGAATATTAAATTATTGTTTTTACGAGAAAAAGTTATAATACTGCTTTTCTTAAGATTTAATGTAAGTCCGTTTTGATGACAGTAGTGACAAAGGCTATTTAAATCAGTTTGTAATAGAGTACGATCCTGTGTAGTTTTAATTACTCTAAAAATGTTCATGTCATCAGCGTATAATAAATATCCGAATGTTTGAAAATATCACAAATATTATTGATAAACAAATTAAATAGGAGGGGTCCAAGGTGAGAGCCCTGAGGCACTCCTGATGTAATAGGAACAAAGGATGAGCAGAAACCCTTAATGGTAACAGCTTGATTACGTTCACGCAGATATGACGCTAACCAACGTAGTAGATCACCGTGTATACCGACTTCTCCAAGTTTACGAATAAGATGGACGTGCGGCATTTTGTCGAATGCCTTTGAGTAATCGGTATACACAATGTCCACTAGAGAGCCATGTCCCATAGCAGATGTTAAGTGATGAACAAATTGGATAAGATTGGTCTCCGTCGACTTTTTATTGATGAAACCATGTTGTTTCTCATTTAAGATAGATCGTAAAAGGGGAAAGATTTGATCATAAATAAGTTTTTCAAATAATTTGGCCAAAGTGCACAACTTAGATATAGGTCTATAATTTTCTATATTGTTTTTATTACCTGTTTATAGATAGGAGTAATAAAACACCGTTTCCATATACTAGGCATCACACCTAAGTGAAGAGATTTTGAAAAGAGTAGAGAAATCGGAAAATCAAGTGTGTTACACATCTTAAGAAAATAAGGGGGTATGTAATCAGGTCCAGCGCCTTTTCTAACATCCAACTTTTTAAGATATATTTGTACAATTTGGGGATTAATTTCAATGGAAGAAATAGATATCGAATCATAAGTTGATTTAGGGCCGTTTAATACCAGATTAGTCTCGTCCTGAATTTGAGTCTGAAATGCAGATTTGAAATAATCATTAAACAAAGAACCGATCTGTTCCCCGCCAGATGCCGATCTACTCCCCAGAAACATTATATCTGGACATGGAAATTCATTGGACGATTTTTTAGATTTCACAAAGGTTCAAAAAAATTTACTATGGCGTAAAATTCTATTTTCAGAATCAATTATATAATAATCATAACACTGAAGTTGAATTAATTTCTGTCTTTCTCTTAAAATACTAAATGTTTTATAATCACTAATTCTACCATAGGTTTTCCATTTTTTGTGAAATTTGAGTTTCTCCTTAACTATTTTAATAAGAGATTTTGAATACCAGCAGGAATATCGTAAATTTTTAACATTTAATTTTTCAGGAACGTAGTCACGGGTGATATGACCGATCGTATTGTAGAAAAGATTGACTGCCGCTTCTATATCTAAATCATTAAGTAGAATGAAACAATCAATATCGCTTGACTTATTGTTGATTATATCGTAATCCGCAGCGCGAAATGATCGTACTTTTTATGTCACATATGTGAACAATTATTACGTAGGTGAGTAGGTATGTATGTAACCTAGGGACCTGTGCAATTTATGGTTGAATGAGTCGTGTCTATGGCCTATGGCCTAACTACTAATTTATGTAATATGTACACCACTTTCTCATTTCTATCGGTAGTTCAATTCCATAGTTAATTTACTTATCTTTATGACTTTGTTTTGATATTAACATAAATTTATAAAATATTTGTATTGTTCTCTTAAACAGATTTTTCCGAAATGTACTTGTAGTATGAGTGGCTCTTTTCAATGATTCTGTCACAAGGATGACATTATGTTGTGTTATATAGTAAATGTTATATGCTATAATAAATAATTATTATGCTTAAAAACAGGTAAGTACTTAAAATAATACTAGTTTGCCATATTAGCTTTGAAAGTGAAACAGGGGTTCTCTTTTAAAGAGCCCTAGTTTCATCTATTTATATGTGATCGTGAAATAATATATATATATTTGTTCTCTAAATCACAATCAATAATTTTCGTAGCGAACTAACGTGTAGATCCATTTGGCATTGCTACAAAAACCAAATTATGCCATGATAATTATTTCGCTAGTTATAAAAGTAGCTTAAATAAATTGCTTGTATGAGTCCTACCCGAGTAAGTTTTAAAACTGGAAAAGCCATTGAATTTGTGATTTATATCCTGCTCTGTGTTGAAGGAAAACATTGGGTTGAAAACCTGCATGTGTCGTAAAAATCTGCCACATTTGTATCCACCATCGGTATTTGGGCAGCGAGGAGGTATAAGTTCCAGATCTTAAAAGGAGAGGAGGCCTTAGCCAAGCAATGGGACATTTACAGGCTGTTATATTATATATTATGTAAGATACCTCCAAGTGCGGTGTTCGTGTGGCATAAGTTAATAAATATTCCACGTAATTATACCAAGATTTTTACATGACCTTGTATTAAACATACACAACAACATCGTTAACAGTCAGTAAAAACATTCATCATAAAATATTAGAACACTATATGCTTCAAAATCTCTAAATCTTTACCACGAAGCATAATTATGTATGTAGAAAATATGAGCTAATACTAAATTAATAAAATGTGACTCCGTATCAATTACTTTAATATGCATCTAATCAATTCATAGTTCATGTTCATATTTAAAAAAAAAATAGGCAGTAATCAAGATATCACTTGCCCGCTTAGTTATTATAACTAAATTAAAAAAATAAATGGCCCACGATTGACGTCTTATTTACAATTTTGTTTGAGAATATTTTGTTTTTAAACGAGTACTTGAACGGACTGGTAGGTTTAAGGACAGGTTAAAATCGTAAACTACTTTATAATCCTTTGATTATGTAATGTTGGATTGTAGCTAGCCTTCATTGATGGTCAACTGCATTTTACGTCCCATGTACTTTAAATCGTAACGTTTTCGTTTCTTTTTAACTAAAATATTTTTTGACGTGCGTTTGTCACATTTAACAATTAAATTCTTACAGTTATGTTTATAATTTTAAATCTTGACTTGATCTTGAATCTCTTTTCTCTTCTGTTGGCAATAATAAAAACTAAAAAGAAAATTTAGTTATATTTGTCAGCGTAACAAATTATATGACATGAAAAAAGAAATGGAAATTATACATCAATTTATAAGAAGTACATATTATTTATATATTTTTGCTTAAAAATTGCTTGCAACAGGCAGCTGCAACCCAATAGGTATACTTAATTTCTAAAAATATAATTTTGTAAAGTTTTTATTCAAATTATAAGAAATACGTTCGGTATTATTTATTTTTAATATTCTGAAATCTGAACATAATAAATGATATTGTGAAGGTAAAACTTGCATGAATATGCTAAGTATAAGATAATGCAGTTATATTTTATTTATTTTTACATTTGACATATTTAATGCTGTTAAGACTTTATGATGGTCAATGATACATATGGTCTATAATCAGATAAATAACCGTTTTTTGCTGCAGGACGACTCAATGATTGGACGAGAACAATTTAGTAAAATTTTATGAAAATCAATAATTTATTGTTTGAACAATTGTATTATAATCACACAATGCTTCTAGTATATGGATTAATTAATTTAACAAATAACGGTATGTCATATGTATAAGTAAGTATAAAATCTTCATAAATATTAATATAACTAATTAATTGTGCATATTCCTAACTACTCCTAACAATAAAAAAATATTGATATACCTACATATAAGTGGCTTTCCTGATATGATCCGTTTCGAATATTCAGTGATAAAATTAGGGTGCTACTATCTGACATTTATTTTCCGAAACCTTATTAATATTATAACTGCGAAAGTGAGTTTGTTTGCTGGTTTGTTTTTTACGATTTCACGTTGTAACTATTCAACCAATCATAAAATTGCATAGACCGTACATGTTGTCAAGGGTACAGAAAATGATATAAGGTACTTAATACCTTCTCCCTTGCATGCTTTATATATACCTAGCAGAAAATGCTTATGTTTATTCTAAAATTACAACCTATCTTGACGTTATCGTAAGAAGCGGATTAATAGTTTTTGCGTTAATCCAAACACTTCAAGCTGGAACACAACAATAGTATGTATTCTGTATAGCGTTAGAATATGAGATGTTATATATGTTCGGAATTCATACAGCATGTGCAGAAAAAAAAATTACTGGTTACGTAAAGAAATGTATGCTCTGTTAATGTGTGAGTAGGTGTGATATACAGGTGTTGTGCACATTATAACGTGTGTGGCTCAATGATATACATTACAGAGCGCACGTCTCGAATGCGAATAGATATAATTATTTCGTTCAAATTAGATAGCTATATATAGGTCGCGTAATGTTACGCAATGGAATCAGGACGAAAATTAATATACTTTTAAATATAACTTCTTTTTTTTTTTGCTCGCATTATAATGTTATGTTTACTTTTGGAAACTGTATTGGCCAATGTTTTGTCTTCGTATTTTATTTAAATGTGTTACTTTGTACTGTTTGTTTCTTTAACGAAATACAATAAAATAATAAATAAAGTCCCCGTGGGAATACGGGGACAAAATGTAGTCTATGATACTCATTGATAATGTGGTTAATTCTTGCATGCGTAACAAGCAAACAAACTCACATTCTCATTTATAATGTTACTTAGGATTGCTTGCTATTGGAAACGGCTCTAACGATTGATCCGGCAGGTACTGGTACAAAAGTAGCAATTTCAATGAATATGATGAGTAAGTATAAATAAAATGACATACAATGTCTCTTGTAGGCAATAAGAAAACATTCAAAATAATAAAGTATGAAATGATGTTGCTTCTTCAAGAAACGACTTCAAGAAATAACTTTACTACATTTATAATTGTTATTATCATTCGCATGCCTTGAAAATTGAATAATTACTTAATAGCAGCTATCTTTTAAGTAATTATTACGTTTTGCTGGCTGTGGCTTTGTTTCATTGACGTCACTACCGTCAATGCCCTGCCACTTTTTTGTTTTGGTATAAGATTTACACGTGTCGAACGAAAGTCAATGGTTATATAGTCAACTGTTAACTTCAAAAATTGATCAAATTTTTTTTTGCAGTTATTGTTAAAACGAATGTAAACAAACAGGTAAAAGACAAATAAGTAATATACACGTATTTTCTGTAGATTTTATATGTATATTTTTAGTTTTCTTACTATATTTTACTTGGTAGGGGTTGATTGGGCAGTTCTTTCCTGTACCCCTGACGAAACTATGCTACATTTCATGACGATCGGCTGAATAGGTAGTTAGATGTGAAAGCGTAAATAAAAACTTAAGCGCATTTATAATATTAGTTAGTATAATTACAGCTTTATTGTTATAAAGCTCAAAATAATTTCACAACGCAGCGTGTAAAAAATAAATAATTAACGATACCATTGTATTGGTTTCCTTGATTGCAATCGGTTGCCAATTTTTATATTAGATATGCATATATAAATATTTTATAAGAAATACAATTGTATTTGCATGTATGTGGCAGAGAATCAAAAACCATTGCCCGGTTTAATAAAAAAGGTCAGATAGCATTGTTCAATTGTTATTAAATTGTGGTCATTTCAGATTGTTTATGTAAGTTTAATGCGTGGGAAAATATACCCCTCAATATTGATGATCTCTAAGTTTCCAGGAAATATTTTTTTGCTAACAAGGCAAGAAATATCTACATTAAATTTTATAAATTGTACTTTTATAAATACCTTCAAGTAGTCAAGTGCTTTGGAAATTTAAATAATGATTAAAGCTCTTTATAGTAAAAAATAAAGTAACGTAAACGTTTCTTCTCCACTTGAGGAGAAGGCTTGGAGGCCTGTAGCTGAATCATTTGACACATGTAGGTTTCCTTAGAATGTTTTCCTTCGCTGCCAAACATGAGAAGAATTATAAAGACAAATCTAGAATTCATCTCAGGTTTGGCATCGAAGCATATGAAAATTTGCCTTTGCCTTATTTGCCTTTGTACCCGCATATAGCGTACGTAATATTATTAAACAAATGGGGGTAAGATAATCAAAGGGTTAGGAGATATTAATTATAGGTTCTCTGTAAATAAAAAAAATCTTTTTGCATAATTTGGAACAACAGCTTGATTGAGCAGATGGCTTTATTTGATAATTATATAGTGTGTTTATAATAATTATAATTATGGTTCTCCGGACCGATTTCGGCCACGGCGGCCAATTTCAAGAGAGATTAGCCAACTGCGCAGGAGATATTATAGTGCACAAGTGTGTGCGTAAACACAGGTGCACTCTTTATTCCCTAACTCTCATAACCCGATGGGACGGCAATCCGACACGACCGGAAAGAGTTCAGGTGTTGGACCAACGGCTTTACGTGCTTTCCGAGGCACGGGAGTGTACACACTTCCAACTTCCAGATTCCGGACTGCTACTGAGAATTTTTCGACAGAAAATCTCAATAACATTATACATATTGGGCCCGACCTGGGATTTGAACCCAGGACCACCGTGTCTGCGGCCTTACATGTAGCCACTAGACCGAGGCAGAGCGAACGAGGCAGTCTATATATATCATTATCATCATATTAATTACTTATATTGTATTATATATCGGCTATATATATATATATATATATATATATATATATATATATATATATATATATATATATATATATATATATATATATATATAGCTATATATATATATATATATATATATATATATACGGTTCAATTAGGTAAAGTTATGTATATTCTATTTATATGACGATAGGAGTTAGGCTTACAAACAATAATTGACACATTACGTATTTGACGTAAGACACATTGAAGAATTGTATATGTTGAAATATTTTAACATTTAATTAGTTAATTTTCTAATTATAATGCAAACATTTTCATTATAATTCAAAAAATATTATTTTTTCCCAAAAGTAAATAACATTTACTTATTTTTTGCGTTTTATTATCCGACTTCATATTTACTGATTATTATTATAATAATAAAAAATACGCATTATATGTTAATATACTATCTTATTCTTTAAAAATGATCGTATGTAATTATCATAAATTATTTAACTTTTAATGTTATATAAATAGTAACTGTATAAATAATTTTTTTTTACTAACTAAAAAAAGGAGGAGGCATGTTTAATTTTTATACTTACGTTTATCGGTTACTTGAAAACGAAAATGCTAAAGGCTTTTGCACTTTTAAACTGCCACCAATTATTTAGACTGAGTTTTATTAATAGAGTTTTTCTAAGTTAATTTTTCTATAAGTTTTATTGAAAATATTGTACATAAAGTATTATTTCTTATTAATTAATTTTTAACGCTTTACTCATTACTACCTACCTACTTGCTTAAAAGCCGACACTAAAAATGTGACTAAAAAAACGAGAGACAGAATTGAGAAACGTTTAATTGAGTTATATCTAAAATAACTTTTGAACAATGTACATTATAGGTACTACAAGTTCTTTGTATTCGGTGCCACAAATTCTTTTTTTTTACAGTTACATTGTCAGATTA
Source organism: Nymphalis polychloros (assembly GCA_905220585.2). Lineage (NCBI taxonomy): Eukaryota > Metazoa > Arthropoda > Insecta > Lepidoptera > Nymphalidae > Nymphalis > Nymphalis polychloros. The sequence goes on along the minus strand of HG992258.1, from coordinate 9,096,149 downwards.
GTACGCGAAGCAAGCAATAATAAATCTTTATTATTCAATGATACTATTTGTAAACTTTTATATTATATACCGTAGTCATATTTCGTTATTTTTCTTTTTATTTACTTTAAATTAAATCGCGAACGAAAGAGATCGATTATTATACTTAAATAAAGTTTTATTTTTAAAACATTTATTCGAATATTTCATTATATTTTAAATGTCTGTACCTAATTATAGAAGAAATTTTAGCATTTTTTTAATTTTTTTATACTAGGTAGGTGGACGAGCATATGGGTCATCTGATAGTAAGTGGTCACCGACGCCCATAGACATTGGCATTGTTAGAGATATGTGAACCGACGCTTACATCGCCAATGCGCCACTAACCTTGGGAACTAAGATGATATGTCTCTTGTGCCTGTAATTACACTGGATCACTCACCGTTCGATACCGGAACACAACAATACCAAGTACTGTTGTTTTGCGGTAGAATATCTGATGAGTAGGTGGTACCTACCCAGACGAGCTTGCACAAAGCTCTACCACCAAGTAATATATATTTTTTATTAAGGAGGAGTTTTTACCATCTTGTAAGTTATCTATATTTAACACTATATCACAAGCGCGTTTATCTATATCGGATTCGATTGTTAAATGCACATCGCCAGCGCGACCGGTGTCGTGAGATGGCGGCGGGCTCATCGTAACTGATCGACCTTTATATGTAGGAAAAAGTTTAATTGGCAACACCAAAATGTTATTTATTATTTATTTCATTAACATGTTTTTGATTGTTAAATTATGAAAGATAAAAATGAGCACAGTGACTGTATTCGTAGAGGTGCACTTGAATTATTGCTTTGATGGCATTGTAATGTGAATACTTGCGCAACCTCAATTTACTTTCGGTTGCCTTGTATATTTTTATTTTTTTATTTTGATCGTGTGGATAGAAAGTTAACTTACGTTGATTAAAAGTTATATGCAAATTCAGTTATTTATTAGTTAGGTAGTTATTAACTATGTTTTTGTTTAGAGTTTGTTATTTTTTTACTAAGCCTATGTATAATTAAACAATATAAGAAAAATAAAATTAATTATATTAGTAACATATTTCTATATAATGTAATAAAAATATCATCATCATCATCATCATTTCAGCCGGAAAACGTCCACTGCTGGACAAAGGCCTCCTGCAAGGATTTCCACGATAGTCGGTCCTTCGCTACCCGCATCCAACGGCTTCCCGCGATCCTCACGACATCGTCGGTCCACCTTGTAGGGGGCCTGCCCACGCTGCGTCTTCCGGTTCGTGGTCGCCACTCGAGAACCTTTCTGCCCCAGCGGGTTCTGCGAGCGATGTGCCCCGCCCACTGCCACTTCAACTTAGCAATTCTTCGGGCTATGTCGGTGACATTGGTTCGCCTGCGGATTTCATCATTCCTGATTCGATCTCGCAGGGAAACTCCGAGCATAGCCCTCTCCATTGCTCGTTGGGTGACCTTGAGCCTTCTTATGAGGCCCATAGTGAGCGACCACGTCTCTGATCCATAAGTCATCACTGGCAACACACACTGGTCGAAGACTTTCGACTTAAGACACTGCGGTATTTTGGATGAGAAGATATCGTGTAGCCTCCCGAACGCTGCCCAGCCGAGTTGGATTCGACGATTGACCTCCTTCTCGAAGTTGGACCTACCTAGTTGGATGTTCTGACCTAGATAAACATAATTGTCCACAACTTCGAGTGCAGAATTTCCAACCTTTACTTGAGTGGGTGCAACATGGATGTTCGACATGATTTTCGTCTTGCCCATGTTCATTTGTAGACCCACTTGTTGAGAGACCCTGCTGAGGTCATCGAACATAGCGCCGAGGTCTTCCAAGGTCTCAGCCATAATCACTATGTCGTCGGCAAATCGAAGATGAGTGATGTACTCGCCATTGATGTTGATGCCAAATCCCTTCCAGTCCAGAAGCTTGAAAACATCTTCCAATGCAGCGGTAAACAGTTTCGGAGATATCACGTCTCCCTGTCTTACGCCTCTCTGCAGTTGGATAGGTTTTGAGTTCTGATTCTGGAGTCGGATTGACATCGTTACATCGTTATTAGTTTATCGTTGTTCTCGTACAAGCACTTTAACGACTTGATATACCGATAATCGATTTTGCACCTTTGGAGAGACTTTAGCACGGCCCAGGTTTCGATCGAATCGAAGGTTTTCTCATAGTCCACAAACGCTAAGCAAAGTGGCTGGTTATACTCCTCAGACTTCTGTATAACTTGCCGCAGCGTATGTATGTGGTCTATGGTGCTAAAGCCTTTTCGGAAACCGGCTTGTTCGGGTGGCTGGAAGTCGTCGAGCCTTCGCTCGAGACGATTCGTAATGACTCTCGAAAACAACTTGTAGACATGGCTCAGCAATGAGATGGGTCTGTAATTCTTCAAAAGGGTGTTATCACCTTTTTTAAAGAAAAGCACCACCACACTTCTGCGCCATGCCTTTGGCGTTTGACCCTTGGCTATGACGGTGTTAAATAGCCTCTGAAAAAATATAGACAATATTTAATATTATTAAATTAAAATAAGAAATAAACAAAGTTATGTCATATAAATTTGTTTATTGTTATTTTCGATCGATAGGTGATGTTTAGAATATTATTAAAGTAAATAACAGACGAAACGGATATCCGATATACACACATGATTTACATAACATTTTAGTTATTATTATACTGTAATATTAAATAAATAATTAAAAATACAACGTTCTTGAATAAAATAAATATACTATATTAATTTCGGGACTTTCGCGTCGGACTGTCGGTTAACAAAAATTGTTTATTCCAAGCATGCGCAGGGCGCGCGCCCACACTTCTTTATCCGGTCGTGAGATCTTTCACGGATATAATATAATACAATTTAGGTATAAATTACAGTGGTTTTTTTATATACCTTTTAATTTACTTATAATATTTCGCGACAGCATAATTCGAATAGGATAGTTGTGCTTACGTGCATCTTACGTGGGACTATAGATCATATAATTTACTAGGTGGGATTTATCAGCGCCGAGTGCGTTGGAATACCTACTAAAAATCCTTCTTCTCTTGCGCATACTACCGTGACGCTCCGGTGAGACGGGCCTCCATCCTTACAGGGGTTGCCGGGGTATAGGAACCCTTCTAACATTGGAGGCGCTTACACCAGGGGGAGAAGCTGCACATAACGCCAACGCCTCCTCCCCGGTATTATCGTTCGATCGGGTCAACGGCGGCATTGTCCTCACGGTCCACTATGCGACCTTATTTTGCGGCATGATACATTTGCAGAAGTAGAACATCTCCAGCCAGTAATTTTCGCTGCCGAGCATGGCTCGATCTATGTCGTGCCCACTCAGCATCATGATAAATCCAAACTCAAACCTCCGTATAATAATAATGACAATGAGAATAATATATTCAAAGTAAGTCAGTTTAAATATTTTTTAATTTATAATTGACGTAAATTTTTGTTTATAATTAACGTAAATTAAATATGTATTATCACTTGCAACTTCTCTGTACATCATGGACATCTGTACTCTGTATATCGTAGCACTAGCTAGTATAAGTATAATAAAAATAACATTAATACTAACATGATTTTTGGTAAATTCGAGAAATATCTTTACGAGATTTTATGATATGACATGGGAACACTTCGAAATCAACATAATATTATATGGAGTATTACTTTTTGATTCCCAGCGAGAAATGAAAACATATCAGGCATATATTTTGATTTTTTAATAAATAAATATAATTAGTTTATATTATATGTAAAACAGCCTTAAGCTGTTACAGGCATATTTCTCTAAAATATATTAACATAAGGCTATTATTAATTGAAAAGGTTTTGTTATGTTTTACCTGTTGTAGATTTTATTATTAAAATACATTTTATAGAAAAAAAAAAATTAAATCTCGTTGTATTTATTATCGTTTTAAACAAGACATAGTACTGTACGTAGCTCGTTAAAACTACATTAAAATTGATGTAGCTATAAGGACCAGCCGTTGGCTCAGATCAATCTTTAGGTGATGACTTTTAAACGAGATCACGAAGATGAAGAGTTATTAATTCCAATGTACTAAGTTTTAGAGATTATAACGAAAGTGGTTTTATGAAAATTTTACTATTCTATCTTCTTTTTAGGTTCATAAAGAAAGTTTTACCAAATAGAATTAATAAACATCAAATTTTATAGAAATCAATGTTTGGCAGTCTTTTAATATGTATAAGATATTTATTTAATCTGTCTCAGATGATCTATCTTGAATGATGTCATAATCATAACTTACAGTATAATATTTTATATGTTATAAGTTTAAGGCTAAGGCCAAACTATAAATTCACACATTGCGAGGTTTGCGGTTTAGACAGCAGCCGCAAAATTACGTGTTAATATATTGTTTTAATCATATTTTCTAGGCGATTATTAAATTGCGAGTGTGATGTCTGGTTTTTGTAGTATGGGTAATAATCTTCCAAAGTGTTCGACGTCGACGTCGACGCAATACATTGTTTATGTATAACTAGCTGTGTACGCGGTTTCACGCGCGTCCAATTAATAAAAATATAATGAATAAAAATCAGCCTAGAACCTTCCTCGATAAAAGGACTATACAACACAAAAACATTTTTTAAATTCGAACCAGTAGTTCCTGAGATTAGCTGGATCAAACAAACAAACTCTTCAGCTTTATATATTAAAGTATAGATTTCTTAAAACAGTTATATAAATATAATCGTTTATAAAATTACAATAAGTAAATAGCTTGTATACCTATACCCACAAGAACATTGTGTTAACTTGTTCTCATAATATTAGTTTTCAATTTATTTTGCTGTTGTATTTATTATCTATAAATAATGTGAATCTGTATTAGCGTAAGTGTGTGGTAAACCCACATCTGTTAGTATAAATACTTAAGTATGTCTATTCTATCCATATTATAAAAAAGTATTTTTTAAATTATAACATAAACAAAAATAGGTGGTAATTTAATGCTTCTGAGTTTCTGTCGGCGGGTCTTCTCAGGTCCGAGGTTTTTTTCCGAACAGGTTTTAGTTTTTTGTTAGTCAATATTTGAATACAATTTTTGTTTTTTACTTAAGATAGGAGATATAAAAACTTGTGAGTATATTTTGGTGTATTATTTCGTTATAAAAGCCATGAAATGTGGAAAAATGTTTTTTTTTTTTTACACAAAAAGACGCTTGCAAACTAGTCGTAGGTACATGTCGTGAGATCTTCCCAAAATGTGAAGTTGTGCACGAACTTTATTATATAGAAAGACATTTCTTTTGTCTGACTATCAACATTCCATTTGACACCATGTCTAATAGTCAACATTGAGTTCAACTAATCCAGTGCTATTATTATAAGCATAAATAATAAACCGGTTTTAATGAAAACAAAATAGTTGGATTCGTTTGAAGTCACCATATATATACAAGATATACCATATAGACAAAACATCGTTATGGAATGTCGAACTTATGTTTAAATTCATATAGATGCAGATATCCTTTATCAGAAGAAAGAAAATCAATTAACTAATCTCATATTTTCAAAAAATCGGGCCATTAATAATTACAATAGCTAAGAAATAGAAAATTTTTGAACGATGAAAAATTTTTTTAATTTCACCAGGACAATAATCTTGATATTGTAAAAAAAACGGTTAATTTTTTTTTAAGAACAAAATTTGTGCTTGTTTTTTTATAATTTAAGACAATTTACATTTTGATTTACAAGAATCCATCATCAATTTATGTGATAATAACATATACTTATATAACTTTGTACATAATTATGATCCTTGTAATTAGATGACTAGAACATCCTGACCATGTTCTAGTCATCTAATTACTATCAATGTTGAATGGAATCTTCCATATAATAACTACGCACAGATATTATATTACCATAAGTCTTTTATTTGTTTAACAAGTTAAACTAATTTGATTCAAGAGTCCTTACATTTGTTTGTACCATAAACATCTAATAGGTATACTTTATTTTGACTGCCTCGTTGGTCTAGTGGCTACATGTAAGCCCGCAGACATGGTGGTCCTGGGTTCAAATCCCAGGTCGGGCCAATATGTATAATGTTATTGAGATTTTCTGTCGAAAAATTTTCAGTAGCAGCCCGGCGGAGTCTGGAAGTTGGAAGTGTGTACACTCCCGTGCCTCGGAAATCACGTAAAGCCGTTGGTCCAGCGCCTGAACTCTTTCCGGTCGTGTCGGATTGCCGTCCCATCGGGTTATGAGAGTTAGGGAATAGAGAGTGCACCTGTGTTTGCGCACACACTTGTGCACTATAATATCTCCTGCGCAGTTGGCTAATCTCCCTTGAGATTGGCCGCCGTGGCCGAAACCGGTCAGGAGGACCATTATACTTTATTTTGTTTTTGAGATAAATAATAAATCTTTACTAGTTTAATTCGCCGGTTCTTATCCGGTATTTATTTCCCAATCGGTAGGATATTTCTTAGATAAATAAGCGTAATGTTTCTTTATTGAATAAATATTTTCAATTTGGACTACACAATGTAATTTTGAAATAAACGGATCGTTGAGATGAAACAGAAAAAGAAAATAGTTTTAATAAACTGAAAATCGAAATGGTTTTGTCTTATAAGAACAAACAGTTAATTTACCTCAAACAATTTAATCTTGATTTCGATCAAACAAAATTATAATTAAATTTGATATTAATTTAAACATATTTAATCACTAACGATCGATAATTGATTATGTCATTAAAATCGAATGTAATGTACACTTACCGTTTCCGTTCATAGTGTCGTGTTTATTATTATCGATTTTTACTTCCGGTGTTTCGTTGTATCTCACGTCTTTTTCGATATCGATATGTACCTCACTATCACTCGCGTGCTGTTTAACCGGCGCTGGCATCGCTACTAAATTGAATAGACCTTTATACGTTCGTGCACTTGTTAAGGTCAGACATCAATAACTTTTCATATTCTATATTTATTTATTTATTTTTAAGCGGCGTTATTAAAACGAGTACAGAGACGGTCATGTTCATGTCGACAATGTATTTGTATACGGAATACGTTATAATACTTGACAAAGTTCGTTTCGCCGACATGATGTGTCTTTACCTAAAATAAAACATTTTCTATCAATAATGAAAAAAAATATGTAATGAGTTTATACAGAAAGTATAGTTTGTAATAATAATTGTACGTTCTAATTTATTTTTAAATGTAACATATTTGTAAAACCGCAGGAATAAATTAGTATATATTTTATTCAACCCAATCGAGTCCCTCGTAATTATAAAAAGGTATTAAAGAATACCTAACTCAGAAAAAAAATTAGAAATAACACATCATAATCAATTTAATAACGAAATAGTTTTAAAAACGATAAGATAAAACGGTTTAGTAATTTTGAAGTTAAAAATTAATACAATGGTTTATTCTACAGGTTTAAATAAACGATAACGCTTATTAGAAGAAGGCCGTCGATAACAGTGGAAGTTATTTAGAGGTCAAATTAGTGATTACATTTTTTTTTTGTAAGGTAAAAATATTTAGAGGTAAATAAGAATTTTACGTATTTTTGACACGTGAATATCAACCTAATTAAAATAAGTTTTAGGTTAAATTTTGTATACTTATTTAAGATCCCTTCTAATTACTAACATAAATTATTGTATATTCTTGAATAATCCGATGATCTTTTAAGAATATTGTATATTGTTGTGTGCGGCTTTCACGCTTTCAACTTCAATATTATATACCGTAGACCCCGCGATCCTAGCTGTAAGCTCCGGGTCCAGCTATAAGTTTTTGTTTATGCTGCCAAGGTATTGTCAGCAGCAAGTTAGCAGCTCTGAGCTAGGAAGCCCTTGATCATGTGCCTGAACTCTTTCCGTACGTCTCGGATTTGCCGTTCCATTAGATTATTATGAGAGTGAGAGAGTAGAGAATATTATTAATGAAAAGAATTTTCTAAGTATATTATTTCATGACGTTAAAAAATAGTATCGAAATAAATAGCTATTCCATAACGTGAATATTCAATAACGATGTCACAATTACCATGCCAAGCTGTCATGCCAATTGTTATGAAAATATCGTTTGATTTTTTTTCGATGAATCTATGCGCTGTAATCTTAAATAATAAGTGTTTTAATGCCCTGACACGGGGTTTGTATCCACTACTTCGTGATCTGCGGCCATATCACCTAGCCCCTAAACTCTAGACCAATTACATGGAGCCCAGGTCGAGGATGAACTACAATGTAAGCGAAACTTTTTGCTTTGCTATTCAGACCATTATAACGATTTTATAATGATATACTGGACAGAGTTAAGGCTCTACTCCCCGGAACAAAGTAAGCTAATTCAACCAGGGCCGCTTCAATCCGGATTATGAATGTGCCATATATGCGAATTTCATCGTACATATTATGCAGGTTTTCTCATCATGATTTCCTTCATTCACACACGAGATGAATAATTATTGACACTCTAAAACTCTAAATATCTGTTTTACCATCTCCAATCTCAATTTACTAAGCTACGTCGACTGATTACCATTATAATATCTTGACTAAAACTTTCTTACTATAGTACTTGTCGTAACGTATGTTTACGGATATACCTTATAACTATTATATTACGTGATAACTAGCGTAATTGAAGTAGGAAAAAAAAAGTTTATACGATTTTAGTCTTTATTGTCGAGGAACTTGTTCGTTATTAGGTTAATAGCGATATTACCTAATAGGTAAGTCAGGTGGCAGTTACAGCGGTGTTTCTATTTATAAAATAATGTTATAAAATGTACTCTTTGATTTAAAAAGTATGTAAGTGTATCAAATGAAGATTTTTCTTTTATCTATTAATTTAATTAATTCTTTTAACATCAGCAAGGTCAAGTCTACGATTATTTATTTTGTTTGTGCAAAACAAAATGTATTTTAAACGCAAAAATACTTTTTCTGCACACAGTATAATTATGAAATATTTATATTAAAATTTAGTATAAAATTACTTATTATTTATTTATATATTGTTAGTGAAAATAAATATTTAATTAAACTTAAATTATTTTAATTACATTTTAATATATTTCAATTGTATTTTATGTAATATGACTGCCTCGTTGGTTTAGTGAATAGGTCGCAAACCCTGAGGTTCTGGGTTTAAAGCCCAGGTCGGGATAATAACAAGTTATTGGGGTTTTCTGTAAAATATTCTTAGTAACGGCCCGGAGTTTGTAATTGAGCAGACTTCCGTACTTCCGAAAGCACGTAAAGCCGTTGCTTCTGCGTCTTAATTTCTTCAGGACATATCGGATTGATGTCTCATCGGATTATGAGAGTGTGGGAATATACAACACATGCACTCATCTGTGTTTGCGCAGTTGAGCTAACTCTTTTGAGATTAACCGCCTTGGCCGATATTGGTCAGGAGAACATAATTATATAATATCTAATCTATTTAAGTAGGAACCTAATGGCTTTATATTTAATCACTTATGCGTGAAAAAATTAAAAAAGAGTATATTGTATAATCAACAATTTTAAATAAAAGAAATGTGTAGGAATGCATTTTATAAGATAAATAAAATTTGATAATTTGAATTAAAAGGTAATTTCCTATTCTTTATTTAAGAATAAAATTAAACCTATACAATAAAAATATCTCTCGTGTGTATTGTACAACTTATGATATGTACAATATACCTATTTCTTAAAAATGTAATGTGTGTTATTTGTTATCTAATAAAACTCCACAATCCTAACCGCAGTTATTCTGCCAACTCATTTAGACTTTTTTTTTTGTAGGTCGGGTGACGATCCTTTGGTCACCTGATGGTAATTGGTAAGTGGTCACCAACGCCCATTGACAATGGCATTGTAAGAAATGTTAACCATCGCTTACATTGCCAATGCGCCACCAACCTTGGGAACTAAGATGTTATGTCCCTTGTGCCTATAATTACATGGGCTCATTCACCCTTTAAACCGGAACACAACAATACAAAATACTGCTGTTTTGCGGTAGAATATCTGATGAGTGGGTGGTACCTACCCAGACGAGCTTGCACAAAACTCTACCACCGAGTAAAGTTATTTATATAGGGTTTTCCATTAAGGGCGCTTGATCTTGCAGAACTTCCATCGTAGCGTGTGCTGTGTGGCACGTAGCGCCGTCCTGTTGAAACCACATGTTGTCCAGATCCATATTCTCGATTTCAGGCCAAAAGAAGTTGGTTATCATCGACCGGTATCGCTCACCATTGACGGTGACGGCCACACCATTATCGTTTTCGAAAAAATACGGACCAATCACGCCTCCGGCCCAAAATCCGCACCAAACAGTCACTTTCTGCGGGTGCATTGCCACTTGGTGAACCTCGTGTGGATTGGTCTCGTCCCAAATACGGCAATTTTGCTTGTTGACATAGCCATTCATCCAAAAATGCGCCTCGTCGCTGAAGATGATTTTTTTGCCAAAATCGGCTTCAACTTCCAACTGCTCTAATGCCCAGTCAGCGAACACACGGCGCTGTCTATGGTCATTAACCTTGAGCTCTTGGGTCAGCTGGATCTTGTACGGGTGCAGGCTCAAGTCACAACGCAAAATTCGCCAAGTTGTCGTCTGCGAAAGGCCGAGTTCCTGTGCGCGACGCGGAATTGACTGCCGCGGGTTTTCGAGGACACTGTCGCGCACAGCGGCGATATTCTCGGCAGATCTCGCGTTACGTTGACGCACGGGAACCGGCTGATTGTTAACTGACCCGGTTGACTCGAATTTGTCCACCAATCGACGGATAGTCGACTCGGCAGGACGATCATCGCGACCGTAAAACGGGCGAAGTGCGCGGAACGTTGCTCGAACTGAAGACCCATTTTCATAAAACAATTTTATGATTTGCACGTGCTGCTCGACACTGTAACCTGCCATGGTGGTTTGGGAGGACGGAATGAATATAACACACTGCATTTGACAGCTGTCACTCAAACAACATGGCCGCAATCAGCTGTCAAAGTTCAAGCGTCCCTATTGGAAAACCCCTTATTACTCATCGGTTAACAAAAAGGAAATTGAATTCTTCATCATATCATATATTTTACAAAGATATTAAAAATAATAAAAGACTCTTTTTTTAACTCAAAAACTACTGGACCGATTTTAATAATTCTTTCACCATTAGAAAGCTACATCTTTACCGAGTAACAAAGGCTATATTATATTTTCAAGAAAATTAGAGATTCCTACCTAAAATGGAACAATGTAACCCAAGGTATCAAATTGTTGCCTATATAAGTCATTATTTGGCGTGCGCTGCGAAAACTATTGACGCTATATAAAAAATTGTTCTATATATTAATAGTACTGATGGTTGCTCACAAAAAAGTCCGCGATGGTATATGCCTAACTATTATAGTTAAGCCACAATAACAGTTTTTGTTTAAATTATTTAGTTCAAATACGGCGGAATCGAATAGATGTGTTATATATATCATGATCTCTTTTCGTTTAGACGGGTATAAAATTCTCTCAGTAAGAAAAATGTCCTACGTTTAGTCTATTACCAAATACTCAAAAGTGTTATTGCCAAGGCGAAATCGGAGCACATTGGCAGGATTGGTGAGAGACTGGTGCGACTTCCTTCGGGAACACGCGCATTTTGGTCTCTCGCTAAGGCTGTCATAGGGAATTTCTGTCAGCCCTCTCTTCCATCTCTGCACAGGAGCGATGACTCGTTGGCCCATACTGCGAAGGAGAAAGCCAACCTTTTGGGATCTCTCTTCGCGTCCAACTCGACTCTTGATGATCAAAGAAAGACACCACCGACAATCTTGCGGTGTGATACTACAATGCCGGAAATTAAATTCCGGCAGAGTGCAGTTCGTAAAGCACTTCTTTCCTTGGACATCCATAAGTCGAGTGGGCCCGATAGCATTCCTCCAATCGTGCTGCGTACTTGTGCTCCCGAGTTGGCACCGGTCTTAACGCGTCTTTTCCGCCACTCCTACACATTAAGCGTAGTCCCGAATTCCCGGAAGACTGCTTTGGTGCACCCGATCCCTAAAAAAGGCAATCGCTCTGATCCAACAAATTATAGGACTATTGCTATCACCTCCTTGTTCTCCAAGATAATGGAGTCCATTATTAACTGCCGGCTCCTGCGGTACCTAGAGGAGCACCAGCTGATTAGCGACCGCCAGTACGGCTTCCGTCGGGGTCGCTCAGCCGGTGATCTTCTAGTTTACCTTACTCACAGATGGGCTACTGCGGTTGAGTCCAAGGGGGAGACATTAGCAGTCAGTCTGGACATAGCGAAAGCCTTCGATCTGGAATGGCATAAAGCGCTTCTCTCGAAGCTTCCTTCCTACGGGCTTCCCGAGAAATTATGCAAGTGGATCACCAGCTTTTTGGCAGATCGGAGCATCAAGGTCGTTGTCGACGGTGCATGCTCTGACCTAAAATTTGTCAATTCTGGTGTTCCACAAGGCTGCGTTCTTTCACCTACTCTGTTTCTTCTGCATATCAATGATATGTTACAAATTAGTAACATTCACTGCTATGCGGATGACAGCACGGTAGACGCCCTTTACACCGGGCGTGCTAATATTTCCCGGGAACACGTCGACGAGTGTCGGAACAAACTTGTGTCTGAAGTCGAGACCTTGCTAACCAAAGTTTCGGACTGGGGCTGACTAAACCTGGTCCAATTCAACTGGTTAACCGCAAAAAAGTCTCTTTTTGCCTACTCTTACATAAAAAAAATAAATACTAATTTACATTAAATAATGGTATTTAAATTTTCGCGAACGAAGTCACGTGCTTAGTGCTTGTTAATTATATTATGCTATACGAGGTAATTAACGAAAATAACGTCCTCCAGACCGATTTCGGCCACGGCGGCCAATCTCAAGAGAAATTAGCCAACTGCGCAGGAGATATTATAGTGCACAAGTGTATGAGCAAACACAGGTGCACTCACTATTCCCTAGCTCTCATAATCCGATGGGACGGCAATCCGACACGACCGGAAAGAGTTCAGGCGCAGGACCAACGGTTTTACGTGCTTTCTGAGGCACGGGTGTGTACACACTTCCAACTTCCAGACTCCGGACTGCTATTGAGAATTTTCTTAAAAAAAACCCAATAACTACTTATTGGCCCGACCTGGGAATTGAACCCAGGACCACCGGGTCTGCGGCCTTATATCTAGGCAGGCAAGGCAGTCAAACGAGGTTATTAGTGAATTGATTGTACCTATCAGCTTGATGACTACATTATTAATTTATTTATATTTACTTGAGTTTAAGATATCTAGCGACTGGTACATTGCAAGAAATATAAATTGCAACAAAAAACATTGTACAAGTTTACAACGTTTTGTACCTAATATTTGATGAATTGTCTTGCGCATAGTATCTAAGAAGTCTATACCTATATTTCTACGGTGTTGCATGAATCTTAAGATAGGTATTCTGATCTTATATTACTATATAATATATTACACAAGATAGAGATAGAGTCACACGAGATTCTTAGGTAAAGGAAAGAAACAAACAGGTTATAAAAATATGTATTTGCATATTTTTTTCTATATTTTCTGATATGATTAAAATTGTAATTTGAATATTTTCAGTTCTCAAAAATATGCATTTTTTTTTAAATTAAATAACGCAAAAATATACTTGATAGTAAATTAACTATTGATACGACATAGGAGATTACAATCTTGAAATTTTGAGGAATAATAGATTACGCTTATTCGATTTCATGAGTCTTGAGTTAGTGAGTATGTATATTTTTAAGAATGTATAATCTTGGAATTACAATTTTAATTCTACAAGTATATCTTTACAAATCAAAAAGTATAATAACAATTGCTTATACAATATTTTTTAGAGTTGTTTGTTTTTTTCCTGTGCCGTTAAGAATCTCGCGTGGCCGGTCACGATGCGAGGCCATTGAGGTAAAACTGGTCGCGCCAGTTTCTTGATAATTTAACGCCAGATTATATAATGCTTACTTTCTGTCGCCCTTATTAATTCATAACAATAAATTTATTTTAATGAAATGCTAAAGAGTTTTAATTCTAAAACCCAACGCACTAGCAATAATATTAGGTCCTTACATATGAAATTAGCGTTTTGTCGTACTGACCACTTTGATCTGAAATATCTCCTCTTTGGTTAAGAATTCCAAATTCAAATTTATAAATTCATTTAGCTGCTACATTTGAGTTTTGAAAACAGTCACTCATTTGCTTTTTCCTCATTATTTTTTTCTTTGGCGTCGCTTATTACCCGCACAATGGAAAACATGAAATATCGGTATATTTACGAGTACGAGTTCTACCGTGACACCAGTGCTGCAGAAACAGCTCGAAGGATTAATGATGTGTACGGCGCTAGTGTCGCAAAAGAAAGCACGGTACGTTTTTGGTTTTAACGTTTTAGTTCTGGAAATTTCGACCTTCAGAACCAACCCTGTGGACGGCCGGAGACCAAAGTGGAAAATGAAGAAGCTATTGTGGAAGCGGATCTATCACAAAGCACTTCAGAGATAGCTGTAGGCTTCGGGGTAAGTTATTAAACTGTATTAATCCACTTGAAGTAAATCGGGAAAGTAAAAAAACTTGAACGATGGGTACCTCATAAATTGAGTTAATCGAACTTGCAAACACGCGTCGACCTGTGTTACTTTGCTCAACCGACACAATAATGAAGGGATTTTAAATCCAATCATTACTTGTGATGAAAAGTGGATACTGTACGATAATCGGAAGCGCCCGTCGCAATGGCTAAACCCTGGAGACCCAGCCAAATCCTGCCCGAAACGAAAATTGACTCAGAAAAAGTTACTTGTGAGTGTTTGGTGGACTAGCGCCGGTGTCGTTCACTACAGCTTTCTAAAATCTGGCCAAACGATTACGGCAGATATCTATGGTCAGCAACTGCAAACCATGAAGGAAGAACTAGCTGTTAAACAACCTAGATTGGTCAATCGCTCTAGGCCACTACTGCTTCACGACAACGCAACAAACAAACACTAAGTTAGATGAGCTACAATTGGAATGTCTGCGACATCCACCGTACTCCCCGGACCTTGCTCCAACAAATTACCATTTTTTTCGGAATTTGGACAACTTCTTACAAGGAAAAAAATTCAACTCAGATGCGGCAGTCCAAACCGCCTTCAAAGAGTTTATTGATTCTCGCCCCCATGGTTTTTTTAGTAAAGGGATCAATGAACTACCTATGAGATGACAACGGATTTTATTAATTAAATAAATTTAAAAAAAAAGACTTTATTTTCCTCCCGTACAAAACGCCAGTTTCATATGTAAGGACCTAATATGTTAATATTTTTTAGAAGATTCTAGAAGATAGTTAAGGATTGTATCGAAGTCTTATTTAAAGTGAAGATTTTGTATAACAATTTCTAAAAATTTAGTTTTACGTAAATTTATGTTTGTCGACATTTGGATTTTTTTTTTAAATATTTAATTGGTACGGCGAGGAATAATAGATTATGGTTATTCAATTTCATATAAATTCACGAGTAGGTAGTATGTATATTTTTCAAGGGTAGGTAATATTTCTTTATTAACTAAATTGACAAAAAAACGAATTGATCTGACAATGACTTGGTCTGTCCACATTTATCAAAAACTATTAAGTAGCTGTTTCACCGTATGTAAACTTTATTGATCCACTCCCGTGGTTTGTAGCGTCATGTTATACAGTCTATTAATTTCAATAAATAAGCTTTTATATATATTATTATAATAGCTTATATATATATATTTTTCTTTTTTTCACACTTTTTTCATCTTTTCTTCATCTTGTTATTTTTTTTATTTTCATCTTGTTCATGTCATATATCTTCCTTGCTATTGTCCATTGATATTAGTGCAAGTCTGGATTTCTAGGCATGGGATTGATTGTCTGGATGGTGGGCAATCATGCATTAGGGGGTCGTCTTCCGTTATCATAAAGTCACATTTCAAAAAATTTGCTCGGTGTTGGGGAATTAGGGCACTAAAATGTGCATTTTAAATTATAATAACATTTTTATAATAATGAATATTTGATATTTAATATATATTTTTTAGTAGTCTATAACACACCAATATGCTCCGTTCGGGTCGGACAGGGTTTTTATTACACACTGTATAATGTTTCTAATCAATATTTGCTGTTCTGTTCTGTTCTGTTAGCTGCTCCTGCTGCTGTTAGAATATAGTATAGAAATATACAATATGAAAATACAAATCGTCTTACATGACTGATACATATCTCAAGAGTGTACCTACTAGGTAATTATTGGTACCTACCTATTTTACTTGGTGCAAGGGCCTTACTTGCATTACTTGGTATTGCTGTGTTCTAGTTTGAAGGGTGAGTGAGTCAGTGCAATTACAGGTACAAGGGACATAACATCTTAGTTCCCAAGCCTGGTGGCGCGATGTAAGCGATGGTTAACATCTTTTACAATGCCAATGTCTATGGGCGTTGGTGACCACTTACCATCAGGTGGTCCATATGATCGTCCGCCTACCTATGTTATAAAAAAAGCCAATCACGGGACGAATACACGTTATTATACGAATTGTTTTATTTTAAAATTACTTTTTGTTAAATACTATTGTTTAAATATAAAGAGTTAAATAATTGATTAAACAATGAAACATTCATAATAAAAAAAACATTTTGTGTATTGTTGTCTGATGCCAAATGATCCTTTGGAGTCAACTAGGTGCATTTTAAATAATAAACATGAGATAGTATTGTTTGCTGATGACACTTCCTTATTTATATATAAATATTTATATATTGATTGCCTTGTTGGTTTAGTGGGTACATGTAAGGCCGGAGATACGGTGGTCCTGGTTTCAAATCGCAGGTCGGGCCAATAAAATGTTATTGAGATTTTCGGTCGAAAATTATCAGTAGCAGCCCGGAGTCTGAAGTTGGAGGTGTGTTCACTCCCGTGCATCGGAAAGCACGTATAGCCGTTGGTCTTGCGCCTGAACTCTTTCCGGTCGTGTCAGATTGCCGTCCCATCGGGCTATGAGAGTAAGGGAATAGAGAGTGCACCTGTGTTTGCGCACACACTTGTGCACTATAATATGTTCTGCGCAGTTAGCTAACCTCTCTTGAAATTGGCCGCCGTGGCCGAAAACGGTCTAGAGGACTATGACTATGATATTTATATATAAAATAAAAACACGTTTATCTATATATGAAGAGGTGAACAATGCTCTCTCTGAAATAGTACATTAGTTTAGTGTTAATAATTTACTGTTAAACAGTAAAAAGACAAAATGTATTAAATTCACTACTCCCAACGTGAAATTTGTAAAAACGAATGTACTTTTAAAAAGGGAAGTTTTAGATGCTGTAGAAGCAACATAATTTCTTGGTGTCACCATAGATTCTAAGCTTCAAAGGGGCCCTCGTATTAACAAATTGGCAAATAGACCGAGCTCTACAGATTTCGCGGTAAAAAAATTGAATGTTGACTGATGTAGATACGGCTAGTGTATTTTAGTTATTTTCACAGTACAATGACTTATAGCATTCTACTTTGGGGTAATGCAGTCGATATTAATAGGATTTTTGTAATGCAAAAGAGAGCTATTCGTGCAATTTATAACCTGGGCCCAAAAGATTCACGATTAAGATGTAAATTTAAATAATGACTATCGCTACTCAATATATCTTTGATAATGTTATGTATGTACGCAAAAACATAAAAGATTTTCCCAGAAATTGTGACGTACATACTGTTAACACCAGGAACAAGTTCAAACTTACAACCACTATTACCATACAATACACAGGGTTATATACGCTTTTACAACTGGATCCCAGAAAACGTTCAAAAATATTCAATTGTCGAATTTAAAAGAATCGTTAAGTAAACCTTGTGTGCTAAGGGATATTACACAACCATTGATTTCTTAGATGACTGCACAACTATGGGAATGAAACTTTCGCTTCCAGGCTATTTCAAATAAAAAAATATATTTTTCTGTTATTCTATAAATTGCCTTTGTTGTAAAGATGAGATATAAAAAAAAACCGATGAGTTTCTTTCGCCGGTTCTTCTCAGGTCTGAGGTGTTTATTTCCGAACCGGTGGTAGATTTATGTCAATCAATACGTAAGTACAACGCTTGTATATTGAATAAAGATTTGTGACCTTGATTTTTGACTTTGTTGTTACTCATACTCATTTTAAATAAATATTAAATTCTTACATTGTTAATTCTTAGTCGCAGATCTAAAATATATAATGGTAATGTATAGTATATTACTTAATTAAAACTATCCAATTATAATTTTTTTGTATAGTGTTATAAATTGATTATAATTTTAATAGAAGTAATAAAAACGCTAAAATACCTATGTCCATAAAAAGTCGTATATTATAGTATCTTTAAATGTATCTATGCCATCTATCTGACGCTGTTAAAACTGTTCGTAATACAAAGTCGTACCGAGAGGTGTCGTCCGTAGTTATAACTTGATTTGTGCATTTTTCATGCATTGACATAATATTTTAAAATATATTTAGTGCACATAATAATAATTTATATTACGTTATCAGTCACTAGGAATTTAACATATCTTATAAGTTATATTAATAGCTTACTTTTTTATTATACCTCATATTATATGTATAAATTTAATTTAAAAATAATCATATTTAAGTATTTTTTTATTTATAGATCGCTTGATTTTGAAAAGAGAGTTACAAAATATGTACAGGAAGTCTATGAGAAATACGCAATACCCGACCATAAAAAAAACAATTATTTTTTACCGTACCAATGTAAGAACCATATTTAATTATTATTACTGAAGATTATGTTAGAAAATATTAAAGAAATTTCATATGCGCCTCGTTATTTTCCACTACATGGCTCGCTTAATCTTCGCACGAGCTTCACAAGGCCAACCAGAAAACTAGGGACACTAGTGGAATAACTATTTCCGACACGTTCCTGTTACATGTATCCGTGGGAAGGCATTAAAATTCACAAAGGCTCTGAATACTGTGAATCTGTGAGGTTTCATCGTGAATTTCTGCAACAAACTCTATTCGTAGTAGCTTAATATTGTCCGTACTATATAAATACCTGTTGATTTAAACGGAATACTGGAAATCTAAATACATCATAATATATATTTTTTTCTATATTTATTAAGTAGTATTCGTATGTAAATATTTGTATGAAAGCTTATGGCTGCACTATCTATCCAGTTTATATTTTTGAAATCTCCATCATATTGGGTTGTCTGAAAGAGACGGCTTAATCAATTTCCATATTAAATGATTGTGCTGTACAATAAAGTATATTCAATTAGTATATTTTATACCTACCTATTATTATTTTTCTATACTTTGATTGATTATGATAATATAAATTTAAGGTAAAAGTGAGAAGGACATAACTGTAAAATAAACAAATGTATGTAAATTCAGATTAAAAGTTACACTAGCATTTACTCACACACGTGTCTTTTAAGCTAATAAGTTTTATGTGTATAACATAATAATTTAAAAATAAATAATAAAATAATAATTAATTTATTAACTATAATTCGTCATGTTTCTTTGTATCCTGAACTAATCCATCGACAGCTAGCTTAGAATACTTTTCTAAGAAATTGTCCCAAAACTTCTCTCTGTCACCCAATGGATTCACTTTCATCTTTAAGGTCTTCGTAATATGAAGATAATTAGTGTCATTACTCTCTTTATTTATTGGCAGCCATTTAACATTTTTCAGAACGTCATCTTCGTCCAATGGAGTAGGATCCCTGAGAAGGAAACATATTCACATTTTATTATTTTATTCTATGTAAGCACTCAGCTCTATTAGAAACACAAAATGATTATTGTAAGAGACAAGTTAAAGTCAATTTATATATTTTTGTGTGTGTTATATTTTATAATATTAGTAAAAAAATATGTTTAATTTGAATAATATTGCAAAATACCTTGTTTTAGCGAAGTTGGCCCATAATCGGATCATTTTTTTCAAAACTTTTATTTCCGGTTGTTCGCTCACTAGATTTAAGAGATTTTTGTAAGTTTTTTTGATTCGACTACACAAATGCAAGTAACATAATTCATCTGTAACGGTGGCTCCCCAAGGCTGCAAGCCATATCTAGTGTATTTCGATATATATTCACTGTTTTCATTCAACCGTCCCCTAAAGTCAAACATGTAGTAATATATTGGTGATTGCGTTTTCCCGGAAAGTTTTTTAGCTGCTAAATTGAGAGCATAATTTTGTAACATGTCGCCAACGTATACTGTGTATTCTAATATATTACCATAGTAAAAGAAGCCCTCTTCAAAGTAAAATTTTAATATTTCCTTTATTGCTTCTTTATATGCTTCGCTTTTTTTATTAAATGTGTAGTCTGTTCTTATAGGAAATAAAAACAGAAAATCATGCTCTAATTCTGTTATCAAATTGGGTTCATGTATGTAATGCGAAGCTAAGTCTAGTCCTTCTCTTGAATTCATACCAATCAAAATAGGGACATCGTTTGCAATTTTGCCATTATCTGGTAATTTGGTAAGAATTGCATCTGGATTATCATTTTCTATTACAGGAGAGAAAGTAAATATATTCTGTAATAAGTCTTCATCTGAATGATGTACTACATTGCTTTCCTTACTATACATAAGTTCAACATCGATATTTTGCAGTCCTTTAAGTAATGTTTCGCTATCGCTTGCTGTAATGTTTAATTCTTTACCAAGAGCAAAGGCACGTTCACGAGATTGCTCACTGAAAAATAAAGGCTCTAAGGCCGTTCCACTTTGCATTATAACACCACTAAAAAGTTTCTTGGCTTTTGGTGAATGAAGTAGAATATCTGCAATGACTGCTCCGCCTCTGTTGCCCATCACTGTCACACTATTTGGGTCACCTCCAAATTTATTTATATTATCTTGAACCCAATTTAAACCCATGATATAATCTCTTAATCCTATATTCCCCGGTATTACATCATCTTCTGTTGTTAAGTAACCTAGTAATCCAAGTCGATGGCTAATAGTAACAATAACTATATTTTCTTCTATGAGAAAATCAGGGGAATAAGTCTCTGTCCCGTTAAAGCTTGCTCCGAAATTGTCGTTATAATCAAAGACTATAACAGGCGCTGATCCTTCTATATTCGGTGTGAAAACGCTGATATAAAGACAGTCTTCTGAGCCGGACATGCCAAACTGTTCACCCATTCGCATTCTAGAGCTGTATTGAAAGCATGTTGGCTTGTTGGTATGGGCTTCATATATATTCTCCCATCCATGATGAGGCACAGGAGGCTACAACATGTAAAACAACAATTTACAACCAATGTATTGTACTTTCTTGGTTATCGAATCCTTAAGTTAGTTAATTCATTTTGTAATTCAAATTATTTATTATGTTTTTAAAATAACCTACCTTGAATCTCAATTCTCCAATAGGCGGCTCAGCATAAGGAATGCCCTTAAATGAATAAAACTTTTGCTCTTTATTAAATGTAAATTCTTCCTTGCCTGATAAATCACCTTGTTTCAATTTCACTTCAACTGTTTCAAAATCATCACATACACATAAATTTACTACAATCGCAAAAATAAAATAGAATAGTTTATGTTTCTTCATATTGATATACAAACGTAACCGTAAATGTCAGTAAAGTGACAATATATGTACAGTAGAAATATTTGTACAGTAGATTATAGTTTGAGTGTAAGATAAGTAAAACGGTATTCATTAAGTCTTTATCAATCGATGTTGATAACGTTAACACCTAACTTGGCTTAATCTTCCTAAGCTTGACTGTATTCATTATCACCATGGAATTTAAATTAAAAAAAAAAACGTAATTATTATTGTTAAAATGCCTTTTATTTGATGTTAGCTTCCACCGGCGGTTTCATCAGCGTGGGGGGTTAGGTGTTATTAAATCTATTTGTAAAGGGAGGATACTTTCCTATTCCGAATTTAAATTTCGCCCAGCCCTTGTTGCGTGAAGTAACACATTCAAACACATCCAAACTTCCAAAAAAGGAAACGATAACTATATTGATGTTAATTGTTAAAAAGTACTTATGTAAACAGATTTTATATCACAAATATATTTTTATATCGGATTAGGAGTTCCTGAGATTATCGCGATAAACTTTGCAATATTTTCAGCGTTATAATACCAAAAATGGACTTATTTAAATGTATAAAGACAAAAAAACAGATGAGCTGACGTTTGAGAGGTAGAGGGCACGTGATCAGTACCCTATATTTGTTTCAATATCCCTGATCAGTTGAGTACTTAAGACGTGAAAGCGTAATCGTGTGCAAACAACAAACAAATAAATAAACTCATATTTATTCGTTGATATGAGAGATCTCGTTGAGAGGTTTATAATAATAAAAATAGTTGATTGATTAATTCTTATTTATTAAAATAATTGTTATGTTAATAACATTTTTGATATATTTTTTTAATAAAGTGTGATATAGTTCTATGTATTTGTAAATGGTAATAATCAATTATAAATAGACTAGCGTTTTGCCCGCGGTTTCACCCGCGTATTTCCCATTCCCGTGGTAATACGGGGACACAATGCCTAGCTTATGTTACTCGCTGATATTGTAGCTTTCCATTGGTGAAAGAATTTTAAAATCGGTTTTGTGATTAAGACGTGAAATCGTTACAAACAAACAAACACATATTCGAATTTATAATATTAGTTAGAGTTATATGAAATGGTAGCTAAATTTTTTTATTATAAATATAAGTTAATAGCAATATTATTACGTGAGTCCCACGTCTATTGTTTCAGAAATAGCATAATGGTTTTAAGTGTCGTTAATGCAAGTCGTATCATATTACTCGTACACTCGTCTGCCTCGTCTCGCTTGGGACAGTACTGGGGTCAATGTTTTATTCTGTATTTTCTTTAAGTAGTTTATCATATAAAATAAAATTGTCCTTTAGAGGTTATAATAAAATGACTTTGCAATTTCTCCCAAGGGCGTAACTTCCTCTCCGGAGGCAAATTAACCATTTTGGCAAATAATGTCTGAAAAATAGTTGAGTCCATGTTAGGTTTTGTTAACTCTTATACATCGTCGCATCCGGCAAAGTGCTGCATGGTGATGTCTGGCCTATTAAATTAAATCAGTACAATTAAGTGTTTTTGAAAAGCTAGAGATCATGGTAATTGTCGCTGGTCAGAATGTGTTACATATTTATTAGAAACAAGTAGCGTGTATCATAGATCTGGAGTTGCCTTGTTAAATTCTTGGATTCTAAGTCTCTCACCCGTACAATAAACTCGACTTTAGATGTGCTTCGAAAATACTTTGTATGCCATATGGGCGAAGGTTGCAAACGATATGAGTAACCATTTCTTTGGAGATCAAGGGTGATAAAATTGTCTTCATAGGTTTCTCGAATTTCGTGAAGCACGCTACATAAGGTCATTTTAGATTCTGTTTACCTAGACTCTAGTGTCTATCATGATGTGTCTATCATGTTCTCAAGTGGGCTAGTTATTCAAAATAATTATAATATGGTTATTTTTTGAAAATAGTGAGTACACTGATGGTATGAGCTATACTTAGTATAAGTATCAATATAAAAGTGATTATATTTTTTTTGTTATTATAGGGTTTTCCAATAGGGACGCTTGAACTTTGACAGCTGATTGCGGCCATGTTGTTTGAGTGACAGCTGTCAAATGCAGTGTGTTATATTCATTCCGTCCTCCCAAACCACCATAGCAGGTAACAGTGTCGAGCAGCACGTGCAAATCATAAAATTGTTTTATGAAAATGGGTCTTCAGTTCGAGCAACGTTCCGCGCACTTCGCCCGTTTTACGGTCGCGATGATCGTCCTGCCGAGTCGACTATCCGTCGATTGGTGGACAAATTCGAGTCAACCGGGTCAGTTAACAATCAGCCGGTTCCCGTGCGTCAACGTAACGCGAGATCTGCCGAGAATATCGCCGCTGTGCGCGACAGTGTCTTCGAAAACCCGCGGCAGTCAATTCCGCGTCGCGCACAGGAACTCGGCCTTTCGCAGACGACAACTTGGCGAATTTTGCGTTGTGACTTGAGCCTGCACCCGTACAAGATCCAGCTGACCCAACAGCTCAAGGTTAATGACCATAGACAGCGCCGTGTGTTCGCTGACTGGGCATTAGAGCAGTTGGAAGTTGACGCCGATTTTGGCAAAAAAATCATCTTCAGCGACGAGGCGCATTTTTGGATGAATGGCTATGTCAACAAGCAAAATTGCCGTATTTGGGACGAGACCAATCCACACGAGGTTCACCAAGTGGCAATGCACCCGCAGAAAGTGACTGTTTGGTGCGGATTTTGGGCCGGAGGCGTGATTGGTCCGTATTTTTTCGAAAACGATAATGGTGTGGCCGTCACCGTCAATGGTGAGGGATACCGGTCGATGATAACCAACTTCTTTTGGCCTGAAATCGAGAATATGGATCTGGACAACATGTGGTTTCAACAGGACGGCGCTACGTGCCACACAGCACACGCTACGATGGAAGTTCTGCACGAGCAATTTCTGGACATGGTCATCTCGCGCGGAGGCGACGTGAACTGGCCACCGAGATCGTGCGATTTGACCCCGCTGGACTTTTTCTTGTGGGGTTTTCTTAAGTCGCAGGTCTATGCCAACAAGCCGCAAACCACCGATGCCCTCAAAGTCAACATACGCCACGCCATCGATCAAATACAGCCCGATTTGTGCGCCAGAGTCATCGAAAATTGGACCTTTCGTGTGCGCGCCACCAACCGAAGCCGTGGCGGTCATTTGAATGATGTCATATTCCATACATAATGGGGTCGATAGACCTTCCAAATAAAAAAAAAAATTCGCAAATATCTCTCCTACATGTATTTTTTTTGCATTTCAAAGATCAAGCGCCCTTAATGGAAAACCCTATATATATATTGTATAAACCAATTATTGAAATATAAATATGATGCACGTTTTCCGTATTTTTTTTTTTTTTCGCTGGTACATCTCCTTGACTCGTTTCCCCCACATAAAGTGGGGGGGTATGTGGGGCTCACCGGCACTGAAGGCGCCGGAATACCCACTAAAAAACCAGCGGTATCCTCTCCGTCTGGTCGGGGGGCGCCACGGGATCGCTTGCGCATGCTACCGTGACGCCCCGACGGTCAGCCCGCCTATGCGGGCCTCCATTTCTAAGGGGGTTCCCGGATACAGGGAGCCCCCTTAACCCCGGCGGCTATTAAGGCGGGGGGAGAAGGTGCGCATAGCGTCTACGCCTCCTCCCCGGTCTTCTTTGACGGATTGAATCAGCGGAGGCATTTTCCTCGCGCTGCCGCTCCGCGGCCTCCTTCTGCGACATGACACTCTCGCAGAAGGAGACCATTTCCAACCAACATCTCTCGCTACCGAGCATGGCGTTAATAACGCTCGGCAGCGAGAGATCTCCGCCGACTATCGCCGCCAGGGAATGCCTCTGAGGTCCCCACGCAGCACACTCCGTCAGGGTGTGGTGCGCCGTGTCCAGTGACGCACCACACTCGTGGCAGGAGGGTGATACCTCCCGCCTCGCTATCCCGTGCAGGTACTTACCGAAGCACCCAAGTCCGGTAAGTACCTGCGTCAACCTGAACGAGAGCGTGCCTCGTTTTCTGTTGACCCAGCGACTCAAGTGGAGTCGTTTTCTGTATGTAAAAAGTGTAATATTTGAAAAAGGACTAACACCGAAATTAAAATAGACAAAACAGTATAGATGAAAAAAAAATAGGAAAGGAAAATGTATAAATTTATAATATTATATAAAAAGCCGAGATGGCCCAGTGGTGAACGCGTGAATCTTAACCGATAATCGTGTGTTCAAACCCGGGCAAGCACCACTGAATTTCATGTGCTTAATTTGTGATTATAATTCATCTCGTGCTTGACGGTGAAGGAAAACTTCGTAAGGAAACCTGCATGTGTCAAATTTCACTGAAATTCTTACACATGTGTATTCCAACAACCCGCAT
This sequence comes from Nymphalis polychloros, assembly GCA_905220585.2. Lineage (NCBI taxonomy): Eukaryota > Metazoa > Arthropoda > Insecta > Lepidoptera > Nymphalidae > Nymphalis > Nymphalis polychloros. The sequence goes on along the minus strand of HG992258.1, from coordinate 9,070,030 downwards.
TGGAGCAGCGTGGTGGTATAAGCTGCAAACCTTCTCCTCAAAAGAGAAGAAGAGGGAAAGAGAAGAAGGGCCCAGCAGTGGGACATTCACAGGCTGTTACTGTACTGATACTGTAATATAAAAAATATAAGTTATTATGTATTGATGATAAAAACAAACTTTACCGTATTACATGGTTCCCCCCCGTGGTTTTGTCCGTATGTGACGGGACAGGAGAAAGCTGTTAGGTACCTTATGTATTTTTTTTTACTCCGTGCACCGTGCATGCAAAATAATTCATGCATGTTCGGTTGAGTAGTTTAGACGCGTACGTGTAACAAACAAATGAATAAATCCCCTTTTCTATTTATAATATTATTTGTGATTTCAGTTACTGTGTTATTACAATAAAATTGTTTACCATGACCTTAGAGAAGCGGTGGACGACAATAGTAATCAAATTAAAAACAGTTTTTAAAAACATTGATTCACCACTCAATTCAAGTATACCTTTAACATCAATTAAAACCATTAAATAAATCATTACGTGTTAATAAACTAGCACTTCGCCCACGACTTCGCGAAAATTTAATAACTACCTATTTAACGTAAATTAGTAGGTATTTGTTAATAGAATAAACGAATACTAACGAAAAATAAATGTTAATTGAACAAACTGTAATTGTCCTACAGTTACAGTTTGTTCAAAACGTATATTTTTTCTTATTTAGAGCATTTTTATACCCTAACTCATAACTAAACCAAAAGTCCGATCCGAATAATATAAAGTGGAATTTACATAATCAACATTAATTATCAAACCATTTAAATGGATAAGATTAATATCATGATACCAATATAATTATTATTCGGTTCCATCCGTATTTGAACTTTATAATTTGAACAAAAACTGTGGCTTAAGGGTCTTCTTTGACGTTCCGCCGCACGAAGTTTTACGTTTTTAGCGCTACTGTCGCAACTATCGAGGCTCGGGCACGGCACGCACACATATACATATGCAGAGTGGGGTCGTCGCACTTTTTTTTCCTAAACTAAATTTTAACTTTATTGTCACTGATTTTGAATCTATAGCGTTGAGGTGAGTAGTTTGGTATAAATAAACTTCTTGATGTCGTAATGTGGAATAATAAAAAAAAATTGACGAAAGACGAATGTGGAATGCTTTATTAAAAAATGGAACAAGTATATATACAAAAAGTGAAATAAAAATAGATCAATAGGAATACAAGAAAAACATGATATAAACATTATTGAAACAAACATTTTATGCTAAAATAATAAAAACAATATTATTATTACTGTAAAAATAAATGTTTTATTTTTTTAATTACTCAATATAAAAAAATATATGAATAAATACATAAAATAATTAAACTTCTAAAGAAAAATATATAATTCCTGAATCAAAATATATATTTTACAACATTTATTCTACTATGAAATTCACTTTCTCTCTTTCTAACCAATTGGAATAAAGCGGAATAAAAAGGATAGCGGGAATTTTGCAGTTCGACTTTCGGTTTCTTGGTTCTGCTACGGAAATCTATTACACAATAATCGACCTTACTGATGAAGTACCTAAAGACTATATTTGCCTGAGCACGTTAGCTAATAAAATAAAAGGATAGCTAAGTTCTCAGGCGATTTGATGAGGCTAGGCATTACCGAATTCAGATATCTAAAATCGGATTTTGAAATCGATTTGTAAGTCTGAAATCGGATAAATATCAATTTGCAAAACCAATGATGACGATGAGGCATGAAAACGTTTCGTATATCCTCACTAGATAGCGCTTTGACGTAACAAAAAACTAAAAGAAACATTTTATGCTCAAATAATAAGAACAATATTATTATTACTGTAATAATAAATGTTTTATTTCTTTAATTACTCAATATAAAAAAAATATGTGAATAAATACATAAAATAATTAAACTTCTAAAGAAAAATGTTATAAAAATGTATAATCCCTGAATCGCGGTATTGAAGTTTTTAACGCAGCTTATTATATATACAAGCATGGCGGTCTACCAATTGGAAGTGTGTTCTTTAGTGTGATGCCACTACTGTTCTTAGATAACAATTACAAGGATTATGTACTTCGTTCTTCGCATTTCCACTTGAGTACTATATTTCCCGTTGAGTTGAGAGTCAGAAATTTACTGACTAATGAGGCTTTGTTAGGTGGGCCATCACGCGTGTTTCGTTTTATGCATAAATGGGATTTGGTCATTTTTATTATTTAGTGTTCAAAACACTATTTATAAATACTTTGTTTAGTTTTACGTTATCAATGAAAATAAGAATAATTTGAATTTTTACGACAGTAAATTTATTGCCTCAGTTGTTATTTTACTGACCAATATAACTAGGAAATGGACGAAATAAGTAATTATATACATAAATATTTCAAAAAAATATATTTATTTATAAAAAAATTGCAATGTATCATTATATATGAGTGTGTTATAATTATGTAACTATATAGTTAGAATTTCAATTCGAGTTATTTTTTGTGTTTTTATCAAACTACAAAATATACAAAATATTATCAGTAAAAATATCGTATCAAATGATAAAACACTAAAAATACCAAAAAAAAAAACAGAATACATAAGCCGGTGCGCGTCCTAAAATTTATGATGAACAGTCTCGGTGACAACTAAAACGTTCAAATACATACTAAATACGCTATTTACGCACACATTGATTTTGTGTAAGTACACGGTTCGATCGCGATCTATCAATGCGGCGCAAACCGACGTGCTCTCACTTCGGAGGCGCGTGGCCGACTGGTCTGCGAGGGTTATCGGCGGCTCGCATAAGAAAACGCGTACAATTTCATTGTAATTTATTATAACAAAAAATAAGAAAATGTTTATTAAAAAATGAAGACTCCAGACGTTTCTTTATAGTTTTAACTTTATTATTTGATAAAATTCATTTCTAAATTCTCGACGATTACGATAATTTCGTCTCAATAAGGAAGTGCGATTTTACACGTTTTAGTGATTTTTCTGATTTTTTTTACACTTATCCATAAACATTATCTTAAATTCGAATGCTCTACACGTAAGTTAAATTCATTGGCTAACTGTGTGAATAATTTCAAGGTTGTGGAGCATCGCTTTCTATATAATTCTATCGAAATCCCGACCTTCGAATTTCCACAAACGTCAAAGAAGACCCTTAACTATAATAGTTAGGTTATACACCATCGCGGACTTTTTTTCTGAGCAATCATGAGTACTATTAATATATAGAACACTATTTTATATATCGCCAATAGTTTTCGCAAGGCACACAAAATAATGACTTTTATAGGCAATATTTTGATACCTTGGGTTACATTGTTCCATATTAGGTAGGGAACTCTAATTTAAAAAAAAACATATATATAGCCTATGTTAAATCGTAACAAACAAACAAACAAAAAATGAAATATTTCCTCTCTATAATATTAGTATAGATAACGTTAAGTTTTTTACGTTTCACTAGATTTAATAATAATGAGTTCGATATCTTATGGGTTTTCTGTTACGGTATCAATAAACCACGATTAGGTACTTATGTAATTTTATTCATTTTTACACATTTAATAAAATGTTATTTTTTAATTATAATTCATCTTTAACATCTTTAACAACGCCGTCTTTTGCCATTTTTTCATACTTCTCCACAAATTCATCCCAGAATTTAATTTTATCGTCGTATAATTTTGTAACCATTTTTAATTCATCGGAAATGACCAAACAGTCCCTGTTCTCCTTCGTAGCTTGTTTCCAAGTGAAGTCACTTCCTAGAGGGGTTGGATTGCTGAAAATATTTACAAAAAAAAAAAAATATATCATAAAAAAATTATGTATATTTTATCAATTGATCTTGGATTAATTTAATCTAGACAATATACATCATAGGCGAAAATAATTTGATGTATAATACAAGAATTGTATAAGGTTATTTTATAAGTGTCTTACCCAGTCTTAGCAAAATCGGTAAACATTTTGACCATATTTCTTAACACTTTTATTTCTTCTGAATCTTCGCTTTCCAATAACATCTTATACTGTTTCCTCCATTTATTGCATACAAATAAATAGCATAGGTCGTCGCCTGTTGCTGCTCCCCATGTACCATCAAAGTTTGTCGCATCTTCCAAAATGTTTTTCTTTCTAAAGTTCAGTTCTCCGCTGTAGTCAAACATGTAGTAGTAAATGGGCGTACTCGATGTATTTGTATAAGTTCGCACAGTATAATCAATATGATACAAATCCATGATATCTCCTATATAAGTTAAATATTCTCCTGGCTTACTAATTTTTATATATCCTTCATCAAAATAAAAATCTTTGATTTCTTGTACAGCCTGATTGTACACATTATCATGAATCTGAAAATGATAACCGACCCTCTTCGGGAACAAAACAAGAAAATCTCGGTCAGCAAATGTTAGATATTGAGGACCATGAAGATAACGTAAGTTTATTTCAATTGATTGTCTGGAGTTAAATCCAATCATCACAGGCACCGATAATTCTATGGGATTTTTTTCTGGGACTTTAGTAATAATAGCATCATCATGCTCAATTTCAGCAATGGGACCAAATGGTATTATACCTCTCTGAATGGCTCTTGCTTCGTCAGCATGTATAACATAAAATTCAGAATCTGCAATTTTAGAGGCTGGTACTTGCGCTAGACGTTCAATGAAAGATGCGCTTGTGGTTGCTTTATCTTCGAGTGTTTCGGTTAAAGATATTGCGCGTTTCTTAGGGTTTTCATCAAAATATAGTGGGTTAAACGACGTTTCACCTTGCATAATTGCCGCACTGAATAAACCTTTAGCTTTTGGTGAGTGTAGTAATATATCTACTATTGCTGCACCACCACCATTACCCATAAGAGTTACTTTTAGAGGATCTCCGGCAAAATTACTAATATTGTCTTTTATCCACCTTAAAGCCAATATAACATCTCTTATACCGTTGTTACCTGGAAGTAGTTCATCTTGAAATGACACGAATCCTAATGCACCCAATCTATGATTTATAGTTACCAAAATAACATCTTCGTTCATAAAAAAATCAGGACCATATTCTTTTGTTGCATTATAAGAAACTTTGAAGTGTTCATTATATAGAAAAACAATTACAGGTAGTTTTGAATTGTTGTTATCTGGTAGGCTTGGTGTATGTATAGTTAAATGTAAGCAATCCTCTGTTCCACAAAATCCATATGTTTTAATATTTCTAATGGGTAAATTATATTGAGTACAATGTTTTTTCTCTTTTCTCGCTTCTAAAACATCATCCCAACCTGCATGAGGGACAGGTGCCTAGAATAAACATATATGTATAACGTTTTTAGTGAAACACACAGTATGAGTTCTAAAATAAAATAAATAAATATATTGGTTTTAATAGTAAAAAAATATGTATCTGTTCGAAGATTTAAACTAATTAAAATTTTAAATGTCTCTGAAAAAAATAAAATAATCGAATAACTTTATATAATTATTAAGTCCATGTATATTTTAAATGCTTCATAATATCCTTTGAAAATAAATAGTAGATGGATAAAACATTTCTTGACCCCGCAATAACTAATAAATTAAAATGATTTTAAAGATTCGTTAATATTAAAAATAACTGATTTTTACCTTAAAGCGTAGATCACCAATTGGCGGTTGAGCATAAGGTATACTCAAAAAAGAATAATATTTCTTATCAGGAATTACTGACTGCACTTCTTTTCCTCGTATTTTACCCGATTTTGTATCAACTATCACATCTCCAATAACACTATTTGCAAAATAAATTACTAATATTATAAGTAAACTAGTTTTAGAGGTAGTCATTTTAATATCATTACAAACAGTTTGTTTACAGTGCTCACATATTGGTTTCAAACTGACGTGTCCTAAAGATAATACATACAATCTAAGTGGGCTTTGTTATTATCATTTATTTAGATAATTTAACTTAGTGTTAGTGATAGCGTTCGATGTAATTCTTCGATTAATCCGGAGTTAAACCATTTACTCACTAATCGTGAAATGCTTATCAATGATACTACTACGGTCTATGTGTTGTTAGATTCTTCATTTAAGGAAAAATTACGTTTATGAAGTTGATTTTATTATAATATCCTTACTGAAAAGAGTGGTATCAAAATAGACTAAAGTATTTGATTAACAATTTTAATAAATATAATTTTACATATGAATGAAAATTTAAATGTATAAAACAAATGGCTGGAAGTCAGAATTTTGTTTGTCAGATTTGTGATAATTTCAAAACCACCATATGCATCCCAATGACTTAATGATTTCAATGAACTAAAACAATCATTTTATATATACATAAATACATGTGTCAAGAAATCGTATTACTTTGTGTCCTTAAAGTAAAAAACTTATATTTGTTAATTTATTCTAGGCATAATTTTAATATTGATTTAAAATAGTACAGCCTTTTCTAAAGGATCTGTTTAAATTATCGTTCTTAGGCTATCACATGTATTTAAGGAACTTATTTAAAAATAAATGATAATTGTTAGTAATACATATATACTTTTGTATAAAAAACTACTATTTTTTTATTAATAAAAACTAAATAAACATTCATGAAAAAAAAATAGGTGATATTCCTTAGTTTTTAATTAATATATTATTTCTTATATATTTTTAAATGAACGGAACTTAAACTTTAAAGTAAAAATAATCGACAAATAATGATTACGGTAAAATATATTTATTTTGGAAATAAAACGTTTACTTTATAATTCATCCTTTTTATTTCCTTTTTCAGATATCACACCTTCATGAGCTCTCTTTTCCCATTTGTTAATAAAGTTATCCCAGAACGTAAACTTTCTTTCCCATAAATCCTTTTTCACTTGAAACTTCTTGCCAATGAGTAAGTATTCTTTTGTTTTCAAATTATAAGGAGTCCACTCAATATCGTTCAATGGATTATTGTTCTCAGGAGTTGGATTTCTGGAAACGGTTTAAAAATTCATAGTTCAATATAAATAAAATTAAAATATAGATCTAGTCTATATAATTGTATAGATTTACAGATTACAAATAAATTTATGTGAAACTAATTTCATTTTGATCCTTCATTTTAAAATACATTAAGTTTTTTAATTATTTTTTTATTTAAACATAAAAAGTTAAATAATTTAAGTTTCGAATTTGAAGATGATTAAAGCGGTATAAACATATAACATAATTTCCCGAACGTCACATTAATTAAAAAGTTTTTGCTGCGGTACAGTATTATGTTACATAAATTACTAAGACTTGTAATTAATTATTAAATTAAAGATTCATGTTTCCAACTCTACAATTATCGTACACAAGGCTTAATTTTATATTTTACCAATATTATATTTGAATAAATTATTTAAAAATAATATTGTTTAAATTCAAGTTGCCTTATTGTTGAAAAACATACCCATATTTCACAAAGTTCGCCCATAACTTAATCATTTTCTTTTGTACTATCATTTCTTGTGACTCCAACCGTTTATGCTTTGCATATTTATCTTTCAAACTTGGACATCGGAATAAATAACACAGTTCATCTCCTGTCGCCGCCCCCCAAGTACCGTCTTCAACCACTGACATCGCCAATAGATCATTCTTATTATCATTCAAATCGCTGTAAAAGTCAAAGTGATAGTAATAAACTGGACTCAACGATAAATTAGCATACATTTTTGCCGTCATATCCATAGAATAAGAATGTTGATCGCCGAGATATGTCACATATTCTGGAGTACTTTTTACGGTTACCTTTCCTTCCTTAAAATAAAATTTCTTTATATCATCTATGGCGTCATAGTAACTTTCTGAAAGAGGATCGAATCTAAACTTCATTCGCAAGGGCATTAAAAATGGAAAATCTTTTTCTACGAATTTGAGGTAATGTGGTTGTGTGAGGTACTTATAAGAAGCCGCCAATCCTTCTCGAGAGTTGAATCCGATCATAATAGGTATGTTTATGTTTTCGTAAGAATTTTCAGGATATTCCGTTATAAGTCCATCTGCGTCCTTTTCGACGATAGGACCGAACGACATTATACTTCTCTGATTTTCTTTGAAATAATCGGGTGGCGAAGCTCTTAGTTCCACGTTAAATAACTTTGAAGCGGGAATGTCATTCAATTCTTGTAGAACCCCACTACTGCTTGAGCTGGGTATTTCTAATAAATTAGCGAGTTCGAAGGCTCTTTCGCGGGCGTTTTCTTGCAGATATGCAGGATTTAGTGACGTGCCACTTTGAAGTATCGCTGAGTGAAAATATTTTTTCGCTTTAGAACGAATAAGGAAATCAACTGCTACAGCTCCTCCTTGGGCACCCAATAAAGTTAATTTTTCAGGATCACCTCCAAAGTTTATTATATTATTTGATATCCAATCTAACGCTGCTACAATGTCCTTTAATCCTGCATTTCCTGGTAATGTATTGTCTTCAAATGATAAGAATCCAAATACGGCAAGTCGATGACTTATTGTCACAACTACTAAATCCTCTTCTATAAAGAAGTCTGGAGCGTAGTCTTTAGTTTTATTGTATGAGTTTTTAAGTCGTTCACTGTATAAAAATACGACAACCGGTCGTTTATTTTCATCTACGGCTGGGGTAAAAATGTCTAGGTATAAGCAGTCTTCAATACCATATTGACCTAAAGATTGACCTTTGCGAAAGTTAGTGTTGAACTGTACACAAGCTGGTTTTATTTTGGTAGCCTGTAAAACGCCATCCCATGGTTCCATTGTTTGTGGTGCCTGAAAACAAATATAATTATGCACTTAGCAAATAAATATAATGTTCATTGATATTTTTAGTATATAAAGCCTAAGTTGTCGCTTGTTAGTTTATTTGAAATGTGTTTTATGACAATTAAATCCGTTTTGTTAAATATACTTACATATTATTTAAAAAAGAAATAATATTTCAAAAATTTAATGAAAAATAAAACGAAATTCTGAACTTTACTCGTGATACAGTATTTTCATTGGAAAGCTACAAGTTTCATTATTTACTATTGACAGTATAATCATATAAAGTAAAAATAACTTCAAAATGATTCTTTTCACTCTGAATTAAATTAAAAATAGATACTGTACATAGCATGACATCGGGATAGTAGCGATCTCGATTCTCTGGGTGAAAAATGAACCAGCCCTCCAACCACCAGTAGAAGTAATAAGTCCGGGATATATATCACTTAAAAATAAATCGATGAAGACAATCAAACTAAACGTACCTTAAATCTGAGATCTTTGACAGGTGGGGCAGCAAATGGTATTCCCATAAAACCATGGTATTTCTTTTCTTCAAAAAACGACTTGAAATCTCTTCCAGCAACAAGTCCATGTGTTGTTTCTACTTCTACATTAGCCAATACAAACACTGAAATTGATAATAAGACAAAAACAACTATTATTTTATCCATTTTTAATTTCATACATCAAGGTAACATGAATTAAATTTTAATACTGAGCTGTACGTATCGATAGAAACCGCGATAAATATTATCTGTTTTACTAAGTTATAAAGATATTATAAAAAAAAAAGTCTGAGAACAAACTGTTTCGATGGAATGAATAGTTAACTATTTTAAATAATAATAAATTTTATAAATATATAATTTTATAAATTATGTTCGTTTCTTAAATAAATAATTATGATCATAAATAACAAAGCATTTAAATTTATTAAGACTAATATGAGACATAGTTCAATTTCCTATTTGTTTGATCCAATATTATTACAAATTAGCTTATTCTGTTTGATTGTAAAAAAGTTACTGCTGCGTTTAGGACACGACTGGTAATTTCCTTAAAATTAAATCTTACATTAAACCTATATTCCTACTCTGCAGCTTCTCAAATATCAAATGCATTTTATTTTAGTTTATAATAAAACATTACAATCAGTATGGGCTTAACGATTTCTATTTCTATGGCACTTCGCAGGTTTCTATGTTTCAGATTAGTCTATAAAATTATTAAATGAAGTAAACTGAAAACATTATTTATAATTAATAATACTGGCATCTCTTTGTACACGAATCTCGGTGTTTAGTAGTTTATTAAGTTACTCGCGAAGCTCACTCTGGACTACGCAACATAAAACTGTCTATGTGAAAACAGTCCTCAATTAAATCAATGCCGCTCATGGTCAATGACTGGCCATGAGACTTATTGACTGTCATGGTAAAGCACACATTAAAAGGACTAATTTTTATATAATAAAGAACTATATTCTTGGAAATTCGAAAGAATAATCTGATGGATATATGGAATAAGCTGATAGGGGTAGGTTTACATTCTTGGAATGAAATGCACATCACATCCTTCAAAAAATGTATAGGAATTGTGGGTCATGTTAAGGTAAAGCTTCAAGACTACCAAATAAGTGGTCCTGTTCTGTATATTATCCATCTTTTATAATTTGTTTGGGTACATATTCATTTGTATACTTTTTGTTTTGTTTAAAATGTATACACATTTAAAACATTTATACAGAAGACACATCCAGTCCTGATTTTTATATATAAGGTTTTATTTTGTCTTATAAGGCGACAATTTTGGGTGTAATCCAATAACATTCAGAATATATCAATTTAAATGCTACTATAGTAAATAATACTTGAAACAGAGGCATAATATGTAGAGATTTAAAAAAAATATAAAAATCTAATTTATTACTTTAAAAATTATTAAAACAATACAGTAGTAACTTGAAAAAATAAATACGAAAGTATTATAAATTGAATACCTACTAACATTAATGTGGATTGCAACAGTCTTATTTTTAAAACATTTTCATGGTTTAAAATATAGTTTACATGTAATACCAACATGGTCGTGGAATGATGGAAAATCACAGTATTCATCGTTTCGGTTTAAGTAATGCTTGTTGCATACATTTGCTTCGTGCTTGTTTTTATCATATATACCTATTCATCAGTTTCACATAAAACTAGCGAATTAATATTGATTGGAAAAAAACTACATACGTTATTTGAAAATAATTCGTATACAGCTTTTTATGATATTCCATATGCCAAACCACCTATAAAGGAACTAAGATTTAAGGTATTTATTGTTCGTTATATATAAAATCAAATTTGCAGCATCATGAATTTATTATTATCCGTGTGTTTTCAGCCTCCGCAATACATTCCCTTTTTTGAAAACGGCATATATGACTACAGTAGACCCCGCTGCAAACAATGTGCTATTGTTAATATCGAAGACTGTTTGTATCTATCTATATACTCGCCAAACATCGCTAACAAAACGGAACAATATCCAGTTTTAGTGTGGACGAATGAATATTCCAATCTCCATGGGCCTGATTTTTTTATAGACGAAAATGTAATAGTAGTATCTGTGTCGTTTAGGTTTTCTATTTTTGGATTCCTTAATACAGGAGATGATTACGCTGAAGGAAATATGGGAGCTAAGGATATATTAATGGCACTTAAATGGTTGCGTGATAACATAATTCTTTTTAATGGTGATCCAAACAGAGTTACGATAATAGGTTCTGGTTTAGCATCTACACCGGTTGCATCAATGCTAGTCTCAAACGCTGCAGATGATCTGTTCGCGAGAGCTATAATTTTAGACGGCAGCGCACTATCGCCAGCTGATTATAGAGGAAATAATTTGGATGTATCACGTAAATTGTTTTGGAGACTCAATGGTAATTTCGATATTTTTAATCTAAAGAAACTACATAAAATCCTAGATAAAACATCTTCAGCGGAATTGCTAATAACGAGTAGTAATCTATACGATAGTACGGAGGTAAGAGATAACCAAAGATTGATTAATTCTTTTGGTTGTTCGATAGAAAAGTCATCCAAAATGCCATTTATGAATCAATCTCCTCTGGATGCATACAATGGAAAAAATATAAATAATAACGTTGATGTAATATTTGGATATACTACTTTGGCAAATTTGTATAAATTGAAAGGCTTAGCCAAAAATAGAGAACTTCTAGAATATCTTAATTACAATTTTCAATATTTACTTCCATTTGAAGGTGAGCGTAACGAATATGATTCAAAGCTATATAGAGAAATAAAGAAAGAAATATTAGATTTCTATTTTTTAAACGGTACTATTGGAAGACGAAGTTTAAAACGATATGCAAAGTATGTTTCTGATCAACTTATATATCCATTGCTTCGACAAGCTGCATTGCATAACCGATCGTCTCATAGCAATGTTTACTTGTATAGATTTGCTTTCAAAGGATCTTTGAATATTGGATGGCGATCATCGGTGCCGAATTTGAAATGGACGGGAGCAACGTTAGGAGATGAAACGTGTTATCTATTCAGATGTAAATCAGAAATAGATGTCTATAAAAGCCTTAAATGCAATGAAAGACACTTCATTAAGAAAATTGTAAGGCTATTAGCGAACTTTGTAAAACACGGGTAAGAAAGAGTCAATTTATTTATTGATACCTACTCGTAAAATGTTCATATATTTGGGTGTTTTATGTAATTTCATTTTGGTAAAACCCTTAACTCTTTAAAGTTTTATTTACATCGTTTGTATCGTGTGCGTCTTTATTTATATTTTTAATAACCCTCTATATAGATATAGGGTAAATTAAAGCCGTTGTTTTTTTTAAATTAACTAATATTTTTTTTTAAATAAATAGTTTATTATTTGTAGAAACCCCACTCCAAACCTGAGTGACAATGTTTTGGATACTTTGCAATGGATGCCATTAGAGAGAAATGAAAATTTGCAAGCGATGAACTTTGGTCGACATTTAAAAATGATTGACGTGCCTGAGGAGAAGAGGATTTTTTTTTGGGATCGATTAATGAAAGAGTATTTCCACGATTTCTGATGACCGCACGCGCAGCGCATACCGTCTGCGACATTGCGCCAACGCCGAGGTATATTATAATCAAGTACACTTTAGGACGTTAGTCTCACTGGGGGCCTTATGAGGCCGTTTCAGAACGTGGCTCATCGACTGCATCTTCTAAGTTACTACATTCTATTCATCAATTTTCGATCTTCCTTTTGCTCTATTATTATGTTTTTAATAATATCATATATTTATTCAGATACGAAATTAGCAAGTATTCTGTATGATAAACTGTTATTTGTGCTCTATTTAGTTATATTAAAAAGATTGATTAAATTAGTTCATCATTGAGCACTTCGCCTCCTCACATGTTACTTAAAAGCGGTTTACGTGGGTTTAAAGCGTGTTTTCCGTTCGATTTTACATTGAGCAGGGTTCAGCCAGACTAATTCAATTGTCTTTGGAACGGCAACGTTAATATCCGAACGTCACATGAAACCGTTTAAGTAACGTCGACATTTATGAGTATTAGCAACGGGATTATGTATGGAAATTTCAATTTGATAAAAGAGCGTCAATTATTTTTCAAATTATTTACTTTTATTATTGTTTTAAACATTTTCATCATAAATCGCGTTTTTGCTTAATCCGAAATAGGTCGTGATTTATAAAGGTTAGTTTTGGGATGCTTATAAATGTTAGATAAATAATAACGTTAATAAATAATTGAACTTACTACAGCTATATTACACTTAATGAGTATTACAACAAAGGGTATTATACATAATATATTATTATATGTTAAAATAAGATATAATATGATCATAAGCCACCTTCATATATACAGCGTGTAACAAAATTCGTGTGGGTTCTATATATGTAATAATTTTTAAAATACTAAGCAAAAAATTTATCCCGGAAAGTTTTTTATGAATATTTTAATATATATATGAATATTTATAAATATTTATCCTGTATAAATGTAAATACTAAGTATGAAAGCATTCAACGGATTTATTAATATTTGTCAAGTCACAAGTGTATTGTGACACGTAACCACATTGAGATGCGGAACCACAAACTGCCAACAAATAGGTATTTGTGGCGCTGCGAATGATTGCATCCGTTAGTCATGGTGTCATCGAGAAGCGGAAAACAATGAAATTTCCATGAATATAAAAACTGTATTTCAGCCATGTTTATATGTGAAATACTTTTTGAAATTATTTATTGTTGCTTTGTATATAATGTTAGACTATCATTTATTATAATAAAAATTATAAATATGTTGTCAAAAGTAACCACTCACGTGTTTGATATTATTTTGATTTACCCTTTATTATCCACTAATTAATGAAATTAAATTAAAATTTAAAAAATGTCTGAAATACCTTCCATTTGCAGCATTAATGACTGGGTCTCGTGTTATAAAATTTTGCACATTTTGAGTTACTTATGTACAGTAAGCACGGAGAAAATATTGCCTTGTTCCGTGTGAAAAATTAGAAATTTTAGAGTAAGAACAAGCAGGCACAAGAGACCTAAAAAGAAATAAGATATAGAACTGTAGCAAATGAAAAACAATTAAGTAAGTTAAAAATCTATATAAGTTGTTTATTTAAATAAATAGTTATCATTAACATAATAATCATTACTCAGCAATCCCTTGTACTACTTCGACACAAACCATCAAATATTCGATTAATTTTCGAGTTAACGACATCAATCAGCTAATGGATGTTTTATACCGCGATCGGTGGTGTACGGTGGGCAACATAGATTAGTAATTAATGAAAAATTTTTGAAGCAAATCGGCAATATCGTAATGACAATACTAATATTGGTGTAAGCTGAGATGGCCCAGTGGTAAGAACGCGTGACTCTTAACCGACGATCGTTGGTTGCACCACTGAATTTTATGCGCTTAATTAGTGATTATAATCCATCTCGTGCTTGACGGTGACGGTCACCTATAAATATGTGAGAAAATTTTGTGATTCGTCATTGGATACTTATTTTAAGGCTAAACGATTTGTGTGTTTTGATTCGTTATGTTAGAATTGATGGAGTAGTATACTTTTACGAACCAGGAAATTAAATTAATGGACTAACTGTAATTAGTACAAAGTACTAAACGACGTATTGTGCGGTCTAAGTGGGTTTATGAGAGGTATGTTAAATTGAAATCGCAGTTGGGTGGGTCTTAGGTTTTATTTGATACCTAAACTATTTGTTTTAGGTTAAAATATCTCATAATGTAAGCATAATGGAACTAGTCAGGACACCTGGCTCAGAAACAAGCCCGATATTTGTAATCCTGAAATTAGATTGGGATCTTCCTGAAAATAAAAAAATAACCAGGCATCAAACTACCAAATTCAGTTAAAGTAATAGACTCATACAATAATTTATCATTATCCGACGTAATGAAGGTAAATGTAGGTATTCGTATGTCAATCATAAATCAAATTGAAGGTGATATCGGTGATAATGTTGATTACAGGCGAAAATGAAATGAGAAAACTTTGATGATTCAGCTCATTTAATTAACCATTAATCATAATTTATTTAAGCGATGAATAAAATTGACAGCGAGACGTTATTAATTACAATATGCGGCTTACGTTAACACGTTTTATTTTAATAAGAAAAAACATGAATACGATTATATGCATGCGATCTGCAAATATTATAATAAAATGTTGATTCATATATAGTATGAAACTCTATTTACTTTATTTTACCTATTTTATTTACATTCATTCTGAGAAATCGTAATAATATGAACTTTTTGCACTGAATTTTAAATGTATATATTAGACTAAATATTTCAACAATCAATAACTTAGATCCTTTACTTTTCCAAAAATAGTTATTCAATTATGTACTAGATAGTAATTAATACAATTATTTTTCATTATAGATGTATCATAAGAGAAAGAATGCGTAAGAAAATACTCAATATATTATTATATTTTATATTATTTTTGTGGAGTCTTTTATCACTGATTATGTTTCAAATAGATTCCGTGTTCAATACTTGCAAGTAAAATATTGGCGTCTATCGATGCACACCAGATTTATAATAAAAGAACGGATAAGTGCTATCGGGATGACCTAATTCGATATATCGCTATACGAGAAAACCATGCATTCCATAATGCATTACTGACAAACCGATCGTTGCTCTCTATATAGATTTTTTCGCACTTAATTTCCAAATAAGATTTAATTCAAGAAGATAGACCTGTTTCCGTGATAAATTAACTTTCGACATCTTCAAAGCTGCCGATAATCTTTTGAAGTTTGATTTTCCTACGTCTGTCTTGAATAGCGATCAAGATATCAAGCGTAATGAAGGTTCGATAAAATTCAATTAGAAAAAGCAAAACATAAATGTATCTTATAATAATTATATGAGATATTCTTGAATACATATCGGAAACGACTCTAACGATTTGGTTCAAATTTTGTATTTGAGCCTAAGTTTTGTAAGTTTCCTTTTCTAAGTTGATACATAGTTATCATTAATAAAAAACGCAATTTTTCTCAATGATAACTTATAACTATTTATTAGAGCAAAGCTCGCCAGTTATTACATATATTTTAATATTGCAACTTGACATAGTTTACAGAGATAATGAAATACGATTGATGCAAATCTTATAAGTTTCTTCCACTTTTCTGGTGATTGGAGGTAGTGTTACATAATCAATGTTCACATTGCAAACTATGAAATGGACAGAGGTGACCAATAAAGTGATAATCAAGATTAGAGAGAAATACACGTGTCGGTTGAACTGTTAAATATATTACAAGCACGAAAATGTAATCGGATACGATGTATTGTCATACATTTTAAAGTAAATCGGGGTACTATTCCTGGATTAACCGGATAGTTTTTGTCGACTTGCGAGATTGAAAGGAGTTACGTGACTCAATCGGTTCGCTGTTCATTCGTGCCACTCTACAGTAAACCTAGTTAAAACGAACAACAGAATCGGCTTGCAGGCTTTTTACTTTTATTTTGTTTTCTTTGTATATTTGTACCAAATGATTTTAACTTAAGGACTTACAAGGATTGCTAGGTTCTTATAAGTGTACATTTTTAAAAGACTTGACCATTTATTTGTAATAGTAACAGCCTGTGAATGTCCCACTGCTGGGCTTAGGCCTCTTCTCCTCTTATTAAGAAGGCTTTTTGGAGCTTATTCCACCACGCCGCTCCAATGCGGGTTGGTGGAATACACATGTGATAGAATGCAGGTTTCCTCACGATGTTTTCCTTCACCGTCAAGCACGAGATGAATTATAATCCCACCCACGATCATCGGTTAAGATTCATGCGTTCTTAACACTGGAACATATCGGCTTCTTTCTTTGTAAGTGAGAATGAAATGTGTTCATATGATAAAAGCGAAAGTAGCATAGACTGTCTGTTTGTTTTTCTTCTTAACTAAACCACGAAACCGATATGCGATATGGATAAGGACAAAGGCATATAAGTGACGTTATGAACGCGAAATAAAAGCAACGAGGACGGAGTTGCGGGATACAGCTACAACTTGTTTTAATTTTTTTTTATAGCATAGGTAGGCGGACTCGCGTATGGGCCACCTGATGGTAAGTGGTCACCAACGCCCATAGACATTGGCATTGTAAGAGATGTTAACCATCGCTTACATCACCAATGCGCCACCAACCTTGGGAACTAAGATGTTATGTCCCTTGTGCCTGTAATTACACTGGCTCATTCGCCCTTCAAACCGGAACCCAACAATACCAAGTACTGCTGTTTTGCGGTAGAATATCTGATGAGTGGGTGGTACCTACCCAGACGAGTTTGCACAAAAGTAAATTGGAGACTAGAAGTATAAATTTTGAGTTAGACAGTGATTAGTTAATTAATGCTGTTGTCTTCTTCTTTCTTATGTCAATTGATGATGACAGAAATAGCAAAATCAGTGTTTAGTGTTTGAAATTTGAAAAAGATTTTGTCACTTTCATTTATGATATTTTACTTATTATACTCACCGACAGAAGTATACAGTGCTTATGTATAGAACGTCAGGATTGGCTCGTTTCGTCGACAGTTCACTCCCATACATTGATCAAAGAGCTACGTATGATGCTCAAAAGGGTTGAAAACGTTGTGTTTTCTTTTGCACAATTTACTTATAGTTTAATTATTTGTAGCTGTTGTTGTTCCTGTGAGGCTCACTCCAATAACAATGTTATTAATTACGAGCTTATGAATATAAAAGAAGATCTCTCTTAAATAAAGTTTTATCTGCCCATGTTTATTATTTTTGTTGGTTACGGAGCTTAAGTCATTCCTGTCATTATATTTATTAATTAATTTATACTTTATTGTACACCACAAATATATAATACAGAAAATCCTTAGAGCCTAAAGAAATTAAACTGAAAACGGGTAGACTTAGCGCTAGTTACCCGTCTATTCCAAAAAAATCATATGAGAGAGATTTAAAAAATTTAATTTGGTTAGTTGGTGCAGCCATACACTTGCATACAAATATTAAACACTTATACTTACACTTAATACACATATATAAAAAACTGCCTCATTGGTCTAGTGGCTAGATATAAGGCCGCAGACCCGGTGGTCCTGGGTTCAATTCCCAGGTCGGGCCACTAAATAGTTATTGGGTTTTTTTGTCAGAAAATTCTCAGTAGCAGCCCGGAGTCTGGAAGTTGGAAGTGTGTACACTCCCGTGCCTCGGAAAGCACGTTAAGCCGTTGGTCCTGCGCCTGAACTCTTTCCGGTTGTGTCGGATTGCCGTCCCATCGGATTACGAGAGCTAAGGAAAAGAGAGTGCACCTGTGTTTGCGCACATACTTGTGCACTATAATATGTCCTTCGCAGTTGGCTAATCTCCCTTGAGATTGGCCGCCGTGACCGAAATCGGTCTGGAGGACCTTATATAAAAAAATATGTATATAATTAATATTTATTAAAATACAATGAAATTAAATAAAGTCGTCTAGACTATTATTTAGGTGATAATAGTTTTTGAATATACAAAGTGATTTGAATTTTTCTGTTTTCTGGAAGAAAAAATAATTTGTTTAGTTTAGAAGACAAGTACTTGACTTGAAAATTGAAAAATCTCCTAGGTATCTGGATTGTCAGAAACATTTTCTAAATTTTTAGATTCTTGCGAACATGTAGGTTAACAAAATACGGGGCTGCCCAGTGATTCGATAGTGACCCCTTGGGCTCTAGTCGTATCCACTCCTAGCTCGAGTTTAATACTTAGCTGGAGCGGAAAATAGGAATATTAGCAATACGTTGGAAAACATATACCGCAAATATAAAAACCGAAGAACATACCAAAAATCTAAATCAAGACTACAAAAATTGATTTATTGAATCTCAGAATTCTATGACAAAATGAACAGATTTATTTATATAACAAAATCAGTTAATATCTAAACATAATTATTAGCCTTGCCTTGCTGTGGCTAAAATCGACTCAAAGAATAACTGATTAGGCGATAAAGATATTTAGATATTTATTCAATTTTTAATAAACTTTTGTTGTATTAAAATAAAACTTTTGGCCGAACGAAAAAGGCCAAATTTATAACCTTCTTCCTTTTGAAATCAAGATATAAACTACGAACTATAAACATTTTGAACACTGCTACAATTATTATTGTGTCGCGTTTCATTTCCGATTTCAAGATAGAATGAAATGTTACGAGTACGCTCAACCCTGTCTAGCAAACCGCATGGCAGGGCGCGGTAACACGATTGTTGTTATAGCTTAAAGCATATCACACAGGCATTACGTAACAATACTGTTACAGTTTCTGTTTCATGTTTTCCTGTCACTGGAGTGACACCAAATTAACTTGGAAAATAATTGAATACTGTTTTAATATATTTAAACTATCAGCAAGCTTTTGTTTATTGTAGTCAAAGATTATTCTTTTTAATCTTTTTTTTTTAATTTCTTTATATTCGTTTATTGTAATGTTACTGTTGTTTATTGTTAGGTTATTCAACTCATTTTTTTTAATTTTATGTGTAACTCATGTACCATAGATTAAGAAAAAAGTCGCAAAATTTATAGATTACGATAGGTAAGACTATAATGGTCGCGCTCGAGCCGTCGAACCGTTCGGACGTGTCGGAATAATATTGTTATCAATGTTCCTCGTATATTTTTACGATTACCCTCGCTTAATTTATATTGGATTTTGTTTTTTCTGTTGCGACTTATGTTATTGGCTTTGTATATGGACTTTGTTATTTTCATTGTGAATTGGTTTTGTTGCTTGGTAATAGGTCTTTTATAGACCTATTTTTATTGTTATTGTTGTCGTCATCGTTGTTGTTTCTATTGTTGTTGTTTGGTTTGTTTTTGGTTGTTTGTTGTTGTTTTGTCGGCAATGGACGTCGACACTGAATTGTCGGAAAACAATGGTGGGCGTAAACGCCCACATGCGGGAATCGCCCTTTTCGATTCCGACTCCGATACGGAGGCGGATGTCAGAACAGTGGCGAAATGTAATAGTGCTCGTCGGGGGAAACTCTCCTCCAGGGGACGTGGAAGCCTAGCTCAGGCTAAAGCTGAGCTTAAGGCAAAGGCCGCCGAGGCCAGGGAGGAGGCTTTCGAGCGCTCGCTCCGAAGTAGGGCGTTCCGGAAGGGGACCCCTAATATTGTTTTGGACTCTGAAGAGTCCGCATCGGATGCCACGGGAGATCCCGCGAAGTTGGGCGCGGAGGAACTTCGTGCGCAAGCTGGCCGTAGCGCAGCCCTCATTTTAGAGGTGGCGCAGAAATCCTCCAACTTAAAAGGGGGGTTTGCGAAAAAATTGAGGGATTCCGCGGCTTCGCTCCAGAGTATTGTCGATGCTCTGGCTTCCAGGACGGAAGCGGAGGAGACCCGCCGACTTCGCGCGGATAACGGTCGCCTTCGTAAAGAAATTGATGATTTAAAGTCGGAGCTAAAAGCCCACCGTCGTGAGTTCACGGAGATGCGAACGACGGTGGCAGTAGCGAACGATTCGGCGCCCAGCACCTCGCGGGATGCGCAGGCACTCGAGGAGTTAAAGGCCTCCATAGTGTCTGCGGTAGGCGTGATTAACGCCCGGTTAGATGGCATCGAGGGGCGCCTGCCTCCCGTAAAGGTGCATCGTCCCCCTTTAGCGGCGGACAAAAGGCGGGAGTTGGTGGAAAATGGTCCGACCTATTCACAGGCGGCCCAAATTGCTTCACCGCCGAATTCAGCACCCGCACTTAAGCGGGTGGCACATGCACCTGTGCTGAAGCCGGCGACTCCAGCCCTAGCACCAACACCAACGGCTGGTCCATCGGTCCCCTCGACCGCGATGGAGACACGGGAGGCCCAGGAGATGTCCTGGTCCACCGTAGTTAAAAAGGGGAAGAAGGGGAAGAAGCCTTCACCCCCGGCCACAGTATCCAATACGTCAGCGCCAATGGCACCGAAGGCACCTCAGGCGACCAAACCGAGGCTGGTCGCCCCTAGCACAGCTGCAGTGATTATAACATTGCAGCCAGAGGCGCAAGAAAAGGGTGTCACGTACGCTCATGTCCTGGAGCGAGCCGAGCAGGGGGTAAAACTTCAGGACCTCGGAATATGTGGCGGACTTAAAGTTCGTCGCTCTGCGACGGGTGCCAGAGTACTGGAGCTGCCTAAGGCGCAGTCGGACAAAGCAGAAAAGCTTGCCGACAAGCTTCGTACGGTGTTGGATGGGGTGGCCAACGTGGTCCGTCCCATGACGAGGGTGGACTTAAGAGTGACGGGTCTTGACGACTCCGTCACTAGGGATAAGATAATCGCTGCAGTCGCCCGTGAGGGGAGTTGCCCCACTGAAGCGGTCAGGTGCGGAGAGGTGTCATGCGGACCCGGGTACATGGGTATGGCCCGTGTGACATGTCCGATTGCGGCGGCGAAAAAGTTGTCCGACGAAGGTCGCTTACTGGTTGGGTGGAGCTCGGCCAAGGTGTGCATGTTGGAGCAGCGCCCTTTACGCTGTTTCAAATGCATGAGCCTCGGGCACACCAAAGCGCTGTGTCCATCCAAAGCTGAACGAGGCGGGCTGTGCTACCGGTGCGGCGTCGATGGCCACACATCAGCGAGTTGCACCGGGAAGTTGCGCTGCGCAGTTTGCGCGGACGCCGGAAAGCCTTCCGGGCACGTGATGGGGTCAAGGGAATGCAACCCACCCATCATGAAGGGTAAGGTGGTCTTAGGCACCCAGACCACCACCAACGTTGGACGGCGCCAGGCCGAGGAGGAAGCTGCAATGTCAACATGAGCGCAGAAATCAGCTTCCTTCAGAGTAATATCAACCACTGCGCCGGGGCTCAGGACCTACTTCTGCAGTCCATGGCGGAGTGGAGGATCGATCTGGCTGTGGCCTGCGAGCCCTATTACGTCCCTCCCCTACCTCATTGGGTAGGGGATTTGGACGACACCGTGGCGGTCCTCTCTCGGAGCGGAACGGGTCCCCCTCTCTCACTTATTGAGAGAGGCTCGGGCTACGTAGTGGCGGGGTGGGGAGAATACGTAGTTGTGGGAATCTACTTCTCCCCTAATCGCAGCCTGGCGGAGTTCGAGACTTTTCTCGACTCGGTCAGAGCTGCGGTGACCAGGCAGTCGCCAAGGCCAGTACTGGTCCTCGGCGATTTCAACGCCAAATCGCGTGCCTGGGGAAACCCGGCCACGAACCCGCGAGGGAGGGCTGTCCAGGTGTGGGCTCTACTCTCCAGCTTGTCCCTACTTAACAGGGGGCAGGTTAAGACCTGCGTGCGCCAGCAGGGAGGGTCCGTGGTGGACCTATCGTTCGCCACCCCTGTAGCTGCGCGCAGGATAATGAATTGGAGAGTAGAGAAAGATGTGGAGACTCTGTCGGACCATAGGTACATCCGATTCGAGATCTCCACGTCTCGCAGGCTGGCGGAACCTTCAAGGGTGCCAACCACGCTCCCGAGGTGGTCCCTTGGCCAGCTCGATCGCGAACTGGTCAAGGAGGCTGCCATCGTGCAGCGTTGGGGTTCTGCGGGAAGGTGGGAGGCTGCCAGCGTGGATGAGCTGGCGGGCCGCATGCGGAGTGCCCTGCAAGAGGTCTGCGATGCGGCCATGCCGAGAACCCGGCGCAGAGTTCCGCGCCGGCATGTGTACTGGTGGTCGCCCGAAATAGCCGATCTTCGGACGATGTGCAACCGTGCGCGAAGGGCTTACGTCCGCTGTCGAAGGCGTAATGGCCTCGACGCGGACCTGGAGGGACAGCTTTTGGCCGCTTACCGCCAGCTGAAGAAAGATCTGCAGCTGGCGATAAGTCAGGCCAAGGAGAAGGCGAGAGAGGAGTTGCTGGCGGGTCTCAACCGAGACCCATGGGGGCGGCCGTACCGAGGTGTGCGTGGAAAGTTCCGCACCCAAGCCGCCCCCGTGACGGAAACACTGCCACCGGAGCTCCTCCTGCGCCTGGTGGGGGAACTGTTTCCCCACCCGGGTGAGTTTGTCCCTCCGCCTATGGCCCCCCGCTCCGTGATAGAGAACGCAGTGGCTCCACCACTGATCACGGAGCGGGAAATGGAGTTGGCCCTCGGTCGCCTGAGGGCCAAGAAGACGGCGCCGGGTCCGGACGGTGTTCCAGGGCGTGTTCTGTGCGACGCCCTGGAATACCTAGGTGCAAGGCTTCGGGGGCTGTTCGACGAATGTCTGATCAGCGGACAGTTTCCGAAGCCTTGGAAGCAAGGGAAATTGGTGCTGTTGCCGAAGGAGGGTCGACCGCCCGGTTCCTCCTCGGCGTACAGGCCGATTGTGCTGCTGAACGAGACGGGCAAGTTGTTTGAGAAGATTCTCGCAGCCCGTCTCGTTCAGCACCTCGATGAGGTTGGTCCGGGTCTCTCAGAGGCTCAGTTCGGGTTCAGGGCGGGTCGCTCGACGGTCGACGCCCTGAGCGCCCTGAAGACTCGGACCACGGAAGCGGTGGCCCGGGGACAAGTGGTCCTGGCGGTGTCGCTGGACGTGGCGAACGCCTTCAACAGTCTCCCATTCGAGACGATCAGAGAGGCACTCCGATACCATGGAGTGCCGACCTATCTGAGGAGGCTGTTGGAGGCGTACCTCCAGGACCGAGAGGTCGTCTGGGCGGGGGGCGATGGGAGGTTAGTCCGGCATCGGGTTGGCTGCGGCGTTCCACAGGGGTCGGTTCTCGGCCCAATTCTGTGGAACGTCGGCTTCGATTGGCTCCTGAGAGCTCCCGTTCTTCCCGGTATGGGGGTGTTGTGCTATGCAGACGACACCCTCATCACTGCGACGGGGTGGGACTTTCGGGAGGCGGCCCGCCTGGCCGAAGTCGGAACAACCCTGACCGTGGACCGGATGGAGATGCTGGGCTTGAGGGTCTCCATATCCAAAACGGAGGCCCTCCTCTTCCACGGTCCACGGAGGGGCCCCCCACGAGGGGCGAGTATCACCGTCCACGGGACGGTGATCGAGGTGCGGGCCCAGATGAAGTATCTGGGCCTGATCCTGGACGGGCGTTGGAGCTTCGGGCAGCATTTCGTGCAACTCGGCCCGAAGCTCGTCAATGCCGCCGCCGCCTTAGGCCGCCTCCTACCAAACGTGGGAGGACCGGAATCGCTATGCCGGCGCCTCTATGCTGGCGTAGTGAGGTCGATGGCACTGTACGGTGCCCCGATTTGGGTGGACGCACTCACCGCTTCAAACCGGGCCCTCCTGCGAAAACCGCAGAGGGTCATAGCGGTGAGGGCGATTAGGGGTTATCGTACGGTGTCGTGGACAGCGGCGACCCTCCTCGCGGGCGATCCGCCCTGGGAGCTCCAGGCGGAAGTGCTCGCGAAGGTGTACCGCTTTCGGGCCGAGGCGAGGGAACGCGGCGACCGTCCAGGGTCGGCGGAAATCGGGCGGATCAGGGCTCTAGCCCAGCAAGCCCTGATCACCCGATGGGAGGAGGACCTCAGGTCCCCCACGGCGGGCCTGGCGACAGTGGAGGCGGTACGTCCCCACTTGAGTCGCTGGGTCCGAAGGAAACGAGGCACGCTCTCGTTCAGGCTGACGCAGGTGCTTACCGGACATGGATGCTTCGGTAAGTACCTGCACGAGATAGCGCGGCGGGAGGTGTCACCCTCCTGCCACGAGTGTGGTGCGCCATTCGACACGGCGCATCACACCCTGACGGAGTGTGCCGCGTGGGGGCCCCAGAGGCATTCCCTGGCGGCGGTTGTTGGCGGAGACCTCTCCTTGCCGAGCATCATCAATGCGATGCTCAGAAGCGAGGGGTGCTGGTCAGAGATGGTCTCCTTCTGCGAAAGTGTGATGTCGCAGAAGGAGGCCGCGGAGCGGGAGCGGGAGGAAGATGCCGCTGCAGACCCGCTCCGCCGCAAAAGACTGGGGAGAAGAAAGCGGCGCTTTGCGCACCTTCTCCCCCCGCCACAATAGGCGCCGCCGGGACTAGGGGGGTTCCCAGTACCCTGGGATCCCTCCCTAGTGAATGGAGGCCCGCATAGGCGGGCCGGCCGTCGGAGCGTCACGGTAGCATGCGCAAGCGATCCCGTGGCGCTCCCGTTAAGACGGGAAGGGTACCGCTGGGTTTTTAGTGGGTATTCCGATGACCGGGGCACACTCGGTGCCTTGGACATATGGCGAGCCCCACATACCCCCCCCACTATTCCCGTGGGGGGAAACGCGTCATGCGTTTTCCCAGCGTAAAAAAAAAAAAAAAAAAAGGTAAGACTATAATAGGTAGGTAGGCCTAGGTAGCTTAAGTACTAAAAAACATTGTATAGATGATAATTATAATTTTTGGGTACGCATTTCTGAAATAAATGTTGATTTTTCCTTGTAACTTATAATTAATAGCCATTATTCTATGTTGATAACCTTTTTACTTTGCTCTCAAAGCCCGTTTTTAGGGCTTCGTATCCAAAGGGTAAAACGGGACCCTATTACTAAGAGTCCGCTGTCCGTCCGTCCGTCCGTCCGTCCGTGTGTCCGTCTGTCCGTCAGTCATCAGGCTGTATCTCATGAATCGTGATAGTTAGACAGTTGAATTTTTCACAGATGATGTATTCCTGTTGCCGTTATAACAAAAAATACTAAAAACGGAATAAAATAAATATTTAAGTGGGGCTCCCATACAACAGACATGAATTTTTTGCCGTTTTTATAGATAATGGTACGGACCCTTTGTGCGCGAGTCCGTCTCGCACTTGGCCGGTTTTTTTAGTATATAACATGTGTGTTCTTTCTATTTCAAACAAAATGGTCTTTGTGTTTTGCGTTTAATATTTAATAATAGAAAACTTCATACTAGACTTAGTATGAAGTTTTCTATCCAATGTCGCTTAAAGCATCTTTGTAGGTTTGGTATTAAATGACTTATTAAACTGATCTATAAAATATTTAACTGGTTCTGTAAAAATATTTTACGCCTCGAATACATAAGGTGGTCAAGTTTAGTTGATCTTTAAGATATTCCTAGCTCCCCTTTTCGAAGTTATTTTTTATAGATGTACAAATTCTCCGTATTTTAAAGTACATATTTATGTTTAATTAAGATGTTTGTGTGTCTCGTCGGTCTAGTGGCTAGTTGTTGAAGCTGCAGTTTGGCATTGCATGGAAAACTATCCCACAATCCCCAATCTGCGTCGAGGATGCCTATCGGAGGGGTTTTCCCAGGACATGCGTTACTTACTCAGGGGGCGAATTTTGCTAATCTATAACGATTACGATACGTTCCCGATTCGATTCCAATCCAACTTTGACTAATCTATATTCATTCGGATTGGAACCGAACTGATATGATGTTAACATATATACCGTTATGTCCAAACTAAACTTAATTGTTAACTAATATGCCAATAGTCGATAATTAAATTAAGGAATAGGAAAACGGATAAACGGCAGTGATCAAGCTTCGATCCGATTGCGAAAGTGTCAATTTGTCAGTAGAAGTAGCATCCATGACACCTTTTGGAGGTTATGCCTACAAAAAAAGGAACTGAACCTACTCCTTACAATTGGTAAAATAATATAAAAACATAAACGTATAAAACTTTATATAATTTTATACATATAGTTATCGAGCGATTGCTATTCACGGTTAAATAAAGAGTGTAGTCATAAATAACTATAGTACCGGGCAATTAGTCGCGGCCACGGTAGATTTATGCCCGGTGATATTCCTATCCTGGCGGATCTCTGGCACGACTACATGGTCGGGCTTTTTGGGAAATTTGTTACTGGATTTAAAAGAGTGCGAGACAAACTAGTGTTTACGTTATAATGTTTAGACCTAAAGCATATTATGTTGTTTTATGCTGGGAGTAGTATTCTTTTTAAAACAAACTTTTAAAGTACAAAAATCCTTGTTTATGATATCGATCATTGACGAGTTCCTTCGTATGGATATGGTTCCTATCTCGGGTGTAGAATTGGATGATGTTTACCATAAAAATACATTGTCATGAGAATTGAAGCAACATGTAAAGGTAGGTGCTTAGGCTTAATTCACTATTGACGTTACAATCATCTTATAATTCATAGCCATTATATGTTAACTTGTATTTTATATGTATTTTGTAAAAGTGAAGTCCTTCGTACACTTTTTGTTACTTTTTATTTTAGTGATTTAGTGGTTCTATGTGAAATAGCACTTAGGTACTTACATAAGTCACGGTTGGATGTATTTTGTATATACTTTGTTTACAGTTATTTATTTTTAAGTAAATAAAAGTGTAAAGGAGTAAATAAATTGTTTGTAACAAGTAAAAAAGTAAAAAGAAAAAAAACCACTTAGTTAGGGTTGAACCTTTTGTAAGACATTTATATGAAGTTATTATGAATATTTTAAACTGAAAATTATATAGTTTATTTCATAATATGTTATAATTGCCGGTAATAGTTATTTAAGATTTCACTATTTTGTTACCTAACTCCTACCTACCTAATTCCACCAACCCGCATTGCAGCAGCGTGGTGAAATAAGCTCCAAAGCTTCTCCTCAAAAAGAGAAGAGGCCTTAGCCCAGCAGTGGGACGTTCACAGGTTGTTGTTACTGTTATATAACTCTAGGAGACAAACTTTTAAATATTAGCAATATTTATAGTATAACAATAGTTTTATTCTAGCAATTATAAAACAGGCTGATTTATCTGTTTAAAATGTAGACTTTTATTTTTATTTTTACTTTCTCATCGTATAGACGTATTGTCCGTGCGATTAGTGTATCTTTCTATTATTTCGAGTTTTTATTTTCATAAAGCAAAATATAGACTATAACTGTTGTAGAGTTAGGTGCTATTGATTAGATTTAGGCCAGCACTAATGGTCGTCACGGGGTTTAATTGCGGCCAAACGACCGATTCATTCTGATGCGATAACCCTAATTTGAAAGTCTGACAACACCTGACATATTCAAATCACTCGCTGAGACTTGTTTTTTATACTGTCGTATTATATAATTGGATTGTATATAATTTATGGTTATAATGTATGGTTTTTTAAAAAGAGTGAAAATAAAAGTTTTATAATTGATAAGGTAATATCCTCGTAAAAACAAAATAACACAAATTTTAAATTTTTTAACCATAGACTATAACAAAATATGAATAAACTTATACCTATAGTATACTCGTAATAAATACTTATTGTTAAACATTTTTAAATTATGTAAAAATTATAATACACGTTTGGTCGAATTGGTAATTATAGTGGTTTCGATTTAAGCTTATTATTATGCATACAATACGAACATACGAATAAATTAATTTAATATTTTTTTGATAATCTTTTTAAAAGTGTAAAGTGGTGCAACGGATGTAGTAAAACAGAAACCACATTTTATTGGCTGTATTTTAGCGAGAAGCGAAATTTGCCGCCAAAATTTCGGTCAGGTCTACGTCATCCCTAATTGTAAATAATTTAAAAAAAAGCCGTTTTTGTTAAAATAAACTGTAAAATATTTACAGTTTCAGAAGATGAGTATAATGTAAATAATAGTTTTTTTTAAGGGCCTTTTTTAAATTATACTTATTTCTATGCAGTCTCTTTATTTTAGTATTAATTGTTGTACATTGTTTTTATTATCTTTTTTATTTTTAAATAGTTCTAGTTTTAGTAGTTGAATGTTGTTATAATATTTATTTAATAATATGAAGTTAAAGCTCCAAGGAGGTTCTCATGCAATCAACTAGTGAACCCGATGCGTTCTCTCTTTTGATAATCGATTTTAATAAGACTTTCTTTCTTAGTTTTAGTGGCGTAATGTTATGGTTAGTCTGCGGGTCCGACGGGACTGCTACACGGCGTGAGCAGTTGTAATTTACAAGTTAACGGTGTGGCCACTTTTAAAGTCGCTGCAGCGAAAATTCGCGCTTTGCGTGTTACAATGTGAAAATGAGATTTAAAAAAAAAGTAAGGCGGAAATAAATGTATGAAAATGTATTAAAGCATGCCACAGTCAGCGGCGACCGTCAGCGTAAATGGTCAATAGACATTGTGTCAATAGACATTATTTATGTTAAAATGGCAGATTCTGAATTCGTAACAAATTGAAATCTATACTGGCGAAGTCGCGGGTTACGCTAGTAGTACATATAACAGTGTGGCGGAGTTTGAGTGTTCGATTAAATAAATAAACTTCGATCGTAATACATTCACATACAAATTACGTTCGGAGTAATAGCAATACAAATACAAAGTAATTTTATTCCCGCCAACTGCACACCGACTGATTGCGATGCAGATTGGCAGCTCGTTTTATAGTCGATTAAGAGACATAATGCTCGTAAATTGTATCGACTCGGACAATTATTTTATGCTAACGTAATTATTCTGGAATATTTAATGTTAATTGTTTATTCGAAGTAATAATAACAAATATTATAATTATTATGAACATTACGAATTTTAAATAATTCAAGGATTTTTTATTTTCAGTCTACACCAAACGTTTATACAACAAAGAAAAATCTTTATTTTTTTGGCTAGGAACCTTCGCTGGCTTACGTAGAATTTCACCAATTCATCACAATCGGATGAATGGCTTAGGAACGCATGAACACAATCACAAACATTCAGTAATATTTTTATATTGGAACGTGTATTATAGTGCACGGAATGCGTTGCACTGCTTCTATAACTTGTAAACTGCTAGTACTTGTATTACTTGTAGTCTGCCCATCCGTCGCGGTGGGAGGGGCAGGTGAAGTATACTATGTCCTTTTATATATCCCCGATTACGTTTATGCAAATTAAAATGTCGTTTGCCGTCGTCGATTATCGTTTCATTATCATAATTATTCTTAAGGAGATTTGACTATTGTGACAATGAAAAATAAACCTCAATTTCCTTGATTGGGGGAGATAATTAACGACTTACTTACAAACAGTATGTATTTAGAGTAGATTGAGCTATTTAAACTATTGACATGTGTGTGCGTTACGTAAGAATATATTAATTAAAATGAAATTAGTTCAAAGTAAGATAACTTGAAGCAATAAAAACTTGACGACTGCGAAAAATATAAATAAGTATTTTATTTGAGTCTTTTGAAGTACATATTTTTAAGGCGACCTTTTGTTTTTATTCTTTTGGCTTTAATTAAAACAAGGGTCAGCCCAGACTTTCTCGTTGGGTGGTTTTCGGGTCGGAATACAAGAGACGTCTTGAGGATCTTTATCATACAAACCTTCCTTAAAGATAAAACCCCCTGAAATATTCTTGTAAAATGACGGGTCCTTAATGTACTCGAGTTATAAGAGCTTAGAATTATTTTTAATCTTTAATTCAGAACAATACTATTTTTTTTTAAAGTACATTAATTGAAATACGAAATGACAAAAGAAATTTTTACGTAATTCAATATAAGTTCCTAGAACGTAATTTATATATTTTGGTTGCGGCCCGTAATAGCATATCTTGGAGGAGTTTAAAGTGAAATGGCAGGTGACACTTAGTGGTAGTGTTGACGGAGGAAAGTGCAGTCTCTGGTTACGCTATATTGAGGGGTGGGACAGGCAGACATACGCTTTAACTTTATTGGATTTTTAATAGAATATTCCCACGAGTAGTTTGCTCTATTTTCCGTAATGCAAGTGATTTTATTACAGCTTGATATTTTTATTAAAATTGTTGTTTGTTTGAAAAAATATCACAATATTTAGCTTCTCTTTTAAAATTAATGTTTAGTCAGCTTCTATATTTCTATTTTTATTTTTTATGAGTGTATTTATGAAGCAATTTTGCTTGGTGGTTGGGTTTTGTGCATGCCCGTCTGGGTACGTTTCACCACATAAGAAATGGTCAATTTTCTTACGGTGACAATGTCTATGGGCGTTGTAACTACTTATCATCGGGTAGCGTATCTGCTCGTCCACCTACTTATATTATAAAGAAAAAAGAACAAAAACTCACAGGAGATCAATCAAATATTTATTGTTTTTAAAGATTTGCTATTTATTTATGAGTAAAGACTGTTTTATATTATGAATGATATAGTTTTCAAAGCAATACCTTATAAAAACTGGGGACTCACAGTATTTCGTTGACTGTCATTCGGCACATTACGCAAATATTTAGGCAGTAAAAGTATAGTAAGTCACAATCGATATTACATCTAGTAACAATATACCACTGCTGGGCAATGACATCCTCTCCTCCTTTGGCGTCCTCTTATTATTTCCTCGCAGTTTCACTGCGGGTTGGTGGATACAAGTGATAGATTTTTATCCGTCACGGTTTCTCTACAATATTTTCATACACCGCTAAGTAAGAGTGTGATACTTGCCCGGGTTTGAACTCACAATAATTGTTGGTTAAGGTGCACGTTTTATAACCACTGAGCCATATTGGTTAATAGTAAGTGTATACCATAAATTATAATGTAATTATATAATTCACGAGTTATTACACAGGATGTTGAATAATGTCATTTACATTTAAATTTATTACTAAGCTTACGTTTGTAACACACCTTATAGCGCTTTCCTCTTATCCCTGCAAATCCAGGTAATGGAACGATGTAAAGAGTCATGAAACAAAACGCTTGGCCTCCGTTACAAAGATGTGCCGCTTACAAAGGGCAAAGGAATTGTATATTAAAATTTCAAGACAATGCGTTCATAAAAGTAAAAGACTACACGCATTGCTTTAAAGTAAGAAAAGTATATATGTGTATATATTAACCTTTTACATTTGTCTTATGTTACAGGAATGCTGTAGAAAATGAATTGTTATAACCCAGTGGATCGAAAGATCGCGGGTTGAAATCCGGTCTAGCAGCACTGAGTTTTCAAGTACTAATTTGTGTTTATAAAATTCCGGATTGAAAACATCGTCATGTAACCTGCATGTAAAAATTGGTGGAAACTCCAAACCTTCTCCTTAGGTGGGGAGAACACTTTTACCCAGTACTGGGACATAATATCGTAATAACAATATGATATTTTGAAATTATTCGGTGGATATGATGTGCGTGTATGTCCATTCCATGAGATCATATTTTGTGAAATAATTGTTTTTAATTTTTTATTGTTTATATTTTCATTTAATGTTTGTTATGGTAATGGTTTGCTGGATAGTAAAATAATATTTGAATATTATTGTATAATTATTAAAATAGTTTAGTGTAATTATTAAAATAGAGTAAAAAGTAAAAAAAAAAAACGGTAAATATGAAAATAAGTAAAAAATGAAACGTCAAACTTTCCGTTCGACGTCAATTTATGAGATTTAAAATAAATTGTGATGTGAATGTGATGTGAGATTGTGAATCATTTCGCATTAGTACGTAATTAAAACTGTACAATAATTTCTGAAACGCTAAATAAATAAAAAAATATACAAAAAAAAACTAGTTTTATGATAACGTTTAGTGGATTAGCTTAATGAATGAGAATTAAATATGAAGTCCATATTATCATTATTTGTCAAGCTGAAAAACTATTTATAAAGATGCCTATAACACGTAAGTACACTAACTTGCAAAATAGCAGTTATAAATATATCGAAGCAAGTAAACAGACCGCAATTAAATCGCGTAAACGTTTCCAAACTTTAGTAACTCATTAAAACTTGCAAGTGCAGTCAGGCTTTGACCTAAATGAACACGAATAGAAACGCATGACGAAAATTCAATAACATCAATAACACCGTTTAATGAAAACGTTAGAACGAATAGTCAAATAATTAATACCTCGAATTCAGGATTCACGTGAATCATAAAAGATTAATTGAATATCAAATTTATGTATATATATTGTAATTGAGTCTCTGTTACTCGAATAAATAAATTATTATTATTACATCAAAATTAAAAATACATAGTTACTATAAAAATCGTGACCGCGTGGAATGGTGGCAAGAAGCAGCATTTCCCCTTTGAATCGCAATTCTGATTCTCTGGGCGAAAAATGAACCAGCCCTCCTGTCACCAGTAGAGGCATTGATTATATACATGTATAAATGTTTGAATGTAAATTTAATGCGTGACACGCATATTAACATGTTCTTCAACAACTTTACAGTAAAGACTGATTAAGTTATGATTCAACTTATTATCTGTTTTCAACATTTGTAGTTCAATTAGAAGTCGGTTTTAAATTCGAAATAGTTTGATATTGTAAACGCATTATTTTTAATCGATATTCGTCATTCAACTACTAAATCGATTGTGAAATTGATTTGAATCGATTTCAACTTTTTTTGTTGTATAGGTAGGCAGACGAGCATATGGGCCATCTGATGGTAAGTGGTCACCAACGCCCATAGACAATGGCATTGTAAGAAATGTTAACCATCGCTTATATCGCCAATGCGCTGCCAACCTTGGGAACTAAGATGTTATGTCCCTTGTGCCTGTAATTACCCTTCAAATCGGAACACAACAATAACAAGTACTGCTGTTGTGCGGTAGAATATCTGATGAGTGGGTGGTACCTACCCAGATGAGCTTGCACAAAGCTCTACCACCAAGTAAAAAAAATTGTTGATTTTATTTGAGATCTGATTTGAGGTTTTAATCAGATTTTCTTTTCATATTTTTCAAGTAAAATTGAAACATATAAACTCGTTATTAGGCACATTATTTAAAACATTAGAATTTAAATGTTTTAAGCGTGAATAAATACGAACGTTACCTTATATTTTTTAACATGAAATAAAAACCAGGTTATCTTATTTAAACACAATGTCACACCCTTGATAAATATTCTTCAATCGAAAGTTTCATATTTGATAATTCAAACCGTTTATCACATAGATTGCTATAGCTCACCCTGTAAACGCGAGTGCACTTAGAAAACATCACTCAGCGATATCTGGCTCGTTAGAGTGATCAATCACTCTGGAGGTGTCTGTTAGTTTACGATATGAACATATTTATTTTGCACAGTATTGCACAAATATTTTTTACAGCTTTTAAACACATTATAAATGTAAAAAATGTAAGCTTTTTCGCAACTTATAGTAGAAAATTACGGAACTCTTCTTTCAGTACTTCACTTCACTTACAGAGTTCTATGTCATATGTCAAGTATATAAGTACGATACTTATTTATATTATTTTTCTTGTATTTGCCGCCGTTGGAAGTCGGTCTGCTGTCGTCGCAACCGACAGCTACAGCGGAGTTCTTAAGTTATGACTTACGTTTCTAGTTTCATTTTATTTACTTTATTTTATTAGTTTTACTTTGAAAATATCAAGTATGATATAATATGATATTATTATACCAATATAGAGGTAGTTTGAGTATTTTTTTTTTAAATACTTGTTTGAAATATGAATTGTTATGCATCTTTTTGTACACTTTTTTAATTTTTGAATTATAAATAAGACAATTGTTAGCGGTCTCTGCCCCCCCAGAGTAATCAACATGGTCTAGTATATAAAAAGGCACGGTAAACTGCAGAATCCTTCCTCACTTGATGCCGAGCTGCCGTCGAGTGCACACGTGTGCACCGTGGGCCTGTTGTAGTATACGGTTTTCGTGTGCGACTGCCTATCGTATTTAATTGCGTCCAGTAGCGGCGTTCGCATTAACACGCTTCTCCCTCTGGTTTTGGCCCCCGGTCTGCCACCAGCGGCAAGCTCCGGGGACCGGGCGGGCGGGGTGTTGCCGGCACCGCTGCTCGGGCTGCGCTTAGGCAGCTCCGCCCCCCCTCCCTCGTTATTGCATATTTTAAACACCTACGCGAATCGCGATATCGGCGTCAAACACCGTGCCGTCGACGCCACCACAACCGCTACCGCAGCGACGCGCGACTCGCCCTCGACCACTGCACCGCAGGGTTTTTAGTCGGTCCGTGGCCGCCGCTGAAGTAGGGCTGGACGCCATAATAGCGACCGGCGAAGCCACCTTCACCATCCGCGGACGCAAGAAGGTCCCAGACTCCGCGCAAGCGGGCCCCTCATCGGCTGCTGGCGAGGAATCCTTCGCCACCAGCCCACTCACGCTCTCCTCTGCGCCCTCAACGGAGATGGTCTGGCCGACCGCAAAACGCAGTGCGACCCCAGCTTCCTCCGCGCCGAAGCCGACGGTGTCTCTGCAGACAACACCGAAGCCTGCGCGTACCCCACGCTTCCCCACCCCACTGCCGATCGCAGTGGGATGTTTCCCCTCTCCTCCAAAAGGATTAAAGGAGAAGACCCCAGCGGTACTAGCACTGCCCAGCATGCCGCTCCTGTCCCTAGAATCTCCGATGGAGACGAACACGGCAACACCCGGACTGACATACGCGGCTGCGACACACCCGCCCTGGCTACCAAAGTTGCAACCACGGCTACTACCGCGGCCGCCTCTGTTGCTGCGACTGGCTCTAACGTGCCGAAGACGACCAGCCGCTACCCGCCGCTTATAGTGGAAACACTGCCAGATTGGCCAACACACTTCCGGCAGCTGAAGAAGCTGTTTGGACATACACCAAACGGACGCCCGTTCGGTAAAGGCGTCCGGTTCATCCCGAAGTCGGACTAGGAGTTCCGGTTAATCCAACGTTACCTGACCCAGCTGGAGAGTACCGTCGGAGTCTCCTGGTTCTGCTACTCGCTCCCAGCAGAGAGGAGCGCCAAGGTAGCAATACGTGGCCTACCGGCTAATACTGAACCGGCACTGATTGAGGCAGAGCTCCGCGACCTTGGTTATGTCCCGGAGTACGTGCGGACGATTCCCGCGCGTCCTGGCAGACCAGGCTGCCTTCTGTTTGCTCAACTGCAACGAACACCAGACCTCATCCCGGGCATATACGAAGTGAACGAGCTTCTATGCATGCCCGGGATCAACATCGAAGCATGGCGCGGCTGCAAGGGGCCCGCGCAATGCCACCGCTGTCAGCAGTTCCGGCATTCTTCACACAACTGCCACAGACCTATTGCCTGTGTGCGTTGTGGGGAGAACCATGCGGCCAGGGACTGCCAGCGCCCCGTGGATGAACCCCCGACGTGCGCCAACTGTGGCGGCGCGCACACAGCAAGCAACTCCTCATGCCCAATTTACCACAAGGAAGCGAGGAACCACCGAGTGGGAACCGTAGCGCGCACCACAGCAGCGCGCGTCCCCTCAGCTCCCACTCCTGCAGAGACCAATGCACCCAGCTCGCTCATGGCTGCCGGCAACCAACCACAGCAGCAACTAGGCCAAAAACGCCGACCATCGATAGCACCAATCGAAGACCCCGTCGTGTTCTCCCCTGGACAAGTTCAACGGATGATTCGACGAACTAAACTTCGTAAAGCGTAAAGCGCCTGGCCCTGATCGAGTCACCAACGAAGCCCTGCCTCATTTATCCCCAAGAGCAATCGCGACGCTGACGCGACTCTTCAATGGCATCCTCCGCATCGGGCACTTTCTATCATTGTGGATCCGCATCGGTCGAGTCATCCTCATCCCCAAGCAGGGGAAGAACATAATGCTTCCCGGGAGCTATCGCCCCATCACCCTCCTGTCGTCGACCTCGAAAGTCTTCGAGAAACTGCTTCTGCTGCACATCACGCCCCACCTTGAACGACGCGCCGAACAGTTCGGTTTCCCACCGGTGTTTTTGACATAGAGAAAGCGTTCGACCGCGTCTGGCACACCGGACTCATATACAAGCTGTCCACATCTACTACTCCCCGTCGAGTAGTTAAGATTGTGGCCAGCTTTCTGGAAACCAGACGCTTTCAAGTGCCGGTTGAAGACGTCCTGTCCACGAAACGCCCCATCCGAACCGGTGTACCCCAGGGAAGCTGCCTGTCACCCGTCTCTCTGCTACAGCAGATACACGGATGACATTCCAGTTGCGGACGGTGCCATATTGGCACTGTACGCTGACGACGCTGCATTTATAACCACTTCGATGAATGACGCATGCAGCGACTGAAATGCAGCGAGCGCTGGACGCGCTTCCCCCTTGGCTGGAGCACTGGAGGCTCAAGGTCAACGTGGCGAAGGCGCTACACATAGGGCGGACAATAGCTCCACCGCCACCGGTGTCGCTCCTGGGAGAGTCCGTCGAATGGTCCCCGACTGCCAAGTACCTAGGTGTGACCATCGACAGGAAGCTCTCAATGCGACACCATGTGAAGAACGTGGTAGCGCAGACGCGCACCTCGAGAACCCTCCTGCGCCCCCTTCTGGCGTCACACCTGCCGCTCCGTGTGAAGCTGTGCGTATACCAAGCGTACGTCCGCACGCGACTCACCTACGCGACCCCAGCGTGGTTCGCGCTGACCAGTGAAGTAAGCTACAAGTCGTTGCGGGCGCAGCAGTCGCTAGCGCTACGCACCATCACCGGAGCCCCCCGCTACGTGAGGAACGCAGTGATAGCCAGAGATCTGCGTATGGAGAGCCTCGACGACCACGTTCGCCACCTGAGTACCTCTATTTTCATGCGCGCCGACGGAGCGCGATCCCAGCATCTGCGGAGTATTGCGCCATACCTTCGGCGACCACCGGACCCAAGAGGATTACCACGCGACCTTAACCAGCAATGACCGCTTCGGCTGGGCTGACGGGCGCTCGTCGGAATCCACCGACGAGCTCGACCTCGCTAAGCGACGGGCGAAGCCAGCACTCGAACTACCACTCCGCCGCAGCTCGCCGATCTCGAGGCTTGATCGCTCTGCGGCGTGAACTCCACCCGGATCAGACACCACGGACAATAGTCCACCCAGTGACCCGTCTGTAGTTGCAGACGGCGTTGCCACCACTGTAGGGGGCCATTGCCCCGACCAGTTACCCCAGGGCCCATGCGTGGCCTATGCGGGCCTGCGTGGACATCAAACGCGGAGAATCACTTCACTTCGCCTCCGTCGCTCGACTTGATCGTACGTCATCCTTATAACTTCAAAAGTAAACTTCAACGCCAACACCAGAAATGGGATCAGAATCTCATGTGTTCTGATCCGCTCTGCTACCTGTGGTAACGTATTGTACGATGAAAAGGATTTGGTGAGTGCGTTCCAATTTGTTTAAAAGCGAGAGACACTGTCTTACTATGGGTGGTACTTTATAAGTAATTTCACAACCTACCTACATTGCGATTATTTCTTTATTTAACTACCCTGCTTTGCATTATTAATTAATTATAGTGATCTTACGCAATAATAGCTGAGAAACTTGCCTAATAACAGTCGTTTGAATGTGATTCTTATTTCAGAAAGCGATTAACGTCGTTGTTATTAACGTCGTCGTCGTTAAGTCGTTCACCTCCACGTGGGCCGCCGCCGCGACCGCGTGAAGTGATGCTGAATAGACTGCAGAAATTCTGTTGTATTATCATGTAAGAAGTTACGATAACATATGTTTGTTTACTTTTATTGTACTTGGTGTAATATAGTGATTGCTTTAGATGCTTTTATGTGTATTAAGTGGTATGGGGTGACCTTGAAAAGACCCGTCGTCCGACCTCGTCAGGAGAGACCGTGTTAGCGGTATCTGCCCCCCCAGAGTAATCAACATAGTCCAGTGTATAAAAAGGCACGGTAAACTGCAGAATCACTTCACTTCGCCTCCGTCGCTCGACTTGATCGTTCCGGATCGATCCTTATAACTTTAAAAGTAAACTTCAACGCTAACACAATATTATTAATAACAATGTTTATTATTCAAAAGTATTATGATGACCATATTAAGGAATATACAATAACAATAAAATTAAATATTTCCGAATTAATTTTCACATGGAATTTAAAACAAAAAAAAGCATAAATGTATAAAATACAATTTTTTGTCCGCGTGTTAGGTTAGTAATATACTTATATGGCGTTTAAGCTTCCTTCATAGCAAATTTCATTAAAACCGGTTCAGTTCTTTTGGTTTACACGACGTAGGCTTTGAAAGGATGCCTATATTTATTAAATATAATTCAAACTTCTAAGTAGCTCGTGCCTTACTCTTAAAGTCATTCTAATTTATTCCTATATTTTAAATGCTTGATTGAATTTCCAAGAAATTTTGGATAATTTATTCAAGAGGATGGATCTATCTTATTTCTAAGGCGATAGAAGAGGTAGAATATTAATTAGTACAATTTCGTCGACATTTATTCATTGGTACTGAATTGTATTAATTTATGCATTTATTAATTTTTTTTATTGTAAATTTTGTTCGTACCATAGACAATTCAATTAAATTGAGTATTATCTTTATTATAAAAACTGTCACAAGGCCGTCTTTGTACACTTGAGCTTACTTAAGTTTGTTTTGCTTTTAACTGTTGCTTTATATTCTGTTAATAGACTTGTCTTTTTTTACTTTTCGTTGCTCAGTTTTGCTCGTTGCTATTCCGTTAACATTTCTTTCGTATCTCTGTTTAGATCATATCACTTTCTGACATCAAATGATTGTGTTCTTCATGAGATTTGAGTGATCCACCACAAGGTTTATAATTACTTAGACCCAACGGTTGGCAGAACACGTGGCTCCTTGCCAGTCTGCCTTCGTGTTTTAATAAATAAAAAATATATATATACGTGTTGAAATTCCGCTATCTTATAAAAGTATTGTATGACATGTGTTATGTGCCTTTATATTTGTTGTACCTTTTATAATAATTATTTAAATGTGAATTTAAATAATTATTATAAAAGGATCAATCAGAGGAGGAGAAAGTATATCCTAAGTAAAATAAAAAGAAAATAAATAAATCCTAAGTATAAATAGATCAAAGAATAAATGTGTTATATCCTCCCATAATAAGTTAGTGAGAGCTATCACATTCTAACAGAAAAAAACATTATTCGATTCGATAAGCCATCCCACTGACTGATTGTCGGACAGGAGTCGGGCGTGGCAGTGAGAAATTACTGGAAATACCACACTCAATTGCAAAAGATATATTCTCAAAGAAAAGAAAGGGGACAAAAGGAATACACTTCGCGCTAATAGCATTCTTCAATTTTGATATAATAAATGACGCCAATTTACATAAGAAATACTTAGTAAAATCAATATCGAATTATAATAAATCTATTTAAGTGACTTTGCTGCTTAAATACATATATTTACTAAACTTACTTATATGACGAATTGGATCGTTATATAATAGCTGAATTAATGCTTACATTTGGTTAACATAATTGTTGTTTATGATATTTGTCCTAATTCATACATTTTTATTACTTTTCAAATATTAAAGACGAAACTTTTAGAAATTATTGAAATTAAATTTATTTTAATTGTATATAAAGATATATGTTGATATAATAGTGTATTTCTATTAATATTATTCACACAAAAATATATCACTGAAAGGAAATCCTGATCAGTATCAATTTTTATAGTTGAGTAATATTACGATTTTTTACGATGTTACCGAAATATGACGAAATTTCAATTATTCGTCGGTAATTAAACTAATCTGTGTTCTATCTTGAATATACTGTCTATACCATCGGATATGCAACATATTTGCGGTATAAATAGAGTTTCAGCGCTTTACGATATTAGATTTTCAGATCACAAGATTAAAAATATGAATAATGGAAATTTCTGACATTGTACAAGATCCGATTAGCGTCGGCGTTTTACCTTTTTGCGTTTCTAGCAGCTTAAGTGCTCGTTTTAAATCGGATTCGCTTTAAATCAAAAGAAGTGAGATTGTAATGAATAAAGCTGGAATAATCTGGTAGGCTCAACGAGATCTACTTTTTGAATTAATGAATAATCTTCCAACTACCTTGTGACACGGAAACGGGTTACCGTTATGCCGTTATTCAAAAATTGTGGATGAGCTTTAAAAAATAAATAAATTAGTGAAAATATAACATAGAGAGTATTTAAATGTATAATGCACTAAAAATTTAATTGCAATTTTATTACGATGTAAAGAGAACCGAGCACATATTTTTGATCTTTTTTAAACATTAAAATTATGAAGAAATATTAGCACTGAGATTAAAACTCAGAAAATGTAAACAACATTGTAACTATGAGAAAACCCCTTAATTAATTATATCAATTATTTTTCATAATGATATCAATTAAGTATCTTATAACCAATCAATAAACCTCTAAATGGTTGTTAATTTTTCAAACTTAGAATACCTAAATGAATAAAAGGTCATGGTATTTATTAATACAGAATAACGTTATTACCTGATCGAGTTTCTTCCGGTTATGTTTGCCTATGTTAAAACTAAACATCTGCTTTAAAATAAATATCTATAGCGCACCAGTGTACACTTAAACACAGATAGACTCTCATAGTTCGTTGAGACTATGAGAAATCCGTCACGTTCCGTTTGGAGAAGAGCCAAAGGTTGGATCAAATGCTGGCTGCTACTGGAATTTCTTGATAGATAATTTTTTTTTATTGGCTTGACCCAAGATTCGAATCCAGGACGTTGGGTTCTACAGTCTTATATTGCTAGCCAGAAAACAAATATATATTATTATCATAAATATCATTATTTGGTTTGGAGCTTTGCAGAAAATAGTAATCTTCATAAAGTTGTTTCATGTAAATGGAGCATCATATATATTTCCTCTTTTGTTCGTAATCATGAGTATATTCAACATGAAATAGGGTGACGTATACCCCAAGCAAAAAAATCTAGTATCAGCTTAAAATGTTTCCTTTTAATGTAAAAACTCTTGAAAAAAAAAACTGAAGAATACTATACATCATTAAATGCAATTTTGAAATCAACTCCTTTTAAAATTCCGAATTTTCATGCTGTATTTAATTACTTTACGTACGTCATTTGCCCCTTTTTCTAGGGGGCGGAAAATTATTCAGCGACGTCCTCATGTTTTTGTTTCATGTTTAGTGAAGTAATAAGATAACTAGGAATTATGACGTCATACATGTCCGACGCTATCAGTATTTGTTACTGCGATGTTATGAATGGTGCTATTCACTCACAGTCAGTTCCTGTTACTAGGTGTGGTTTATCTATCTATCTATTGCTTATTGTTGTTGAAGTAAATGGTATTTTGATGACGATATGATTTTAAAATTGGTTTTCTATATTAGTATGGCAACATCAATGAATTATGTGATTGTCAGTTACGTCAGCAAAGTTTTGAATAAGTAAAAAAAAAAGTTTCAGAATGAATTTATTAAAATAGCAAAACATTATTTTTCTAAATGACGGTTACTTTTTCAACTAGGTCTTTAGAGTGGGCTTTCTTTGAAAAGGCCGCTTAAAATTATGCCGCTGTTTCCTTGGATTTTTTCATTTAAAGCAAGTTTGAATGTTTTTAACCTTAATTTTTTGCGGCGTATGTTACACAAATCTTCCAAAGACGTAACTATTCGATTGATGTTAAAACTTATATATTGTTTTTAATACGATAATTAGGTATTAAGTCAAATCAAAATGTACTTTATTCAAATACGGGTTCTTATAAGCAATTTTGAATCGTCATGTTACAGAATTAAATTGAATTTCATATAAAGATACCACTGGAATCAAGTTTTCTATCGAGAAGAACTGGTAATTAATTTAGTATTTACTTTTTTATCAAATGAAATAGATATATACTAAGAGTAAATAAAAGTGCCAATTTTGGATCACCGTGGTGAAATAAGCTTCCTCCTCAATAAGGAGAGGAAGCTTTAGGCCAACAGTGAGCATTTATTATAGACTGTCTATCTTAAAGTTATAAGTGAGTACTTATGCTAATAATTAACTACTAATACAATTTGTAGAGGAGTACCTCATCATGGCATTACTTACATTTCAATTATCCTCTCCTAATAAGCTATTAGCTAAGAGTGGGGGCGAAAATAGACGAACAAATCACATCGAAACAGCGCATTTCATTTCGCTAGGCAGCTACTTTAGGTGAGGTTATAGCTGTAAGTTTTTCATATAAGAAATAATTAAAATTAATTGTAACAACTACTTAACATCATACACCATAGGGATACTATTCTCTTTGGTAGAATTACTTTTAATAATATTAATCTTGTGCGCATAATCCAATGCTCATATTTTAGTAGCCAGGTACTGTGACAGTACTACTGAATTGTTAAGATAATCTGTGGCACAGCTGTGTTATATATCTGAATATCAATCATGTATGCTTAATCTGTAACGTTGGATGCTTGTCCTTAATCCTTCATGCATAGCCCTGTGCCAATTAGTATGCTCACCTGAATACATACACATACGTTATTATATTATAATTTATGGTCGGGCTTTGTGGGAGGTAAGTAATCATTACATTTTCTACCGCTTAGTTTTCTATAGTAATTGACGCATTAATAATCCGAAACAAACTTTATTAGTCACTAGCGTTTTGCCGCCGTTTTTACCAGCGTAGTTCCCGTTCCCGTGGGAATACGGGGACGAAATGTAGCCTATGTTACTGATATGTAGCTTTCAATTGGTGAATTTTTAAATTCGGTTTAGTGGTTTAGTCTTTTTTGAAAGCGTAATAAACAAACTCACATTCGCATTTATAAGTTGGATGTCGCAATATGGTGAACATAATGGCAATCAAAAAATAAAATCAACAATCTGAATGTTATGAAGTCTCAATTTACAATTTTGTTAAAATTATGAATCATATTTTCATCGTTATTCTGGTTAAATTTATCTTTATTTATGTTTTTCATCCAGAAATTTGTTTGAGTGCACAAAATCTTATGAAGAAATCAAAGAATCACGTTAGCTTAGAATTCAATGCTATGTAAGCCAATTAAATTTTTGCATATTCTTTTCAATATATCTATTGGTCGAATTCGAAATAAAAATTCATATATTATACAACAAATAAATATATTTTCCATTAAGTTCCATGTATAAATTTTAAAATTACCTTTTAAATAACATCCATGACAACAATATCTTAATAAGTTATTTTACAATATTTCGGAAGTTGAAAATTTGAAATCACAATGTTTCTATATAATTTAATATATTATCAAGTTACAATATCCTCTTCTATAATAATCAAATTCATTAATACGTGTATATGGTATACAATAGGTTCACTTGGTATAATATAGATACTCGGACAAGACAGTTCCTAATTACCTATTATTTACATAAATAGATGGTCGGTGCAGCGAGTCCATATATTTCATATATCACTTAAAAAACTACAAAGAAAATTGTATTAATCATGTACCTATAACTTTATATACTAAAACATCGAATAATGGTCCACGTGACGTCGTTATGAATTATCGAACATCGATTACACCATTCCAAAAACAAATCTAATAAAAATATTTCATATTCTTGTAACTAAAATCGTCATAACATGAAAACTGTTAGGGCAATATTACGTTTCTAAACTAAAAATTATAATGTTTTCACTGTTTATGTAGGGATAAATATATATATGTATATATCACACAATATATAGGTACAATTAGGATACATTAAAAAAAGTATGAAACAATATAGTATGAAGAAATAATTTTAC
Organism: Nymphalis polychloros; assembly: GCA_905220585.2. Classification (NCBI taxonomy): domain Eukaryota; kingdom Metazoa; phylum Arthropoda; class Insecta; order Lepidoptera; family Nymphalidae; genus Nymphalis; species Nymphalis polychloros. The sequence goes on along the minus strand of HG992258.1, from coordinate 9,025,280 downwards.
TTAGTAACTTTTCCTCGCATCCTATCACAAAAAACTTACAACTTTCTAAAAATGTCTTTTAAATCAATTTAGGTTTGGTACTTAATTTCTATATTTGACGACTAATATTGTTTAACATTTTACGTGTTTAGTATGCCTAAAAATGCTCTTATAAAAATGTATTCAGTAGCTGGACATATGGTCAATTATTCATTTTAAAATCGACTACATATCAAAATGTGTGACAACTTATTTTTTTTTTACATTGCAGGTGCATTATGTAAGTTATACAGCCAAAAATATTTAATTACAAAATTATTATTTTAACTGTTTATTTGACTGTGATGATAGACTTTACCTTTAATGGACTTAATTTAATTGACCATAATACATAGATTACGTATATTTTTATGAATAGGACTGATGTGAGGTTGTGCGTTATCATTCGTTACGATTGTATAGGATTAAGTGATCTGGATTTTAAAAAATTTACAGCGATCGTTATTTCTTAAGCTTCAAAATATTATAATAAATCATATTTTTAAATGGAACGCTTCTTATAACAATACATCATGACATGTTAAAAAAGAAAGTCAAGAAAAAACAAAGAGAATTTTAAAAATGAGATTGTGTTATTACGAATCATATTAAAACATATATAGATTACGGTTTTTTTTAATAAGACTTAAATATGCTAGTTTAATAATTGTATTATAAATCATTTAACAACAAATACGATATTAACTAAACAATCTACTTCCTATTTCATACTTTCTTTGACATTTAATATTTTTCAAACAAACTTTATAAAGGAATTTAATGTATTTTTTAGGTCGTTGTTTTTTTTTAAATATTTGATCGCTATATTTTTGAATTTCGAATGTATGATGTGTGGACTTTGAATTTTTGCCTCTTGCATTTAAATATTAGACATTCAATTTACTTTGAAATGTATTTAAAATATTTTGACACTTATGTAAATTCATAATAAATAGGAATATTAGAAAGCGTTTAAATCGTGAATACATTAAAATGATGCTTCTTATATTATTTTAAGTAACATATTCATTGGCACATTAAATTGATAAATACATAACAAAATAATTTGAGAAACAGAAACATTCATTTAAAAAAGTAGCATTTTACAAATATAATTGTATAATAATATATCTATTCAATATTATAATAATTATAAATAATTTGTAAATACTTATTAGAAATTCAAACGATATATATATATATATAATATATTATTGAGGCTATTAAAATATTGGAATTAAACTACAAACATTCAGTAACATTATACTTACTAACATCAAAACATGAAATAAATATTTTTTTACAATTACAAGATACCGAACGTTTTTCTGTAGTTTATACTTTCCTTTATCTAAGTACTAGATACTACAAAAACAAGAAAATATCGCTTCAGTACGGCGTTAAGTATGAAAATCACTTACTAAGAATTTTATTCATATAATGAAATAAATCTTTTACATAGAATTTATTAAATTCAAATTATCTTTATAACGAACACTAATGTAAAAAATGCTTCCATCGATTAAAGCTCACAATGATGTGCCAATGTGAGTAGGACAATGTGTTACATTTATCAATTTAGCTACATGACCCTGTGTCAGTCGTGGACTACGACCGAGGCCTCCGTCCCGGAGATCCGGTGAGCCCCGGGATCACTCTCTAAGGAATTTAGAATCTACGCTCTACATGCATACGTAGTCGTTTTAGGCAGTGCCTACTTAACGATACTGACGAAACGCCGTTTTTAATTTAGAAGTAAAATCGATACATACAAACTTACTAATTAGAATTTTGGCAGTTACCGTTCGGTACTAGGCGAAGACTAAGGTTCGCGACGGTGGCAGACAGGAGGCGGTGGGCCCGCTAAGCTACACCTACGTCGGGCCCCCTGCGACGCAAGCGTCTATCGGGTCGCACAGGAGCTTCAGATGCAGGATCGCAACCGCGCGCGCGCGGCGGCAGGAAGGCACGGCGGCGTGGAGGGCGCGATGGGCGGCGCGGCGGGGGGCGCGGTGGGGGGCGCGGCGGCGGCTGCGGCGCGGCGCGGGGGCCGGCGCCGCCGCGCGCCATCAGAGCGGGAAGCAGCGCGCCGCGCGACGGGGCTCGCTCGCGCCGCGCCGCCGCCGGTGCGCCTCGTCCGTGTTCGTACCGGTTCCTGTCGAAGCCTCACCGTCGTTGTTTCCTGCGCAGACGCGCTCGGGCTCGATCGGCTCCAACTTGTGCATCGAGGCCCGGCTCGATAGCCGCCCACCTTCCGCCGCCGGCGTCGAGATCGGCCGATCGGGCGTTTCGTCCATATCTATCCGTCCTAGCTTTAATGCGAGCGCGTATTCGGATCTCTCGATGACGCTCGGGGGCTCGTCTGCCACGGTCGAATCCGCGAGGGTCGAATCCGCTGCTGCCGAATCGGCTCGTTGTGAATCGCCCTGCGCCGTTAGGTAGTGCCGGGTGTCGGTCGAAGATGGCGAAGTTTCGGCCTGTCGACGTTCCGGTGTAGTGAACACCGAATCTGACGCCCAACTACGGGTTTCTGAGTTTTGTCGAAGTGTATCATCGACACTTCGTCGAGATGTTCTTCGACTCGTCCGTGGACTCTCATCATCGATGGCGCGGAAATCGAGTGTACTCAAGTCGAAGGGTCCCGTTCGTCGTCGCGATCCATCGCGTCTGAATGATGGTCGGTGCGATGTAAAAGCTGCATCGTATAATTCGCAAATACTTGTGCGATCCGAATGTGGTTCCTCGTATAAGGTTAAATTGCGTGTTTCGGTCGCATCAGACGGCGTTTCGTCTCGATTCGATGTAACCTCACTACGCTCCGAAATATCAAATGTAAATCGCGCTTCAAATCTATCCGGACTGAGTAACGGCGCAGAGCGAGAACAGTCATCTGATTTTCGTGATTCTGATTCTTGCGGTATAGGACGAAAATGACTTCGGCGAGGTGAGGTTTCCTCCGAATCCGTCGAACGATCAGAACGCGGGGTGGTATAGATATGACGACGAGTAAGTGCCGGTTGTGATCCACATGGCATGCGCTTACAACAGGTTCGTTCATGTCGCACATCAGAGCCACTGCTACCTGTAGATTTCGAATGAGGTGGTTTCCGTCTTCGATCATCTTCTCGCCCATAAAGAGAAGTAAAATCTTCCGAGCAAAACTTTTCAAAAAGTTCTTGGGAACTGAGCCGTGTCGATCCAGTCGCGTTATAAAACGCTTCAGTCGGCGAATGGTCTACCCGTTCATAGAGTGCGCTAGAACTAGCACGTTTTGACTTATCCATCAAACCTAATTTATAAATTCTAGGAAGACGACGCTCGAACACACCCTGAGAGTGAGCACGAGCGGGCACGCGGAGTGTTGGCGGACCGTCGCGACGGTCAAGCACGCGATCCGCAGATACACCGCGTATATGAGAGTTTTTACCTATCGATATTGGGTCAGCTGGAGGAGAAGTGGCGAACTCTGGTTCGTATTCTTCGTCGGGCGTGTCAGCGGACGGTCCGGAACGTTCAAATGACCGTTGGCACTCACATTCCTCATGCTCATCACTGGCGTCCCCCTCGTCGAAGGACAGCACGCGCGGTCCGTGTCCAAAGACACGTCGACGTTCTTCGGCCGCCCCTTCGTCGTCTTCGAGTCGGATCGAGCGACGAAGCGGAGGACGATCGCGTCGAGGCCGGCGCGGTGCCTCGACAGTGACAGCATGTGGCAACGGTGGACGCGCGGTGCTGGGCATCAGGCGGTCCAGCGACAGACCTCGCCGCGGCCGCGCGGGCCGAGCCTGCTGTCGCTTAGCATCTCGTGGCACCGCAGTGGGGCTGGTCTCCTCTGGCGTGGTGGGTAAAGCAGCGCCGCGCCCAAATTCAATGAACCAGAGCTCGTCCTTGAGTTCGCACTCTCACTTCTTTTCATTCATATCCTTATTTAAATAATGCAGCACGTAATGAAGTACTAAATCGTAGCAGTATTTATATTCAGTCTGCAAAACAAATAAGATTGGTTATTGTATTTCATTCGTAGAATATTCGTTTGTGTTTAGTAAATAAAATTCACCATATTCTCGACGAGTTGTGGACGATGGCGTCGCACAGTTTTCACAGCCTGAAAAACATCGACCTCGCCGTGCTGTATCACTTGTTCTATGCAGGCGTTGGCAGCGCAATAGACCCCTGCACGACTGCGGCCATCACTGCCAAAGAATTCTCGTAAAAAATCGTTATTGTGAAATATATTAGTATTATTAATATTGTATGTACTTACGGTGACACAACGCAAACTGGTCCGTAGTCGGTTCGCTGTCGCCACCTTTCAACCATATTCATCAATTCCACGAGCGAGTTGGTGGATGAAGGAACTTTATGACCCATGGGCCAGCAGGTCAGCTGGAAGAGCTGGACAGTCTTAGGAGGGGCTTTGACCCCTGCCATCAATTCGGTCAGCGATACAATCTATGAGACAAGAGATTACATATAATAAGATAAAAAGCCAATTAGGAAAAAAACTAGCCTTATGGAGGAGCGAATTAAAGAGTTCGTTATCAAGGTAGATTACGTTGTAATCTTATTGGCTATTGTCAAACAAAATAATTAATAATATATTTTTTATTGAAAAGCATAATCCCCTGGTTTAATCAGTATGTAATCCGTATATAAAATGAATGAAATGAAAAAAGTGTGTAAAAAATCAGGTCAGTGATAGGGAAGATCTTTTCTATGGTGTTCCACAAGGCAGCGTACTTGGGCCTACTTTATTCTTGGTCTACATTAATGATCTGTGCAGGCTTGAATTACCTAACTGCAAGATTATAACATATGCCGATGACACCTCACTAATTGTCCACGGTGAAAATTGGTCAGACGCTCGAAATAAGGCAGAATCTGCCCTTGCTATCGTAATAAATTGGCTGTCCTGTAACTCTTTGACTCTCAACTTAGATAAAACGCAGTATATTACTTTTGGCTCCAGCCATGCTTTACCAGTAACATTTCCTATAGTCGCTCATAATTGTTCTGAATACCATGATTCTGTTCCTTGCAACTGCAATAAAATCTCTCGCACTAAGACCATTGAGTATCTAGGAGTAACGATAGATGAGGGTCTCAGTTGGAATAATCACATTCAATCTATAATTTCACGTATAAGGAAAATAATGTATGTATTTAGATATCTTAGGGCATCTGTTCGTTTCCAGACTTTAAAAACTGTATATTTTGCACTTGTGCAGTCTAATATCACATACTGCATCACAGCATGGGGAGGTGCTTCTAAGATCAATATACTTCGTTTAGAGAGAACGCAAAGACTTTTATTAAAAATTATGATCAATAAGCCAATTCGTTTCCCAACAGCGGAATTATATAAATCCTGTAAAGTTCTCACAGTGCGTCAATTGTATATACTTCATACAATTCTTCGGAAACATAAAAATATTCCTTATAATTATAAGCTTGCACATAACAAACGCAAAAGTGATAGGGTTTGCCGGACCATTCCATGGACATCAGCTATAACAAGTCAACAATATAATTACTTGAGTTCGATTCTATATAACAGAGTAAATAAGAAGATCAACATTTACTCACTTACAATTTACCAATGTAAAATTCAAGTTACCAACTGGCTTCTCAAATTGGGATATGATGAGACTGAGCTATTACTAAAGCGTTTAATATAACATTGACCTTATATTTCCTTCCTACCCCATCCCTTCCTTATTATATAATTTATTAAATATATTTAGGTATCTATTAAAAAAAAAAAAAAAATACTAGGTAATGTGATTGTCAATTTTTATATTTTATTTAATTAATTGTTTTTCTAATTTATGTTGAACAAATGATAAAATGAAAATGTGCTGTCGATTTGGAGGGCGTTAGTAACTACGACACAGTGTAATACTATAGTAGTTGCTATCGTATAAGTTGTTTGTGATATGTATTAATTGTTCAAAAATAAATAAATAAATAAATAAAAATATATATCTATGGAGTATTGTGTAAGCTCGTCTGGGTAGGTACCACCCACTCAACAGATATTCTACCGCAAAACAGCAGGACATTGTATTGTTGTGTTCCGGTTTGAAGGGTGAATGAGCCAGTGTAGTGTGTGTCTTACAATGCCAATGTCTATGGGCGTTGGTGACCACTTAACATCAGGTGGCCCATATGTAATTCCGCCTACATATGCTATAAAAAAAAAACTTTACGTATATTAAACAAAGGAAATGTAATTCTTGATTTTAAAACAATTTTTTGTCGATAATTTATGGACTTTTTTGTTCCACATAAACAACATATTTGTATATTGGATTGACGGAGTCCCCAAAATAATTAATGGAAAATGAATATGTATATCAAAATGAATTTAACTATTCACTAAAAACACACTGGATTGTCCATTGTTCATTTACTATTTATTTATTTGAATAGACTGGTATCGCAATTCTCACAGTTCACATACCATATTATATACTACGATGAATATATAATATACGATGAATATATAGACCTTCAAACGGGCTTATTTATTTATAGTCAAAATATTTATATAATCATAACACATAAATAAAAAGGTTTCTTTAATCGGTGTCGGCATTCTTTTGTCAAAATTTAATCTGTGACACGGTTTTATCACTCGCTACTAGGTATTATTTAGGTACTCCGGTCATATGTGGTACAAAATACAAAAGCTAAACTAACACGATGAATTAAAACAGTTCGTGTGGGCAGATTAGACTACTTAATAATATAGTGTACCAGTGCTTATGATTTCTCACTTGTCTGTGGTAGAAGGGTAAAGAAGAGCAAGGTGAACTTATGAACTTTCTGAACACACTCTAAAAGTGACACTGCACCGGTGCTAAAAACTAAGAATTTTTGCCTGTGTTAGAGATGCATCGCCTATAATTAAATGGTCGCGAATGATTACAATACATCGTACGAATCGAAAACTGAACTATTATCGATACGAATATATTTAGGTGAACAGGGACCAGTGTGCAGGGGCTCCTTTTTTCGGCGAATAAAACTCTTGTATCTTAGTGGCATTAAACTTGACTAAATTTGCGTCACCCCAAACGGACACGTCTACAAAAGTCGAGTTAACCAAGGCATCTCTTAGCTCAAAGATCTTAGTAGCAGGAGATCCTTAATTTTTGTTTCTAATTTATGCAATCTGATGCAACTTTTTTAAATAAACGAAATAATTCTTATTATTACTTATTAGTTGTTTTTCGCTGAACTATAAAAACCTCTTGCTGCGTAAATTCCAAGTTCTAATTTCTCTAATACAGCAATTACATTAAAATATATGTGTATATTATGTTATTATAGTTGTGTATATAATCTGTATTTTTTTAAGCATAAGTACTACTCTATTTTTTAGATCTTATTGTTCAGTTTCTGTCATAAAGATTGCCTGGAAAATATCGCTGTAAGCGATAATACCTTTGTACGATTTGTACATATTGTGTATCTCTTAAAATGATTAAATATATGTAAATAATAAATAGTTTTTTACTCACTTTCTTGTTAATTCTAAATATCCAGGTTTTGATGTTGGTATAATGATTATGCGAAACGTGGTCTATTGTGAACACTGGACCGTATTTCTTAGAGTGCCGCCCCTCCGGCCAGAAAGGAGGGTATTGTTGCTGGAACAAAAACCATCTGTTTTAGTCAATGAATTCACGAATGAGATAAATTGTAGGACGACCTAATTCATCGTCTTTTGGACGTCTATGAAAATAATTGAGGTTTGTCGATATGTTCTTTGAGTTCTTAACGTTGAGCCTTTAACTTTCTTTCCATTATGCAATAATAATATTTACATGACTGCCTCGTTGGTCTAGTGGCTAGATATAACGCCGCAGACCCGGTGACCCTGGGAATTGAACCCAGGTGGTCCTGGGTTCAATTCCTAGGTCGGGCCAATAAATAGTTATTAGGTTTTTCTGTCAGAAAATTCTCAATAGGAACCCGAAGTCTGGAAGTTGGAAGTGTATACTCTCCCTTGTCGCGGAAGGCACGTTAAGCCGTTGGTCCTGCGTCTGAACTCTTGCCGGTCGTGTCGGACTGCCGTCCCATCGGATTATGAGACCTAAGGAAAAGAGAGTGCACCTGTGTTTGCGCACACACTTGTGTACTATAATATATCCTGCGCAGTTGGCTAATCTCTCTTGAGATTGGCCGCCGTAGCCGAAATCAGTCAGGAGGACGTTATATTTACATTTGATCAATATACTATATTTATTAAAATTGAAGCTTTTGATTTTAAAGAGAAACTTTTTTGGGTGCGACTTTGAATAAGCTTTCAAGGTAGAATGACCTTTTAAAAATATCGTTTCGGTATCTAAAATGACTGTATGAATGTTTCGCGACCTTCTCACACTGACTAGCAAGGTCCTTATTTTTTATATTATAGGCTCGCCACGACTTTTTTACACTAATAGTTACGTTTATAGGAAAACAATTTAAATATATTAATAAACCAAGGTAGGATACATTATTACAATTTTTGTTTCGATCTCAATTAAATTAATTATCATGTTCTTCTGCTTCTTCTTCGGGAATTGAAAGAAAGTGAAAGAAATTTTAAAATCGGTTAAGTAGAGATCGGTAGATTTCGAGTTTATTTCAAACATACAATCATATCTTTTCTCTTTATATCATATCTTTGTATTATATAGTAAAAATAAAACAGTGGCATACATAAATACGTATTTTGAGCTGATGGTATGAATAGGTTGGCAAATTGTCCGTGTCCCAAATGTCCATGATAAAAATCGAATATTGAAACAATAGTGTAAAATTTAAATACTCACAGAGTTCTTAGGTGGTACACATAAAACCACAACCGCAGCGCACTCGTAATCATAGACTAGAGACCAAAACTCCCCCTGTGTCCTTATTAACGGCCATTCGGTCACAATGTACTCCCGAGGTTTGGTGTAGCCCTAATTACAAAATAAAATGTTATGTAACGACTAAAAACAAACTTGCTTTTTTATTTATGGATTAAATGAATATAAACATGTAGTTGAGTAGTTAAGAAATAATGGCATATAAAATATGTTATTTGTGACACATAAAAAAATTTAATAAAAATAATGCAGTATAATTGCTGTCTATATTTAAAGGCGTAGTGAAGCACTCCCATCGCATTCTGTGGTTGTCGAAGGAGCTGACTAAGGGTATTTTCGTTAAGCCCATCCATCAATCGAATACGTAAGCGCTTAACAATTAGTATTGTTTCAGGAAACCAGCTTATAAATAAAAGCATTTCCAAGAAGACGTAAAATATTCGGCCAAATCTTAAAGTCTGCGAAATCGCTTACATGTACATTATTTATTTTATCACTTAGCGGTGATAAAATAATAAATAATGATAAGATGAGGATAATAATTAAATGATCAGCATGCTGATGTAGGTATGAAAGATGATGAAAGATTTTCATTATTTTAGTAATACCTAGTGATTTTGTGATACTTACATCCACGAACACAGCATTAATGTAATCTGTAAAGCTGTTGCCTTGGAAAGACGTCAAATATGGACGAAAATTGTCCGCTGAAAAGCAAATTACATTAAATTCTCATAAACTTTAGTAACGTAATTAGTAACGTATTGAATATAAATCAATTAAGTTAAAACTCGTAAATGTCCCATAGTTGTGCAAAGTATTCCTCTTCTCTCCAGTGCAGTTTGGCAGAATTTCTCGTTCCTCGCCGAGTTCAATAATTATGAACACATAAGAACTCATTGGTGCTTGTACAGATTCCAACACACTCATAATGAAACAAATAATTAATTGACCGCCATACTTTGATAAACTTTTTAAAATTTTGTTTGCATATTTTTTTATTTTATTTTGTTTTGATTATTAATATGTAATATTATCAATATATTAATTGTTCTTAAAAATTGGGTATTTATTATTTCGCTAATCATGGAAAAACTTGTGTTTGTATTTAAATTATCTTTATGCTAAAACACAATACACCCAAATATTCTCTGTAAAAACCGCATTCCGAACCGGTGGTAGCTTTACATTCAACTTAAAATGACGATTCAAAAGTACTAAGCCTTGTTGGTTGAAGTTGCTTGTTTGTCTGCTTAAATGAAGTATATTATGATTTGCTTATAACAAAGCAGCCTGATTTCATTCAAATGGTGGCATTAAGTACTACAAATACTGTATATGATAATGATAACTTAGGTTAATACGGTAACTGCTATTTGCTAATCCCTAGTGGAAATAGGTTAAGTCCTATGGGTCAATAACGTAGAATAAATGTCAATTAGAAGCGCCAGGTGGTACAGGTGGTAGGTATGTGAACCAACAATAAATCTGTTATTTATCTTATTTTACTTATCTTTCTTAAGTAATTCATTTAAAAAAAATAAACATGCTTAATACATTCCATTATTACGATTCCATTTGAAGTTTTCTTTCTGTGTCTTTCTTTATTTCTGGTACCCGTAATAAAGTGTTCAATAAATGAAAACAACAAGCGAATTTCGAAGAACGTGAAACAATAATATTGCTTATCAGAATCATTTATTAGATATATGTGTTTGTTGTATATCACTACTAATGAACCGAATTTGATTTACGTGGTTTATTGGTAGTACATAATTGTAGACTTATTAGGAAAATAACTATATGAAATTAGCTTTAGTAGACTTATAAGATAAGCAATTGAACGAGCTGAGAATGACAAAAGAAGATTTCGTGTTCGAATCTGAGCAAGCAGTTTTAAGTTATCACGCATTTAAATTTCATCAAAAATCAAGATGACATTTTATTTTGTTAAATTTGCCGATCCCCAGTGGAGCAGCGAGGTGGTATAATCTCTAAATATACTCTTTAAATTGGAGAAAATGACTTCGTTTAGAAGCGGCACAGTTATGGGATGTTATTGAAAACAAACAAATACAACTTACGTGGCACAACAAGAACATCCCTATTTTTCTCCCTATTATCACCCCTGTGACCTCCAGCACAGTCTCCTATAGTGAAACGAGGTGTCTGTTTGCAAATCTGTTGATATTCCTTCTGGTATTCATTAAGCTTCGTCACTGGATCCCTCTGGGATTTCTGTTTCAGTCTTTGTGATAGTTCAGATACAGGAAACCAGGACACTCCGCATACAACCTGCTCCTCTAACGTATCATAGACGAACTTATATTGTTCCTATAATAAAAGTTAATTTTTATTTTTTGTTTCGAATTATATTATAATAAAATAAAATGTTTTTGAAATTATGTTTTACCTCATTTTCAATAAGACCTTTTCTTGATTGTCTCAACTTCTTTAAATATCCGAAAACATCGAAGCAGTCTTCTTCTTCAGCTAACTCTAAATTAGCATCAATAGCTAAATACACACCTGATCGTCCACCGCCGTCGCTGAAAGTGTATAAGTATTATGAGTCTACATGACTCATGCTTTGCCTTTATGTCAATAACTATTATGATATATGTATGCCTATATTTTTAAGATAAATTATTGTTTGTAATTTCGTTTCGTTTGAAATGGCTACGATGCTCTCTTAATACTTACTTGCAATGTACTACCATAGGCCCAGTAGCAGAATTGGGAGCCAGTCTTCTCCCCACTACTGCTCTTACCCGCCGTCTGAATTCCAACAGTGCGTTACTGAACGGACATGTATGTGAGTGCCACTGTGTGTAGTGGAACTGAAGAAGAAATCTCTCCTCTACTACCACCTGAATATAAATAGTATATTTAGCCATTATTTGATAAATACAATTTTATATTTATATTTTCGCCACAACCGAATTATTTCCTTAAAGGAACGACGATAATGAAATGTAAAAATTGTTAGCACTCTGGAGTGGTTATGGGTAAGCTTCGTTCGAAGGTTACGACAAAGATTTTGTTGTTCATATAATTAAGAATGTGTATAATTATAGACTTGACCATAGATTGTTTAATTGATTAAATAAAAAGGAACGGAAACATGGCTTTACTTATAAATGTTATAAAGCGAGTGATTAGTTAAACAATGTCATGTCTTTTTTTTTCGAATGTCAAATGAATAATGATAGAAAGAGAGAAATCATTATTAACTAAACAACAGCTATGCAAAGTTTATAAGTAAGGTTTAATGTATATTTTTTATGTACTGTGGAAGTGAATTTCTCCAATATCCTTCAATATAAGGCAATTTCTTTCTATCTGCCTTTATGTATGCATTACTTCAACTAGGGTCACTTTTTTTTTTTTTTTTTTTCTCGCTGGAAAAACGCGTTTACGCGTTTCCCCCACATGAAGAGGGGGGGTATGTGGGGCTCACCGGCACTGAAGGCGCCGGACTACCCACTAAAAAACCAGCGGTATCCTCTCCGTCTGGTTAGGAGGCGCCACGGGATCGCTCGCGCATGCTACCATGACACCCCGACGGTCGGCCCGCCTATGCGGGCCTCCATTTCTAAGGGGGTTCCCGGATACAGGGAACCCACTTAGCCCAGGCGGCTATTAAGGCGGGGGGAGAAGGTGCGCATAGCGCCTACGTCTCCTCCCCGGTCGTCTTTGACGGACCGAATCAGCGGAGGCACTTTCCTCGCGCTGTCGCTCCGCAGCCTCCTTCTGCGACATGACGCTCTCGCAGAAGGAGACCATTTCCAACCAGCACCTCTCGCTGTTGAGCATGGCATCAATCACGCTCGGCAGCGAGAGATCTCCGCCGACTATGGCCGCCAAGGAATGCCTCTGAGGCCCCCACGCAGCACACTCCGTCAGGGTGTGGTGCGCTGTGTCCAGCGGCGCACCACACTCGTAGCAGGAGGGTGGTACCTCCTGCCTCGCTATCTTGTGCAGGTACTTACCGAAACAGCCATGTCCGGTAAGCACCTGCGTCAGCCTATACGTAAGTGTGCCACTTTTCCTTAACCAGCGACTCAAGTGGGGCCGAATCGCCTCCACTGTCGCTAGACCTGCTGATGGGGACCTCAGGTCCTCCTCCCATCTACGAATCAGGGCTTGCTGGGCTAGAGCCCTGATTCGTCCCACCTCCGCGGATCCTGGACGGCCGCCACTCGCTCTGGCTTCCACCCGAAACCGGTACACTTCTGCGAGCACCTCCGCCTGGAGTTCCCAGGGCGGATCGCCCGCAAGAAGTGTAGCTGCCGTCCATGACACCGTACGGTAACCACGTATCGCCCTCACCGCTATGACCCTCTGTGGTCTCCGCAAAAGGGCCTTGTTCTGAGCGGTGAGAGCGTCCACCCAAATAGGTGCACCGTACAGCGCCATGGAGCGCACCACACCGGCGTATAGACGCCGACATGGTGATTCCGGCCCTCCCACGTTGGGTAGGAGGCGGCCCAAGGCAGCAGCAGTGTTGATGAGCTTCGGGCCCAGTTGGACAAAGTGCTGCCCGAAGCTCCATCTTCCGTCCAGGATCAGGCCCAGATACCTCATCTGGGCCTTTACTTTTATCACCGTCCCGTGGACGGTGATACTCGCCCCTCGTGGGGGGCCCCTCCGTGGACCGTGGAAGAGGAGGGCCTCCGTTTTGGATATAGAGACCCTCAGGCCCAGCATTTCCATTCGGTCCACAGTTAGGGTCGTTCCGACCTCGGCCAGGCGGGTCGCCTCCCGAAAGTCCCACCCCGTCGCGGTGATGAGGGTGTCGTCTGCATAACACAACACCCCCATACCGGGAAGAACGGGGGCTCTCAGGAGCCAATCGAAGCCGACATTCCACAGAATTGGGCCAAGAACCGACCCCTGTGGAACGCCGCAGCCTACCCGATGCCGGACCAACCTCCCATCGCCCCCAGCCCAGACGACTTCTCGGTCCTGGAGGTACGCCTCCAACAGCCTCCTCAGATAGGTCGGCACCCCATGGTATCGGAGTGCCTCCCTGATCGTCTCAAATGGGAGGCTGTTGAAGGCATTCGCAACGTCCAGCGAAACCGCCAGGACTACTTGTCCCTGGGCCACCGCTTCCTTGGTCCGAGTCTTCAGGGCGCTCAGGGCGTCGACCGTCGAACGACCCGCCCTGAACCCGAACTGAGCCTCTGATAGACCCGGACCAACCTCATCGAGGTGCTGAACGAGTCGGGCTGCGAGAATCTTCTCAAACAACTTGCCCGTCTCGTTCAGCAGCACAATTGGCCTGTACGCCGAGGAGGAACCAGGTGGTCGACCCTCCTTCGGCAACAGCACCAACTTTCCCTGCTTCCAAGGCTTCGGAAACTGCCCGCTGTTCAGACATTCGTCAAACAGCCTCCGAAGCCCTGCACCTAGGTATTCCAGGGCGTCGCACAGAACACGCCCTGGAACACCGTCGGGACCCGGCGCAGTCTTCTTGGCCCTCAAGCGACCGAGGGCCATCTCCATTTCCCGCTCCGTGATCAGTGGTGGAGCCACTGCGTCCTCTATCATGGAGCGGGGGGCCATAGGCGGAGGGACAAACTCGCCCGGGTGGGGAAATAGTTCACCAACCAGGCGCAGGAGGAGCTCCGGCGGCAGCGTCTCCGTCACGGGGGTGACTTGGGTGCGGAACTTCCCACGTACGCCTCGGTACGGCCGCCCCCATGGGTCTCGGTTGAGGCCCACCAGCAACTCCTCTCTCGCCTTTTCCTTGGCCTGCTTTATCGCCAGCTGCAGATCCTTTTTCAACTGGCGGTAAGCGGCCAAGAGCTGTCCCTCTAGGTCCGCGTCGAGGCCGTTGTGCCTGCGACAGCGGACGTAGGCCCTTCGCGCTCGACTGCACGTCGCCCGAAGTTCGGCTATTTTGGGCGACCACCAGTATACATGCCGGCGCGGAAATCTGCGCCGGGTCCTCGGCATGGCCGCATCGCATACCTCTTGGAGGACATTACGCATGCGGCCCGCCAGCTCTTCCACGCTGGCACCCTCCCCCCGTCCCGCAGAACCCCACCGTTGCACGATGGCAGCCTCCTTGACCAGCTCGCGGTCTAACTGACTAAGAGACCACCTCGGCAACGTATTCGGCACCCTCTGGGGTTCCAACGGCCTGCGAGAGGTGGAGATCTCGAATCGGATGTAAAGATGATCCGACAGAGTCTCCACCTCATTCTCAACCCTCCAGTTCAACACTCTGCGTGCTACGACAGGTGTGGCGAACGACACATCCACCACGGATCCCCCGTTATGGCGCACGCAGGTGTGAACCTGCCCCTTGTTGAGTAGGGACAGACCGGAGAGTAGCGCCCACACTTGAACGGCCCTCCCGCGTGGATTCGTGGCGGGGTTACCCCAGGCACGTGACTTCGCATTTAAGTCGCCGAGAACCAGAGTAGGTTTCGGCGACTGCCTGGCTACCGCAGCTCTGACCAAGCCGAGATATGTCTCGAACTCTGCCAAGCTGCGGTTAGGGGAGAAGTATGTTCCCACAACTACGTATTCTCCCCACCCTGCCACGACGTAGCCCAAGCCCCTCTCAATGAGTGAGAGGGGGCGATCCGTTCCGTTCCGAATGAGGACCGCCACGGTGCCGTCAATGTCCCCTAACCAGTGAGGTTGGGGAGGAACGTAATAGGGCTCGCAGGCCACAGCCAGGTCGATCTGCCACTCCGCCATGGACTGCAGCAACAAGTCCTGCGCCGCGGCGCAGTGGTTGACGTTCGTCTGGAGGAAGCTTATGTCTGTGCTCATGTTGACATAGTAGCTTCCTCCTCGGCCTGGCGCCGTTCGACATTGGTGGTCTGGGTGCCTAAGACCACCGTACCCTTCGTAAGGGGAGGATTGCACTCCCCTGATCCCATAATGTGCCCAGAGGGCTTGCCAGCGTCTGCGCACACTGCACAGCGCATCTTCTCAGTGCAGTCCGCCGACTTGTGGCCACCTACACCACACCGGAAGCATAGTCCTCCTCGTTCCGCTTTGGATGGGCAGAGCATCTTCATGTGGCCAAGGCCCATACATCTGAAGCAACGCAATGGCCGTTGCCCCAATACGCATACCTTGGCCGAGCTCCAACCTACGAGTAGGCGACCGTCATCAGACAGCTTCTTCGCCACCGTCAGGGGACAGGTAACGCGAACCATTCCCATGTACCCTGGTCCACGCTGCAACACTCCACATCTGACTGCATCTGGAGAGCAATTCCCTGCACGAGCAACTGCGGCGACCAATTTTTCCTTGGTGACGGAATCATCCAAGCCCGTCACCTTCAGGTCCACCCGTGTTACAGGTCGGACGACGCTGGCGACTCCATCCAGCACTGTGCGGAGCTTCTCAGCAAGCTTATCCGCCTGCTCAGTCTGTGATTTCGGTAGCTGGAGGAGTCTGGCTCCCGTTGCCGAACGTCGGACTCTAAGGCCCCCACATATTCCGAGATCTTGAAGCTTAACACTCTGCTCGGCGCGCTCCAGAATGTGTGCGTATGTAATGCCCTTTTCTTGCGCATTCGGCTGCAGCGTGACCATAACTGCAGCCCTGCGAGGGGCGACCAGCTTCGGTTTGGCTACCGATGGAGCCTTCGTCACTGTTGGTCCTACTGCTGTGGACGCTGTGACCTGGTTGGAAGCCTTCTTCCCCTTTCTCCCCTTCTTAACCACGGTGGACCAAGACAGTTCCTCAGTTTCCCGTGGCCGAGACTCCGACGTAGTCTGAGTCACTGGCGGGCCCGTAGTTGGTGCCATTGGTTCGACTGCAGACGCACGTTTCTGCGCATTAGCAGGTTTCTTTATTGGTTTCGGATGGACCACGGCTTCCGCGTAGGTAGGTGCAGTTTTTTGCACTACAGCCTGTTTCTTGTCCGCAGCCAGAGGGGGGCGGTGTACTTTCGCTGGAAGGAGACGGTCTTCAAGACCTTCCATTTTCGCGTCTATCATAACGCCTATCGACGACAGAATGGAGGCCTTGAACTCCTCCAAAGCCTGTGTGTCTCGCACAGTGCTCGTGGACGCCTCATTTGCAGCTGCCACCGTGGTCCGCATTTCCGCAAACTCACGGCGGTGAGCCTTTAACTCGGCCTTGAGGCTGTCCACCTCCTTGCGCAGACGGGCATTATCGGCGCGAAGCCTACGTGTCTCCTCTGCTTCGGTCCTCGATGCCAGAGCGTCTACAATGGACTGGAGCGAAGCCGCCGAGTCCTTAAGCTTCTTGGTGAAGCCACCCTTCATGTTGCTGGATTTCTGGGCAACCTCCAGAATAAGTGCTGCATTGCGGCCAGCCTCCGCACGCAGCTCCTCGGCGCCCATTTTTAGGGGATCTACCCTACGGACCTCCGTGGAAGAGGATTCCTCGGAATCAAGCACGATCTCAGCCGTCTCCTTACGGAAAGCTCGACTTCTCAAGGAACGCTCGAACGCCTCTTCGCTAGCCTCGGCGGCCTTTGCTTTAAGCTCAGCCTTAGCGCGAGCGAGGCCAGTTCCGCGTCCCCTGGAAGCGAGCTTCCCCCGACTAGCACTACCACGTTTCGCTGCCACTCTGAGTTCCGTCTCCGTATCCGACCCGGAATCAAAAAGCGCGGGGCCCACTAGTGGGCGTTTACGCCGAACATTTGCGTCGGACGACGACAACTCCGTGTCGAAGTCCATCAGAAAAAAATAAAATAAAAAATAAAAATAAAAAACCTAAAATAAAATTAACCTTTATATAATAAAGAACAACAACAACAAATCAACAAACAACAAAGAAAACCAACAAAACCAATCTCTAAACGAAACAACAATCCATTTGCACAGCCGAGTTCAAAATATTTCATAGCAGAAACAACCAAATACAATAATGACAGCCAAAGTAGTCGTAAAAACATCCACAACGCATAGATAACGCGACCAAGGCCACGACGATTCGCTTCAATTGTTATTCGTAACTTGCTTGACAACATTCGAATAGATAACGAACACGTCCGCACGCTACGACGGTCAGCGACGCAATCAACTAGGGTCACTTGGGAATGTAGTAAGTACTAAGTATTGATCGGCTTATTGTTATGACGTCAGTTATATATAGAATGTTCAGCAAATTCAGTTAAACTCGAGTCTTAGTGATCGTATTAATTTCTTTAACAGCAGCTTTTGTAATCGATTGCACTTTTATGACTTCTGTGAATGATGATCAACACTTTCTGAGTGTGTATTTTATTTTTATTGATTTCTTTGTTTCTGAGAAAAAGCGAACTATTTGAATTAATTTCTAATCGAATCAAGCTTTGATGGATGCTCGGATCTTATTAACAAATTGACCTTTAAGACTTCTAAATACGTTGTCTTAAATACCGTAAGGGCTTAGTAAAAAGTATATATACTGTTAGAGTTTAGTCTTAGTCTTCGAGTATTAAGGCAACATATGTATATCTCATTTTTCAAACTGAAAATAAACTTGGTTTAGTGTCCACAAAATATTATTTTCGAAGCTAAAATAAAAAAATATACAGGCATATTTAAAAGAAGCTTAAGTTATTTCTAAGCTGGGTCGTGAAAGAAAAATCTTCGTCGACAGCACACTGGAATTTTGTTTTCTCTCAACATAATGAAATGTACGATTAAATGAGAAACTTTATTAAGCTTAGTAAAACACTTACAAATGGCTTTTTCTCACATTAACTTCGGTGTTGCCGCAACTTGCTTTCTCTATTGTCTTATGTCTTTTGTTACTTTGTTACATTTATCTTTTCATTTTCTAAGTAAAGCATTTTAATACGTATAAAAGTATTTAAATTACTGGTAACGTTCTCAACAAAGCAAATTGATATTTATATCTGTTACATTTTATAGTAATGGCCTTTGCACCAAATTTTTTATGGCTTCTTTAAAGTCTGTTAATACTAATAATAAAATAAAATTTAAGAGACATATTAGTTACCAGACATTGCACCATTTGATGCCATGTAACACGTTTTGATGTTTCTATAATTTCTGATCCAAATTAAATACGTTAGCTCTAAAACTTAGACTACAACCAGTTTACTAAGTAATTGTAATTTGATCGAAGGTTTTATTCGGTCTTTCCAGTCCATATTTAAAAAAGAGTATGTACTAAGGTTCTTATCAGTTATTCTCAGTACCAATGATCATTCTGAATTGATAATAAATTTGCGTTTATTTTAACTTTAATGTACCTCTAAGTGTGATAGAATGCAGAGAAGAATAGAGGAACTCCATCTCAATTCGTGTCTTAAGAGCTAACTAAAGAAATTAATGCAACCATTAAACGACATAAATAAAAGAAAGTAACAAGTAGAAAGCACACACCAGTAAAAACGTTCTTAGATGTAATGATCAATTAAAATTAAAATTCTCTGAACGTTTATTTGGCGATATTATAATAACGTGCAGCAATTAAAGAGTGATTTAATCAAATAGGTGGTTATATGGGTAGATAAAATAAGGACTCACATCTTTCTCTGTTTTGTAAAGCCGGAAGGTGCGAATGTGGAAGTTAGCCAGCTCCTCTTCTTGGACTATACCGACGCTGATGTCTCCATATGTCTCATCCTTTTCCTTGTTCGGTGGCCAGTATTGAACGCACATTACCTAGAGGCGGAATAAATTATTGATATTTAATATATGTATATAAAAGGTTTGTATAGAATATAAATTTTTGTAGCTGTTCGTATAATATTTCTTTACTTAGTGATTGTAATACAAAACGGGCTGACATTCTTTTTTTATATATTTATACAATTATATGATACATGAATTTATCTTTAAAAAAATTTAATAGTTTAAATTCGTATCAAAACGTAAAAATTTCATCGCGCCGTTACTGTATTGCGTTAATACCGGAAGTACGATTTCAGCCAAACATTAAATACAATGGCATACTTGGGTGGCGTTCGAAAATCGGTGCCTTTATTGGGGCCATATGCTAATATATGATAGTGATGTCACTAAAATCAATATGGCTGTATGAAAACGATTTAAACCTACAATAAAACTTTCGGGTCACATACTTGTGCCAAAATTGTATACATAATTTACATTTTTATCGATTTTAGATGTCAGATGAGTAACATTGAAATTGATCGTTAGTGGAAGAATTTATAATGAAAAAATATGGAGTAAATTAAATAATAACATCGAATTTCATTGATTAAATTAATATATTTATGCCATGCCGTGTGCCGTCACATTATACGAGTCGGTTTTACTTCCAAGCCGCTCCAAAAGATTGATACTTTAAAATATATATTTCCAAACCATTATTTGTAGTTGCTTCATGATTAATTTTGAGACAAATAAAATCTATCTCGCATACATGCTATTGGAATAAACTAAGATGACATTTTATCTATATCTATATATATGTACATATCCGAAAAACCACTCATCACGAGATCTCCTAAACTATGCGAATTGTAACCATACTTCCCCGACGTAGACGCTTACTAAGAACGGATTTTACGCAAATCTTATCCAAAATACATTTTTCTCATTATCTACCGCTGCGAAGCTTTATAATTTATACTTGCACTTTAAATAAATATTATATACTAAAATCTTTCTATTTAAGTTTTATTAACATTGGGTTAGTAATTTTTCATTTGGAAATTACAAAAAAAATAGTCTTCTCATTTCCTAGTATAGAATTTACTTAATACAAACATTAAAAGATAGTTATTTTTAGAGATACGAAAGGAATGAAAATACGACGGTTCAGTCATCCATAAAAATTGCAGATAATATTCCTGTGTCGAGGGACTTAACCTCAAAAATTCCGCCACGGTATGGCTTGGTCAAATGAAGCGAAAGTATTCCATGAAACATCCCCGCTTTATTGAGGCGAGGGTAGAGGGTAGCGTCTATTACTTATGTAATAAATAAATTGTTTTACATTACGTCAGGGTCAAAAGGTCGCGCGGATTAGGTTTGGTTAAGCGGTCTGCTTTTACGTACAGATTCATGTTATATTATGAAATATACATATCTACGTGTTATATATATTCAGTGGGCAAAACACGTGCAACCTAATGGACTGTAGTGAGTTCCATATAGACAAGCACCATTGAAATATCGTACGCTTAATTTGTGTTTATAATTCATCTCGTGTTGGCGGTCAGAAACATCGTTAGGAATCTCTATATCGAAATTTCTGCAATGTGTAAATTGCAACCAACATATTGGAGTAGTGTAGGTTCGCATAATTAAGGAGGTGTGTAATTACAGATTTAACCATAGTTCGAATAATTGATAAAGTAAAAAGGAACAGAAGCATTCATGGCTTACCTCAAAAATGTTATAAAGCGAGCGATTAGTTAAACAATGCCATGTTTTCTTTTTTCGAATGTCAAATGAATAATGATAGAAAGGGAGAAATCGTTATTAACTAAACAACAACTAAGCAAAGCTTACGTACCAACTGTTTAAGTACCAAGTATTGAACGGCTTATTGTTATGATGTTATCGTTAGGAATCTCTATATCGGAATTTCTGCAATATGTAAATTGCAACCAACATATTGGAATAGTGAAATCAGCTCCAAATCATTGCCTTATTGTTTAGCTTTTGCCCAACAGTGGGTTATTAACGGGCTGTTACTTTAATCTATAAAAAATTTTCACACCCAATATAATCTATATTACGAGCCAGTAAGCCTTATGTTTGATTAAATTTAGTAAAATGACGATTATAAAATGCTTGTTAGAGCTACTTCAATAAAAATTTGAAAAAGTATATTTAAAATGTACTTAAATGTTCTTAAGATTAAGAGGTCTTCGTGATTTAAAATCACTTCGTAGTTAAGTCAAAAGGCTAAAAAACATTTAAGCTGCAGAATTTATTCTCAATAATTGCTCATTTAAAGAAAACGTCGAATGAAAGGCAGCTTTTACAATTATTTGTGGCAAACTTTCAGAATTATTTTGACAATGTTATTTATTAAACTTTAATTTGCAGAAGTATTTATATAGGACTGTCTATACTAATATTATAAAGAGGAAAGATTTGATTTTTTGTTTGTTTGTTACGATTTAACTCAAAAACTACTGGACCGATTTTCAAAATTCTTTCACCATTAGAAGCTACATTTTTATCGAGTAACAGCTATACTATGTTTTCAAAAAAATTAAAGATCCTTATCTAAAATGGAACTATGTAACCCAAGGTATCAAAATGTTTCCTATAAAAGTCATTATTTTGCGTGCGCTGTGAAAACTATTGACGATATATAAAATTGTGTTCTATACATTAATAGTCCTCATGATTGCTCATAAAAAAAGTCCGCGATGGTAGATGCTTAACTATTATAGTTAAGCCACAATAACAGTTTTCTTTCCGTTTAGAAATTATGACGGGTATAAAATTATCTCAATAAGTAAAATGTCACATTTTGAACAAACTAGTAAACAGTCTAGCGGACGAAGTCGCGGGAAAAGTGCTAGTATTTCATAAGCTCTCTTAAGTAAAACCTATTTAATTTTCTTTTTGAAAAGAGAAACCGTGGTTTTAACCTTATAAATTTATTTAATAAAAGATTAACCGTCGAATTTAATCCAATACAAAAATTTATTATTTATTTTTTAGCTTAATAAAGTTTTCATTAAAAAAAGTACATAGTCTCTGAAAACCATGCATAATTTATAACACAATAATAATAAGATCACGTGTCCTTGCTACGTAAGTGCCGGTAGGGTTGCGTAAGCGTTCTTATAATTCGTTTCGCACAAAATGGGGTGTGAAAATGACAAATCACATCGTAATCACAATGAAAGATAACGAGGGCGAATGAAATACCTTAATTTCAATTTTGTTTCTGAATTTACACTCCATTTTATCATTTTCAATGTATGTAAATTGTTGTTCTAATTTTGAAATGAAATTGAGATGGGACAATTCAATAGACATAATGTTGAAATAGAATTATTTTCATGTTTGTCCATGTATAAATTATTTAGCATTTACTGTTCAGAAACTGTGGAAATGTTTCAGATATGTTTTAGTTCAGAAACGAATAACTCCGCCTATATTTTCTTTTACAAACACTATATCTGGTTATCAATATTTACAAAACAATGAAACGCTCTGCTTTTTAAGCAGACGCTTCAACAACCTTAGCACGAAGTACAATATAACATAAAAATAAGTTTATAATATCTCGTGCACATTGATTGTTTTTGATTTTTTTTTAAATTTTATATTGTTAAAATTATAATCTGTGACAAAAAGATAAGCAATGTAATCGTAGGTTGCCGTAGTAATGTATTATATATGTGTTACCTTGATAAAATCGAAGGTCTTGGTGAGCATGACGATAGCGGCTGCCCGTTCCTGCCAGATCATGCGCCAGAACGAGACCACCGTTTCTTCTGTTGGCCCCTGAGTCACGATGTACGCGTTCGGCTTTAATATACTCTGTTAAAAAAGGTTTTAGTTAATGTATATGCAGAATAATGTAAATTTTAAGTTCAAATTTAAAATTGTGGTCTATTAGAGACATGGTAATGGCATAAGAGGGCGTCCTACCGACACGACATACGAGTCGGTCTTAGCCTCAAGGTGCGCAATAGATGTTTTACATTGATTGATTGAAAACGACAAAAAGATAAACTAAAAATTACTGGTCCAAATTACAAAGTGAAAACGTCTTTTATTTAAAAATAAACGCTTAAAAAGAGTGTTTTTTATACGGCTTCATGTTTCAATTATTTTATATAATACTTTATTCTACAACCTAAGTTCAACATGTAATAAACTATTTTATATCAGCTCGACATATTTTAGGTTATATTATGTAAATTTGTACACGTATAATTTGTGTAACACGAATTATATGTTATCCTTATTAACCACTCGACCTTGTTTGAAATTTACCGTACAAATTTTAGGGAGTGTAAAATATCGGGCAAAATGATGCGAACAAGTGAAATTGTAATGTCAGTTGTCGTTTATCATTAAATTAATATTTTTGTAGCCTATATATACAAAAAACACATTATTTTTTATTATAATATGGTACCTCCACGACGGTATCACCAGATATTCGATCATCAAACAGGAATACTTTGTAATGTAGCGTATCGGTTAGAATGGTGAGTAAGTCTGTGTATATGCGCAAGTCAGTATAATCTATAATAAGGTCCTCCAAACCGATTTCGGTCACGGCGGCCAATCTCAAGAGAGATTAGCCAACTGCGCAGGACATATTATAGTGCACAAATGTGTGCGCAAACACAGGTGCACTCTCTTTTCCTTAGCTCTCATAATCCGATGGGACGGCAATCCGACACGACCGGAAAGAGTTCAGGCGCAGGACCAACGACTTAACGTGCTTTCCGAGGCACGGGAGTGTACACACTTCCAACTTCCAGACTCCGGGCTGCTACTGAGAATTTTCTGACAGAACAACCCAATAACTATTTATTGGCCCGACCTGGGAATTGAACCCAGAATTTAATTGAATTATTATTATAGTATTATAGTATAATCTATACTATAATAATAATAATATTATAAAGAGGAAACATTTGTGTTTTTGTATGTATGTTTGTAATGATTTCACACAAAAACTACTGGACCGATTTAAAAAAATCTTTCACCATTAGAAAGCTGCATCTTCACTGAGTGACATAGGCCATACTACATTTAAAAAAAATATAGGGATCTCTATTAAAAATGCAATAATGTTATATTAACAATATTATTTGCAAGGTGTAAAAAAAATAGTTATAAAAAATCTGTCATCGCGTGCGCTGCGGAAACTATGATAGAACAAACAAATGTTCTACAGTATTATAGAACGTATCAATATCTACAAAAAAGTCCGTGATACCATATGTCCCACTACTATGTCAATATAACTACATTTTTACATTTCAAAAATTTATAAAAGTGCCGACAATAATCAAACCATATTATTCATATCTCTGTATTAATTCTTATCCCATTAAATGATATTTTATTAAAGACCGTTTCAATACCTGTAAAATACTTTTTAAATTATTAAAATCAGACATTCCATTCAAAAGATATACGAATTTAAAAATGTCAATCTATAGAAAATAATGCAATAATAAAATAATGCGGTGTGGGTGGCCCCGCGCAGCGTAGCGGGTGACGCTGCGGGGGTAGGGGGAAAGAGACATCGATATCTATACTAACATTATTTATTTATTTAATGGAAACAAACAGTAAATAATACATTTTATAAATATTAAATATTGACAAATCATTACCAAAATAGTTTCCAATGATTAATAACTAACACATTACCGGCGTAGATGCATTGGATAACGGATAAAATTATCGATAAATTAGAGATTAGGCACTAAAGAGAGAGTGGGAGAAACGACAAATTCGTTCAATGACAATTAATTCAATCAGTAGTAATACTACCATTAGATAACATATTTTTGATATAACGATTAAAGCTATTAAAAGAGACATGAAATATATCACAATCTAAAAACATCTGGTTATATTTAGTACAACTTCTATTTATAAAAGAATTCTTAGCAAATTTAGTTCTGGTTACAGGAACATAGAATGTTTCCTTACGCCTAGCGTTAAGACGCGGACAATGGAGAAGCACTTTCGAGAGCAAATAGGGAGAATCAATACGATTATTAATAATTTTAAATAGAAATATTTGATCACGGTGAACACGTCGGTCAGCAGCCGACATCGGTATAGCAAAAATGGAATTTTTGTTAAAATTGATCTTGTGCTAAGGACTCTGATGAAACAGTTATGTATCCGTTCAATTTTATGTATATGATTTTTAATTGGGGGTTCCACACAGAAGACGCATACTCTAAGATGGACCTTACAAACGCATTATATAATAATATTTGGTTTTTGTTTGTTTGTTTGTTATGATTTAACTTAAAAACTACTCGACCGATTTTAAAAATTCTTTCATCATTAGAAAGCTACATCTTTACCAAGTAACATAGGCTATATAATATTTTACAAAAAAATAGAGATCCCTACCTAAAATGGAACAATAAAACCCAAGGTATCAAAATGTTGCCTATAAAAGTCATTATTTTGCGTGCGCTGCAAAAACTATTGACGATATATAAAATAATGTTCTATATATTAATAGTACTTATGATTGCTCACAAAAAGACGGCAATAGTATTTGCCTAACTTTTATAGTTAAGCCACAATAAAAGTTTTTGTTTAAATTATTAAGTTCAAATGCGGGTGGAATCGAATAGTGGTGTTATTGTTATGACGATATTAATCCTGATCCATTTAAATGGTTTGATAATTAAGGTTCATTATGTACGTGTAAATTCCAGTTTAAATTATTCAGATCGGACTTTTCGTTTAGAAGTTATGATGGGTATAAAAAATCTCTAACTAAGAAAAATGTCACGGTTTGAACAAACTGTAACTGTCCTACATTTAGTCTATTAACAAATACTATTTTACGTATTAACATTTTATAACAGTTTTTAAATTTTCGCGAACGAAGTCGCGGGCGAAATGCTAGTTATATTATATAAGAAATAACATAGTCTTATAGTTAAAAAGAGAAGCCTATCTATGTATGATTTATTGTAGATTTTGTATTTCTTAATGAGTTACCGGATCCAGATAAGTGTTTATGGTCGACTTAATATCGATCGGTCCGTTTGCTCTTTTTTCTTTCGTAAATACGTAAAATATTGTTCAAAACTCTATAGCTCTATAGCTATGAGCGCGTTTCTATTTATCTTTAATATTCCATTCAAGTGCGTTTCTTAAACGTAATATCTTAAAGTAATAATAGGTAATCATGTTGATAGGATCACGGGTCCTCTATAAAAAGGTCTAATAAAGGCAACGATTTCTTCCACAAGACCGGTGTAATGTGTTGGAAACTGCCTAATTCTATTGTACTGTGATGAACACTTTGATGGAAGGGATGAATCGTATCTATTTGATATATTCTTTATTTAAGTACAGTATTAAGGCACTGTTTTATACATGATCTTTTAAGGAATTCACAATATAATATACTATACTAAAAATATTCTGGAATTATAAAAACTGATTCTAGAGTAGCCATTTAAAGGTAATTCGGTGGTAGGGCTTTGTGCAAGCTCGTCTTGGTAGGTACCACCCACTCATCAGATATTCTACCGCAAAACAGCAGTACTTTGTATTGTTGTGTTCCGGTTTGAAGGGTGAGTGAGCTAGTGTTATTACAGGCACAAGGGACATAACATCTTAATTCCAAAGGTTGGTGTCGCATTGGCGATGTAAGCGATTATTAACATTTCTTATGTCATTGTCTATGGGCGTTGGTGGCCACTTACCATCAGGTGGCCCGTATGCTCGTCCGCCTACCTATACAATAAAAAAAAGAGTTCAACACTCGGAAAATGAAGAACCGATAAAAATAGGCAATATATAAACATAAAATTTAAACTGTATGACATCCTGGGTAATTTTTAGAGGATCAATTAATTGTAAATAAAAATACTTGTATTTAAAATTAAATATTATAAAAAAAGAATACTACAAAATATTGCACCTGGAATAAATAATATCGTTATGTAATGTCGGAAATATGTATGTAGTAGAGCTTATTTCCTGTTGTCAATGATTCTATTGGATGTGTGTGTGGGCGCACAGCACAGCTACTCTGTACGTAGCAATAGGATTCACAGTCACTATTGTAGCTTACTCTACTTACTTTTATCTTTGGAAAAAGGAGTAGGCTGTGGCATCGTTGATGTATAGTATTTTTTTTATAAATCGTAACACAATACACAAAAAAACTAATAGAACATACCTGTTTATAATATTATGATTTGTATTTTTTTAAATGTAGAATTATCTTTTTCCTCGTAGTTGTCAATTAAAATGATTATATAATTAAAAATATTAAAAGAAACTGCTTTATATAAATTTCGTAAATAATTGAAAACAGAATTCTTGTTTCAGTAACATAACATTCAAATATTCAAACCACATTTTCATATAACGTACGGTAATTATATAAACTGTTAAAAAATATTTTTACATATATTTACACAGCTCTTAAAGAAAAGTAAAATTTTTAATGATTCTACGTTTTAAATATTTTATTTTAAACTTGTTGAGTTATTTCCATATAAAATTTACCTTATATGTGAAACATCTCGT
Organism: Nymphalis polychloros; assembly: GCA_905220585.2. Taxonomy (NCBI): domain Eukaryota; kingdom Metazoa; phylum Arthropoda; class Insecta; order Lepidoptera; family Nymphalidae; genus Nymphalis; species Nymphalis polychloros. Next base: position 8,997,235 of record HG992258.1, on the reverse strand, counting down.
TAACAAACAGCGCAATTAAATTTTATGAAAAATATTTTCATCAGATACTTTCGTATTCATTTGTTTGAGAATGAATGAAAAATTATAGTCTTAATTGTATTTGTATTAAATACATTTGAAAATGAATTAAATTTATAAAGTAGAATACCTAGAACTTTTATGAACAAAATATTCGATTATGGGTTGCATAAAATGTAATATTGGGCTGTTTTTAAAAATATTTTTTTAGTAGAGAATATATATTCTGCATGCCCTCTTCAAAAGATTTAGATGGGTAGTTATCACCAAAAAACGACAATATTTCTATTGCTGTGTTTTGGTTAATAAGTAAATGGGCCAATGTAATTATATAAAACTAGGGACTTAAAATCTTAGATAGTATGATTGGTAGCGCATTAACGGCGCTATATTTTGTGCTTTTTGTCATGGAACAAATATCTTTATAATATGCGACAGTGAATACTGACTGTGGCTAAGTTGCTCGTTTAACTTCCCGAATAAATAAAAAAAATGCATCTATGACCACGTTACGTAGCATCTATGACACGTTTGAGAACATAGAATAAGATGCAAATAACTATTAAAAAAAAGACTACGGTAATTTTCAGTTTAAATTTGAATACCGGATCTTTTAGGTAACCACTTTCGCGTAGGAAAGCTAGACCACACGTTTGTGTATAATATTACAGAGTAAAATTATTATTTAACAAGCTGAATGCGTTGAAGATAAATTAAAATGGAATCTCCTTTTAAAGACATTTTAACGAAAGTTTTAAATGCGCGAAGGGTTGTCACTTTATAAAGCTGTTTAAATTGGTCATGATAATGGCCAGAAACTCGTCGGATAACCCTAATTTTCGGAGAAGGGAGCTTTTAGAGGAATATTGTGTTGATTAACCTGTCTAGTATCAGTATAACCACTTTTCATAGTTGCGCCGAAAGATTGTTTTTCTGATGATCCAAATAATATCTTAAGTTAAAACATTTTGGAACTTAGCACGCAAAAAAATATCTTAAAAGACCTTCTGCTTCGTTACATCCATTTGTAGTAGAAGTAGCAGAGTTTGCACAATTGCAAAACTGAAAAATACTGCTAGCATTTCGCTACTATTGAACGTAACTTGCTATGAACTTTATAAGGAAAAAATATATTCGAATTTAATTATTTACAAAATCCAAGATTTATTAACTGTCTACATTATCCTCTCAGGTCTGTGTTATGTAATAAACCCTTTTCTTCCACTAAAAGTTGACACTTATAGAGCGAAGTGATGGAGGTTTTTCTGTAGTCATAAATCACTTCGCCATGTGTTTTCTATATTCATGGTTTTATAAAGCACCTACTATATCTGTAGACTGAAGATAAAGATTCTTTATTCGTCTGTATTATAACAAAATTATTTTGGTATGTACAAAAAAATGTATTAATTTTAATTATATAATGTTGTATACTAAACTATTGCCCTTACTCCATGATTTCAGAACATCAAATTTTCCAATCACCACCTCTAAATTTTACTTCTAATGGTCGTGGTGCTGCAAATTTGTACAAGTCTGTCATACCCAAGATCGCGAACATTCCGTTGAATGCCGGTTATATCCATATTCCGGGCATAACATTTTAAATACCGAAAGTCTACTTTCCTTCACACAGTCCATCTACATTCTAGTCAATGTCTTAACTTACATCACGAAGTCATATACAGATATGTATGTACATTACTTTTCACTCCAAACAAAATAAAACTTTGATGTTCTAAGAAAATTCAAGAGGGTCGTTAAAATGATTTTAACATCTTATCTCACTTAACTTGAGAAAAATTACACTGAATTTTATTAAAAACTGGAGCATGGGAAATGCTAGAACAGACAAAATGAATTTTAAAAATTTTGCAAGCTCGTGCTTATTTTTTGTGGATTTCAGCTTCCATTGCTACTCCAAATACATTTTGTACCGTGGCGTTGCATTTAGTTATTGATAATTAACTTGATTTAGGTAAATTTTCTCAGAAATAAATGTTATTATGCATATTAAATAAATACGAAAATAAAATTATAACGAAGTTCCATTTACATTGCGGAATTCTTAGACCTGGCCAAAATTTAACACATGGTAAAGAAAAGCGTAGTGAAATTTTATTTATGTCATAATTAGCAACATTGAAATCAAATAAAAAAACAGAATTATCGACAGATCTTCAAAGCGGATAAAGGTGAAATAGTGCGCAAAGAGTGTTTATGTATTTAAACGCAATGGAATGACAATAATCTTTAAATACTAAACGTTAATTTTGCTTCCAATTAAAAAACTACCATATGACCATTTTTTCTAAGATAACATTAAAGAAAGAATTTGTAACAAATACAGAATTGAAGACAATATAAATATCTTTTAAGTTCCAATAATCAGATTCTGGAATGTTCTCATTTATTTAAAAGTAACTTCTAGGTATCCGACGACAGCTAACGAGGGCGCAAAGTTTGCGACCACGAAGTTTATTAAAAGACGACGGCGAGTGGAACGAGAATGGGGAACTCTTCAAATTACATTATTTCTGTAAATGTTTCGCGTTATACTGAATTATTTTTCTTGATTTAAAGTTTTAGTGTTTCGCCCATTACGTTTTCGCAGTATAACGAGTCTCAATCTAACACAATTGTTTGTTTTTCATTGATATTTCGTTCCTAGCGAAATAATCGCGTGGTCATCATTTAGTTGAAAAGACTCATGGACCTCTTGTGAAATGATTGTAGGTATATAAAACGGGGACAATAATTATCCAAAATTGCGTCGCAATCGGATTGACGGCAGAGTACAAAACTGCGATAAACAAAGGAATTATGCTAAATTGTGACTAGACTAGACTAGAAGATTCCTACTCGCGGTAGGGCTTTGTGCAAGCTCGTCTAGGTAGATACCACCCACTCTTCAGATATTCTACCGCAAAACAGCAGTACTTGGTATTGTTGTGTCCCGGTTTGAAGGGTGAGTGAGCCAGTGTAATTACAGGTACAAGGGACATAACATCTTAGTTCCCAAAGTTGGTGGCGCTGTAATCAATGGTTAATATTTCTATGAGCGTTTGGTGACCACTTACCATCAGGTGGCCTATATGCTCGTTCGGCTAGCTTTACTATAAAAAAAATTGTTACATTACTTTTACATACAAATATTAGTATATACTTACATCTATATAGGAAGCATTTATGTAATCCGAGTCGGGTTCTCTGTCGACCGTTTGCAGCACCACTCTGTTGTAGTCATCTGCAAATGGACACTTTATTATTACGATATTGCGCTTGAAATACAATTTTTACTTTGATTAAGTTTTAAAATAAGAGTTTACTCCGGAGTAAGTGAAATATTGTAAAGCCAGATCCAATTTCGTTGAAGCAAAGAATTCCTTTGTGTTATACAATTTTTATATAGTTATATGAATTTCATTATGTTTTCATATTAAAGTTTAAAAACTGAGTTATTTTCTAAAGCTTTCGTGAAAGTAAATTGGTTATAAAACATTTTATTTATATAATACCTAACGGTATAAATGTGAATATTTGATTTCCTATTCAAAATTATAACTGACCGACTCGACATATATGTCAATTTCTTATTTCTTAGCAAGTATCGCGAATATATAAAAATATGATTGTTTTAGTCAATATCTATACAATGCAATTTATTATATATTAACGTTTATTTGAACTCGCTAATCTATGGGTCCAACAGTCGACTATTTTAAAAACATTTTTGCTCTAGATATCCCAATTATTGTGTAAGGTCATAGCTATGCTAAGATCCATGGCGGTACAGTACTTAGGTTTAACCCGGGTGAGACCGCAACTTTACTAAATAGGTCGTAGTAAATAGGTCTATTTAATCACACTAACGCCTTTATGAAATGAAACCGATTTGATAGTTGCATATTGTATATGTATTTAATCCAAATTAGCATATAGAATATAGCACGGGTAAATACGCATTTAATTCTATTTTCAAACATGTCAAGCCGTTATATAGTTTAATTACGATTCATATATATATATATATATAATCTGGAGTTTGACCTAAAAATGTTATCGTAACGTAATATTCGCAGGTTTAACGTTATGGCCGGCTGATATATATATAAAAATATAGTAACCAGCTTGTGATGACCAGCAGCGAAGTGAGAAGTCAAAGTGAAGACGTTATATTATAATCAGATACATAAAAATTGAAGGCGTATCGTGCTTGTGGTCGTAAAGACGCGTCAACTTGGACCAAATTGTAATGTAACATGAATTCGACGAAGAACGTACGAAGAGGAGAATTACGCGGAGCTTACAGCGAGCGGGTCGTATTAAGATGAATGCTCATTTAATAACTAACATTACGTTTAAATGATAGGCGAGTGTGAATTATTATTAATTTTTATTAAAAAAATACGTTATTTAATATTTATATCCTTTTTAACTTACATGGAGTTACTTTTTGATTCTGGTTCTTGTATAGATTGGTCTTCTTTTGCGCGTGGCGACATGCGTGCGTTTCTACTTTGATTGCTGTCTGTAAAAAAAAAAATAAGATTAGTTGTCTTAAATTATAAAAGTATCAATAAAATTACTGTGTCTTATTTATTTGCGGTTAGCCAACCCAACAACGTTATAATAGTGAGTTGGCTTTCCGTCACCATATTAATTTTTTATTATATTATACTATTTATTTAACTTAGTTGGTTTTTAAGAATCCCCCTAAAAGTGACTGCTTTACACCGTCGCAGATAAAATTACTTTATTTTAGCAGATTCTGTTTATGAAAAAACAACCAAATAGAGAGCTACGATTTTTTTTCGAAAAATAACAGGATAATTAAACTTGAATTCAATTGTTTAAATTGCATTGACGAATTAGGCAAAGATTACAAATAAAATGTGTCAGGATTTTCATTCCCTAAGCACAATTGGTGTTATTATTTATGCGGTTTAATATTTGCAGAGGCCTACAACAATAGGTATAAAGGATATAATAATATAAGCTTCACACACGAAAGCGCTTTGGTGAAGGTAAGGTTTGGCTAATTCGATTTACAAATTACAACTATATGTATAATTATACCTTAATTTATTCGTTTCATAGTGAAGTAACGAGAATCGTGAGCTTGAATAAATAATCTAGAACACTGATATTTCTGTTAGATTTTAGATTTTCGAAATTCCTCGGGGTATGATAAAATGAGTTTTTTACTTTCGTTAATATTGTTACGATTCAGGATTTTATATCACTCCATAAACAATAATTTAACATGGGGCACTGCTAATAGAATACTCGACAAAATGTTGAAATTTGTTCTTAATTAACTAGTTCATTAGTTTTCAACGAAGCGGTTCAGTGTCAGTGGAGCGAGAGTTGTTACCAAACACTTCGCTTTGGAATACTTAAAAATATCCCCTGACCTTTTACTTTCAGTTAATGAATATTCAAAAATAGAGCTCAAAATGGGGTCGTGAAACTGTACACGTATTTTATATTGACGTGACTTATACGTCAATGTAACATTGAATATTGATAATGAATAATTGGTTTATGGAAAACTAACTTTTTCAAGTAAAGTACAAGTTAAGTATTTACTAATAATAATTACTTGCGAGACTGGGTTAGTTAGTAAAATTAAGTAATGAATATAAAGCGGTTTTATTTAAATCTTGTCGTTTCTTAAAATATTAATGCGAGACTTTTAAGTCATCCTTTGATTTTATTAAAATGTTGATTTTAGCCAAACAATGTCGCAAAATTTGTGGCAAGGTGTGCTTTTCAATGAAATAAGATCAGTCTTAAGGGATCAAAGATAAGGGATGATCAAAAGGATACTTTACTTATAAAGCCGTCTTAAGCACTCGCCAATCGATACTTTTGTGTTCAGTGGAATTAACAAGCAAAATTTATGTTTCAAAAATGTTTTAATAAAAACTTTATAATTTTTACTAAAAACAAACTTAATTATAATTTCATATTAGATATAATATAAGTTGGTAGTGTGAAAGCATGTCATAAGAAAAACTGAGTGGCAAAACTGTATTTATGAACACTATTGGCTGAAATAAAAAATTTGAGAAGAACTAAAAATATTGAAGCCACGCCCTTTTATTGGGAGGGTCAGCAATATTGGTATACTTGGGTATATCTAAAGCTTCATAAATATTGCATCGATTGCAATATCATTGAAATGGAATATATACTATTGGCGATGTAGAAAATATTTCAAAAGTATTGAATATGCTAACCAAATCTTAAGCTGAATGTCATCACTAGAAAAATATTGTAAAGCCGTCAGCGTTTGCTGCTTATGTTCTATGTATCTATTTATTTATACAAACATTAAAAAATGTTTCTTAAAGTGTGCCTATAATATTATTTATCTTAAGATATTTCTCGTCCGAAATTGCACAATTAAAAGGAATCCCAATTTTAGCTAATTTTCTTAACAATGTTTCAAACGTCTGCAGCAGGCGGTTCTGTCTCATTAATCAAAATTATCCTCTACCAACTGGCAGAACCCAATAAGTAGATAGTAAACGATAATTTATGAATAACGGTTATAATATTAAAGAGAAGAACCCAATTTAGAAAATTGAAAATTAAAAAAAGTATATATTGATTTCAACGTTTATATTTTCTATTTCTAAAATGGTTTAAAATTATGCACTGGTATTAGATTTTTTTTGTAGTATCGTATTGTGACCTTTAACCAAAATATTATTCGAACATCGAGTTGACACGACACTGATACATCTGGGCACTGTTGCAGAACTTCTGAAACAGGCAATGAATACAAACACATTTCAAAAATAGTAAGATAGCAACGACTGTGTCAAATGTAACTGTTTTTTTAACATTAGATACAAATCTATTTATGTATGTATGTATAAATACATAAGCAATATTCGTTTAATTATGTATTAATTACTCAAAATCTGCATTAAACATTTTAATGAATATGTTACATGGCAATTTATAGAAGTTAAGTTATGAGCCATTCAATATCACTAATCCTAGTACTAATTTTATCAACGATACAGTTTATTAACTCTAAAAGCTCGAAAATAAGCCCCAGGTTCAATATGTTGTGGGGCAAATTACTAGATTTTCAACAAAGAAATCTCTACCCGTAATATTGCTTGCTAAAATATGATATTTAAGAAAGAAATATACACAAGTCTTAAGTCTGGTACAATTTTAAAGATTCCGAACAAAGAAATAATACAAATATTGTTCTTTTAGTTTATACATCCGCTGACCCCAATTAATGAATGAAAATAATTTCAAGAAAATGGTTTTTATGGTTAGTGTGACGATGGTATTTAATTTTAAAAACTTTGTGCACGTTTTTAATGGTTTTATATAATCGTAGTTTACGAGAATTAAAAGAATAAAATTTACTGAATTATTTGTGTTAATATGTTGCTTGTTACAATAATATAACAGCAAAGGTATACCTGTATTAATAACAAATTGATCGATATGAAACGTGAAACGACTGCAGACATAAGTTTTGCAATTATTACATAAGCAAGTTCAATATTTTTAGGATCACAAGATTTATATTAAAATGATAATTTTTTTCAATGATAACCTGAAATTAAACCAAATATACTTTACTCAAGTAGGTTTATACTTTTTAATCATTTTACAATATTAAATTAAATACAAAGCTGGTATAGGTTTGGAATGTAGTTTCCACAAAGAATAGTTTCATTAAAATAAAAATATATCCTTAATGAAAACTGACGAGCGCGAACATCACGCCTTTTTCATTTTACATTAAATGTTAATATGAAAGCTTTAAAAATAATTTAAAGATTTAACATAACGTAGAATGCTCGTACTTTATTTTGAAAACAGTCTGAAGTATTTAGGTTCGATGTGTTATAGATATTATATATAGAATATTATTAAGGAAATCTTAGAATAACCTCTTGTTTCTTAGCTCGGTATAATTTATCGTATAAGAACCACGTGCGGTCCAGAGTATTGTTTAAACTTTAAATAGGCGTGATATTGCTGTATATATACTTACGACGTACCGATATACTTTACGAAGTTGAATGTTTTTTTACGACAGTTTTGTTTTTGATTTATTACTAGTAATAACAGTATGTTGCCGTTAAGTATTATCCAATGCACGCGATCTGTGCATAGCCTTAAAGAGCTATTACTATTTTACATCATACAATTTTGTTTTGTTTTTACAATGTAATCATTACTTCGGCCGTAAAGCACGACCAAGCGCTGACTTTTACATATGTTTTATAGATCAGTGGTATAAATCTAATTTCATATGAAATACGTTTAGAAGTATAAGTACTTTGCACTCGACTGCCTCGTTGGTCTAGTGGCTAGATATAAGGCCGCAGACCCGGTGGTCGGGCCAATAAATAGTTATTGGGTTTTTGTCTCAGAAAATTCTCAGTAGTAGCCCGGAGTCTGGAAGTTGGAAGTATGTACAATCCCGTGCCTCGGAAAGCACGTTAAGCCGTTGGTCCTGCGCCTGAACTTATTCCGGTCGTGTCGGATTGCCGTCCCATCGGATTATGAGAGCTAAGGAAAAGAGAGTGCACCCGTGTTTGCGCACACACTAGTGCACTATAATATCTCCTGCGCAGTTCGCTAATCTGTCTTGAGATTGGCCGCCATGGCCGAAATCGGTCTGAAGGACCTTACTTTGCACTAAATATGTTAAAGAATATCTGCGACAATCTCAAGTAGGTTTTCTATTATCCAGTTTATCATTCTTATTGAGTCGATTAGTAGTTTTTTCATTGTATTTCCGAATCTACTCATTTCATGTTATACTATCATGATTAATATTTATTTAATGTTGAGATTCGGGAAATATCACATACAAAATTAAATTTCGCCCTATTTACTCTAGAAAGTACTTTTATTTACGTTGAGGCACTTCTACTATATCACCGCTATTTTCGGTGAGTTTATCTTCATAATTGAATTTCGACCAAGGTAGTTTTCAAACAGAGTCTTACCAATAACATTGGAAATATTTTAGTGTACATAAGTGCATTCTCATAGCTAGATTGGGTAGCAAACAGACACGATCGAAAGATATTAGGCGTAAGACTATTGGCTTTACGTTTTCGTGGCGCTTTTACGCGACTAAGAAATTCTTGGTCAAATGAATTGAAAAAAACGCCTTCGAACCCTGCAACTTGTGTTTGGAACCGCAAGCACTAACAACTAATCCAAACTTAACATAATTTAAAAAAAAATACATAATTTATCCATTATTCAACGAAATGTGAAAAACATTAAATAAAATTAATATTTTTCTTTTTAATGACGGAATGATAAAAACGCTTATATAAACTGCAATCTTGCTCGTAGGAGACATCTTTTAACTGGATTTAAAGGGCTTACAGCGGCTACTATCTGTCGCTTTGCACTCCAAGAGACTTTATTAAAATCGTTTATAACTTTACTTAGCTGGATTATGCTTTATTAAATAAAGGCGAAGCTCAAAAATACATTTGCGGCATATTAATTCGATATAAGATTGACGTTAGTAGTTCTTGAAGTGTTTTGTGAAATATAAATTATTTAATGTCTGTGATTGAAACCATGCTAATGTGTAAATCAATTTCGAAAATTTAAATAAGCAAAGTATTAATAGTATAGTAATATTAACTCGAAATGTACACACAAATTTAGAATGGAAATAAAAACTACATACCGAGAGCCGTAATGACAAACATTATACATTTACTGCATTACTGCTTATTCATTAGCCGAGAAGTGAACTTTTTTATTTCTTTACCTATTCAATATATATATTTAAATATAAATCTTCAAAGTGTAACTTAAAGCACGCTTGAATGCATGAGATTTAATAAGGGGCTACAAAGTCTACGCAAGCGCTACGCTCATCAGATACGTTACGTAAACCTCTACGGAAAGTTCGTGTAGGTTTTTTAAATAATTAATTAATATTTCACTGCTAATTATAAAATTAAGTGATAAATAAATATATGTTTATATATTTAAAATGAAAGTATATAATATATACCTATTACTTGGGATCAGTTTTTACCTAGTTGTTTCTCATGTTTAATTAAGATAAATATATATTGTTCAATATGTTTAATCTCTAAAATAAAAGCAGTACGATTACTATATAAATACTATAATACAGTGATTGTATTCTATAAATAAAATGCTTTAAATAAGAAATGCAAATAGACATAATTTCTGGTCCGCATATGTTTCACCTAATTAAAACACTGACGTCCACAAAATGTAATTGTTCATCGGAATTTTATGTGGCATGCAAAATATGATTTGCTTACTTTCATAAACACAAAAATTCACAAATAAACCGAACGTTTAATTACTTTGATTTCTATAATATCTTTATACTACGGTCTAACTCATTATTAAAGTATTTTTGATCGAACTCATTTATAAAAGCTTTAAAATGTATTAACGCTGCTTGATATGTAGATAAATTAATAAATATATGAAGCAAAAATAAATATATTGTATACTATAAATGTGAAAGTAATATTTATGGATTAAAAAACAAAAAGTATGCAGTTATAATCAAAATTTAGGATATTTTTTTGTACAAAAGGTAGGCGGCCAAATGATCCACCGGATGGTAAATGATGACCGCCCATTAGAAAATACGACCGTGCAATGTTAGGAAGGATATGCGACGTTAATACGCCAAATTATTATATTGACGAGCCGGTGGGCGTGGTTGGTAAATACTTGCCTTTGGCGCCGCAGGTCGTGGGTTAGTTAGGTTAGTGGCCCACCCAGGACAGACATTTGTGTGCACGAACATGTCTGTTTGTTCTGAGTCTGGGTATAATTATCTATATAAGTATGTATTTACAAAAGAATATTAGTATATCAGTTGTCTGGTTTCCATAGATAGAGCTCTGCTTAGTTTGGGATCAGTTGGCCTTGTGTGAATAATGTCCCAAGATATTATTATGCATCAAAGTTGCGTATCACCGTAACTTTGTTTCTAACATTTCACGAGTGCCATAAAACGAGCGATAAAAATTAAAATTAGAAGCGAAGAATAGTATAACAGTAATTTAGGAAATTATATTTGCTACCTCTGAGTTTTAGTTTATCTTGATAAGGTAAAGTTTATTGGCTGAGAACCAACTCAGAACGTGAATGAGCAAGATAATAAAGACGGTATTTTGTTAGGGGCGTCGGTTTAAAGAAAATATGTTTTCGTAAAAAAAAACTTGGACGTAATTTTACGTTATACAGTGTTTCGAACACGCGAATCTTAGCCGTTGATTTGTTGGTATAAATCTGGATAAGCACCGTTAAATTTCCGTGTGCTTAATTCTGGTTTCATTATGGTGAAATTCATATATGTCAGATAAAATTTAGCTATATGTGTATCGATCAACCCACATTGGAGCATCCTGTTGGAATAAGTATATCTTCTCCAAGATAGAAGACCTTTGACCAGCAGTGGGGTTTTTAGAGACTATTACTTTTTAATATATTTTTTTTATTTTAGAACCATTTGCTCTCGGAGATGTCGTGTTTATTTATATAATTGACAGTTATGTATGTTATTTACACGGAAAAGACAACATCAATTTATTTCAACACAAACGTCGGTGATGTTTGATTTTAGCTCAGGTCAAATATGATTAAGGGCAGGTTCCTTAAACAAATATCTTCTATTGATTTATCCGTTTCACAGTTAGCTAACGAGAGACGTGAGTGTGAATAAATAATATAAAATACGGTGTTTATGATTGGCCGTTTTGCATGACCGTTAAAACAGGTTAATCTTTTTAATTTAATCGTGTACAATGACAATTTAAATATTCTGGTAAGAACTTAGTTGATTAAAGTATATTTTGATTTTAAATTGCTTTAAGCAGAAATATAAGAATATTCTCGGGTCTATATTTTTTAATATATATTCGTCGACGAAGCCACGAAAAACAATACGTAAACTTTATAATATAAAATAATTAAAAATATGCGCTCCGAGTTGAAAAATGTTAGGCATAATTTTTAATTATCATTAATTAAGGTCTCTTTTTCATTAGTGCAGTATTACTTCATTAGCGAGATTTTTAGCGTCAAAGCCTTTGGCGACTTGGCAATATTGGCATCGTGTCCCCGTGTTTGGATCTATAGACCTTGTTCAAATATTCTTTTTTGTGCTGTTACTGTTTTTAGGAAATAATATTTAAGTAATTACATTTTGTTTAAAGAAACAAAAATTTAATGAAACTATTTAAGAATACGCATGTTTATAATTATATCTTATTTTACTGTATATATGTTATACAGTATAATATATATCAAGGGTCTCTCCATGGAACCTTTGTAATAGAAAAATAATTATAAGAATACATAAGAGAGTAAAGCAAATTTGTACGATATTAAAAACCTAAATTTTAAGGACAATATATCTTTTCAGATATACTTCCGCTTGAAAATGGATTGTATTGAGGCGTACCAATGAAATAGTAAGTAAACCAGTATTCTAATTGCACTGGCTGGACAAAGCCGCATAACAACATTGGTATTCAGGTTACTCTTGTAATAAAAATCTTTACGAGCAACCGTTCATTTGACACCACTCACTTTCGGGTACATTATCTTCCTTATCACCTTATTAAAAAAAAAGCCTTAAATCAACTGTAGTATTATTAATATCATATCCAAAAATTATTAACATTGAAGGCATTTTTAATGCGAAAAATGTTTGAACTTATAAAAAATGCAAATGTTTTCAATTGACACGGTGAAAAATATAATCAACTGAGAAACATACTCGTACATTACACATTATATACACATTGTATACTATATACAAATCTCACTTTCAATCTGCACCTATTCAAACGGGCTTTTAAACTGTGAAGGTTTAACATACTACGTTAAACACACGTTCGAACGTTTTCTAAGAATTGACTCTTACCTGAAACTCGAGCTTGTATAAAACAGGAAATTTCCTTCGTTGCTCGCAGAGCTTTGGGAAGTTCTTCAACTCGACTGGCCGATCTGGTATCGTCTCAGATATAGATCCGTTCTCGTCAGCTGTGAAATGAAAAGTCTTTTAAAATATAAATATTACTGTAATCTTAATTTAATATTGTTATTTATAATATACATAAGTAAAATATTTATCGATGGAGTTTCTTATAATTTGGTAGGTATTTTCTACATTAACATTATTATTATAACTTGTAACGATTATTAAAACGTATATCTTTTAGTATCAAAAATAATTTGAGGGATAATTTATACCAATTAATAAGTTTATAAAATTTTTATTGAATAAATATTTTATTAAATGATTATATTTATAATTGAATTAAAACTATAATAATGTTATAAAATATTTTTATTGTGATTAATAAGGGAAATAATAAAAGTATATTTTATACAATTTATGATATCATTTTGGAACATTTTTAGTTAAAAAAAGTATAGTTACAAAATTTATGACGTCACGCTACACGCTCTAGAACATTTTTGCGATCGAACATAAATATCAATCAAAAATGTTTTATGTATATATATATACATATAAAAAATGTTGTAACGCTCCTAAGTTATGTTATTGTAAGCCGATTTTCAGTTGCTCACTGCTATTTTGCTATCTAATTATTTATTTAAACAAGTTTATTATAGGTACTCGTAACATCATACTAAGAGTTCAATAAAACCCCACATCAAACGTATTATGTAATCTCAGTCTAATCTTTCCATCGTCAAAAGCAGTAAGTTATCTTCACTCAATTCTCACACTTAATACAAATGAATCTTAATATAACGGAGTAAAGTATATAATTCAATAAACGCTTATCTTTGATGTGTTACGACCTGTCATCATCATTTATATTTTATCGTACGGATATGAGCAATTTTTTCTTGTGATAAATGTTCATGTTTCCTAAAAGGTTTTTCTTTTTTAAATGATAAATAACTTTTCAACCTTGGTTATTATTTATTCATTTATTTAACACCATGTTATACGTAAGGGAAAAAATAGATAGAAAATAAGTCAAAAGAGAACTTAGAATAAAAGGCATAAGGGATAAAGTCCCTTGAAGAGATTTTTTCGCGCATACCCGAAAGGGAAAAAATATAATTTTGACGTATAAAGCAATAGTGTATATTGCTTAGGATGCAAATTACTACAGGCATTGGTAATAATAATAATTAGTAGCTTTATAGTATAATCGAGTGTCAATTTGCCTTTACTATTAAAAAACAACGGGTTGCACTACGGGAGTGCCGGCAGAAATAAATACTAGAATATTATCGTTGTGCATTTTTGATATTTTGGAATGATTAGGAAAAAATTTTGCTCGAATTGCTTTAATTATCAGTATAAAAGTACTATTATTTATGTGATAAAATACAATATTCATTTATTGCGCTATTGTACACAAACATGACAATTTATATTACATTAAAAATGTAACACTTCAAAATCCGTCTTACGAATTTTCAATCAGGGTCACGTGACCTGACGCGAGTTTAACATTTTTAACCCATCACAAAAAAGTGCACAACGCCGCTAAAGAAGTTTTCACTTTTCACAAAACTAGTTCTCTTTTTAATGAAGAACTTTTACTGAGACCATTTTGTTTCATATTGTTATGTCTACTCTTTGACATAAACACGCTATGAGGGTATTTATGAACCCAGAGCAGTTTATAATAAGCGTCGTCCTAACGCAGAATTGATGATTTTCCAATATTCTTACTAAAAATAATATTGACATTCAAAAATATTTACTATGAAATATTGAATGTAATGGCTTGTATATTATAGTTTCTTGGAAGTTATAAGTATTTTAGTCTTCATAGCATCAATTTCATTAAGGAGTTTGAACATTTTTCATTTGATCATTTGCTTTCCTGTGTATTAAAGAAACCAGTGAGTATTGATTTTTATATATTTTCAATAATGCTCGTGCTTTTTTATGTTGTATATATATATATATAGGATAGTAGATTGTATATAAGCAAATTGTAGTAAGGTCTTCGAATTTGGATATATATGTAAATGTTATCAGCCCGTTATATAGTTGACTATACTTATAAAAATAATTATATCTCCAATTTTATTAATTTTTGCTTATGCTACTGAAGCAATTGCTGTGTACCCATTACTGTAATAGACAATAAGGAACAAAACTGATTATAATTAATAAATTAATAATAGGAAAAGTAAAAACAGTTTTATGTGTGTGCGTTTTGGGCTGTTACCAATAAGCCACCTTATGGTAAGTGGTCACCCTTAGACATTGACAGTGTAAGAAATGTTAACCATCCCTTACATCGCCAATGCGCCATCAACCTTGGGAACTAAGTCGTTATGTCCCTTGTTATGTACCTGTAAGTACACTGGCTCACTCATCCTTCAAACCGAAATACAACTATACCAAGTACTGCTGTTGAGCGGTAGAATATCTGATGAGTGGGTGGTACCTCCCAGACGAGCTTGCACAAAGCTCTACCGCCAAGTAAAAGCTTGTAAAGCTGGATTGTAAATTATCTTAAAGAATAGCACTTCTTGACTACATTGTTATTATTAAATTAGAATTTACTGTAATTATTATATAATAATTGTCACTCTATTGTATTATGTTGATTGTGTCTTATATATAGAAACAAAAATATAAGTGTGTAATTCTTTACTTTTATCTTAACTAATATTATAAACGGGAAAGTGAGTCTGTTTATTAAGCTCTCACGTCTGACCTACTCAACCGATCATAATTAAATTTTGCTTATACGTCGTCAGGGGTATAGACCTCTCCGTTTAAGGAGAAGGTTAGAAGCTTATTCCACTACGCTTCTTCAATTAATTGTTACACATGTGCGGATTCTCATACAACACATTCAGGTTTCCTCGCGATCTTTTCCTACAAACCCGAATTCGAGTTTATTATAAAATGAAATTAACTATGGGGCTACCTGTACTCTAATAAATATTTTGTAAAATGGTTTAGTCTAAGAAGTAAGCACAGCCTGATTCCTAAAGATCATGTTCATAAGTTGAATTTACTCAAAACAAGTATATTCTATGAGGAACAAGTATATAAACAAGTTTAATTATGTAAAAATCTTGTTTAAATGTTGAAAATTATTTTGTTACTTTTATTAGAATAAAAACGTACTTCAAAGCGAGATTCTATTTCGCACTACACGAACTTTTCTATTTACAGTTCATTTTCGCAAACATTTTACGTGCATCAATAGAGTAGAATTTATAAAGTTTTTGTTTATAAATTTATATTTTTTTGCATTTGTGCAAAAAATGCTTAATTAAAATGTAGCAGTATATATGTTTCTTTGTTTCAACTTTTTTATCGAGTCCGTCTGTTTTTATCTTAACCCATGGCAATTGGCTATGTTTGAAATATGATCCACTTCCAACTGCGTAAATGCATCGTCAACAACGATCTTAAATATCCTTTGTGTCTCATAACACAAACCACAAGAAACAGGACACAGGACTATATACTGTTGTTTGATCGTTTAATAACTAAAATAACGATTGCATTGGATACCAATAATATTAGGTTCGTAATAATGGCAACTGGCATTATCATATCGTAATTCCTTTTTAAATTCTATTTGTCCAGTTAATTCCAAGCATTTTGAAATGATATGTATGTAAAATTGGGAAGACCACCAAGCAGTGAAGTAAACGCGTAGAGGTAAAACAAACCCTCAATAAAAACACGACCGAACTCTATTTGGAAAGGAAGACGTTGGAGCACAAGCAATAAATGTCTCTCATCCGCCTGGCTTGTTACCACCGTACGCATGGCGAAATCTCGTGAAGTGGCTGCATGCAGCCGCGATTCGAGATTAGCCAGCGTACAGCCAGTGCCGGAGCGCGCATTGCCGCGATATGTGGTGGTCCAATGGAAGTTGCTGTTGAACCAATGCCGGGGGAAATTATATTGACCGACCGCCGACCAGGAAGACCCGTAGAAACGGTTGTTCCGCTGGTCGCCCGTGGCAGAGTACAGGGGCCCAAGCGTTCCTAACCAGCTCGCGAGGCTGCCCCACCAGGCCACGCATAATCACGGTGTGGACTGTCGTGCCGGTTGGTGACCGGACGGTGGGGTCCCGGCGGCCATTAACGGGAGGGTTCGGGAGCCTTCCGTCTGGCGGATCAGTTTATTTTCTCTTCTGGCAGCTTCTTGGGAAAACACAGCTCCACACTTTGACCATCCCTATCGTGGCAATGCGACGCTCGCTTCACGTCTCTCCCTTCTTTTCCCATGACATGACAGCGCATAAAAGAAATAACGGTCGATCAGCGGTGCACACCCCCACCATAACTTCGCTGGTTGAGTTCTCTAACATCCGTGGACTCCACGCTAACCTCAATGCTGTCCACCACCATCTCGAGACAGTAAGACCAGCAATGTTGTTTCTGACGGAGACCCTTAATTATCCCGGCTACATGCTTAAAGAATCCTTCAAAGCGAAAGCCGGAGTATGCTTGTTCGTCAGGACGGATGTTTGTTGTCACCGTCTGCGCTGCTTGGAGGACACTTCCCTCTCCATGTTGGTGGTACGTGTGGACCTGATTCGTGAGAGTCGAGTTTACGTGTGCCTCTACAGATCCCACAATGGTGACTTGGAGACAAGCCGACTATTTGACCATCTTATTCGGATGGCAGATGCTGCGCAAGAGCAGTTTCCTAGTGCGGAACTGGTGTTTTAGGGGGATTTTAATGCTCACCATGAATCATGGTTGAACTCTCCCAAAACTGACCATGCTGGAAAGACTGCTCATGCTTTCGCTCTCACGCATGACTTGACCTAATTGGTTGATCAGCCCACCAGGATCCCAGACATTGACGGGCAAGCGCCTTCCCTACTGGACTTTCTGCTGACTACTCACCCGGTGGAATATCAGGTTGACGTCCTCTTGGTTCTTCGGATCACTGCCTGATATCCACCAAAGTGCCACAGGCTAAGCTGCCGCCAACAGCGGTATGCAAACGTCGCGTTTGTCGCTATAAGTCGGCAGATTGGGACGGTTTGCTCGATTTTTTTTTTATTGTGTATGTAGGCGGACGAGCATATGGGCCACCTGATGGTAAGTGGTCACCAACGTCCATAGACAATGGCATTGTAAGAAATGTTAACCATCGCTTACATTGCCAATGCGCCACCAACCTTGGGAACTAAGATGTTATGTTCCTGGTGCCTGTAATTACACTGGCTCACTCACCGTTCAAACCGGAACACCACAATACAAAGTACTGCTGTTTTGCGGTAGAATATCTGATGAGTGGGTGGTACCTACCCAGACGAGCTTGCACAAAGCTCTACCACCGATTACTATGCGTCTGTCCCTTGGAAGGAACGTTGCTTCAGGGAGAATGACCCGACAGCTAGCGCCGCTGCTATTGCTGATGAGATCCTGTTGGGGATGGAATACTACATTCATAACTCAGATCTCATCAGTAAGGGCACGCATAACCGTTGGTTCACTCGCGAATGTGCCGATGCTGTGTCATCCAAGCAGGCGGCGTATCGCGCTTGGATCAATGGCTGCGTTAGCGGGGCATCTAACATTGACTCACTGAAAGCAACCTATAACAAAAGCTCCAAGTCCTGTAGGAAGGCATACACGAGAGCGGATGCACAGCGCGTTGTACAGATTGGTCATGACCTTGTTTCGCATCCTAGGGGCTCCCGTAGCTTCTGGCGTCTGACCAAGTCTGTGCAAAACAATTTCTGCCAACCTTCGCTGCCACCGCTCAGGAATCCGGACGGATCGCTAGCTCACAGTCTGCAAGAGAAAGCCGATCTTCTGGCAAAACTCTTTGCGGACAACTCTGTGATCGATGATTGCAGTGCACAGCCACCTTCAATACCTTCAAGTGGCCACACGATGCCTGACATCAAAATCAGGCAGCGTGATGTGCGTGCAGAGCTGCAATCACTCGATGTACTAGCTAAAGCTAGTGGTTCCGATGGAATACCAGCCATAGTGCTGAAGTGTGCAGCGGAGCTGTCTCCTGTGTTGACGCGCCTGTTCCAGCTGTCTCTCTATACAGGACGTGTGCCGGATTCTTGGAGAGAGGCTAATGTGCAAGCGGGTCCCAAAAAAGGGGATCGGTCTGACCCGGCAAATTATCGGCCAATAGCTATCACTTCAGTACTTTGTAAGGTGATGGAACGGATCCTAAATAACCAACTGATCCATTACCTAGAAGATCACTGTCTGATTAATGATCTTCAGTACGGGTTTCGACCGAAACGGTCCACAGGTGATCTTCTAGCGTACGTAACACACCTCTGGGGTGAAGCTATCAACAAGCGTGGGAAATCGTTGGCTGTCAGCCTCGATATCTCCAAGGCTTTCGACAGGGTCTGGCACAGAAGTCTTCTCTCCAAGCTGCCGGCATACGATCTGCCAGCTCAGCTCTGCACCTGGATTGCCAGCTTCCTACACAAGCGTAGCCTTCGCGTTTTAGTTGATGATTGCGCATCACAATTCCATGTAGTGAATGCTGGGGTCCCCCAGGGGTCTGTGCTATCTATCCCTCACACTCTTTCTTTTGCATATCAATGATATGCTCTCTCTTCGGAACATACATTGCTATGCGGATGATAGTACAGTGCACGGGGGATACCACGGACGTGCAATAGCTGGACGGGCGAAAACTAAGGAGAACTCGATAGGACTTTAGGACTCATTGCCAAATGGGGCTCTGACAATCTTGTTGAGCTTAACGCCAAGAAAATACAGGTGTGCGCTCCGACAGCGAAAAAGTCACCATTTTCCCCTCCTCCCTTCTTCTGTAGCACTACGCTGGAGATGCAAAGCAAAGTCGCCATACTGGGAATTGACGTTCGGTGCGACCTCAATCCAAGGGTTCACATCGAGGCTGTTATAAAAACAGCTTCACGGAAATTCGGAGTCCTGAACAAGGTGCGGCGTTTTTTCACGCCACAACAACTGCTCCTGTTGTATAAAACACATGTGCGGTCTTGCGTCGAATATTGCTCGCACCTCTGGAATGGCTCCGCTAAGTACTTACTGGAGGCATTGGATCGGTTGCAGCGACGTGCGGTTCACCGTAAAGGTCACCAACACCCTCGAGCCTTTACAATTGCGTCGAGAGATAGCGGCACTGAGCGCTTTCTACCGATTGTATCACGGCGACTGCTCAGAGGAATTCCTGCTTCCCCATTCCTACACAAGTCTACGCGTGCTGGCTCTCGACGTCACCGCCTAACTGTGACATCAATTCCATCGCGCACGAAGAAATTTGACAACTCTTTTCTTTGTCGCACCTCTAAAACATGGAATTCTTTACTAGCACACGTTGAGCTTTTTTCCTACTTAACTGTAAAATAATATTGCAAAATGATATATCCTGTAAAATAATATTGAAGACGATTCAAAAAAATTTTTATCGCGTTTTCATTAAAAATAATGGCAACTACATAATATAATTAGTATGTCGACGTTCCCGTGCAAATAATCCAGTATTCTCGAAATTGAAATTTTACAGGATATATCATTTTGCGTGTCTATACAAAAATGGTTATGTTATCTAAGTTATCTTTTCAATAAATCATTATTATAACAACATTATTGTGTGGAATGGAAACTTTTTTTTTGTTTAATTATATATTTTAATTGTTTGTTTAAATAATAAATATTTAATATTATATAATAATAAAATGTAAATACAAAGCCTGATGGCACAACAGATTCCACTTGACGGTACAACTTTTTCATCATATCAATATTCTATTGCCACATTCCGGCTTAAACGGTGAAAGAGCCAGCGTAATTATACAGGGACCACTGGATATTTATCATCTTAGATTCCTTGGTTGACAGCTCATTGACGGTATATGTTGAAAATACACTTGTTTACTCTCAACTTGTATTGGTATAATACAAGTACCATTTTTAAATTTAAAATATAACTTATAAGACCTCTGTCCTCCTCTCTCCTCTTAGACTCAACCTACACGTGCCCCCTGGGTGGTTCCTAACGCGCAATGCGATCTATTCGGGTGGTAGACAATAGAACCTGAATCAAAGAGAGGTTTTTAGTGGCCAAAGGAACTTTTCCTAAAAAGACTGATGCGGAAGGATCTGTGAGCCCACTGCATTATTATTCCCAAGAAAACCCCAACCCCGTATGACAGCACAGGAAATAGAGATACGATTGCTGGACGACTCGACTAACGCTCGGCGTCATCCGGTACCCGGGCTGGATGATGGGAAATATGCGACCGAAGCCGCTGGAGAGGTGTCTCGTCAGGCCTCTTTGGCGGCGAGAAACACGCTTCGTGCAAAACCTCAATACGAGCACCGTATTGCCACCTGAAGAGGTCAAAGGTCTTCTAGGACCAGGAAAATTAAGCATCGTGGAAAAAGAAATGGAAATACTCAATCTTTCTATATTAGGCGTCAGCGAAACACATATGCGCGGTCAAGGCCATTTCGGGATAGTCTCGGGAAACACTCTGTACTTCTCTGGATCTGAAGACTCTTGCCACCATGGTGCTGGAATCCTACTACCTCCTAAAATTACTCAACATGTTCTCGGATATAACCTCATATCTGATAGAGTTATATCACTTAAACTCAGTACCAGGCCATGTACCCTCAACATTATCCAGGTTTATGCACCTACTTCGCAGGCTTTAAAAGAGGACATTGACAACTTATATAGCGCACTTGAAACGGCACTTGATAAGATTATAATTAAAAAATAAAGATTACTCGTCTGTTTATTTATTTATCATTAATTACTTTATAATTTTTCAAATTCCCTGCTGTTTTAAATGATGTCGTAATTGTTTTAAAATATATTAACTCTTGTCATTGTTGAATTAATTGGCTCAGTCTGCACGTAGTATTCCGACCGAGTTCTTTGTCAGCGAAGCGTTCGGTTCATTATGAGCCACACAATAGGGGTGTATTAATTGGGCATTGTGTGGGTCTTAGATGAGCACCTTGATAACGAGTGTTTGTTGAAACATGGACTGGAGTTCATTGAAACTAAAAACAATGCTTGAATTTTATCTTTTTATTATACAATATTTTACTTTTTTATTTTTAGCTTATTTAATTTAATAAAATATCAATTCAAAAAATACTTAAAAGTTTAACTAAAATATATAACTGTTATAAAATGAATAACGGTCATAAAAACTGTGTGGAAAATTTGTTAGGAAATTATTTTAAGTAAATGCTATGATGCATGATTTTAGTTCTTTTTAGTAGAGATTATATTATAGATTTTTTGTGAAGTTCAAGTATAATTAGATTTATAATATATAGATAAGTACCACTCGGTGGGAGGACTTTTTGCAAGCCCGTCTTTTTGTGTTCCGGTTTAAAAAGTGAGTGAGCCATTGTAACTACAGACACGAAAGACGTAACATTTTAGCTCCCACAGTTGGTGTAGCATTGGTGACGTAAAAGATGGTTTATATTTATTATTGTTCCAATGTCTTTAAGCAGTGATGACCACTTATCAATAAACTCATTTTTCGCCAGTCTGCCTTTTTTAAGTATTTTAAATACTGCATTTCAATTCAGTTTAAGGAACTTTCAACTCATACATGACATAAAATAACTATGTAGGAATGAGCAGAAAATTTTAGTCTTGAACGAAAATGTTTGACTTATTCAAATAACTGCTGCACGGTGCGCTAGAAACTCTCGTAGAAAGCACTCGCTCTCACGTAGCTTGCCATTAACTTTGATGTACCTTATTATGTGTCGTAATGATTCATATTTAAGTTTGTCATACGAATAATTGAGTCTAATATTTTACTTTGACTATAATCTTGTTATACTTAAAAAAAAAATGTATCCTAAAAATATTATCAAAGTTTGTGAGGATGGATGGATGGATGGATTTTTGTTACTCTTTCACGCAAAAGCTACTTAACGGATTTGAAAAAGAGATATATGTATATAACCTCAAATAGGCTACTTAACACCGGCTCCAATAAACGTTACACGGTTATTTGTAATAAATTTAAATTTCATAGGAAAAATACAATGAGAAATAAACTTTATTACTCAATAAGATACTATATTGTAGTTTTTGGAAAAATCTTGGAGTTATCGTTTGTAGATTTTCATGCAGGATAAATAAAAAATAATTGTGTTTTAATAACATAACTCTATTTAACATACCTATATGTGTGGATTGGTTGAAGATTAGACAGGAATATATATCTATATCACGAAAAAGATGGTGTAAATTTGTAATAAAATTCCACGAACTTATCGTAATTTATCAGATATGTATTTGCAAACATTGATTTCAAAATCTAATAAAACATTTCCAGGCGATTAATCTCCTTAAAGTTATCTTCGGTAGTTTCAGTTCCAATCATATATTGGAACAGAGCCAGAGGTTCTCGCTAAAGTTTAAAGTTTTCTAGCAAGCACGATCGAAATAAACATCTCGAATGATTTAAAAATTGAACACGCAAAAATATACTCTATTCGAAAACAGTTAGGGTTTTAAATACTAAATAAATTAAAATATATTTCGTTAGTAATTAATCCTTGTTTGAAAGATTGATGAAACATGACTTAACTCTTGTTTAACGTCGGTGTAATCAAAGTTTTTTTTTGCTCTGTTGTTACGCAATTTTAGTCCCTAATGTCGTCTCCACTTCTAACATAAGCTTTACGCTTAATTGGAGGGGAAAATAAGAATGTTAGTAACTACTCCAAAACAGAAATGATATTCTTTTAAAAAAAATATAGTCTTTTAATATATATTTTTTGATTATTTATTTCCTAAGTCTATATTGAGTCTATATTTGAGTCTATATTGAGAATATATATTGAGTCTATATTTGTCATAGCTTTGTTTAAGCAAGAGAGAATAGGTTTCCAGGTGTCAACGGTCCAAAATCTCGTCAGTAATATACGAGTATGTACTAGATATGTTACTGAGAAAATCCTATCGAAACGGAAAAAGTTTTAGTCTTATTGTGAAGGAAAACCAACAAACAATAAATTGTTAATGTTGTTCTAGAATTATCAGTAATTTAAAAAAAATATTTTACACAATCCGGGCGCGCTTATAAGACTCATCTCGTGCCTTTATTTATATTATTTATTTAAATTTATACATTAATAAGCATCCTGGATTTATCTTTTCCTTTTATAAATCTTGAAGAGCAAAAATGGAATAAAAACTTGTTTAATAAGAAGAACGATACAAGCCAACAACGCTTGTATCGTTCTTCTAATTGAACATTTTCCTTTGTATTTTTCCGTATCGAATTCAAATTGATACTCGAATAAAAAAGCCTGTTATTTAAAAAATAATGTCTTTACTTATTGGTAAAAAAAAAACACAAAAAAATCTCTCTGTAATTGAAATGTGCTCGGTTTTATTATAAGAGTTTTAGATGTCAGAGGTATGCAAATATAAATATATATATTTACCTTATATAATTTTTCAAATGAAACGACCAAACCAAAGTTTTACGTCTATGTTTTGTCACAAAAAATATGAAATTCGTAGCTAGCACCTTAGCTGTGTTTAGTTTTGTCGGCTTCATTGCATCCATTAACATATAAGTTAAGTTATACGAAACTTCGTACATAAAGGCTTTGGAACTTATTATAGTTTACGATGTTGGCGCATCATACTAGAGTAACGCGACTTTAATATCTTGAGAAATATTCATTTTGTTTTAGAAACTACTAAGCACATTTTGATTAAGTAAAGTGGTAGGCCAGCATTACTTTAGCGTATAACATTGTTTATTAAAATACCTACGCAGATACATCAGTTTCCAATCGAGCTAATATAGGCAGACAGTTGATTTAAAAAAAAAACTTAATAGCAGTCTTACCTAACAGAATATAATGACTAAGATTAATATTTTTGCATGACACATGCTTGTATAGGGTTTTCCATTAAGGGCGCTTGATCGTGCAGAACTTCCATCGTAGCGTGTGCTGTGTGGCACGTAGCGCCGTCCTGTTGAAACCACATGTTGTCCAGATCCATATTCTCGATTTCAGGCCAAAAGAAGTTGGTTATCATCGACCGGTATCGCTCACCATTGACGGTGACGGCCACACCATTATCGTTTTCGAAAAAATACGGACCAATCACGCCTCCGGCCCAAAATCCGCACCAAACAGTCACTTTCTGCGGGTGCATTGCCACTTGGTGAACCTCGTGTGGATTGGTCTCGTCCCAAATACGGCAATTTTGCTTGTTGACATAGCCATTCATCCAAAAATGCGCCTCGTCGCTGAAGATGATTTTTTTGCCAAAATCGGCGTCAACTTCCAACTGCTCTAATGCCCAGTCAGCGAACACACGGCGCTGTCTATGGTCATTAACCTTGAGCTCTTGGGTCAGCTGGATCTTGTACGGGTGCAGGCTCAAGTCACAACGCAAAATTCGCCAAGTTGTCGTCTGCGAAAGGCCGAGTTCCTGTGCGCGACGCGGAATTGACTGCCGCGGGTTTTCGAGGACACTGTCGCGCACAGCGGCGATATTCTCGGCAGATCTCGCGTTACGTTGACGCACGGGAACCGGCTGATTGTTAACTGACCCGGTTGACTCGAATTTGTCCACCAATCGACGGATAGTCGACTCGGCAGGACGATCATCGCGACCGTAAAACGGGCGAAGTGCGCGGAACGTTGCTCGAACTGAAGACCCATTTTCATAAAACAATTTTATGATTTGCACGTGCTGCTCGACACTGTAACCTGCCATGGTGGTTTGGGAGGACGGAATGAATATAACACACTGCATTTGACAGCTGTCACTCAAACAACATGGCCGCAATCAGCTGTCAAAGTTCAAGCGTCCCTATTGGAAAACCCTATATTTATAACCTTTTAATTTCAGCAACACTAGACCTAAAAAACAATACTGGTTGCATGACAAAAACTCAAATTAGCTAGAATTTACCAATCAATTTAATGTAAATGTTAGTTATTCCTTTCGTGTCAGGTTATCCGTCCATAGCAGTGACGGTGGCAAGACAGCCAACAGAACTGTCGTCTAATGGACACCTTATTGACTTAACGTTGCCAACGACATTATTATTAGCAAAGATACAAATCAGCAAATACAGAAAATCTCGCCTAGAAGCCAAAGGCATACCACCGACGTATGTATGAAAGAAGTAGAAGTAGAGTATGTCATACGAATTAAAGATGATATTATGATAATATCCTTTGAATATCCTATAGTTTTTATTTCATTACCGTTTGTGGTAAGTTCGTATAGAAATATATTTGGCGGAGTTCACGGTATGTTTTCTGTATACAGATAATTTAATAATTGAATAGTCATAGAATTTGTGTGTTAACATTAATACTTTGTCTTGTGTTTTAATGCTAATGTGATGCTGAATGTAATGTTAAAAATCATGAAAAGATAATGTTTAATGTAACTTCTCTTTTCAATTAAAATTCAATACACATACGACATTTTTTGACGTAAGTGCAAATGATACTTTCTTTTAACATATTTGATCTTCTGTATTTAGCACAAAAGTAAATTTAAAAAAAATTATAAGTTGAATTTGATGACACAAAATGAACGACAATAATTTAACAAAGCTACACAGCTTATATCATAATTTTATAGTACTTCAATGCGGTTACCGTTTTTTTAAACCTAGCAATACAACAAAGGCTTCGTACACAAGTTATGATGAAACCATACAAAATATTGTTTTAAATGAAAATATTTTTCCGTGAAGGTTATTCACGTAAATATTAATTAATAATGACTCGAGTCATAAAGTACTTTTATATCTTTGTTTCCTTTTGATTTTGTACGTAAAAAAACACTTAAATTTTTAGGTTGTATTGATCCATCGTTACGCTGTTTATATTACGTTTTTATATTGTTATGTGCCTTATATTAATTAACATTTATTGTTTTCATCACAGAGGTACTGTTTTTAAATAAAATTCTGTCACTATGAATGTTTTTCTACATTTACGATAGTTTCAAACAGCCTTACTTATAATCGTTGTTTGGCGGGTGATTAGTTAAACGATGCTCTGTCTCCTTCTATCGAATGTCTAATCAGTAATGAAAGAAAAAGCGAGATAAGTGTTTAAACAAACGGCGGCTAACGTTGCTAAGAAAGGCCGTAAGTTACAGTTAGATTTGGTAATTTTATTAAATTGATGTACGTAAAGCCGAGATGGCCCAGTGGTAAGAATGCGTGAATCTTAACCGATAATCGTGGGTTCAAACCTGGGTAAATACCACTGAATTTCATGTGCTTAATTTGTGATAATAATTCATCTCATGCTTGACGGTGAAGGAAAACATCGTGAGGAAATCTGCATGTGTCAAATTTATCTGAAATTCTGTCACATGTGTATTCCACCAACCCGCATTGGAGCAGCGTGGTGGAATAAGCTTCAACACCTTCTCTTCAAAAGAGGAGAAGAAGCCTTAGCCCAGCAGTGGAACATTCACAGACTGTTTGTTACTGTACTGTACGTAAGTACAATAAAAAAAATAATAACTTAAACTAGGTCAAAGAAAGTGAGTCATTTCAATGAAGCCACATACTTTTCTTGGCAACCAAAACTCACTACAAGACAAAATCTATATGTAGTACATACATAATATTATATTGATTGTTGGACTTTTCTCAATGGCCTTAGAATACTCATCATATTTATATATTTGTGTTTTATATTGGTTTGTTAAACACAAGTGCTGGTGGTCTAATTAAATGTAATTAATGATTGCTAATATAGCGTGTTGTTACCAACAACAATTCAGAATTATTTATTAATCAGTTCTAATTATAATCATTAATAAATTATTTATAGAAATTATTCCGTTATATTGTATATGGTTAAGAGTAATAATTGTTTTTCTCATCAGTTCTTCTCGTTACAATCTACGTTCTTAAGCTGGTAGCGTTAAATTTATCTTGTGAAAAGACGGTTCTCAGGCTACTAAAGCCTACTTGAATTAAGTATAATTTGATTTGTATAGATTTCTTTTTAATTTCATCGTTACAGAGAGTATTACGTCAAACTAAGCACATTGCTTTTTACTTGGGTACAATTTAGGATTTATTTTTACCGAAAAATCTCAATTCTCAAAAGTGTGAGATGAAAAGTCTATAAAAAACCGTACTGATATAGAAAATTTAATTTGTTTAAATTTTTAATCATAATCACTGCTATCCCATTTTTTATCCTTATTTATTTTGGGACAACTTCTATCCTAGTACTTGCACTATGTCTATATTTCCTATATATATAAATGTTTATGTTTATGAGAAACCTATTTAAGTATCATATCTCAATATAATTAAATATGGCTGAAGTATATTTTATTACCTACCTTCATATATCATTGTATCATTGATTTCTCCAATAATACAATCACTTTTCATCTATAAATCCAATTTGAAATTAGAATTTAAGAATATATATTTTATTTTATTATATGAAGCGTTAGGATGTTACTGCTGATTAAATATTTATATAAATAATCTATATTTGTTCAGTCTACACACTCAGCTGTTATTTTGCTTATCTCAATAAACATAAGGCTCTATTCGTTACGAAATTTTAATAACTTTCCATCCTTATTTAAATAAAAAAATTTTAATCTCACATAAAAAAACGTAAAGCTAATCTGCGGGACAATTCTGGTAAAAAAAACACGAAACTCACCTCAGAACAAGATCGTGAAATGGCAAAAATCATATGCCACATTATATAATAATTATATAATTTATCGAGTGAGATACCAAGTGAGTACTAACAATAAAATGAGGTAATTGCTATCTATCCCGTTTTAACATATGTATTTCAATCAAATAAGAGAAGGAAAGAAGATTTAAAATTCCGTTTTTATATAGCAAGCCTCTCGTTACATCGAAGCGTTAATGTTAATCTATTTCAAATCTAAAACAGACGTTCACAAAAGCATTTCTCGATCTACGTTTATGATTATTACAGCTGCTTATATATTCAGTTGCTATATTACCAAATTATAACGAAGTTACAATAAAGATACATATTTAATATCCATAATTTACGAAACCCAATCTAATTAACATTTAACCAAATTCATATTTTTGTCGCGAAACAAATTTATATCATCCGATATTATTTTATGATCATAAAGTTCTTAAAAATTAAAAACTAAATTTTCATACGAATAGGCATTTTTAATTAGATATATCCCCTAACTATAAGCTAATATTGTTGATTGGTTACTGTTAATATATCTACGTCTTATATTATTTCTGCGTTTATTGTGCAATATTCCAAATCGTCTACAGTGGCGAAGCATTAGTTCTAATCTAGCGTTCATATTAAGCTGGTCCTAGACACAAATGTTTCTTAACTTACTCTCAGGTCTAAACGTCACTCGGTCTGAAATAATAAAATTGGTCATTAATTTGATGTCTGCGATTTATCGCCCTTGCCGTCTGCGTTTATTGGTTTCATCTTGTTTTATTATTGCCGTATCAGATAGGATGTGCGAAACAAATACAGAATACAAAATGAAATAAAATCGAAATGTTTCTTTTTTTTTTAAATATTTTGATTTTGTCTCACCTTATTTTTTTCATCTAAATAACATTATTTTCGAAAAACAAAAAAATCAACAAATTATAAAAGCTAAAACTGTAATCTACATTATTAATATCATTACAACTAGTCTTTGTAATTAAAGCCACTAAACGCTAAAGTATTATGAGTAAACTTTTTGGATTTTAAATGCATTTTAAAACTCTTTTTTAAAAACCTCTTTCGATTGAAGCACCCTTAATGAATGTAAATTAACTCTTTACTTTATTAAAAAAACGTACTCAGTTCTAATTTATTTTTTAAACACTGTTCTTTTTCAACAAATATGCGCTTTAATGCATAAGAGATTTGTACAAATGTTTAATTTGAATATAAAATTCCTTCTCATTTACTCTATTCAAATGCCCAGTACTACGATCAATCTCATCACAATTCAAAACTCGTCTGTGTTTTTGTTTATTTTTTTCGAACAAAAGAGTCAATCTCATTAAAATCTCATTTTGAAGTGCGGGAGGCTTAGATCCTTCTGGCATGATAGTCGACAACCTTCACAACAAAAGAAATTATCGGATACGCACGGAAATTTTGTTTTGCTTTCGTCGCAATATTATCACTTTCAAGCGTTTTCAGCGCTTTACTTGCTATAAAAATATCACTTACCTTTTTTTGTTCATTTGCAGGTACATGAAACAAAAAAACATATTTATTAGAATCATTTATCGGTCTTAACTTATAGAGAATATAAGCGCTCCATAAACTTTTTAAATTATGTCATAGTTATATCACACTTATAAACACCGAGATATGGTTCTTTGGGTTCCACACATTCATTTGTCTACAGATCACAATTTTTCTGTAATTGATGCAGTTTTATAACAGGCTTAAGGGACTTAACATATTAAATTCGATCGATTGACAGCTCATTGGATATGTAAGGAAATCATCATTTATATGTGCGAAGATGACCACTTATTCATCTTCTTTACTTAAATAAAAAAAACCCATCAGATAGCGTGGACTCATCACAAATAAAGATTTAAAATAATTAAGCTACGGCAAGCAAAATATATCAGCAATGCAAGCCCTGATAACGTATTTAAAGGAACATAATGAGAAATACACGCTTAATTCAAAATAACAATAGAAAACCCAGCTCCTCAAACTCCAAAGGGTTCTAAGCGCATAGTCATGTTTCCTTGAGGACATCACATTTGGATCGTTGAAACTTGACCCGACTGTTTTCGCAGTCCCTGTCGCGTCGTACCGGCGCCTCCATCTGACCCGTTTTGTTCTTGTCGTTTGCTCTAAGTTAAAGCCAACAGCGTGTTTATACTTATTCGATATAATAATATAGTCAAAAGGTTCTTATTCGTGTGGAGTGGTTATTGCTGTTGAGTTAAAATACCGGGTAAGAGTATTAATAGATATTACGTTTTCTGGCAAGGAATTCTCAGGCAAGCAGGTAAGAGTTAGGAAGTTGAAAGTGATGCAATTGTTTGTTGCGGAAAGCATGAACAGAAACTATTTCTACTGATCGCTGCGAATTGCTTTTCCATTATGAGAGCGTAAAAAAAGAGAGTGCATATGTGTATCCTTTGATTATTTTGGCGCAGGTCTTATGCGATTGGCTGTCGTAATCAAAATAGTTCGGTCAATAAATTATAATAATCGCTATCCTGGATAGCTCATAAATAAGGTTTTTAATACCGGGAAAAGACATACCTTTGTATGTTGTTGAGTCGGTTAAAATGTTATTTTTTAATAACGCTTGTATCTTGTACCAAACAATAACCTTTTAACTAGAAGGATAAAAATGGCTTTACCACAATAGGTGAGTAAAAACATTTAAATAGACTGAGTAGTCTATTTAAATGTATGCTTCTGTTTTTAAAAAATGATAAAAGTCAGACCAATCATGAATGGTACGTACGAATTTCAGGATATACATAAATATATTTTTAATTTACTATTGATACTGTAATAAATTTTATTACTTTAATTAGTTGACTTCACAGCAAGTTTTTTAACATTCTAGGACACCAATTGACATTTTTTTTGTCCGCCAATTATCGGTGTATTGTGTTCTAACCCAATTGGAGCGGCGTGGTGGAATAAGCTCCAAGCCTTCTCCTCAAAACGAGGAGAAGATGCCTTAGCTCAGCAGTGGGACATTCACAGGCTGTTACTGTACTGTGTTCTAAATTCGTGTTTCTAAATGAAATTATATGCGATTATTATGTTATGATTTGAACTACAATCGTCTCCTAGTCCTCGTCTTCTGGTTTGACAGTAGAATATTTGGTAAGTTATGTATATGTAGTGCTAGTTAAATTGTTCTATCGTTATAAGTAATAATAATAGTAATAATATACCTAATAAATTAATTATTCACAGTAAATTTTTGATCGTAGGGCTTTTTGTAAAGCCGTCTGGGTAGGAACCACCTTTTGCAAGCCCGTCTGGGTAGATTAATTTACCATTAATCACATATTTCACTCGTTGGTAGGGCTTTGTTCAAGCTCGTCTGGGTAGCTACCACCCACTCATCAGATATTCTACCGCAAAACAGCAGTACTTTGTATTGTTGTGTTCCGGTTTGAAGGGTGGGTGGGCCAGTGTAATTACAGGCACAAGGGACATAACATCTTCGTTTCCAAGGTTGGTGGCACGTTGGTGATGTAAGTGATGGTTCACGAGTTTATCGTAATGGTGACGTGATAATAGTTATTTTTTTACAGTGATAATGTCTGTGAGCTGTGATAGCCACTTACCATCAGAACCATATGCAATTCTAACTATTATGAATAAAAAAGACTAAAAATTTTATAAAATTACCGGTCATAAACATTATTTGCTTTAAAAAACGTTTTCCTTTTTGTTTTGTAAACTTGAAAGAAAAAACAAATTATGTCTTTGTTCTCATTTTATTATATTCTATAACTGTTATAATCTGCTAGTAAGGTAAAGTTACTTTCATATTTTTGCACGCTGTGTTCGCATCTAGTAGGATATTATTTATGTTGCATTGTTTTGTATAGTGTGTTTATGTGCCACTTCGTAATTGTATCCAGTAATACAAAAGAAATAAAAATAAATAAATTCAATAACATGATAAACGGATAACCATATAAATACACATACAGATTTGCTCCAAATATTCAAACATTATTATACTATAGATTACATTCAAGATTGGAGACGCTTAAAAAATATAAGCCAATATTATTTAAAGATCAAAATAAGGGTTTCGCTTATCGCTTTTACCAAACTCTATCCACTTCACTTGAGAAGGGTCAGTGAGGTTCCCCCGCAATAAACACCCAGTATCCTTGAGTTATGATTTTACTCTACAGCAGTTTAGGGCTCAGGGTATAACTCTGTGAACAGTTTTGTTGGTTAAGCTTTGATCATCATCAATGTTGTAATTGTCTAATAATTATATTCAATCATTCATTTATTTTTATTTTTTAAACATACTAGAAATAAAACAATACTCAAAATGTAAAAATAGAACTGAGTATAAAAGGCATGCTTAACTAATTAAGAGATTTCTTCCATCACATCCAAAAAGTAAAATAGGATTTAGGTGAATAGGTGTACCTTACATGTACTGGTGGTTCTTATGAATGAAATCTAAATCACACTGTACTTGAAAATCAGGTACATCCTTGAGTCAAACATATTCTTTACAACTATACCATTATACATGGTATCCGTTGGTCTTATTTGTACTTAATTATTTCACTTGGTGGCAAGCCAACCAAACTAGTAGGAATCACCTTTGTCACATATTCCATCAGTCTCTTGTCCTCTTTTTGAGGAGAAGGTTTTTGAATCTTATTCCACCACACAGTTTTTCTTCACAATGTTTTCTTTCACCGTCAAGCACGAGATGAACTATAATCACAAATTAAGCACATGAAATTCAGTGGTGCTTCACGCTTTCACGTGTTGTTACCACTAGGCCATCTCGTGCTTATATTCCATCGCCAAACAGAAATACTTAGTTTCGTTGTGTTCCGGTTTGAAGTGTTGTACAACTTTAACTGGAACAGGCACAAGGGACATAACATCTTAGTTACCTAGATTGGCGAAGCATTGGCGATGGATGATTAATATTTCTTATAGTCACATACCTATGGTGGTGACCACTTACCATCAGGACACCAATTTGTCAGTCTGCCTACTTTTATGAACAAATCATAGGTTACCTTTTATTAAGTAAAATTGATTATATAAACTTTAAGCAAACCAAACTAATATAATATGTTTTATCAACAAATAATGTTTAACTTTAAAAAATATATTTTTAACAGTGTAATTATTTAAATAATATTGTAAGATTTCGAACATTGACTTGAATGTAAGATTTAAATAAAATCTTAACAATGTCCAATACGAACCTGGCTGAGCCCAACGTAAAATTAATAGACAAAACAACAGAAAAAATTAATTCATGACGTGTCGGTTAAAAACTTATTATGTTTTACATTTTTTTATATTAAATTCGTATCAAATTATTCATAATAATAATTAAAACTAGTCGCGTATGCAAACGTTATGAAGAGTTTTAGTGAAATCGTCTCGTATGAAAAGTGTTTGTCGAGTGGAAAATTATTAACATCGCAAAGCCGAGTGAAGTCTCATCGATCACCAACGCCTCTTGACTTACACTAGCGCAATCAATGGGGATTGGAATAAAAACTATTTTGCTTCTAATAAGCTTGATGCGTTATTAATAGTGTGCGAAAGTGAGTTTGTTTGTTACGCTGTAGTGTGTTAACTATTCAACCGATCATGTACAGAATGGATAAAGGTGCTTCACACCTGACCCTACCTCACAAGCGCGCTAGGCCGTGGACGGAAACTATTATATTATTTATATAAAGTGTACTCTAAAGAAAGTAATTAAATATGTAATTTAGTTACTTCATATTTAAAGAGTTTATGTAAGTTTCAAGATCAATATTAAACAACTTTTTCATCAAGATCTCGACCCTATTTCCTATTTTATGAAAGTTATTAATGAGTTAGAAGAAAATTCTATTGGAAACAAGATTCTAGTAATACTTTATTAGTGAGTCAAAAAGCGTTTTTTTTTTAATTTTCTATAAGAAAACATTTATTATTTCATTCCGGCAAAGATTTATTTTAAACACAAACAGAAGACAGTGAGCCATAGTTTTAATTTAACTTAACTTAATTTACTAGTTAAATCTGTCTTTGTTGACAGATTAAACTTTAATTCGTAATTCGGGAAATTCGTAATTTTTCTGATAGCTAAATAAGTTGTATATGATTGTCTTCTGTAGAGCCATTATGTTAGAAAACGAAACTCGAATTACGAAATTTAAATGTCAAATAGTGATATACGACATTAAATATAAACATCATTACATTTAAAGATACCCGCATCAAAATAGCATATCAACATATGATACTTTAAACTTGTAAAGTGATTTTTTACGGAACAGCACTACTTACTTAGTATACTAAGTACATTTTTAAAGTTCCATTAAAATCAGTCCTTCAATTTAGCAGTAACGTATAACAAACAAATACGTAGTTTTACGATAGTCTATCTGTAGTAATGGATAGTATTGACGTCATATGTTGACGTCATAACCCTTTTATAGTAAAATATATTCAAGTGGGTGATGTTTGTTTTCATGGGATAGAGTAGGATAAGATAAATAAAGTATTACTAATACTTGAGTGCTATAAATTATAGCTAACATCAATAAATATATAAAAGAGGTTACGATTATCTTTCAGTCTAAATATATTGTGTTTTGTTACCATAAAATCAAAACAAAACAATTTTTGCGGATGTTTTGTTAATAATCATGATTTCTTTAAGCTTTTACTAACAACAAAATATATATAATTTCAATAATAATGTGTTTTTTTTTTTCGTTATTCGAAAAGGTAAACAACAAAAAGGTTTTATCAGTTCAGGTTATATACTTATTACTTATAAGATCCTTGTTTGTACAGTGTATTTTTTTATCTAGTGGCTAGTTATAAAGCGACAGATCCTTAGGTTTTTATAAAATAGATTTGCGGGCGGGCCAGTAGGCCACAACCACATTAAGCCTGTTAATATTAACCATTCCTTACATAAGCAATAAGCCACCAATCTTGGGAACATACGGCCTTATTCATAAACGTTGCTTAGTTACTGTTTAGCTAAACACTGGTTTGTCTCTTTCTGTCATTATTGATTTGACATACGAAAGATGAAGACAAACTGTTGTTTAACTAATCACCAGTTAAATAAAGTTTATGAATGAGGCGGTAAGATTATATGTCCCTTGTGCGTGTTGTTACGAGTACACTGACTCGCTCACTCTTCAAACAGGAACACAATAATTTAAAAAATTAATAAATCAGACTTATTATATTGTACAGGATTATGTAAATGATAGAAAAGCTTGGCTATAGTTCGTTGATATTTATACAGAATGTATATATATAATTGTATATGACTATTACATGTGTTTTCTGATTTTTAAAAAGAGTAGATTATTGCCGTTTCTTCTCGGTAGAAAATACATTCGAAACCGGTGATATATTTATGTTAAAATTAAAATTGTAAAATAACGATTCAAAAGTGTCTCTGATATTTTAATAAATTTTTACTATGTCTTTCACTAAGTATAGCAATTTATAGTGTTTACAAAAATGTTTGCCCTGGAAAGCACGTAAAAATTCTGCATATGAACTCTTTCAGTCGTGTTGAATTTGCGAATCAGTACGTATACTTGTGCACTATACTCTATCTTTGGTTAGTCGTACTTGAGGCGGTCATCAGATCGCCGCGGCCGAAATCCAGTCCAGGCTATGAAGACATAATTACAGGCAAATTATCTAAGCTGTTTTTTCCGGTATAAATACTTTATTAATGTGCAGCTTCATTTTAGTCACGTTGGTATGCCATTTCATTTTTACACGTCTGATTCCGAGATGTGTTCAATAAATCTCTAAATGCATTTTCCTCGTAAATTTATTGCTTCTTATATAAACAGCTCGCGTTGGCTTTATAGTTTAAGAATGGTTTATTTATACCAAACTGGTAAAGAATCTGCGTAGGCGTTCGTTCAAATTAATTCAATGTTCAATGTACATGGGTCCGTAACTATGTATTCGTATCAGCAAATTAAACATACCAGCCTTTTGAATGTTGAATTTTAGATATTTTGTTATAAATGACGTGTAGAGTTTATTAACATAACACTACGTTTATATATTATGTTTTTTTTTGTTTCTCAGGCTGTTCCGTCCGTGCTTTATTAATGCGCAAATGGGCCACCTGGTGGTAAGTGGTCACCAACGCTCAAGACACACGCTCACATCGCCAATATATCTTGTGTCTGTAATTACACTGGCTCATTCACCCTTCAAACCGGAACACAACAATACTGTTGTTTTGCGGTAGAATATCTGATAAGTGGGTGGTACCTATCCAGAAAAGCTCGCACAAAGCCCTAACAGAAGTAGATATAAAAATATAATCTTAAATTAAAATCTTATGATTAAATGAAGGTTTTAGTTTATATTACTCTGAAAGATAATAAAGATATGTATACTCGTTAAAAGGTATAAAGAATTGAACGGGTCCCTTTGAGCATGCGTCCGAAGACTACGTTGCGTAGCAACAGGTGGGTGAGTTCAGGTACTGCGATAAAAGACGCCAGTTAAAATAATATTGTAAAGGAAAGCAATCTATATTGCAATGTCAGAAAGGCCATTATAGCATGTTTACATAAAAAATATATTAATATCGACACAAAGTTATAGAATGTATATTTTTATTGCGTAAAAGTTAATAATAGTTTGTAAAAACAAGTCTAATAATAATTACTAATCGCCATCTATACTATTATATGAGCTCAAAGGGTCTTACTAGTAACCATAATTAAGAAACTAATTTATCTTTCACCTAACTCCATCATGATGTCTCGATAATATTAAATTATTATAATATTACGTCAATTACAAATACTTGCAAAGTACCAAATCGTATACATATCGTGTAAAATTTTGTTAATACAGTAAAATATTATAGACGAAGTTCAAAAATTTGGTCAAGTTCTTTTTCCCTCAATTTTATTACTAAGTATCTGCGAAGATAATCGAACAAAAGTTCTGACTAGACTAAAATTAATCAAACTGTTGCGGAATTGTCGAATTCAAACAAACTAACTTATATTATGCCCGTGTAAAAGATGTTCAATTATCTGATTGTACTTTATGATTACTTGGTAGTTAGAAATTGTGCAAATCTCGATACCGACTCAATAGGCAGTCATCACACATTATGCCGGTAAACACCAATAATATTGCTCACTCACTTCCAACTGGAACAGTATGTGAGCCATTGTAATTAGAGGCTCATAACAACATCTTAGTTCCTAAGGTTGATGGCGCAATGCCAATGGTTGGAATGGTTAAAATTTACAACAGCGCCAATAGGTTTTATTTTGCTTCTACAAATGGAAGGGAAAATCTGTCGACACAGCTGGGATACAACCTCTTCTCCTTTTGATACATATTTTGTGTCAACTAAACGTTTGTGCTAATTTTTGACCTAACTTATGGTATTTACACAATATAGATATTGATATCATAAATTATATTCGTTTAAGTACCGATATTAAAATTGTTTTTAAACTTTCTACTTAAAGTAAAGGCTTAGTTAGGTCATTTTTTTTTTAAAGTAATAAAACTACCCTAGTAACATTATCCATTCGCGAGTCCGTCCTACATACACATTTTCTAACAAGGAGTTTGACAATAATTACAGAAACGCTACAAGAGCCTCGACAAATGACGACACCAGTTAGCAATTAGTCCTACAAAGAAATGTCACAAATGACCTTTAATTAAACGACCGTGAGCTATTTGACAAGCTGTTTTAAGGCTTTTTTTTATACTTACAGGCAGCGAGCGAATATTTTATGTTTTAAGAATTGTATCTTAAGCAGTTACAATAAAAGGTCGTAAGTCTCGATGCTAAATAAAGGATCTTCTCCTGTTAAGGAAAAGGTAGCTTATTCCGACATCCTGCTCCAGTACGGTTTTGTGGATAAATGAATGAGTTCCTTCTTAATGTTTTTTGTACCGAAATGCACGCGATGTTCTGATTTATCATGCCTATCCAATTTAGGGTTGGCTCCGTGCGTTTCTAACACTGCGTGAAATAAATAGGGTTTTATGACTTGTCATTAAAGGCCTTTACATACGTAGGACATTAATGTGTTATTACTGTACTGGTATTAATTGCTAACGCCTCATGTGGAAACTGCTTTCAACGTAACTCGAAAATTCTTTATAAAGATGAGTGAGATTGTATATTAGTCATATTTGAAATAAGTACAGTACAGTACAGTAACAGCCTGTGAATGTCCCACTGCTGGGCTAAAGCCTCCTCTCCTTTTTTTTGAGGAGAAGGCTTAGGCTTATTCCGCCATGCTGTTCCAATGCGGGGTGGTGGAATAAACATGTGGCAGAATTTCATTGAAATTTGACACATGCAGGTTTTCTCGCGATGTTTTCCTTGACCGTCAAGCACGAGATAAATTATAATCACAAATTAAGCACATGAAATTCAGTAGTGGTCAAACCCGGGCAGAGTTTGAACCCACGATCATCTGTTAAGATTCACGCTTTCTTACCACTGGGCCATCTCGGCTTCTTTATTTTATTAAAATTTGAAATACACTAACCGCCTTATTAAAAAACTTTATTTAACTGGTGATTAGTTAAACAATATTTTGTCTTCTTCTTTCGTATGTCAAATCAATAATGACAGAAAGAGACAAATCAGTGTTTAGCTAAACAGTAACTAAGCAACGTTTATGAATAAGGCCGTTAGTTATTAAACGAATAAGAAAAATTGAATAGAAGACTGTTTTATGTAATACTATTACGATTAATTATATAAATTATGTTCAAATACATATATGATGTTTTATATAATGTGGTATAAATCTGATTGTTAGTATCAGTAAATAATACATAATATGAAATTGAATATATTATCAGCGTGAAAATAATTAATGTTGCGGGTTTTTTTAGACAACAAAATATTAATGAAGGGCCTGTTTGGATCAAAGTGGTTTTGTGGTATTCATTAATTTAAAGCGACATTTGTCGCTTTCAATTGTTGAAAATATAATTAACCTTCTTCATTTTAGGAACTTTTGTGATTCGAGTTTTGATTTTAATTGTTCTGATTCTGAATTAAAAAAGATTTATATATAAATGTAGTTTTTATATTTCTATTTTGTCTTTTTAGAGTTATTATATTTTTCTATACTCTATTATAATATTTATAAAGTGGAAGATCGAGGTATCCTGAGATAGGCATTATGTGCTTAAAAGGAGGCTTTATACACAACTTGTTTAAAAAACTTAATATGGAAAAAAAAACATATTTTGTATAAACAACAGACCAAAGAAATGGGCTTATTATAATATTTTCACATTTTCATAAATTATCTACACTATAATTATTAAAATTGTTTGACATGATTCTTAACAATGCATATAGAAACTTCTACAATTATAATTTTAAATACTAAAACTCAATAACTATTTTTAACAAGAGAAAACGTGCAGTGAATTATTTATATTATTTGAAGGCTTTTTCTGCATTTGTTGCTATCGCAAACAAAATGTGATTTAAAACAACTTGAACACAATCAAGAACCGCTCCGTTCCTCTTCTCAAACAAAATTCCTCTCGACTTATAACCTCTTTCCTTCTCATCGATACATTAAATTATATACATTCTCAACTTAAAATAATGTAACGTGAAGCTTGTTCTATAACCACACATGTGCCACTAAGTAGTATAAGTAAATTGTACTAAGTAGCGTAATAATTTTCTTGTAGTAAGTAAAGTAAGTAGTTACTTCATGGTAACGTTATTTTACACCTGAGTTACTTGTCGATTATTCTCGGTAGGAAAGACATTCTGAATAGGTGATTTGACGTTTAAGTTTTTTTTATTGTAGAGAGAGCACATTTGCCACTTGGCCTTACACTGGCTCTCACCCTTCACACCAGAACACAACAATACAAAGTACTGCTGCAAGCAAACTGCAAGCAACGGCTATAGACATAAGCGCTGTAAGAAATATAAACCATTTTTAACATTGCCAATGTGCCTTCATCTTTGGGAACTAAGATGTTATGTACCTTGTGCCGGAAGGCGCAACCTTCTATCTACCAGTTGCGTAGTTAATACATGAAAGCGTAACAAACTATATCTCTCGTCTTTGTTGAAAAAAAATAATAC
The DNA here is from genome assembly GCA_905220585.2 of Nymphalis polychloros. Classification (NCBI taxonomy): domain Eukaryota; kingdom Metazoa; phylum Arthropoda; class Insecta; order Lepidoptera; family Nymphalidae; genus Nymphalis; species Nymphalis polychloros. The sequence continues at coordinate 8,956,335 of HG992258.1, read as the reverse complement.
TTTTCTATGTCACTCGTCTTTGTATTTGTGTGATTTTTGTAATAACGCAACTGAATTTCATGACCTTTTTGTTGGTTTACATAATCGAATAATAATTAAATCTATATAAATCGAATAAAACCTTCCCGTAAGTATAAGGGAAGGTTTTGTTCGATTTATAAAATATTATCATCATTCATTCATTCATGTCATTTTGTTTTTTTTTTTTAAATATCGTTTGAAAGCTCACAGATATTATGTAATAAAGTATACGGTTTAGTATGTACATAATTATTTATTGAAATATAAAACTAAATAATCACACATTTTATATATGTATATAAAATGTATAACATTACTAGTAGGTATATAGTAAACATACATTTAAAAGTTAACATATTTTATTTGTTTATTGACATGTAAAATATTACCCCAGCTTCGGAATAGCGAGAATTAAAACTAAGATGTTTACGAAAACGTTTACATTTATAAATGACTTTTGTATATATTTACATTCCATGAGCCTGGAATTAAGGAAGTCTCAAATATATCTTTGCCTTACTCTGAAAGTATTTATAATCAACACTACAAACTTTTAATGTTGAATTCAAATAAATGCTCGTAGTCCGGTTGGGTAAATACCACCCACTTATCAGATGTTCTACCGCCATACAGAAATAAGTATTGTTGTGTTCGATTTGAAGGTGCGTGAGCCAGTGTAACCAAAAATACACGGGACATAACTTCTTGGTTCCCAAGGTTGGTGAAGCCAATGTCTATGGGCGGTGATGACCATTGACCGTCGGGTTTTACTCGGTGGTAGAGCTTTGTGCAAGCTCGTCTGGAAAGGTACCACCCACTCATCAGATATTTTACCGCAAAACAGCAGTACTTTGTATTGTTGTGTTCCGGTGTGAAGGGTGAGTGAGCCAGTGTAATTACAGGCACAAGGGACATAACATCTTAGTTCCCAATGTTGGTGGCGCATTGGCGATGTAAGCGATGGTTAACATTTCATACAATGCCGTTGTCTATAAGCGTTGGTGACCACTTACCATCAGATGACCCATATGCTCGTCCACCGACCTATACAATAAAAAAGGTGATTATAGGCAATCACTAAAACAATAATTTAAAGTAGATTTTTATATTTATCGTTACAAATTATGTTGTTTCGAATGAATTGTTGATATTATCTTTTAATTGTTATGTAATGTGATTTTTTATAGTAATTAACTGTTTAAAAAAGAATCAAAGAGTTAATCTACAAATGGCTGAATAGATCACACCCAGTCTAGTTTTGAATCCGCACAATTAGACTAATGAAAAATAATTTATGTCCTTGTGAGCGAATATTATAGTGCAAGAATGAGTCCGCAAGCATAGATGCACTCTTCATTTCTTAACTTTCGTAGTGATGTGAGACAGCAAACCAACATGATCGGAGACAGAGAGGCACAGGGCCAACGCCTATTTGTGTTTTTAAAGGGATTGTAAGCACCAACAATTTCGAAAAACAAATTTGTATTTGGAACTTTGGGTTTCTCGTATATTCACGTACATATAATATTAAAATTTCGAGGCAGTCAAATGTCTCGTTTTTATTAATCCATACTAATATTATAAATGCGAATGTGAGTTTGTTTGTATGTTACGATTTTACGCCTAAGCCACTAAACCGATTTTAAAATTATTTCACTAATGGAAAGCTACATTATCACTGAGTAATAAACTATACATACATAGCTACACTTTGTCCTCGAATTTCTACGGGTAGGGGTATTACGCGGGTGAAACGGCGAGCGTAACGATAGTATATAATATTGTGAAGGGATAATGAACTTTTACATAGAGTTAGCCTAGGACCTACGCTCGAGGATGAATTCACAATTTGAATTCGAGAATACATAGTATATTGTAAGGTATTTATTTTATAACATTATGATCAACGCTAATAAAAGAGGAAAAATTAAATGTACATTATAAATAATCCTACATCAAAGTGAAGTTCGAAAAACTCGATAGAAGATTATAAAGATTGTTTTCCATGCAGGATAAATAATAATTCATTCAAACATTAAATTAAATACAATTAGAGACAGCTTGCGGGCCGGCAAGGCGGGGCCGCGCGGGGCTAGCTCAGAACTCTCTTCCCGACTGTACTGACCGTCGTTGTCACATTTGCACTCAACTACCACTTAGCATTAGGTGGAGTACATTCATTTGCCTTTCCGGCAGTAATAAAAAAAAAAAAACCTATGTAACATTATTGTTGGAAAAGTAATGGGACGCTTGACGGTCCTTTTCGGTAGAATCTATATTCCGCACCGGTGAATTTAATTTAAACATTGAATACAACGATTTAATAGTGCTTGCACGAGCGTACTTGAATAATGATATAAAAATTTTGATTTGCTTTATTCTATGACCAAAGACATGTGCTTTAATAGTAAGAAATACGTAAACTCAAGTTAGTGTTACGGATTTTTCTTAGAAATGTGCAACGATTTTACTGGACAGTTTATATAGTTATTATTCTTAAATATTTTGTGAAAAGCGATAGTTCCGTTTTTAAAATCGCACGAGGAATACTAATATAGAACATTTTAGTTAGAAATGTTTTTAAAAAGTTACCTAAACTTTTAGCTTTCAAAACAAAATGTTTTTTGTATGTTTTTAGCATACTTCTGCTAAATCAAACAATGATTTTATACAAGTATTTAATTTAAAAGTAATTTCGATAATATAAATAGAAATAAAAACATAATTAGAAAGTAAACGAGAATATTGAAATTTTTTCTACAACACCGCAACATTGGACAGCGTTTGAAATGGATACTTTACACTGAATTGCACCAAATTCAAATTTAGTTCACTTCACGCCTATCAGTGTTGAATATTTAGTTAGTGTAATTACATTCAAAATGGACGCCAATTAAATTATAAATGTTCCAAACAAAATTCGTATATAATTTCAAATATCGTGCGTGTATTTTTAGTTCATTATTCTACCATATTTACTGTCTTCGAATTTCATAAATTCTAATGTTGAGATTTTAAGATTCAGTGCTTTTATTGTGATTCTAAATATCACAAACATTGCTTGGTTCAGTTTTTAGTACCTGGATGACCGGTAATTTTTTTTTTGGTAACTTGTGTTTTTTGAAATTATATTTAAATACGAATTACATACTTATGAAAAGCACTCATTGGCTGGTGTTGCTTAACAACGCCATCTACTGGAGTAGCTTTAGTGTTGTTGTGTCGTTAAAGCAGTTAGTTGATCCCAATAAATAAAAAATATTATATTAAGGGTCTTCTTTGACGTTTGTGGAAATTCGAAGGTCGGGATTTCGATAGAATTATATAGAAAGCGATGCTCCACAACCTTGAAATAAATCACACAGTTAGCCAATGAATTTAACTTACGTGTAGAGCATTCGAATTTAAGATAATGTTTATGGATAAGTGTAAAAAAAATCAGAAAAATCACTAAAACATGTAAAATCGCACTTCCTTATTGAGACGAAATTATCGTAATCGTCGAGAATTTAGAAATGAATTTTATCAAATAATAAAGTTAAAACTATAAAGAAACGTCTGGAGTCTTCATTTTTTAATAAACATTTTCTTATTTTTTGTTATAATAAATTACAATGAAATTGTACGCGTTTTCTTATGCGAGCCGCCGATAATCCTCGCAGACCAGTCGGCCACGCGCCTCCGAAGTGAGAGCACGTCGGTTTGCGCCGCATTGATAGATCGCGATCGAACCGTGTACTTACACAAAATCAATGTGTGCGTAAATAGCGTATTTAGTATTTATTTGAACGTTTTAGTTGTCACCGACTGTTCATCATAAATTTTAGGGCGCGCACCGGCTTATGTATTCTGTTTTTTTTTTGGTATTTTTAGTGTTTTATCATTTGATACGATATTTTTACTGATAATATTTTGTATATTTTGTAGTTTGATAAAAAAACAAAAAATAACTCGAGTTGAAATTCTAACTATAATAATAATATATAATATTATAGTTACATAATTATAACACTCTCATATATAATGATACATTGCAATTTTTTTATAAATAAATATAATTTTTTGAAATATTTATATATATAATTACTTATTTCGTCCATTTCCTAGTTATATTGGCCAGTAAAACAACAACTGAGGCAATAAATTTATTGTCGTAAAAATTCAAATTATTCTTATTTTCATTGATAACGTAAAACTAAACAAAGTATTTATAAATAGTGTTTTGAACACTAAATAATAAAAATGACCAAATCCCATTTATGCATAAAACGAAACACGCGTGATGGCCCACCTAACAAACCCTCATTAGTCAGTAAATTACTGACTCTCAACTCGGCGGGCAATATAGTACTCAAGTGGAAATGAGTAGAACGAAGTACATAATCCTTGTAACTGTGATCTAAGAACAGTAGTGGCATCACACTAAAGAACACACTTCCAATTGGAAGACCGCCACGCTTGTATATATAATAAGCTGCGTTAAAAACTTTAATACCGCGATTCAGGGATTATACATTTTTATAACATTTTTCTTTAGAAGTTTATTTTAATTATTTTATGTATTTATTCACATATTTTTTTTTATATTGAGTAATTAAAGAAATAAAACATTTATTATTACAGTAATAATAATATTGTTCTTATTATTTTAGCATAAAATGTTTCTTTTAGTTTTTTGTTACGTCAAAGCGCTATCTAGTGAGGATATACGAAACGTTTTCATGCCTCATCGTCATCATTGGTTTTGCAAATTGATATTTATCCGATTTCAGACTTACAAATCGATTTCAAAATCCGATTTTAGATATCTGAATTCGGTAATGCCTAGCCTCATCAAATCGCCTGAGAACTTAGCTATCCTTTTATTTTATTAGCTAACGTGCTCAGGCAAATATAGTCTTTAGGTACTTCATCAGTAAGGTCGATTATTGTGTAATAAATTTCCGTAGCAGAACCAAGAAACCGAAAGTCGAATCGCAAAATTCCCGCTATCCTTTTTATTCCGCTTTATTCCAATTGGTTAGAAAGAGAGAAAGTGAATTTCATAGTAGAATAAATGTTGTAAAATATATATTTCGATTCAGGAATTATATATTTTTCTTTAGAAGTTTAATTATTTTATGTATTTATTCACATATTTTTTTATATTAAGTAATTAAAAAAATAAAACATTTATTTTTACAGTAATAATAATATTGTTTTTATTATTTTAGCTAAAAATGTTTGTTTCAATAATGTTTATATAATGTTTTTCTTGTATTCCTATTGATCTATTTTTATTTCACTTTTTGTATATATACTTGTTCCGTTTTTTAATAAAGCATTCCACATTCGTCTTTCGTCAATTTTTTTTTATTATTCCACATTACGACATCAAGAAGTTTATTTATACCAAACTACTCACCTCAACGCTATAGATATGTATTTGACAACATTTCAAAATCAGTGACAATAAAGTTAAAATTTAGTTTAGGAAAAAAAAGTGCGACGACCCCACTCTGCATACGTATATGTGTGCGTGCCGTGCCCGAGCCTCGATAGTTGCGACAGTAGCGCTAAAAACGTAAAACTTCGTGCGGCGGAACGTCAAAGAAGACCCTTAACCCCCCAATAGATGTCAGGAAGAGTCATATTTTTCAGTTTGTGTTTAAGTTGATTACAGATAAAGTTGGTTATTGAAAACACGGATAAAACGACATTTTCTAAAAATGAATCCTAGCTGGATCGATTGATACAAGAATTACTCGTTTAAAGATATAAGATATGCCAAATGGTAAAACGACTAATTTTTACGTTTTAAATGACCATAACATTTAGTAAGGTTTGAAAATCGGACATACGAGTATATATGAGTGAGAACGCGTGTTAAATTATTATAGTAGTGAAAATTCGACGATATACCTTTAAAGTGTTAATATAAAAAATACACGTACTAACCTATATGTACTTTATATTTATATATAACCACCAATCCTAATTCAAATTACCATGCCTTTTGATGTCAGATTGTTTTCGTAACATATGCTTAGCACAAAGCCTCTATTGCGACGGAGCGGAATTCGCGGGCCGGTGACATCCGGTAGAAGCGCGCCACTCCGGCAATTATGATAAGGAATTCTATTCACGTAGTGCTGTTAGCATTTTTTATTTCTTTCTTTGAGTAAAATATAACATAAGCCATAGCAATTCATTGAACGATTTAGTATGCTTAGGAAAGAGTAAATTCGTTAAAATAAAATTTAATTGATATTTAAAAGAAATTGACCTTGCGTTCTGTATATGCATTAATTTTTTTTTTCATAAATTGCAATTTAAACGATAAATTGGTAAAAGTGTATTTTATTAATATAATTATTACTGTTGTTAGGTACTGTTATTAAGTATTAAAAAGTAGCTTGTTTCCTGCTTTCAAGTTTCTTCATACAAAATTATATCAAAATCGTTTCAGTTTCAGAAAGCGTTACAGATAGGCAGAGTTTCTTTCGAATTTTAGTATAGATATAATAAACTTAATCTGTGTGTAAAAATGAATGGAACAGAATCTTGTTTCATTCAAATTCGACTCCTTGCTGGACTCGAGAGTTTTACACGTGTATTCAAACTACAATATTTTTTTAAAATAACACAACATTTTCAAAATTGATTGAAAATTATAGTCTATAGCTATAGTAAAGAATAATATTTACAAAAAGCGTAGGACACTTTCCGCTTACATTTTCATGACTTTACGTTTATGAACTGTAAAAAAAATCATACAATGGATATTAAGCACCCCAAGTATTTATTCTGTTATTTATAAGGCTTTAACGCATCAATCATATGAGAAATATTTTCAAAATGAATTAAAAATTCACAGTAATTCATTTTAAATAATTAAACAGTCAAAAATAAAAAAAAGTGTTAAGAAGTCAGTAAAACAGTTCGAATCGTTTTAAGTTTGTTAACGCCGTGTGTAACACTGTCCTAAAGTTTACTATGGAAACCGACTAGATTAGTTATAGCCAAGTATTATTTCAGTTTAAACAGAAACATCGACACTAAGCGTAATATAACAGTAAAACAATTTATATATTATCGCTAAAAACTAGGGATGGGCCGAAATTCGTTTTACATTCGGTTTAACCGAATTTCGGCAGCTTGAACCGAACTTCGACATTCGGCCGAAATTCGGTCTAAATGCCGAACATTCGGTGCAAATAGAAAGTAAAATAAAACACCTATTTGCACTATTTTGACTGAAATTAATGGATACCATACTATCTATCATAATCGTAAAATAAAACTAGGCTTTTATACATTCACAGTCATTTATTTTAGTAGGAATAAGTAAACCTTAACTTCCAATGTGATAAAAATTAAATTATCTTCTTCTCCGATATATTATATATTAATAATAATTGAACCGGAGTTCGGCCGAACTTCGGCTGAACTTTTTATTTTCACCGAATGTTCGGCCGAATTTCGTATTCGGTTCAATCCACATTCGGCCCATATCAACTAAAATCACATTGCGAATAAAATTAAGTTTTGCGTTACTAGATAACGATATAATTTTTTTCTTATTAATTATATTTTTTTCAATAATAATTAATTGTTAGACATTTCGTGAATGCCACTTATCTCTGACTGACTAAATCTGGCTTTGATTAACGTTTCAGTAACCGGAGGTATCTTCCCTTCAAAGGGAAAGCCGACAACAATCAGCAATCGTACATAAAGTCCACTTTTCCTTTAGATACTTTAGTACCCATTTATGTATGTATGTAGTAATTTCTTACATTGTCAATGCTCTGCCAATTACTAGACCTAAAATCAAATGTAATTAAATATCTACGCTTGTAATTATTGTGACTAAATCATCATTTAAATGAACACAGCAATGTGACGTATTAATGTTGATTATTATAATATGATATGAGTAATCGAGTAGTATTTCTGTAGGCTGGTATTGAGTCCTAGAAGTACCATTAATGATTGAAAGCAAATAAACGAAATCGTTGCACTGAAGTTCTTGAAAGTAAAATCGGCTAAGTAATGCCAAAATGAAATACGCCTAATAAATATCAATTCTATATATGTATCGATAATCATGCCAATAAATAAGAAACTTCTTACATCAGAATTCAAACATTACACTTTATATTATTAAAATCAACACCATATTTGTTGGCACATTTTGACATAACTAAGTTCATTTCTAAATGGCTGCGAGCTGGCCCTGGCACTAATGATTGCATTTGTTATAAACTTTGTCACAGATTAATAATATTGAAGCTGACTATAATTCTGATGATAAAATATATATTACCAGCTGTGCACCGCGGTTTCACCCGCGTACAATTAATAAAAACATAATAAATAAAAATAAGCCTAGAGCTTTCCTCGATAAAAGGACTATCCAACACAAAAATATTTTTTAAATTCGAACCAGTAGTTTTTCAGATTAGCCGGTTTAAGCAAACAAACTCTTCAGCTTTATATATTAGTATAGATAAATATAAATAGCAACAAGCTACAGAATTATATTATGAATAATGTAACTTTGTTACCAGATTCAAAGTGCATATGAGCCTCAACCAATACAGTCATTAAAGCGAGATAACAGGACAGGACTTATCGAATAAAGAAACTAGATTTAACAATTTCTTATTATATTAGGGAGGCAAAGATCTCACTAAGGAGGATGCTTTAGATCGGGCAAAGTGGAGGAAAAGATGCAGGAAAGCGGACCCTGGCGTTACTAGGCCGGGAAAACGCTAGGCAGAAGAAGAAGAAGAAGATTAGGGAGGCAAAGAGAAATGGGCCCACCAGATGATAAGTGGTCACGTTTTGCCAAATGCACTAGTTCTGAAAGAAGTAAAAATCACTCCATGCACCGAAAATTGCCTTTAACCAAGGGATTTAAGCTACACCCTGAATTATCAATCAATCATTGCTATTTGCTGGAAGGTCAGTTGATAAGTACTAAGTACCAACCCCGACTTTAATAAAACCTTGATATCAGTAAAATTGAAAAATTAAATCAAAGTTTCTTACATTTGATATCTAATACCTTCAGGTTCTTGAAAAGTTTAATGTTCTGACTTACTAACCATTTTAACTCGAACTATAAAACTAACCGTATTTAATGCATGTTATGGTGCTAACTTTTGTCAAGTTTCGTGAAACTTTAGGAAATCTCAGATCTTTTAAGATTTACACATTTTAACATGATGTGTGATATTACAGGAATTATCGGTACAAAGCTATGCCTCGACTACATAACTATTTTATAACACTAATTCCAGCTTAATTTCGTTGGCAGTTTATGGAGTTTTCGTATTTGAATGTCTTAGACGTTATGAAATATTGCATAAATATGAAAAAATTGATATTGTAGGGGGACTGGTATATAGGCAGGATACCTTCGCTTTTAGAGAATAAAACGTTCTCGTTCACCGATAACACATTTATGAGTAAGTATTGAAACTGCACTGTGTATCTACAGGCGTCCAACCCGTTTGCACATTTAGTGAGTATCCATTATATTCGTGCACATGACATAGTGACCATAGTGAAAACGCACCCACTGATGTAAAAAAAATGACATTGTTGTCATGTGACCGGTTAAAATGTGAAAATCTGTGCTTACGAGTTGTTATATACACTTACAAATTATATACTTATTTTTTTAGTTTTATAAATCAACCTGTATGTTGTATGTTTTATAGTTTTACTATAAAATTGTTTATTTATTATTGGAACGAAGTTCTTTTACGCGGCTTATAGTAGAGTGAAATGCCAGTGGCCCAAAGTTACGTCATATACTGGAATAGCCTACCAAATGCTACAAAATGCGATGCGTTTGGAGTTCAAACTTAGGAGGTTGAGGTGCTTTTTGGTGTGACAAAAATACAGTAATATAATCAAAATCTACATTTTAAAACACGGTTTGAGTCGAAAATATATCGCTCAGAACTTTGTTCCTAATGGGGCCCCCGATCAAACATTTTTTTTATTAATTACATTATTTTTAAAACGGAGGCGTTGAATATGTACAAATAAATTGCTATTAGATTGTAACACCGGGTCGGCTGTGTAATGAGTTCTCACTGAATACCACGATCGTATAATATCAGAAAGTGATATACGATATTAATAATACTTATGACATTTAAAGAATGTACCATTTTTTAAAATACCACGTGTGAGATATGAAGTCAGTTCTAACAGAACAGCAGCAGCATCAAGTAAATTTTGAAACGTCGCATTTTCCGCAAATCAAATAGGAAAGAATATATCTTAGTCAGGAAACATGATTTAGACCTTGTTCTGCACGAATGATTTTACAAAACAAGATTCTTCGTATACGATCACAGCGCATTGTATTTATGTATTTTATAATATTCTAAGCAAGACTTCAGTATTAAACATGTTGCTTGATATATATATGTAGATGTTTGGTTCATTATGTATATGTATAATAGTATATACGTATTGTACATATTTAAATATATTGCTTTAATTACATACATAATACACAATTAAGTTGGACAGTAGGGCTGGTTAATTTATCGCCCAGAGAATCGGAATTGCGATTCAAAGGGGAAACGCTGCTAGCATTCTTGCCACCATTCCGCGCGGTCACAATTTGTATAATAATAATTTTTAATTTTTATTTGAATAAAGAATAAATTGAAATTAAATATCATTAAGTTGGTAGTTCATATAAAGTTCACTGGGGGCGTTACTTTGTGTTTAAGATGTACATACGAAAGTAACACTGTTATTTTGTTGCCTTATTAAAATTAAAGCATTGAAAAGATCGTTATTAAATTTGATATTGAATAGTCTATGATCTGAATAAAGTTGAAGTTACGAGATTTACGGCAAAGTAATTAGGATGACGTTGTCATGGGGAACGGTTAATATGTAAGTAATGAATGAATATAAAAAACACATCGAAAAATTGGACGTGATAAAAAAGCGTAACTTCTGATTTTAATTGTACTTATTACTCTTAAAAATACATGAATGAATGTAATTAAATTCTTATTATATTAAAAAAAAAAGTCAAACACAGCTTGTTAATGTCCCAGGGTTGAGAAAACTTCTTGAAGAGAAAGTGTGCAGTTTAGTTCACAATGCTCCAATTCGTTGATATAAAAATCAGTTTACCAATATAGCCACAATGCTACGTATATAAAAATCTAGTTCGACCAACCAAGAATATCGATCAGGGCGTTGAATATTTTCTCAGTCCCGAGAGATCAGAGGCTTTTGTTAAATATGCATTCCACGTCCACTCTACTAAGGATGTCTTAACGTGTAGACCGTGGCCTGTTATACAATACCCGTACTATAATATACGGAACTACAATGAGAAGTTTTATTTCACTGTGTAAATGAAAACGAATGTCTGTATACGTTCCTAAACCATTCATGTGATTGCGATGAAATTTTTTGAGTTGTTCTAGCGAAGGTTTTTGACCTAGATAATAACATGAACTTTCCTTTATATTTTAGTACTTTAATATAAACGTATTATGTAAATCCTTATTCTACCCATGTGAAGCCGGGATTGGTTAGTATTATACTCAAAAACATGCATTCAAATTTTTGTTTGGAACATGACACATATTTTTTATCAAATGACTATTTGGATTGGCTTTTGCTTTTGACTCGATTGAATTCATTTCACGATTCGGCACGTTCGACTGACGACAGTCATAAACACCGATGGAAGTAACTGAGATTGGGCGACCGTTAAAATTATTTCAGGAGTCGCAGAAATGTGGATAAATTTTTACTTGAAATTACTCACGTGAGCTAATTGTTCTAGAAAAATATGGTAAGCTATATATTTTTGTTTAAAATGTATCTCGTGCGACATACAATACGACAGTATTCACCAATGAGCATTGGAGCAGCGTGGCGGTCAAAACTACAAGCCTTCGACTGTAAAGAGTGAGACATTCACAGGCCGTGACTTTTCAGTATACTATAAAAGTCAAAAGTACTCATAAGTTGAATAAAGTTAAAAATAAAATCATTCGTAAGATTCTTAGGAACAGCGTCGCAACAAAAACATCTGCCAGATCGATTCGTGATTCATCATGAATGGAATTGTATTTTTCATTTGAATGAATGAATTGAATATACGCGGAAACTTTTGTTTTCACAATTTCGCAATGTCATTAAATTTTTGCAAAGTACGAATATATTTTAATTATAAACTACTCTTTGTACCGTTGAAATATTAAATAACACTATTATTACACAGTCGTAAATTTCCTAGATTGCTAGAATTGTTTTTAATGCCCAGCACGTATTAGTTTTTGTTGATGTGAAACATCTATAGCCGTGGTTAAACTGATTGTTGGCGTGGCGAATGGCGATGCATTCCGTGGCGACGCGACGCATAGCCACGCTATACGATGGATACAGTCTATGTACGGTGTGGCGAAACAATTCATATTAAGCAATTTATAAAATTATAATAATTATTAATTTAATTAATTAATAATTTTATATTCATTTAATTCAGGCAACTTTGAGTGTAACTACTACTGAGGTCACTGAGAAAAGAATTAAGTTCTCGCAACTTAAAAAAAATTTTTGAATTTTAAATTTTTGTATTTAATGAAATAAACGTTAATTGAATAAACAAACCGCCATCATTTTATTTCATTCGATGTTTCACATCTGCCAGGCGTCGCGTGACGGCTCACATTTTTTAAAATTTATATTTTTATGTTTTAAAACACAAATCAACATGTGTAATAAAAGCTTTATCTATTGTATGTATCACATATGTATGTATAATATAAAATTAAAAAGTGGGTTTGTTGTTTTGTTTTAAAAAATGGATAATATATTGTTAATCAAAACTTTAACAATTTTATTTATTAACGAAATTTCACCCAATTAATATCGACTTGTCAAGTGTACTTTTCTATGAAATGATTCGTTAGCTGTCAATTGTCAATGTATAAATATATAAATTGTTAGGAAAGCGAAATTTAAAAAGTTGGGAGAGTTATTGAAAGCATTTTGGCTAAGTTCCAAATGCGATGATTAGACTTTAAGCCAACGATTGGCATATTTGGCGGCTGATAAAGAAAGGGGAGGTAGGTTGCCTAGACATGTCTCGTCACGACGCGTATAAAATACAAAAAAAACATATGCATGTATATTAAGAGATCATTTATTACACGAACATACAATTCATTCATCATATTAATAAGACTATATTCAGGTAAAACATAAAATAGTGTAGTGTTCTCTCTTACTAACTTTGTTAGTAAGTTAATATAGTAATGGATAAATCGTATAATCCCCATACTCCTACTCCACATTGGCCTAGATATGGACGTTATTCCATGAATCTCTCGGGCATATATTGTTACAACTGCAAAGAACGAGAGATTACCGGTTCGTTTGGTATTTTGACATTTAATATTTTATTTTTTCTCTAATTTTCTTTTTAATATCAAGAGCACAAGCTTTGGTTATCTTGACTGAAAATATCAACTATCACTATACATTTTTTTCATACAAAATATACATATATAAATAGGCAAAGAAAAGACGTTCCATTTTCCTCCTCTGTATTTCAACCTTTTTTTTTTAATTTTATGTACAGCGTAGTAACCACCCTGCTACCTCACTCCCAGGCAAAGGCTTCCTTTTGTTAAGCCAAAGCTTTTGAACTTATTAAACCACTCTGTTGGTGAATGGCTGCTAAATTCAAGTGGGCTTCCTTCTCAATTATAATTACTCACGTGTCAACTCAGTGGAACGTGATCGTGGGTTAAAATTTCAATTAAATAAATTTATTTAAAACATGCGTGACGCTCGAACAAACCCACGGTTCTGTAACTGCACAAACGGGTCGTGCATAAGCATTCCTATGCGCTACTTACAAATACTAATAGTATTGCCATTTTTTAAGGAACGATTAATATCACTATTTATCCAATTGAGCGTAAAGCTTGTCCTAGGTATGGGAACGACAATAGCCCCTAAGTCAGAATCGAACCTGCGACTTTTACATCACTAGGCGGCCCGTAAACCATTACGCTGTTGACACTTCAATAATGCCATTCACTGTATATGTTAATAATTTTGTCTTTTTATTTTAAAATGGTTTTTCAAAGTATACAATTTTGTTAATTAAGTGGCGGTACAAACTCTTCTGTGCTACAGTACGTCAGGTAAACGACAGCCTGATAAACTAATAATATTATATAATTAAATATAACAATAAAACCTCATTATTTAGCTCATATATTGTTTTGAGTAAAATGGGTAATACTTTCTTATAATTTAATTATGATTGAATTATCGTCGTCATATGATATGAATAGACTGGACTGCCTGGTTCATACCAATTATGTATTTTTGAATACATAAATATGTTTTATCTGACAATTTGTGTTGCTCTGTCAATTACTTTTCGCTTCGTGAATATTTACTTCATACATTGTGAATACAAACACAATAAATTGCTTGCGGTTAAAACTGATTTGACAGTCATTTCGTTTATACCTTTACAAAAACGTGAGACCAAACAATTGTTGAAACATTTCACTATATACGAGAGTGATACAATTTCGGTATACATATTACAAAGCTTTCAGCAGGCCAAGGTTAGGCTGACCTTACTTTGAAGTGTAACAGTATGTTGCAACGCACATATACGCATCACATAGTATATCGACGTTCTACATCCTATATATAATAGGTACTGATGACTGCCTCGTTGGTCTAGTGGCTAGATATAAGGCCGCAGACCCGGTGGTCCTGGGTTAAATTTCCAGGTCGGGCCAATAAGTAGTTATTGGGTTTTTCTGTCAGAAAATTCTCAGTAGCAGCCCGGAGTCTGGAAGTTGGAAGAATGTACACTTCCGTGCCTCGGAAAGCACGTTAAGCCGTTGGTCCTGCGCCTGAACTCTTTCCGGTCGTGTCGGATTGCCGTCCCATCGGATTATGAGCGCTAAAGAAAAGAGAGTGCACCTGTGTTTGCGCACACACTTGTGCACTATAATATCTCCGGTGCAGTTAGCTAATCTCTCTTTATATTAGCCGCCGTGGCCGAAATCGGTCTGGAGGAACTTATTATTAAATGGTACTGAATATATAATATGCTAACATAGGGGAAAACCGACTGAAGTGAAAATTTAAAACAATGAAATAAAATAGGTTCATTCGAAGTTTCAAATTTGAATCGAAAATAAAAATTTCATTTTGCAAGTCGGTGAACAAAGACTTAAATTATTTTCTATTATAAAAATAGCTCAACGTGCCTAAAGATGGTAATACTTCAAAAAACAATCTGTGGTTTTAACCGGTAGTAGTTGTTGAGTACTTTGTTTTGCTGTGTTTGGAGTTGAGTAGCGAGCCTGGCGTGGCCTGTTTAATTAAAGAGTTTTTTTTTTTTTTTATTACATAGGTGGACGAGCATATGGGCCACCTGATGGTAAGTGATCACCAACGCCCATAGACATTGGCAGTGTAAGAAATGTTAACCATCGCTTACACTGCCAATGCGCCACCAACCTTGGGAACTAAGACGTTATGTCCCTTGTGCCTGTGATTACACTGGCTCACTCACCCTTCAAACCGGAACACAACATTACCAAGTACTGCTGTTTTGCGGTAGAATATCTGATGAGTGGGTGGTACCTACCCAGACGAGCTTGCACAAAGCCCTACCACCAAGTAAAAAAAAAAGACAACGTCTTGGAAATTTGTTTATATGTCACTACTGGACTAGACTACACTGCTTCATTAAGACAACTTGAGTCGAGATGGCCTAGTGGTTACACGTGATACTAAATTCCGAAGAATGCAGATCCAAACCCGGACAAGCACCGATTCACTTTCATGTGTTTAATTTGTGCTTCTTACTTTTTATCTCATTATTGGAATTGACGAAAAGCATCATGATAATGAAATGTAGTGTACATTTGAAACATGCGACTGCCACCAATCGAAATTTAAGCAGCGTGAAAGAATACGCTCTATGCTTTCTCTTCAAAAGAAAAGGCTATTGCCCAGAAGTGAAAAAAAGGCTTATTACAACAGCTTAACTACTATTTGATGTTTCTGACAGATAACAAGGTAAAACAAGGCGAATAAAAAGCAATAAGGTTTATTCAGAATTCACTTTGAAATAAGATCTCCCTAATTATCTTTTAGTTTCACTTAACTTTCATTGTTACTTGAAGATAAATAACATAATTAAAAGCTTGAAAGCGTTTTGCTTTCGAATATTTATTTATAAGAATGAAATGTACATATTTACATAACCTTAAAACCTATTTAAAATATATATAACAGGAATATCATTGGATCGTTCTTATTACTAACGCGTCATGATTTTTGGTTAATAAGCATTATTTTATAACAATACTATTATTATCTTTCTGTCTGCTATTTGTCGAGGTGTGTGTTATTATGGAAACTTAGATGATTTATGTGTTATGATCTCCATGTTATATATGTACTGTTAACCTAAAGAAAAAAAAACAAATCAAAAGTAATAAAGAATATTCAAGTTTATAGTACTAATAGTTGCGGACAGTTTGCCAAATTGATTGCCGTTTACGACTAATGCTCAGCATGGCCCTTAATCTTTTTCAAATGGAAGGCTATGGTAGAAATAATCACATACAATGAAAAAGAATTTTGACGCGTAAATATCTGTCTATCGTGTTCGCGACATGATGCAAATAGATATTCATGCACGTACATTTGTGCATATTTATGAATTGGAGCTGACGTCTATGTAACGCGCAGATGTCAATACAGACGATCTTTAATATATATAGCACACACATATTTATATATAAACGTCGCAACTGCGAGTTACAAATTCTGTTGTAAATGCTTGCGCGCAATTTCATCGTTGACGCAGTGTAAAATAAGATAAAAAAAAACATCGCGTCCGTATCTCATTTCACGCAAATGATATACTTTATAAAAGGTTTTTTTAGACGTAAGAAATACTGAATACAAAGACAGATATTTCATACCTATAATGGAATTATATCTATTTGATACTAGGTGATAGGGACTGTCTTTTTCTGGCAAAATGACGAAGTCTCTCCAAAATTCCATGATCAGTTGAATTTAAGACAAAAAGTGTAGCAAAAAAACAAACTCACTAAGATAACAAAATTAGGATTTCAATAGTATTTACGGTTTAATATTACACCAAACATTCTCCAAAATACATAATCTATACCGACTAACATTTAATGGCATTTGCTTCTGAGTGGAAAACTCGCACTAGATCCGGCATGTGTCTATTTTTAAACGAAGTCGAGTATCGATACGAAGCTGAATTACATCGTCCGCTCAGCGGGCAAGACATGATTTAATACACGTAGCAGTGAATATCTTATGGGGAATTTCTGGAAAAATATAAAAGTCGTGGGTGGAGTTTAATATTTAGATGTATGTAAAATTGGTTCGTGAATTGAATCGGTTTCATGCAATGCTTATTCTCAATTTAATTGGAATGAAAATTCTTTGAAAGTATAATTTTTAGGTTGAATTTTATTGAAATATTTCCGTTAACAAATAATACATTGCCACATGGTTATATCGTCTTTCATGGATACATTTACATGGATGGATTTATATCATTATTATTAATTTACGCTTTCTGACAAAGGGACACGCCTGTATTCAATAAGCAGAGCAGTTGACATTTTCATTAAATATGTAACTATGAAAGTTGTCAAGGCAATTATTAATAACAATAAAAAGGGAAACCTCGGAGCGCAAATCCAACACGCACATGATGATGTCCAACATCACTGGACAAAATGTGATGGATTAGTAAACAAGATCACCTCTTATGTTGAAAAAATGGGGACAACCCTAAAGATTGACCTTTATTACTCAACAGTGAACATGCGACTGGACTGTAAGTAACGTACATATAAAAAGACGTTAATATCTCCCTGCTGGACAAAGGGCACTTATATTAAGAAATAGGATAAGGAGCTGAATCAACCACTCTGTTCCTTTGGAGATTATCGAATATTTATGTCCCAAAAATTCCACCCACATATGCAGCCTACTTCACGCCTCTTTCCCGAGTGAATGTTTAAACATAAATTCACTTGAGAAAATCATTAATCCCAGATCAAAATCGAAAGCCTTTTTAAAGATTCGTGCTCATATGAAGTATGCATGCCAAGTTATACGAGTGGGTGTGTAGCGATACCTTTTATTTTCTTAATACCTATAATTTTTTTCTTTAAATTAATTATTACTCAATTAATATATTCTTAGAGAAAAGGAGGTAATATTATTTTAGTCACCACATTAATATCGTATTTACGTAAATCGAAGTAATTTGAACTTGAAGCAATATGTTTTAGTTGTAGGAATTTCGAATTTGATTTCTGTTCATGATTTAAAATCATAAATACCGACCATATTGATTACGAGGTCTCGCTACTTTAAGTTCGATACTCAGCGTGAATCAGAAAACCCACTGAATCAGGTTTTACTTAAACCTGATAACAAGTTTGTAGTAAAAATATTCTAAGTAAAAAGATTAAATCTAAAGTAACGAGTTCGCTCTAAAAAGATGGGCGCTTTCTGTGAAAATTACGAACCTATGTCAAACGTCTCCTCATAAATAACAATAGAATGGAAATTAAATCAGAATCGAATCACTTATTATGATAGTTTTTAATTTATACACAATATATAAAAAAGGATGCTAAAAAATCAACGAATATTAACGCTCTTTTTATCAATTTTGCTTCTACATCAATATATTTAAAAAATTATTCGTACTGTTGAGTTGCAGGAAGAGATCTCTTATAGAAATAAACTTCCCTTTGTTCATGTACAATGAATTTAAGAAGACGTTTGGTACATAAATGATAAAACTCACCAAAAGATATGAGGCCGCTGTTCAGCATCGTCAGCTTTATGCTATTTGGAATCGACACGAGGCTAGTCGCACCGGTTGTCTTCAGGTCTTTCTTCTTCGGTTTCTTCTCCAAATCATACCTAGGTGTAGACCTGGACCGGTGCTTCCTTTGGCTGGTCGCCACCGACGTCCCGCGTTGCTGACCAGTTCTCGACGACATATCAACGTAATATCGAAACTCGCGACAATATACACAACAGGATGCGTCTGTTATTAACAGCGCATTTTTTTATTAACGACAATATCGCCCGCGCACTTTTTTTTTGCTTGTGGTTAATATCCACGCATAAATATTTTTATAAACAGACTATAATTATATCAAAACTTATCTTTAGACACCGAACTTAGCACTAATGTGAACTTCTTTATCATAACGCAGACATATTTTGCATTTGATTTCGTCACCTGAAACAAAATATAATATAGTTAATAATTATATATGTAAGACATAATATTTTAACTGACAGGCAGTAATTATAGTAAACTAAACTTGTAATGTAATTCTATTTTAAAAAAATATTATTAATTTATACTAGACAGGTTAACCGTGAAGTTTGGCACACTTTGAGAGAAGCCTACGATTGGCTGAATTATGATGAAGATATTAGCCAAGGAGAAGATCAAATGGACTACTTGATTATAAGTTGGACTACGAACCATATAAAATCAGCACTGTAATCACAACAATTTCTTATATCGTCAATGTGTCGTTAACCATGGAATTGTGTGAATAATGTCCTAGGATATATAAAATACAAAAATCTAAATTGTGTTCTTAATGGAAATAACTATACTGGGTCAATAACCCTTTAAACCGTAACACAAGACAAAATATATGTATGTCGGTAGAATTAGTGACCAGTAGAGGTACCTACGTAGACAGTTTTAAACCCACCCACAAACAACATTTTAATCTTCTACATTCAATTTAATATACAATGGTTTAACAGCATTCCGTTTAAATTCTAATTTACGTTTCAAATAAAGCATTGTCGCTCATGACATTAATATGTTTTAATTAATATGTACATGGGCGACACAATGGTTCGTGTACCTTATACAAGTGGTAGCGGTTTGGATTGCACAGATTGAGCTTGTGTAGGTAATTAAATAGAACGGTGTTCATTGTTTGAGTGCGGTGCGCGGAATAAAGGTGCTCCCGCATATTAGTTGTTAATTGATCTTTCAAGAACATAAGATATTTAATATGCTCTTAATTTTTATTGTTTAAAACATATTATAAAATTGTTTACACGAGCCACGTGATAAGATATTATATAGATGAAAAAGTGTGGTGCTTTGTGTGTTTTGATCATACGAGGATAAATCTAGTTCTTCTTGTTAGAATCAATATTCTTAAGTAATAGTATACTTGTATTTAATTCATCTTGAAAAATGTCGATTCATATATTCATTCCGGATTAGTGTGGAATACGGTATTTATTTTTGGGTTTTGAATTTTATGACGCAACTAGATGCTCAACGCTCAAATAAGTAAAGTATAACGGATTTAAACAATTATTTTGTTAATTGTTTAAAACTGTTAATTAATAATTATATTATTCTTATTTATATCATAAATTGAACTTCAGAGTAGCATAAATATTTGCTTACCACTATATACTGTGTTCATAATTTCACTACAATGAGAAAATAATTAAAGGAAAACAGTAAAAAACATAACAACGTATAAAAACAATATTTGTTTTTATTAAACAGCAAATGAACCAATATATATATAGGTCTACTTACATGTCATATTATACAGGTATACTTAAGAACGATCTACAAATAAATTATTGGGTTGAGTAACTCAACGGTGGCATAGACTTTTTAACGGATTTATGGATTTTTTTAAAAAGAATGAATTTACTCGGTGGTGGATCTTTGTGCAAGCTCGTCTGGGTAGGTACCACCCACTCGTCAGATATTCTACCGCAAAACAGCAGTACTTTGTATTGTTGTGTTCCGGTTTGAAGGGTGAGTGAGCCAGTGTAATCACAGGCACAAGGGACATAACATCTTAGTTCCCAAGGATGGTGGCGCATGGGCAATGTAAGCGATGGTTAACATTTCTTACAATGCCATTGTCTATGGGCGTTGGTGACCGCTTACCATCAGGTGGTCCATATGCTCGTCCGACTACCAATAAAATAAAAAAATAATAATAATACTCGGCAGACCTACGAACGAACTTTGGTTGTGTTATATTTTTGTGTTTTTCGTTTTTCGATAAATCACCTTTTTTTGCGGACGAGCATTTGGGCCATCTGATGGTAAGTGGTTACCAACGCCCATAAATATTTCCATTGTAAGAGATGTTAAACATCGCTTACATCGCCAATGCGCCACCAACCTTAGGAACTAAGATGTTATGTCCATCCATCTTATTTATTGTCAGCATTTATCTGTATAAACAACATGGTCTCGCGTGTCTACCAACGAAATAACATAACGAAATTCGTTTGTAAAAATTAAGTCACTTTACCGTTGTATTTTTTTTTCCTTTTAATGCAAACAAATTAATCAATATGAAGTATTCTGGTTGTAACAAAGAATATAACAAACTTTAATTATATATATTTTTTTATAATATTTAAAGGTGGTTGGGTAACTGGGTCACCTGGTGTTAAGTGCTCACCAAAGCCCATAGTCATAGACTTTGTAGTTGCATTGAAGATAATTTTTAAATTTAAAATACATTTTCTTTTAACACAAACTTTTATTATTTTCAAACACGGTTATTGAATTTCTTAATACGTAAACTTATTAATAGTTTGAAACATCAACTAAAATTGAGTTCTAAATATTGATTCTCTTGGAATATTACTGGCAACCTCGGCGTTCGCAACGCGGGGATTAGATAAAAGAAAGCCGCTAAGATGATTTAGTCATATAACACGAATGTCGGTAAGTCCTGGTAAAGCTAGATTTATAATGAAAAATATTGGAAGATTAAGGAAATGTTTGGAGTTAAAGGAAATTAATGAACTTATATATCCAAAACGGATGGTACTTTAGTACCAAATATATATATATATATAGCAATTTGTAAAATACTAAATTTAAGTATATTTAGGAAAAAAAGCATAGTATTCTTTGTTTTCGCAATTTTTCACTTTTTGCTCCGAAGTAATAGATAGCTATTACGAGATTTTTTTATTGATATCAGTATATTGTATAATACAGCACCAATATAAAATTTGACTTATTTTTGCAATATAATTTTCATAATATTTTTATCGACTTTTTTACGTAATTGATGTGTGAGTTGTGCGGTGTGTGTGCGCAGAGCAAATTCATTGGTAACGCCGGATCGTACCGTGCGTCTTAACTTGTAGCACTATCATTGACGGAGTCTAGATGGGTCGGTGCGAGTCGGCGACTCTACACTTCAGTGCAAGCCGCCGCATAGGCAACACGTCTAGAAACTGTTTTATGACTCGTTGATATAATTGTGTATAAAGTGTTATTGTGTAATAATAAATCTGAGTGATTCCAGATTTGTTACCCGTACACCACATTTCGCCCACATGTAATGTCTGATGGTGAGGACATCCGCTCGCATCCGGCCCCCTCAGCCGTTATATACATATTTTTTATTTTTTTATTTTTATTTATTTATTGGAACATAAAAAGTTAACATTAACAAATGTGATTGTTAACAACTACATAAGTCATAGACTGTGTTGCAGCCATTAGCGCCCACCTCCAGAAGGGAGACAGCGTTCCAACATTCAATATATGTTTACACAGTTCTTACGTACTATTATTTATATAAACTTAATAATATTATGTTACGTGTGTGTGTGAGATGAATGTGTAGTGGGTTGTATGTGTATGGGAATGTAAGTGCATGTGTGGAAGTGCGAGTGAAATGCGGGACACTTTTTTTTTGTTTCAACTGGCTTATTTCGGAAGTTACCAAATTTCGTAGATTAGTAATGATATAAACAAAGTGTACAGGGCTATATTTTCGCGCAATTTTCTAACTCATCATAGGTTAAGCTATGGAGCCAATCATCTGTGACCCTTTTGATATTGAGTGTGTCATTTATCCTGGAGTCTAACTTAATGCCACAGATCCTGAGGTTTTGGGTTCAAGCTAAAACATAGGTCGGTCCAATAAAAGTATATTAAGGTTTATCTGTCATTAAAACTGCGATTAAAGTTTGGAAGTTAGCAGTGTTTAGATTCCCCTGTTTCACATATATGCAGGTTCGTAAAGTTTCGTGATTGCCCTTATATTTGTACACACATTTGTGCACTATTATATGTCCTGTGTATTTGGCCAATCTTTAAAATTTATCAGGAATTGATCATCATCTTATTGTTTTTTTTTTATTGTTATAATTTAAGAAACTACACCTTATGCCTTAAATATAATATCAATTTGCAAATGTACAATAAATACACGTTTTTTTGGCTCTGGTAGCAAACATAAATATAAAAATAAAATGTTTTGTTTTATATAATAACATTTTCTTTGTGACTTGCATCAACAGATATAGGTCAATGCATTTTAAGGACACGTTCACCTTAACTGGATTTATCGTGCCATTGCCAAGTAAGCGAAAATTTAAACAAGCCAATATAAAACTAAGGTTAATTTTAATTGCTTTCTGGCCTTCGATAAGCCGGACACGGATTAATTGATTTTGAGAGTTTATTTAAAAAAAACTTTTATGTTATTGTGTTGTATCTGTATAGTATAGGTTTTTGTTTATAATTATGATAAAAATAACTTGTGACGTTTGTGATATAAAGTTTTTATGATAAATTCGAATTAAAATTGACTGATCGTACAAGATAAAAATTAATATTCATTTGTATATTGTGTATGTAAATTTTATATGCATTAAATAATTTGATTTCTAGTATAAAAAATAAATAAATATTTTTTGCATTTACATATCCACAATTAATACAAATTAAGAACACACATATTTACAGACAAATAGTCTGAATAATTTAATTCACAACTAACTTGAATTATTGTTATCTTTTATAATTTTAATTATATTTAATCCCAATACATTGATAATGATATTATTATAAGATCATAAGCATAAAAATTTGTATTTAAAAAGTATAAATATGAGTAGTTCACACACAATATAAAAACGTTCCAACAATGGTGAGATGATCTCGTTGTCAGTCTAAATGGCAATTGTCCCAATTTACGCACCAAAGGGTCGATCTCGTTTTATATATTTATAATTTCAGTTATATGATTGTGTAGAATTACAGTACATGATTTAAAATTAAAACACCTTATTCGAATTTTGAAATTCTGCTTCATTGTAGACGTTTTTAATTAGTTTGAGTATAATAAAAGTAATTACTGGTGGTGCTGGTAGGCTTTGTGCAAGTTCGTCTGGGTAGGTTCCACCCACTCATCAGATATTCTACCGCAAAACAGCAGTACTTGGTATTGTTGTGTTCCGGTTTGAAGGGTGAGTAAGCCAGTTTAATTACAGGCACAAGGGACATAACATCTTAGTTTTCAAGGTTGGTGGCGCATTGGCGATGTAAGTGATGGTTAACATTTCTTACAATGCCAATAGAGGACGTCAGTGACCACTTATCATCAGGAGGTCCATATGCTCGTTCTCTACTATACAGCGTGTAACAAAATTCGTGTCACACTCGTGAAGTGGATCATGTGTCGGTTCTATTTATGTAATAATTTTTAAAATATGAAGCAAAAAATTTGTCCCGGATATTTTTTTTAAAAATTAATTGATGAAAATAACTTGGCAACACAGGTGCGGGCAATAGCATTACCTATCGGGTAGCTAAGACACGAGATCATGACCTCAGTAGTCCACGTTTTTACCACCAACAGTGTCGTTAAACACAATTCATATATTTTTTTAAGTAATTATTTTGCTTAGTTTTTTAAAAATTATTATATGAAAAGCTTTTCTTCTATTCGTGAGCGAAATGAAAAGGCAGTATACTGTGCGTCACGTTTTTCAAAATGGTTATGATCTTAAACGTCATTAATTTTAAAGATTATATTTTCCTTGATTGTTTTATAATGTTGTAAATAAATCAAAATGGCGGATTCGATGTCAACAGGTCGTTAAATAAACGAAGAGCCAACAGATAATGTCAGCATACTTCCGCTAGCATCCCACGCACGTACGCGCATGAATGAAGTAAACAGCAACCGAAGTCCAGCCAAGGTTAGTTTGGTATCTTTACAAAATTCTACACGAAATTCGTTTACTTCATTCTATAACGGCTTAACTGAATTTGAAAATACTTGTAACTAACGTCACTACGAAATGACGAAAAGTATAATCATTTTTATATGTATATTTACTCATATATTTTGTAAAATTAAATATATCATAAATAGTTTTAGAAAATTGTGTTCAAATTCGAGAACTTACCATAAACATATATATGGTAACATATACATATAATGTCCTAAACTGAATTGAATTAATTGATTGATAAACGCTTACTTAAAACTATACGACATAGGGAAAATGAAGGAAATGGAAGGTCACCTCTAGAAATTTAACGGAAGCCATCGGGTAG
Organism: Nymphalis polychloros; assembly: GCA_905220585.2. Taxonomy (NCBI): domain Eukaryota; kingdom Metazoa; phylum Arthropoda; class Insecta; order Lepidoptera; family Nymphalidae; genus Nymphalis; species Nymphalis polychloros. The sequence continues at coordinate 8,930,822 of HG992258.1, read as the reverse complement.
TAATGTAAAAAAAAAAATTAACATTTTGTATAGACAATTTTTGTAGCGAAAAACGAGTACAATAACCACAAACATTATAAATGTTTTAAGTAATTATTATTATTACAATTGTTTGATAAATACATTATAAATGTCATTAAAGATATTAGTTTCGTCCCCTATTACCAGTAATTACACTGGCTCACTTTTTTACACTGGACAAACATCATTACTGTTTCTCTATTTATTTTGTTCGTGAGTAGGTCGTAGACTAAAATCAACTTTTATAATTATATTAAACTAATAAACTTATATATATATAACTATTTGTATCAATACCTGTAAATTTAAAAATATTATAAAAAAAATTGATACATGAAATAATATTATAGGCAGATTGATCATCTGCTGCTTTGATATAAATAAAGTATTAGACACGAACAGCCATTGTGGCAATTGAACGATGAAAAGAAAGCCATTCAATGATTACATATTTAAGTGGAATAAAATATACAAATTATATTATTTTATATTAAATTCCTATTTATTTTTGACATCTACGTTTCAATTGAATTTACATATCACGTATAGCCTTGAGCAATTTTAAGCAGGTATAATCATTTTGGATAGGCCGAAATGGCCCAATGGGTGTGTGTATGTATGATTCATATCTTGCTCAACGGTGACGAAAAACATCGGGAAAGTGGACATGTATCGGTTGAAATCCTGCCACATGTGAATCCATGTGCATTGGGGTATCGTGGTGGAAAAAGTTCTCACATCAAGATAAGATGAGACCAGTAGTATTTTTTTTTTTACATATTATTGGTTAGTGGACGAGCATATGGGCCACCTGATGGTAAGTGGTCACCAACGCGAATAGACAGTGGTTTGTACATTTCTTAAAAAAAAAACAACATCGCCTCCGCTTTACCAACCTAAGAAACAAATATGTAATGTCCCTTGTGCCTGTAATTACACTGGCTCACTCACCCTTCAAACTGGAACACAACAATACCAAGTACTGCTGTTTTGCGGTAGAATATCTGATGAGTGGGTGGTACCTACCCAGACGAACTTGCACAAAGCTCTACCACCGAGTATGTAAAAGTAACAGCTTACTTATTATATTTTAGATATTTATAGAAACCAGTTGTGTGATTATTGTTCGATTCATAGCGTATTTGACATGTGCAATGTAACAAAAGACAGATAAATCAAACGTTGGCAATCAATCACAATATCAAAGAGCTTTGAACGTAAATGCACGAAATTGTTACGCATTGTAAACAGGTATATATAGTATTCACCTAAATTACAATATAACCGAAGTTAGTTCAAAGTGGCATTGCAATCTTCTACTAGTATGTGAGAAAAACATTGATCAATTTTAATAAATTGACAAGACTCAATCAGTCTGTTGGTGAAAACAGCTGATAATACCCACAGTACTAATTTAACAGTTCAGAAATTAGTAGATTAATCTATGAAAGTAAATGAACAAGGTTTAACGCAATAACTATAGATCCTTTTAAGTGAGATCACTCACTCAACAATAGGTATTTCATCACTAAACAGCAATGGTTTCTATTGCTGTGTTCTGGTTTAAAAAGGTATAGTGAGCCAATTACAGGTACAAGAAAAAGTACATCGTTTTGGGATGTGCATTTACGGTGGTGGCCTTCTTAATGTGTCAGAGTGCTGATTTATACGTACTCCCCGCAGTATTATTAAAAAACTCATATAGCTAATTATAACATTTATAGAATCGAAAAAAACGTATCACCGTAAGTTTTCAAGATTTCACGAGTGAGACAGAGTGAATTTTTACATAATTGCACTACAAGTCGTGTACAATAAATTACTTGACACAAATGTAATATGCTACAAAGTTTTTATAACTTGTACAATTAAGATTCGAAGTCAAAAAAACATCTATAATTCGATTCGAGTCAAAAGACGGTCCGTATTGACTGTCGTCCAATTCCAATTTCAAACAAAGTACGAACCGTTGTATCTGACAGTCTTACGAATGATGTCCAATCTTCCTTTTCTACTGAACTGAACAGATAAAAGAATCGGCTTAAGTGAATTCAGCTCTTTAATAGAAACGCTTGGACGCAGTTAATGGGATAAACTGAATCTATTTCCACGAAAACTATGTTTAAGAGATTTTAATTCAATCTGTTTTGATGTTTTATCGTATTTTTTATATTATAGATATAAAGTATCTTATTTCGAGCTTACACAAAAACTACACATGCCAATAATCAATTAATGTCGAATTTTAGAATATATATAAGTTACAAAAATATTATATGGTGGACAATAGCGGCACCTCACCGGATGGACCGGCGGATATTTGTAGTAAAAGATGTATCAAAATTGTAAAGCAACAATTAACACATTTCGAAATATTATGTATAAAGATCATTATAGATAATAATTTCCCTTATTAGAGAAACTTGATTGGTAGTGACATCAAATGAAAGTTAAAATCTCACTCACCTTTTAAATATCAATAAATAATATTACAAATTACCTATTGATAATTAACCGTTGAATAGTAGTATTGATGAGTGGGTGGTACCCATTTAGCCTACCCACCCACTCCCAGTAAAATCCACACCTTTGCAATTTCAAGTCTCATAGTTGAGATATAAAAGATTTAACATTGTTAAAATATTTTCAATCAATATACAAATAAAAAACGCAAATGACGACAGTACAGCAGTCAGGTTTCGTTTATTGCTTTAAAATTGGAGTTTCGATTCAACTGGGGAATCTCGTTACTATTTTTGAATCGAATCGAAATCGAAGCGGTAAATTATATTTGGATTATATATTGTCATGTTTAAAATAATAAGATATATTTGGATCATCCTAACTAATATTATAAATGCGAATGTGAGTTTGTTTGTTTGTTACGCTTTCACTCCAAACCCATTTAACCGATTATAATTCTTTCACCAATGGAAAGCTACATTATCAGTGAACATAGGCTACGTTTTCGGGAACTACGCGAGTGAATCTGTGGCCAAAACGCTAGTAATGAATATTATTTTCTTTGCGTGATAAAATTATTTATCTTTAAAAATCATTTACAAATATAACACAAATACATTCAAAATGAATGGAGTCCATTATTAACTGCCAGCTCCTGCGGTACCTCGAGGAGCACCAGCTGATTAGCGACGGTCAGTACGGCTTCCGTCGGGGTCGCTCAGCGGGTGATCTTCTAGTTTACCTTACTCACAGATGGGCTACTGCGCTTGAGTCCAAGGGGGAGGCATTAGCAGTCAGTCTGGACATAGCGAAAGCCTTCGATCGGGTATGGCACAAAGCGCTTCTCTCGAAGCTTCCTTCCTACGGGCTTCCCGAGAAATTATGCAAATGGATCACCAGCTTTTTGGCAAATCGGAGCATTAAGGTCGTTGTCGACGGTGCATGCTCTGACCTAAAATTTGTCAATTCTGGTGTTCCACAAGGCTGCGTTCTTTCACCTACTCTGTTTCTTCTGCATATCAATGATATGTTACAAATTAGTAACATTCACTGCTATGCGGATGACAGCACTGTAGACGCCCTTTACACCGGCCGTGCTAATATTTCTCGGGAACACGTCGACGAGTGTCGGAACAAACTTGTCTGAAGTCGAGACCTTGCTAACCAAAGTCTCAGACTGGAGGCGATTAAACTTGGTCCAATTCAACCCCAATAAGACTCAAGTTTGCGCGTTAACCGCAAAAAAGTCTCCCTTTGTCATGTCCCCTCATTTCAAGAATACTCCCCTCACTGCCACAGCCAGTATCGGGATACTTGGCGTCGAGATTTCGAACGTTGTACAGTTCTGCGGTCAACTGGAAGTTAAAGCCAAATTGGTTTCCAAAAAGCTTGGAGTGCTCAACAAGGCGAGACAGTATTTCACGTCGGCCCATCGTCTAAATCTTTACAAGGCGCAAATTCGGCACCACATGGAGTACTGCTCTCACCTCTGGGCGGGAGCTCCCCAGTACCAGCTTCTTCCTTTTGACCGCATTCAACGTAGAGCAGTTCGAATTGTCGACGATCAAGCTATTACTCCTCTATCGCATATATCACGGGGAGTGTTCTGAGGAGTTGTTTGGTTTAGTCCCGGCCGCTGAATTTCACCACCGGACATCGCACCAGAACTCAAAATTCCATCCTCACCACCTCGATGTTTGGAAATCCACAACAGCGCGTTTCCTAAGGCATTTCCTGCCTCGCACAATCACTTTGTGGAATCAGCTTTCGCCGGCGACTTTTCCGAATCGATATGACATTGCAACCTTCAAGAAGAGAGCGTACTCTTTCCTTAAAGGCCGGCAACGCACCTGCAAGTCCTCGGATGATGCAGATGTCTATGGGCGGTGGTAGTCACTTTCCATCAGGTGAGCCTCCTGATCCTTTGCATACTCTTACATAAAAAAAACCTATTTTAGTTAAGTACCTAACGAAATGAATGTGCAATTTTGTACCCTAACTTATTAAAATATCTCCTTCTTTTCAAGTTTGCACTTACCTGCTCTCTTACAAAGCTCTTTTCAACAAAGGTTGTCTGTGAGAGATCGCTATAAGCGATAAGACCGCCTTTGCGCACCATTTTTTCTGATCGACTGTTTCTTTACTCTTGTGATATGTAAATGTTGTTGTGCAATAAAGTGTTAAATAAATAATATAACTCACATGCAATTTTATTGGTGGAAAAGAATATCTACCAAGCTTTATATCGGTTATTTACGGTTGAATTTATTTTTCTTTTAATTTTGATTTAACCCTGTAACATGGCAATTCAGAATTTTAAGACCCAAATTGAATAAAATTCTATATACAAATATATTCTATATTCAAATTATATTTTCTGGTCGTTTTGTTAATTGATTAAATATGATGTGATGTACTTACTAGGTTTGGTTTAAAGGGCCATTTCTAAAGGTTAGCAATACAGTATCTTAGCTTCACAATGAAATGGCTTCGAAACCCTTCCAAGGCTCCTTCGTTCAGCCACTCGAATGTATTTCAATAGGATTTAGCTTTCCCGACTAAAACGCTTTTTGTTTCAGAAGTGCCATTCAATCTAATAACCATACGATATGCGGAATTGAAATATCTTTGAATTATACATGTTGGTAAAATGTTTTCTTTTAGTAGTGAAATGGTAAAATAACAATAAACAGTGTTCGCCCAGTGGTCGAAATTCGACCGTTAATTATCGTCAGTATTTAGAGGAAAACATAAATCTATTTGCATTTATTTTTCTACTCCAATTTCCGATTATTTTATGATTGTTTTTCTGTAATTATTTTAACAAAATTAATATTAATTAAATTTAAAACTATTTAAATTAACATTTATTTTTTATTTCTTACACCAAAACGCCTTGTCAACATGTTTGGGTACTGGGCAATCAGACGACATTGTCTTTTAAAACAAAGGTATACATCAAACATATTTAATAAAAATAATATACGCCTGTATTATTAGCTTTTACGAAACACAGCGTATATATTATTATAAATATGTGTGTACGTACACACACACTAGCAAATCACAAACGTATTATGTAAGACATTTATTTTATAACAATTTTTATTTTATGACAAGTTCACTGAAGCTCGTAAAATTGCTAACAAACAAAAAATCATTTAGTAATGCTTCTACATTTTATTTTATATAATCGGAATGCGGACGAGCATATGGGCCACTTGATGGTAAGTGGTCACCAACGCCTTTAGCAGTGTAAGAAATGTAAACCATCACTTACATCGCCAATACTCCACCAACCTTTGGAACTAAGATGTTATGTTCCTTGTGCCTGTAATTACACTGGCTCACTTACCCTTTAAACCGGAACACAACAATACCAAGTACTGCTGTTTTACGGTAGATTATCTGATGAGTGGGTGGTATCTACCCAGACGAGCTTACACAAAGCCCTACTATCAGTAAATTGAATAAAATAAATTGAATGAAAGAAAAAAAAAGTCCATACCCAATGTTAATAAAGAAAACTGTGGTAATAGAGTATTCATAAAGTAACACTCAAAAGATTATTTAATTATCTGTATTAAAGATATTATATAGATATATAGCAATTCATTAACTTGTAACAAATCCATGTCAAAATCCGGAGAAAGATGATTTTCTTTTCATTTATTCTTATATCGTCCAAAAACATTTCTCTAAAGCCTTTTCTGGATACGCTTTAGGTTCTGGCAGTGACAAATGTTCGTTAGCCGAAGACGTTTTTATCCTTACATGTCTTCTGGATAAAGAACTTATATCAGTTTATGTTCGTGTTAAAATCCATATATATATTTTAAGTCGATACTAAGCATCTTAACGCAAAAATCGTCAAATAATAAAAACCGATTTACGGTGATACCCTATTTTGTTGAATGTGACATTTAAGAGATAAATGTTATAATTGTTATAGTTACGCATGTCACTTTTTGAATCACGATCATATATAGATTTATATACAGGGTTATTTCAAGCGAAAAACGCATTTACGCGTTTCCCCCACATGAAGTGGGGGGTGTGTGGGGCTCACCGCCACTGAAGGCGCCGGACTACCCACTAAAAAACCAGCGGTATCCTCTTCGTCTGGTCAGGGGGCGCCACGGGATCGCTTGCGCATGCTACCATGACGCCTTCCACCCGAAACCGTAACACTTCTGCGAGCACCTCCGCCTGGAGTTCCCAGGGCGGATCGCCCGCAAGAAGTGTAGCTGCCGTCCATAACACCGTACGGCAACCACGTATCGCACTCACCGCTATGACCCTCTGAGGTCTCCGCAGAACGGCCTTGTTCTGAGCGGTGAGAGCGTCCGCCCAAAAAGGTGCACCGTACAGCGCCATGGAGCGCACCACACCGGCGTATAGGCGCCGGCATCGTGATTCCGGCCCTCCCACGTTGGGTAGTAGGCGGCCCAAGGCAGCAGCAGTGTTGATGAGCTTCGGGCCCAGTTGGACAAAGTGCTGCCCGAAGCTCCATTTTCCGTCCAGGATCAGGCCCAGGTGAGGTATCTGGGCTTTACTTTTATCACCGTCCCGTGGATGGTGACATTTGTACTGTCGTGACATTTGTAGGTCTATATTTCATTCATAAACGAAATGACGACGCGACGCGTCGATCTTTGCGATGCGCGTAGATTTATAAACGTTCAAGCGGGAAATTAAATTAATACTTATTTTTGTATGAAAATAAAATCTAACAAATTATCAAAAGTCGTAGAACAAAAGTTGTTGCTTATGGTGTTAGCTATCTATGATGTTGCTGGTGTGTTACAAATAACCCTGTATATTTTAAATGGTTAGGCAGACTGTCAAATGGGCCACCTGATCGTAAATGTTCACCACGCCCATAGTCATTGGCACTGTAAGAAACATTAACAATCCCTCAAATGAGCCTAAAAATGGGACTTGGGAACTAAAATGTTATGTGTACCTAAGATGTCCCTTGTGCCTGATTGATTCAAATATTAATTCAAAACAATTCCAAAAAGTACATTTTATACTTGTACATACTTTGTTCTCTAAATGGCGGTTTAATTTAAAAGGATATGTTACATTAATTATTATTATACCTTTTTAAATTTGTTATTTAAGGTATGATCTATATAGGATAGATACAATCTACTGAACAAATCACGGTTATGTGTTTAATAAAATATACATATATTACGAACAAAGAAGTTTCCGCGCTTAATTTTCTACAACAACATGTATATAACATTGTTTACTTTGAACTAATTACCTCAGTAATGATGCGTCGTGTTATTGCATTAGTATACAGAAAAGCAAGCGTACATTCTGTTATTAGATTTTGAATTCTTTTGCATAAGTAATAAGATTTATTTTATTTTCAAGGGACTGTTGAATTCGTTCGCGCGAACAATGGATATGGAGATTTTTGGCTATCCACAGAGAACCCTTTGATTTCCCGGGATAGAAAGAACGTTTTTAAATTCCAGGTAAAAACCTGTACCAATGGCAAGTTTTGTGAAAAACATTTATTTTCATGTATTTTCACAGATGAAAACAAATACTTTTTTATATTCTCGATATTGATAATGTGTCCATAGTTAATATTTTTAAATATAATTATTTAATGTAAGTATATATTTATATTCTAGTCCGTACTAAGTCCACAGAATAATGCAGTCTTTTCTTTTGCCACTCAGATTCGTTTTTGTCTTTGCTTACAAAGTTCACAATTACTTTTTTATATTTAAAAGTAATAAAAATAAACTAATAAAATGATTAATAACGAATTTAAAAAAATATAGAATCACATTTTTTTGATGTTTTTATGAATAAAATTAAAAAATAATCTTTAGAATAATGAGATGGCCTAATGGATAATACGTAATTGTCAACAGAAGATTGCGGAGCTTAAACATAGGCAAGAACCACTGAATTATGAAGTGCTTAATTTGTGTGTCGAAGCGTCGTAATAAAATCTGTATGTTCATAAATATCTGCCATATATGAGCTCCAAGCCTCATCAAATAGAAAGATACGTTTACAGGCTTTTACTTACTTAATACAATAGTACAAGTGCATAAAACTATATCCAAAACAAGAATGGCGTTGTGTTGCACATGACTAGTATTCGCCCGCTCGTTAGAGGGAGACGGGTGGGTATTAGATAAAAAAACTTGCCTATGTCCGTTATTGAGGTTCAAACTTGCTTCTTATAAGGTTTTATCAAAATCGGTTCATCTGCCGGACATCCCTCGACGGTCACATTTTTGATAATATTGATAATTATATTATGTAAATAAAATTAAATGAATTACAAATTGTTTTAGATATCGGGCGGCTTAAGCAAATCGATAGTAATTAGAAAGCTATTTAGATTACCTGGGGCGGTTTAATTACTATTCCCAGGGTACTCTCGAGTGATTACCATTGAAATTGATTAAAAACGTTACTTTACGTCCTGTTTCGGAGTCTCTTATAGTTAGCGGGATTATCAAAAATAGGTTAAACGTAAGAATTTAATAGTTTATGCTATCATATTTTTTAAATTGTTAATCATACTCTTGTGTTCAATATAACCTAAGTGATTATCACAAATGAATAAAGAATATTTTAATGTAATGGCTAATCTTTAAAATCTATGTATATGTAAGACACTGCTATTGTCCGAAGGTTATATTACATTTTGAATATTAAGAGTTTTAAGTATTTTTTAAATGTCCACTGCAGATATTTTAATTAAACGAGTTTTTGCTTTCAAGCTAGTTTAAACTCGGATTTTTAATACAACTGCTGTAACTATTATTAATATAAAAAAGAATATATAATTATATATGCTTATAAATTAGCAATTTTTCATTTATTTAATGGCTTACACATTAAGCCTATAAACATATATATATGTATAAGGTTAGAGGTAAATCACATCGCACATATTAAATTTACCAATATGAGTTAAACAAAAAATAACAACGAGTACTATAAATATAAAACATGAATAAATGAAAACGTATAGAAAGAGACAATTCAATGCTTTTAGCTTCACATTCACAAACATGCCTTTTGAACAAAATGATAAAACTAGATTGTATGAATACCGAGGTATTCCTTTTTATTGCAAAACCATTTTTGTATTTCAAAGAATATGCTGTTTTAACAGCTCCATTTTCAATGGCAAAGGGGAAATGATCTTCATTCTCTGCAGTTTTCCCTTTAGTTTTACGATTGAAATGAACGAATGACAACTGAGAAGTGTTTTAAGAAGCTTGAGAAGCTTCTGATCTTTTTATACAGCTTGAAATTTTTTAATAATTTGAAACATGAGTTACGTACTTCATGGATTTTATTTATTTATTTGGTAATCCAACAGTTTTTATACATAAGTTGATATATTGACTATTATATAACATATAATTAAAACTAAAATAGGATTACACAGGTAACTTAAACATATTAAATTTAATAACTAGAAGACGGTTTATTTGGTTCTTCTTAACAGTTACAATAAAAACACGTTTGTACGTAAATTAAGTACTTTTTACTATTTCAAAAAGTAATAAGTATTTGTGAAAAACCAAACAATTATCGTGGTCTGTGGTTTCACAGTCAAAATGCTAGCAAAATATTAAATAAAGTTGTGTTCGTATAATATTAGGTCCTTACATATGAAATTGGCTATTTGTACGGGAGGAATATAAAGTACTTTTTTTTGTAAAATGTATTTAATTAATCAAAGTTTGCACCGTTGTTATCTAAGAATTTTTGCCATCTCATAGATAGTTCATTGATCCCTTTACTAAAAATACCATGGGGGCGAGAATCAATAAACTCTTTGAAGGCGGTTTTACTGCCGCATCGGAAAAGAAAGCGCGGTACGTTTTTGGTTTCAACGTTTTCGTTCTGGAAATTTCGACCTTTAGAACCAACCCCGTGGACGGCCGGAGACCAAAGTGGAAAATGAAGAATAAAAGGCTATTGTGGAAGCGGATCCATCACAAAGCACTTCAGAGATAGCTACAGGCTTCGGGGTAAGTGATAAAACTGTAATAATCCACTTGAAGCAAATCGGGAAAGTAAAAAAACTTGAACGATGGGTACCTCTTGAATTAAGTGAATTGAACTTGCCAACACGCGTCGACTGCTGTGTTACTTTGCTCAACCGACACAATAATGAAGGGATTTTAAATCGAATCATTACTTGTGATGAGAAGTGGATACTGTACGATAATCGGAAGCGCTCGTCGCAAAGGCTGAACCCTGGAGACCCAGACAAATCCTGCCCTAACCGAAAATTGACTCAGAAAAAGTTACTTGTGAGTGTTTGGTGGTCTAGCGCTGGTGTCGTTCACTACAGCTTTCTTAAATCTGGCCAAACGATTACGGTAGATATCTATTGTCAGCAACTGCAAACCATGAAGGAAGAACTAGCTGCTAAAAAACCGAGATTGGTCAATCGCTCTAGGCCACTGCTGCTTCACGACAACGCAAGAACACACACTGCACAACAAACAACCACTTAGATGAGCTACAATTGGAATGTCTGCGACATCCACCGTACTCCCCGGACCTTGCCCCAACAGATTAACATTTTTTCCGGAATTCGGACAATTCAACGAAATTGGAGTGTACACACTACCAACTTCCAGACTCCGGGCTGCTACTGAGAATTTTCGACAAAAAATATCGATTACATTTTATTGGCCCGACCTGGGATTTGAACCCAGGACCACCGTGTACACGGCCTTACATGTAGCCACTGGACTAACGAGGCAGTCAAACCATACACATAATAACTAGCTAGTTATGAAACCAGTACCACCAAGAATATTCACAATAAGAGCATATAAGTGCATCGATGCATTTAGTAAAACTCGTGGGAATTATAAAAGTGGAGTTAGACATTGAAAATTATGTATTATTTTCAATATTAATTATAACCGGAGCATCAAAATTTGTTCGAGCGTGATTAATTTCAATTATTTAGTTTTTAAAAATACAACTTGTCTCGTCGTATACTTGAGTAGCTACTACTCGTTACTTTGCATGCATCAAGGGATTCAAATATTGATATTTTTAATAAAATACGACAAAGAAAAATATGATTATGCGACATTAGGGCTAAATATTGCAAAGCGTAAGCGGTTGTTTTTTTTTACGAAAAACGCTTAAATCTGTTGTGTTATGTATATTGATAAGGATAATACATAATATTTTATGAGATATAAATCGAATTAGTGTTATCATATTTTTTTTTTCATATTTGAAATATAAAATGTGACTTACCTATTTATACATAGGTCAGACTTTATTAAACATTTCTACAAATGTCCTATATAAAGTTTTTGTGTTTCTGCTATAATTTTGGCAGCGTTATCTTGGAAAGTGTGTCGACAATTTTTTACTTAAAAGACCAATATTGGAGAATTGGAACAATATTTATTTTTTCACTGCGGAATAAATAGGAGTTTTTAAACTTACTATAAAGCCGTTCTTTGTAGCATTATCCTTAATCTATTACAACCTTAGTATAAATATCAAACAGATTATTAGTTTTTAATGTATAGAAATGATCATTGTAACAAATACTATAAAAATATGCGACCTTTTTACAATCGCAAAAATCAATCGTACAGTATGCTAAACAGGCCAACAGGCTTTAGCATTTTCTTTAGTGTACTTAAATTTTATTTTTGGTTATATAAAGTAAACAATCTTTCTAAAAAAAACTTTCAATATGTTCTACAACAATTTTCAAGTCGAAATATTCAGTAGTTAATTTTTTTAACAATGTTTGTCACTGGGGTACAAATCTACCCCATAGTGACAAGTATGTAATTCTACAGAGGTGTGGCAAGTAAGGGTTAAACAGCAGACACAGGTGCTTACCGGACATGGCTGTTTCGGTAAGTACCTGCACAAGATAGCGAGGCGGGAAGTATCACCCTCCTGCCACGAGTGTGCTACGTGTGGGCCTCAGAGGCGCTCCTTGGCGGCGATAGTCGGCAGAGATCTCTCGCTGCCGAGCGTGATTGACGCCATGATATGACGATACTTGGTGGTAGAGCTTTGTGCAAGCTCGTCTGGGTAGGTACCACCCACTCATCAGATATTCTACCGCAAAACAGCAGTACTTCGTATTGTTGTGTTCCGGTTTGAAGGGTGAGTGAGCCAGTGTAATTACAGGCACAAGGGACATAACATCTTAGTTCCCAAGGTTGGTGGCACATTGGCAATGCAAGCGATGGTTAACATTTCTTACAATGCCATTGTCTATGGGCATTGGTGACCACTTACCATCAGGTGGCCCATATGCTCGTCCGCCTACCTATACAATAAAAAAAAGCGAGAGGTGCTGGTTGGAAATGGCCTCCTTCTGCGACATTACAGTCTTGCAGAAGGAGGCCACGGAGCGACAGCGTGAGGAAAGTGCCTCCGCTGATTCGATCCGTCAAAGACGACCGGGGATGAGGCGTAGGCGCTATGCGCACCTTTTCCCCCGCCTTAATAGCCGCCTGGGCTAAGTGGGTTCCCTGTATCCGGGAATCCCCTTAGAAATGGAGGCCCGCATAGGCGGGCCGACCGTCGGGGCGTCTCGGTAGCATGCGCAAGCGATCCCGTGGCACCCTCCGACCAGACGGAGAGGATACCACTGGTTTTTTAGTGGGTATTCCGGCGCCTTCAGTGCCAGCGAGCCCCACATACCCCCACTTCATGTGGGGGAAAAGTGTAAAGAATGTTTCCAGCGACAAAAAAAAACGTAATGGTTAACATACTATGTATAATATTTAAAGTCAATAGATGGCTAACGAACTTCGCTATTCCTAACATTAGTATTCCTTGTATAACCGTAATATTTTTTGTTTATCTCTATTTATGATGTGTGTTATAATACTCGTAACACGCGGAGATCTCCAGTGGGAAATTGTGTCATTTCCATGGCTGTGGAGTGACGTAATGTGTTCGCTGTTGTACGTTGCTTTTGGCTTGTGGCTTTTATAAACATAGTTTTCCTCTTATATAAATTAATATTTAGTAAAACTGTAAATGAAAAGTTCTATACAATTATATATTTTAACTTGTTGATATATACTTTAACCATTTGACTGCCTCGTGGCTGCCTCGTGGCTAGATATTAGGCTGCAGACCCGGTGGTCCTGGGTTCAATTCCCAGGTCGGGCCAATAAATAGTTATTGGGTTTTTCTGTCAGAAAATTCTCAGTAGCAGCCCGGAGTCTGGAAGGTGGAAGTGTGTACACTCCCGTGCTTCGGAAAGCACGTTAAGCCGTTGGTCCTGCACCTGAACTCTTTCCGGTCGTGTCGGATTGCCGTCCCATCGGATCATGAGAGCTAAGGAAAAGGGAGTGCACCTGTGCTTGCGCACACACTTGTGCACTATAATATCTCCTGCGCAGTTGGCTAATCTCTCTTGAGATTGGCCGCCGTGGCCGAAATCGGTCTGGAGGACCTTATCTTATAACCATTTGCTCATTAGATATCCTACCGAAAAATAACAGGTATTGTTGTGTTCCGGTTCCGGCACCCTTCAGGTGAGCTAGTATAGCTATAGGGACATAACATATTAGTTTCCATGGTTGGTGGAGCATCGGTGTTGCCCCTCTTTCTTATATTCTATCAATAAATATATTTGCATTATGTCTTCATATAAAAATGGAATAATTATTCAAGAACATTATCGCATCTATTTAGTTTTAGCGCTAACGCTAACCCACTTTGTAAGTTCTTTTTTAGGCGTTGAAAGCTGGTGGTCAATAACAGACGTTATTTAACAATAAACTATAAGGACGGGGTGACTATTCTGCTATACCGGTTCTGCTCAATTCAATTAATCTTACGAACTCTAACAACATTACGTGTTTAGATTGAGTAATTTAATTAATATATTTATAAATACAAGAAAATTATAAAAGTACAATTCCCGTATAACGTAAGTACGAGTACGTATTATAAACTTTTTTTCTATGACAATTACGGAAAGTGTGTTGACCTCATAACTATTTAAATGACAATTTATTTAAAATAAAGTAGTTACGACATGTTATTACGGATGACTTCGTGCCAATGACAGCTGACTATCGCTGTCCATTATGTCATCAGTAGTGTGGCGAATAAATGAGAACAAATGGGTAAATATTTTACTCATTATCATTAAGGGTGTGCGCGACATGTTCATTATACGTTAAACCGATCAAAAGAAATAACATTTGTGTTTTAATTTTTTTAATATTAAAAATTTTGTTTACTGTAATTAAATTCAAGTTGTCAACAAAATTAGATATAATGTTGTTTAATTGGATATGATTCAATGGATGGAAAATGTGGATTTTATCCGAAGATAGCGGGTTAAAATCTGGGAAAAGCTGGTCTACCATGTGCTTAATTTGTGCATACAATTATTCTCATGGCTCACGGTGATTTGAATGAGTGATTATGAAAAAAATTGTAAAGAAATCTGCTTCTATCATTCAATCCACTAACTCGCACAGGACCTGTGTTTTAGGATAACGGGGCCCATCGTTTTTAGGGAAGAGAAGGAAATAGCTTTTGCTTAGCAGTCAGATATTTGTAGTTTATTTGGTTATAATAGTGTTAATATTGTAAGTTGACATACATTTCCAACTATTGCATTGGTAAGGTACGTTCAAGATTAATATTACATTCTGTATAAATGCTCTTCCTAGTGCGGCCTAATGTAGTAAAAATATAAATATGTATTTACTTAATTGTCATAATCTCTTCAGGTAGGCAAATTACAATAAAAAATTTTTTGAGTTAGCTTGGAATATTCTGCATACATTTTCATATCCTTATGTATTCAGCACACGCACTCAAGGCAGATTATTATTACTATCAATTAAAAAAAATTTTTTTTAATAAATTTAGATCCCCTTAAAAATTTAATTTCCTCCTTTTTTCATAAAGGCAGTCGAGATTCTTTCGTGCTGGATGGTTGACACAAAAAAAACAGAAAATAATCTATATACATTATTTTATTTATAAAAGTAAAACCAACAATATCAAGTTGAGGTTCTTAGACAAATATTTAAATATGAAGTTATTTAACATCGAAATATTACGAATATGTTTCCGACTTATATAGGTCGTAGTTCTTCAACACATCTCTCGAGTGTGATAGTCCAAACAAAATCCAGCACAACCAGCTTTTATGACAATATACATAAAGCTTACATTCCATTGTCACATTCACGTGCTGTTTATTTCCGTGCACACAAATTAGGTTCATATATAATATGGGATAGAGGTGATAATTGAATAAAGGTTAGTCGTATTGGTTCGTTGTACGATGGTATGGTTGAGATAACACGTTCTTGTATTGCTTAGCCGCGCTATTGTTCGCAGTTGTTTTACTCGTGAGCACTTTCTGGCTTTGTTCTTTGCCCTCTTAACGTATCAAAAGTTACTGATTTGCGCACATTGCTTCAGAAGATTAATATGCGGTGATAATTAATTGAAGTTCTCTAGTTGTCTGAAGTAGGTTTTATCGGTTGAATTAAAATAATTACGAAATATTTACGAATTAGTATCTCTTTATGAAATCATAGTTTATTAAAGATGAAATGAACATAGTTCTAATCAATATAATTGCGTTCATCAACTAGTAACAAGTACAGTACAGTTTCTGGATTAAATGCAAGGCCTTGATTTTTAAAGGAAAATGATTTTTTTTGTATTCGTTAATAATGTATAATGCGGATCGGCAAATGCAGCGTAGAATGCCCTCTAAGCTGGCTGAACCGATAACCTGATGACGGTTGCGGAACCCGACTGAACGTAGCGGAGAATCGGGACCTTGGCGCACCTTGAGACATGTTTCTGTTCAAAAGTTGATTACGATTGATGATTGATTGATTGTATTATTATACTCGTATATAAAGAAAGATTAAAAATCCTCAACGAAAAAAAAAAACAGTACTAACTTACTAAAACACAATACCAAGAATATAACTACATTAAGATCACGGAAAGAAAAAAGAAATACAAATGAAATCCATCGTGCTTAACTTCGGGCGAGTTATATCAACTTTCCGCGTCGTTATATGGTTTCTTACTGGAGTAACGAGACGAAATAGTTGTTCGATCTCCTATAGAATACAGCTTTATTAGCGAAAGTTCTGCCCTCTGCTATGATCTATCAATAGCGGCTATATAATTAAGTACATTGATTATAAAGAGTAGTCCATGCTTGATAAAACCAAATCACAGGTTCTATTTTTATGAGTACTTATTATTCTTTCCACTTAGAATAATCATTCCATCAATGTTTTTTTAATTTATTTAATCATATTAAATTTCATACTGACCATTTCTTCTTTGGTCTTACGCTCCTTTTTCCAATTACATTAGATTACTAGTAAATAATTAAACATAACGGACACCACAAAACAGAGAGAAAAAATATTTTAAAAGTACAAATATCTCATGTCCAAAAGCCATTACCTACATATAAAGAACATATTCTTCATTTGTAATTGGCCAAATTAATTAATTGAGACATAGAATTCGGGTGATGATTTGGTAACACTAAACATAATTAAGCGCTTTATCACAGCACACTCTCAGCTCGTTAATGAAAATTTAATTTGATTGAATGACTATTTACGGGCTGGTTGGCGTGGTTGGTAGATATTTGTCTTTCGCGACGCAGGTTGCGCGCTCGATTCCCATCCAGTACAGACATGTGCATGAACATGTCTGTATCCTGAGTCTGGGTGTAATTATCTATATAAGTATGTATTTACAAAAGAAAACTAGAATATGTAATATATCAGTTGTGTGGTTACCATAGTACAAGCTCTGCTTAGTTTGGGATAAGATGGCGGTGTGTGAATAATGTTCCAGGATATTATTATTTACCTAAATATATTTTTTATGCTGATGGAGACTATTTCATAGCATAAATATGTCATAACTTACATTTAATTGGCACAGAAATTTAGGTTCTGTTTGAATAACAGTTGGAAGCCAAGATGGTGCAATTACTGATGCAATAATATTATGTCTAATAAAAAAATTAAGCCTTAATACAAAATAGGTAAACATCAAATTAAAAGTAACGCGGGTCGCACAGCCCTACGCCACGTCGGGCATAGGCCCGAGTTGCCTAGGTTACCTTTATGAAAACTACGGGACCGTAATGAATAGGTACTTTAATGAAATAAGAACAGAAAAAGATAACCAATTAGGCTAGGTTGAGTAAAACAAATAAAATATTCAAGCTTTGCAGTACAGAATTCCATTGTTGGCAGAAGTTTGAGCGGAATTTTCAGCCTTTTACATTTCAAACAAAAATGCCAAAATTATGCGCGACGTCGAAAACGGGAGTGATCCTAGACTTATAAATATTCACCGGATTACAAACGCTATGTTTTGCAAGTGCTAAATAAGTTGGCTGAATTTATATATATATATATATATATATTTTTCATTAATTTTGTTTGCCTAATAACAAAAAAATGGGCGTAAAATGTGTCTGTTGGTTTATAAGTGATATTACAATTTAATGAATACTTGAGTGATATGCCTCGATAATAATACACGGTAAGACATTTAATGCCAAAAAAATCTGAAGCAAAACAAAAACAAAACATATCAATCTTTATTTTAACAAAGAAAGAAACAAAATGAACGTTTGGAAAGATATATGGAAATTGGGTCTCTTAGGGTCAGGTAAAATTTAAAGGGTCATTTAAATGAGATAAATGAATTTAAAATTATGACGTCGAATGCTTTTGTTTTACAATTTAAGTCAGAAATTGTCATGACTACATTTGACATGCATCATGCACCCTAAAACACAAACTTATTATTTATTATATAAAGGCGATCAGACTGAAATTCAGAAAAAAATTGAATTTTGTTTCAGTGTAATAAGCAATATCTTAAAAAATATACAACATATAGGCTGATCAAACATATAATTAACTGTATATCCAATATACAAATAAATAAAGTTTAATGAGTAAATTTTGTTAGTCGGTTCGATAGATTTTATATAAAGGTATAAAAACAAAGTAAGAAACTTACCTCTTTAAAATATAACTATATATACATAGTGTGATAAGAAATCATGAATCATTTTACACGATTTATCAAATTTGCAGATAGGTCACTGGTTCGTACCGCCTCCATTCATGTCACGATAAAAAATGTGTTTTCGACGCCGATACGAGAATACGATAATTTATGGAATCGCAAGATGTATGGTATTTGAGAGGCGTCAGCATTATTCGAGGGGTAGTGGGCTGATCAAAACAATTTGTTTTATTTCATATAATTACTTTATAAGGATTTATATATTAATTGACTCTCTTGTTGATTTAGAGGCTGAATAAAGGCGCTGATACCGAGTTCCCAAGGGTTCAAACCCAGGAATATTAGAAGTTATTGGATTATCTGTTAAAGAGTCTCAGTCCGGAGTCTGTAAGTTGAAAGTGTCTACACTTCCGTGCCTCGGAAAGCACGTAAAAGTTGGTCATGCGGCTGAACTCTTTCCGATCGTGTTCGATTGTCATGCCATCGGATTTTGAGAGTGACTAAATAGAGAGTGGATCTGTGTTTTTACACACAATTTTTGTGCAATATAATATGTGCTTCGTTTGTTAGGTTAATTCTTTATTTTTATTTTATTTTTTTAATTGGCCGCTGTGGTCGACCAATTAAAACCGATTAAATCCTGACCGATTGTCAGGATTTATATACTTGTAAATGTAAAATTAGCAATAAAAAAGACAAATTGCTACGTAAGACTTCTAATTGTATGTAAATTAAAAACGTAAGTACGGAATTGCTTTGGAAATGTAGTAAGTAATAAAATCTACTTCAAGATGCCTTCAGATGATTCCTATTCACGTAATCAAAGCCGCTCTAACGTTACTTCAGTTGTAAGACATCTAACAAGTGCCTCTAATTGAAACTCGTAGAGCTGGTAATTAATTAGCTTTGAAATGGGAAAAATTAAAACGACCTGAACATAGACTACATATACAATTATATACGCGGCTGGTCCTACTTGGTATGCATGGCATACTTGGAACGCAAGGGCTTTGCTAGAATGAAAAAATATATTTTTAAAAAGGTCTACCTATGCCTGGGAATTTCCATATTTTAAGAAATTAATAATATTTATATTTATTCTTAAGTGTATCATACTGAAATTGGCAAATAGGCCAAGAGTTCAATAAGCTACCTTCAAATCGCTAGGCGATATCTTAACAGTTGTATGTACTAATGAGGGCTACCATATCGGTAGCTTATGCAAGCAAACAATAAAATTTTTATAACATTACTGCCTTAAGGTCTTAATGTAATTCTACAACTTTTGGTTTTATCTCTTTTCTTATTATTTGCAATCTTAAAATACATAGGTTTGGTTGACATAATAAACCTCTTTTACTTCGTAAGTGTGTAGATGAAATATGCAGGAAAAGCTTTTATCTTTGCATGTAACGTCTTAAAAAATTTGTAACAAAGTCAATTTCTATCTTAACATAAATTACTTCAAGGAAGTACTCTTTAGTTATTATCATTTTATTTAAACTGAAGTTGTTTATGGTTTCTATATTCTGTTCTATTATATCTTACGCTTAAATTTTACAGTGTGCTTTCCTCGAAAACCCTGTAAATATATAATAAAATAAATAAAGGAAAGTGTGTAATTTTTACACAGAACAGGATTATAAATCTTCACAAGATCAACGACGCTTAGTCTCGTATACGTTACATTCCCGTAATAAAAGCTTTATACGAGCAGAGATAAGTCCGCCTCTTTCATGGACAAGCTTGATTTGTGAAATATATATGAATCTCTCTACTCAAGAAAAATAATTTTGGTAAAACCGTTATTTTATTTCAATATATTAATTGTATATAAATGAAATATGCATTGTTGTGAGCAGATATAATTACAGCACATAAAATTTTAGTGCCAAGCGTTGTTTGTGCATTGCCGAAGACAAGATCTTACACTGTCATGTGGTGGTGTTAATTTATCAATCTGGTGACCAATTTGCCCCTATGCTTATATTAACAAAGATGTAAAATCATATATAGTTTTCAACTTCAAGAGAAATGTTTATTACTTTGTATAATGAGAAGCACTCTCATGTCTTATGGTACTAACAATTTAAAAAATACGTACATCCAAAACGCGAATCTAACTCTTAGATCTGCACGTAACAAAAAGGATGGTAAGTGAAAAAAGTGCTTCCACTAACACGACTTGAAGTTCGACAATTTACTGCGGGGTTAAAGATATATTATGTAAGATACGAATGTTATTTAGTTTAGTTTTTTTTGGAACAGGATCGAAAATCAAAAATCTGTCTATAAATAAAAACCACAACATAGATTAATATTCTGCACCGATGATAATGAACACTTAATTCATTATTATCGATTCAGAATATTTATTTTTTATCTGAAACACATTATTTCCTCTGAAAACTGAGTTTCGTTATGTTATTACGAATAGCTTAAAATATTGTATTGCTAAATTTTATTGAAACCGTTTCAATGCATAATTGTTAATAAGGCAATAAGTATAATATTTCCCCATTAAATGTATTTTTGGGACCGCTACACTTTTGGTGGTTCAATCTGATTATGTTATCTCAGTTTGTGTTCTTTGCACGTAATGTTATTTGGAGATAGCTAAAAAATTGTAAGTATTACGTGTTCTCACTACTGCTACAAATTTCGGCAATTCAGGTCATGTTTCGTGATATATGAACGCGTAACATTTGTTTTTCGGTTCACTTTCCTTGACTTAAGTTCTTATGATTACAAAATATGTAAGAGGAAATGGTTTTTGCAGAACTTTGCAGAGATCTATTCCCTGATCTGATCTTTGCGATTCATTATTTGTAAACAAGTGGAAATTTAATAAAATCATATTCTTATTAAAACCGTTGTTAATAATATGCGACAAAAATTTAGGACGGACGCTTACACTATCTGAAATTATATGACCAGTTATCTAAGTCGCCTTCGGAAGCAGATATCGCTGACAAAGTGCCAGTCCGTGAACTACCTGAGTAAAATTTTGAATAGTTTTAGCAGTAAGTGACTTTGATCAATTTTACTAAAGCTTGACGAACTAATTATTTAATAAAAACATATGCGAGTTTGAAATCTTATAAAATTTTCAATATGTAGATTTTTAATCGAAATTATATTTAATAGCAAAGAAAGACAATGAGATCTGTTCCTAACGTGGTAGCTAAATTTCTTCTTGTGTAAAGTAAAATTTGACGGAAATTGTGTGGCAGCATCTGGTGCAACATGTAATATATTTCAGAATTGGTATAATTCTTGAATTCTGAGTACATTTTTTTCTAAATCTTATAATATACGAATACATATAATTTTATATAATATGCGAAGTAAATAATCTTTAAGACTGGGAAATTTTTAATATTTATTTATTTATTTATTTTGTGTACAGGAAACAAACAGTGAAATAATTACAATAAAATAAAAAACATAAAACAAATCTTAAACCAAAACAGTTTCCATTTATAAATTAATCATAAGTAATTACAAAACAAGACATTTTTTATATTTACTAGGTGCATGAAATTATATAATTCATTTATATAATTTAATTTAATATAAATTTAATTTTTAAATCAAGAAAACATAATTTAATAATAAATAATCAAATTATAATTAATTAATCAAAAATGCATGAGTAAATTAAGGCTCTTCAGAGTATAATATTTCTTTTACTTGCAGTTTGAATTTTTTAAGGGAGAGATGAAATATATCACATTCAATAAATGTTTTATTGTACTGTTTAGATGATCTATTAATAAATGCATTTGCTGCATATTTAGTCTTTGTCAATGGAAAATCAAAAATAGATTTGTTGCGACTACCAGGGCGAGGACACTTGATGTTTATTTTAGAAAGGAGATAAGGGGAATCAGATATGTTGTGAATCAATTTATATAAAAACACCATATCACGTTCAAGTCGTCTATGTTCAGTTGTCGGTATCTTTTCTATTTGATTCAAATTATTTATAGACGAAAATTTTAAATATTTTAAAAACTTTTCCTGAATATTTTCGATGAATTCTATATATTTATTATACTGTGGATTCCAGACAGTGCAAGCGTATTCTAGAATAGGTCTCACAAATGATTTATATAAAAGAGCAAAAGTTGAAACACGCTTAAACTCTCTGGAAATCCTCAGCACAAATCCTAGCATACGAAACGCTTTAGAAGTTATGGAATTTATATGTTCATCGAAAAGAAGTTTAGAATCGAGTGTTATTCCAAGATCTTTGACCACTGATACACGTTTTATATCATCTTCCTTAAATCGGTAGTTGTAAATGATCACTTTTCTTTTTCTGGTATATGACATACAGTTACATTTCTTTATATTCAAAAACAGCGAATTGGTAGTACAATAATAGCTAAGTAAGTTCAAATCTTTTTGCAGACTAATACAATCATCAACACTCTTAATAATTTTATAAATTTTTGTATCATCAGCATATAATAGAAATTTAGAAGATGCAAATACCGAAACAACATCATTTATATATATATTAAAAAACAGAGGTCCAAGATGTGAGCCTTGAGGGACTCCAGATGGAACGGGTAGAAAAGATGAGCAATATCCTTTCACAGTCACGGCTTGACTTCTATTCAATAAATATGACTTGAACCATCTAAGGAGGTCACCATGTACACCGATGAACTCCATTTTTGCTATTAAGATAGAATGAGAGATTTTGTCAAACGCTTTGGAGTAATCGGTGTACACAACGTCCACCTGATATCCTTTGTCCATTGCAGTCAAAACATAGTCAGTGAATTCACACAAATTAGTTTCAGTTGATTTCTTGTTAATAAATCCATGCTGCTGGTCAATAATTATGGGACGTATGCTTGGAAAGATTTTGTCATAAATTATACGTTCAAAAAGTTTTGGAATTGAATTTAATTTCGAAATAGGACGATAATTTTTGATATCATGTCTATCTCCATTTTTAAAAATAGGCATAACATAAGACTGTTTCCAAATTGAAGGCATAGTACATGTATGAAGGGAAATACAAAACAATAAATGTAAAGGAATAGATATAGTCATATAGCATTTACTTAGAAAAAGAGGTGGTATACCGTCGGGTCCGCTACCTTTTTTAATATTTAAGGTTTTCAAATACTTACGAACATCAGCAAGAGAAATATCAACAGATGACAAATTAATTGTATTTGCATATCCACTATTATTTTGACTGTTACAGGAAAAATTGTTAAGATGTGTACTATTTTCAAAGGATGTATAGAAATATTCATTAAATAGATTGCTTATTTGCTGACCGTCATTTGTTGAGATATCGTTATAATATAGCCGCTCAGTTATGTCACTTGTATTCTGTTTGGTCTTGACAAATGTCCAAAAACACTTAGAGTTTCTCAAAATATTATTTTCCGCAAAATCAAGATAGTTATCGTAGCATGTCTTTTCAACCCTTTTTTGTCTATCACGAAGTAATTTAAAAGTACTGTAATCACTGTAATTATCATACATTTTCCATTTTTTGTGATATTTTAGTTTTTCTTTAATAATTTTAATAAGTGCAGGAGAATACCACGCTGGATACTTACTAAGATCAACAACCACTTTAGAAGGAATATTCTTTGTAATTATATCATTGATTATGTAATTGAATTTCTCAACGGATGTGTCAATATCATAGTAATCAGAAATAACCGACCAATCAATGTTAGCCAATAATTCATTAATTATTTTATAGTCAGCTTTATGAAAAAGTTTAACAATACGAGGAGGGCTAAGAAAGCTACTAAAGTTAATATCTATTAACATAATATCCAACGTGGGATGGTGTAAATCCTCCTTTACTAAAGGTGTTTCACAGCGCATAACCCTACAATTTGAGTTACTGAAGACAAGGTCTAATTGGCGATTATTGATGTTTGAGACTAAATTATATTGGGAAAAGTTATTTAAGGACATGAAGGAAGACATTGCATTGACCATTGAGTTTCCAATATTCTCACAGAGCTCAGCGGATGTGGACGAAGGAGACCAAATAGCACTGGGAACATTAAAATCACCAACTATTAAAAATATATCTTTCGGATTCAATATCACTAATTCAGATATACGTTCATAGAAGTTCAACTGATCTTGAAATTGTGAACCCGACTGAGGAAAATAACAACAAAAAAATCTACAATTAACGGGCTTACCTTTTGTCCTTAAAGCTACGCATAATGAAATAACGTCACAGGAAACAATATCGTTAGACGGCAAAAAGACAGGGTCTATAACAACGAGTCCGTTACGCACCGCAATCAGGACACCGCCTCCCATTTTATCGTTACGTTCATTGTAGTTACGATCACATCTATAGACCGAGTAGCGACTATCAAAAATTTCTGAATCAAAAATTCCAGGTAATAACCACGTTTCAGTTAGACAAATTATGTCATGTTCACAATTTAATATATTCGAAAAAAACTCAGAAGTTTTTGTTCTAAGACCTCGCACGTTTTGGTACAAAATCGCTATTTTGGATACCATTGCGAAATAAGTAATTTATAAATCATATAAGACTTCAGAATTATACTAAATACATTTAAACTGACCATTTCATCTAAATTAATTATAATAATTCTCCTTTCCAAAATTATACAAATAGAATAATCCATAAACAGATTTAGCAGTTTCATCTCTCTCTCAAAGCCTAATAAAATTACAATTAAATAGAAAAGCCAACATAATTTTAGTAAATTTATAAAGAAGCCACCAAACGTACTTATATATAATATGTTGGATAAATTAATTGCGCTTATTACAATCTTTTTAAATCACATTCGTTATGTATATGAATAACAGGGCTAGTGTCAGTTTTTCTAGCCATAATAGAACAGTTTTTTACCCAAATATACGTATATTTTTTATCGCGAGCTATTTCTTTTGTTTTACGAAGAAGCGCCTTATTAGCACTTGTTAGATGATCGTTAAAGTAAACACGATTAGTATTTCCCACGCAGCCAAGGTCGCAAGCCCTGATATTCTTCTTTGCTCGTAATCTAGCAAGGAAATCATCCTTCTTCCATCTAGACAAAAATCGAATAATTACGGGTCTTGGTTTATTAGAATCATTGTTTTTAGGGGCCACGCGGGTTATAAAATCGATGTCCGAATGACTGTAAGCTGAGTGATCCACCAGTTCCGATAACTTATTCATTGTTGTCATTAAATTTTCGTTTCTGGATTCGGGAAGGCCAATAATCTCAACATTAGAACGCCTGGACCATTGTTCCTTATTATTAATTTCATTTTGGAGGTTTATCATAGATAATTGGCAGTTTTTTACATCGGAATATAATGCATCACACTTTTTTATCCCATTCTCGGCTGTTTCTAGTCTCTTAAGAATCGCATCATGAGTATCACTTAAAAATTTCACAGAGTTTTGAAGTGACAAAATTTCCTTTTTAACATCCTCAAGGACATTTTGAAATCCAGAAAAAGCCTCTTTAAACTCAGATTTAAAAATATTTCGAATTTCATCTCTTGATATTTGTAGCGCAGTGAGATTTACCTTATGTGTATTTTTTTCAGAAGACGTACTCTTATCAGTTTTTTGCTTGGACCGCTTTGTGACATTGCGAATTGGGGTATCAGATTTGTTGTCCCGAGAATTATTTGAGGTACACGAAGAACACCGCCAGGAGAGTCTAAGATCATCATCCGGTTTTAGTTCTTGATCTTTTAGCTGTAGCATACAAGCAACATGGAATTCCCTATCGCAAGATGTACATACAATAGGATCTTCAGCATCATTTTTTGATTTGCTACAGCAGGCGAACTCCATATTATTACTTCGTAAAAAAAAAAAAAAAGTAACGAAAAAGCACTGAAATTGTTATAAGTTTACTTATTCTTTTGAACGAAGATATACTACGTATTTAGATCTTAATTTTCGTGAGAACTGTTGGCAAAATCACTGATTTTTACAATAATATTAAAGCACCAATAGTTAATACGTCTTGTCGCTACGGATACGTCAAAAGATATTTGACACCCAAGGAAAGTTTCTTGTTCAAACATTCAGCGGAACTTTGTCCCTTAGCGTATTTGATTCCGAGAACAATTTTATTTTAATTCAGTTAAAAAAATCACAAATATTACAGCCACATAATATTAGCATTAGCTTAACAAAACATGATCAATTTTCTTTTGTATGATAATGATTGGTTTCATACTGCTGCTAAAATGTTATTTAAAACCTTGCAGAAATACACTTTTTTTAAATATAGCATTAATTGTATTACACTCTACTTGATATATGTATAATCCTAAGGTTCGATTAGCTCGCATATACATACCTAGATCGTGACTAAAACTCATTTCAATGATCAGTCATGCGTCACTTTTTCTCCCATAATCCATCACTGAGGCCGGTCGACTACTATCAATAAGGCAAAACTGAACTAAAAGTATTACATAAAAAGCACGATTATAGTCTTTATCCTAGTTTACATACAAATCAAATTTCTGCAAGCGGTTAGTCGTAAGCTAAGTTTTATGGAATGCGCGACGATTAGAACGTCAAGTGTCGACCTCAGTTGGATTAATCTGCCCGAACAGTTCCCGAATAAACGACAGATAGGACAGGAATTCTCAATGACTTTACGACCCACTTTAGCTGCGGTGACTTTGGCACCTTTAAAGGTGCAGCGAAGCCAAAAGTCGATAATGTCTTTTATTACTCTGGAAATCTCTAAGGTTGAAAATTTCATTTTATAATTCTTACGTTATGACATACGTACGGTTTCCAGTAATTTTCCACATTGCTCTACTAAAATTTAAATATCTTTCCGAGTTCCTTATATATTATGTATATGAATATTAGTAATCAATGTCATTGTATTATATAGTTTTAGTTGTATATTTTAAAATAACTAAAAAGTGATCTGATCTTACAGTGCGCCTTTAACCTTTTTTAATCTTAAACGTTTGAAACATTATGTAATATATCCAAAAAAATAATACGTTTTTAATTTTGATAAGGATTAATATGCGATAGATAATTTAAACTAGTGTTTTTTTTTATGTAAGTGGGCAGCAAATAGACCTTGGCACACATGGTGAAAAGTGACTACCACCGCCCATGGAAACCTGCAGCACATTGCTTGCAGCGTTGTCGGCCTTTTAAAAGTGTTCGGGATGTTGGCGATCTACATATATCAGATAAAGCATCCCAACATATGTACCAAAAAATATTCGTTTCTAACATAAAATCCTTTTCCTTTTTTAAAGTATTTTAAAAAAGAAACAATTCCATTATATGTTATTACAATAGAAATATTCTTGGCCCGTATTCCATGAACACTGCTAAAGAAGACTATAATCGCATTTTGCTTTTATTTGCAGTGAAATGGAATATAAATAAATCTCTAGGAAAACGTGATATTATCACTGGTAATGTTAAATGTTTGTGAGCTGATGTATAAGATCGGTATCACATTGTAGATTCCGAGTCAATACTTCCAAGTTCCGTTGTATCAGAAGTTAATATGCTGTAGGGAATTTCTCGCAACGTAAATTTTTTGTTTAAGCTATTCTTCCGTATTGCGCTGATGTGTTTTTACGAATAAACTACTTGTAACTTGTCCGCGTGGGAACAGCTCAGCTTCAGTGTTATTTATTATTGCATTTAGCTTATATGTATTACATTTTATTGTATCTATTTTTTTTATGTTTTAGATAGGTGAACGGGCAAACGGACCACTTGATATTGCCCATCGCCCATAGACATTGGCATAGACAAGAAATTTTAATAATTTCTCACATCGTAATTGCGTCACAAACCTGTATTACGCCTGTAGTTACGCGGGCTCACCATTCAAACCGGAAAGTAGCGATACCAAGTATTTCTGTTTAGCAGTAAAATATCCGTGTCCGTGGTACCTACCCAGACGGGCTTGCACAATAACACATTTGTTGACACAATATTTGCAATCTATTATCAGCTTGCAATTGAAATGTCATTCATTTTAGTGTACATGTGTTTGCTGAAGAAATATTTTTATTTTTCTGTCAAGTTGGTAAATACTTTCAAAGCCGTACGAATACATATACGAAAACAGTTTAATTTACGTTTATATATAAGAT
The DNA here is from genome assembly GCA_905220585.2 of Nymphalis polychloros. Classification (NCBI taxonomy): domain Eukaryota; kingdom Metazoa; phylum Arthropoda; class Insecta; order Lepidoptera; family Nymphalidae; genus Nymphalis; species Nymphalis polychloros. Next base: position 8,902,130 of record HG992258.1, on the reverse strand, counting down.
GACGTCAGGGTGTTGTATATTTAAATCATTAAAGATATTTCATATAAGTGTAGTCATAGTAGTTTTCTATACTAAGCTTCAAATATATACCACAAAATTTAACTTAAATTGACAAAACTGTTTAGTATTTAGTTTTACAAAACAATTATAGCTTTTTCAAGTTAACAAGTACATATAACGGCATTATTTGTTCACAAGTAAAATATTCAACATTTCGTAATTTCTAAGTTGAACTTCAAACGATCCATCGTTGCTTTAAAGGTTTTGTCACATTTTTTTACGAACGCTAAATATTCCATCTCTGAATTTATCTTTAATTCTTGTTAGGAATAACGAAGTTATTTGAAAAACGTTTGGCTGTGAAAACTAGCACTGGATGGTAAGACTTTGTAGAATTATTTTCGAGTCTGGTATTTTTTACTCACTAATGCTATCATGTATGGCATTGCATTGCATTTATTTATCCTTTTACATTTTACTCGTTATTTATTTTGGAAACAAATTAAATATAATTATAAAATACAGTATAATTAAATAAAATAAAATAAAAAATGCTAATAAAACTTAACCACTCACTCACTCGGCGGTAGAGCTTTGTGCAAAAGCTCGTCTGGGTAGGTACCACCCACTCATCAAATATTCTACCGCAAAATAGCAGTACTTTGTATTGTTGTGTTCCGGTATGAAGGGTGAGTGAGCCAGTTTAATTACAGGCATAAGGGATATAACATCTTAGTTCCCAAGGTTGGTGGCGATGTAAGCGATGGTTAAAATTGTTTACAATGCCATTGTCTATGGGCGTTGGTGACCACTTACCATCAGGTGGCCCATATGCTCGTCCACCTAACTAAACAATTAAAAAAGCTACCATTCTTTTTAAATATTCATAATATTGCATTGAAGCCCAGATGGCAAGAACGCGTGAATCTTAACCGATGATCGTGGGTTCAAACCCGGGCAAGCACCACTGAATTTCATATGCTTAATTTGTGATTATAATTCATATCGTGCTTAACGGTGAAGGAAAACATCGCGAGGAAACCTGCATGTGTCAAATTTCACTGAAATTCTGTCAGGTGTATATTCCACCAACCCGCATTGGAGCAGCGTGGTGGAATAAGCTCCAAACCTTCTCCACAAAAAGGGTAGAAGAGGCCTTAGCCCAGCAGTGGGACATTCACAGGCTGTTACTGTACTGTAATATTACATTTATTAAGAGAGATATGAAATATATCATTATGTATACTTACTGGGTACAACTTCTTTTAATAATCGAATTTATCTAATAGAGGCAAAACTACAGTTTACTTGAACCAAATGGCCGTCTTTTATTTTAACACAATACACAAAAGGGAACTTTAATAGGAAATGGTTTCAGCAACTAGTAATTTATTACGAGAACGCTAAAAAACATTTCCACTTCAGTCTCCGATCCCTGGTGTCGACCACCGGTTGACCACAATGTTGGCAACGTCATAAAAAATCTACAAAGTCTACAAAGTTTTATGCAATGTTTTCATAATATAATTTTTTAAATCTGGAAAATATTTGCTGTTTAAAATTCTTTGTATGATACTCCGTTAAAATATTATTTCTTAGAAGTTAATTTAAGACCATTCATACGGGTTTTTATTATTGGAATTATTTTTATAAAAAATAATTGGAAGAAACCATATTTTTCTCAACTACTATTGAAATGAATGGTCGTTTATTAATCTCATTACTCTCTATGATTCTACAAAGATTTCAAAATAAATAATATTCTGATATTATAAAATTAAAATACGAAAAGTAATAATTTTATTGAATTTTTCCTTTATTTCTTTAACGTACTTCTTTATACTTTGAATGTCAGTGAATTTTTATTATATGTATATATGTATTAACTGTGCCCATATTTATTTAGTGATCAATTTTCAAATCTTCTTCTGCCTCTAATGTTTAAAGGCTAAAGTATTTTTTATTTAATTAACTAGCAACCGACTTGGCTTCTCAGGAGAAGTAATACATATAAAATTCCGCGAATCTATACAGGGTTATTTGTAACGACCCAGCAACCTCGCAGGACTAGATAGCCTCTAATGTTTAAAGGCTAAAGTCTTTTTTATTTAATTAACTAGCAACCGACTTGGCTTCTCAGGAGAAGTAATACGTATAAAATTCCGCGAATTTATACAGGGTTATTTGTAACGACCCAGCAACCTCGCAGGACTAGATAGCTAACACCATAAGCAACAACTTTTGTTTTACGACTTTTGATAATTTGTTAGATTTTATTTTCATACAAAAATAAGTATTAATTTAATTTCCCGCTTGAACGTTTATAAGTCTACGCGCATCGCAAAGATCGACGCGACGCGAGTTATGTCCGAACACATAGAACAAAAGTTGTTGCTTATGGTGTTCGCTATCTAGTCCTTCGAGGTAGCTGGGTCGTTACAAATAACCCTGTATAGATTCGCGGAATTTTATTAAGAACCATGATAATAGGGTAAATTTATGAACATAAAAGATACTACCGTTTTAATAACAAATTTAAATTTGCTATTTCTAATATTTGTAAGCAAAACACGACAGTCGTAACTAGCGTCTTTAATTTGTAATAATGTAAAATCAATATAATTTAATAAGCATGTGAATAAATAAAACAAGTATCTAATGGGATTAGGTACATAGCCTGCATGAATTTGGCAAAATACTGCCGTGCGCTTGTATTAATATTTGATATGGCGCAAACTATGAAGGCTGCAGTGACATTTTTGTTGGGATTATCTGCTATACCGTGACTCTGTTCATTTTGTTACATATTATAAACACACTTTCATTTTAGGAGTACAAATGTCAAATATACAAAAAATCCTGTCCAAAATAAATTGTCTGTATATCCCACATCTGGACCTGGGCCTGAGCCTCCTAATTAATTCAGCGTTTGCTGTTTTGTGCAAAATATTTATAAATTACTAGGTGTGCCCCGCGGCTTCACCCGCGTATAATTAATAAAAATATAATAAATTATTTTATTACTTAAATAACACACGCACACACACACACACTAGCTCACACACAAACATACACGTAATTAACGATTTGAAATTATTTTTTATAAGATACCGTAGGGTTTACCGATCTTAAATATATGCTTTGTGTGTACCAATTTTCATCAAGATTGGTCAAGCCGTTCTTGAGTTATAAGAAGACATACAAACAGACAGACAAAAATGAAAAAAATAGTATAATCTGAATCACTGCATCAAAACGATTATTTATCACAAAATTAGGTGAAAAAATAATAATTTATTGACAGAACCAATACATTTATATAGTAGTATAGATTTACTTAAATCTTACGTCAAGTCACTAAAACGTCAAATGTTATGCAAACCGTAACTTAGACGAGTTTTAGTATTCAAATATAATAACTTATATAGGACAGGATATTTTGAATTTATAAAAAAAAATGTTAATATCATTAAATTCTTTAGCATTGTTGAAATAGTTAATAAATGGGCGTCGGCTTTACTTTCCCTTATTACGTTTTTATTTTAAAAAAAATATCAGTCCTAAAAAACATTGTTTGAAGTTGTAAAATCAAGCAAATGGACCACCTGGTGGTAAAAAGTCACCATCGTCCATATATATTGGCTCTGTAAACGACATTAACCATTCATTACATCTTCAATACGCCGCCACCTTTCAAACTAAGATGTTATGGCCCGTTTGCCTGTAGTTATACTGGCTCACTCACCATTCAAACCGGAACACAGGAAGACTATTACTGTTTAGAATATGTGATGATGGGGTGGTACCTACCGGAGGGCTTGTCCAAAACACACCAAGTAAATTAATATCAAAATTGAACTAATAGCTTACTTTATAAATACACGTATATAAAATTAGTCATGTACAATTTGTAAGTTGGACAGGTAATTTTGGAGTTATTTAAAGATGTCGATAAAGAAGAAAAAGGGCGTAGGGCGCGTGGTAAGATTTATTAATACTGGTTTAGGCTGACTGGGCACGGGCGGAGTGATCACTTGGCCCTGAAACTAATGGTATATTGATTGATCTACTACTTACAGGTATTTACGATACATATTATTGGGATATAACTTTACCTAATAGTTTGTATTTTCGATGAATACCAACTACAATTAAAGTAAAAAAAAATTGTAATTTTTCGAACTGTATACCTCCGTTTTATTAATGTCAAAAGGCTTTTAAGAAGAGATCGCTCTCTTAGCAATAAGACCTTTGTAAATACTATTCGTTTTATTTTTGTATTTTACTTTAACTCTTTTGATTTACAGTAAAGCATATTCTATTCGATTCTATAATATTATACAAACGATAGATACGGTATAAATATAGATTTCATGTAACGAGAAACTAGTTGACTTCAATTCCCAACTTGGTTTCAACGGAATTAGTTTATTTATGTCCGAGAACATTGAACGTACGGTCGCTCGTAACACTGAAACAGCTGATTTGAACAATGACAAAGCTGATTTGAGCACGTCAAAGTTGTGTTTCTTTTGTATATATATATATTGAATGTAATACACATATACCTAAGTTCCTTATATGAATATTGTTTGTGTGTATGCATAGCTAAGTTTAATAATATTATGTTTGAATATCTAGGAAGCATACAACGAATGGCTACACAGTCTATATTAAACAACATGTACATTGCTTGGGTGTGTCGTGTTTGTCGTATCGGATTTACCGTCCCATCGGATTATGACAGTAAAGGAATAGATAGTGGACTTGTGTTAGAGCACACACTTGTGTAAGCTGCTTGGTTTCCTTTGAGAATTTCCTCGTGTAAGATGTGAATATAGAGACCAGTATATAGAGGTGTTTCTGTCCTATTAAAGGTAATCCATCGAATTTGAGAAAGAATTTTGTGTAACAAATAAATAAGCGCTTTTAAATGACATACGTTGAATATATTTACGGCAATATTGTTTTTTTAGTACCCGAGAACGCTGCGGGGCTACACACATGCTTTTCCCTACAGACGTGTTGAAATTCCTTACAATAACAGAGTATTTCTTGAGTCACATGAGGAGAATAACAGCACTATCGACCCTGGTGATAGGTTTTACTCTAAGGGTCTAAACTATAAAATTATAACACCGTAAACAAATAAAATATTTACGAACATATCATATTACATTTGCAGTAAATGTATTATAGATATTTTAATGCGAGAACATTTTTCTAAAATATAATGTACCTAATATGACGGTGGGAATTACGACTATTAACCCAAAAATTAAATCTAAAAAAAAAATCATTTTAAATAGGCAAAATAATATGTTAAGTATTTCAAAAATATACAGCAAAAGATGTGTAACGAAAGAATTCAGAGGAACAACAGGAACGAGAACAATTTTACCTAACTAATTTATAAAATTAGATTACCAAATAATACTATGAAAGTCTAATTATATACTTGATACTAACCAACAAGCCACATAACTGCTCTCCATGGTGCCATAGTGTAGCTCATTATATTAAGGGCACAGAAATACGACTTACACTGTTTTGCGTTCGCCTAATTAATTGCAAACCTTTATTTATTTATTAACAATATATGAATATTTATAGTAATTTATAGCTTCATTAATTTTTATCCTTTTTATTTGAATTTTGGATGATACGAACTTCTAGTTATCCCCATCTGCAACCTAAAGGCGTTATTAACGTTTTTTTTTTTATTTTATGTTATAGGTAGGACGGGCAAATGGGCCACCTGATTTTATAGTGGTCACCATCGCCAATATACCTTGGCGATGGTTACTATTATTTATTAATTTTAATATTTCACTACTTCTTTTGTTTTTAACTTTCATTTTACAAACTACATTTATTTTATCTTAAGTTGATTGTGAGATATCGCTTTAAGCAATAAGATCGTCTTTGAGCACCTATTTCTATTGTTGCATTGATTTACTCCTATTGTCCTGTGGTCTATTCATTGTATTATGCGCAGTAGAGTTTGAAGTAAATAATTAAATAATAAATGGTGTTAAATTCAGATATCGGTATTGTAAGATGGGATTCGTATCTTAGGTAAATAGCGTTGAAAGTCCATTCCTAATCATCACTGCAACTTTTTTTTGAATCTCGAGAGAACGAGAACTCTTGTATTCTTTGAACTGTCACTGTAATGTCACTTACATTCGATGAACTGCATTTAATATTTTCCTTACAACACTTACGATCAGACCCAGTACAGTGTCCTTAAGGAACATCGCAAACTTTTTCGGATCTAAGAATTTACCACCTTAAGAAATTGTCCCAAATGACACTTTTCATGATAGCTCTTTTTTTTGGCTTTCGCTTTGAAGGATTCTTCAAGCATGTAGCCGGGATAATTAAGGTAGCTGGTATCGGCAGGACGGAGTATTTGAGTCTCCGTAAGAAACAACATTGCTGGCCGTGCTGTCTCGAGCTGGTGGTGGACAGCATTGAGGTTAGCGTGGAGTCCACGGATGTTAGAGAACTCAACCTCAAACAGCGAAGGTATGGTGGGGGTGTGCACCACTGATCGAACGTTATTTCTTTTATGCGCTGTCATGTCATGGGAAAAGAAAGGAGAGACGTGAAGCGAGCATCGCATTGCCACGATAGAGATGGTCAAAGTGTTGAGCTGTGTTTCCCCAAGAAGCTGCCAGAAGGGAAAATAAACTGATCCGCCAGACGGAAGGGCCCCCGAACCCTCCCGGTAATGGCCGCCGGGACCCCACCGTCCGGTCACCAACCGGCACGACGGTCCACACCGAGATTATGCGTGGCCTGGTGGGGCAGCCTCGTGAGCTGGTTAGGAACGCTTGGGCCTCTGTACTCTGCCACGGGCGGCCAGCGGAACAACCGTTTCTACGGGTCTTCCTGGCCGGCGGGTCAATATAATTTCCCCCGGCATTGGTTCAACAGCAACTTCCACTGGACCACCACATATCGCGGCAATTCGCGCTCAGGCTCTGGCTGTACGCTGGCTGATCTCGAAACGCGGTTGCATGCAGCCACTTCACGAGTTTTTCACCATGCGTACGGTGGTAACAAGCCAGGCGGATGAGAGACATCCTACCACCAGATGAGCAGTTGGACGCTCAGATATCCCTTAGTCGCCTCTTACGACACCCATGGGAGAGAGAGGGGCAGTGATTTGTATTCTTACTCCGTCACTGCACGGAAAAGCTCATTGGGTTGTAACTTATTCCTATTGAAAATGTTCACAGAATATAAGTATGATATAAGTGATCAACTCTTAAATTATATAAAGTAACATCTTGTGAACGTCTCATTGCTGGATTAAGGCCTCACTTTGAGGAGAAGGTTCGGAGCTTATTCCACCACACTGCTCGATTGCGGTTTGGTTCATGTATCAGAATTTCAGCCAAATAAGACACATGAAGGTATCCTCACGGTGTTTTCCATCACCACCCGGTACAAGATAAATTACAGACCCAATTTAAGCACAAGAAAATTCAGTGGTTCTGGTTTGGGTTTGAACCCTCGACCATCGATTAATATTCGAAAGACACGTTGTTACCATTGGACTATCTGGGTTCTTTTTTTCGCTTTTAAATATTTTTAATGTGATCAAAACCGATGCAGATGTTAGCTTAGCTTACAAATAAATAATGCTTTGCAATCTCTATCCTCATTGTCTTGAAACTCATCTTGTTAATAACTTTGAACATCGAAGTGCTTTGTAAGTTATCGTTTATCGATACGAACGTTGCAGGATTACTTCTGAATTTCTCCTGATATTTGAATAGGAAATTATTTGATATTATTCTATTAAAATATTTTAGAAAGTGGTGAAATAAGTTCATACTAGGCAAATGAATAATTAAATATAACACATATACAAATTATAAAGCTCATACGAATGCTAAAATTTCGTGAAAATAATTGATTGAAAGCATCCTCTTTCTTTACTAGCTTAAAGCGTGTTATTAAAAATGTTACCGAGAAAAATCTTATTTTTACTAAAATGATCAATATAAAATGAACATTTTACGACAGAAGTAAGCTACTATGTGTTCTTGTCGTTACATAGTAAGTTGCTGACTCATCTCTTTCATATCTTTAGTCAACTTAATTCACTTAAGTCAATGTATTATGAATATAATACATTGACGTGACTTCAAATTTTTACATGTAAGGTAGATTTTCGAAACCAGTTTTAACGAGTTTAAACCATTTTTTTGTTATATTTATTAAAGGTAACCATTATGTTTTAGTAGAAAAATTTAGATTATAATACTATAATTTTTAATTTCATTCGAAATAACGATTAATATAATTTTTATTACATTGGAAATAACGACTAACATTTAAGGAGGCAGTTCTAGGATTCTTAATGTCTTACCTATTCTCTCAAATAATAAATGCATACATTCACTGTGGCAAAATTACTGTATATATAAAATTACGCTTGATGATAAGTGGTCACCACTTATCGCTAATCTCGTCAATGCACCATCTTTCGAACTAGGATGTTAAGTCCCTTGTGCCTATGTTTAACCACCCCAACTACGAAGTATATAGGATATACTCGTTTTCACCCGAATGTTAGGTTTTCGAGTGTTAGCTATAAAAAAGATGCCTTGGGGTTCAAACTTGTTCCATACCAAATTTTTATCAAAATAGGTTTTGTGGTTTAGCCGTGTAATAATGACAGACAGACAAATAAGCCAACTAAAGAGTTAAATTCTCATTTATAATATTAGTATAGCTTATTTCTATTAATATCAAATACAAAATATCATTATTTTAAGTCATATATGCCATTAATTCTCTCCACACTTCGCGTTCACTAAGCCCAGTGACATGCGGAAGGGGCCTGATTTGACATTCATTCATCCATAAAAACCCTTTTGCTTCACGTAGATTAGTACGAGTATGTGCTTAATGAACTCTTGATAATATTCCTTTCATTAATTGATATATTATATTTATACGGCTAAGAGTATTTAAATTTAAATTTATCAATTTGCCGAATAATGTAATGTAATATAATATATTTATGATTAAAATCCTAAGCGTTTGTAATCATAGTGTCCTCAAGATAATAGCTAATATACTTCAGGCATCTACATTCTAAAAAAAACTAATTTTAAATTATATAATCAATGCTATAAAGCGACATAAGCAATATTTTCATTCATATATTTCAGTTGGCTAACTATACATATGTACATATTTTCATTTTCTATCAAATTCGGTATTTATAGTTAATTTTAAAAAGATTAAATTCATTGATTACCAAACAGTGATTCATATTTTTTTAAGAAGTTTAATTTTGATATATTTTATCTATAAAATAGATTGTATTTCAGTCAGCAATTCAGATTTCAGTGTAAAGCATGTGGTGTCCGAATTTCACGAAGTTCTGAATACGTAGTCACTTAAAGATTATATTAGAAGAGTTTTTAATGTGTGATAAAACATTCAAACCAGAAGATTAATAAGATCACATAATGATCACTTCACACGGTCAACCTTAAACCCGAACATTACATCACCAATCTAAACTTATATTTAATCTCTTTTTTACTACACCATCACCAAACCTAATGTCGCATTTTTATTTGCTAAATTAATAAATTTATAAATAATTACAATAACTCGTTTAAACTGGTATTTTTAAAGACCATCAAATTAGTAATGCAATTTTTCAGATGATCACTCGTATGTCTTTTTTCTTCATAAGGGTAAAAAGTGTGGTATGAGTGACATTAGCCCAAGGAGTCGTATTAAACTTGAGACTAATCGCTAAGCGGCCTGTATACTGGTTTACTTGGTAGGTGTATACTGTATATGAGGCTTAATACTTTGAACATGTCTTGTGTTTTATTACAGGAAACAAACTTAAACGTTACACATGTCCTAAAGTATAACGGAAAAGTAAAAGCCCGTGAATGTCCCACTGCTGGCCTAAGATCACGCTGGTCCAATGCGGTTTGTTGGATACATATGCGGCAGAATTTCAATCAAATTAGACACATGCAGGTTTCCTAACGATGTTTTTCTTCACCGCCAGTACAACGAGAATGTCAGCTCATTATAAAATTTTCATTCATCATATCGTTATCCTTTAAAATAAATATCCATCGGTGTGTAAAGTTTTATTTATCTTCAAACAACAGTTTTCATAAAATTCTTATACGCGTCTTGTTTGTGTACGTTGATAAATGTGTTTTGTGTTTGTTTGTGAATTTGAAATAGCGGAGGTTTATTCGCTAACGGTAGAGAGAACTATTTTTATAGATTGACGAATATCCGCACACTGGCAATATTGCAGAGAAATGTTTCTATTTTTCTAGGATCATACAGAGTACTGACAAAGTTTTTATATCACAACTCGATATTTACTTAACTGAGCAGAGGTGGGCTAGTGGAAAAAATATGTGGATTTCAACTAAAGATCGTGATTACAAATCTGGCAAGTCCGAGTTTACATATGCTTAATTAGTGTTACTGCTTTCAAATATAAACTTGTATGTACAAATACATATGTATAAAGGTGCAGTGGAACAGCTTGGTCAAATAAGCTCCTAGGGAATGCAGTAACTATTGAATATACGAACTGTTACTTTAGTTATATTATTATTTACATAAACACAATATTCCAGAGCCTTAAACAATGTATTATCTAGTAGATACTTTTAATTTTGTATGTTTATATAATGATACGTACTTTATGAATAGTTAACGAAGTAAAACGCTCAAAAGACTTAACAAAGTATTAACAAACTAAAATTTATTAATACCCTGAACAGGTAAGTACATTTTTTTTCATAATTATTTAAATAATACGATGATATTATACGTATATGTGATAATATAGTAATCATTTGACTCGTGTAAGTGTTATTGTGTAACTATTGTTGTGTTCCAGTTTGAAGGGTAAGTGAGTCAGTGTTGAGTGTAATTAAAGACATAAGGGGCATAACTTTTTGTCTGGGCGGTCGTAATAACCGTGAATAACCATTTGCCAGCCCATTCATATTCTCAAATGAAAAAAAAAACATCTCCCCGTGTCTTACGTTTTTTAAACATATTTCAATATTATTTATATTAAAACAGAGAAAATAATAGGTTTAATTTGATGAATAGATTAATGAATAAAATTGATCGTGTGTGATGAAAGTTAAAACTGTAAAAATGATAGTTGTTTTTTATATGCAATTCAAATGCATTTCGTTATTAGTACATATTGAGATAAAATAAATTTAAATTAAACAGAACAAAACGCATGTTAAGACACGAGGTCATGACCTCAGTAGTCCACGTTTTTACCACCAATAGTGTCGTTAAACACAATTAATATATTTTTTTAATAATTTTTTTGCTTAGTATTTAAAAATATATTACATAAATAAAACCGACACACAATACCTAATAACCACTTCACGGGTCGTACACGAATTTAAAAAAAAATTAAAATTTTAATTTTATTTTAAACTGCGGATTATTTGTGAATTTAAATGGTCTACCTGACGGCAATGTGCTATTTCTACTTATAGGCACGGGGAGAAATAGCTAACAAGTAAAAGGCAACAAAAGTAAGATCTATGTAAATTGGTAGAAAAGAAAACGACTGAGTTTCATGCCGGGAATTCTCGTTAGAATCTGCATACCGAATCTGTGGTAGCTTTACAAGCGTGTGAGGGAGGAAGCAGGTGTCGAGGTATAAGCTATCTCTTTCAAAAATCAAATCGGTTCAGATTTTTCTGCGTGAAAGAGTAATAAAGAGTTATACGTCCTGACAAACTTAAATATAAAACAAAAAACCGTTACTTATAAAACGCAGGGCGTGTGCTATAACTTGTTGTTATATAAGAATAGAACAAGTAAATATCTCGTTTGGCTCGATACAGATAATATTATAAAATTGGTTTATATCTCATGATTAAGAAATAAATTGCAAACATGTCCAAAATTAAGTCGGGTAGCCAGTAATAAATATATATTTAAAAAAAACTTTGTAACTCGCTTAGGAAAAATACGAATAAAGCTGAATAAATATATAAAAAGTAAATAATTCTACCTCGCTCACCCAAAGGATAAGTTCAATGGACTCTACTTAGGTAGAAAGAATATTATACGTGTATATATGTCGCGTAACCCAATTACCCAATCGTTTGTTCCAATCGAACGACTCTGAACTGGGAACAGCGGAGACTCTCGAAGTGACACGTGTATATTTGACCTCAATGAGAACGAGTATATTAACCTACATAAACAGCGTGGTGGAATAAGCAAAAGATCGTCTTCTTAGGCGAAGTGGTTTTTGCTTCAATGATTAAAATAATTGACCTGACATTCAATTTTAAAACCTTGCAAATAATAATTATTATATGTTTATATCATACGAGATTCCGCCCGGGCAGGTTTTGGGTATTTTTCTGTAGACTTATTTGTAGCCACATCTTAGCTATAATAATTTAAATTACTCGGTTGTGGGAACCTGCAATAAGAATGCTTCTATAGTTGCGTTCATATATAGACGGGCAAAAACTAAAAACTATTAAAAATAAAAGTCACACGATGCATATTCTACCGATAATTATAAATGATTTGTTAATCGCTTTTGGAGTACTTCTATGGTAATTGGCATCTCGTTTAAAAGCCATTTCCATTATCATACCTGGTCTAAGATTTAGCGGTATAAGTACGAGTACGACCGAACCAGTAGGACGGAAAACGAACAATGCTTCGTAGGGTTAATGCGATCTTCCTTTAAACCCCTATCACGTGCTCTCCAAGTACTCATCATGGCTTTGATGTACGTACTTAATAAGGATTATTATTTGCGTTTTTTTTTATGAAATCTGCGTTTTTGTGTGGGCTTTTATTCTAATAATAACCAGAATATTATGATTCATATTCATAGGAGGATTTAAATTTTTATAGTTTGGAATTGTTACAATATCACTATTATGTATCAGCTACTGTTGTTTGGCACTGTTGTTTGCTACAGTTGTTTGCAGCTGTTCAATATTGTTATTGTAATGTTTCATCAATTGTTCTGTTGTTAGGAAAAGTTTAAGCTGTATTTCTTGAACATACTGTTAACAAGTTTTACTTGCTTGTTAAATTATTATTTATTAATATCCAGCTTTGTTTAAACGTTTGCAATGAGAGTTTCAATTTTAATTGACGACTTGTTTTATTAAACCCCGACGGAAAACGAGGGGTGTTATAAGTTTGACGAGTGTGCCTCTATCTCTGTTTGTCTGTCTACTATCAGTCTAAATGAGATCGTAGCTCTCGATCGGATGAACCGGTTTTCATTTAGTTGCTTTTGTTTGAAAGATAAGATGAGTGTTTTAGGCTATATTTGAAGAAAATCGATTAATAAATAAAGGATAGTAAGCTGATATATCCGATTGGGGTATCGGATTTAAGGGATGATTTGTGTATTACAAAATTGTCTGTTTGAAGTGGGTAGTTATCGGGGCTTTTGAATTTTTAATATAAATTTTTATATCACGTTTGAATGTTATATTCACTAATAGACTTTTATCTTAATTTTCATTGGTCACTGTCATAGAATGACGCAATAGTAGACCAATTAGATTAATTAGATTTGATTTGGCAGATCAATTTATTGAATCTCAAAGGAATTTATTTTGTTTAATGCTGATCTTAAGTATAAACAAGATGGGAATATTAATAAGCATCTTTGCTTATCATTTTTCTAAAAAATCAGGATGCTGTAAAATAATTGAAATAGGTACTTTGTGATGAAGAGATTGACGAGTTCAAACCTTGACCAAAATCTAAATTTAAGATAAACAAAAATCCAATAAATCAAATATCAGCGCTGTGGAAAGTAAAATAAATTTAATATCTACAAAAATAAGAGAAGTGCAGCAATAACAGATTTATTGGAACTGTATGTTAGTCATTACTAAGGGGAAATGCAAAAATAAATTGATGGTTTCCGATATTTTTTGAATAAAACTTGATGTTTGAATGACATATTTAATCATTAAGATATTAATTTATAATATTGTAGGTTGTTTTAATAAATCTTTAAAAACTACTTAAATATGTTTGTAAGAAACTCTTATCAATATGTATTATATTGATATTATATACTTGAAACAAAAACAATACAGTTTATCTGATTGAAATGGAAATTAAGGCTTTGTTAAGAGAATAATGAAGTATAAAAGGGCTTCAGATTTCAATCAAACTCGACTGAGATGGGAATCAATGATGCATTGAGGAAGAAATTATAATGCTGACAACAAGAATACAAAACAGATGAACACAGTCCAATCTTTGTAATTACTGGAGCGTTTTTAAATTATTTTTAATGCCAAGCGATATTAATTACCTGGATTTTTGTGTATACTGATTTCAATTTCAATTTAATCAAACTCGTTTCGATCTAATTATTGAATATTAGTAATTATTAATACAACTTTTATACAATCTTCCATTCCCTATGTTATTCTTTTAGATGTATTTTAAAAGTGCTTCCATCTATTTTTGTACCATTTTTTTACCAACAATATCTAAGAGCAAGGTGGCTTAAAAGTCAATAATCCAAGATAATATATAAAAATTTAGAATTATGTCAAAATAAATGTAATCTGTATAGATATTTTTTGGGAAGTCTTACGAAAAGTATTTTGCATAGCCATCTTTCTCATTTTATTTGTAAATTGGAATTTCGCGAAATTAATTTGCGGAATGTACATATTTGTTGGTTCGTAATTTTGTCGCGTAACGTGACGTGAGATGTTTTAATGGAACGGACACACTTGTTCATACTAACAAATCAATGAGATTTTAGAGTCGCTTCGTCACTAAAGTGTGGCCTGAGATTTACAAATGAATACGAATCGCGGTCGATTTCGCTTCGCTCGGATGAACAAGTGTGACTTGATTCTTAACACCCGGATAATTAATATTGATCTTGTGACCTCTATACGAATTTAAGTATATGTGGTTATTCAATGCAATGCATTACAAGCATTATTAGAAACCTCACACATAAACATACATTTACAGGCATACTCTCACACACTCCCACACACACACACACACACACACACACACACACATACTCGTGCTCGTATAAAATTAAATAGGTAATTAAAATACAATACATAGCTTTCATTGGTAATTATAAAAAAATGGTATTTTTTTGTGTAGGGAATAATATTATTGTAACTAAAATCTGGGAAGGAACTTACTTCCAAAACACAGCGAAAGCTAGTTTGGAATTCCGGGCTTGTATAAGAATCGTTAAAAAAAACTCATGTATAAATAAATGAATAAATACTTAGTGGTAGAGCTTTGTGCAAGATCGCCTGGGTAGCTACCACCCACTCATCAGATATTCTACCGCAAAACAGCAGTCCTTAGGATAGTATAATTGTGTTCTAGTCTAAAGGGTGAGTGAGCTAGTTTAACAGGCACAAGGGACATCACATCTTAGTTTCCAAATTTGGTGTCGCATTGGCGATCTAAGGAATGGTTAATGTTTCTTACAATCCCAATGTCTACTAGCAGTGGTGACCACTTACTTATGTGGCTTATTTGCTGAGCCGTTTACCTATTCTATATATAATATAAATGTAAGATATGTCTACAAATTTATTTTACAGACATTATATTTCACAGTTTGGAACAGCAGTGTTATTCTCTAAGAGCTTTAAATCTCGCTCGTTAAATATAAGCCGACTTTCAGTGATACAATATTTTGATGCGAAATGTTTTGCAGTGAGTTTTGAGTTTGTTCTTAGAGAATAGCTCTACAGTTTAAATATTAGTGATGGGTAATAACGGAACGATCTGGCAAATATTGGATTAAGCAACTAATTTAAAACTACAAAGCCTCAACTAAACTTCTTTGATAGTTATTTCGAAACACTGTTATTACACTGTCATTTTGTTTGCTCATATGTTTATTACGTAAGATACACATTAATTGTGAAAATATGACGTAATTAATCTAAGTAAACCTTTGTATATATTTTTTTCGTTGTTGTAACCCTAACATGATGTCATATTTTAATTAGGTTTGTGGAAATTTAATTTTTATTAAATAAATCAATACGTTTTGGGTCAAACTTCATATAGGTAGGTTACATTTCAACCTTCGGGGCGGGGATGTCCCCCCAAGAGACGGAGAAGGTACCGTTGGCTTTTTAATGGGTATTCCAGTGCAACGTTCGACCAATATATGGTAAACGCACTTCGTGTGCGTCTATCCTCTAATTTAGTCTCCTTGGATAAAATATATTCAAATTAGTTTTCATACTATAAATTCGTAAATATAATGTACTTACATACTGTTGTGTAATTTACTTTGGAAAAATTAAATAAAGGAAAAAATCCCTATGCATGAAACTTAGCGGTTTTTTGTTTTTATCTTGTAATTGTTTACAAGAAATAGCCAGGAGGCGTTCGTTTCAATCCCAAGGTGTGCTATCCATGTATGAACTCACTAATTACACAATCAACTTTTGTACATAAATCTTATTTCATATATATTTTTTATATTTTATTGGTTATGTATTATTGCATTATGCTATTAAAAAAGTCTTTTCGTTAGTATTGTGTTGCATCTGCTGTGGTTACAGAAACGGAATACAAATTTTCGCTGTTCGACGGTAGCAAACTGGTCAACACATTGTTACGCAGTTAAAACGAGAGGTCTGCATTGTGCCATAATTTAGTGTTGGTGAATAAACTTATGTTGCTAAAACATTAGTAGAAAATCATATAATATAATAACTTTATTATATTTTTTTTTTTATTATTTATAGAAAACTGTGTCACTGTCGAGATTTAATTTTTCCTTTAGGAACAATTGTGAAGGGGCTATGTGAACTTGGCACCCGACTTTGGAAAATCGATTTGTTTCTTTTTGATTCTTATAGATATATGTTTGTAGTTAATTGTAGTAGCATTTTTTTTGTTTGCAGTAAAATCTTTACTACAAACGAAGTTATGGCTACTACAAACGAAAACAAGTTACAACAAACGAAATTAACGCTACTACAAAAGAAAAGAGGTTACTACAAACTAAATTAACGGTATGCTTCTTACATCAAAAATGACCGACCCGCCATACAAACTTTCGACCCCGTATTTCACCTTCTTGGGGGTTTTTTCCACTACAATCAACTACAAACGATTATGTTTAAGAATCAACTATTCATTTTGAGTGCCGACAAAACCGGGGGATGAGTTTTTTTCTATGTCCACTAATTTTTTTTAGAGAGATTTTACTGCAAACAAAAAAATGTTACTACAATTAACTACAAACATATATCTATAAGAATCAAAAAGAAAAAAATCGATTTTCCAAAGTCGGGTGCCTAGTTCACATAGCCTTGTGAAGGGCAACCCTTATTTCCATATCTACAAAAAAAACATCTATGTTACGTTTTCATTAACAAAAACGTCCATCTTATTACGCACTTTTAGGATTTAATTTTCTGTTTTGTGTATTTAGTTAAATTTGTAAAAAGTACTTCACCATATAGGTTGGTAATATATTTTTGACATGATTAAATTAACTATTAATCATACTTAAACTGATTTTAAACTGGTTTTACAGTAAAGGTTATTTTAAAACAATTTAATTTAAAGCTATGAGAAAATTTAGGTAAGCATATTTTTATCAAAATGAAGATATATTTTTATACAAAAATTCAAAATTCTTACCAAATTAATAGTAATAGAAATGACTAGAAGACACTCGAGATTCTCGAAGCCGTCTGACCTCTCACAATAAACCCGATATTGCCACTCAGTTGCTTTGTACATAATGTACAAAGTTAGATGAATGTATGGCTGTATCTCAGCAGGCTGGCTTGACTCATATTTTTACTCTCTTGAAGTACATGAAACGATTGATATCGTATTTGCATATGAATAGCTAGAAATATAACATTTATTACTCAAAATTATGGGTAGCTTAAATCTAAGATTTAATCGAAATATATTTTATTCAAGTAGGCTCAAGTATACAGTAAATAATAAAATACCTAAAATATTAATAATAAATGTACAACATAAGATCACAAAACCAAGAACACCATTACAAGAACTAAGTAGAAGCATTACACCTATTGATAGTCTAATTGATAACCACTAAAGGTCCAACTACCGGTTCGGAAAAAAACATAACCTGAATGGTGTTTAATGTGTGTGCCGTTATGTTTTTACTTTTCGGCATAAACTTTCTATAATATTCATGCAGCGATATATGACGGATAAGCAAACGTAATAACCATATACAGTAATTTTTATTTTTTTATAATGTTCCTTTTTATTATAAATTATTTCAACTTGATATAATTTTGGCAAAGCAATTACACAGACCACTGTGTCAGTCGACTGTCAAATAATATTACACGAATGAACAATTTCGAAAACTTTCATTTTAATTGCACTAAATTGCAGTTTACTTCCTTATTAAATAATGAGTTGAATAAGTAAAATCGATTAATGCAAACTGTATGCAACAGTCGGAACTAGTTCCGCATTTAATATGAAATATTAATGCTACTTAATGTCTGGAAGCCACAACTATAAACTGTGGAATCGTGTTAACAAAGTACAGATGCTAAATTCACATCATATTAAACATTACGAATATTACATTACACTGACAAAATAGAATAATCTTAAGACAGAAACAAGTATACATACGCAAATTATATGTAATGTTGTATCAAAATGTTTGAACTAATCGGGAAATGAATATTGAATATACCGCAATCAAAACCTAATAGTTCTGTTTATATGAGCTTATAAATCGTTTCGTATTACAGTGAAACAAGTTAGCAGAGCAATAACATCCAGAACATTCCAGGACGATGTAAAGAGAATTCGAAATAAACTAGCAAGAGTTATGATAGCAAAGGGAGAGAAAATGTATTCAACTGTTGTAATATATCTGTAAACCCACAATTCAATTTGCTAACGATGAGTTTGTGAGATGCCAAATGAAGACGGCTCTTGATCGTCCAATATCACTAACACCGTAGAGACTTCGTGACCTAATACCGGTTTTGTTGTATGCTAATCCCGTCTCATCGGTATTCTCTTTAGAACAAAATGACGCTGCGTTTCTTAATGAACTCTTCCATGTTCCACTTAGCACAATAAGGTTATTTTGAATATTATAAGTATAGTAAAGATTCAGGCGAGTGTTTTAAAGTGGTTTTGTGTACGTATATATAAATACTTTGATAAATAAACTGTTTTTTTTTTGTTTCAATTTAAAGAAACATCCGGTTTTAAGAAATTCATTACATTTGTAATTTTCTGGTCACGTAATAATAATGAAATATATTTGTGCTTCAACCAACTCGCTGAAACTATTTTAAAGGTTCAAAAATATTTCAATATTTTTTATATAAGAACAAGGGCTTTAGCTACGACGCACTCGTAGCACTAGACTTAGTTATTATATAACGAACGAAATATAGACGAATATATGAGTTTGCTTATATGACATAATAGTTCAAGAGGAACGTTTCTTATATAATTAGAAGTTATTGACGTTTAATTTGTACGACAAATATGTTGAATAACGGCTTCATCTTAAAATTACTCCGGTATCGTTCCGTCGTTCTCCATCACGAAAAAAAAATAGTATCTGATGCAATAATAATAACCGGGCCCCAACCTGATCATTTGAATTCTAGGTTAGATAAGGAAGTTTTTTTATTGATCAAAATATTCTTTATTCAAGTTAGGTTAATAAGTCGTCGTCATAATATTGCATTGTTACTTTATACTAAATATGTTGAATTATAGAATATACACACCCAGTCGTAAGGTATCATCGTGTACTATCCGTTGCTGTCATATAGTTTAAGTTCTCATAAATCAAATCAACATTGCCACGCCTTTACTGGCAAATGTGGACGATATAAACGAGATCAGTACGACACTACACGATGTAAATCCAACTTGGTTTGCAGTTAAATTCAGACACATACGAATAGCTTCACTTTAATGTCGGCACTTAGGTAAAATATACGTTGTTCAGTCAAAATATTAAAAGTAATTTGGATCCGAGTGTTTCGGTCTGTGCATATACATAAATATAACTACTAATATGAGTTTACTATTTCAAGTGTAAATAGAATTTTGAAAACGTAATGGAACCTTCATCAAATATTCATTATGCTGTTAAGTGTTAGATGAATTCGGTTATGAACCTACATAACGTCTTCTATTCTTATCTAGAATAAACCTATTACAAAAAATATCTTAGTGGGACCTTTTTTCTTTAGTAATGATTATTTCCATTTCAACTTTTGCGTCTGTGCTTTATTTGGTATTTGCCCTAATAAACGATTGTATATAATTTCTACTTGGCGTTGGGGCTTTGTGCAAGCTCGTCTGGATAGATACCACCGATTCATCACAAATTCTTAAGTGAACCAGAGAAACTACAGACACTAGGAACCATCAGTTGTCCATATGCCAATATTTATTTGTCAACTAAAGACATTACTTTCAAAAACAGAATCAATCGGTCATTAAAATATTGAACACTTGAATGAAACGGAAAACATTTCAAAACATTATTTTGTTACGTTATACATATAAACGTATTTCCTAAAGCAATATAAAAAAAATACGATAAACAAATAAGCGTTTGATGTTAAGCGTTGAAACTCCGCACAATATAACTAAGGATATTGAAGTACGACTGTAAGTTTGTAATGAGTTTTCTTTATTAAAAAACAAATATTATTCCCAATTCTAGTAGATATTAATCAGAATTCACTTTTATTTGTGCAAGAAAAAACAGATATCGCCAAAATTTTATGAAATCAAGTTTATTCATAATTTAATTAATTTACTAAGTTACCCTCGATGAAACTTTTTAATGTTCTAATTATTGCGATTAGATTTAAAATCAGCTTTTCTCACGCTACAATAACATAAGCTGGAGATACAACAATAATATTACATAAGAAAATTACCAAATGTACACGAAATGTGGATTCCGTAATAAACATAATATTATTATATTACATTAGATCATAACGCTATTCACTAGTTTATGTTAATGTCAAAATTCAGTTAACATATTTTGTTATTTAAGTTTAAGATTTTTTTGTTTTGTTGTTCGTCAATTACAGAATTTTGATTTTTTATTTGAATGTTAAGTAAGTCTATAATTTTGTATCACAATTTTTATATAATTAAGATATATTTCTAAATAATTACATTAAAACCTTAAATAAATACAAATAAAAATTAAAAATATTTACTATACAAATCGTGACCGCGTGGAATGGTGGCAAGAATGCTAGCAGCATTTCCCCTTTGAATCGTAATTCCGATTCTCTGGGCGAAAAATGAACCAGCCCTCCTGTCACCAGTAGAGGCAATAAGACGGGGTGTAATATTTTGGATGAAATTTTTTGCACTATTACTCCAATATTTCTCTCTATATTTCTTAATATATAAAGTTGACTTTCTAATTAATGAATGAATAAATAAACTGCAAGCTAGTTTGTAGTACGTGTATCCTTATATACAAACAGTAATAATATAGCTTTAGTTGCATCGACAAATTTAAAAAATATAGTTGCGAATAAATCTCATGAAATATTCTACCATAATTTGTATAGCTATAAGGATAGCTCGGAGTCCTCGGCTTAGAGCTGAAGTTGAGCGTCGACAAACTAAAACACTCGTGCGGCGAAAAGCGAGGCAAAGACGTGTCTCAGAAATATAAGATTATAATCTTAGTGGAAATAATCTCTTTACCTTTTCGCCAACGTTAACTGAACCGGAAAATAATCTCATTATTCTGTTGGTAAGTAATTTTATTAGCCCGATATGTTCTAGTTTCTTCCAGAACTAATAAATTAATATTTTAAAACTATAAATTGAGTATAACAGCACTATAAAAACTACAGGCTTCTTCACCTTAAGAAAGTTTGAAGCTGGACTAATGCCCAATCTTGTGAATGAATAATGATATATGCCTAATCCATCCTATGTACAATAAAATATATATATATATATATATATATACCAGATGTTTTCAGAAAGTATATGAAAATAAGATGAATAGCTTGTTTTATCTTAACTAATATTTTGAATGAGATAAAAACGCTTTCACTTTTTAACTTCTCAACCGATAATTATGAAATTTTGCATACAAGATGACTGGGAGAAAAGAACATAGTTTTTCTATTGCACATTCGTTAATATACTTCTTTACTAAATATTTTAAAATATTCATCATTTCGTTCGAAAAGGACAAAGTTATATTATCATTCAATGTCCCGATTTGATAAAAAAGGCCCGCGTTTTATCTGAGTGCCTACTTATGATATTGGACCTCGCCAACCCACTTTGAATGAAATCATTATAAAGGTCGAGTGTAGACATTTTCTGTAAAACATCGCGAATGAAAAATGGCGCCGGTTGAAAAGTTTTGCAATGTTGTGGCGTTGATTAAGACGAATCCGAATATTACGAGCAAATGTATTTTAATAAAAAATAATGCGTTTCGTTTCATACTTAAATTATTGAATAACCACTTGGATGCAACAGATCTACTACAAAATATTAACATAGCAGTGCCACGTACTGCACCTTTTTTTTTTTTTGACTCTGGGAAAACGCATGACGCGTTTTCCCAGAGAAACGAGGGAACAGTGGGGGGGTATGTGGGACTCGCCGTATGTCCAAGGCACCGAGTGTGCCCCGGTCATCGGAATACCCACTAAAAACCCAGCGGTACCCTTCCCGTCTTAACGGGAGCGCCACGGGATCGCTTGCGCATGCTACCGTGACGCTCCACGTACTGCACCTTTTTTTTTTTTTTTTTTTTTGACGCTGGGAAAACGCATGACGCGTTTCCCCCCACGGGAACAGTGGGGGGGGTATGTGGGACTGTTGACTTTATTATAAAATATAATAAAGTCAACAGTGATGGCATTGACATTTTTCACGACTCACTACCTCTTTTTCGCAAAAAAATTCGAAAAAAAAAACGCTGGGAGCTTTATTGTGATTGTGATATCTTTACTGTTATATTTAGTTTGTTATATTCTACTTAATATTAGAACTTTGTAAATTACGGTATTATCTCTAAAAATCTTATATTATCATTGTTTGTAATTATTGTTAGTTATTTTTTTTTTTTTTTTTTTTTTTTTTTTTTACTTCATTTTTTTTATTTTTTTTGCTAATTGTTTGAATGTCAAATAATTAATAAGCGTGTTATATTGCAGTCTGTAGTATTTATTAAATAGAGTATTGTTAAAAAAATTGTTATTGGAGGCTAACCTAACTATTAATGCTGTATATACCTATTAAGTGTTTGAAATTGTATCTGTCATTTTATCGTATTCTTGTTTTAAGTGCCATATTTCAAATACTTAATATTATAATTTTTAAATTTTTATATTAATAATATTTTTTAATTATTTCATTTTCATTAGGGCCTCAATTTAACATAAAACATTTAACAATAAAATCGATTCGACCAGTTCAATTGCACATTCACGAAATCAGGACAAATACATTCGCGAAATCTATTTAAAAGTACGGAAAACTACTCAGGATTGTAAACATTATAACAAAAGTAGAACATATATTTCAAACTTACCGTGTTTACTTCCGATATGCAAACATTCGAGTCAAACTGAATTTCATTTCATGAGGGTCTGATGTACGCGGAGCTATTGGAACGAATTGTAAGGTTTCTTTCAAAGCTTAGCTTACCAGTTTCAGCTGGGAGGAGTTGTTTTAAGTAATATAATTGAATCATGTTCGTCTGTTTGTGTGTGTGTGTCCACGCGAGTACGTAAGCGTGTCTGTTGTTGCCGTTGCTGTAGCCATAAGCAGATAACATATCAGATCATGTTTTTATTCCTAATTTCAATACGGCTTGATTTCTTATAATTTTGAAATAGATAAAAAGATATATAACAACTAAAATAGATAAAGTACAAAACAATAATTTATTTTTTGGAAGTATTAAAAATTTACGTTTAATAATAAATAAGCGGTCTGACGAACACGTCGAGTTTAGTTAGTATAATATAAGTGGAATAATAATACATTTCCGATACATTCTTATTGTAACCAAATCTCAAACAAGCTAAGCTAGAACAAATTTCAGTACATATAACATTCCATAATATTTATATTTAACAAACTCATGTTACAATTTCGCAAAAGCTTCCATGATTAGCACAGTCTTTTTTGAGCTAAATGGGGGGGGGGGGGGGGTAAAAATAAGCTAAGTGGGGTGTACTACTTCTAAGTATAAATAAGTCTAAATTGTTTCTTTATATCAAGTGATAGGTAGCAGGGCATAAGCTATCACTATTCTTAATTAATAATAAATTATTAATTAAAAATGATTACCAATTTTATTATTAATATTTACCCAGGAAAATAAATTATTAATTTTCCTGGGTTCCTTCAAACAAGGCATCTTGCGAGCCGGCAAGGCGGGGGCTGCTAGTGTAGCATCATTCTTCCCGATTATACTAGCCGTCGTCGCGTTTGGACTCTACTAACACTTACCACCAGGTGGAGTTGTTTTTTTTTTATTGTATAGGTAGTAACAGCCTGTGAATGTCCCACTGCTGGGCTAAGGCCTCTTCTCCTCTTTTTGAGAAGAAGGTTTTGGAGCTTATTCCACCACGCTGCTCCAATGCGGATTGGTGGAATATACATGTGACAGAATTTCAGTGAAATTTGACACATGCAGGTTTCCTCACGATGTTTTCCTTCACCGTCAAGCACGAGATGAATTATAATCACAAATTAAGCACATGAAATTCAGTGGTGCTTGCCCGGGTTTGAACCCACGATCATCGGTTAAGATTCACGCGTTCTTACCACTGGGCCATCTCGGCTCTTGTATAGGTAGGCGGACTAGTATTTGGGCCACCTGATTGTAAGTTTTCACCCAACGCCTATACACAAAGGCATTGTAAGAAATGTTAACCATCGCTTACATGGCCAATGCGCCACCAACAATACCAAGTACTGCTGTATCTGATGAGTGGGTGGTACCTACCCATACTAGCTTGCACAAAGCCCTACCACCGAGAAAGGAGTAGAGTCATTTGCCCGCCCGGGTCATACAAAATATATATAAAATTTCATCTGTTCAAATCAGTCCAAATCTGTCAAACTGTTTTTACGTGACTGAGTAACAAACATCTAAAAATATTTTTACATTTATAATATTAGAAGGATATATATGTTTATAAATTATACATTTATTTAATATGGTAGCTAAACTGAGCATTTCGGCGATACGGGTTATAACTGCATGAGCTTTGTTCAGGGTAAATTGTTGACAGTTTAATGCGATGTATTTAGCGTTGATCTGACAATCCGTGGCGAAGGCAACTCTGCACAGGATAACTAATAGAAGCATAAATTCCACGCTTATAACATAATTACCTAGTAATTATAAAATTGGTGTGCAGTGCTTATGCGATTGTGTGGAATGCGTGTCACTTCGGATAGTTCACATTTTTTCCATTAATTTTAACAGTAGTGAAAAGCAGTACCGTCATATTAAATAGTATATTTTTTACAGTTAAGTACTTACAATATCTTTGCTGGAGCCACCCACGTTCTCATCAATTATTTACTGAATCTGAGTAATTACAGGCACAAGGGACATAGCATCTAAGAGCTTGTGGGTTGTGGTCCAATGACGGTGGAAGAATTTATTTATTCTTCTATTTCTTAATCTAAATAAAATACAATATATACATTTTCTTGGTGGTAAGGCTTAGTAGACGCCATAAATAGGTAGGTACCACTCACTCATCACAAATTCTGCCACCAAATAGCAATACTTAGTATTGTTGAATTTCGGTTGAAAGGGTGAGCCAGCCAGTGTAACTACAGCATAAGGAACATAATATCTAGTTCCCAAGGTTGGTGACGCATTGGTGGTGTTAGGAATGGTTAATATTTCTTCACCATCAGGTGGCCCATCTGCCTGTCTATCTACCGGTATTAAATAAAAAAAGGGAATGATTCTAGTAAGACAAAACACGTAGAACTGAACAGTAAAACGCTTATACTATACTAGACAAGTAATATCGAATAAAATCAATTTATATAAAACTAGCTGTGCCCCGCGGCTTCACTCGCTTATAATTAATAAAAATATAATAAATTATTTTATTACTATAATAACACACAAGCGCACACACAAAAACACACACACACACATACACATATGGCTACTGGTAAGGAAATACGTAATAAACGATTTGAAATTAATTTTCATAAGATACCGTAGGGTTTACCGATCTTATATATGGCCTATCATTTGCTCCATCACATGTTCTTTGTGTGTACCAATTGTCATCAAGATTGGTCAACCCGTTCTTGAGTTATAAGAACACATACAGACAGACAGACAAAAATGGAAAAAATAGTATAATGTGAATCACTGCATCATAAAACGACTATTTATCACACAATTCGGTAAAAAAAAAATTCACAGATAGAGCCAATACATTTATATAGTAGTTTTGATATAGATATAATATAAAATATAACGCTAAATTATGATTGGTGATGAAAAATCTAGAAAGCTTGCTTGTATTAAAATAAATGTTTTACCACCATTTATTAGACAATTTTCCGTTAAGAGTTGAAAAAGCTTCTCGCGTGATGAACTAAGCTCTTTCTTCGTAACACTAAAATAACTGATTATTCCATATGAAGATTTTCACGAAGTTATTTATTATTATTATATATATGTAAATAAGAATTTCTAAACCTTCATATGCCACGGAAAATTATAATTATTTCTCGAACTGTTATAACTTCTACTTAAATATGAAATATTGCTCTTGTTTTTTGTTTAACGAGACATAATTGAATGATTGCTATATTCGGTAATGAACAAACAAATATGTTTTGACTAGAAACTACAAAATTCTAAATACAAACTCAAGGCTCTAAGCAGAACTCTATTGAGAAAGTACCATTTTGAGTCATTAACTACAATAATCATAATAAATACATTAAACCTATTTTATTCCGTATCTCTAATATCGTAGGTTAGTTTTCTCGATTGAATCGAGCATCGAGCGTTAGATTTTTTATACAGATAAAGATTTTCTGTATCGCGTACCAGAAATGTTCATAGTCATATTGTAAGCAGACGGTACAGGCTTTCATCCATATATTATGTAAAACTTGGGAGTGATTTTTTTGTCAATTTGATTTACAGAGTATTCATTGACGTGTCCCCGACAGTTACATCGTTGCTGGTTTTCGAGGCGCCCTTTCAATTTCCTTATTCGTCGCGAACTTTTGACAGTTATTATAGATATCCTGTCAACGGGAGAAAATGGATTACAAAGTTATACAGCTCTACAAGTTCGTATGTCTAGATGATATAACATGTCTATAAAATTATACGTATAATAGATAGTTTGGGTTTTTAAATAATTATTCTATTTGATAAAATAAGGATAAAATGTATCAGTCCCAAAGAGAAAATTTTGTATTAACAACAACTACGCGTAAGAGATGTACTGTATTTGACTTGAGCGGGAATGAAATCCGTGTTTGTAAACTTAGCAGCCAGTTACAGTAACCAATCGTTAAAGATTAATAAAATAATGTCCTAATGCTGAGCTAACAACTCGTTTATTTTAAAGAGAAGGCTCCAAAGCTCCAAGTTGGTGGTGGTTGGTTGGTTTTCCACTCGTGGAAGAATGTCACATGACACATGCAGTTTTATCGCAATGTTGTACTTCACGGCTGAGCACGAGATGAATTAAAAAATCAATAAAACAATAATCTTTAGTAAGATAGAATAGTAGTAGATTTATGTGTTTTTACTACTACACTATCTCGAATCATAAAATCACAATGATACAATAACTTAAACAAAACTTTAAAACAAATATTTTTTTTTTGTATAATTGGTCTAGATGTCACTCGGTTTTCAGTGGTTGATGCTTAAATTTTAATTAAGTATAAATGTCATAAACATAAGCTCTCTTATTATTAAGTATTATAACAAAGAAATCGCTACTAAGTAAAATACTAGTCTTATGAAGAAAATGTACGAGCAAGAATTAATTTTCTTTTTGTTTGGAAAATTACGTAGTCACAGAAAATTTATATTACGATTTTCAATTAAAACAAGCTGGTCAACAGTATTAGGTCTTTGTTTTATATTGTCCTCTACATTTAGGTCGCTTTATCTATAAAATAAATGAACGTTTTATTTACTTACCGCCTTATTCATAAACTTTATTTAACTGGTGATTAGTTAGACAATATTTTGTCTTCTTCTTTCGTATGTCAAATCAATAATGACAGAAAGAGACAAATCAGTGTTTAGCTAAACAGTAACTAAGCAACGTTTATAAATACGGCCATTAGTGATTTTGGTAACATACCTTTATGGATTTTAACTGTCCGAAAAGAGTAAATACTGAGATTGAAATTGCTTATTATAGATATAATCTCCATTACGGACCGGAGTATATATTAAATTGAATTTTGTAAGACGATTACAAAATGCTTGTAAAAGCCTACTTGGATAATGTATACTTTGATTATGATTTTTACAATGGCTTTATTTTGTAAAGAAAAACCATTAAACGACCCGCTGCGATTAAAGGATTTTTCTTATTAAGGAGATTACGAATTCTCACAGAATTTCATTTAACTCATGCAGGTTTCCTTACTTTACCACCGAGCATGGAATGCATTGTAAATAAAATGAAACGCGTGAAAACTATGCCCTCACTTAATTTAGTGAAGGTGCTCACATTCTATCCAATGGGCAAGTAACAAAAACTGAAGTATCTCTTTTTACATATTTATATATTAGCCGGTATTTACATTAAAGCCTTAAATAAATACAAATAAAAATTAAAAACAGTAACTGTACAAATCTTGATGGCACGAATGCTGGCAGCATTTCCCCTTAACTTTACTGTCACCAGTATAGGTAATAAGACAGAGTGTAATATTTTTTCCGGTTTAAAGAATATAATCTATATTGTTATAGCTCTTAAGCACTCAAAACATAGATAACGGCTGATTCACATATCGACTAATATATTCGGTTTATAAATCAAACAAATATTTTGAATTTTTTACTTCCGTTTTTTTTACCCGTAAATTCTAATGGCCGTATGGACACCGTTAACAAAATCTACGAATACGTCGAAAAATATAAAACCGTCAAGACGAATCGTCTAACATAAATATGTAAGCAAACGGCATGAAAACGAGATGAAAGTATTCATTATGTATGTATCGTCTGTGTCGCGTTTTGGTTTACAAATCAACGGAAGTTCTTCAGACGAAACTATCACGGTCGCTTAGACGCACTTGTTCATTTTTTATTCGATCAATAGTTAAACATTCAATACTCTTGATAATTCGTAAATGTCCGCGTAATTTAAAGTTATTGTTAATAATAAATAAGGCATATTATTAATGTGGCTAGCTTGTAAGGCTTCCGAAGCACATGAAAATTCAGTGTTGCTTGAATTCGCAATCATATTATCATAAGACTCACAAGTTATTAGCGCTGGCCCATCACGGAATAAAGTATATTATGATTTAATTTGATTGAGCATGTTTACCAAATTTCGTCTTCATGAAAGTGAATTAATATGTACAGTAATAAACTAGCAGTTCTCCATTAAGTTCTGTCACGCACTACACGTCGAAGGTCGACGGAATTAGACCTTTAATGGGGACGAAAAATCTCTTGAGGGTCATAGTTTATGATATTGTATGACTTACGTTATGAAACTTGGAGTTATTACTGTAATAAGAATTAAATGTGGCGCCGAGAGTCGATTACAATCGTTGTATTTGATTTGCAATAAAGTGATATGATATTCAAAATTTTAAATACATACGCAATATTAGGTAATAAAATATTATGGTTATTCGTACTAGAGTAATAATGATATACTACATTACTTGAATCGTTAGATTTGGTTTGTAAAAAAATAATGATGAAATAATTTAAAGTACTTCATTGTTACTTGTTTTATATGATTTGTTCTTTATAGTTTATTTTTCAAAACTCCTTTTTGAGTTTAAAGCTCTTTGTTACACGTGATATTTATTCAGGAAGCAGCTGCGTTTAGCTTCGATTTAGAATTTGAAAGGAACTACATATGTACCAGTTAGTGTATTCATGATTTAATAAAATATATTTCAAAGTGTTTCTAAATATACAAATAATGTTGTTCTAAAATAAATAACATTGGAATAAATTTCAGCCATGACAGTAAATAATTTGATTTATTAAAACACGTAAGAAAACTTGCTGGTATTCGTGGGAAAACTTTGTATACCATATCATTTCTATTTAAAGTCATAAGATTAAAAAATCTTTTTTTTTTTTATTCCCGAATCGATTATTGGATTTCTGTGTCGAGTCCTTGGGTGCCCCAATTTTGCACGTTTTAAAAAAATCAACGAACCTTTTCTTCTCCGGATAATCTAATTTCTAAATCCTTAAAAAATATTCAGAGCATAGCTTGCTTCACAATACCGGGAACAGCGTTTGGATGAAAGCTTTCTTCTTAAAAAATGCTGTTACGGAGACATAAGTCTCATATGGATCAGGATATGACGTAGGTTACTAAAATCCTGCAAATCTCCAAACGAAATAGTCTCTAAGGAATTACAGCTCTTCCATATGAAACTGGGGAAGGTATTCAATCCATTAATAATTTCAGAAACGAATCGATTTCAAATTGTTAGATCCGATTATCGTATTGCGTTATATTTCTAATGGGATACTATCAAGCTATCTAAAAGCCCTATGTTTCTAGGATTATGTCTGGAACCTATGAGTTTAAGGCTTAGCTCTCGACTCGAAGCAAACAGATTAGAGGAGACTGTTCGTCTCCACACTCTACTAAATACTGGAATACAGATTCACTCACGTCTTGCTAGCAGGAGTTAGAAAAACAAAAAGGTACTAAAACATATGGATTTATTCAATAGTAGATTTTTTTATCTGTGGTGGAAATGTTAGAGCCTCGGGGCAAGGAGACCGGATATATTTTATAAGACCTTTCAAAGGGTCTCTTTGAAATAACCAGAGAGGAAACCCTGACAGCCTTATCACTGCCTCAAGGTAAATTATTGAAATAAATCTTATATCTATGACCTTTCTAACTTTAATTTATCTGTGAATTTCGTTAATTATTATTTATTTAAAATAAGAAACTTACAAAACTTTTAACGGTTTTATTTTTTCTTTGTTCTAATTTTAAAACGCAAATTGTATGCATTTGTCTGCGTGTACGTATTACGTAATCTGACAAATGAAAGGAAAAACCAAGTCGCGACATACCTCCTCTCATCGAAGACGGCTAATAACATTCGTTACGACCAAGTCTATTTGCAAGGCGCCACCTGGTGATGTAATAGAGATTTATAGTATTCGTAATTATTTGTACAATCCAATCTATAAGGCTCTGAAATATATATGCATGTGAAAACGTTGTAAACTCACCGTGAGTGCTAATCTATTCCAACGTTTGCGAGAGCACACTGTTACTTCAAGAACTAATCACCCGATTAGGATTTAATTGTAGCTTAGTATTCAGTGTTTAGTTAAGTTTAATTAATATTTGTTATGTAAACACATTACAGTACACGAAATCACAGATAGGTAATTATATCATTCAAGTTAAACGGGTTCAGGTATTATGTAGCCTATGTCAGTCAAAATATAAGTAAAAAAAGTAAGTAACAGCCTGTGAATTTCCCACTGCTGGGCTGAGGCCTCTTCTCCTCTTTGAGGAGGAGTGAGGAGAAGGTATAACCGATATCTATTTATGCTATATCTCCGTTTTTGTTTTTTTTTTTATGTAAGAATCCGAGAGTGACTACCACCGCCCATGGACACCTGCAACATCCGATACAACAAAAACTATCAGACTTCTAATATTAATGGGATGAAAATACAGTATTATTAATACGATTTAATTAAATATGATGCATTATTCTATTCACACTGTTTCTCCACACACCAATTAAGATAAACTGATTATTGTCAATCAAAACATTGAAATTAACAAATTGAATAGTCGAATGAGAAACTATATTCCAATGGAATAGTAAGCCCTTATTAAATACCAATTACTATTCATTTGATTTGCTTAGTAATTTTAGACTGCCTCGTTGGTCTAGTGGCTAGATATAAGGCCGCAGACCTAAAAATATAGGGTTCAATTCCATTATATATTTCAAATGCTTATTTTATTTAAAATCTTATAAACGCGCAATTTAAGTTGACCGGTCAGTTGAGCAGATATATTTAGAAACAAAAGCGGGAATTCTGAGAAATAAATTAGACTATAGATAAGATTATACTTATAAATTGCGCTGTAATATTAACGTATATAATCAATGTTTTCACCCAATATTAAGAAATAAGTAATTTAATTATTATAATATTTACTTGGTGGTAGGGCTTTGTGCAAGCTCGTCTGGGTAGGTACCACCCACTCATCAGATATTCTACCGCAAAACAGCAGTACTTGCTATTGTTGTGTTCCGGTTTGAAGGGTGAGTGAGCCAGTGTAATTACACGCACAAGGGACATAACATCTTAGTTCCCAAGGTTGGTGGCGCATTGGCGATGTAAGCGATAGTTAGTTAACATTTCTTACAATGCCATTGTCTATAAGCGTTGGTGACCACTTACCATCAGGTGGCCCATATGCTCGTCCGCCTTCCTATACCATTATTGCTTTATAAATTCATTGTTACAGCTTTGCTTTGTATGAACGTCGTAATGTTCTCGAATAAATAAAATAAACCGGCCATTGGTGAAAACCGTATGAAAATCATAGGCCTTTTTGATTTTATTGCAATCAGACAGAGAATGGTGGCTATGTTTTGTACATAGTGAAATTCAAAAACCGAAGCTACTAGTTGTATTACGTAATACATTTGTACGATTCCTCATGAAATTAACTACAATCGTTATCAATGTTAATAAATCACTCAGGATCAATATGAGCGTTCTCTGCGATATCGCGTAATGGTATTTATCTGTTGTATTTAGCATAGGTATATGCCCAACATTTAGCAAAACATATTTCATATTAATGATTGCCGATTTGTATCATCTGTTTAGTTTATTTCCTAATTATTTTGGAAGTTAATCTTGTTCTAGAAATTATCTAATTTCCTATACAAATTTCAATAAATTAAAAATTTATTTGTCGAATACAATTATGAATACTAAATTGTAAAAAAACTAAAGGTATATACAGTATAGATTCTATGTTTCTTCGATCCCTTAATTTTAGAAGAATAAGTTTGTTTTGTATCAGTTGTTGTTTCTTTAAGCAAATAATAAATATTTGCAATGATAATAATGAATATTATGATAAAATCAGTGTTGTGTAAACAAGAGAAGTAAAGATATTTGGCTAGAAATCAAAATAGGTCAATACCTAGGTAGCCTAACCTAACTTAGGTATAGAACTTTCAAAAATCGAATAATGCTATATTTTCATCCTCAAAATCAGCCGCAAGACTAAAAAGAACATCTCTTTTTAATGTTAATATTTGATCAGTTATCCATTTTCGATTCGAAATAAATTATAATATATAATAATAATATCCTGGGACATTATTCACACACGGCCATCTGATCCCAAAATAAGCAGAGCTTGTACTATGAAAACCAGACAACTGATATACTTACATAGACTACTTTTCTTTTTTAAATAAATACTTATATAGATAATTACACCCAGACTCAGGACAAAAAGACATGTTCATGCACACAAATGTCTGTCCTGGGTGGGAATCGAACCCACGACCTAAGGCGTGAAAGGCAAATATCTTACCAACCACGCCAACAGGCTCGTCAAGATAAAAAATGTACATTACATACATATTCAAAATAAAACATAGGTTCGTGATTTGTACAAAATAAAATAAAGCCATCGAGTAGAATCGAGTGGAGATCGGTCGGGCATCCCATCCAATTTCTATAAATAACGTCATCCCGCAAGCCCCTCATGACTGATGCATTTCGACTGTACACGCACATAGTGACGTTTTAAATACAAAATACGAATGCACAATTCATCTTTATTCCCTTCTGAATAAAGTACAAAATCCAATGATAATTGCGTTCTAAAGCGTTAAATGTTCCGAATTCGCTTGACATTTTTCATATATTTTTTTCCATTACTGACATCGATTTAAAAGGGATGTGATTGATTGTTGTTCAGGTATAATACTCGTATGTATAATAGAATATTTCTAGTATTTAATTGTGATGTATTTAATTTATTTTCTTTTAA
The DNA here is from genome assembly GCA_905220585.2 of Nymphalis polychloros. NCBI lineage: Eukaryota > Metazoa > Arthropoda > Insecta > Lepidoptera > Nymphalidae > Nymphalis > Nymphalis polychloros. The sequence continues at coordinate 8,867,772 of HG992258.1, read as the reverse complement.
CCAGTCATATCCTTATACAATGATGAAACCGGATATAGCTTTCTAAGTACCTAGTAAATAAGTAACAGCCTTTTCATGTTCCATTGCTAGGCTAGGCGTGCTCTTGTCTCGAAGAGGTTTAGATCATTCCTTAACGCTTTTATTTCAGCCGACACATGCAGTTTCCTTACGTGTCGGAAACGAACACGTAATATTACAAATAAATATTTACCAAATGAACACTCAGTTGCATTTTCAGGTTTTAGCCCGGAATCTTGAGGTAAGATCTATGTATATGCATTAATAGTATTAAATTTTTGTCGTTTATTACATACACAAATTATTAAGTGTAATTTACATAAGTATTATATGTAAACAAAATAGATTAATTTTTCTCATCTTATATAATAAAATTTTATAACACCACGAGTGTTATTACGTACTTATGTAGCCTGTCAATAGTTTAGCTTTCAAACAAAATATAATATGTATCATCGATCCTGTAATATTTATTGTAAAGATTTTAAGCTAGGTCTCTGTCCCGGCTTCACACGCAAGGAATAAGGGTCTACAAAACTTTTTTTTTCCTGGGACATTATTCACACAAGGCCATTTGATCCCAAACTAAGCAGAGCTTGTACAAACAACTGTTATACTATATAAACTACTTTTCTATTGTTTCTATAGTAATACATATACCTCATTGGTTGGGCGCGCACGCAAGTAAAGTTCTCATTCAGTATGAAAAAATCATCATCGCATTTTAGTTATTCTATACAAAACATTAATAAATTTTGCACCTAAACCTCACGAATCACTCCGTATTTTGTTGAAAACATTTAAGGGTCTTCTTTGACGTTCCGCCGCACGAAGTTTTACGTTTTTAGCGCTACTGTCGCAACTATCGAGGCTCGGGCACGGCACGCACACATATACGTATGCAGAGTGGGGTCGTCGCACTTTTTTTTCCTAAACTAAATTTTAACTTTATTGTCACTGATTTTGAAATGTTGTCAAATACATATCTATAGCGTTGAGGTGAGTAGTTTGGTATAAATAAACTTCTTGATGTCGTAATGTGGAATAATAAAAAAAAATTGACGAAAGACGAATGTGGAATGCTTTATTAAAAAACGGAACAAGTGTATATACAAAAAGTGAAATAAAAATAGATCAATAGGAATACAAGAAAAACATTATATAAACATTATTGAAACAAACATTTTATGCTAAAATAATAAAAACAATATTATTATTACTGTAAAAATAAATGTTTTATTTTTTTAATTACTCAATATAAAAAAATATGTGAATAAATACATAAAATAATTAAACTTCTAAAGAAAAATATATAATTCCTGAATCGAAATATATATTTTACAACATTTATTCTACTATGAAATTCACTTTCTCTCTTTCTAACCAATTGGAATAAAGCGGAATAAAAAGGATAGCGGGAATTTTGCAGTTTGACTTTCGGTTTCTTGGTTCTGCTACGGAAATCTATTACACAATAATCGACCTTACTGATAAAGTACCTAAAGACTATATTTGCCTGAGCACGTTAGCTAATAAAATAAAAGGATAGCTAAGTTCTCAGGCGATTTGATGAGGCTAGGCATTACCGAATTCAGATATCTAAAATCGGATTTTGAAATCGATTTGTAAGTCTGAAATCGGATAAATATCAATTTGCAAAACCAATGATGACGATGAGGCATGAAAACGTTTCGTATATCCTCACTAGATAGCGCTTTGACGTAACAAAAAACTAAAAGAAACATTTTATGCTAAAATAATAAGAACAATATTATTATTACTGTAATAATAAATGTTTTATTTCTTTAATTACTCAATATAAAAAAAAAAATGTGAATAAATACATAAAATAATTAAACTTCTAAAGAAAAATGTTATAAAAATGTATAATCCCTGAATCGCGGTATTAAAGTTTTTGACGCAGCTTATTATATATACAAGCGTGGCGGTCTTCCAATTGGAAGTGTGTTCTTTAGTGTGATGCCACTACTGTTCTTAGATCACAGTTGCAAGGATTATGTACTTCGTTCTACTCATTTCCACTTGAGTACTATATTGCCCGCTGAGTTGAAAGTCAGTAATTTACTGACTAATGAGGGTTTGTTAGGTGGGCCATCACGCGTGTTTCGTTTTATGCATAAATGGGATTTGGTCATTTTTATTATTTAGTGTTCAAAACACTATTTATAAATACTTTGTTTAGTTTTACGTTATCAATGAAAATAAGAATAATTTGAATTTTTACGACAATAAATTTATTGCCTCAGTTGTTGTTTTACTGGCCAATATAACTAGGAAATGGACGAAATAAGTAATTATATATATAAATATTTCAAAAAATTATATTTATTTATAAAAAAATTGCAATGTATCATTATATATGAGAGTGTTATAATTATGTAACTAGTTAGAATTTCAACTCGAGTTATTTTTTGTTTTTTTATCAAACTACAAAATATACAAAATATTATCAGTAAAAATATCGTATCAAATGATAAAACACTAAAAATACCAAAAAAAAAACAGAATACATAAGCCGGTGCGCGCCCTAAAATTTATGATGAACAGTCGGTGACAACTAAAACGTTCAAATAAATACTAAATACGCTATTTACGCACACATTGATTTTGTGTAAGTACACGGTTCGATCGCGATCTATCAATGCGGCGCAAACCGACGTGCTCTCACTTCGGAGGCGCGTGGCCGACTGGTCTGCGAGGATTATCGGCGGCTCGCATAAGAAAACGCGTACAATTTCATTGTAATTTATTATAACAAAAAATAAGAAAATGTTTATTAAAAAATGAAGACTCCAGACGTTTCTTTATAGTTTTAACTTTATTATTTGATAAAATTCATTTCTAAATTCTCGACGATTACGATAATTTCGTCTCAATAAGGAAGTGCGATTTTACACGTTTTAGTGATTTTTCTGATTTTTTTTACACTTATCCATAAACATTATCTTAAATTCGAATGCTCTACACGTAAGTTAAATTCATTGGCTAACTGTGTGATTTATTTCAAGGTTGTGGAGCATCGCTTTCTATATAATTCTATCGAAATCCCGACCTTCGAATTTCAACAAACGTCAAAGAAGACCCTTAAATACAACCTATGAATTATATTGTTGTAACTTTCTCTGGTAATTCTAGACAAATGTTATCTTTACTGTAGCTAGTAATGTCAACGGTAATTTCTTATAAATTACATAATTTAGGAAAACAACTTTATTATTCTAACATTTATATAGAAGAATTTGTTTTAGAAACATTCCCATTAACCACAAATGAAACGCCTTCTATACTCTGTCTCGCAAATACACAAGTTTTATAGGAGTAATAAAAACGTTATGGAACATCAAGACTTGCCTTTCTTTGTTACCGACGTCAAAAAAGGAATTTTGTTTTCATCCAGTATTTTTTTTATGTATATATAACGTTTTTCTAAAAAAAGAGGGGAGTATCTATGTTCATTAATCTGTCATAAATGTATGATTACAATGGATTGTATGATTTTTGGATAACGTGACAACTGATTTCATTGATTTCTTATTTATATTTTGATTTATTTAAAGATTTGGGTATAATCACATTTTTATCAAAATATGATACAATTCTCAATTATGTAATTATAATGTAATATAAAGCTTACATTACACTCAGTTGCTAACGTTCACCAGATTCCTAATAACTTTACGCCAAGTTATTTGTTTCACAGTATTATTTTAAGCCACGTATTATATCCTAAGGCCCTTCTCGGCTCTCGAAGGAATTTTAGAGTCTATTAATTAATAGCGAAATTTCCTTTTGACATATCACAAAAGCATGACATTCATGCTTATCACGTCAAAAGTATAAATTAAAAGCGGATGAAGCGAAGTAGACGCTTCGCAGTTATTTATAGGTCTTTCAGTAAAGCATTATACTTTTTTTTTTTATCTATACGTATAGATGACGATTTGTTCAACTTTCCATAGGACAGGGTAGAAACGTAAAAAAGTAGTTAGTCTCAGTTCAATTAACAATTCAATCTAGCGCACCAACCGGCCACAGTATATTCTTGTTTCGAGGACGCGTGAGCAATTTACTGACTAGACGAGATATTGCTACGGGGAAGGATCCTTCAGATGGTTGTGCGGAGTTGTATTTACGTTCTTTTTATTTTCTCATGAGAAGTGGCCAAACGAACCTAATAATGGAATTGGTTTGTTTTTGGAAAAAGGAACAAAATGAACTATGTAATACTATTTACGATATATAAAATTAAAATTTAAAGTACATTCAATTTCAAATATTTTAAAAGCACTTTTTTTTAAAATTATGCTGGTGATAAAGCCATGAACAACATAATTTGATACTTTTAAATGACAAATCGATTGAGTAAGAATTCAAGTTTAATTGAGAGACCGAGCGAACACATGAGATTGCGATTTTTTTTTTTTAAATTAGGATAACAGACGAGGAAGACAAAAACAAAAATATAGTGTCGCCATTCTTACAAACAAAATATCATTAATACTAATATAATAATATTTATGGTTACAATTTTAATGACTGTAACCCTACTTCAGTAGTGTACTACTATCGTAGTACAATCAATATACCTACTGTTGTGTTATATATGTTGTAAAGTAACAAACCATAAACAATCTACTGCGGAGTAAGAGAAAATTAAAAAGGGTATGAAAAGCTCCGCTTGAATGCATGGATAACTCTAGTGGTAGGAATTTGTGTTAGCGCGCCTGGGTAGGAATCACTTACTAATCACATTTTTTACCGCCAAACAGCAATACATTTTTGGTGTGTTCCAGTTTGAGGGTTAATGACTCAGTGTAACTAAAGTGTAATTTACTTTTCGATAATTTCCGTTTGCCAGAAATTAACTATATGCACGAATTAAGCACATATGAAGTTAGTCCGAATTTGAACCCATGATCTTCGCTAACAAGCCACGTTTTCTATTCACAAAACTACTTTAGCTCTGTTTTGTGAAAAATTGTGTTTTGTGAACAATAGCGTTCACTCGATTATCACTTGTTTTGTAAACGTCAAACCTAATTTGAACATTTTCTACAACAAAAAAAACATTTCCAGATTTGTGGAAGCCTCTTTTATGGAATTGGAAACGATTGATAAAGCGGTTTTTATGCTTACGAAAAACTTACTATCTTTATATTGTGTGGATAGATAAAGATAGTGTGGAGAAAATACTTGAGGCACTTCTAAAGCTTTTAGGGGCCCATAATCTTGCTCCTTTATTTTGCACTGAGTCCCAAATAAATGTAAACATCCGGTTTGTCCTTTATAAGACTTCGAACATGAAAGAAATTTAAGGTAATATTTAAGTCAGCAGGAATTTGTTAGTAGACCATTTTTTAAATAGTAAGTTTCACTTTGTCCTTGTTCAAGGTATTATAGACTTTGCTATTCTCTCTCCATATCTACTGGCTATGACCTTTCCCGTCGGATCAAATCTTGGGTGCTTAGATCGTTAAGTATGCTAGTGCTGATTATTATTAAGAATGAAATAACGTATGGTGGTCGCAAGATTACATTTATTATGGATTTTATGTTCTTTAATATAAATATTAGCAACCAGTGTAAGCAATATTCGTAGTTACGGAAATGTTAATTAAAAGATAAAATGTATCCCCCTTATACATATATGTATGTATGTATATATAGTATATACATAGTTCATGATTATTTATTAAAATCAGTATCCAAAAGTTTTCAGTTCCGTTATCCGTTGAGTTTCGAGTTTGTTCTTAGAGAATAGCCCTACAGTCCTGATTACTTGTACTATATTATAGACAATATCCACTCCGCACAAAATCTTCAGTATTAATTGCAAAGGAAAAACAATTAAAAATATATAGTGCAGCAAGCTTTAATTTACAGCACAAAGTTTATTAACATTTAATAAATTCTTATTCTAATACAACGTAGCAATATTACTTCGAAATAACAAAATTGTTTTCGAAAAGTATTTTCGGCAAGTACTCACACTAACTACCTCATTAGTTACACGTGCAATTTGACCAAGTTTATAATGCAAGCATTTCATACCGTACATTCAGCACACACTTGCAAAGGCTCTAAAAGAAACGACACTCATATTTTATAACACGGAAATAACTGTCGAAAATACAGAACCGACTCGGCGTTTTCCACTATTTTATATTCTTATTAAAAGTAAAAAATTCTACCACTTTTTCAATTTTATTCTTTTTATAACAGATTATCTTCGTTTTATTAACGCATTTTATTTTTAATAGTTTTGTTAAATAATTGTAATTGTTTGGTATGTGCGTAAATATTTTTATTAAATAGACAAAACATCATAATAAATAAATAATATTTAAATATTTTTTCAAATAATGATATTCTTTTTAATATAAATAAATATTTTTTTTCAATTATTATCAATCTCTTACAATTGAATTGCGTTATAAGCGACTTTAAAAAAGATTTCAAAGGTCTGTATGTCTGACGAGTATATATTTTTCGTGTCACGTACACGAAAAATAATTCCCGCTTAAAACTTAAGTCAGCCAGTGTAATTAAGGGTAACTTATCTTGTCAAAGTATAAACTTTGGCCAACAAACCTACTTACTTCCCATTTGAAAAACTATGTTTGCCAAGTTATACATCAACAAAATCTGTTTTAATATTAAACATAGCTCTCTAGGTTATTGCAATACGCGCTCAGTGTATTAGGATCGCGTAGTATAACATGGTACACTATCTTTATAATTTACGATACGAAAATCTATTGAAGCAACCATATACATTTTTTTCTCGTGATGGTATATTCACATATACCCAAATAAAAAACAACGTATACAAAAAAAAATTGAAAAATTAGGCTGTTTGCGGTAGATTTTGATGAGTTTGTTAAGTTATATTTTTAATTACTATGAGCTTAAAGTAACAGTTCAATTGAATTTTGTTGTAAGTGTAACTGGTATTTTTAAATTTCGATAATGATTAATACTGTTGGAAAGACATTGCAGCAAAGATACTGTTTATTATTTTTCATTTTTTAAACACAATACTCGTTATTGTGACATATATATATATATATATATATATATATATATGGAAGACATTTATTGGCAAATATGCTGACACGGACTTTTACACGTTGTACTTTCCTAACATTTGCGCCAGTAGCGCATTGGCAATGTTACCCACTATACCTTGGGATGTAATAACAAGTAATATTGCTGTTTGGCGGTAGAAAATCTACATTTTGACTTTGTTGTATATTGTTTAATGATATCAAACCAAATTTGAATACCAACTAAACCAAGAATTAAATACAAGGACCCATAATCTTATATTAGAAACTATAACGGTCTTAGCATGGTGGTATAGATAATATAATTAACGGCAAGATTATTCATAATATTGTCAGCTCATTTAAATTATATTTACATATAGTAAATGGCAGAGCCGTGAGTGTGTCAAAAGATTTTTATATACCGTTGAAATTTATAAAATTAAAAGAGGTACGCTATATTTTGTACGCTTAATGTGTTAACATTAAAAACAATTTTATTTAATTAAGCTGTTTCTTTTATTTAATGGCGCAAATAAATTTATAAATTACGAGTCAATACTTTAAGACAATGATCAAACAAGTGGTTTTTTTTCACTGTATGTAATAGTAACCTGTAAATATATAATTATTAGGAAAAATATCGCGGTAATTTTAATACTTATAACGTTAAAATATAACATCATTTAATAAATAAATTCGACCGTTGTCCCCTAAATCGTTCCGGGTGACAGTGTTGTCTAAGAATAATAAACGCTTGATAAACGTTTCGTCGCCTCTCCTTTTGAAGTTATCTTGTGGAGTTTGAACGCAAATTATTAATAATTTATTGTGTTTTATTACTGTATACTGAATTTTACAATGAGTATGAGTAACATATATTTTTCAATCAAGGTAATAATAAAATTCGTTTCTCTGTTACCTAATTAATCTATGGTAAATGTTTATCTCATATATAAATAATATAAAAAATAATGCTCATATGTAATAATGTTCGGAATTAATAATCTTCGACACCGATTTGCCAATAATTTAATGTTGTAGTTCGTGTTATTGGTTTCTCTGTGATATAATTAATCTATGTTCAACGCGTATCTTACATAATACCAGGTATCCGTCCTGATTTATACAAAGTATTACCTTTAATTTAGTTGCAAACTTATGTTCCCAATTTCAGGCGGTGAAAATACGATGAAAAATCGGATTATGAGAGTTAGGGGATTGGGTTCACCCGTGTTTGCGCACACACTTTGTATACTATACTGTCTTGCGCAGTGTTTCTTTAGAGACCGCAGTGACTGAAAGCGGTCAAGAGGACATCACCATCATCACAAAGACAGAACAACTTTCTTGCTGGATATCTAGTACTATATATAAATGTTCAGACTTAATATTAAACATAATGTATATATTATAAATACTTATTTAAAATGATAATTGTTAAAATATTTATAAATGATATGTTTTACTTAGTCTCCACCGCGTAATCAGTGTCAACGTCGGGGTTTGTTTGGGATCGGATTACTGATTGGGTCGACGGATTAATTAAGGTTTGCGGTCGTCTTATAAATTACAGTGAACAATCAGGAATGTACGTGGTATAATAGAAAACTTCGACAATTACTATGAATTGTTATGGATGTGCAACATATTGGCACGTCTAGGTGTTAAGACTTGTATGACGTGATGCTCTCTTATAAATATAGTGACCTAGTGGTTAAAAAATGTGAATCTTAACCGATGATTACGGGTTCAAACCCAGCAAGTACCACTGAAATTTTCATATGCATAAATTGAGTTTGATTCTAATTCAATTAAAATTCAATCTCCGCTTGGTGGTCAAGGAAAACATCGTGAAGAAAATGTATGTGGCGGATCTGCGACTAGTATCCACCAAACCGCAATGGAGCGGCAATGCGGAGTAAGCTCCAAGCAGTAGGACATTCATAGGCTGATATTAGAAGTAATTTAAGAAAAAAAGTTTAAAGAACTCGAAACTCTAACAATTTTATTTGTTGTACTTCTCTATTTTTTTATTAATTTGCCGGGGCCGAGTCCATTATATTTTAATTTTTCCAGCCTTACAAATGCCCACACGTTGTATCGTTTGTTTGCGAACAAATAGTTCAGCTCATATTGGTTTTGTGAACGCATATAATGCGTAACTAGCTTTAGCAAAACTTTTGATACAAGCGGTTGGAAAGTCATAGGCAGGTTCTCAAGTTAATCTGGATATGAAACCAACAGTCGAGAACATCACTCACAAACTAACGTTTTTATATATAAATAATTATATACATACCTAATTTATCTATAGATGTGTTTAGTCCATTCCAGCACGCTGCTCAAATACAATAGTCAATTGATTTATTGGTCAATATGCATATGGCAGATGTTTATACGTCACATATAGGTTTTCCCATGATGTTAACACCATAGAAAACGAGATGAATAATAAATGCAAATTAAGCACACGAAAATACAATAGTCCAGATTATAATAATAATCAGTATTATAATATATTATTATATAATATAATCCCCAATATTCAGTTAAGATTCTTATATTCTAACCACTGGTTTATCCAAAATACAATGAGAGGACGATATTTATGTAATTTTTAAGAACGAAAATCGTGAATAACCGTCGTATACAGCTTTAACCCAATTCTATCGAAATTGGTAGCACTGCATGCCAAGCCCATTACTATCGCATTTTACGAGATGGGCCAGTACTTTGTGTTGACCAAAAGCGACATTAGTTTTTAGTGATGCACCGATGCAACATGCATTAACAAATTTAACATTGTTACTGCACCACAGCACCACTATGAGTAAATGGAGAGTTTGTTAGATAAAACACTACAATTTTAAAACGGTAAACGATATGCCCACTTAGAAATTACCCTCAAGCCATGGATTATTTCGTGTTTTGTTTTTGATGATTTGAGTAACATTAAGTAACTACGGTAAGTACTCCACTGATGATTGAAGGCCTTCTCACCTCTAGATGAAAAGGACGGAGCTTTTTCATCTGTGGCAGATTTTCATGATAATTTTTGATTTTTGATGAACGAAAATTGGTATCGTAGTCATATGTTATATAAATTTAAACAATCTTTCATCCAAGTTGTCAAGTTTGATTAACTAATTTCGCTTTAGTCCGAACGCTCACGGGTCAGCGGCCTTTGACCAATAACCAATCAGATCAAAGCAAATTATTTAGTGATTCGACTTTGATCATCCTTACAAACTGGAAGTTTCATCTTCTTATGTATTCGAAGATTTAATAATGAAAGTATCATTCATGGAATATTCATTGGTATGTTCAGATTCTGGTTGTTACTCAGACAAAACACTTTGGATCACAGTGACAATATAAATGAAGTTTAAAAGCTTAATATCAAGTTGGAGCATTCAATTAATTTAAAAAAAAAGAATAGGGGATAAAGTTAAAACATTTACTTTATCCATATTACATATTTTGATTATGTACTATATATATTTATTGTACTATATCATCAGATGACCTGTTCCAAATATGGAAAGAATATTATGAAACAGAGAAACGTAAGTGACCTTTAAAACGAGAACTTACCTCTTTTTTTTTCGCTGGTAATACACATTTACGCGTTTCCCCCACATGAAGTGGGGGGGGGGGGTATGTGGTTTCACCGGCACTGAAGGCGCCGGACTACCCTCTAAAAAACCAGCGGTATCCTCTCCGTCTGGTTAGGAGGAGCCATGGGATCGCTCGCGCATGCTACCATGACGCCCCGACGGTCGGCCCGCCTATGCGGGCCTCCATTTCTAAGGGGATTCCCGGATACTGGGAACCCACTTAGCCCAGGCGGCTATTAAGGCGGGGGGAGAAGGTGCGCATAGCGCCTACGTCTCCTCCCCGGTCGTCTTTGACGGATCGAATCAGCGGAGGCACTTTCCTCACGCTGTCGCTCCGCGGCCTCCTTCTGCGACATGACACTCTCGCAGAAGGAGACCATTTCCAACCAGCACCTCTCGCTGTTGAGCATGGCATCAATCACGCTCGGCAGCGAGAGATCTCCGCCGGCTATCGCCGCCAAGGAATGCCTCTGAGGCCCCCACTCCGTCAGGGTGTGGTGCGCCGTGTCCAGTGGCGCACCACACTCGTGGCAGGAGGTGATACTTCCTGCCTCGCTATCTTGTGCAGGTACTTACCGAAACAGCCATGTCCGGTAAGCTTCTGCGTCAGCCTAAACGTAAGTGTGCCACTTTTCCTTAATCAGCGACTCAAGTGGGGCCGAATCGCCTCCACTGTCGCTAGACCTGCTGATGGGGACCTCAGGTCCTCCTCCCATCTACGAATCAGGGCTTCCTGGGCTAGAGCCCTGATTCGTCCCACCTCCGCGGATCCTGGACGGCCGCCACTCGCTCTGGCTTCCACCCGAAACCGGTACACTTCTGCGAGCACCTCCGCCTGGAGTTCCCAGGGCGGATCGCCCGCAAGAAGTGTAGCTGCCGTGAGAACTTACCTCTTAAAAAAATAAATGTCTTAAAAAGTGGATGAAACCCATCACTGAAATAAGTGCTAGAGTTTTGAAAATCTAATTTAAAATGAAAGAAAATTGAAAATGACATTCGTTCGTGGAAACAACAGCAACGAAGACAATTACTTTGAAATATCCTACCCGAGAATGTAATTTGCACTTGATTTACTTAGCGAGCGCAAAGTAACGTACTCGCGCCGTAAACACAATCCATGCGAGGTTATGTTCCAAAGTACAGGGAGCGGTTTTTATAGCCTTTTTTTAGCTTTATTAGATACTATGATGTTATAACGTATTTTTAAATATTATTTTAGTTTAACAAAGATTACTTATGATTTTAATGTTGTTAAGAATTTTGTACTATTTTACTCGTATTTGATGTATTTGTTATAGTTTTAGCAGTTATCATGCTGAAAGCCTTCACCAGTTCTTCCCAGGTCTATGGTATTTCTTTCTATAGGGGTGGTTGATCATGGTTGATCAATACGCAAAAATGCACCCGAAATATATATGTATATATTTTTGTTACAGTTTCATTATATAATGTAAAAATTATTCTTAATTTGAAGTAAGTTTGTATGTTACATAATATATTGAAAAAAAATGGTAAAAAAACATTTATTTTCTACTTTGTAAGGACCGATAAACCTAGATTTTTATGAAATTCATGAATATATATTCTTTATTATTAACACTCCATATAAATTTATATATAATATACTATTACATAGAAATTGCATTATAAATATGAAATAGTTAAAGTACTTTGAAAAAAGCTTTAACTGAACAAAGAAGGAACCCGCATCCCTTTTCTAAATTATTATTAGCGACAAAAAATCTATTACAAATAAAGGTGTATGTAATTCTTATAACTAAAGCAAATTTTTGGCACAAATATCTCCGGCAATTCGTCATATTAAGATCATTGACCTATCTAATAATAGTGTTCCATTAAGTAATATATCAATGAAATTTGTATGAAAATACTAACCACCAAAAAATCATAATCTATTATTATATTTAATTTAGCCTCAGGTAATTGTTGTAGCGTTAGTTTAGAACTGGCAGTTTGACAAAAGTAAAAGGTAGAAGCCCTGACCCAGACAGCGAAAATGCTGAAAATCTATTTATAGTCAAGACTAATAATTAGTTGCAAAAACAAAATAATTGTTAAATACTTTTGACGTTCATTCCATATTCATATTATATAGTAGTTAATATACAATGATGATATCGACAATGAGATTAGCCTACTGCGCAGGAGATATTATAGTGCACAAGTGTGCGCAAACACAGGTGCACTCTCTTTTTCATAGCTCTTTTAATCGGAGAGTTCAGGTGCAGGACCAACGGCTTAACGTGCTTTCCGAGGCACGGGAGTGTACACACTTCCAACTTCCAGACTCCGGGCTGCTACTGAGAATTTTCTGACAGAAAAACCCAATAACTATTTATTGGCCCGACCTGGGAATTGAACCCAGGACCAAGGGTTCAAGTCCCTTATGCGGCCTTATATCCACTAGACCAACGAGGCAGTCAATATAATAACCGAATAACGAATGATTGGTATATGTATATATGTATGTATTGTGTATACGGAATAAGAGAAATGTTCTCTTAGATTTGGAAAAATGCTTATTAATGATGCGATAAGCGAAGTCAGTGTACAAAAAGTTATCCGTACTTAAAGGTTTCGAATGCAAACATTGGTAAGCAAGTCTGTCTTTTTACACAATTAATTATTTACCATTCACAGTACCTACATTCAGTAGAAGTATTAAGACATTTACAAATTTAAAAACTTATCGCAGCCATATAAATATGATGGCTTGTATATATACCAGAAAAATAACGTTTGGGTGCAAAAGGTTATTATATAAATAATTAGTGAGTTTAAGGCATCACCTTAGGAATAAGCCGATCGCCTTCTGACAAGAAACGTTTTATTGAAAATTATAAAATTGGATAAAAAACCAGCTCTATTTCGACAGTTCTTCTCAGATCAGTGTATTTTCTCTTCCGAAACGTTTCTAGTTTAACTATCAATGTGTAAATGTAACATATTTTAAATAAATTTGTTTAAATAAACAAATAAGAATAATAAGACAAGTGACATTCCTGTAGCTAGAAGGCGTAAATGTGTTTAAATTATGTTTATTTATTAATCTCGATGGCGAAGGAAAACATTATGAGGAAATTTGCATGGGATGGATTAATGTTTGCACACCAACCAGCATTGGAGCCAATATTTGCCCCCCAATTAAACATTAAACGGCTATTAGTTTACATTTATAAAAATAATTCTTAAGTATAACACAAATAAATAATTGGAAAAGAAAGTTCGAGTAGTTTTTCACCAACTTTGTTTATGGTGGCAAGGTCTTAGTGTACTTCAATTTTATCACAAGGAAAACGATCGCGATAATGGTCAGAGAATTGGCAACTGTTTCAATATTAATCGGAATATGTTATTGGCGTTAATAAAGTGTATCGATATTATATTGATCTGACGTTAGAGTTCGAAACGCAATTTCTAAATGAATTTCCTTCTTCATAGCTGTGACGAACGATTATTAGTTCAACACTGTTTTATTTATATATTACGAAAATTATGGTAGATGATCGAAGATGTTGGTATATCTGTTTGACATTAATAATAATTCTTTGACCGACGACCAAGAAAGATTTTTTTTTCATGGATAAGGTTTTTATACTACCTACTTCGTTGTCTCCTACTAGAGAAAGCTGCAGTACATCAATTTCATTTCTTATACGTATGTACATCGGCATCAACATATGTCGGTTTTTTCTAGTTATATAGATTTTTATAAGCAAGTGTTACACATAAAACAAGTTTTAAATGTCTCCAAAAGCCTTGAGAATATCATATGCAATTAATATAAATATCGTCCACGATAAGTAAAACTCATTTGTACTTATGTAAATCCACTAAGACACGATCTATACTCCTCATTGTAACTCTTTACAATTTTACTGCTTCAGCATGCTGAAATATGCTTTAAATCTGTCTCCCAAATACAAGTATCCTCGTCCAGAATTTCCGTTTTTTTGTAATGTTTTTACTGTTGGACCGGCTTTCAGCTTAATAAGTCGTCGTAATCAGTAACTAAGAAACAAGGTGTGTTATATACGAGTATGACGCCGTCATGCGTCTTAGCGTAATAGTTTGCAGGCGTTACAATTTAAAAAATATATTGATATAGAAATAAAAAAGTATCTGACAATCTTTTTGCTCTCAATCATGAATATAATATTTTGTTATAATTTGATTGTAACTTCAATCTTAGATCGACGTGTTGTTATATATATATTGAGGAAGAATTACGAACTATCAAAAACGAACGTCAGTTATTTGAATTTATATAAAAGAAATATGAATGTTGTCTTCAATAATAATATTGCCTAAAGATAGTTGTGGTTTAGCCCGAGTGATTTTTTAATAATCTTCCTAATACGATATTAAAAGCTTAACAAATGAAATTAAACTTACTGAAGTAAGTCATAATTTGAAGTTGAATCTCTTCAGATAACACAGTTCACTTCAGTCTTACTGGATTATGAACTTAATTACTCGTATGATTATTCTCAAACAAGTTTGTGATAATAATATAATATGTTCAGCTTCAAGATCAATTCAACATCTACTAGAATGTTAATCTAATCGTACACAGCGTACACTTTTTTGTCTTCAAAATAAAAGAAATTGTCATTATAAAATGACAATGTTTTATCTACCCTTTAACACAGATTCTTAAGAGTATTTTACTAAATAAAATATTTTATAGTGGAGGACAAATATACAAAGGAAAAACATTTTTTTTATATATAAGACAAGACCGTCTGGCGTACGCAGAACATCAAATCACAAAAGTTTCATCAAAATCGGATAAATAGTTTTGGAATTCATAGACAATAAACATACATTCATTTTTATTGAACAGAGAAGATAAAATATTTTATCCTAACAAAGGACCATATATGAGACCGAATATAAGGGATTTAGAATGTGAACATAGAATGCAGCAAGCATTGAGAAAGCTGTGTGACGGCAGGAAACGTGGCCGGCACTGGGGGGAAGCAATTTCCGTACCGCATCAATAGCTCGCCGGATTTATATTACACTGTTTATCAAGACATTTTGTGTTTGATTATAACTGATAAGATTCAAGTATCGTTCGGTGCTTAACTTTATGAAGTTCCGTACTTAATTGTTTTAATGAACAATATTATTGCTATATTTTATATTCTACTTGAAACAGTATAATAGTTCATTGATAATTTTCTAATTATACACATTTTTCTATGATATGTGTATTTCCATTGCCAGTTGTTCTTTGTGTCATAACGAAATACACCTATTAAACTATTTAATGTAGGTATTAGTTAAATAAAATATAATTCAATGTAAATAATAATATCTGTACATGAAGAAACTATGTAAAATGAATACGATATGAGTATATTAAATACTATATGAAGAGCTTTAATAACTGTGTCGTCGCCTTTGAATATGTAATTTGAAATATTAAAATTTAAATATTTAATTATGATAGTTCGCATATAATTCGAATATTAACGTACTCGTAAATTTTCAATACCATGCTTTGAAATTTATATTCAATATTGTACGAGTCGAGTTTAGTTTTCGAGAATAGAAAGATATCTGGCATGCGATTGGCAAGAATGTGTGTAATCACCGCGTCTATTGTAAGATTTTAAATCTTCGCAAACCACCGAAACTTTGTTAATTGCATAAAATACAAGGTGTCAAAGCCTTGACATAATTTCGAGGCAAGTTTTTAAACTCTACCAGAATATTAATGGTCAGGCCCGAACTCAAACAACACCCAGATTCACGTATATGTTAAATACATTGCGAGCTATTTTTAAATGAAGACCTTTAGTCTGAAACTTTCGATACTGAGAAAGATCAGTCATAAGTGATACAATGACCAAAATACTGAACATTTCAAGGTTGAACGGCATTCTATAAAATGGCCGTAACGTCGGTTGATTAAGACGCGTCAAAGTTGTCTCAAATATGAGTACTTACGTTTTACCACAGCCGGGAGGTTGCTGACAGGAGAGTAACTCACACTCGCTGCAAGAACACAATTCACTGTCAGTGGGTCAATGGTTAGAAGAGCGGTGTGGAAATAAGTGGCGTGTAAAATTAGCGCAGCTTCGCGACGGGAGCGACACGTCGTCGCTTGGCGAGCGGTCGGCGGCGACTAGGGCGTCCCGCCGGCGCCTTGCCGCCGCCCGCCCCTCGCCTTATCACGAATAAAATTTATTTAACGGATAATCGGCCCGTCGATGGGGGATCCATTGAAATTTTCATGTTTTACGGTGCGATTATTAATAATTGAAACGTCTTCGGTGCGCATTAATACAATGTTCGGTTATCTTTAATACAATTAAATTATAATGACATGCAACCAAGGTGAAAAATATTTTTAAAGGAAAATTCCGCTTGCTCTTGGAACTGGTATACGAAAATTGTTTGCCGTTATGAGAATTAGCTGTTATGATTCAAATCTTTTAAAAATAACACGTCTTGTACGTACCGAACTTAATTATCTTCAAACAATAGGAGAAATCCGTATATGACAACGATAGTTCTATAAGATTTTATACAAACAGAATAAAACACATACATCATCGTAGGAAAAAAACATATTAACAAGAGTTTAATGAATGAAACAAACGGAAACTGAAAAACGTATAATAAAATATAACAAATGGGATAACAATTTGGTCTCGTCACAGCGATCTCGCTTCGGGAAAGCCGTCACACCGTGACGCAATGAAAAGCAATCGCCAGCGACTCGTACTGTTATATTTTTAACGTGCAAATTGCCACTTGTTCTCAACTATAGCGACCACTTCTACCCGGGTCATTAAAACTTTGCCCGATCTAACGAAATTTAACTCTTTGCACGATGTATTTGAAGTCTACAGTTTTCCATGCTTACGAGATGGCTTTCTCTTATTTTATCATGTCGAGAGGGTTAATTAACGACTTAACAACAACGAATTATTTTGCTTGGGTACTGGAGTTCATGGCTTTTCGTATTGTTCAGTTTCAGCTGTTGTTTTATTATGAAATAAATCTTATAAATTATTCTTATTATATCTGTGCTAATTGCATTTCTTGTTATTATACTCTGTATCTCAACAGTCATTGACAACCATTCGCTCAATATATATTTATAAAATTACTACTTGTTCTCAACTATTTGCACCATTGGAACATTGCTTGCTCGGTGGTAGAGCTTTGTGCAAGCTCGTCTGGGTAGGTACCACCCACTCATCAGATATTCTACCGCAAAATAGCAGTACTTGTTACTGTTGTGTTCCGGTTTGAAGGGTGAGTGAGCCAGTGTAATTACAGGCACAAGGGACATAACAACTTAGTTCCTAAGGTTGGTGGCGCATTGGTGATGTAAGCGATTTCTTACACTGCCAAAGTCTAAGGGCGTTGATGACCACTTACCACCAGAACTCGCGCGATGAAGATATCCCTTGTGCCTGTAATTACACTGGCTCACTAACCCTTCAAACCGGTACACGACAGTACTAAGTACTACTGTTTCGCGGTAGAATATCTGATGAGTGAGTGGCACGTAATCAGACGAGCTTGCATAAAGCTCTACCATCAAGTAAAAGTGAAGTTCCTGTGATCAGCGAAATCGAACTGCTGCACTATAATGTTAAATATTTATTGTATTCAGACCTGTTTTGTCTTTATATTTATGAATAGCCGACCAAGATAGTTAAATTATACCCGGTGGTATGTATTTTTTTATAGATGCACTACAAAGTATTTTCTATCTATCTATAATGAAATTTTCGTCTGTAGATCTATTTTGTATAAAAAAAATCAATACTCTCTGTAAAACGCGATAGCGCAATGAATTATCAGGTAGGAATGGACATCAGAAAGTCGTATACGTTATTAACTTTAATATAATTATAACATTTTAAGGATACATGCATCAAAATAGTGCATCACCGTGCGTAAGTCAGTTTCCAAGTTGGGTAAGTGAAATACGAAGTGAGTGCTTACAGAATAGCGCTGCTGAATCATTAAAAGTCAAAGTCAAAGTCAAAAATCTTTATTCAATATAGAAGTGTCACACTTGCTTATTGATTGTCATAAATCTACCACCGGTTCGAAAATAAACACCTCAGAGCTGAGAAGAAACGCCGAAAGAAACTCAGCCGGTTTTTTTATAACTCATTTATACAGTATAGACAATTTATACAATAACAGGAATATTAAATGTTTAATTTGGAAAGTAGCATGATTTTTCATAATCACGAAGATATGATTTGAACGTTTAAATATTTTCAATTTTGCTACATAATATGTCCTACTTGATTGATAGAATTACGTATTAGTATTTAAAGGTTATGTATGAAATATCTTTTCACTTTTCTGACAGCCCGGTGAATAAAGACTTCTTAACGAAGAGTTGAGAATCCAATCCGGGCAAATAATTTTGAAGGTTCAGAGTATGTAATTTGATTTTATTCATTTCTTGTTCAAAGGAGTTGCTAAAGTTCCAAATATTAATTAATCAGGAAATGACGTCTCTGCATAAGTGACATTTATATATAGAACTGTTTAAAAGTGTTCGATTGAATTTGATATTTCATAAGAAGTATCTCTAGTGTAGATCTGAAAAGGAAGGATCTTCTTCACGAATGAATTTTGACAAAAACATCAATATATTTGAGTGTGTGTGCGTGTACATACGCATTACGTACGCGTTAAAAAAGTTCAAACTCATTTCAACCTAAGTGTATTATAGCACAATGGACGGTTGACTTAGTTTTTATTCAATTCGATTTAGGTGTTACGCAATAAAACGGCTTTAAAATAAACGAATATTGATTCTAGAGACGTACGAGTAGATGGGTAGTTTAATATGTGAGTAGATCGAATATAACTTATACCAATGTATAATAAAGATACATAAGGGTGGCCTTTGATTTTTTTAATCTTATACAAGACCAGGTTAAGCTATATAGTAGTGGTTGAGAGAACCAAAGAGCTCGCCGAGCTTGGGGTGAACATCGTCGTCGATAAGATCTGCGAGTTTGGCCTTCGGATAGCGTCTCATAAGACGGAGGCACTATGGTTCCATAAACTGCCGAGGAGCAGGGAACCGCCCGACTGGTGGTGGTGGTGACTCAAACGTCCAGGAGGCCAGGTACATGAAATACCTGGGCCTAACCTTGGACGGTCGCTGGGGCTTCGAAGAGCACTTCGAGCGCCTAGCCCCCCGGATCGAGAAGGTAGCTGGTGCCATGCACAGACTGTTGCCTAATCTTGGGGGACCGAGGGAGAAAGTTCGCCGCCTCTATGCCGGTGTCGTGCGATCGATGGCCCGCTTGGTCTCACAGACTGACGGGCGTTCGCCGTTGCAGAACTAAGATCCAAAGTTCGCAGCGGGGAGTGGCCATCCGCATAGTGCGGGGATATTGCACGATATCCTACGAGGCGGCAACCATCCTAGCGCGCTTTCCTCCCTTGGAAATTCTGGCGGATATGGACGCAAGGGTCTATCAACAGACCAGCATCCTCCGTCAGAACAGTGAAAGCGCGCCCCCTCCGTGCGCTCGAGGCGTTGAAGCAGCGGGAACACTGGAGGGCTCTTGCGACATGGCGCGACCGTCTCTGCGAAGAACGGTACGCGCGCAAACGTGTCATCGGAGCGATCCTGCCAGCCTTCAAAGCCTGGATGAGACGAAAGCGACGAGTCACCTTCCGACTTACGCAGGTAATGACCGGTCACGGTTGTTTTGGAGAATACCTGTGTAATATCGGACGCGAGTCGACGGCGATGTGTCACCACTGTGGCGCGGACCGGGACACCGCTCAGCACTCGTTGGAGATATGTCCCGCGTGGAGTGCGGAGAGGGAGATCCTGGTGCGTGAAGTCGGACCTGTCCCTGCAAGCAATCGTGTCGGCGATGCTCTGCAGGAAATCGGCGTGGAGGGCTGTAGCCTTTTTCTGTGAGATCGTCATGGTGCAGAAGGAGACAGCGGAGCGGGAATGGGAAAGGGCCGATCCTGCTCGGCGGAGACGACATCGGCGTCGTCTCGGCCCTCCCACAGCCCCAACGTCCAGGGCTTTAAATATAGGGCGTAGCCCTGGGGCCGTGGATGCGTGAGGTGGGGGCCTCACGTGTCCAATTTCAAACGGCCCTGAGGAGGACGGCAGCCGGAATGACCTCGCGCTGCCGTACGCACTAGCGAGAAGTGCGGGGGGGCGGGATTACCTTCGTCCCCTGAGGAGAGCTCCGCCGAGCCACGAGCGGAGCACAGCACGGGAGGGGCCGCGGATGCGTTATATCAACACGATCTCGCAGCCTCTCCGATCCGTGCCGAAGACGTCCATCGCAGAGGTTTTAGTGGGTAAGAATCCCACATAACCCGGTTCCTCCCCCAAGAGAGTCGGGTACCTTTCTGAAGGTTTCCAATGCGTAAAAAATATATGTATGTGTGGTATTTAGACAATGGTAGTCTCGAAGTCCCGCTTACCTCAGCAAGATAATCCTCTAATTAGAAGGGTTAGCGTTAAATTAAGCCACTAATGACGTCACGAATGTAATGTTTCATTTTTGAAATTGTTTTTTTTTTGTGATTAATAGATAGTTATAGTAACTAAAATCTTTGTGAAGCAATAACGTAAGCCTCAATTTAAAACTACTCAAACCCCCGGGCCCCATTGGTATCGTGGAGTCCATCAGCGATTGCCAACATTGCCTATATGTATAATCCGTGACTGGCTTTGTCCCTTGGGCACCACGACCAACATGTTCAGTCAATTAAGTTATGTGACAGTCGCTCTTAACTGTTGGTAGGACGTTAAGCAAGCTCGCCACCATCCTATTTATTCAGCTATTTCACTGCTAAAAGGCTATGACTGTTTTCTAGTTTAAAAGGTAAGTGAGCCACATTTCATTATGTCAATCTTATTAGTAGCTGACTAGAACTGAGGTTTGCTTTACTTAATGTAATGTTGTATTGTAGAGCAGTTCTACGACTCTACGGCTGCCAATACAATAACTATAAACTAATAACTTTATTTTATTCAATTCTAAATTAACAGAGCGAAAAAAAAAACAACGGGTTGCACTCCGGGAGTGCCGGCAGAAGTGAAAACTTGAATATTAACGTTGTGCATTTTTGATATTTTGGAATGATTAGGGAAAATTTTGCTCGAATTGCTTTAATTATCAGTATAAAAGTACTATCATTTATGTGATATAATACAATATTCATTTATTGCACTATCGTACACAAACATGACAATTTATATTACATTGAAAATTTAACATTTCAAAATCCGTCTTATAAATTTTCAATCAGGGTCACGTGACCTGACACGAGTTTAACATTTTTTACCCATCATAAAAAAGTGCACAACGACACTAAAGAAGTTTTCACTTCAAAAATTAAACTCGGCACGAACACAAATATCGGTGAAAATATAAAAAAATGTAATAAATAAGATCTTAACACTTACAACGATTTCGTTCGATGGATCATTTGGTCCATTTATCTATTTAACTTTCTGCAGTAAATATAAAAATAGTATACTAAAAGCGACAATACCATCTAGTCGACCCCAAACGACAACCTCACCTGCCCGTGGTGCCCCCTGCTAGATAACTGACGAGGCCCTGACGACCGAGCTGTGGCGGTATAACCACTAACACCTGGCTGGGTAACCTGACAGAAGAGGCTTCAGCAGCCTGGGGACTTAAATAATCTCCAAAAGGACTGGTGCAGAAGGCAAGGGGAAACCACTGCAACTATCTTTCCCAAGAAAGTCGACATGAAAGTACAAACAGAGAGAATACGATTGCCATGCGACCCGCGTTGGAACCGGCGCCGTTCTGCGTCCGGGGCGGGCGGTGTGAAATATGTGACCGGCCACGGGGCAGTAGGGAACCAGGCTCCCCATGGAAATTTAGCTACTGGAACTTCTGTCAAGCTACGCCAAATTCAGACGATAGAGACATGGAATGTGCGCGGACTACTCAGCCCCGGAAAATTTACTATCTTGGAAAAGGAGATACTTAGATGCGGTCTTAACATCTGTGGACTCAGTGAAATCCACTGGACAGGCAACGGCTACTTCCTCACTGATTCCCACGCAGTATACTTTTCTGGAAATGACAACAGCAGCCAGAATGGATTAGCTCTATTAGTACCTGCCTACAAGAGGAACTGTGTGATTGGCTTTGAGGCAGTGAATGACAGAATATTAAGCGTCAAACTTAAAGCATCACCAGTAAATCTGAACATCATGCAGATATATGCACCCACTAGCACAGCAAGTGAAGAGGCTATAGAGAATTTCTACTCTGAAATGGAGACTTCCATCGCTAAAGTGCTAAGTAGTAGTAGTAGTTAAGCAAACAACATCCCTGCCGATAATTTCGTAACACTACATGACGACCACGACCGCTCTGACAAGAGTGAAGCATTAAAGTCATAAGTGTGCAAAGACTCAAATAAATAATTTATAGTTTGCTTACTTTGAATATTGGAAATTGGAATTGGGGGAGCTAAGAAGCAATTACAGTGGCACGTGTTGGGTAATAAGTTCCTATATCATTCAATTGTTGTCTAGATACCCGTGCTAATAACTAACAGCAGCAACTATCGTCGCAATGGATATTAGTATTCCATTGATTCGTGCAATATATTTTCAGTATTATCGAGGGACTTGTATTTGGTCGTTCATTCACTTTTAATATGCATGGTGTCACTCAGTGGTCGTAATTCGGCGATAATCATCATTGAAAATTTATGGAAAACATATGAATCTCCATGCTTAGGACATTTTTTTTCTGTTCTTATTTACAAATTTATTTTAATTAAAAACAAAAAAAAGTATATTGGTTGACAAAGAGAAGAGAAAATGGTACTAAACTGTTTTAACTTTATGTAGATTCTTCATGTTATTATCGAAACAATTACGTATTAATAGCTTTTTTTTCTTTGTAAAATTTGTAGTACTAGATTTATAAACTCACGAAATAAACTGAGTAATCATAAAAATACAATTAAAATACTTGTAACTTGTAAGACAAAATGTATTCGATAATTGTTGTCGAAGCGATTTGTGACTTTGTTTTATTGTGATTTTAACATTACTTCACCTCAATAATAAGGTTTATTATACGCGTATATATCAAATATACTGCTAGTATTAGTAGAGAAACACGCACATTACACAAATATAAAATATCTTTAAGTGTATTTATGCTTTGTAAGGAGAATGAGGAAAGACGTGTGATTAAGGAAAACAAAATAAAAAAACAAAAGATTGATGAGCTGTGTCATAAACAATTTGCGGCAATTAAATATAAAATAATTTAATATTTAATACCGTCGTGTTTTTTACAAAATGAACACAGAGTGAGATTAGATTTATTATTAATATATTTAAGTTTATTCATATCGTCATATGTTCGACATATGTCGGAAAGAACTGACATGAGGGAGGGAGGTTGAATTAAAAAAAAACATTACTTGATTAACACTGGCAGACTCATAAACCCAGTTGTAAAATGTAACTATTTACAAAATGTATTTGAAATTAAAGCAAAAATTTCCGACGCGCTATTTCAATTTCGTGAGTCGAAACATCATTAATTTAATAATTTTCTCGTTTAAATTTGTATTCGTATTGTAAAACCGCGTTCCATAATCAAATAAATCGAATACCATTCGTATGGCTTATGGTAAATAGGCAAAGACAAAATTTACTCGGTGGTAGAGCTTTGTTCAGGCTCGTCTGGGTAGGTACCACCCACTCATCAGATATTCTACCGCAAAACAGCAGTACTTGGTACTGTTGTGTTCTGGTTTGAAGGGTGAGTGAGCCAGTGTAATTACAGACACAAGGGACATAACATCTTAGTTCCCAAGGTTGGTGGCGCACTGGCGATATAAAAGGTAGTTAACATGTCTTACAATGCCATTGTCTATGGGCATTGGTGACCACTTACCGTCAGGTGGCCCATAAGCTCGTCCTAGGTGGACGAGCTTATGGGCCACCTGCTATAAAAATATATCCCTATGCTATAAAAAAACCCCTTTTTCCTCTGTTTGTCAATTGATTTTCTTTTTTTTTCGTTTTGTAGCTATGGGCACTTTTGTGTTATTAATAATTAAAAAAAACAAAATCTCAATTTTTCACGAATAATTATGGACAAATTGGATCACCAGCTGAATACTAGTACATTATTGTATAAACAAATGTATGTCAGGATCAATCAAAGCTTATTTACTCGTTAGTAAGTCTACTCTCAAGATATATTACTTAAATATACAACTACGCAGGACATGTAATTGAATTATATGTGTTTTTACAAAACAGTACCTACTCTATTAAATCACTCTGATAGTTCGATAGGTGGCAATCCGACACGGCTGAAGACTGTCAGATATGGCGCAGGAGCAAGACTACGTTATTACTAGACAAGTTACTAAGGAGGAACTGCGGTTGATAATTTATAAAACGAAAAGCTTCATTCAACCAACCCGGTTGACTCAGGATTCTTAATGTAGACCTCAAGTTTTGTAGCTTCATGAGCCAGTTACTACGTAAACGAGGAAATTCATATTATGAAAACATAATATGTTACATAAATACGTGCCAAGCGTTATCTGCCTAAAATTATTAGCCTAGTAGAGCGTTAAGAGCACAAACCAGAGCATACACCTTTACCGCATGCCTTTAATGCATTTCAATCTCATGATATACTAAAAGCTACTCTCCCAAATTACCACTTATCAACGACATTTTTATTTTTAATATGCTTAAAATATTTCATCGTTTATTTTAACTAAGATACCAAATTAAACTAAGGGTCAGCGCATATTTGGCGAAGCGCAGCGTACGACATAGGCACAGGTTATACTAGAATGCTCAAGCTAGTTCGCGTGCACTTTATATAATAACGCGTATGTCGTATGCGAAACAATGTGCATAAATCTATACTAATATATAAAGCTGAAGAGTTTGATCCGGTTAATCTCAGGAACTACTGGTTCGAATTAAAAAATATTTTTGTGTTGTAAAGTCCTTTTATCGAGGAAGGTTCTAGGCTGATTTTTATTCATTATTATATATTAATAATAATACGCGGGTGAAACCGCGGGCACAGCTATTATATTTATAAATTGTTTTCGCCTTGGCTTCGCCCACGTGTATAGTAGGTTTTTTTTATAACATAGGTAGGTAGCCACATAGAATAATAACGCTTAGAAGGAGTGTAAGCCCAAGCGAATTGAAGTCATTCAAATTGTGACTAGTCTCAATCTATTTGACGTCACGTCAGTTGTCACGATAAAGTGTCATAGTAAACATCTCGCGCAATTTATTAAAAAATGACTTACTGTGTAGTAAAAGGATACAACACTCCACATAAAAAAATAAGGATAAGAAAATCACATTTCACACGTAAGTACTATTTGGCAACTAATTATTTTAGCTAAAATATATTCATCAAAACATAAAAAGAATTTGTAAACAAAAGACGCCATTACAATAAAAATGTTACCAGCTATGGAACATATATTTACCACGATTGCTTAATATTTTAAATAATAAAAATAAATAAATATTTAAAATTATTATTTTAACTTTTTGAAGTTGCGTATAAAACATTAATACTGTTCAACTAATTATATATTTTTTTCTTTATGATTATACATAAAATAAAAGCAATACTAAATAATATTACTAAATAAATTTAAAAAAAGAGATCATTATAATGCTAAAATGATATAAATAATATTGCAATATATAATTATAATACTTATTGATTAATTGTAATCTTTTTTAGCTTTCCTTCGAATTCAATTGCTGCTGCTTGATGGATAGATAAAATACAACTTAATCGAAGAGAAGAATATTCAGCGAAAACTTTTCAGCGTTGTTCAAGCCACACAAGCCCACATTCGACCGAATTATGTTGCAAGCAGTTTAAAATTAATTTAATGAAAAAATAATAATGTCCAATATTATTGTCTGACAAATTATCATATCTGAATACAACCTACATAATAATTCAAATTAATTAAATGCAAAAAAATATATTTCATAATTCAAGTTCAAACAATATCAATTTCCTCACTTTATGGGGAAAATGTGTCTCTTGCAACATAATTCGGTCGAATGTGGGCGTGTTATGTACGTACGTTACATACACCATGTAACGTACGTGACACTTACACACACATAACTTCTAGTGACTTTAATTTTGAGCGAAAATTTGTATGACACTATCCTTCTAAGCGTTATTATTCTATGGTAACTGCGTTATGGTGTGCGTGAGGTTGGTACAAGTTGTATATACATCGATTCTCGTGAGTACCTTGACACTCACACTATTTTATGTGTAAACATCTTAGCGCTCGCTACACGGTAGGGTCTAACTGAGAATTCGAGCGTCTGTTGACGTCAGCTTAAGATTATTTAATGTAAGTGTAATTGTAAGATTTGTTACATGACATACATGACTCATGCTTATACATCAATTCTCCTCGACAAGTACCTCGACATTCACATCATTTTTTTTATCTTCTATGAACTTGAAATAATATCATCTCAATTTACATAAGCATTTTCATCTCGTACCGAACATTCCACAAGTTATTTTATTCATACATTTGTTAAACTCTGACTTCAGCTTCCCCATGTCATTGTCATGATAATCTGTTTAGTACTTCGTCTATCACGGCACAATTTCCCAGAACTACAAAGGCATCCATATTGAAGTTTCTCTAAGACAGGCATTTCAGAATATAACTAAATTGGCAAAGATCTTAGCCCAGCATCAGTAATATAAGATATTTGTTGTAAGCGGTTAGCCACCAGTTAACCGACAGTACATATATAATTAAGCATATATTTTAATAAATAATAGGATAGGAAGTTACTTAATTTAGATGTTTTATTTCGTTATGTTTGGACATAATAAACTCCTACATCATCGAGCTTTTTCACATGTCATTCCACATAATAAGAGGTGATTACCTGTCAGTCAGGTCAGTGATGCCAAAATCGTAAAAGCATTACATTTAAGTTGCACATCGGACTTCAGCTTAAATAGATAGGGGTTGCAATCTGTAATACAAGATTTTTGTTGACTGCTATACGGGTTATTAAAGTTTATATATTTTTGTATATATTTTATCATTTATTTTATTTAGGAAATGAGTAACTTCTGAATTTATTTTCGGTTCTTCACGGCAGAATATAAATTCCGAAACGTTGCTAGATTTACATGGCTTGTAAGAGTCCACTTAAAAAATGTATATGTATTTCGATTTTACAGGTTAAAAATATATAAATTACTTTTAAATCGATGTGTGAAAACTTAATCATTTCACTTTTGTTTTTCATAGTTTCAAGTAAATATGCGGGAACATATATATATTTTTTATAACATAGGTAGGCGGACGAGCATATGGGCCACCTGATGGTAAGTGGTCACCAACGCCTCCTATTGACAATGGTATTGTAAGACATGTTAATCATCGCTTACATCGCTAATGCGCCACCAACCTTGGGAACTAAGATGCTATGTCCCTTGTGACTGCAATTACACTGGCTCACTCACTTCAAACCGGAACACGACAATATCAAGTACTGTTGTTTTACGGTAGAATATCTGATGAGTGGGTGGTACCTACCCAGACGAGCCTGCACAAAGCTCTACCACCAAGTAAAAAAGAATAAATTATATAATTGATTACATTAATTATATTTATAATTATATAAATTGATTAAATTATAAAATGTAATAATTTTATAAGTAAAATTTGTTTTTTATGAGTTCTCCGGTTGTGTCCTTCTTAACTTAATTCTAAACAAAAACAAAATATAACAAAGCCTTATAGAGCTGTAAGTACTTATACGATACAATATGACACTGGATTTATATACCGGAATCTTGTAAAATGCACCAGCGGACATAGTACCGCGACGAAGCCCACGACGGCACTACTCGTAAAAGTAATATTTCAACGTAATTAAAGAATTATAAAATGAATCTTGTCTGATATTTCGAGTTGTCCAATTAAAAAATTCCAATTTTCCCAATCTTATCTTGTATAATTATATAATTTAAGTCATGAAAATGAGTAGGTACTGGGTTTATTGCCGATTCTTTTCAGTAGAATTTACATTAAAAAATCAATGTAAGCTTTAATATGCACTTAATCTTGTAAATTACGCATCAAAAGTGCTCTTAAGAGCCTTCTTGTATAAATTATTAATTTCGATTTCATTAAATTCAATTACATTATCATTTTATTTTAATATCTCTGAGTACTAACTAATTTTTAAGAAAATCCACCGTAGCGCATATTTTTTTCTAGAAAGCATTTTATGTTATTAAATAAAAATGAAATAAGTATTAATGATTTCCCATTTGCCACCTTTTAACTAACTAAAGTAAATCTTAAAAAAACATATTTTACTTACAACCTATTATAATTTCTTGCCAAAAAAAATTTACGAATATAACTTATTATGTAAATCTTAATTTTTCGTTCAAAGAATCCGGTTTACGATTCACCAAAGAAATAATTATTTATTTAGAGATATTTTTTTAATTTTGATTAAGTTTGCAATAGCCAGCCATAGTACTCGTATATAGGTATGCGGAAAGTGGAGGATTGGGCACATTGACACTTAGTGAGAGGCCTTTGTCCAGCAATATACCGCAATAAACTTACATAGATTGATCTTATTTAATTAAAATATATTTGAACACAATATGTTTTAATATACTTAATTGGTAGTCTTTGTATAATATTGAAAGTATGTAACGCTACGATGCTCAGAGATGTAACGTTGAATGGCCGTTCTACGGAACTAGGAGCTTAAAATGTAATTGAATACGAGCTTAACGAGAGACACTCGAAGCTTGTGCATAACTTGAGGATATTCTTAATCTAAAAAGATAAGAGAAAATAATATGATACGAGTACACGATATTGTTTAACTTTCTCCTAGGAAAATATATGGTCCAGTGCGGTCCCTATTCACGTCTCAAAGGACATATTAAGTGACGATAATATCTGTTACAGAACAAAATTTACCGTAATTTCGAAATAAAAATAAATAGCATATGCTAATAAATGAGGAGGATATACCTAACTGAAAAACTACTAACGATAAGCCAATATGAATAAAACTTATAAAGGTACCAGAATGTTTTAATATAGATAAATATAATCTTAAAGCGACAGATATTTTCAATATATACATATAAGCGAAATACCACTCATTACGAGATCTAAATCATGATATTGTGTTGCTAAGTCCTTTGAGCAAAATACATGCTCAATGTTTATTTATAAAAAATGTAGGCGAGAGTGCAAATGGGTCACTTGATGGTAAGTGATCACCAGTGCCAAAGACATTAGTGCCGTAAGAAATACTACCCATTCCTTATACTGGCAATGCGCTTACAACCTTGGAAATTAAGAAGTTGTGACCCCTGAACCTGTAGATACACTACACTCCCTTACCCTACAAACCAAAACACAACCGTTACATAAAAATAAAATAAGGTCCTCCAGACCGATTTCGGCCACGGCGGCCAATCTCAAGAGAGATAAGCCAACTGCGCAGGAGATATTATAGTGCACAAGTGTGTGCGCAAACACAGGTGCACTCTCTTTACTTTAGCTCTCATAATCCGATGGGACGGCAATCCGACACGACCGGAAAGAGTTCAGGCGCAGGACCAACGGCTTAACGCGCTTTCCGAGGCACGGGAGTGTACACACTTCCAACTTCCAGACTCCGGGCTGCTACTGAGAATTTTCTGACAGAAAAACCCAATAACTATTTATTGGCCCGACCTGGGAATTGAACCCAGGACCACCGGGTCTGCGGCTTTATATCTAGCCACTAGACCAACGAGGCAGTCACTAATGTTGGATACTAATGTTGGATACGTTCAGTTATTGAGAAAAACAACTCTTATTCCATTTTCTAGCATTTATTTCAAGCCACACACACAATTGCCGTCTCTATTCGTGTATATTTTACAATTCGCTACATTTTTGTCTTAACGTCATTTCATGAATTCATTTGAAAACAGAATGGTACCACTTATGATAATAAAAACTCTTTAGTAGATTTACAAACCGTTATTATTGAATTATTGAACAATTCCAATTATCTAATAAATATTCATGAAACTTATTATTCAAATATACATATTCTTAGAATTAATAAAATAAATGTTAAGAAGTCAACCGTCGTTTGATATTGACATTTGTACCTTATTGGATAAAAATTAATAAATTAACCTAACACTAAGTATTTTTCTATGGCGGTAGAATTTATGATGATTGGGTTGTACCTGCCTAGACGATCTTGCACAAAGCCCTACCACGAAGTAAAGGCTGACTCACTTAAAAAGAAAATCTGCTCGATGAAATTCACGCACATATTAATCCACCAACCTACATTAATGTAGTGTCGCGGAATAAACTCCACACATAGAAAAATAAGGACATTAACCAACTGCTAGTTAATTTACTGAATACAATTATTGTAATCCTTTACTTGGAGTTAGCAATGAGTACTTTGTGTTACAAATTCTCGTTCCATTTGACTGGAATTAAGCACGTTTGCTTCTAATGATCACACTTGCCTACACACTCCGGGTCCTATCAATTGCAAATGTCCTACTATTGAACTAGTTGACAACTACACATATCTCGGACTTACAATTGATAACAAATTTAACTGGATCCATCATATACAATACGTCACTAAAAAACTAAAACAATTTCTCGCAAATATAATCATTCTCAACCGACGTATTCCGTTCAAAATTAAATTAATGTTATATAACTCCTTTGCACAATCATACATACAATACGGCTTAAGTAGTTATGGTCGTACTTATAACACCCATCTTTCTAATATTTATAAACTACAGTTAAAAATTCTAAAAACAATAGTATCAGAATCTATTAAAAGAAAGTATATTAGCAACGAACTAGGCATTTTCAAACATTGTAAAGCCCTACCGATTCAGCTGCTATTTAAGTACACAATACTTAAAGAAGAATTTTTTAATAACAAACTTCGTAAAAGAATTGAACATCCTGTACACACTCGAGCGATAACGGCAAACCGATTACGGGTTGAAACAGCTAACAACACGTACGGCGAAAGAACAACGAATTACATTATTCCCCGTCTTATAAACGAACTACCCGCCAGTTTAACATTAAATATAAATAATAAAAATTATAAGAAAAAACTAAAGGAATACTTTCTAAATTCCTTAGACCAATAAAAAATTAAGCTTGCCGGCCAAATTACGTGTTTATATACCTAAACCACAAGTACTTGCATAGTTTCTATTTAGCATTGATCATTTCGATTGCACATTTTATTTTATTTTATTTATTACATCTATTTCGTCTTAATGTCAATCTTATTTATTTAACAATACTACTATTACTATTGCAACCGTTTAGTAGGACTTGTTCAACGGTTAGTTAATAATATGTTTAATTAGTTGTTTTTTTTTTTCTTTTTTCTCTTGTTTTAAACTCAATTAATATGTACCTGTTTCTTTTGTTATATATATATAGTTATAGCTCTAAATAAGCACAGATGGGCATTAATGTCAAACCTCTGTGGTTTTTATAATGCTCTTATTTTGTTTAATTGTTAGTCTATGTATTTGGATAATAATAAATAAAAAAAAAAAAAAAAAAATTATTGTACTATTTTATTACAATAGTCAAACTATTAAATCACACGTTTGACATACCTTATTATGAACCTCAATTACGCATGCCTTTAAAAGTTTTCGACGTTCATAAATTGCTGAAATAAAACCACAAGCTTCAATTAATAATAATAATAATAATAATTTATTTGCTTTAAACATAATACACATGTTTAGTCACCACATCTATGACATGCAAATATTCCAACCTAAAGCTCTAATTAAAAAAAAAATCCTTTTTACATTTCATTAATTACATTACACTACACTTAAGTACAATATTATAATATCCTTGACCAAAACATTGTTTGATTTTGTGGATTAAGGTGGACTCCGGTTTGTGGCGGCTTAATTTAAGGCTGGATACCAAAATTAGTTTTGTCAGCTATTTGAATTAATTATTGGACCAAAGAAAGTAAAGGGATGCTGCTATTATACCACACTAGCTGTGCCCGTGGTTTCACCCGCGTATAATTAATAAAAATATAATGCATAAAAATCAGCCTAGAACCTTCCTCGATAAAAGGACTATACAATACAAGAATATTTTTTAAATTCGAACCAGTAGTTCCTGAGATTAGCCGGATCAAACAAACAAACTTTTCAGGTTTATATATTAAGTAGAGATACAATATTTTGTATCTTGAAGATACAAATATAGTAAATACATGTGCTATGTTGGTAAAATAATCCGAAGGTGAGATTTTATTATTTTTTTTTTTATTCATTTTTGATTTTTTGGTAAGTTGAAGAGATCAATAAATGGCGGTATGGACTCTAATGGAAAATAGAATTTGTCATACGGCCGTATTGTTATATTGTAAGACTTACATCTATACTAATATTATAAAGAGGAAATGTTTGATTTTTTGTTTGTTTTTTTTCTTTTTTTTTTTATTGTATTGGTTGGCGGACGAGCGTATGGGCCACCTGATGGTAAGCGGTCACCAACGCCCATAGACAATGGAATTGTAAGAAATGTTAACCATCACTTACATTGCCAATGCGCCACCAACCTTGGGAACTAAGATGTTATGTCCCTTGTGTCTGTAATTACACTGGCTCACTCACCCTTCAAACCGGAACACAACAATACAAAGTACTGCTGTTTTGCGGTAGAATATCTGATGAGTGGGTGGTACCTACCCAGACGAGCTTGCACAAAGCTCTACCACCGAGTAAACGAGTTTTGTTTGTTACGATATAAATAATAAACTGCCAGACCGATTTTAAAAAATCTCCATTAGTAAGCTACATCTTTACCGAGTAACATAGGCTAATTTGCATTTTCAAAAAAATTTGAGATCTCTACCTAAAATGGAACAATGTAACCCAAGGTATCAAATTGTTGCCTAAAAAATCATTATTTGGCGTGCGTTGCGAAAACTATTGACGGTATATAAAAAAATTGTTCTATATATTTATAGTACATATGATTGCTCACAAAAAAGACCGCGGTGGTATATACCTAACTATTAAAGTTAAGCCACAATAACAGTTTTTGTTTAAATTATTAAGTTCAAATACGACGGAATCGAATAGAGGTGACATATGTATCATGATATTATTAATTCTTATCTATTTAAATGGTTTGATAATTAAGGATGATTATTTACATGTAAATTTCACTTTAAATGATCCGGATCAGATTTTAGAAATTATGATGGGTATAAAATTCTCTCAATATGAAAAATGACACAGTTTCAACTAACTGTAACTGTCAATTACCAAATACTAATTTACGTTTAATAATAATTTTTAAATTTTCGCGGACGAAGTCGCGCGCAAAGTGCTTGTAATTAATAAAATAAATGCGATAGTGTTTTTTTATACTACAAATTTTTATAATTGTTATAGTCAATGATGCATATCCCTTTTTGACATATCACGATTATAGGGATAAAGTCGAAGCTTGAAACAGGTGTTTTTTATCCCGGAAAAATGCCAAGCTGCCGATAGCCAAGCTGTGTTTAAAAATTTCTTTGGGATAAATTGTAAAAACTGACGATGGAAAAAGTAATTTTATAAAATTAAAATACCATTGCATTTATGAGATAAAAAAGAAGTACTGACAAGAAAGGATGTGAGAATCATATTAATATCACTTAATCAAGATGATTCAGTTTTTACTTATTAATAAGTTAACTACATACAATAATGTCCTTCAATGTATTTCTTTTAAATATATAATATTATAGTAATAATAATTATAACATATCTATCTATTTATATGTCTTCTATCTCTACTATATATAAATATATATATATATATATATAATATATATATATAATATTCAGTCAGTCTATTAAAACCTACCAAAATCTCAATATTAAATTTTAAACTAAACTTTCAATATTAGGCTTGATTGCTCTTAACTTAGCGTGATGAATAAACACTTCTCAAAAACTCACTGAAATACTAAATTGATAAATTAATTATTCATCAACCGATGCATTTGTGTAAAACGATATTTGCAGTGCGCATCGTGTCAATCGCTGATAGTTATTTCAAACAACGGCCAGTTATGTCAAACAACTTTCAGTTAGATAAAAGTAAAGCCGTTAACTTGTTCTTAGCTTTTCTTAAATAATTCTAATGTTCCGCTCAACTTTTTTAATTTTTTCTTTCATAAGAACCTTCTCCTGACAATAACAAACACAACAAAAAAAGCGAAACCGTTCCATCCGTTCACGGGTGATGTGATGACCAAGGGAAATAGAGATTCATTTATATACGAGTATATATAGAAGATTACCAATTGAAAGTCACACAAGTCACGCAATTTATATTTATATAAATGTATTGTAATAAATAATGTATAATACGAATGTTGAACAAGGGAAAAAACAAGGACATAAAAAGAAGAGATAAAATAGCAACATGGCAATTTATCGACTTTGATTAATCACCATTGGCTCAAAAATGCAAACGCTACAGTAGTCTACAATAGTCTAAAGAACGAAGAGTACTTACAACAGTTTATGTTAGCATATAAAGTACAAGTTTATAATGGTAATAATAAAAATGAAAGTCAGTAAAACTAATTTAATTTAGTATTTTTGCAAGACAGCGTGTTTATCCTTCGATTAAAGCGAACACTGTCATCTCAGAGTATTAATATTAATTCTTGGGTAGAATCAGCCGGCATTCCGACTAGGATTAAAGATTCCATCGTGACGTAAAGGTCACAGGACGGGGAGTATGAACATCGCATCTTCTTAAATATTCCGCAAGATTAACTCTTTCAGTAGAGAATATTTTTTTACTCGTAAGTTATAATAGTAATATTTTTTTTTTATTAGTTTCTTGTTGGTTTTTCTTTATTTATTTAGTGTAATAATTAGTTAAAAAAATGAAATAATATATTTAGTTATTCTTCTTTATACAATTTGGCATCACGAATACGTTTTATTAAATATATATTTGATTAATTCATAATTGTTAATTATTAACGTTTATTAAATAACAAAATATATCAACGCAATAATTACTTTATATTAGAAACTTCACTAACGATAAAATTGGATAATACCTAATATTTGGTTTGGCGTACTTTTCTTATAACTTGTTTACAAGTTTATAGTAGTTTATAGTATAACATTCCCCTGTCTGTAAATAAAGATAGATCATAAAGAAGATCGTGTCGACTTTTCCTAGAAAAAAATAAACGATAACTTCAGTTCAGTCTATTCGTCGCACAAACAAAAACAACACGATGTATTACATCTTATCAGAATAAATAGCATGTTATAAAGTTTTATGTACACGTTAATTCTAACTTATATTATAAATGCGAATGTGAGTTTGTTTGTTTGTTATGTTTTATGGAAAGCTACATTATCAATGAGTAATACAAGCTATATATAATCCCTGTATTCTCACGGGAACGGGAACTACGCCCGTGAAAACGCGAAGAAAAGCTAGTTATGTCTATAGCAATAACTTCAGTTATATAGTTATTATAGATACATCAATAAGTGAAGTAAAGCCGTCGGTCCTGCGCTTGAACTCTTTCCGGTCTCATCAGATTATCAGAGTGAATGAATAGAGTGCACTTGTGTTTGCACTCACACTTGTGCACTATAATATTTTGAAATAATATATCGCCGTGGCCGAAATCTGACGCAAATAAACGCAATAACAAAATAAATGGTTTATATGATAAGAATTGCTAGTTTGAACCTATATAATGGCTATATCCTGACGTCACATGGGTTAAATCAGGCACATGTCTGTTACACGGTAGCATGCGCAAGCGATCCCGTGGCGCTCCCGTTAAGACGGGAAGGGTACCGCTGGGTTTTTAGTGGGTATTCCGATGACCGGGGCACACTCGGTGCCTTGGACATACGGCGAGCCCCACATACCCCCCCCACTGTTCCCGTGGGGGGAAACGCGTCACGCGTTTTCCCAGCGTCAAAAAAAAAAAAAAAAAAAGGCACATGTCTGTTGTTTTTTGTTTATTTATAAATATTTAAATAAATAATATTACATATCCGACCTGATCCGACCGATATGTATAAGCTCGACAGTCAAATGAATACTGTATTAGGTATTAATCAATTTTATCGTTAGTGAAAATCCTAATTTAAAGTAATTATTGCCTTGACATATTTTGTTATTAAATGAACATTCATAATTAACAATTATGAATTAATCAAATATATATTTAATAAAACATATTTGTAATGTCAAAAAAGACGAATAACTAATTGTATTATTTCCTCTTATTTCGCTAAATATAAATAAATAAATATATAGAGAAAAACCTAAAAATATAGAAACTAAAAAAATAATATATATTCAACAGTAAAAATATTCTCTACTGAAAGAGTTAATCTGCTGCTGTTCACAGCAGTGCATAATAAAATAATAATACTTTTGTTTAATTGAAGTATTTTATGATATAAATATCATGGAGATTCTCTATAGATATTTTATAATATTAAGCCTTTAAGCCACCCATCGCTTAATCCTGAACTGCTAGGAAATGGTCTTATCAAACAGGCAATGTACAGCTTACAAAATAAAATTTAAAGTCCTTATTCGAAATATTAATATAAATATAAATATAAATATATATGCCCTCCAGCCAGGTGGACCGATGACCTTATGAAGGTGGCGGGCACCGACTGGATGCGGAAGGCGGAGGACCGGGAGCTTTGGCGCACTTTGGGAGAGGCCTATGTTCAGCAGTGGACTACGATTGGCTGTTGATGATGATGATGATGATTCGAAATATATCATTTAAAAAAATATATTATCATTGTGTGACAAAATAGCTTTTTTATCAATCAATATATATAATATATATAGTATAGCTGTTTGGCGATGGAATATGTGATTAGTGGGGCCATATTAAACGCACCAAGTAGCCTTTTAAGCCATAATTCCGACTGATTCGAAATATTACTGGCAATTTTCAACATCAGTTCTTGACATAAAAACGCATTAACATTCATTGGTTCAGTATTCGAACCCGGGACTACCGATCTTGCTGTATTTCTAGTTACTAAATCAACAAGCAGTATGTCAACAAATTGTTTTGGAAGCCATACTTTTAGTTCATATAAAATATAAATAATCTTGATACTTTTAATAAACATTTTCAACATTCACTCGAATCAACAATAAATACACCAACATCATTTCACCGTATTGAATAGTGTGTAAGATCACGATAAGAAGTGTGACTACAAAATATGCCCTTCACAAGTACATTGTAAGGGTCAGGGCAATGACTCTGCCGTCTATGACCTGACCTATAAACCCGTGTCCTAAGGGACGTTTGGTTTGATGGATGGCTTCACAAGGACAGAGAGAAGGGAACAAAGCTATGAACATTTAACTACAAACGAAATATCAATATACATTATGGATAAAACAGAGAGAGAAGAATATTTTTATTTATAAAATATAAAAATAGTTTCGTTTATACTATACATTAGACTCTTAATATAATAGTATTGAGAGAAGACTATATAAACTTTGAAATCTAAGGACTTAAATGCGAAAACATTAAATATATAAGCTCTTCAATTGTTTTTATTCTTAAATCTATAAAAGCGTTTCAAGAGTTTTAAAGTGCAAAAGTGTTCACAGTCCATTTCGTGCTCTGCAATTAAGGAAAATATCGTGAAGTAACCTGCATCTACCGAAAGTAGCTCTGAGTTTTGTTTTATCTTTGTTAAAAGATAGATAGTCATTACAAAGATTAACTAGAAGACATAGGATCGTAAATGTAAGAACCACCAAATAAAGTAGTAATCATTAAAAATACTGTTTAACTTTAAAACGACAGCGTGGTCAAATGCCTGAATTCCGAAAGTTTGCTTAAGTCACGATCGTGGATTTATAGCAATCATAATTGTATTTGGAATCAAATATGATTATCCTACATTTCTATTAATCAGGTCAATTTTATAGTGCTATTACGTGTATGGATAGAAAATACAAAATACCCAATTGATTTACTGATACATATACTGGGTAGGTATTGCACTATCTGATGACGTAAGTCCACAATCATCATCAGTCATAACACCCGTGAAACTTCTACACATACAACGACACCCCATTCGTCAAAATTGAGGCGTTAAGGTGGATGGTTAATTTATGGTGCTAATCTATACTAATATTATAAAGAGGAAAGATTTGATTTTTTGTTTGTTTGTTTATTACGATATAACTCAAAAATTACTTGACCGATTTTTGAAAATTCTATCTCCATTGGAAAGGTGGATCTTTACCGAGTAACATAGGCTATAATATATTTGCAAAAAAATTAGAGGTCCCTACTTAAAATGAAATAATGTAACACAAGTTATCAAAATGTTACCTATAATAGTTATTTTGCGTGCGCTGCGAAAACAATTGACGTTATATAAAATAGTGTTCTATATATTAATAGTACTCCTGATTGCGTACAAAAATACGGAATGATGTATGCCTAACTTTTATAGTTAAGCCAAAATAATAGTTTTTGTTTAAATTATTAAGTTCAAATGCGAATCGAATAGTGGTGATATTGGTATCATGTTATTCCTTATCCATTTAAATGGTTTGATAATTAAGGTTGATTGTGAATGTGTTAATTCTTCTTTAAGTTTCGTATCGGACTTTTCGTTAAGAAGTTATAACGAGTATAAAAATTCTCTTAGTAAGAAAAATGTCACAGTTTGAATAGACTGTAACTGTCCTACGTTTAGTCTATTAAGAAATACTTTACGTATTTACGTTAAATAATAGATTTTAAATTTTCGCGGATGAGGTCACGATGCGCGAAGTTCTTGTATAATATATAACACCACCGCTGGGCTCTCTTCCTAATGAGAAGGTTTGGAACTTTATTTATCTAAAACTAAAACTGGATGGTGAATACGCATGTCGCAGTATTTCTTCTGCCACATGCAGGTTTCTTTACGATGTGCTTAATTTGGTAGAGCATTGTACAAGCTCATCTAGGTAGGTACCACAAACTCATCAGATATTCTACCGCAAAACAGCAGTACTTGGTACTGTTGTGTTCCGGTTTAAAGGGTGAGTGAGCCAATGTAATTACAGGCACAAAGGACATAACATCTTAGTTCCCAAGGTTGGTGGCGCATTGGCAATGTAAGCGATAGTTAACATCTCTTACAATGCCAATGTCTATGGGCGTTGGTGACCACTTATATGTGCCCATATGTTCGTCCGCCTACCTATGCTATAAAAAAAAAGATGGTGATGCTCAGTGATGCTTATCCGGGCTTAAACCTTTATTCTTCGGCTAATCTCGTCGCCTTTTCACATAAATACATACACATACATGAGTAGTTAATTTTGACTGCATCATAGGTAATATTTATTAATTTACATTGACAAGTGGACCTCATGACGAACAATCACCAATAGACATCGAAACTGTGTGACGTGTAAGCCATTATTTACATCGATAATGCGCCAGTACCCATGGTTCTTTGAGCCGGTAATTACACTGGGTGTCAACCACAAACCGGAACAAACAGATATCGAATATTACTATATGACCGAGTCACTTGTAAGTGCTATACCTAAGGTCCTCCAGACCGATTTCGGCCACGGCGGCCAATCTCAAGAGAGATTGGCCGCCGTGACGACGCCGACGTCGTCTCCGCCGAGCAGGATCGGCCCTTTCCCGTTCCCGCTCCGCTGCCTCCTTCTGGACCATGACGGTCTCACAGAAGGAGGCTACAGCCCTCCACGCCGATTCCCTGCGGAGCATCGCCGACACGATTGCTCGCAGGGACAGGTCTTGTCCGAATATATCTAGCCACTAGACCAACGAGGTAGTCAAACCTTTCCTCTTTATAATATTAGTATAGATTAGCACCATAAATTAAACATCAACCTTAACGCCTCAATTTTGACGAATGGAGTGTCGTTGTATGTGTAGAAGTTTCACGGGAGTTATGACTGATGATGATTGTGGACTCAGATATCTTCTATTGAAATTATAAATTAGACAAAAACCGTTATTTTTGTAATCTTATATACCGTCATATAACATAACATTTTTCTTTATTTACAACTTAAATATATTTTTGTATTCTTTCCATTAAAAAATCTTAAATCTCGTTTGTTACAGAACATTTCGGACGAAGCATAATTGCTCTAAATTGAAGGAAAGTGAGGCTGGATGGTTTAACTGAAATACAATAGATTAAGCTTACCTAAAATTTAGGGTTACTGGAGCGTTCACACGTGGTGTCGGACTTACAAAATCCCTGGCACTTGCACTTTAAAGTCAAATTGTAATATAAATTGCCACATATTCTACATGAAACTATTTGATATTATATAAATGAAAAATTTCAATTCTACAGTGCTACAGATAAACAAATTATTATTTTCATTATAAATAGGTTTTATGTAATAACTTTTTTAATTTTAACTGCTCCTAGTCGTTAACTAAACTTCTCTCATCAAAGTTTGTTTGCGAAATTCTTTTGAGCAAAACGACCGTCTTTTCGCACAGTTCTTTTACTATGTTATACATACAAGTCTTTTTAAGCCTGTTAAATTCGTACACACAATTATTACTGATGAGTGAGTAATAACAGACCCAAAGGACAATAATAATAATAATAATATCCTGGGACATTATTCACACAAAGCCATCTGATCCCAAACTAAGCAGAGCTTGTACTATGGAAACCAGACACCTGATATACTTACATAGACTACTTTTCTTTTGTAAATAAATACTTATATAGATAATTACATCCAGACTCAGGACAAACAGACATGTTCACATAACTTCTTAAGGCTTCCAACGGTATGGGAGAAAAATATTGATTGTCATTTGTTTTTTATCCAATGACAGGACCTTTTTGTATTACGTTCACTGTAAATACTCGTAAGTGTAGTTTGACATAAAGCGGTGTATCCTTTAAGATTGTTAAAACTGCAGAATAATTGTCAAACGCGTTCGCTATTGAAATATGATTCATTGTGACAGTTTAAACCGATGATAGGCTTAAAAATTACACATAAAAGGAAATCGAAAACTAACAAAGCGAATCCACCAAAACAAATTGGACGAATGATTTGCCTACAAAATCGAATGTTAGAATTACAACCGTTAATTGCTTTGAAACGTTGAAGGCTTCCATTTACATTTTAATTTAGTCTCGCTGTTAACGTCTGATTATAAAATTTAGTTTTTGTTTGCGAATAAGCTTAAAATCCAATCTACTACGTTTTTATCCATTTACTATCAGGTGGCCCATATGCCCGTCCACATACCTATTATATAAAAAATACATAATACAGTGGCCAATCAACTAGTAATTCAAACCAGCGCCTCCATTTAGATCCACATAAAATACTTAAATAGATAAATACGTGTAATATATCATTCAGAAAATTTGACAAAACTGATCGACATCAAACTTTTGTAACCAAGATATTATGATTGATTGTCTGAATATTAAAGGATCATGTATTTACTCTTTATCTATTGCAAAAGAAACCAAAAGTTGTATTATATAAAGTAGATTTTTAGATAACAGTATTTTCTGCAAACTGAATTTAATCCTGATTTATTCATTTCCAAACATTAACATACGTGGAACATACAGGCTTATATATTCTTACATGAAAAATTCACCGGCTTGAACTTATATATAATCACAATAACGTACCGCATGTCACCTTTTTTCCATTCAGTGGAAAACCTTCAGAAATATTTTCACTGGTGGTAGGGTGCAAAACTTTGTGCAAACTCGTCTGGGTACCACCCACTCATCAGATATTCTACCGCAAAATAGCAGTACTTGGTATTGTTGTGTTCTGGTTTGAAGAGTGAGTGAGCCAGTGCAATTACAGGCACAAGGGACATAACATCTCAGTTCCCAATGTTGGTGGCGCATTAGCGATGCTTAACATTTGTTACAATGCCTATGTCTATGTTGGTGACCTCAGGTGCTCGGACGAGCATATGGGCCACCTTATGGTAAGTGGTACTAGTGGCCTACCTATACTATAAAATATATATACATACTTACATATCTGGAGCTTACTCGGATGTGGTAGGATCGAGGCTAAATATTTGAATCTTACTCATTAAATTCCGCGAAGGCCTTTTGCGACACAGGTCGGAGAGATTATGAAACCATTTCAGTATAACGGCTCCACGCACATACATTTATATGTATAAAGCTTTAGGTCGTACAACTTTTTGTGACTAATATTATTTGGTGATAGGTCTTTGTGCAAGCCCATCTGGGTAGCACCACCCACTCAACACATGGTCTACCGCCAATCAGCTATACATAGTATTGTTGTGTTCCATTATGAAGTGACTCTC
Source organism: Nymphalis polychloros (assembly GCA_905220585.2). Lineage (NCBI taxonomy): Eukaryota > Metazoa > Arthropoda > Insecta > Lepidoptera > Nymphalidae > Nymphalis > Nymphalis polychloros. The sequence goes on along the minus strand of HG992258.1, from coordinate 8,824,504 downwards.
ACGGCCAGTGTAACAACAGGCACAAGGGGCATCTTTAGTTAACAAGGTTAGTAGCGCAATTGCAATGTAAGGTATAGCTAATATCTGTTACGGTAATGGTCTAGATCACTCCATTTATCATCAGTTGGCTGTTTTGCCTATCCGCCGTATCCTAATAAAAATAATAAATTTAAATGACGATGTTGACTAACCATTATTCGTTATTTTAATATAATTCTGTATTAACGTTTTCATATACAATTACGCCCCTAAACAGCAATCATATGAATTTAATTATAATTTTACAACTTGCCAAGACAATAAAAATTGAATCACGTCGTAATTATTGTTATTTCAGTTGCTAAGCAAAACAAGGGCTATTTGAGGTCACACAATTTATTTTCAGACGGTATAATTATGTATAATGTTACATTTAAATGCAAAGATCATTCTGAGTACGGCTCGTTACTTGCTAATAGGACCACGTTTCTCTCTAATGTCAACCTCAAAATAAGACCTAAGGGTACCTCACACATCTTTAATGACTCAGAATTATAGTCTTCAGACGACTTAACGTTCGAGTCGTGCTTTATGTAATATACGATAAGTTGTAATTGATTACGATTGCTTATTTCTTGTTAATTTATTTGTTGAGGATAAATGATATCGTTAAAATTGCTGATTTTGAGCCTGGATTCAAATTTAAAATCATTCGAACGAATACTGTAAATACGAGTTTGTTTGTAACGCTTTAATTTCTTAACTACTTAACCAAACATTATGAAATTTTGCATACACGTTGTCTGAGGTATTGTATATAGGACATACCTAACACCTTACCCACTCCCACATATAAACAGGCAAAGCCGCAGGCGAAATCTAGTATATATGCATTTAGTTTTATGAAATAAAATGTTTGAGTATGATATGAGCCTCCAAATCGGTTTTACAGGCCCCAAAGGATACACCAATCTGTGCACCGTAATATTGTATTTATTGTACGTTATTTTTTTTACATGAGCAGCCTGTTCAGCATCTCATATTAGGGGTACACGTACTTTGCAAAGTATTAAGAAAGTGTACTGTATAATTTAATATTCCTTGAATATTTGTCTTTGATTAAATATTAAACGTTTTTATTGCAACCACATTTATGCTAATAACAAAATTATTAGTATACATATTATTATACATTTTGAATGAAATAAGAATGTTTAAATTGGCTGCTATACAAAACTAGAACCATTTTTTTTACCCATAATAGGCTAGCGTTTGACCGTTGTCTTGCCTGATGTTAAGCATCGACACGGTCTACGATGTAGCATGCTTGCCTAGAAGATACCTGTTAACTCTTGATTTGAAGACACCAACGTTGTACCTATCGGGAAATACAGACTCAGGCAAAGTATTCCACACTTTACCAGTGCGAATGATAAAAGTGGATTCGATCATTAAAATTAAACAATTAATTAATTATATTAAACAATCCTTAATATTGTTATAAAAATAGATAATGATAGATTTTATTTAATTAACATTGTTATTTTAAGTCATTAATCCTTAGAATAGTTTGGCAAACCCCTTAAAGCATTTGCATAAATCACAAATTATCCATACTTCGTTACAGGCACGTAGCCAGAAAGTAATGGAATTAGGCTAAAATCTCAATGGATGCTCACCCCAGAGGCGGGGCTTTCCACAAACTTGAATAAAAAATTGCAATCGCCAATCTGTTACAATGAACCAAATATATATTTAATTTAAAGAAATTAATCGACTTATATGATAAATATCATTTTTATTATAACTTAGTAAAGATTGTTATAATGGCGCCTGCGTTTAATAACGATCAAACTAAAAAATTGGTATTTGTTCACAAATAAATATGAATACAGACTGTCCTTAGTAGTTTGATCATTATTATTTTTCTATACTATTAATACATAGGTAATTATTGTGCTAAAGAAAGGAAAATGGCACCGCATGGCGTACCGCATACTTTTTTTGTTGTTTTTTTATAAATATTTTACCACTTATTAAAGCAACTAAGCCATTTATTTTCATGTAAGTGTAGTATTTTTAAAACTTTGGAATAATTAATAATATCAATAAAATGTATGAATAAATAAAAGTAATAAAAGCATAAACTAAACGCAGTTTTGTTTTTAGAAGTTGCCGTATGTAAAATAACACAAATATCGAAATGATAATTAATTGTTTATAAATAAAAATAACATAAAATATAATTAAACACATATATTATAGCTAATAATGCATAATTCTTGCGTAAAATAATAATAATTAACGATATAATAATAGGAATGATTTTCGGGATCAATATTATTTTTTGTTTATCTGGCAATTATTTATTGACAGATAAGGAAAATATGTCTGTGGTTTGTGGAGCATTTAGTGAATTATTCCAAGTGTCTAGTGGTCCGCTAGATCGATGAATAAATCTAATTAGACGCCCGTTTAGCGGATTAATAAATTTAATTATTCGTCCGTTTAGCGGATATATGTTTATTATTATTACTATTATAGTTATATCGACAAAAAATATGAAAAATTATTCACTTCCGCTGTTTCTCTCGATTCGCCTATTACACTTAAAATTCTAGGGCAGTCATGTAGGTTAGGTTTTGTTAGGTTACTTTTAAAGCACATCGTCAGAACCGAATCGGTCCATGTTCACTAGTATAAAACACCAAAATGATAGGAAGTTATAGTTCGGAAGTGACATAACCTTATGAAACATTAATTGTTACGTGTTAAAACCTATATTCATTTTAGCGGACGATTAATTCATTTTTTTCATCCGATAATCAGACGACTAGCAAGAGCCGTGAATTATTTGGCCGTTTTTATTTTGAGTTGAGCATCTGTGCCGCCGTATTCTATTTCTTCTAAATGTCTCTCGCCGTCATACCTATATGTAACAATCTACATAGGTTCAATACTATATAACCTTAAAAATAAGTGGTTATAACTTTTACGTCCTAACTTTTAAAAATCTAAGAATTTAATAAGGGCTTTTCTATCATATTATTAACTATCAATTAAAACAAAATATATCCCACCACGCGTAATTTTATTAACGGTACGAAACTCCCATACAAGCCTGCCGTTCTCCTTTCCTTATTTATTTTAAAACAAAAAATGTTTCTATGGTTTCAATATAAATAATAGGTAATGGGTTAGGTGTTATGAATTTCGAATTTTTTCAACTCTTCTATCAAATGTGATTCTAATTTGAATTTAAATTCTCAAATATTTTTTTTTCAAAAGTATCAAGATGTTTATTTATTCTATAGTGAAATCTTAGTAATATAAAAAAAAAATACAAAAAAAGTCGTATTGTCAAGTAGGAGTTGCTTTTTTAGTTCCTTGATACTACGTAGTGTAGCGTATTCTTAATAGATGGCGCTAGGAGCTATTAACCAACATCAACATTCAACAGACGCTAGACAGCAATTAATTAGTTCAGTCCGAGAGATTAAGCATAAATTTAGTTTCCCGTAAAGTATTTTTATGGTAGTGAGATAGGATTGTAACATTTTATATATACTATGCATTCAGAGTGAACTTTGTATAGTTATAACTAGAGTAAGTACTTATTTATAGCTTTCACATTCCAATGTAGCTTTTTATGCATTAGGTATTTTTGTTTAGTTTATTATGATCTCGCGTTCATCACTGACAACATAGACTGACAACATAAGACGTTGACCAAACTTTCCGCGATGCGACGTTATAGGCATGCCCATTTTCGCCATTAAACTCTAATATAAAAAAACTACGGATCTAACTCTGAGAGTGGTGTCATTCGAAAGGTCAAGGGAACACACTTCTATAAAATACAACTTATTATACGCAAAATCAACATGCGCTATTCAAATGCCAACCCCCATCCTGTAATAACATTATGAATTTGGATATAATGTAAGAGTACTTATGTATATATTGGTATATTACATATTATTTTTAAGTAACTAAGTATTAACAAATGTTAATTATAAGTAGGTTGTATACTACGCCCAATTAATGTTCCAGCTTAAAAAAAAGGTTTCTTTTTATAGAGGTTGTCTGAATGTGATAAGGCTGCCTTTGCATACATTACTACCTTTTAAATTATATGCAATAAAGAATTGATAAATAAATACGCGATCGTTGAAAGACAGAAATTGATATGCGACATTGATAAAAATAAAATTATCATATTTAATTATCGTTATGCGTATACACGCAACACAATGTGATGTCATTGTGTTGCGGGTATCCTTTAAACCTTTTATTTTATAAGTGGGAGTTCTTACCAATATTGCGTAAACGCTTTTCTTGTTTTTCCGTAATGTTACTTTACAAAATATTCAAGTGTGTATTGTTAAACTATGCTTATCACGAACCTGGCAAGTTTTTACAATTGTGTACTGAAATACCAAGAATTTCTAGTCCTATTTAAATATTTTTTAATTAATTTTTTATTGAAAATTGGTAGCTAGACTGGCCAATGGGCCACCAAATCGGGCTCATTATCATCCATATACATTTACTTTAAGTACTTTTAACCATCCCTTACATCTCGGGAACTAAGATATGCGATGATTGTGTCGGCTCTAAGTTATTCGTTTGTGACGGCCAGATTAATAAAGAGATTATAATGAATCATACATTTTTGTAACTACAGATATAGTATAGTCATTCCCATTATTGCATTCATCTGACAAATTATTTATGCTAATGATATTTCGTTCATTCTTCCTCATCTCCACTTAAGTTATCACTTTCCCCCATATATTTTAATAGCTAATCGTCCCGGTTTCGCACGGGCAACGTACATTATGGTGACGTCTTTGTTCAATCACGCCTGGTTAGGTACCACCTAGTTATCACAGGTTCAACCACTAAGCTGCATTAATCCTGTATTGTTGTGTTTCGGTTTGAAGGATGACTCAATCAGTGTAACTAAAGGCACATAACGCATAAGTGGCGCATTGGAGATGTAAGGTATGGTTAAAAAATTTGACGATGTCTATTGACGGTAGTAGTACCACATAGCATCAGGTGGCCCACTTGCTAGTTTGCCTGCCTAATACAATAACACATTATTACTTTGCAAAATTTAACAATTTAAAAATAATAATAATATATTAATTTTTCAAAACTAACTACCCAAGCTTAGCAGTCGTTAAAATGAGTTAAACGAATAAAGAGTTTGAATGAATACCACGTAATTATATTCAGTTATCTCTACTCTGTAGGACAGGACGCACTCATAGCGCGTTGACGTTCGGCCTACGTATTATTGAGTTGAACAATGTGTGCTGAGCCGTTGCAATTGATTCCGACCAAAGAATGGAAAGACTTGAAATCGGCAGCTCTCTCTGACTGGCCTAGGAGTATTGCTATGTTTACACTCCTAGAAACTGAGGAACATATTCTGGGACTTGGAATTGATTACGGTTTCAAGGTTTACTGTCCATATGGCGATGTGAATAATGGAATCGTTGCTCTTAATGTGAAGGTACGTTGTGTTTTATGTTACATCGCATAATGTATTGTTGTTTGATATAAACATAATGTGTACTATAAATTCTTTTTTATTTAAATAGATTTTGCTATACCATAAACGTCTTCACAATTTATCTTCTGAATAGTTTAATTACTATACTATAACATGATAATTGTATTTAGTAATATAAAAAAAATGATTCATTAAGGTAAATAATATAAATATAAAGAAAAGCGTATGTCTTATTGTTGTTTGATGGGGAATACCCGGCGATTTGGAACAGGAAAAATTTTCAATTGCCTCATTTGTCATTAATATAATTAATTTTATCACAATTGATAAAGTATCTCGCGTATCTTTATTGGTATTCAAAGTTAATTTTACAAATTTGATCATATTAAAATATGAGTTTATAATGTTATATTGATAAGATATTTTATATCATACTTCATACTAATATTATAGAGATAAGATTTTTTCAGTTTCACCTAAAAGTTAATAATTGGATTTTATTTTTATTTTTTATTGTATAAGTTGGCGGACGAGCATATGGGCCACCTGATGGTAAGTGGTCACCAACACCCCTAGACAATGGCATTGTAAGAAATGTTAACCATCGCTTACATTACCAATGCGCCGCCAACCCTGGGAACTAAGATGTTATGTCCCTTGTGCCTGTAATTGCACTGGCTCACTTACCCTTCAAACCGGAACACAACAATACCAAGCACTGCTGTTTTGCGGTAGAATATCTGATGAGTGGGTGGAACCTACCCAGACGAGCTTGCACATAGCTCTACCACCAAGAATGAATCGTTCAATTCATTTTAGTTTATAGTTTTATGTCGGCCATAAGAACAGACTATATGTCGGATATAGTCTGTTTCAATCACAATATGAGTAACCATAAAAAAAACCGTAATTTTAAATATTTGGCCACGCCAGAAAAAAAAATTGAAGTGATTTGCTGATATCTTCGGTATATTAGGCACTACAAACGGTTCTTGATTAATATAGGGTTTTCCAATAGGGATGCTTGAACTTTGACAGCTGATTGCGGCCATGTTGTTTGAGTGACAGCTGTCAAATGCAGTGTGTTATATTCATTCCGTCCTCCCAAACCACCATGGCAGGTTACAGTGTCGAGCAGCACGTGCAAATCATAAAATTCTTTTATGAAAATGGGTCTTCAGTTCGAGCAACGTTCCGCGCACTTCGCCCGTTTTACGGTCGCGATGATCGTCCTGCCGAGTCGACTATCCGTCGATTGGTGGACAAATTCGAGTCAACCGGGTCAGTTAACAATCAGCCGGTTCCCGTGCGTCAACGTAACGCGAGATCTGCCGAGAATATCGCCGCTGTGCGCGACAGTGTTCTCGAAAACCCGCGGCAGTCAATTCCGCGTCGCGCACAGGAACTCGGCCTTTCGCAGACGACAACTTGGCGAATTTTGCGTTGTGACTTGAGCCTGCACCCGTACAAGATCCAGCTGACCCAAGAGCTCAAGGTTAATGACCATAGACAGCGCCGTGTGTTCGCTGACTGGGCATTAGAGCAGTTGGAAGTTGACGCCGATTTTGGCAAAAAAATCATTTCAGCGACGAGGCGCATTTTTGGATGAATGGCTATGTCAACAAGCAAAATTGCCGTATTTGGGACGAGACCAATCCACACGAGGTTCACCAAGTGGCAATGCACCCGCAGAAAGTGACTGTTTGGTGCGGATTTTGGGCCGGAGGCGTGATTGGTCCGTATTTTTTCGAAAACGATAATGGTGTGGCCGTCACCGTCAATGGTGAGCGATACCGGTCGATGATAACCAACTTCTTTTGGCCTGAAATCGAGAATATGGATCTGGACAACATGTGGTTTCAACAGGACGGCGCTACGTGCCACACAGCACACGCTACGATGGAAGTTCTGCGCGATCAAGCGCCCTTAATGGAAAACCCTATATATCATTTTACACCAATATTTCACTTAACTATTTAATTCCACTTTAATTTGATTTCCAAAGTTACAAAAACAGTTTTGCCGACATTCAAGACGCCATTTTCGATGAACTTACAATTATTGTTAAGATCTCGTCCAAGGACGTTCGCCAAACGAGCGGAAAACGAATGAATTAATATAATTAAAAATTTATATTATTTAGTGTTGTCACAAATCTTAGGATTTGTATATAATATTTACGTTTTTCAGTCACTCAGCCTGCTCGAGCTTAAGCATTTAAAAAACTTAAAATATACACAACCATGGATGTGACACACTTTAGACAAGGCAACCTAATACTGTTGAATAGAGAATAACATAACCTTTCATTTCATAAAAACAACAATTAAATAACTGACGAGGGTATATTAATAACGCCTGTTTACCAGTTTGTACCTTGCAACTTCATAGTTGTACTAAAGAGAAAGTACTGACAACCTATTTTTTCCAATTCCTTGTGATTCTCTCGACTAATGTTCGATTTTCATAAAAAAAAGATTAAAAAAGTGAATTTAAGTATGTATTAATTAACAGCGTTGGGCCGTGATTTAGGTGGCCAATCTATTTGCGATTAATCAATGTACATATTGTCTAGCATATAAACTTTGTCATCATCAAATAGCAGATGACGGTAACTGCGCGATTTTTAAGGCATTTCTTGCCTCGCACAACCACTCTGTGGGATCAGCTTTCGCCGGCGACTTTTCCGAACCGATATGACATAGCAACCTTCAAGATATGAGCCTACTCATTCCTTAAAGGCCGGCAACGCACCTGTAAGGCCTCGGGTGTTGCAGATGTCCATGGACGGTGGTAGTCACTTTACATCAGGTGAGCCTCTTGATCGTTTGCTCCCCTCTTACATAAAAAAAATCTAATAACGTGAATCTTACATTTAACAAATAGTCTAATATTTGTTAAGTTTACGTTTCACGTATTATTAATCCAATAATAAATATCATAATAATTTAAACGCTTTATTTAGATAAATATTGCCTTTTACAAACTGGGACTACTAGCTTTAGAAATTTTACGATATACTTAATTAAATGTGTAAAAATCTCGCGGTGTGTTTATATATCTCACAAGTTATATAATAATAGCGTTGGATGGTTTTACCCGTACGAAGTCGGAACAGCTAGTAAAATGGAATAATATAAAATTCATTAAAATTTTGTTTTAATTTCATCCTCACTTGTTGTTTTTTGTACTGGTGATTTATTGTATACATGACATTTTTCCTATATATTTATATTGCATAAGACTACAATCGAAAAATGTACTTTTTAAAGGTCATCCGACGTTTTTTAATTCTTTCGTATTGTACGTTCAATACTCTCCTTTTGATATAAAAATGATAAGAACTTTTGAATTGGCATCTTGCAAAATAAATTAAATTTAAAGCTACTACCGGTTCACCATGTAGAACCCGGAAGGATGACAAGAAACAAGACAGTTGTTATTCTTTTTCATATACAGTTTAATTTATAGTACATCATGTAACATTCAGACTACTTGGTGAGGGTGAACGTTGTGATGATGTGCTTCCAATAGAGGGCGCAAGGGTGTATTAGAATTAATGCATTTGGGTAATTTGTTAATGCAGTCTGGACATTTCCAAGTGCTTTTCTGCTCCGCGCTCATAGCTCGTAGACGCCTAATATAACATTAGCACAAAGTAAATCATAATATTCGTGATATTTCGAGCATTCTAAGCAAACTTTAATCTTAATAATGTTCAAGCACACCGCGCAATTTCTAGTAAATATCGTTTAAAATTGGTAAATGGATGGAAGATCACTCATGTATACTAAAAATGGAAAAGGATTAATTTATTTTTACACACCTGTCAATAAGATTTCATATGTTTTTTCTGCTTCCTAAGGTAGATAATGCTTTTAGCATTTGTGTTTGTTACATACTAGCGTTTTGCCCACGGTTTCATCCGCGTAGTTCCCGTTCTCTTGGGAGTACGGAGACAAAATGTAGCTCATTTGACCCGCTGATAATATCGGCTCCATCGGCGCAATCGATTCCATCGGTGAAAGAATTTTGAAACCGGCTTAGTGGTTTAGACTTGAATGAGTAACAAGCAAACATCCTCACTTTCGCATTTATAATATTAGTTAGGATATGTTTTGCAAGCCGAAAAAAACTAAATAAATTAATGAACAATTTGTTGCGATTTATTGTTTTAATATGTAATTTGCAGTTTGACTATATTAGTGTAAAACATGATCGACGTTGCATATGGTTCAAAACAATATTAATACATTTTTATTTTATTTTGAAGTGATAATGTCTTAGAAATCGATGAACGCTGGCACGAAAAAGCATGACTCATTGTCACGTTCCGCCTGAGCCGAGCGTGCAAGTGAGAGCGCGGAACAAGCGATAGAGAGACACGATCGGCCTAAGCGTTTGGCTTGTGACGCATCTATCTCTCTTCCGCTCCATCGGCCGATGCGTCCGAGTATTCATCAATTTTTTCTTATGACGTTATCACGTAAAATTATCGTCCGTAAACCGACTTTACAAACAACCATTTATTTTTATTGTATAAGTAGACGGACAAGGATATGGGCCACCTGATGGTAAGTGGTAACCATAACCCATAGACATTGGCATTGTAAGAAATGTTAACCAACGCTTACATCGCCAATGCGCCACCAGCCTAGGTAACTAAGATGTTACGTCCCTTGTGCCTGTAATAACACTGGCTCACTCTCTCTTCAAACCGGAACACAACAATACAAAGTACTGGTGTTTTGCGGTAGGATATCTGATGAGTGGGTGGTACCTACGCAGACGAGCTTGCAAAAAACTCTACCACCGAGTACCATAAATTTAAACAAAATTCATCAATATTTCATTAATTTGAAACTAATTTTAGTATATTGAATCACACCAGTGATTTTTTTTTTCAGAACAAATTTTATGAAGTTATTGTCCAATGTCCCAAAGATGATACCACAAACCTTGAGCAAGCCTTACTTACGACTTCGCTTATTGACTGGACTCAACCACTGGAAATTCCTTTTTCTCCTATACATGTTGCAGAATGTGTAAAAGGGATAATATATAAAAAGAATTGCAAGATAGATCATATTTCCATGACTCAAACATTCTTATTGAATAAAGATTCGCCTTTATTTGATTTAAGGTAATGACCTATCAATAGCGATTTGTGTTCTTTATTAACACCAATGGTAAGCTAATAAAACAACCCATAGAGCCATCCCTTTTCTATATTGTCCACTTGTAAACGTACACTTAACCCCCTACGAAACAAATTCATGCCGTTTTAGCAAGGAATATACCTGCTTCTCTGGTGACGCACTATATTAACAATGACGTATTGCCTAAGCGATGATTCTGCCTCCTCTTGATCTATTGAGGGATGGTAAAACTGGTCTCATGAGGCAGTTCGAGATAACAAATGTAAAAGACGAAGATTAAGAAGATGACCACAAAAAATTATCAGCTCATTCACCCATCATCATTCTCGCGGAACCCACCCTATCGGCCTTTAGAGCCTGGGTGAGATGACCAGTGTATTTTATTTATTGAACCTAATAAATATTAATATTATAAATATCAATAAAATATTTTTAGGATTGTGTCTGTAACTCTCTCCAAACTCGAATGCAGCTATACATATTATCGTTGTTTGCCTATAAAAGAAGTAATCAGAGCATACACAGACAGTACAAAAACCGATACCTATATAAAATACTATTAATATTAAAATCATAAATTAATTAAATAATAACGCGAGGGAAGACGCGGAATCTAGTAAATATATAAAGTAATGAAAAATCATTAATAAGTTTTTTGCTCTACAGCTTGACTCCAGAACTCTCATTCGAGCGCCTCACCCTAGACTACGTAAACTTAGTTAATTCAACGTGGCCTCACAAAACCCCTGGTTCCGAATGGTACTTCGAGTTGCTTATCAAGGCTAACTTGGGTTATGGACTGTTTAAGAATGGTGAACTCATAGCATGGTCGTTTATAAAGGAAATGGGTGCACTTGGGCACTTGTATACCTTGGAAAATCATAGAAGAAAAGGTTACGGTAAATTAGTTCTTAAACTCATATCTAATGTATTGTTGAACGAAAATAAATGCGTGTTTGCATACTGTATCGCGGGAAATGATAAGGCAGCTAATTTGTACAGGAAACTCGGTTTCGCCAGTGTTCTGAACGTTCATTGGTGTAATTTTGTACCAAATTAGATATCTAAGACATGATTGTATATTTGAAATAAATGACAGATAAAAAAAACTATTTTAAAAAGAGATCTTTCATTTTTATGTACCTATTAAAATAAAATAAATTGAGTGAATTCGAGCTGAGATGACAAGAACCACTGAATTTTGATACACCTACATCATTTATTTGTGTTTATAATTCATATCGTGCTCGGCGGTAAAGGAAGACATTGCGATGAAACTTGCTTATATAAATGATGGATGAAATTCTTCAATCTTATCTCGTACTTATTTTTATATAACATTAGTATACTTATTTATATGGGTCGAATACTTGGACTACTTGTAGATAATCCTATCGGTGTTTTTTTAATAGGTGATAATGCACACTGATCGACTCCTGGCTAGCTACAGCCGTATAAAGCTGCATAGACGACTTTATAGTGCATAAGAATGTGCGCAAACACAGAAGTGACTAATATTATCTCACTCTCAAAGTCCAATGACGACAAACGACCAATCACAGACAGAAAATATTTTATATATACATCAGGCGCAACACCAACGGCTTAGCCTGTTTTTCGAGGTACGGAAGTTGATTTTCGAGAGAAGTTTGAAATTCTTCAATCTTATCTCGTACTTATTTTTATATAATATTAGTATACTTATTTATATGGGTCGAATACTTGGACTACTTGTAGATAATCCTATCGGTGTTTTTTTAATAGGTGATAATGCACACTGATCGACTCCTGGCTAGCTACAGCCGTATAAAGCTGCATAGACGACTTTATAGTGCATAAGAATGTGCGCAAACACAGAAGTGACTAATATTATCTCACTCTCAAAGTCCAATGACGACAAACGACCAATCACAGACAGAAAATATTTTATATATACATCAGGCGCAACACCAACGGCTTAGCCTGTTTTTCGAGGTACGGAAGTTGATTTTGCGTACGTGGCTTTGCGCAAGTCCACCTGGGCAAGTAAGCCACTCACTCGACACAAAATCTTCAACCAAACAGCAATAATTAGTATAGTTTGTTTCCGATTTGAAAGGGCAGTAAGCCAGTATAACTAACAGGCACAAGGCAAATATTAGTTCCCAAGGTAGTTGAGCATTGCGATGTTTTCTTACAATGCCAAAGTCTATGGACGGTTGTGACTAATCACTATCTGGTGGCTCACTTGTCAGTCTGCCTAGCTAAGAACAAAAAAAATCTAAAGAGGTTACTAAGAATGTCTTGGCAGGAACGCTAATTAACTTTGCCATAGGAATCCGTAGTTTTAAAAGGTAGCCACTAGACAAAAGTGGCTAACTAAAAAAAGAGTTTTATTAAGTTATCTAGTTGTGATTCACAAAATACTTAAAACTACAATCAGAATCATATATATCACAGAATTCGACATTTCATTAATGAAATATTACATAATGATGAGAGAATATGCAAAATAAACATAAAACAAATTATTCTAAATCAAATATTTAGGTTAAAGTCTTCACGTTTTATTAATGATAATGACTAGAAATTTATGACAAAACGTTTGAAGCGAAACCGATAATCCCTATATATTTATAGTGTATTATGTAATATTTATTTCCATGACATAAAGGTGTGATAATATGAGAAAAATGTTATAATACTTATAGATTCCAATACCTTTGAGAAGCTGCAACAAATGTAGCATGATGTGTTCGTGACATAACACAAATATAAATATCAACATTCGACATTTTATAACATACTAACTGCCCGTCCCGAATTAGTACGGTTGAAATAAGAACATTATGCTTGCATTTAAATTTTTTAATAATAATAATATCTTTGGACCTTATTCACACAAGGCCATCTGATTCCAAACTAAGCAGAGCTTGTACTATGAGAACCAGACAACGGATATCCTACATATACTAATTTTCTTTTGTAAGTCATAGTTATATAGATAATTACACTCAGACTCAGGACAAACAGACATGTTCATGCACACAAATATCTGTCCTGGGTGGGAATCGAACCTACGACCTGCGGCGCGAAAGGCAAAATAAAAAATTATCCTATCCACTTAAACACACAATGGGTATTACAATTTTAAATTTCAATCTTGCTCTTATGCTTCTCTTGTGACATGACATACATTATCTTTATCTAAAATTAATTACCGTTTCATATGTTTATTTATTTAGGTAGAGAGCATCTATTTAAACAAACTCACTCTTTAGATCCATTTTTGTTAATAAATACTGTACATATATTAATCGCTGAGTTACAACTATGAACTGAACTAAACTAATATGAAGCTAATCAAGTCAAACAAACAAGTTTACTCAACGATCATTACGCAAAGTCGATCTTAGTAAGTGTAATACGCTTGTCATATAATTGCAGATAAAGTGCAACATGGTATTGCTAAATAATGTTTTTCATTGAATTGTTCTCATGACGATCAAAACGGAGAGATTTTTTTTCACGGCGCGATCACATTTTTGTTATCTGTCAATGAGAATATGAACATTAATTAAGTATTATTGGACCAAATTAAAGAGGAGTGAAATCGTATAATCATTACGTAGAACAACTATAAAATGATAAAGCAATATTTTTTACTTTGGATCTTTCTGTTTTGATAATGTTGCTTGCATATGTATCTTAAGCTTTCACAATACAGAAAATAAAGTAATCGATAAGCAGACATATGATTTCTTTCATATAGTACAAGCTATCATTAGATTACATAGATCAGTTTAAAAGAAAATACAATCATTGTATAAACACGAGAAGTAAAGATTAACTTGTAACACCTAATTTCCGACTCTGCAAAGTCAATAAATCCTTCTTAGGGTACGGTATCCGTTCCTATAATAAGATTGTACAGCTATTTTTAACCTTGCATATTTTATTACAGAATTATTGACATTAAATTGATAAATGAGGTATATAAATATCAACACAAGAATCAATTTTTCTCTATTTATTTATTTTGATTTTATATATTAATTATTTAAGTTTTATAGTAGTGTATGAATGATGGTCGAGGGATTGATTCGGAGATTAACATCCACTAATAATATTTATTATTAGTCTAATAATAGATATTACAGGTCTTATTTGGTCTATTTCATTTCGTGTGGTTGAATTCTGTGTTTTCAGGCGTCATTTTATTTTAAAATTATTTATAAATTAATATTGTTGCAGAATTAATAAGTTGAAGTAAAAAATTAAAAAGTAAAGACAGCTTCTCATCTTATTTCAATGTCAACTTTAAAAAAAAAAAATCGCTTATTAATCACTTCTTGATTGATAAAAATATAAAAATAAATAAGGAAATATTCCATTTCTAAACAAATTCGCCGCAAATTTCAATGACAACATTTAGTGAAAAAAAATCAATCGTTGATTATTTCATTCAATCATTGATGCAACTTAATTGATGAATATATATGTAAATACTATTAGAACCATGTCACCAAACTATAACTAATAGTGATAGATACGTGGGAGGGAAGTCGACCTTATACTAGCTAACGTTTGTGGAATTCCTCATTTACGCACATGCCGTGAACTCGAAATGTATCAAGTCACTCATCAATCATTTGCATAAAGAAAAATAGAGAAAGTAAAAAGTTTTCTTTGTGGTCAATAAGTGGCTGTGACGGCTGGTGACAAAATGTGGTGTTTATTGATTTTCGGTGAGTAGGAATATATTTGTGGTAGTAAATATTTTGTGTAATCAATTTATATACTTACCTTTATACCTTTAAATAAATACCTTTATTTACATTGAAATAAAAATATTATTATTAATTACAAACTATAAATCAACTTAAGATATTATTTTGTTTGTGTTATTTTGTTTTGATAGTCACTTCATTACAAGACTTTCAGACAGAAGTGCAATGCTATGTTTATATTAATATTTCAAAGTGTTTTAGCAAAAACAAATTACATTCGTTTTCGTTTGCGCTTCAATATTTTACATTTTGGTTGTATACAAATAAATTTTTCGTTATAACCTTTAAAAAATTTTGAAAATTTAAAATTAATTTGATAATTCATTCATACCTATTAGGGTGGCATAAGCCAGAACTTGGGTAGAACTGGAAAAACTTACACGTACACTTTACGTTGACGCTAGTATGTAATAATATTATTAAATTGTGTAATATTTACAAGAAATAACAGTGCAGGGAACATAAGTGCACAAGTGTGTGCGCAAACACAGGTGCACTCTCTTTTCCTTAGCTCTCATAATCCGATGGGACAGCAATCCGACACGACCGGAAAGAGTTCAGGCGCAGGACCAACGGCTTAACGTGCTTTCTGAGGGACGGGAGTGTACACACTTCCAGACTCCGGGCTGCTACTGAGAATTTTTCTGACAGAAAAACCCAATAACTATTTATTGGCCCGACCTGGGAATTGAACCCAGGACCACCGGGTCTGCGGCCTTATATCTAGCCACTAGACCAACGAGGCAGTTCAATTCTGTTTTGTAAAATACTACTACGTCAGACTCGAATTTTGTTACACGCTGTATAATAAGCGTCAATAGGTAAATAAAATAGGTACTTAACAGGTATAAAATAGATACTTTATATATAAAAACACCCAGTTTGTGGGAAAATTAAAAGATCATAAATAACGTATTCCTGGATAAACCATATATTAAGAAGAAAGGTTTGAAAGCTATTCCACGACGTTAAGCAAGCACGGGTAGTAAATACATATTAGAATACGATAACAGAAATGTGTCACATTTTCATTTGACATAGGTTAGGATTAGTGAAGGAAAATATCGTGAATTTTCATCCACTGGAGATCATTGGATGAATTTAGTGTAAAGACACAAGCTTAGTATATTGAAAGGGAATACGATTTTAGCTATAAAATCACGATTATTATTTTTAATATATAATATCGAGTTCCTATATTTAACTAATTGAAATATGCTATGATGAACGAGTAAACGTCCATTAAAATTGTCCACGGTAAGATACTTGCCTGTCACGCCGCAGGTCGTGGGTTCGATTCCCAGAATTCGTGTGCATGAACATGTCTGTTTGTCCTGGTGTAATTATCTATATAAGTATGTATTTACAAAAGAAAAGTAGTATATGTAAGTATATCAGTTGTCTGGTTTCCATAGTACCAGCTCTGCTTAGTTTGGGATCAGATGGCCTTGTGTCAATGTCCCAGGATTATTATTACTATCGTCTCTATCATGTTGTTCATGTGTTAACAATAAATAAATAATATCAGAAGATAAATAAGTAATTCTAACGTCCACGCGAATTATGCCGAGGTCAGCTTGTTATAATTATAAGATCGAGTATACTCTCGCGCCCTTATAACAGGGTGTGGAATGAATATTAAACTGGGCCGGCGTCTATGAGCCGGGACATGAGGCACCGAGAGAACAGTTATTGCCATGTTATTACTATCAGCACGTAATGTGAAATATCTACGTTAATTTATCCTAATATGCAATAAACAATATCATTATGGTAGTCGAGTGTGTCTTTTTTTTTTTTTTTTTATTCTATAGGTAGGCCGACGAGCATATGGGCCACCTGATGGGAAGTGGTCACCAACGCCCATAGACAATGGCCTTGTAAGAAATGTTAACCATCGCTTACATTGCCAATGTGCCACCAACCTTGGGAACTAAGATGTTATGTCCCTTGTGCCTGTAATTACACTGGCTCACTCACCCTTCAAACCGGAACACAACAATACAAAGTACTGCTGTTTTGCGGTAGAATATCTGATGAGTGGGTGGTACCTACCCAGACGAGCTTGCACAAAGCTCTACCACCGAGTAAAAAAAGTGTCTGGGTAGATATCACCCATTTATCACACATTTTACCGCCAAATAGCAATACTTGGCATTGTTATGTTTCGGTTGAAAGGTGAGTGGGCCAGTGTAACTAGAAGCACAAGGGACATAACATCTTAGTTTCCAAGATTGGCGGCGCATTGGCAATTTAAAGGATTATTGGTGTTTCCTACAGCGCTAATGTCTGTGGGCGGGGTTACCCATTTGCTCGTCCGTATAAAAGCTTAAGATGTGATTAAGAGTGTGTATGTTTTCAATAAAGCAGTTAAAAAGTTTAACTATTGTTTATTACCTTGTTTTAAATAAGTTATACAAAATAAATGCCTCTAAGTGTCCCACTGTCGGTCACTTCTTTTTAAGGAGAAGGTTTGAAACTTGTTCTATGCTGCACGACACGGGCTGGAGTGTAAGAAGTCGTGATCTTACACAGAAGGACCCCGCACATTTTCCTCACAATCGAATGACAATATCTCAGGAGCGTATGGATGAAAAACATACAAATTGATGTTACTTTTTGGCTTCTATTTTATTATTATCAATATATTATTATTATAACAATCATGTTCTACATTTGTTATTTTGTATGAAAATATGAATATTTAAAAGATTCGTAAAACATAATGCGTTATCAAAATCCACATTTGTTTAACAACGATATAAATATTTCAATATAATTTTATTTTATTATCGTCTCTTCTCTTTTGTGTTTAGATATTTCGATTTGTATACGGACAGATAACGTTGAAAAACAGTGTAAATTGTCAGGATTGTTTAGCGTTCTTTATCAAATAAGAATATAAATCGTGTAGTTACATAGAATTACGGTTTTATATGTAAGTTATTTAGTTAGTATGTAT
The DNA here is from genome assembly GCA_905220585.2 of Nymphalis polychloros. Classification (NCBI taxonomy): domain Eukaryota; kingdom Metazoa; phylum Arthropoda; class Insecta; order Lepidoptera; family Nymphalidae; genus Nymphalis; species Nymphalis polychloros. The sequence continues at coordinate 8,806,111 of HG992258.1, read as the reverse complement.
ATGTGTGTACGTAAGCATGTGAACATTAATGTATAGTTATGTATAAATTTAATTCTCAAAGGTAAATATGATGATCTATTACATATAACGTATGCAAATATATTTCAGGCTAAATATCTAAATTCACTTGAAACTGTGTCGAAGTCGACGCTGCCGTGTAAGTCATATGAATTAATGCATTATTCTTAAAAATCAGTTTTTAAATGCGATTTAGTTTTAGGATCAAGATAGTTTATGCAAATCTTCGCCCCTATGTTTTTTTCAAACTAATTTATTTTCAAAAGGCTTCAACCCAGTGCTTGTCGTCCATTGAATAAAGCAACAAACACATTTACCAAATAATATAATTTAAAAAAAAAATTGAATTTGAGGGCCAACAGCGCATTACACAATTCAGAAAAAGGACATCGTAAAGTAATAGTCGTGGAAAATAGTATTAAAATATCCTTTAACTACTATAACTCTTGTTACACACTTGTTACACAAGACAATGCTGCTGGCCGTACAGCTTCTCGTTTTTATGGTAAAGATAAAAAAAACGGCAACAAACTTTATAATAAAAGTATTCAAGTAAAATCATAATATACTTGACTGAAGAAGACACTTTTAGGTCGTCATTTTATAATGTTATTATTTAATGAAAAACTGCCACCGGTTCGAAATGAAGATTCTACCAAGAATAACCGACAAAAACACGATGACATCGCTGGTAAGCGACAAGACCACATTTTGTATTTCATTCTTTTTAATCTATAAATATTTAATTATATTTTTATTTTGTGTAAGGTAATAAGGATTATGAAAAAGAAATAAATAGAATGGCACTGAAACAAATTATAAACTAGGAAATTCAAGCCTAAAATCAGATCCTCTACATTTACATATCTAAATTAGCTCAACCATGATGTAACTTCATTGTAAACTTTCGATGTCACGCTTTCGCCGGACATAGCTGATTTGGTATTATAATCGACGCCCATGCATTTATTAATGAACTGACATTTTGTCATCACTGTGTGTGAGATTTGATAAAGATTTTGTTTCCAATTTGATGCAAATATGTGACTATTTCAAGCTTAAATTTTTTCATAAATTCAAAAATGCAGTAGATTGGATTAGGGCAGTAAAATTGTAATTAAATTAAAAGAAAAAAATCTAGTATCGCTCTTGGTTATTTTTTAGTAATAACATGACCTATAAATTTTATTTATTAAATGCTTTACCGAACAAACATACATACGTCATTTTACCTTTTATGTAGGTTACATGTTAAAGTCATAATTTTTTGATGAAGTTATTATAGGAGTAATAATGCGATAAATACATCTAAACACATTACAAAAAAACGTTTTAAACATAACATTCTTGTACAAAAGATTGATTGATGTTGGTTGATATGGAGTTAGAATTTTATTGACTAGCTGTTGTAAAGTTGCCTAGCCTAACTTCCATCACCTATTTTAAAGTAATTTCCTTTGATACTGGATGATGGAATTTTCAAAATGTACTTTGAACCTTTATAAGCGTAAACTTAATTAGCCAATCCACTTCTTTGCTAAACACTCTTTGTGTTTTCAGTGACATAACGCTTCCTCTATAATAGGCATATTGACATTCTTTTCATGTTACTGTCATACATATTTAGCAGACTGGTTATCTATCTGCTATATCGATCTATCTATCTATATGATATTGATTAAATGTGATTTATTATTAATAAATGCAAATTATTATAATTTATATTGACAAACGGTTGTTTTTGTTTTGTTTCATTTCTAGATTATATAGGGTTTTCCATTAAGGGCGCTTGATCGTGCAGAACTTCCATCGTAGCGTGTGCTGTGTGGCACGTAGCGCCGTCCTGTTGAAACCACATGTTATCCAGATCCATATTCTCGATTTCAGGCCAAAAGAAGTTGGTTATCATCGACCGGTATCGCTCACCATTGACGGTGACGGCCACACCATTATCGTTTTCGAAAAAATACGGACCAATCACGCCTCCGGCCCAAAATCCGCACCAAACAGTCACTTTCTGCGGGTGCATTGCCACTTGGTGAACCTCGTGTGGGTTGGTCTCGTCCCAAATACGGCAATTTTGTTTGTTGACATAACCATTCATCCAAAAATGCGCCTCGTCGCTGAAGATGATTTTTTTGCCAAAATCGGCGTCAACTTCCAACTGCTCTAATGCCCAGTCAGCGAACACACGGCGCTGTCTATGGTCATTAACCTTGAGCTCTTGGGTCAGCTGGATCTTGTACGGGTGCAGGCTCAAGTCACAACGCAAAATTCGCCAAGTTGTCGTCTGCGAAAGGCCGAGTTCCTGTGCGCGACGCGGAATTGACTGCCGCGGGTTTTCGAGGACACTGTCGCGCACAGCGGCGATATTCTCGGCAGATCTCGCGTTACGTTGACGCACGGGAACCGGCTGATTGTTAACTGACCCGGTTGACTCGAATTTGTCCACCAATCGACGGATAGTCGACTCTGCAGGACGATCATCGCGACCGTAAAACGGGCGAAGTGCGCGGAACGTTGCTCGAACTGAAGACCCATTTTCATAAAACAATTTTATGATTTGCACGTGCTGCTCGACACTGTAACCTGCCATGGTGGTTTGGGAGGACGGAATGAATATAACACATTGCATTTGACAGCTGTCACTTAAACAACATGGCCGCAATCAGCTGTCAAAGTTCAAGCGTCCCTATTGGAAAACCCCTTATTTTAGATTATTCAAATTCTTTTAAACTACATATTTTAATCATGAATATTTTGACTAATATGAAATTTTAAGTCATCGGTTACAATGTCTATAATTAATATGAAATTTTAATACTTTACGATTTTTAATTTAACCATTCGTAGACGATTTTTATTACGCGACTGCTCAATTTGTATGAATGTTTGTGAGTTTATTTATTCAACCATAACTTTTAAATTCCGTAACAGATTTGGCTGTATGGGGTATCGTTAGTAAGCATCATCTAAATATCATTAATTCATTCTGGGCAGTCATGTTTTTAAATTTTAAATTGCAGTGGTATATTTTACTGTATTTATCTATAAACTCATGACATAACAACTCGTAACTTCTAAAAGCTCGGAGCTGTATAAGGCGATGAAATTATTGTCTTAAACTATTTATTATTTCACTTTGGCACGAAGTTTCTTAATAAAACAAAAGTTGCCTTCACTCTGGGGTCATCTCTTGGGGCATCCGTAATATTACTTATAAAATCTTTGCAGCCACGAACAAACCGACGAATATACTCTATATGTATGTATAAATTTTAAGATAACATTTTACTTACATAAATTAATTTCATATACAAGTTAAACTAACAAATATTTTTTATATACGGAAATAATAAGAGCCACGAAAGCCAAATGGTTAAAAGAGATAAATGTTAAGATTGCAAGTTTCTTCCCGAGCAAGCACCACTAAGTTTTTATGTGCTTAATTTTTTATTATAATTAATTTTAAATAAAATCGACGCGAGGGACCTGCATCTGTCAGATGAAATTCAGTCATATCAACCTCTTCCACCATTAAAACAGCATGGTGGAATAGGTTCCAAGCATTTTTCTTAAGCGAAGTGGAGACCTTTGCCCATCTGTAGAACATTTACAGGAATTTATTTAAAAAAAAAAATAACGTAAAATGGTTTGTACAACCTTTTTTCTTTTGCCTAAAATATATTTCATTACATTGGGATTGTTAAACGCGCTCGTTCAATATATAACCCCCAATCATTTTGTTTGATCAAATTACCCGCATAGAGTAAGCCAATCACTGTACCACCGTATATATAAGCCTTCGGATTATTCAATATTCGTATTGGGAAAACCAAACATTGAAGTTATCCATCAAAGTCAAGAAAGAATTTGCGTCTACTTCAATACACAGTAAAGTTTGTTGAAACATAGAATTGATTTTACTCTCTATATATACCGAGTCTAAAGAATGCCTTTATAACTGGAAGTATCAGTATTTTACTACCAAATTCTATTATAATAATAATAAAATCGTTTATTTCGATCAAACAAGGATCATATATACAAAACAATAAATAATAAAAAGACAAAAATTACAATAAAAATATTTTACAGATTTTTACATATTAATTCGAATTAAATCATAATATCAAATTAAATTAAATATATTTGAATTAAATCAAATCAATTCAAATACTATCAAATCAAAACAAATCAATCACATTAAATTAAATCAAATTATTATAGCTGAATGATTATATTAAAATATTATCGGGACTGCAATGAATCTGTGACAAATAAATTTTTTTCATTTCTATTTAACTAGCCATGTTTACCACATAAAATAGCATTTGAAAAATAATACACAGAATAATTGAGGTTCTTTTTTTTTTAAATTAAAAATAAAACTTTTGTTTCTGACTAAGCTATCGACGTTTATCACTTATGTATTCACAAACCTTTTTTAGTTTAAAAAGTGTTACAGTAAAAACTCTTTGGTTATAATACAATGTATTCCCGTAACTCTCGAGAGAATAGTTTGTTTAACTCGTTTGATTTTCGTGAAAGATTGAATTTAGAAAATCTTTTGCGCGTCGCACATGTTGTGCCAAGTGTTTATCGGAGAATTGTTTCGCGATTTATTTCTTACTCGTGTCTTTGTAACAACCGTGGAGTTAAATTTGATTGTAAAATAGATTTAACCAATTGAATAAGATCACGTAGATTATTTTAATATAAATAATGATGTTGTTCGCCTCCGTTTTGTTTGTATTATATATATAATACAATATATACCTTATTTTTATGACAAGATAAAAAATAGTTCTTTTTTTGGATAGGTAGGCGGCTGGCCACCTGATGGTAAATGGTCACCCATGCCCATAGACATGGTATTGTAAGAAATGTTAACCATCGCTTATATCGCCAATGCGTCACCACCCTTGGGAACTAAGATGTTATGTACCTTGTGCCTGTAATTACACTGGCTCACACACTCTTTAAATTGGAACACAACAATACAAAGTACTGCTGTTTTGCGGTAAAATATCTGATGAGTGGGTGGTACACCCAGACGACACAGCTTGCACACAGCTCTACTACCTACTGGTACACTTTATACATATGTAGAATACATTATTCAGGCGTTTCCGTAAAATTGCTTCCTTTATCGTGGTAATCGTTGTCATTGAAGATGCACCGTTTCTTTCTTAGCTCTGTTAACAAAATAGACAATGAGACAATTTACAATAGCTTTATAATTCATCAAATCAGGTAGCTGACATGTCAATTGTATCCTAACCTCATTGATACGTTTTTTGTTCCGTTGTACTATCATTTGTAAAAACTATGAGAAATATCTGCACAAATAGGTCTCGGCTTGCGACATTATATTGTGGAAGCGGTTTGTAAATACGAAATATATTTAAGAATTGTGGAAAGCAGAAAATGAGAAGAAAAAACGTAGATACCTGCCTTTCGCGCCGCAGGTCGTGGGTTCGATTCCCACCCAGGACAGACATTTGTGTATGTCATGAACATGTCTGTTTGTCCTGAGTCTGGGTGTAATTATATAAGTATGTATTTACAAAAAAAAAGTAGTATATGTAGTATTATATCATTTGTCTGGTTTCCATAGTACAAGCTCTGCTTAGTTTATTTATTTATTTATTTATTTATTGACTTATTTATTTATTTATTTTAGACAACCAACAGTAGATACATTAGAGGTTCAAAAGTTTTTTGACAAATGTTCTACTAATTATAGGTTATCACATCATTCGCAATAGCATCACATTATACATGCTATTAAATAGAGTTAATAATTGAATAAGTAAATTATAAATATTCATTAAATTAAGTAAAACAAGTCAATAAAAATAAATTTACATCATTAAAAATATTGTGAAATGATTATTAAATTCACGAATTTATATTAACTTAAATACAATTTTAGAGAAAAATTAAAAAAAAAATACTAGTCATAATTCTTGTATATAAATAGTAAATAATCAAATTGGATCTTAGCGAGATAGTTCAACGAGGGCAGCTGTTTAGATAATTCAAAATGGTTTAGGATCAGATGGCCGTGTGTGAATAATGTCCCAGGATATTATTATTGTTATTATTATTAAATAATATATTAATATGTTTTGTGGAATGATAATCATGACTTATGATTTTTACTCTTGTGCTGTATATTATTATATACAAAATATATTAACTTACCTATTTATTATAGTTTTGTAAATATTTTAACATATTATTTATTTTTATTATACATTTTCGTATTAGTAATATACTTTTCTGTCAATTACAGCTTTTTTCACAATACCATGGACTAATGCTCAAGGCGAGAGAAGTAAACGGCCATTTGATAACGGACATGGCTGGGACATAAGATTGGCGGTGCCAGGTGAACCGGGAAACGACTACCCAACCTTGAATTCCATTCCACGAACAACTTTCACATGCTCTGGAAAGGATCCAGGTATTTCACACGTATTACTTAAATGATATTTAGTTAGATGTTGACCGAGATCTTACGTATTTATTTTGCCGAACGTTTAACGATACGATTAAGACTCAAAACCCAATATAATATACACAATATAATGAAAAGTAAAGTAAGTTATTTTAAAATAAAGGTAATCGGAAGGGCAAATGGTCTACCTGATGGGAGTGATCACCAGCGTCCGTAAACATTGGCATTACAAATATTACCCATTCCAAATATCAAGAAAGCGTCACCAACCTTAAACTTGAAGCTATTAAGTCCTTTGTGCCTTTACTTACACTGGCTAACTCATAACATATAATATCTCATATCTATTGATAAAACAATGTTGTTTTTAGACTATAATTACATTGCAATAGTGTAATCATAGCAGGGTTTACTCATTTTTAATTTTAGTTAAACAGTTTAATTTTTGTTTGTTTAATTTTACGCAAAAAGTCATTTTCTTTTATATCGCATTATTTTTCAGGATATTACGCAGATGTTGAAACAAATTGCCAGGTTTTTAGAGTGTGCACTCTAGGTTCAACGTATGGTTTTCAGTCCTTCTTGTGTCCAAATGGAACATTATTTAACCAAGAAGTCTTCGTGTGCGATTGGTGGATGAATGTCAACTGTCAAAAAACAAGAGAAATCATCAATAACAACAATGAAAAGTTTAGAAATTTAAAACTAGGTCCACAATTTATGACTGATATTAAAAAAATGATAACACATCCCATCAGAAATCCATATGATAGATCAAATGTTAAAAATAATCTTATTTTTATGCAAGTATATAAACCACCGCTTGGTCAATTATACAACGAGGCACTACTTAGAAATTTAGAAAGAAATACAAATGACAATTTTTCAAAAAAGACAAGACAGGAACAAAAGTCTTACCAAGAACCCTTCACAACTGATATTACTTCTGCAGCTTCAACTCCTACAACACAGTACATTCCAAACTATATATTTCAAAATCAATTACAAAACAGTCCATATTCGCAGCTACAAAGCTTAACATCTAACGCTCATGGTGGACAAACTTCACAAACAAGAGGTCAAGATATGGTTTATTATAATAATAACATACAGCCAATTCGCTCACCAATTTCCAGTCATACTAAGGCACAAGTAAAAACATATAATAACAGTTTTATTAACAAAAATAAACAAGCACAATTTGGCCTAGAACTTTCAAAACAACGCTTGAATCAAAACATCAATAAAGAAAAACAATTGTATACACACGAGGCCACACAAGCACGCTTTTCAAAAGATACTGTTGGTCAAAAAGAAACTGAAACAAAACAAAATTTGGTAAGTAAAGATTCATCTCCTACTCTTATAACTAAAACTCTTGCATTTCGTAAAATAATTAAAGATTCGAAAAATGGTACTCCCAAGTCAAGAATAACCTTTAAAACATGGATTGTTAGACCTTCAAAATCAGCCAAATTAACAGTTGATACCGCTAAAGCAGCAAAATTAACAGATACTCCGTATTTTTATAATAGACCGCGTAATAATATCGAAGACATCACAAATGCTAAATTGAATATTAAAGATAATTATGGACCCTACAACTACTATCCTCCAAAAATCAACAGTAATGAAATTTATTCAACAACGGAAGAAAATCCAGATTTAATAACATCAACTACACCACCTTCAGTATCAACAACACCTTTACCAACAAAAGAATCACTTGCTTACGTGGACCCTACAACTTTTAATCCTTTGCAATTTACATATCTTCCACCAGACGTTAATTCCAAGTTTTTCTCACGGCAGTATTTATTACCAAATATTGCTAATAATCAATTAGTAGCAGCAGGAAGTTCTCCGTCACCATTCTTCAAATTACCTCTAGAGATAGAAAAAACTGGATCCAAATTTTCCATTACTAAACAGTCCCTTATTAATACTAACAACAATAATTTGTCGTTTTCAGATATTTTAACAAAAGAAAAATTAGATATATCCGTAAACGATATAGTCAAACAAACAAATAATGTATTGCAAACGGTTTCTCCAGAACAAATTACTAAACTAGACCAGAAGACCCAAACAGTAGATTATTCCGTAGAAAATTATTTACCTTACGAACCAAGCCAGCAAAGTGATGAACAAATAATTTTGCAACCTCCTTCGCCATTACCTCAAAGTTCGAGGTTAATTGTGACTCCTTCAACATATTTAGAACCTCCTATACAAGAATTTGCTAATGAAGTTGAAGTTACAAACCAAATTTCTAAGTTACCATATATCAAAGAAACACAATTACAACCAAATACAATTGAAAGAATGGTTTCTCTAAAAATAATTTTACCTGAAAATGTTGCAAAATACTTATTTAATAATAGTCATGGCAGTGATTCAAGTAACATCGAAATATTAAATACAGAAAATAGTAATTATTTAGTATTAACAAATAAACTTGCTGAGAATGGTGGCGCTAATCTTATTCCTATTGCCAAATTAACTAATAATAAAATCACAAATATTTCTGATTCACAGGATTTGGTGTTTTCATTTTTGGCAGACTCAATTAATGCGGCGAAAGAATACAGCAATATAGCACAGCAAAACATTTTGTATCCAACACCAACACAGCAGTTCCAAAATATACAAAATGATCAATTACAGGAAATATCACAAGACATCTCTCGATTAACATCTTCACAATTTACTGGAACAAATCCGTCTGGCTACTACAGATCTTCAAATGCTATAAAAACATCTAATACTAATTTACCAAACAGAAACAGAGAAAACAAAAACATTTTAAGCAATTTCACTAATTCACAAATACAACAGGCACCTCAAGATAATATATCACCATCACAAAATCTTATCTATTCAGCTAATTCTGACAAGATATACAGTGGACAATTATACCAACTTCCAGTACCGGTGGTAACTAAGCAAATATATAATTCACCCATCCCTTCCATTTCTAACTATATATTATCGACAAACTTAGTTCCAACCAATTCTCCGGTTGATACAAAACAAAGAAACGATCAAGGAAATTTGAATGAAGTTGAAATTATTCCATCGCAAACCATCCCAACAAGTGCTTATGAGTCTAAAACTCACCAAAACGAACAAGTATCCGACCAAGGTAGTGCTGCTAATATCTTTATAGATAATTTTAGAATTCCTGCAAATGCTATACGAACACATGTACATGATAACATTATTGGTACTATACCTCATCCCTTGGATGAAGACAAATTGATAGAGTATAAAAAAGATCAATCATACTACATTTATACACATTTAAATAATAACTATGATAACATTATTGGCAATAATCATAACACAATTGACGTAAGTCAACAAAGTAGAGAATATGCAGAAAATAGCAAATTAGTTAATCCGTCCTTCCAACTACTTCCGTCCCTGAGCTATAAATTACAAGATGAAAAAGAAAAACAGAATTTTCTAAACGTTTTTCAGATAGATAATTTTGGAAATCCAAAACAAAATGCATTTCCTAATTCAGAAAAAAATACAAATATCGAACGACGCCAAGACATTATTAGTACAGATGTAGATTTCACTATTAGTCACCCTACATCATCAAGTAATGTTGAAAAGTCAAGCTACTTGTCTGCTTTGTACGATGGACCTTCATCATATTCAGCTCCCCAATCATCAGTGGGCAGTTTGACTGGAACACAAAATTACCAGAGTGATTCATCATTCAAGGCTAATTTAGAAAAATTCGATACCATTGATAATAATAATGGTTATCCGAAAATTAGTCCTCTGAAGAAATTTACATTCTAATTTATTTAATTGAACTTTTTTATCTTTTTTTTAACTTCAATCTTTTGTGTAAATAAATGACATAATATATAGTCTGTAATTTATTGTAATATTATTAATAGTAAAGTAACAAATTTAGATATTGTATAATATTTGAGGTTTTAGTTAGGCTTTAACATTTTACCGAAGTTTATATTAAGTTTACATTTAAGTAATGTAAGAACACCTTGTATGTTTTAAGTAAATTCACAGTTGTGATAAAACTTTACTGTGTTTCATTTTTAAAGTGACATGCCATTTTTTTTCTATTTCTATTTAAAAATGAATTTAAACATACCATAACACTAATTGGATTAATTTTCATGCAGCATATATACAGTATGTAACAAAATTCGTGTCCGACCCGTGAAGTGGTTATTAGGTATCGTGTGTCGGTTCTATTTAATATGTAATAATTTTGTAAAATAAAAAATAACGTCCTCCAGACCGATTTCGGCCACGGCAACCAATCTCAAGAGAGATAACTGCGCAGGACATATTATAGTGCACAAGTGTGTGCGCAAACACAGGTGCACTCTCTTTTCCTTAGCTCTCATAATCCGATGGAACGGCAATCCGACACGACCGGAAAGAGTTCAGGCGCAGGACCAACGGCTTAACGTGCTTTCCGAGGCACGGGAGTGTTCACACTTCCACCTTCGAAACTCCGGGATGCTACTGAGAATTTTTTGTCAGAAAATCCCAATAACTTTTTTTACTGGCCCGACCTAGTAATTTAACCCAGGACCACCGGGTCAGCGGCCTTATATCTAGCCACTAGACCAACGAGGCAGTTCAATTCAGTTTTGTAAAATACTACTACGTCAGACACGAATTTTGTTACACGCTGTATAATAAGCGTAACTATTAAGTTTCCTTCAACAACAAAGAGGTTTTAATTTATATACATATATTCATCATATTTATAAATATTTTTTTAAATAAAAAAGGTTTGATATTTCGATAACTAACCGCAAAAATTCGATGTCCAATGGTTACCATGACGACGAAAAGTATGCTGATATTCTGTTGTTTTATTTATAATGCTTAGATACCGTATCACTCAAAACCCACGAATGTAAAACTAACATGACGGGTTTTTTAGGAATTCTACATAATGAATGGGTTTTTAAGTTAAATTATACCTTAAGAAAAATTTAATAGCATATTATTGGTAAGTATATAAAGATTGTATTTCTTTTTTTAATGTTGGTCCATAACATTGGTCTGTGAAGTTCATGTTGAGTATAAGGACATTTTTCTAAAGTAAATGCATACATTATATGATATAATAATTATGATAAATAAATATTTAATTTAAAAAAGACTGAAGACCTAAGATTGGATATATGATAACAAAAATAATATTAACACGTTTCTTCGTATTCGTTTTTTTTTTTCAGTTAATTTATTAAAAACAAATTCATATTTACTTCGCATGTATTATCAGTAAATAAAATTGGTTTCGATAAATCATATTTAGATTAGATATTAAGATCAGTCTTATTCTTGTTTTAGTACTTTCCGTTTGACCTTAAATTTTAAACATGAAATCTAATTTTTTTTTTTAATTTTAAATTCAGTTTATTTTATATATAGCCAGCAAATAAAACTTTAAATCTTTATTATAATCTTGGTTTATTGGTGCGAGAATAATTAGTATGTGAAAAGTATGTGAATGAATTTTGGCAAGTAAATTTCATGCGATAGCTGCATGCAGATCAAACGTATTTTATCGAACAGTAATAAGTAAATATGGGAGAAAGCGCGACCAAAAAAGTTCTCTTTTTAGCCACAGCCTATGTAGATATGATTGCGTGTAGCATCTTTATAAACAGAATATTTGAACAAACTTTTACAGATTCGTGTTTTTACATAGTGATAGTTAATGGACCTTTAGTTTATTTATTTCTTATTTCGAAAATGCATGTGAAAAGTTGCGGACAAATAATAATATTCTTGATACCTTATCTGGAAATCGATCTCGATGGATCGACTGCTACTATAAAAATAATAAACTAAGAAAAAACATATTAATTGTTTCTTTGATGATTACTAATAGAATAAATGTCATGTATTTAATTTAACATGTGTGTTTTATGGAGCTAAAATTTAAACGAATTATATTCAGTAGTTTCTATTATAATTACGCCATCTTCAATCAAAGGTTGGCGGACTATAAAAGCTACATGAATTTGGTTCAACCAATTTCACAATACAAAATGCTTATTATTTTTATTTAGAATATAATTATAAAACATATTTACAGAGTTCTTCAAACTGTGTATAAAATGGCGGAAGAAGATACAAAATCGAACGATTCAGACAAACAATCTATTACAGAAGGACTGGACTTAGAACTTGACTTTAAAAATGATCCTAGAGTTCAATGGTTTAAGGAACGCATTCTTACATACATAGGCATAGATGATGAGGAACTATTCTATAATCTACTTGAGGAAGGGGATGCAAAGCAAAAGCTTGCGACTTTTATAACGGCTCCTCTTAAGCCAAACGAATTGTCGCTCGATAAACGCACATTCTACATATCTAAAATAATTGTCGATAAGTTAATTCATGAGGATAAGGAATTTACGGAATGGCGTTAGTAATGCACATCTGTTTAACAATTTAATTGATTTCAAAGCTCAAATTATATTATATTTCTCTTAAATAATTCTACTTATTTCTTTATTATTATATACTACATATATTTTTATGATGATGTCACAGGAATAATTCCACCACCACCACCTCCGCCATCAACAAAGAAAGGCAAGAAAGGTAAAAAAGGTAAAGCTGAAGCTGTAGTAGAACCTGAACCTGAAGATGCAATTGAAGAGGACAAGAAAGCAAAGAGCATGAAGAGTATGAAAAGTATGAAGAGCATAAAAAGCATGAAAAGTATGAAGAGTATAAAAAGCCTGAAAAGTACGAGAAGTATCAAAGGTAAATTTTATTTCATATTAGGTAACAAAGATTTAGCTTTTGTAAGGGAAATTAACAAAAGCTAAATAATTCGAAATCATCAATTAAGTCGAATGCTTTATAATAATTGCAAAGAAGAATAGTTGTTCATAAGCATATAACGTTGTGATGATATATTTATGGTATCAATACCATTACCATTTATTTTTTAATCAAATTTATAAAACTTTTTACATAATACAGAATGATTTTAACACTTGGTTTCATACTTTTCTTGCAGACGCAGACATAGACGATGGTAAGGCATTTTTTTACATACAAATTAACATAAAATTATATCATTGAAATATAGCGATATAATAATCTTATAGATGAAGATATACTCACAGTAGCAGCAGCTGTTACAGAAGTATTTGATTTAGAGGAAGGCGTGAGGACATCCATAGACTTGCGATTGGATGAAGAGGAATCTCCAGTGGTCGCTGAGGATTTATACTCCTTTCCAGCGCGTAATAATTATTCTATATCATTGGTTTATCCTTTTGTTCATTATAATTTTAGTTTAAAAAATATTTATTAAATAAATATGTATTGTAGCTCCTGAAGATCTGGATCCCGAAGTTGATGGGACTTTGGAATTTTATACAGTTATTGTAAGTAAAAGTTTTGTTACATATCCCCAAAATCTTTATTTTGTTTTTTTTAAATATTTCTTTTCGTAATGGCTCCACCTGATAGCCTGATTTCTAATTAATTTAATTTAATTAACATAATTGTGGATGGCTATATATATTTCGTAATTGAAGTAAAGTAAAAGTAACAGGCTACAAATGTCCCTCTGCTGGGCTAAGGCATTATGTTCGTGTTGAGAAGAAGATTTGCACGCTACTCACTGCGGGTTCGTGGATACAAATCGCTGATTTTCATCTACTTCATGCAGGTTTCCTCACGATATTTTCCTTTTCCGCCGTGTACGAGATGAATTATAAACATTAATTAAGCACATCAGAATTCAGTGGTGCTTGCCCGGGATTAAATTCGGAATCATCGGCTAAGATTCAAGACATTTAACAACTTAGCCATAACGGTATTTCTTTATTGTAGAACTAATATTATAATGTCTCATACAATGGATTGAATGAAGTAATTAAATGTAAAGTAACCATTATCATACCTAGTTCATTTAATTAGAAATTTTTCGATTTATTGATTAAAGATAGAATTTTTTTTCGTACTACAGCGATCAGTCCCACGTATAATCCAATATCCTAAATTGGTACCAATCTTTGGCGCGTTCACACCTCAAGTAACTAACAGGAATCGACGATACATATATTTCATCAGACAGACTCAGGATGAAATACCATTGGCCGAAACACCAAAAATGACTAAGCAAAAAATGCCAGAGTATATTCTAGTGGGATCAACTAGCGGTAAACTTCTGATGAGCTTAGGATTGCAACTTAGAGAGGTAAATTTATTATTACAAAGCCTTATTTAATGTTTATTTTATATGAAATTTGGACTAACTAACTTTACTAAATTATTCATAATGAGAATACTAGATAAAATACGTCATTCGATTTATTTATATTACATTTTGCGTTATATTAAGATGTTTTATAAATATGAACATATATTTGTATTTACAAATCTAGCGACTTTAAGTGTCTACCTGATAGTCAGATTACAGTAATTCTGTACATTGCGATCTCGGTTATTTTCGTTTATTTTAAATGAATTTTATTAACAATTATTACAGACGTTTATATCACTGTTCGAGAAGCAGTTTCGTGAAATAGTCTCTATGGGATCGGAGCAGCAGTCCGCGACCGTTCTCTCTCGTCAGCTCTCGTACGCAGGACAACATTATCAAATGGAGGATAACACTTCAGAAGTAATATTTTCTTGATTGAAATGGGGACTAATTCTACTAACAAATTGTCACCTTATCGCAATTGAATCGAAGCGTGATCGTTGCTGTTTATCCGTTGTCCTATTCTTTAATTTAACTATTGACTATTGGTATAAAAGTGAACGATTAAGGTTTTGAATTAACGGTACCTATGTATAACATATTCCGAACCGAATAAATGAAGAATAGTCAAAGTTGGATTAGAATTGAATCGAGAACGTATCTTAATCGTTATACATTAGTAAAATTCGGCCCCTGTATAGTCTTTGCATATTTTTTAATACCATACCTCTTATCCATCATTATAAGCCTATCCCATTGTTTGAGTTATAAAATGAAATATAATTATTTTCATACTTTCTTTAAACGAATATCGTAATTATTGTCATCCACGATCGAATATTCAAATAATAATGCATTAGTATTTATGTATTGGAACAAGTTTATAGCTTTAAATCTCTTTAAAAATGTTTTTTTAATATAAACTTGAAAACACTCGAGTAATAATATATAAACTTTAACTAAATACAAGGCTATCACCCTTCAGATTTTTTTGGTCTATTTTTTCTATTTAAAGGTTAATTATCTTCGCCCGTCTGACTACCGCAGAATGTCTAATGTTGCTAGGGGTGAAAACGCCGAGAGACGGTAAGTTAAGAACAGTTTAACTACAAGTGTATAATGAAATGCATCGGCCGCAACTGCTAAGTATATTGTGGAATTTCTATGCACATTATTTAAATTTGTATCGTTTGCATATTTCTAAATAAGTAATCATCGTGTTATGTAAAAAAATAGTATTATCTGATATTAAGTCCTTATGTTTGTCAATTGTAATTTTTATATGCAGGATTAAAAATATGCATTCCGAATCATCTACGGTTCCTCGCAAGTTAATGACAGCGATACCAACATCTTCAATAATTGCACAGGTAAATAAAAACAAAAAATATATATTTAGTGTTGAGCATTGAAAAGGAAGGATCCTCCGACCAGACCGGTGTTGGTCTGGTGGGCTACCGCCCGACGGTTGTTGTCGGGTTCTTGTATATATGTTCAATCGCTCGGATAACTTTAATATCGCGATGTAGGGTACGTCAGTTTTTAGTTTTCGTATGTGGCGAGATAGATGTCGCTACATCACTCCCCTCCGAGACCGGAGGTCGATAGCAGGTTGAGTCGTCCATATATCTTGTGATGCTTGCCGGGCCAGTGGAATGTTCCAGTGAGTCGGAACCAGATGCCGCATAGTTCACGGTGAGTCGGAACTGTCTGCGGTGATGCCCCAGTGAGTCGGGGTGATGCTGCAAATGCTCCAGTGAGTCGGAGTGGTGCAGTGCTGCGTAGTGGCTGGCTGCTGCGTCGACCAGGAGAGAAGTGCGTCTCTGCTTGCTGACCGGCCGAAGTGCAGTGTGCTATGCCAAGGTCGCTGAGAAGACTGTGGGTGATGACCAGGAATGCGCGTCGTGCTGCATGCTGGTGGTCAGGATACCCGTTGTAGTCGTGGATGCTGGCTGGCTGTATGACTCGCTGCTCGAAAGCTTGAGGAAGTGATGATGACGTCACGATGACGTAGTTTTTGCGGAGGCTGCGCTGACGTTCATGCTCGGGGTCACCAGTTTTGGTGTTGACCATTGAAAAGGGATGATCCTCCGACCAGACGGGTGTTTGTCTGGTGGGCTACCGCCCGACGGTTTTTGTCGGGTTCTTGTATATATGTTCAATCGCTCGGATAACTTTAATATCGCGATGTAGGGTACGTCAGTTTTTAGTTTACGTATGTGGCGAGATAGATGTCGCTACATATATACTTGTATATCGCAATTATGTAATTATTATTGAATAGAAATATGTAATGTTTTATAAGATTAGTAAAAATAACTTGGATTGGAGTTTTATTCCACCACGCTGCTCCAATACGGTTTGTATACGCATGTGGCAGTGTTTCATCCGACGCAGAACTTATAATCTTACATATATCTATAGCGAAAATTCATAATTTAAACTTGTTTTTGGTATTTGTTGTTGTATATTGTGTTTCTAACTATATCAATAATACAAAACAATAACTGTAGAAAAAGCTCGAATTCAAAAGCAGTTACCAATATTCAAATATTTTGATGTTACTTTGAATTATAGTCATAAGTATGAAATATATTGATTTTTTTTTTAGTCAAATTGTTTTTGCCACGTTTCAGGTTATATCAGATTTGGATGCTCCAATTTCAGAAAACAAAAAGGATGACTTTGAAAAGAAACCCACGGCATCGGAAGTCATAACAGATATTAAAAATCTCGTGGGAATTGTGGAATGGTAAGGTGTTAAAATATTTCATTTGTAAAATGTTAGAAATCAAATATTTATTATCAGATATAGTCTTTATTATTAGATAATTTATTTCAATATATGTTCATTCCATTATGTAATATTAATTATATTACGTTTATGTCCGTAATTTATGTCTTACACTATTTCTTCTATTGGCGTTTAACATAACAAGTCCAATATTTTCCCAATTTTTTTTCTTTATTCTAAAAGTTTAATCTGATTTTATATATTTTTTATTTGTACAGCAAAAACAATATTTGAAAGCATTTCAAACTCAAAATAGAGCTACAATAATATATAAGATCGTTTTTAGTATCGTATTTATTGTATATATTTATATTATATACTTATAATTTTAGTATGTATTGATAATATAATTTATATATAGATATATTATATGTGTATTTTTTATTTATATTGACATGTATTTATTAGTTTGTTTTTGGTATAGATTATTATTATAATGTTATTTTATTTTGTTATTACTGCACCACCTACCTCATATCCTATGGGTTATTCCTTACACCGTTGGTTGCCTGGAAGAGATCACTATGTAGCGATAAGGTCGCCAAAATTGTATGCTACTTTTATATAGCCTGTCTAAGTTTTTGTAAAGAAAAATTTGTTGTGGTGTACAATAAAGTATAAATAAATAAATAAATAAATAAGAGTGTGTAACTAAAAATAACGGATATTCATTATTATTTTTAATTAAATTACGCTACTAATAACATTCCCGTGTATTGCCGTGTATGCAATGACGTTATTTTATCGTATGTCGGAACTTGTTACATCGACAACTTCAATATCCGACGTATCTAGTGCAGGAAGAAATCGTGTAACTTTTCTGTCATCACAACTGCAAGACATAATATGTCCTGTAAAAAGATCTATTATATCAATAACTGTATTATAAAAAGACTAAACAATACGAAGTAGAAAATAATTTAAAGTTGATGTATGTTAGTTATAAAAATATTTGTTTATATGAATATGAGTAGTGAAATAATTAAGCGATACTATCTACATACTAATGCGGATAAAATGGGCAAATGAATTATTATTATAGGAGGATATTATTATAAGGAGTAATATAATTTTAAACCGGTTCCATATCACCTGAAATATTAAACATGTTCTGCGGTTCTGATGATCATACAATCTAGTACGTATAATAAATTTAATTAGTTTTAAGTGTATGGATTACACAGATCGTGTCCTTTTTAACATAGCTTATTAGTGTTCCTTACTTAAAATATCTTTAAATAATCTTTCATTGAGTTTTAAACTATTGTTTATATAATTAAGAGGGAAAGCCAGAATAAATTTTTAATAGTATATATGTATGATAAGTTGAGATGACCTGGTAACTAGCCGAGATAGTCCAGTGTCAGCGGCGGTTGGCAGTGAAGGAAAACATTGTCAGGAAACCTGTGTCGAATAAAAATCTTCCACGTGTTTCCTTTCCAACCTACTTTGGTACAAGGTTGTACTTGCTCCGAACCTACTCATTAAGAGGAGAGGATCAGTAATGGGATATTTACAGACAGTTTCTTTATTTAAGATTACTTTATATTTATACTTATTTAATTTTCTAAGGACGATTGAGCACATTGAAGGTGACATACAGCTGCCGATGCCAAACATACCAGCTCTGGCGGAAGAGCGTTCACCTGGGCACGTTGAGTTCAATGATCCCGAACTGACTACTCAGCTAGAAGAGGCTGTCATCATGTGGCAATCTCACATCGATTCTACGATATCAGCGTGTTTGGGAAAGGTAAAGTTATATACAATTTTTTTTTTTAATTCAAAATGTTTTTTTTTTATAATAATAGCAGTTGCAGATTCATAGGTTTGTGATCTGAATTGACATAATTATGTATATAATATAAATTTTTTATTTACTACATGATATCGTCAATATAGTTTTTACCAACTCAGTACAATCAGTATAATATACATAGAAATTTGAAAATCGTAAGGTTTTTATATACAAAATATTTGCATCAAATGGCATTATGAGATTAATTTCTATTACGATTAACCAGACACGAGAAGGCGAGGGTCCAGTGGCGGAGTACAAATACTGGCGTGAGAGAGATGCTGAGATATCACTTCTGGTGGAACAGTTGAAACAACCGATGGTAGTCAAAATATTGGCACTTTTGAAGAAAGCATCTCCTACTTATCTGGAGGTAAATTTTATTTTATTTCTTAATCTTCCAAACACCATCGCCATACTGACAAATTATCGATATAAAAGCAAAATGCAAGTTTTCGTACAGTAAAAGCAACACTACAGGCATATACATTATACATTGTCATGGCTATATGCAATTAAGCTATGGAAATAATTCAGTTCTCATTGCTT
The DNA here is from genome assembly GCA_905220585.2 of Nymphalis polychloros. Taxonomy (NCBI): domain Eukaryota; kingdom Metazoa; phylum Arthropoda; class Insecta; order Lepidoptera; family Nymphalidae; genus Nymphalis; species Nymphalis polychloros. Next base: position 8,786,247 of record HG992258.1, on the reverse strand, counting down.
TAACAACACTATACAACTAATAGCCTGTTATTAATGTTGATTACAGGGTTTCCAGAACTATAAAGAGAAACTAATGGAACAATATAATCTTGCTGGAGATAATCTCAAGTTTTTGTCAACACTAATGCGTTTTTTCACTGTAAGTTTTTTTCTACTAAAGCAGGTGTTTGAATTTCAAACTAGAAAAATATTTATAACTAATTTCCATCCGTAGTTTCGTCCGCGTTTGGGGGGGGGGGGGCGGAGCAGTTGTTAATTAGCATATGTCCGTCCTTGGGATTCCAGCTTTGTGCGTATCAAAAATTTCATCAAAATCGGTTCAGCTGTTTAGCCGTGAATACGTAACAGACACACAGAGTTACTGTCGCATTTATAATATTAGTAAAGATTTATGTAGTAGTAGTTTGCAGTTTGACAATCAATAAGAAAGTGTAATACTTCAATATTGAATAAAGTAATTTGAATTTAAATTAAAATTAATATAAATTAATAATTTAAATTTTGAATTTAAATTAATGAAATGGTAGGAGGTGTAGATAACGACTTATTTCGTCTTGGAAAGCTAATTCCAATAGTGCGTATACGCACGTGTTAATCATAACGAATCGGCAAAAAATATACATGACATTGATATCTTTCAAGACAGTTTTAATTCCTTAAAAATAAGCTGAACGATCATTTTATGTCGGTGAGTTCATCATCACAATAGCGGGTAAATAATATTTAAAATAGATCTACTTAAAACTTTAAATTCATGATTGTGTTTAATGATATACATTGGTCATTCTAGTTTTTAAATTTTTAAATCGTGTTTTCTCGATAATCTATAAATGTTATATAAGTTGCTTGTTTGTGTATGTTATATGTGTATTATTAATTTGCTTATTAAATGTATAAATTTAAAAAAAACATTTCCTACAGGTGATAGAAGACGATTCCTCACTCCAACAAGTAATCGACATGTTGCCGGAACTTGTTGAAAGTATCTACATGATGTGGGTACTTTCAAAGGGTTATCGTACAGATGAGACGATGATTCCGTTGCTTGAAAGAATTTCATGGGCCCTGTGTAATAAATTGGAGCGATTCCTGGATGTTTACAAGCTATTCGAGTAAGATTTATTTACATTATATTGATATTATTTTAAAATATTGTAATTTAGATCGTTTTAAATTTTTCGATCAGGTCTTACCACGCTCTTCTGACAACTTAGTTCTCGATTGGTATGATACTATAAGAATTATACTCATAAGAGATAACTTTTGTTATAAAATATAATTTGTTATAGTAAGCAGAATGACGAGATTCTATCGCTCGCCCGAGCTGGTCAAAAGATAATGGAAATGTGGCACAACCTGTATAAGGAAACTAGACGTAACATTGAATTGAGCGGTAAGGGTGCGCGCTGGGAGTTCGACCAACCGCTGCTGTTCACGCGCACCGACTACATCGGTACCGTTGCTAGAGATCTGGGAGACGTTGTACAGGTAAATGATAATCAAAGATCAAATCAAAATATTGTTTCAAAATCAAAATAAAGTTCAATCAGTTGATTGAGGAACAAACAATAACAAAAATCAAAAGTAAGTTCGTAAGCGCTTTTGAATCGCTTGTTAACAAGAAAAATTATATTATGTAAAAATACTCAGAAGAACTGGCAAGAAATTAAAGTTAGTCATTTTCATCAATGAATATAACTATAATACAATTTATACCTTATTTTTATGACAAGAGTCCAAAATTAGTGGTTTTTTTTTTGTATAGGTAGGCGGCGGGACACCTGATGGTAAGTGGTCACCCACGCTCATAGACAATAGCATTGTAAGAAATGCTAACCATCGCTTACATTGCCAATGCGCCACCAACCTTGGGAACTAAGATGGTATGTACTACAACAATACAAAGTACTGCTGTTTTGCGGTAGAATATCTGATGAGTGGGTGGTACCTACCCAGACAAGCTTTTGCACAAAGCTCTACCACCAAGTGGTTATTAAATTTGTGTTTATTATAGGTATTAATCGATTTTGAGCGTATATTTGGTAATGAACTAAAATCGATAATAAGCGATCCTACTCAAATTGACGATGTCCGGAAGAGAGTCAAGAAACTTATATACCCAATACGTACTATCGACTTCAGTGTGTTCGTGTTTGACAATAAAGAGAACTGGGATGTCATCATGGGTGATTTCTGGAACGAAGTTAGATATTTGGAAGAAGAAGCTAAAAATTATATAAATCAAAGCTTCGGTAATTTACGGTAAGTTTCGGTGTGGATATACTATAGTAAGTACGTAACGGCCTTAGTTGTGAAAATTGTTTAGCGGGCGAATAGTTAAACAATACTATATCTCCTTCTTTCGAAAGTCAAATCAGTAATGCCAGAAAGAGAAAAATGAAAACAGTGTTTAAATAAACAGCCGCTAGGCAAGTAAGGCCGTGATCATTAAATATTGAGTAATAATTATTTGTAATATGATTACATGATATTCAACTCATCCCTAATAAACCTTGGTCATTATAATATTTTAACTGGCTAATCCGGTTGCATTTATGTTATTTATCGTGAATTCCTAATGAAAACATGTCGAGTGTTTGTGGAACATTACATTCTCGTCATGTACCGAACGCGTCACAATCATGCTGCCAATGGGACCGGTCTGGTTTTACTTATTTTAATTATCGGCCCGTTCTTTTTAAATAGCAACATTGAAACAAGATAAGATAATAATAAATATTCAACTCCATGTATCATGTGTTTTCACGTATTTTAAAGAGTGCATATTTATTTAGATCCTCGGAAGAAGCTCTCGATGTCCTTCTTAAATTCCTAGAGTTCGACACGCGTGAGGCTATTAGACGTCAACTCGCTACAAAATTCGACCTCGTCATGCGACAGTTCATTAAAGAGATAACAGCAATAGAAGATAAATTCACCGTATGTCGCGTTGAATACTATAATATTATACATTTAAATAAAATACATACATTAGTTACATAGTATACTTAGTCAATGTTAAAGTTTTAACATCATACCGTAGTCATAACTTTTTCTCAATTGAAGTAATTTCAATGTATGTTCTTTATTTCAGTTTTTTTTTTTTTGTTTTAAGATGTTATGTAAATATGTTTTTTTTTTCTATAGCGTTTTCGTAAAAATCCACCCTTACTTCGAAATCACCCGCCGGTCGCCGGCGCTATTTACTGGGCGAGAGCACTCTTTAATAAGATGAAACAACCCATTATGAAATTCAAGAAAGTGAGTATAGAATATAATTTTTCTTTGCACTCTGCTTTATTTAGCACTATGGAGAATGAAGGCTATAGCAAACATTGGCTTGCGTGTGCAGTCGTATATGTCACTAGAATTTAGGTTTGCAAACATTTTTGGCATAATACGTTTTATTTTATTTTATTCCTTCAATGGAATTGTGCTTACATAAAACGAGTCGATAATTTTAATTTTATATCGAACAAGGCAAGAGACAATGGTATCATTTTACTATACTGATCTAAATATAAATATTTTCCAAGGTACCAGAACTTAACGATTGCGAACAAAAGAAAACCGCCTTCTTACAATACAAAGCGTTCTCCAAGCTTATAAGGGAATATGAGGAAGCTAAGTACAGGGATTGGCTTAAGGATGCTTCAGACTTCGTCGATAATACGATGAAGAAGAATATACTACGCGTCGTGTTCAAGAAGGAAGAAGGTATTATATACTTTTTTACTGTTCCGCTGCTGGTGCTGGCGACCTTGTTCCACGACAAGTTTTTGAAAGTTGTAGGTTTTCTTGCGATGTTTTCCTTCGCCACCGAAGACAGAATGAATTATAAACACATATGAACGGAACCCGCAATCTTCGTTATATATTCGATTATTATAACAACGGGACCACTTCGGCTCTGTTTAATAAAATTATGATAAAGCATTATTTTAATGAATACCGACTTTTGTCATTAAAATATCTGACGATGGAACTTGTTAATCTTATGACTGTTTTTAACCATGTAATTTAGTAATTTAGTTATATGAAATAATTTGAGATAATTTTTTACATGCAATCCAACAAATTATAACGTTTTTTTATTTTGTTTTATAAAATACATTGCTGATTAAATTGCCTACTCCTCTTGATAAGTATCGTAGATATTATTCCGTAATGTTGTTCCGTTGCCGGATTCGATGCTCATGTGGCAGATTTTCATTCTACACAATTCATATATTACATGTTTCCTCATGATATTTTTTATAGTGGTCATAGTGTTAGTGTTCCCGCTTTATACATTATTGACTACTACTATTTAAAATTATTATATAATATAATATATATATATATATATATTATATATATATATATTCATTTCTAATGAAATATACTCTAAAATGAATATTTTTTTCATATATCATATAATAAAAAATAGATCCAATGCCCTCAAAGGGTCGAGGGATGCAACTGACTGCAGCAGGAAGAGCCCATGTGGCCAAAAAGAAGGCGTCCAATATGTCCATCAAGCCGATTGATATCGTAAACAAGGAGATCGCTGACAAACGCAGGAGAGAAAAAGCTTGTACGTACTACACGTATCCCAGTATAATATATAAAAAAAATATAAAAACAATTTAAAATTTTAAACTTATAGCGCATTTTAGCATTATTGAATAATACAAAATATAGACCTTAAATAATACTACTATCAGCCTTATATCGACATTTTGTTTAAACGGTTGATAGTATATTTTAAGTGATAAAAAATATAAGTAATAAAAAATATGTGCAATTAATTTAGTGATGTTGATGAGGATTCCTGGACAACACTATGAGAATGTGAGATCACCAAGCTCCGTGTCACTTCTAGCGAAAGAAGGATTGGTGAGTGCATTTATATCGTAGTTTTTTTTAAATTTTTTTTTTACGTCGCTTTATCAAATGTCACCCATTCTTCATATCGCTAATACGCCACTAACCTTGGTAATGAAGACGTTATGTCCCTTGGGTCTGTAGTTACGCTGGCTCGTTCAACCTTCAAATCGGAGCGCAACAATAGTAGTATTGCTGTTTAGCAGTATCTGATGACTGGGTGGTACCTACATAGACGGACTTGCACAAGACCTACATTACCTACCATCAAGTAACTGTGTTACTAACGTTTCATATAAATAAAAAAAAATACGTATCACTTTCGCCGACAACTTTTTGTTTGTTTGTTTGTTTTTGTTTGTTCAGGATATTATGCTATTTATTATATGATTAGGCCTATGTTCAGCAGTGGACTACGATTGGCTGTTGATTGATATGATTAGTGTTTTTTCATATTTCTAACTCGAGGTCGGTCATGCCAAGCAGATATATTAGGATGTTCTGTTAAAATATGTCTCAAAAACAGCCACGAATTTAAAAATAGGTGTTTCTGAAAACATATTCATCCTTGTTCACTATAATATATCTGATGGCCGGTCTCTGCACTTAGCTTACTATTGTGAAGTAAATATGAAGATTCTCTTTTTTGAATTGAAATGTTCACGTTATTACAGACTGATGTTACTTGGAGAGATATGACAGTTCACAAGCTGATGCAAGAGTATGATCTAGAGTTTCAGCCTAATTTCGATAGGCACATCTTCCTAATAATACACGAGGCAGAGCTAATGGAGAAATTAGGTTTAATTTCATTACTACTTTATACGAATCTAATTTAGAATGTCTTATATTAAGGAAAGGATTTAATGTAAAAGTAGTTTTATTATGTGAAATGTTCCTAATTTTAAAAACTTCACCAAAGTACCCTTATTAAATTGTATCCTTATATTAATAAGTGTGAAAATGTTTTTGCGGTCATAGTGTTAGCACAATAGTGGAGTGTCGTAAAGCATAAAAATTGAAAAACCTCGGAACCCAGTGCCAGTCAATGAATCTGTATAACGAGTGTTTGACTGCATTATTAAAAGCTCAAATAAAAAAGTTAAAAAAAAAATTGGCCGATCTCGATTACAGGACAACAATTTACTGGAAAATGACATGTGGAAAGGGGAACAAAATGTTTATAGTACAGATTTCAATTTTATATTTAATTAATTATATTTGCATAGTAACTTTAATGTTAATTTATTAGATTGGCGCGAGAAAATAATGATCAAATATATACATACATGATACAAAAAAAATATATCAACTATATACATTATAAAATTATTGTTCATTATTAACGTGGTCGTCGATCTCGTTGATGTAGATTGTAGGTGAAGGATTAGTACAGATGTCACCATTACATGCTAAGCAAGCAGCAGTGCAGTTTAATCCACTTTTCCTACACCCACAAGATGCACTGCATCCTGTTTTGCATGTGCAAAAAATAATTTTTAGTAAAGATTCTGGAGCTGGTCGCTGCATCATTGTTTGCGGTATCAATATTCCGCATTCATATTTCCAACCCCATTCTTCTGGTGAAAAAGCTGACGTCGTGTCACAGCCAGTGAATGCATGTAAGAACAGAATATGCTGTTTACACTTGGGTAATACTTTTTCTAAGCTCTTAGAAGAGTACGCTTTTTGCGGTATTTTGCCTTTAGATGGCTTTAGAAAATAAATTTCTCGATCTGTTGGTGAGAGCGCAGTCAATAAAACTAAAACATCTACATCCTCGGACACAACAGCAATGTTTTCGGATTGCAGATTAAGAGCAGTTTCAATTATTATTTTGTCGGCATCAGCTTCTGCTTGGTAAGAAAATATATTATTTCCTGTAAGTGTTTCTCGTAGCATATCTATGAGCCTACACTTATTTTTGACATTCGCTAAAAAAAAATCCTACGCTATTTTAAGAAGCATTGTTTTATCAAATATTATGTCATTACATGCATTTTATTTACAGCGACGCGTTCTTTCCATCGATTTTGTGCAGCTCTTTTTATAACCATCAAATACGACATAAATATTGTGTCCATAAATGTTATGTAGATATCTGACATAATGTTGACAAATAGTACCGAAATTTTCATCTAGTTGCCACTTACAACGGTGTAGTAACTAACATCCCTCCATCAATTACGTAGGAAAATGTTCGTACATCGTTCACATCTACTGACACTTCTGGGAATAGGTCATAAAATTTAGATTTTGTCGTTTTTCGTATTTCACCATATTCAAAGAGCAAGTGGATAAGGAGCTAATTCATAACTCATGTAGTTTTTTAGTTCTTCATCCGATTTTTTTTAATACGCATATACGCTGAAATACAATAGAGATCAATTGGAATAATATCATCATCCAGTTTGATTTTCTTTGTGGAAGCCAAAAAAGGAATGATTATGTCTTTTCTTGATAACTTGAGCTCTTTAAAATGTTTCCCCTTCATTTTCTTCATTATTTTTAGACCATGTTCAAAAGCTGCGTAGCAATTCACGTTCTCTTGCCCAGTTATTCCAGTTGCGATAGACATAATGACACCAACATCAGCTTTTATCACACTCACTGCACAATAATATATACATTAATTGCAAATAAACAAATATCAGAAATTATTTTTAACGGAGCGCACAAAAACAGCTACGCATTGAGCCTAGCAATTTGCCAAGTGTACTATTCTGTTAGGGCTTACCGATTCCGAGGTACAAATCTTACGGCACTCCACTAAAAGTTTCAATAAAGACTCGAAATATGCTTCAAAAAAATATCTAATAGTAGTGCGTTTATTAGATGTTTTCCTATGATTTAGTATATATAGCATAAGATAGCTATGTCTAAGCACGTTTTACCGACTTTCTACTTACTAAATTAAACAGACATTGAAACAAATCTTTAAAACGTTCTCTAATAACGGTTATATTATGCATAGTATAATGTAACGAAACTAGGCATTTTAATGTCATAAAACTCTACTTAAACAGGATTCGACGTACCGCTAAATATTCGCGATGTGTCCATGCAAAAGGCTCGGCTTTATTACGAACTGGAAGCGTTAGAGAACGTGATAATGAAATACAATGCTAGCACAGCATCCCTCAGTATATCAGAGACGCACCTTATGAAAAAGCATCTCCTAGACATGGAGAGACATATCCTACCGGGATTGACCAGGATCACTTGGACGGCTTTGGGGATAAATGATTACATAAAGGATATTACGAAAGGTAATTTTAGTATTATTTTTACAGCAGAACATTTTTTGTTAGTTAACTAATATGGTATGGTAGACGTTCAAATACTTAGCATGTTTATATCGAAACTAAAAATGTAAACTTGAATTGTCCATATTTAGGTGAGAACTCGCTGAAAGCAATATATCAACAATTAAAGATGGTGGAAAAGGAAATTCAGTTTCTGCTCGATCAGATAGAAATGTTCGATTTATTTCCTTGTGTGCGCCCAAAGAATTATGTCGACCCAATAACAGGGGAACCAGATGATACATGGATATATCCTTGCAAGGTTCATCAAAGTTATTACTGAAATAAGTCATGAGTGAATAATTGAATCGAGAGCATTATATTCATTCATCTAAGTAAAAAAATCTATTCAATTTTAGACTTACTTCGTGGAGGTAGAAAATGACCGACTCGAGCGCACTGCGAACCTGTCCCGACTCTACGACCGCATTGGTCCCAATCTTATGAAACTTGAATACCTGATACTTGGCACTAGTACTGGACGCTCCGAAGTCATGGCATCATACTACACCTTCTGGGAAAAGAAAATTTTCAAAAGCCTCGTTACGTAAGTAATTCGTCATTTGTATTTGTATGTATGGTAATATCTTGTAACTTTAAATGTTTATTAATAGTGACGATTATAAATAATTCGATACTAATTATTTAACGTAATAACAAACAAAAATATCTACGTACGCCTTTCATTATTTCATCGATTATTATTATAATAGTATTGTATGACATTTCGGTTTTGCAAAGTTTATTTTGTATCGACTAACAAATAACATAATAATGATCTCAAATTCGTTTACCATATTATATAATACATAATTGTATTTTTTTGCCATGATCTTCCGGCTTATAACACCTAATAACAGATTTTCCGCGCATTTTTACATTATGCATTACAGGTATTAAGGACTAGTGACTTAATAAACTTCTAATGCTAATAGCTTAATAAATTGATTATTGGATTAACATACCAATTATGTAATATAAACCCACCATATTTGTATTTTTACTTTCAGGCTAACCCTGGAGAATCTCCAACAGTTCCAAAGCACACTGAGTAGCAACACGCCGCTGTTCCAAGTGGACGCGGTGCTAGCAGCGCCTGATATCGCTGCACGCCCCGCACCCTCCGAGCTCTGCAACATACTCGGATATAACATCAAACACTTCTTGAATAGGTCACTTTATACTTATAAACACCACTGTGCAGATACAAGAAACTGCCTTTATGGCACGGTCAGACAGCGGGTGGAACGGGACGGCGACTATTAGTTAGAAAAAGAAGTAGTCACTCAGCGCCGACGCGCTCGACGGGCCATGTCCCGCCATCTGTGTAACTACTTATATGAATACTCATAGCACACAACGCGCTGCCGACTTTTGTTTTTATAATTTATAACGGTGACGAAAAACTTCGCGAGGAAACCAGCATGTGTCGAATTATACTGAAATTCTGCAAATGTAACAACCAACTCGTATCAGAGCATGGTAGAATAAGCTCCATACCATCTCTTCGAGGGGTAAAGATACCAAGGCCCAACAGCGGAAACAACAGCTGTTATTTAAATATTTATCTTTAGTAGGCTTAAAGTAAAACGAATATAACATTCTGTATATGTCCCAATGCTGAACTAAGTCCTCATCTTTTTGAGATCATTTTATTAGAAGAAAATTTTTAAGTGCCATATTTGCTCTATCAGTAAAATAAATAAATTTATTTTAACAAAACAACTATTTTGTTTTTATAGATTGACTACCTTTCCTCGTTGGATGAAGAAAACTTGTATCCCATGCCCTCCTCAAAGGATAGTCGAGGCGACCGGCAATGAATTCTACGTCTTCTCCTATTTCGAGGATATCCTGCGAGTGGTTGCCATCAATGATGTCACGCTTCTCATACAAGATACCATGTATCGCCTTACGCAAGATATTAACACTTATATACAAAAGTTAGAATCGTATTTTAAATATACATTTGATTAAAATTAGAAATCAATAAAAACGTTGAGAACAATTTTGACATAAATATCGTGTTCTGTAATTATGGATGATATATTATTATATTTGTTTTACCCATTAAAACTGCATTTTTGAATTCTAAACGTTTCCTAGATTAAAAAAAAATATAGTACTTAAATACATATTACAATGTGATTTTAAATAATACTATTTTTTTTTTCTACCAGATGGCACAAGTATCAACATTTATGGGCGTTCGATAAGCATCTTTCTTGTGAGAAATATGTTCAAAAATATGAACAGATCCATAAATATGACGAAAAGTTTTTCTTCTTCGAAGATATTATAGCAGACTTAAATGCTCATGTAAAATATGTGGACATCGGAGCCATAAGAGTTAATTTACGGCCGATAATACAACAAGTGCAGGGACACGCACAAGAATGGAAAAATATCCTCGGGCAGTGTATTGCATCAAAAACAAGAATGAACATGTATGATTTGAAAAATCAAATCGAGGTATGTTAATAATTACATTATATTCTAACAACTGTTATTTGGAAGCCAAATGATTATTAAAATATTTTATGATTATTTTTAAAGAGTAGGATAAAATGAATTGTTAAATTATGAATTTTTATATCGTGCTGTGATTAACTTATTAATAACATTTATTCATATATTTATAGGAAATATTCATTCATTCACATCATCATTTCAATCATTTTAATAACAGAATATTATAGCTTTTGTGCTAATCATGACAGCGTGGAATGGTGTTCAAAAATTCTTACCGCCCCTGTTCAATCCAGCAATTCTGATTTACTGGCCCTTCCACGCTTGACACTGATTCTTTGACATAAGACGGGGCCAATGTTTCAACTCATGTACCATGAAATCAAAACACTAAATTTTATATTTTAGAACTTCATTAGCTTCGACGATTATGGGACGGTTTAACAGACGGTCTATTATAAATATATTTAAAACATATTGCTCAATTTCTAAAAAACTTATTCCTCAGTCTCTTCGAATGACGATGAACATGAACATCAAAGGACTCGAAGACTTCAAACTGGTGATGGCAACCATAACACAAGTGCAACAATTGACGATAACAGCTGAAGTGAAATTTAGAAATATGCAGGAAATTTTTCACATTTTACGACAACACGGCATTGATGTAAGCGTACCAAATGCGAAATTTCTGGTTTTGATCTATTTATATTCTTTATTTATGAGTCTATTCAATATTGTCTAATTTTTAATTCATGTCTTAGAATGAAACGGCACAAAATGTTAATATTATTAACAGTTTATTTATTTAAATAATCTACTAAATATTTTAGGTATCCGATGGTGACATTGATTTCGCTAAAAATCTTGAATCATCTTGGGGTAGTCTTTACCAAACTTCATTGTTTCGGGGTAATACCCTCGAACAGACAAAAGATAAGTTCTCCAAACTAAATGTGGTTGAGATTGCCAATTTTCTCAGAGAGTTAGACGACTTCGTTGAAAAGTTTGATATTGAGGGACCAGGCACAGTCGGGGATGATATGGACAGAGGACTTTTACTGATGGAGGTAAAAGGTTTTACATTAGTTACTCGATCTGAAAAAAAAAAATTGTCACTAATAAGCGAGCGCTATACCATCTGAGCTACGACCCCGCTGAAAAATCGTGTGAATTACATAGACAATACCTTAAATAGAATTACTATTGTACGTATTAAAATAAGTAGTACTTCTCGCATGCTAAGCAAACGCTCTACCACCTGAGCTACGCCCCAACTGAAAACTTGTGGGAATTACATAGACAATACCTTGAATAGAAGTTTTAGTAATAAACAGTATTATTGTCCGTAAAAAAAAATTGGAGACTCCAGGTATCGATCCTGGTACCTCTCGCATGCTAAGCAAGCGCTCTACCATCTGAGCTACGCCCCCGCTGATGGTTGGTGGTAGAGCTTTGTGCAAGCTCGTCTGGGTAGGTACCACCCACTCATCAGATATTCTACCGCAAAACAGCAGTACTTTGTATTGTTGTGTTCCGGTTTGAAGGGTGAGTGAGCCAGTGTAATTACAGGCACAAGGGACATAACATCTTAGTTCCCAAGGTTGGTGGCGCATTGGCAATGTAAGTGATGGTTAACATTTCTTACAATGCCATTGTCTATGGGCGTTGGTGACCACTTACCATCAGGTGGCCCATATGCTCGTCCGCCAACCTATACAATAAAAAAAAAAAAAAAAAGGTATCGATCCTGGTATCTCTCGCATGCTAAGCGAGTGCTCTACCACCTGAGCTACGCCCCCGCTGATAGTTTCTGGGAATTACATAGACAATACCTGAAGTAAAAGTTTCAGTATTAAATAGTACTGTTGTACGAAAAAAAAATTGGAGACGCCAGGTATCGATCCTGGTACCTCTCGCATGCTAAGCGAGCGCTCTACCATCTGAGCTACGCCCCCGTTGATAATTTATGGGAATAACATAGACAATACCTGAAGTAAAAGTTTCAGTATTAAATAGTACTGTTGTACGAAAAAAAAAATTGGAGACGCCAGGTATCGATCCTGGTACCTCTCGCATGCTAAGCAAGCGCTCTACCATCTGAGCTACGCCCCCGCTGATAATTTATGGGAATAACATAGACAATACCTGGAGTAAAAGTTTCAGTACTAACCAGTACAGTGGTACGTAAAAAAAATTGGAGACGCCAGGTATCGATCCTGGTACCTCTCGCATGCTAAGCAAGCGCTCTACCATCTGAGCTACGCCCCCGCTGATAATTTGTGGGAATAACATAGACAATACCTGGAGTAAAAGTTTCAGTATTAAATAGTAATGTTGTACAAAAAAAAAATTGGAGACGCCAGGTATCAATCCTGGTACCCCTCGCATACTTCGCGAGCGCTGTAATATTTTATAATACTATACCAACAGTACAATTATTTTTAAGTTCATGACTTAATAAAGCATACTTAATAATGACACGTAATAAATAATCTTTTTCTTTGCAGGAATATACAAAACTTTTTGACGAACTAGAGTCACGGAAGAGAATTCTTCAAGCGGCGGAACAACTTTTTGACAATCCTCTTGCAGACTTCTCAAGTTTTAATCGAGCAAAAACTGACTTCCAAGCTATGGAACAGATATATAAAATATACAAAGCGCAAAAGAATGCCCGTGAGTTATGGGCCAAGACACTTTGGGTTAATTTGAATCCTCAAGCTTTAGTCGATGGCATTGAACAATTTTTCAAAGAGTACAGGTAGTGTAATGTGATTTTTATTACAAAGAGATACTACGATTAAGATAAAATATTTACAATTTTACAATTGTCTAGGAAACTACCGAAAGCGGTTCGCCTCACAAATACTGGTCTTATGTTAGATTTAAAAATGAAACAATTTAAAAATGTCGTTCCTCTGATGGTTTCTTTGAAAAATGAGGCGATGCGAGAACGTCATTGGAAAGAACTGATGGCCAAAACGGGTAACTATTGGTAAAAAAATATATAATTTTATTCAAGTGAGCTTTTTTTAATTTTGATATGTATTTCACAGGCCAAGACTTTGACATGTCCCCCGAACGTTTTACTTTAGAAAATATGTTTGCTATGGAATTACATAAGTATCAGGACGTGGCTGAAGAAATCGTGAACCATGCTATAAAGGTGACATTGAAATGTTTCTTCCTTCTGTTTCTTTTCTCACAAAACTTTTATGGGAAATTAATAAAAATAATCCGTAAGTCTTCGTGTACATGGTGTCGTGTATATTAATCCGAAATATCCGACTCTAAATATAATAAATATTTTCTTCTTAAAAAGACTCAGGGTTTAATTTTTTGTGTCAAATGTTCTTTGTTTTCAAGCTCAGTATAAATTTAATAAATAAAAGGCCTCGTAAAACGATTGATGCCTTCACTCGATTATTGATAAATAAGCTTGAAGACGTTCATGCGTTTGTAGTAGTGAAGTTCGAAAAAAAACAGTTTGTGCTAAGCTACCACGTATATGCATGTAAGTTGCGTTAGAAGAGTCGTGTCATTTTGCTTATTATTCTTATCTTATTATAAAATATATGGGAAGTTAGTGAAAAAAAATATTTGTTTATTATATTAGTATATTTATCTGCTGCACCTGTGGCACGGTGACATTTCGGAAAAAAAATATGTATTGAATATAATTATCCCCCCTAAAAAGAAAGATGGTTGTCCAAATATACTCCCCGACAGAGAAATCTACCGTTTCTGGATATATGCATAAAAACTGCATAGTAATCGGCGACTTTAATGCTCAAGTTGGTTCACCAAGGAACGGAATACAGAAGATATCGTACTACGCCCTCGTAGTAAAGGAAAAGAACAAGGAATGGGCAAAAACTAATGGAGTTCGCGTTTGAAAATAATTTGAAAATACTAAACAGCAAATTCAAAAAAGGGCATCGAGGAAAAGGACGTGGTTATCGCCAGACGGACGGTATATAAATGAAATAGATTATATTCTTACATACCAAATTAAATCGTTTGTCGACTGCGTGCTGCAGTCGCATCGCTAACCTCAACTTCAATAACAACCACAGAATGCTGCGAGCATATCTAAACATAGTATCCAAATCAAATTTAAGTCGGCCCTTCAAAGCAAATAGGAAACGCATGGAAAAGTTATTGGAGACTAAAATAACGTACGAAAAATAAAGAATCTGAGATGTTTTTTTAAGAAGAACCTATATAATACCTGTGTGCTGCCACTACTCACTTATGGCTGTCAAACTTGGGCACTCACTAAAGCGCAAAATGCAAAAATAAAGACATGCCAAACAGCGATGGAGAGGAGCATGCTGAATGTCAGGAAAAGCGACAGAATACAAAACAGAACTATTAGAAATCGCACGAAAGTAGACGACGTCATAGCGAGAATTCGGAAACTCAAGTGGAACTGATGAGCAATGAGGATGAGTGGAAGAGGTACTGAAAAATGGAACAAAACTTTGGTTTTCTGGTATCCATGAAATGCATCGAAGATGGAAAGATGCAATAAGGGCAGGGAGTGTACCACACTAAATAAAATAGAATGTAAAGGAATGGAGGAGGCCTTTGCCAAATGTTGCTAACAAACTAAGTTGTCAATGTCAACTCACCAGAGCGATAATTTTAGTAATATGTAAAATATAGTGTGTCTGAATAAAGGCTTATTTATTTATTTGTTTATTTTGACAGTGCACTACTATATACGCAAAAACCTCTTCCAGCTGATTTGGTTGTACGCCATTTTATTTATTAGGAGATAATTTTTGGTGTAATAGTTATTTAATATATTTTATTTTTTTAATTGTAATTTAATAAATAAAGGAACTGTCGATTGAGCGAGGCGTCCGAGACGTGCAGGAGACATGGGCAAACATGTCGTTCACGGTGGCGCGACACTTCAACCGCGGCGAGGACCGCGGATACACACTCAACCCCTGCGACGAGATCGTAGTCAAGTTGGACGACGATGCCATGTCATTACAGAGCATGGCCGCCTCGCAGTAAGCAATACTATGACTATATTATACCTATTTATATTTAACTAAAACAGGAAAGATTTGCTTATTTTTTAACGGAAGAACTATATTGCAGGTGTGTCAGTATTTAAAAGACAAGACTGAGTTGGTAACTTCTCCACCATTACGGCACATGTTGCTTACATAAACAAATTAAAATTGCGCATTATTCATTTCGATCACTCTATTTGTAGTTATTTTATGAATGTTGATTTACTTGAAAGCAAAAGAATGGTTTTTACTTTTGGAATTATGGTAACAGAGCGTGATTCAATTTACATTTACAATTCGCATGTCACTTATGACGGAAAACTGAGTAAAAACAAAAATCCAGAAAGATTAAAAGCAGAGTAGTTTAAAGGCGCGAAATTCAAATTATGATTTTAACAATTAATGTTGAGTTTTGCTGTATAAATATTTTTTAACTTTCATTATATTTACTCGGTGGTAGAGCTTTGTGCAAGCTCGTCTGGGTAGGTACCACCCACTCATCAGATATTCTACCGCAAAACAGCAGTACTTTGTATTGTTGTGTTCCGGTTTGAAGGGTGAGTGAGCCAGTGTAATTACAGGCACAAGGGACATATCATCTTGGTTCCCAGGGATGGTGGCGCATTGGTGATGTAAGCGATGGTTAACATTTCTTACAATGCCATTGTCTATGGGCGTTGGTGACCACTTTCCATCAAGTGGCCCACACGCTAGTCCGCCAAAAAAAAAAATTCTGAACATAAGAATAAATAAAAATAGTTTAATGCTAAATTTGATGTGTTCTAGATTCATAGGACCGTTCCTAACGGTAGTCCAAACCTGGGAGCGTCGTATGGCTCTGATATCGGAGGTGATTGAGGAGTGGTTCGCAACGCAACGCAAGTGGCTGTACCTCGAAGGTATATTTGTGGGTGGTGACATTCGCACGCAATTGCCCGAGGAGGCGAAGAAATTCGATGATATCGATAAAAGCTTTAGAAAGGTGATTTTGTAGTAGTTTAACGAACCTTTGTCCTTCGAAAGTATTGTTTGTGTAGTGTGAGTATTCATAAAAAAAAATATTTGCAGATAATGCTGGATACTGCAAAGCGATTAAATGTCGTCGGTTGTTGTACCATAAGTGGTAGATTAGAAGAATTTATAGGCTTAGGCTTAGGTTTGCAAAAGTAAGTTTATAAGTATGTTTATTTTAAAGGCTAAATGCTTCGGGTCTTCTTCCTCGCCATTTAAAAAACAATTTTGTTCAAGTTTACAAAATTTCCCGATTGCCTTAAGAAATTAAGCGATAAATAGATTAACAGATTACGTAATGTAAATAAACTTGTATTATAGGTGCCAGAAGTCTCTTAATGATTATTTGGATTCTAAGAGGCGAATCTTCCCGAGATTTTTCTTTATATCAACTGACGAATTATTATCTATTTTGGGAAGTAGCGAATGCAATTGTGTACAGGAACACATGATCAAGGTATGTGTTATTACTATATTCAAATACAGTAAAATGATTGGAATGAAATAATTGGATTTTGATAACGTCTTATATATCGATGAACGCCGGTTGCACGTACGAAAAAGCATGACTCATTGTCACGTTCCACCTGAGCCGAGCGCGCAAGCGAGAGCGAGGAACAAGCGATAAAGAGGCACGATCGGCCTAAGCGTTCGGCTTGTGACGCATCTATCTCTCTTCCACTCCATCGGCCGATGCGTCCGAGTATTCATCAATGTTTTCTTATGACGTTATCACGTAAAATTATCGTCCGACCGACTTTATTTTTTAAACTTGATTAATTTCCAGATGTTTGACAATATACGAGCGTTAGATTTGTACGTTGATCACACAAATCGTCCTGTAGCTGCTAAGATGATTTCTGCAGAAGGAGAGGTAAAGTATCTGAGTTTGTTTGTTATATAATTATACTTGTTTATTTTATTTATGCAATGCATACTTGCGTAACACGTAACGTTAAGATGCAATAAACTTTATTCCAGATTATGGATTTTCGTCACGTTGTATACACAGAGGGGAGAGTAGAGGACTGGATGAACTTAGTATTGATTGAAATGCGCAATACTAATAAGTTTATAAGCAAAAAGGCTATATTCTATTATGGGAAGAATTGGAGAGTACTTAGGTAGACTTATTATTAAAAATTTTAAAAGATTGATCTATTCACCTATTTCTAACTAATAAAATGTATTCTTGAGTTGGGTGGGATGGTATTTGCTCATAATGTGTCATAATAAAGCGCTAAATCTACGGTACCACTTCAGGACAGATTGGATTATGGAGTATCAGGGCATGGTTTGTCTCGCTGCTAACGGTGTTTGGTGGACCGCTGAGACTGAGGAAACATTCTTACAAATCAGGAACGGAAACAAAAGAGCAATGAAGGAACATTTGCAACATCAAAACGAACAGTTAGATGGACTGGTGGTTAAAGTTAGACAAGGTGATGATGTAAAACTCATTATTCTGTAAGTCATCGCAGACCTATGCTGTTGGCTTATTTTTTTCCAGGTCCTTCCACAATATGTACCCACTCCATATACATATTTTAATATTATTTAACACTTTTTAATCGGGTATGCCAAAATCAATATATTTTCTCCAAATAATATTCACAGTTTATATACAAACTCTTATAGTATCAGTCAAGCCGAGTTTATTTATGTAACTTTTGTGCCATAAAACTCTAACATATATATGTGTTATTATATAGATTTATCATCCAATGATCGTCTAAAATTCCGTACGATAACAACAATTGACGTGCACGCTCGCGATATTATCGAAGGGTTTGTGCGGGACAACGTTACTGAAGCTGCCGAGTTTGAATGGGAAAGCCAACTTAGGTTTTATTGGATGAAGAAAGATGATAATCTCTGGATAAAACAATGCACAGGTATGTCATATCAATAACAAAAAAGGGAATGTTACCATAAAAAATGACGAAAAACAATAAAATAATTTTACAGGATTATTTGAATATGGTTACGAGTACATGGGTCTTAATGGTCGACTTGTTATTACGCCTTTAACAGACCGAATTTATCTCACTATCACTCAAGCGCTTACGATGCAACTTGGAGGTGCACCTGCAGGTAATAATAATGTGTCAAGTTTGATTGGATTATATCCAGATTAAAACGCTGATCAAATTCAAATTAAATAATTTTACTTTCATCTTAAGGGTCATTGATCATTGGACGCCAATGGCGCAATAAGTGACCTAATAGCGTACAGTGTTTCGTCAAATTAGTTAATCTGACAGATTTGATCTTCAAGATATTTAGTAATTATGTTTTTGTACCTATATAGGTCCTGCTGGTACTGGAAAAACAGAAACCACAAAAGACTTGGCTAAAGCTCTTGGTCTATTATGCGTTGTGACAAATTGTGGAGAAGGCATGGACTTCAGAGCTGTTGGTCAAATATTAGCAGGGCTATGTCAATGTGGTGCATGGGGCTGTTTCGACGAGTTTAATCGCATTGACATTTCTGTCTTATCCGTAATATCGACTCAGCTTCAATGCATTAGAAGCGCCTTATTAATGAAGCTTAAGCGATTTACTGTAAGCCCAAATAAGAATGTAATAGGTTTTATTGACCCATTATTATTATATCCATTATAACATGTATTATTTTTATCAGTTTGAAGGTCAAGAAATCTCCATGGATAATAAAGTAGGGATTTTTATAACAATGAACCCAGGTTACGCCGGTCGTACTGAGCTGCCTGAATCAGTCAAGGCACTATTCCGACCTGTCGTCTGTATTTTACCAGATTTGGAAATGATTTGTCAAATTTCTCTTTTTTCTGATGGGTTTCTTACTGCTAAGGTATTTATGAAGATTGTCTTGTCTATTTTTATAAGTTATATCCTCAGTTAAAAAGCAAATCGGTAGATATAATTTTCCATAATATAACTAAAACCTAATTCTTTTCAGGTACTAGCCAAAAAAATGACAGTTCTGTACAAAGTAGCTCGGGAGCAGTTGTCGAAACAATCTCATTATGACTGGGGATTGAGAGCTTTAACAGCTGTGCTGCGAATGGCGGGGAAACTTAGAAGAGACTCGCCTGGGCTTAGCGAAATAATGGTTTTGATGAGAGCTCTCAGGTCTATACTGTTAAACTATAACACTAATTACTTTCTACTGAACTTTTATTACTTACATGTAGTAACAGATAAGATTAAGCCTCGTTAGTCTAGTGGCTATTTCGTATAGTAGCAGGTTGCGAAGTTGTATAATGTCTTTGTACCTCGGAAAGTTTAAAGCTATTGGTCAAATATAATAAGCCAAGTAATAAATCATTCCCTAATCTAAAATTCAATAAGTAATGAAATGAAACTGTATTGTATTTGCTAGTAAAAAGTAAATTATTAATGTATTTGCTTCCAAAGATCAGAAATTAAGACATTATCAAGGGTAGGTAGTTAGTATGTCCTCTTATTATGGACATAAGACAATAAAATTCATATTTTCTTAATATACGACGATTAACGATTTTATATATTATATAGAGATATGAATCATCCGAAGTTCGTGTTTGAAGATGTGCCACTGTTCCTTGGTCTTATTAAGGATCTTTTCCCTGGACTTGAGTGCCCTCGAGTCGGTTATCCTGACTTCAACGCTGCAGTCGTAGAAGTACTTGAAAGCGATGGATATATAGTTCTTCCACACCAGGTATCATAATTAAATTTGCCAGTTTGAAAGTATGAAAATTCACATTTAATAATCCAAATAATAAATACTCAATTTTTGCTTATTGCGTAATCAGCAGCCATCAACCAACAGCAGATTAAAGTCAATAATTAATCTGACTTTGATAGGGTGTCCAGAAAATGTAAATATGATTATATGTATATTTTATCTGATCAACACATACGTTTTGATAATGTATGTTTTCAAAATTATCATTTGCTGAAATCATTTTTGTTAATTTTAATTAATTAGACTCATTTTGTTAAATTCATAGGCGAAGATTCCTTGTGTGGTTGTCCTTCAATATAGACAGACGGTTTATGTAGACATAATTCTAGCTTTACCTTTACTTACATACTACTTACCTTTATTTATTATTTGTTAAATTATATTAAATGTTAAAATTTTACACTCATAAAAATTACTTCACATTTACATTTCGGTATAGGTAGACAAAGTGGTCCAAATGTATGAGACAATGATGACGAGGCACTGCACGATGTTGGTCGGACCGACCGGAGGAGGCAAGACTGTCATTCTCCAGACCCTGGTGAAGGCACAGAACAATCTCGGACTACCCACCAAGCTCACTATAGTTAACCCTAAAGTATGTTGTGACAAAAAATAATTATGATTTTATTCATATTTTATAGTTACTAGTCATTACTCATTAATCGCAAACGACTGGGCGTATTCTAATGAAATTCGATAGAGAAGACGCAACATAAAGCTCAATTTTCATACTTTAATAAACAATACATTTTATGTTTTTAATTATACGAGAATTGTTTGCCGATATCGATGTTTTTAAAATAAGGTATTAGTTCGCGCACCCGCCCTCAAAAATGTTTTTCAATACTTTATTTTTTATATAACAGATTGTGAAATGAAATATGTACCACTTGGGACATTTCAGGGAAATTTACATCAAAAGCCACTTACGTTTGAATGCTGTGGATAAGTCCTTTGGAACTAATTTTTGAGTTCGGTCGATTTAAATGGAACCCTTTTATATTTTAGGATCAAAAGTATTTGATATAATGACTCGATGATAGTATGAAGCTCACCATTACAATATCATAACAAGTGGCAGTCATAATGTTTCTACTAATTACTTTTCGTTGTTAATTTAGATTTTTAGTTAAAAACATATCTTTTAGCCTCTATATCTAATAGTTTGTATTATATACAATGGTTTTTATTTCATTGTTTATAATGGTGACGTAAATGTACTAATATAAAAAAAAAATTATACAGGCTTGTTCGGTAGTAGAATTGTATGGAATTCTTGATCCCGTTACCAGAGATTGGACTGATGGCCTTTATTCTAAAATATTCCGTGAAATGAACAGGTATATATGAAATAATATATGATAATGCAATTATTTTCTTTGGTACTAAAATAATGTTTAATTTATTTAAGACCTGCAGACAGAGACGAACGTCGGTATTCTCTATTCGACGGTGATGTTGACGCATTATGGATTGAAAACATGAATTCAGTAATGGACGATAATAAGCTTTTAACACTCGCTAACGGGGAAAGAATCAGACTCGCTCCGTATTGTGCGCTGTTGTTCGAAGTTGGAGATCTCAATTATGCATCACCCGCGACAGTTTCAAGAGCTGGAATGGTGTTTGTTGATCCAAAAAATCTTGGATACCAACCTTACTGGGAGAGGTTATTTTATTGAAATTCTCTTTTTCATTTATTTCTTGTTCTCTTTTTACAGTTTTTTAAAAAAGGCTTTTCTGGTTACTTCCTCTGCTTGTGTATAATATAATAAATAAAACATTGTCATTTAAAAAGCAAAATTTGAATTTACAATCCACATTTATTGAATATTCGTAAAAAAACTGATTTCACATTGCGATGAGATTCGAAGTATAAAAACGTATGAGTAATTCTTTCATTGATAGTTTGACAAAAATACCGTGATTAAAATAAAAAAATGATCTACTGTTTACCTATTTATACGATTCACATTGCGTTAAAATATTCCAAACCAATAATTTCTGAACGAAATCACCAGTACAAGCTATCAATTGAAATCGAGAGATTGAAAAATGATAATTTAAAAGGGGAATAAAATATAGTACGACCCAGTTTATTCAGACTTACTGGAGCTACAGGTAATCCTGACTATCAAAAATCCGAGTAATCCGTAATATAAATTAATGGGTCGTATTCGTGTTTTAGTTATGTTATTTCTATCTTAGTCAAAAATTGTGATCCATTGAAACTTTTAAATCAATATATTTGTTGTAAATTCGTATTAGATTATCTGTCTACTCTATGGCTAAATAAATCTCATACCAGGTGGCTACGAAGCCGGAATGACGAAGAGGAGCGCGATCAGCTCGCAGGTCTCTTCGAACACTATGTGGCGGGCGCCATTAACTACATCGTGTTCGGTCTATTCGGTCTGCAGCAACAGACACCACTTAAAACCATCGTTCCGCAAACACCACTCAATCTGGTATACCCATTTGATACAATTTTATTACAAACAAATAAATATAAGAAACGAAATTAAATCGACTTCTAAAATAAATTAAAATGCGAAATTAAAAAGACGTAAAATATTAGCAATAATAATTATAAAAATGTTGATTGAATTATTACAGGTCATGCAACTCTGCTACATGATAAGCGGTCTTCTGCCTAACAGAGAAGATACTAACGAAGAACTCGATAGAACAATCGTTGAGTGTGTATTCATGGTGGTAAGTAGAATTTGGTAAATACATTTAAAAATCATTTTAATTAATTGACATGTGACGATAATGCGACGTATACTTCTCTCTCCTATTCCTTCCCAATCGTGACGTCATAATGTGCCTACCTATTTTAAAATACAACCTAATTCAGACAGACTTGTAAAAGTAAAGTAACTAAGCTAATCGTATAAAAATATGCATAGGAGGAAAGTTTTAATATTTACTAAAATAGTATTTTAGTATTTACTAATTTACTACAATTGTGCAATTAAAAATAAACATTGGAGGCGCCAGGTATCGATCATGGTACCTCTGGCATGCTATGCGAGCGTTCTACCATTTGAGCTACGCCCCCGTTGAAAAGTTATGGCAATAATAAAGACGATATATTGAGTAAGAATTTTAGCACTAAATAGTATCAATGTGTTATAAAAATAATATTGGAAGCGCCGGGTATCGATCCCGGTACCTCTCGCATGCTAAGCGAGCGCTCTACCATCTGAGCTACGCCCCCGTTGAAAACATACGGGAATTCCATAGACAATGCCTAAAATATAAGTTTTAGTACTAAATAGTATAAGGTTCTTTAAAAAACCAAATTGGAGGGGCCAGGTATCGATCATGGTACCTCTCACATGCTAAGCGAGCGTTCTACCATTTAAGCTACGCCACCGTTGAAAACTTACGGGGTTTACATAGAAAATAAAATAAAATAAAATAGCCTTTATTTCCAAATCCAATTTCAAATTTACATATTGTTGTCATATAAGAACAAACACTTTGGTAAATTTTGGCAACAAACAAACAGACTGAATGCAAGGCCGAGCCCGAGCGTTGAAATAGGGGGCGTGAGCGGTTGCCGAAATATAGCTAATATGTTTAAGACTCAATTTAAAGTGGAGCCTTGTGAGGTCAACTGCACAGTGGCTGACAGTGGGGGCATTAAGAGCACCGGGGAGTGCTTGCTACGTTTCAAAACTAGCGAAGTAGTAGAAGCGATTATGAGCATGAAGCGTGGAAAGTCATCTGCGGCATGCTGGCGTGTACCTTCCAAGAGTCCTAGGCTGGTTCTACAATATTTGTGTTAGCCATGGTTTCCTGCCGGACTCGATGACTAGGACAGTAGTCGTGCCTATTATCAAAATTAGGACAGGGGATGCGGCAGACAGAACCAACTACAGACCTATATCTCTTGCTACCATTACAGCTAAGGTTCTTGACAGTTTGCTTGATACGCAGCTTAGTAAAGCAGTCAATATAAATGATGCGCAGTTCGGCTTTAGGTCAGAACTATCAACTGAGAGTGCAATACTGTGTCTCAAGCAAACTGTAAGATACTACACAGATAGAAAAACACATGTGTTTGCGTGTTTTCTGGATCTGTCCAAGGCATTTGACCTCGTTTCCTATGAAGTTTTGTGGCAGAAACTTGAAACAGAAAGTAGCTTAAGACCCGAGTTGATATCGTTGTTAAAGTACTGGTATGGTGTTCAGAGTAACGAGGTAAGGTGGGGTGAAGCGTTTAGTGATCCTTACAAGCTGAAATGTGGAATGAGACAGGGGGGCTGACGTCACCCAGGCTATTCAATCTCTACATAAACAAGCTGATAGACAGGCTCAGCAGAGCAGGTGTCGGTTGCTCAATAGATGGCGTTTCAATGAACAACTTTAGTTACGCGGATGACATGGTACTGCTGAGTCCATCAGTCAGTGGTCTTCAAAAATTAATAAAGATCTGCGAGGAATATGCTAAAGAGAACGGCCTCAGATATAATGCTAAAAAAAGCGAAATTTTAATCTTTCGAGGAAAAAACAAACCCATCAATTTTACACCGAATGTACACCTATGTGGGGCTCCTCTGAAACAAGTATCTAAGTTCAAATACCTTGGGCATATTGTGAATGAACGCTTGGATGATGATAGCGATATCGAACGCGAACGCAGAGCTCTGTCGGTTAGAGGCAATATGTTAGCACGTAGATTTGCACGATGTACGGCATAGGTAAAACTAATTTTATTTAAAGCCTTTTGCCAGTCCTTCTACACGTGCGATCTGTGGGAGAACTACTCCCGACGAGCATACAATGCTATGCGTGTTCAGTACAACAATGTGCTTAGGATTTTATTGAAGAAGCCTCGATACTGCAGCGCGTCGGCAATGTTTGCGAAAGCTCGTGTAGATGACTTCTATGCGATCATACGCAAGCGGACTGCGTAGTAGTATAAGCAGATTACTAAACAGCTCCAATAAACTCCTCAACACACTGGCTGCAAAGCTGGATAGTCCCCTCTGGAGGTGCTGGGATCGTGCCCACGTATTACTAACGTAGTTTTAAGAATTGTTGTAATTAATTGCTTTGTTTTTATTTTTATATTTTTATTTATGGTTTTTTTTTTGTTTAAAATTAAATAACTGCTTGATTAAAAATTTTATATTAAATTATAATAATAAAATATTAAATATAATGTTAAAAAACTATTTAAATTAAATTAAACTTTAAAATTGTTATTGATAAATATTATTATCTAAAAAAAAAAAAAAAATGTAATTATTTTTATTATTGTATTTTAAAATTTGTAAAGTTAAAAAATATGTTTTACTAACACTATATGGGCTAGTCCTGAAATAAAAAGTTTTTATTATTTTATTTATTTGTTGTCCTTTCATCGTCAAAATATACAATATTAATACTAGTCCCTTTCTTCTTTTTTTTTTAATTTGATTAATCAAGTCAATAAATATTTTAATGTCAGAAATTCTAAAAATATTGTTTAAATATTAATTGTATATTTGCTGTTTTTTTTTATTTATTTTTTTATGGTTTTTAATACATCTGGTTAGTTTGGACGCCCAATGTTGGGCACAGGCCTCCTCCATGTCTTTCCATTTTTGTCTCTCGCTCGCTATCCGCTGCCATGTTATCCCTGCATATTTAATAATATCATCCACCCAACGTGTTATCTGTCTTCCGCGTGTTCGTTTTCCATCCCTAGGGTACCAGTTCAGGATCCTTTCGCTCCATCGTCTATCTGTAGTTCTAGCGGTGTGTCCTGCCCATTACATAGACAATACCTTAAATAGAAGTTTTAGTACTAAATTGTATAATTTACTTTAAAAAAATACATTGGCGGCGCCAGGTATCGATCCTGGTACCTCTCGCTTGCTAAGCGAACGCTCTACCATTTGAGGTACACCCCCGTTGAAAAGTTGTGGCAATAATAAAAACGATATATTTAGTAAGAATGTTAGCACTAAATGGTATCAATGTGTTATAAAAATAACATTGGAGGCGCCGGGTATCGATCCCGGTACCTCTCGCATGCTAAGCGAGCGCTCTACCATCTGAGCTACGCCCCCGTTGAAAACTTACAGGAGTTACATAGACAATACGTTGAGTCAGATGAACCAAAACTTATTTAAAAAAAAACATTTGTTAAATTTTACTTGTGTAACTTGGATGTAGAGCTTTGTGCAAACCCGCCTTGGTAGGTACAACTAACTCATCTGCCACTTATTCTACCGCCAAACAGCTATTTAATTAGTATTGATGTATCCCGGTTTCAAGGGTGGGTGAACAAGTTTAACTACAAGCACATAATATGTTAGCTCCCAAAATTGAAGGCGTATGACGATGTAACGAATGGTTAATATAGGACATAATGCCAATATCTATGGGCAGTAGTGTTGACCACCTAAAAACAGCCCGTTGTCGTAGTGCTAGGATGTAAGGCAACAATAAAAATAAATCATGCAAGATCTATGCAACTCACAAAATAATGACCAAGCCTTGAGTTATGTATAGAAATGGCAATAATTACTTCTAATTTATTCAACCACAAATGTATATTATAAATAAAATTATTTATTATTCGCCGGCGTTACTTTGCTTATGAATTCGGGACATTAAAATAAAAATTCAGAATTCAACAAAGACGGCAAAATGTAAAATATTTTAAAACAAGACTTACAACTTGATATCTTTTATTCAAAACTCTGGTACAATGAAAGCTATGAAAATTTAAATAACGATTATTTAAATTAAAAAAGATGGAATACAAAATGAATTTTAACTTGATTATTTAAATTCAAACTAACGAGCCTCGGTGATAGTTCTCATCATTTATTTAAATATTATTTTAGCGGGCTGTAAGCTTAATTGTAATAGCCTTTCTATTTGTTCAAGTTATAATTAAAATAATTTGAGTTTTCCCATTTTATCACATTTATTTTCAGTCCATGTACAATAGTCTCGGGGCAGCGATAGTTGATGATGGGAGATTCGACTTTGATAATTACGTGAAGAAAGCTTGTCCGATGATGTTGGTTGAAGACACTCTTGAGAAGAAAGCTACTACTAGTAAGTTCACGTTATACTATCTTGTAATTATTTTATAAATTAATTAATAAAAATTTAGAAGAGTAAGGGTACAATAAACACAAAAAGAATAAATCTGAACAAATATGAAACGTGACAACACCTAAAAAGTTTGGTGGCCTAGGAACTAGCTAATAAGAACATTGATCATTACGTCCTTTATTTAATACCTAGGTCGAACTAGTAGCTTATTGACATTTTTTTATCTAAAACCTGGAGTTCAGATTACAATTTTTATACTCCCTTCCAAGACCTTCTATCTTCTTTAGTGCTACTTGTTTATGATGATGTCTGATTTCACTGTATTTGTTCAGAGCACTTTCCCATGGCATTCCCATCGCTCTACGACTACTGTCTCGAGCTGTCGACCAAGACGTGGGAGGCGTGGGAGTGGCTCGTGCCGGAGTACATACACGACAGGGAGTTGAAGTTCTCCTCAATCCTCGTGCCCACCGTCGATACACTGAGAATGACTTGGCTCATTAAAATTATGGAGAGTGTAAGTATCGATTTTATTTCGTTGATTTCTTCCTAAAAATACACTTTTTGATCAAAACGTCCGATTTTCTTTTTAATGTTTGTAATAATAAAAAAACCACTATCTTATATATATAAATAGACCAAGAGAAAACAATTCAGTGTCTTTTTCTCCACTGTTTGTCAATCGATTTTGTTATTTTAAGTGCTATAAAAGTATCAAGTCTTCGAAATTTTATTTATGTTCTCCGTAAATTTTCAATGTCTGAATTTCGATTACTGAGTGATAATTATTATAATATCTATACTTCTATCCTAGTATCCTATCTATACTTATGAAGCAAAGTGATTTTCAAAGGGTGATCGTAAAGGTGTACTTTCATGTTGGCAAAACGCTTACCTAACC
Source organism: Nymphalis polychloros (assembly GCA_905220585.2). Lineage (NCBI taxonomy): Eukaryota > Metazoa > Arthropoda > Insecta > Lepidoptera > Nymphalidae > Nymphalis > Nymphalis polychloros. Next base: position 8,757,879 of record HG992258.1, on the reverse strand, counting down.
GTATGATGATAATATGAATCAACAAATGAAACAGAAGAAAAACGAAAAGTATAAAGAAGAACTAAAAAATGGTGTCGGTTCATTATATCGTATATATTATGTTCTAGGTTGAAAGGCCAGTCTTGCTCGTTGGTGACACCGGGACTTCAAAAACAGCTATTATATTCAACTACTTACGAGGGTTGCCAGCTGATAAATATGTAAGTTTTCGTTGAATTTTATGACACCAGAAACGTCTGTTAAATTGCATAAAATTACAAGACAAACCTGACGCGATAGTGGAGTCTAATAACAATGTGAGATATATAATTTTTCTTTCTAAAAGTGTTTCATAGACCAATTAAATAAATCTATTTTCTCGCTAATCTGTTTAACGGCCTAGGCCTAGGCCGAGCTATTGACATTATTAAATTAATGAGGCCGAGAAAATAATATATACGTTGTAAATTTTGTATCTGTACATAGTGGTATCACATATGATGTAAGTATTTTTGCTTGTAAATGTTGGTACCTATTATTGCGTACTTATTACTTATTATACCTACTTCATTTACCTAACTTCATTAAATAAAACTACAATAATTGAATAGTTAGGGTAACACAGAAATTGAATTTTATTAATATAGTAATAAAATTCTAATGACTCTATAAAACGGTACAAACACTTTGATCCACTCTGATGCTTAATTCAAGTAGGTACTAATATTAATTTATAAATACAAAGGACGGTCCATAATTTTAGTTTTATTGTTTATAAAATGAAACACCTTTAGAATAATGTCAATTCTTAATAATATTTTAGAATTTATGATATATTATATATTTATAACTTCATTGAAATATTTTTATATATTAATATAATATATTGTACATTTTTTACATATAAATACAAATAATAAAAAATATATTAAAAAACACAAAAGTAATTTAAAATATTTAATAATATGATCGCTTTAGCATATTTCAATCACAAGGTAGCAATGTGACGAAATGAGAATAGTAGAAATTCCAATATCAACATGTACTTTTGCCGCGTACGAAGTGAACGTATAATTTAAATAGATTGCATATCGGGGGCGTAGCTCAGATGGTAGAGCGCTCGCTTAGCATGCGAGAGGTACGGGGATCGATACCCCGCGCCTCCATACATATATTTTTTGATACAACTATAATACAAATTAATGCTAAAACTTTTTACTTAACATGTCGTCAGTAAAATTGTCACCAGTTTTCAACGGGGGCGTAGCTCAGATGGTAGAGCGCTCGCTTAGCATGCGAGAGGTACCGGGATCGATACCCGGCGCCTCCAATGTATTTTTTATAGCATAAATCATATTGTTTGGTACTAAAACTTCTATTCAAGGTTTTATCTATGTAACTGTCACCAGTTTTCAACGGGGGCGTAGCTCAGATGGTAGAGGGCTCGCTTAGCATGCGAGAGATACCGGAATCGATACTCGGCGCCTCCAAGTTTATGACAACATTATACTTATTATTTTTATGACATCTACAAAATATACTCAAGCTCAAGCGTTAGATAGGTTGTGTACATTGATATCAAATTTTGATCTGTAATTTATTATTTTAGTTTTAATTTTTGTTTACTTTTATTAAAACCGCTATTCAATAGAAGAATGCTCACAAGTGGTGAGGACTAGAATACAATATAAAGTATATTTAATAATTACTACGATAGATTTTTACAAAATAACCACCAATACGCTGAACCCAATTTGCCGTCTATGTTATAATTATCGTCCTTAGATAACACTTAACAATAGGAAAATTATTCAAAGGTTCTTAAAAATAAAATACAATATAATTATGTATATATCTATACATATATATAAAGAGGAATATATATTATAAAGAGGAATGATTTGATTTTTTGTTTGTTACGATTAAACTCAAAAACTACTTGATCGATTTAAAAAAAACTTTCACTGTTAGAAAGCTACATCTTTACCGAGTAACATAGGCTATATAATATTTTCAAAAAAAATAGAGATCCCTACCTAAAATGGAACAATGTAACCCAAGGTATCAAATTGTTGCCTATAAAAGTCATTATTTGGCGGGGGCTGCGAAAACTACTGACGATATATAAAAAAATCTATATATTAATAGTACTTATGATTGCTGACAAAATAGTCCGCGACGGTATATCATTAACTATTATATATATATATATATAGTTAAGCCACAATAACAGTTTTTGTTTAAATTATTAAGTTCAAATACGTAATCGAATAGTGGTGATATATGTATCATTATATTATTAATCCTTATCCATTTAAATGCTTTGATAATTAAGGATGATTATTTACATGTAAATTCCACTTTAAATTATCCGGATGTCCCATCCGGATAATTTAAAGTGGATCCGGATTTTCATTTAAAAGTTTGACGGATATAAAAATGTCACAGTTTAAACAAACTGTAACTGTCCTACGTTTAGTTTATTACCGAATACTAATTTACGTTTACTAATAGTTTTTAAATATTCGCGGAGGAAGTCGCGGGAAAAGTGTTATTTATATAAAAGTATATTTAAATATAATAATTATATGTAAAGCTCAACATATACTTATATTTATTTATACGTATTTACACTCGTGGCTATATCTTAGGAAAAGTATATAGAAATCCGTCACTAGTTCTAAGTTCAGTCTAAAAATATTAATAGAAATTTTATTATCGTTCCAGTTAATTCAGCAGATGAACTTCTCGTCTCGCACGTCGTCTATGGACGTGCAGCGGAATTTGGAGTCGGTGGTTGAAAAGCGTACGAAGGACACCTTCGGACCCCCCGTCGGCAAGAAGATGCTGGTGTTCATCGATGATATGAACATGCCTATTGTAATTTTTCCATTTTATAATATTAGGAAGACTTAGTTGTTTTTGGTAATTCAAATTAATTATGATGATGACAATGTCTTCTTCAGTATTGAATTCAAATCTTGTTGCGAATGGAATTAAGTTAAATAATGAAAAATAAGAACCAAGACTCCAAATAATGTTAGATAATGTTACCCAAAGACGAAAAATTAAAGTTTACGTCATCGCCAGGTTCCGTAAATCTATAATATAATAAACGTCTATCATAATTGAAATTCATCATTTATGAAGGTATCCTTAGCCAACTTATTTGGGATCATCGTAGTGTGCTGTACGGAGCAATATACAATCAATCAAAATATAGTTTAATCAAGTCATGTCATTTTACAAGATTATAATTAATTAATATAAAAACCACCGAGTCAAATCATAGATTGTATCTGAAGTTCCGACATAAATTAATGAAGCAATAAATATTAAAAATAAGAATCATCTTCTGTATCTACAGTAAAATCTTAAATAAAAACTTTATAACTGCAATGCAGACTAGAAATTCATTGACGTTCATAACCCATGTCACTTATCGTTCAGGTGGACACATACGGAACCCAACAGCCCATAGCCCTTTTGAAGTTGCTCTTCGAAAGGAAAGGTTTCTACGACCGGGGCAAGGATCTCAACTGGAAAAATCTTAAGGATATAGGATTCCTCGCTGCAATGGGAAAAGCGGGCGGTGGGAGAAACGACGTGAGTTTTTAATTTTTTTTTTATATTGGCATCACCTCGCATTGCCACTTGCTCATTAAAAAAAGAAAATTGATACAAAAGTGTCAAATGCTCTTCAATGATGAATTATCTGAATTATTAGAGTAGTCAATGTGATAAGTGATGACATTTTTTTAAAGTTATAAGTAAAATGGAAAAAATATACTCTAAAGTTTGCTGGTGGAATAATTTTATTGTGATTTGATTACTATGGTAATTGTATTTTGTAAATGAATATAGTTTACTCCAAATAGACATTTCGCAAGATTGCGATATTAATGTATATATTTCTCACGTTTATGTTGAACTAAACGAAGTTTATAAAAAGAAATTTGTAGCGTATAAGACTCGATTTAGTGTGGGTTGGTAGAATTTTATACAAATATAGCAGAATTACATCTGATAACGACCCAGGTTTCCCACGATTCTTTCAACGGCGAGCAGGAGTTGAATTATAAATACGAATTAAGCACATGCAAATGTTTTTTTTTTTATATAACATAAGCAGACGATCAAGCAGATAGGCTACTTAACGTTGTGAGAAGTGAGCATTCGTTACGTCACCAATACGCCACCCTAACCCTTAGTTCCCAACCTTGGAAACTGAGATGTTATATCCCTTGTATCAGTAGTTGTACTGCTAACTGTGTAATTATTTGGATCCCTAGTGCTCTAAGCATTCTTACTTCATTTACTCAGAGCAATGTTCGTTTGAGCAAAACTGGATTCAATTCGACATTGTAAAGTTGAAGATTAAAATAATTTTAGATCGTTAGCTTTTACTCGAATAGATAAATAGTGAATTGGTTTGTTATTTACTGGTGAATTGTAATAAATGCAGAATTGGTCATACTTTCATTCCGTGATATTTAACGCTAGTAACTTTCCGGAATCGTTCGATACGCGATGCAATCAGTGAGTCAGGAATCAGATTAAATGAAAAAAAAAAAAAACGAAAAATTGTAAATTATACTTTAGTTTGTTTTGAAGTTTCATTAACAGTTGTTATATTTTAAAAATATACAACTGGTTAATGATTAGTGGTTTGAATTGAAATATGCCTTAATTAATGTATTCTATGACCAATTTAACGAGACGAGTGAGCACTATACTGCCAACTTTCTTACTTCTACTCTCTGCTACTCTGCTGTGACTCAGAATTTTTTTAAAGAAAAACCCAATATGTTTTATTGACGCGAACTAGGATTTAATATACGTACAAAACTCGGCGTTATTTTTAAAGCATTGTTTTTTTATAATTTCTAATATCTAAATATGGTCATATAAAACAATTTGAATGATATTTTCATTCGAGGCGTGTTCATCTCATAAGTAACAAACTTTGCCATACAAACGTTCGTTGACAATTAATGGCGCTTAAAAGTAATAGCAAGCTCCGTACAGTTTTCATAATTAGTGATGATCTGCCTTCCTGTCAAAAATAAAAATAAACTTCCCAAAATAAACAGACTAGATCGTATTTATTCTTCACTATCAGTAGAATCGTTCCGCGTGATTGCTAATATCGTTAAAAACGTTATGTATCTTGACCGTTATTTCTACACGCTCCGACTGGGAACTACTCTACATTATAGTCGAGCATACTTTACGATCTACATTTTTACGAACAAAAACACAGCAGACTACGATTTGTAAAGGAATTATACAGAACACAATAATTCATAGAAACAGCATCGTAGATTTTGAACACGGACCATAATGCGGTGTTCGTGGTGCATTACGTAGACGAAATATGCATCCGCCTTTTCCTCCTTTTTTTACCCAACGTTCCCGCCACGTTTTTTGTCCTGCGCTGTTACAAACAAAGACAATGATAATTTTATCTTTGCATACAAAAAATACGCAGGCGTATTTAAACATTTTTCTTCATTTTCTTGTCTTTAAAATTTATGGTTGTTATTACCTGCAGGTATGTTGTAAAAATTATACATATCGACGTTAAAAATAATTAAATTGATATTGAATATAGTGTATATTGATTCTAGAGAAACATGTAATATATATTTTAAATTAAAACTTATTCCTTGACATACGTTAAATTACCTCCGTAGTTCGCCGTTTATCCGGTATATATTCGATAAAATTATAATTTAGGTTATATATTACTTATGATGATGTAATGCCGAATGCAATAATTTTGCTCAATATCTCATACAAATAAATAAAAATGGAAGTGTTTGGCTGTGATTACAATATAATTGGAGAGTTACAAACAACCATTTTGTTTATTTTAGACTAAGGTACCTAATAATTTAAATATTGTACATCTATAGTTCAAATTAACATTATATACATTGAAATGGTAGATTTTAAAGGATTTTCATCACATACTGAATTCCACGCTGGCGTAGTCGCGGGTTTTACTCGTATTGTAATTAATTCGCACAAAAAATTAACACTTCTTAATCAATAGTATACCCATTAATTTCAATATATATATTCTAACAATTTGGAGCTACAGATGAGGTTAAGCCTCGTTTAGTAGCTAGCTTATACAGTTACAGATCCTGATATCTTAAACTTTAATTATTATAATAATTATTGGGTTTTTCTATAAAAAATTAACATAATATCTCAGACTATAAAAAGCAATGAAGCGTACGTTTTGACATCAACATTCAAATCTGAGCTGGTTTTTGAAATTGCCTTACTTGACAGAAAATCGGTATGGACGAAATTAATTATTAAACAATGACAAGAAATGAATGCTTAAATGTATTTATTTCAAAAACCGATTCATAGCAATTTGATTTTTTAAATAGTGGTAAACATTGCAAGGCAACAAGACTTAAACATTAACCTTGGATTTCGTACCCAGGGTGATATTCAAGTTAACTATACCTTCGAAACTTATAATTCGACGCATCTACTCAGTCTAAAAATGAATGTAACGTAAACTGAAATTGCAGTTTATAATATGATAACTTCAAGAAAGATAATGAAAATAACAAACAATGATATACATATTATATTTGTTTGTAGGTGGATCCGCGTTTCATTTCTATGTTCTCCGTATACAATCTGCAGTTTCCGTCAGAGGCGACGTTAAGCCACATTTATGTCTCAATCTTGAAAGGACATTTTTCTATTTTCCCGGAAGAAATACAGGATATCGTGGACAAAATAGTTCAAATGACCCTTGACTTATACAAGGTAAGAGATATCATGAGAAACTAAAATAAAGCATTTTTACTGTATGGTGCTTATTTGAATATGCCTATTACCGGAAACACGAAAAAGAAAAAAATAGGGTAATAGATGAGTCCGTTTGCAATTCCACGCATGCAAGTTAAAGATTTAAATATAGTCTAAATTAATATAAAACATCATCAGATAATAATAGTGGACCTGCCACCTACCCCTGCGAAGTTTCATTACATCTTCAACTTGCGAGACCTATCCCGTATTGCTGCTGGTCTGTGCCTCACGCACCCGAACTTCTTCAGCGAGAAGCGCAGTGTGGTTAGGTGCTGGAGAAACGAGTTCACTCGCGTCATTTGTGACAGGCTTATCAATTTCCAGGTGACTATATTATATATATATATATATATGTGTGTATTGGAGATTAATATTGTTTTTATATTCTTTATGATTTACATTAGATCTGTAGTAGGAGAATGTTATCAAATTACTTAAAATAATATAGATACTATACGTGATCACAACACGCCAACAATAGACGTTCTGTTTGCCTTAAAATAAGTATTCACAAAATATCCAGAAACATAAATCTTGGAAATAATTGTTAATCTCTTAATTATTTTGATAATATTGCCTATGTCCCATATTTTTATACCATCGACGCAACGTGTCAAATATTTAGTTTTAAACAAAGTTTAATATAATTATGCAATTTACTGACAAAACATTGATTGAATAATAGGATAACGAGTTAATGCGTGGACACGTTCAAGAGCATGTTGCAAAATATTTCCCTGAAGAAGAACCAGTCGTTCTAGAAGAAATCGTCGTACCCGAGGATGATGAGAAACCTGCTGGAGAAGAGGAGGATGGTAGGATAATATAGACTTAAAAACTAACAATGAAAACGTTCTATCTTGTGTATGTAACATCTATAATTATTATAACTTTTCTACGCATTTCTTTTGTACGCAGAATTGATATCTGATGCGAAACCACGATCACAAATTGCTGATGAGCAGGATGAACAAGTAGAAGAGGAACAAGTTGAGGTTGAAAAGGAATTAACTGTAAGACATCTTAAAATAACGCAGTCATAATTGAATAGAACTTTAAATATCAATTATAATTGAAAGTATATTGTTAGGATATTCTTAATACTTATTGTCTAATGCTATTTATTTGTAAAAAATTGTAAATGTTTTACTTACAATATTGGTACAAGGAACAAACATGTGCTTATTATTCGACTGTTATTATATGGTGTAAATACAGTAATCACATTTTAAATATTTACAGTTGGAAGAATATGTGCTTCGGGATCCTCTTCTATTTGGTGACTATCGCAATGCACTCGATGAAGAAGAAGTTAGATATTACGAAGATCTATTAGATTATGAAGCAGTTTATTTCCTATTTCAAGAGGTAACGAATGAATATTTTTCCATTTAAATATTAATTTAAATCTACTCTATTATGTGTGGGGATCCGAATAATATACAGATAAAATTACTATTTTACTCGGTGGTAGAGCTTTGTGTAAGCTTGTCTACAGGTACCACCCACTCATCAGATACAAACACAAGGGAAATAACATCTTAGTTCCCAAGGTTGGTGGCACATTGGCGTTGTAAGCGATGGTTAACATTTCTTACAGTGCCATTGTCTATGGGCGTTGGTGATCACTTACCATCAGGTGACCCATATGCTCGTCCGCCTTCTAAAAATATATATAAGGCTTACAATTACAAAACTGGTACATCAACATACTCCTTGTACATTGTACAAAAGTACACCTTAAACATCAACATTAAACCATTTTTTATATTATTTAAATAAATGTTGACTATGGCTCGTTTAAAACTGCGAGAGCACTAAAACTGGTAGTAATTATCATCATGAAATAAATATATTTATAATATAAAACAATTTAAACAAACTGCTCATTTTTTCTTATCATATCTTAATAAGATAAAGTAAGAGGAAGTCCTTAAGTTTTACTGACATCAAGTGATGTGATCTAAATCGTATAAATTTTTGCATAATTTAGATTCTCGACGAGTACAATGAGCGAGTAGGCAAGATGTCGGTGGTGCTGTTCGAGGACTGCCTAGAGCACCTGACGCGCGCACACCGGGTTCTGCGCACAGATCGCGGGAACGCTATGATCATCGGCGTTGGGGGTTCCGGGAAGAAGTCCATCTGCCGCCTCGCCGCATTCGCCGCCGGTAAATGGACAAATAAATAAACAGATAATTTCTACAAATAACAACTCAGCCGGCTTTGAACAATCTGTTTTTATTAAAACTTGTCGAACGATATTTAAATTTATTGTTTTGATTAACACAGCACCTTAAATATGCTATTACTACTCGTAACGTAACGTAAAAATGTACAATTTTCGTGTTTAAATATTACACCAGTTAAAAAATATATAGGATGCGAAATGTTCGAGATCACAGTGACACGTAACTACAACGAGAACACGTTTAAGGATGACATGAAAAGGCTTTACAATCAACTCGGCGTCGACGGCAAACCCACCGTCTTCTTGTTCACCGCGGCGCAGGTTTGTAAATTGACACATTGTTAAGTTGATTCGTTTTACAATTTTGGTTATTTCGAAGAACATTTTAAAAATCGAAACACATTTATGAAGAATTACAACATACGAGTAATTTAAAATAACGGGTAAAATTATTTCTCATCTAGATCCTTGAAGAGGGATTCCTGGAATTTATAAATAATATTTTGATGATTGGTATGATCCCCGCTCTTTTTGGTGATGATGAAAAGGATGCCATCATAAATGCGGTTCGAAACGAGAGTGCAGAGGCTGGCTACGGTGTAGCTAAGTATATCAATTCAATTTATGAAATTCTTATTTTCACTATATTACCCTATGTTAATAACTAAGTCATTATGTAAATCTTTTTGTTTTTTTATCATTAAAAGTAAAATTCTACGCTATTTTTGGGTTAAAAATAATCATATGATACGAAATTTATTTCAGCGAATCTCTATACCAGCTCCAGCTAAGCGATTAATATATTTCTTATAAACTAGGACACAACTACTGTTTACAGGGACGCTGTCTGGAACTTTTTCTGTAACAAGTGTGCTGACAATTTGCATGTCGTCCTCTCTATGTCCCCGAGTGGCGACGTATTGAGAAACAGGTTAAGTTCGATATGTATAAAATCGATATATTCGACAATCATCTCTTTCATCTGAATACAGAATTTCTACTTTGTTAATGGTTTTCGCCCTTCGCCTTAACTTCGTATTTCTTTATGCAACCGAATTTATAATTTCGTATCTAGTAATTATTACATTTATTTGCACTTTAATAATTACGAGTTTTATCGTTATTTTGTTTTAATGTCCGTTTGAAGTATTTAGCTTCAAAACTAATTATTTGTCTTTCAATAATAAAGTTTAGTTCTTAACAATAAACTAAGTAATTTTTTTCTTACGTTCATATAAGAAATACAATTCTAAATAATAAATGACTGCCTCGTTGGTCTAGTGGCTAGATATAAGGCCACAGACCCGGTGGTCCTGAGTTCAATTCCCAGGTCGGGCCAATAAATAGTTATTGGGTTTTTCTGTCAGAAAATTCTCAGTAGCAGTCCGGAGTCTGGAAGGTGGAAGAGTGTACACTTCCTTGCCTCGGAAAGCACGTTAAGCCGTTGGTCCTGCGCCTGAACTCTTTCCGGTCGTGTCGGATTGCCGTCCCATCGGATTATGAGAACTAAGGAAAAGAGAGTGCACCTGTGCTTGAGCACACACTTGTGCACTATAATATCTCCTGCGCAGTTGGCTAATCTCTCTTGAGATTGGCCGCCGTGGCCGAAATCGGTCTGGAGGACCTTATTTCTAAATTGTAAATTACCTACTAACGTAGCTGTGACATAAGCGACTTTACCTCATTCTTTAATATCATACAAGTATATAAAAATTAAAGCTGCCATCAAAACATGTCCGTTTTGAATGTTTTAAAATGTATAGTTTGACTAATTTGCAATAATAACTATCTAAGCTTAAACAAATAAAAAAAGAGATAGTAACTATAGATAGATAAACACATCTGAAACATAGAAACGCTGTACGTGTACATATTTCTCAAAGAAGTAAATAATTATGTTTATAAATACTAAAAAGACAGATGGATAAACTACGAGATAGCGAGAGCGGTTTTTTTTATTATTATTCATTACTGAGCTTTTTTTTATGCAATAGGTGTCGGAGTTTTCCTGGCCTCGTAAACAACACAACGATCGACTGGCAGTTTCCTTGGCCTAAGCAGGCCCTACTCGCTGTAGCTAATGTCTTCCTTGCTGATGTTTGTATTTTAATCCTTAACAAGTATTATTTGCTTAGAAATATATTTTTAGGATATCGTTGTAACAACCTTAACATATTTTCATTTAATAGCATAATTATTAGCATATTAAAAATAATTTACTCGGTGGTAGAGCTTTGTGCAAGCTCGTCTGGGTAGGTACCACCCACTCATCAGATATTCTACCGCAAAACAACAGTACTTTGTATTGTTGTGTTCCGGTTTGAAGGGTGAGTGAGCCAGTGTAATTACAGGCACAAGGGACATAACATCTTAGTTCTCAAGGTTGGTGGCGCAATGGCAATGTAAGTGATGGTTAACATTTCTTACAATGCCATTGTCTATGGGCGTTGGTGACCACTTACCATCAGGTGGCCCATATGCTCGTCCGCCAACATATACAATAAAAAAAAAAAAACCTTGCAAAATATATTTACTTATATGTATAACAATAATTTATAAAAGTTATGTATTATTAATAAGCTAAAATTAAAGGCAAAGAGTCAACGTGGCGTTTTCCGATTAATCAGGTCCAAAAAATTCCGGAAGAATTCCGATCAATCATCGTAGAGCACGTTGTACACGTGCACATGTCGGTGGCGCACTATTCGGCCGAGTTCCTGTTACGATTGCGACGAAACAACTACGTCACACCTAAACACTACATGGACTTCCTCACTAACTACCTAGCGCTACTCAATGAAAAAGACGCTTTTATAGTGGCACAGGTTAAATATTATTCTTATTATTACTATAAATTTAACACTTTGAATTTAAAAATATGACAGTTAGTTAATATTCATTGTTAATATAATATTTATATAGTGTGAGCGGCTGATTGGCGGTTTGGCTAAAATCGAAGAAGCAAATGTTCAATTAGAAGACTTGAACGCTAAGCTGGCAGTTCAGAAAGTGATAGTTGCAGAACAAACGAAAGAATGTGAAATATTACTTAAAGAGATATCAACAGGTTAGAAAAAAAATATATAAAACAAATCAATAATATAAAATTAAATTAAACAATAACTTTTTTTAGCTACTGAGGCGGCCGTCGCTAAGCAAACCGTTGCTGCAATAAAAAGTACGGAAATCACAGAACAGAGCAAAGTGATAGCAGAAGAGAAATCAGAAGCAGAAGAAGCTCTTTCGGCGGCACTTCCAGCGCTGGAAGCCGCGAGATTAGCGCTTGCTGATTTAGATAAAAACGATATTACTGAAATTCGGTCTTTTGCTACACCCCCAGAGGCAGTCCAAGTAATTATTAATTGTATTACTATTAATCCTTAAAATTTAAATCATTGGTGAGAAATTTTATGCTAAATTTTGGTTAGCACGTATGTGATTATGCACTAAAAATAATGAAAAGCTTTAATATTGTTTTAATGAATGTTACAATAACAATTGTTAGGTAGTCTGTGAATGCGTCGTAATAATCCGAGGTATAAAAGATGTAAGCTGGAAGGGCGCTAAAGGAATGATGGCTGACCCCAACTTCTTACGAAATCTCCAAGAAATGAACTGTGATCTTATTACTCAAGCTCAAGTGAAGGCGGTGAAGGCGCACATGAAAAAGAGCAAAAAACTTGACACAATGCAGCAGATTAGTAAAGCCGGGTAAATACATATCTTACAAAAATATTGTACTTATATACTAACTATTAATGTATGTACATGTGCTTTTAGATACGGTCTCTTAAAATTTGTAATAGCAGTATTAGGCTACTGTGCAGTTTACAAGGAAGTAAAACCTAAAAAGGATAAAGTAGAGTCATTGGAAAGAGAATATACGGAAGCTTGTAACTATTTAGCATCTTTGAACCGAGAGATTGATCGTCTTCAGCGAACTTTGGATGGGCTGAACAACAGATACGAAACTGCTATGTTAAGAAGGCAGGAGTTACAAGAGGAAACAGATATTATGATGCGAAGATTAATAGCCGCGGACAAGCTCATGTCTGGTCTGTCGAGTGAACAGAAGCGATGGACGGAAGATTTGGCTGCTTTATACGTGGAACAATCTAGACTTATTGGCAATTGTCTATTGGCGGCCTCTTTCCTTTCCTACACGGGGCCATTCTCCTTCTCTTTCAGGCAGACAATGTTGTATGAGGACTGGATGGGAGATGTTCTCGAAAAGGGAATTCCGCTTACTACGCCTTTTACGGTTGAAAAAAATTTGACGAATGAAGTTGAAATTAGTGGGTAAGTTTATAGTGACTTTGCTGTTCGAAATATGAAACAATAGTCCAACGAAACAATTCTTAGCTTAAAATAATTATATTATAATAAATTTTGAAATATTTACAGGTGGAATTCCGAGGGCCTGCCACCAGATGAGTTATCCGTACAAAACGGAATTCTGACAACGAGAGCTTCTCGATTTCCTCTCTGTATCGACCCTCAGACTCAGGCGCTCACCTGGATCAAGAGGAAGGAAACTAAGAATAATCTTAAAGTACAGCTTTCTTATAGAACAATCTGTTCGAAACATATTTGGTTATATCTATTTTATTTTATTTTATCAATCAGGAATCCAACGTTATATATTAAGAAAAACATTGATTGTAATATCAATTATAGGCTAACATAAGATTCCAAATAAAAAAACCTCTAATTGACGAAAAACAAAAAAAAAACATCTTTAACTTAAATAATAAATAACTTAATGTTGATAAAAATTTAAACTAGTGAATAGCATCATAATGTAATTATGAATCTTAAATCAAAAATTAAATAAACTAAAATTTCTTAACCAAAATATTTATTCAATTGAATATATATATATATGTATGAGGTATTTTTTACTCATATAAATTCATAAAAAAGGTTTGTCCTAGAAGGTTCAACGAAAGCTAGTATTAAAACTGGAAGACAGGTTTTTAAATTCATGCCACTTAACATGGGGTGGCTCAAAATTTGGTGGCCATTACATAAATGTGTTTAGGATTTAGTTTTTCATGTTCCGTTAATATTTGTAAGAATTTTATATAAATATTACATCAAGAGAAACAACTGAATACACTTGACGTAAACAATTTCATAATATATCGAGAAAAATAATTGAATGTTTTCTCATAATTATTGTGAACAGTGAAATTAGAGTGTGCTCTTCCTGAACATTTTAATGAAAATTAACAGTCTTGTACAAAAACTTATCACGTTTACTGCTTTAAACGTTTAATAGAAAGAATTTAAAAAAATCATTTCACTATTGATAGGTGCTCTCGTTTAACGATCCACAATTTCTCCGTCACTTGGAAATGGCCATTAAGTACGGAATGCCGGTGTTGTTCCAAGACGTTAACGAGTACATCGATCCGGTCGTGGATAATGTCTTGGAAAAGAATATCAAAAGTAAGTGTTTGTTGGAACCAAATGATTACTAATAGTACTACTAAATTTATACATATTTATTACATTTTTGATAAACAGTGGTGGTCGTATAATTGGAAACACTACCAACGGTCCTTGACATTATATAAGGATACTTCACCGCCATCGTTTTTATTTTGAAAATAAACAATAAACAGGACAACTATGTGTTCAACGATTTATCATTTATTAGAAAAACAATATAAATCCCATTACACAAGTGCAGTTTCAATATTACATTACGGACAAACATTTAAATCAGTTTTAAGGTATGAACAATAATGGTCAACTTATTACAAACAACAACAAAAAATATAAAAAGCAATACTTTTTTTTAAATATTAGTAATTAGTATTGTTATTTACGAGATAGCTACTATCCACAGCCTACCAACAGTTATAATTACTATTTAGTGGCGTATCCCTTATTTTCAATAACAGCACTGCATCAACGTGGTTCTTTTTAACAATATACCAGATTTTCTATCGGGCTTAAATCCGGACTATTTGCTGGCCAGTCGAAAACGGATATACGCTGTTCGCTAAGGAAACATTTGACGCTTTTGGCCGTTTGTTTGGGGTCATTGTCATGCTGAAAGATCCAGGTTATAGGCAAATGCTCGTCCGAGTAGGGAATCATAGTGTGCTCTAAGATATTTTTGTATTTCCATTGATCCATTGTACCGCCACCGTGCTTGACTATACTCCTTGTGTATTTATAATTAAAAGCATTGTTTACAGGGCGTCTAACATAGTGCTTTCCATCGGAATTTACCATATTCATTTTTGTTTCATCTGAAAATAACACATTTTTCCATTCTCGTACCGTCCAATTAACATATTTTTTAGCGAATAATAATCGCTTCTTAGCTTCCACTAATCTTCGGCGTATCAGTCTTGACGAGATGTTTCTCGGGTCATCAGGCGAAAAAACTTTATTTTTAATCTGGTTGGAGCCTTTTCTTTTTTAGCAACACGAACGATTAGCGTATCTTCTTGGCCGAGCCTTTCTAAGAACATTTTCAACAGTTCCATATGTTTTATAATGATCAATTACATTAAAAACTTTCTTAACAGAACAATTTAAATGCTCAGCTATTCCTCTTATGATCCATATGTGTTTATTTTTGCCCATTTTGAACAAAATGAAATTCAGATTAAATTTTGAATTGCCGCCAAAATAATAGAAAAAGCCAAGAAAGAAATGTTATTCTCCAATTTCAAAAAAAGATAGATTCTTTTTTTAAATGTTTCTAATTAGGTGTCCAAGCGGCCAGTAACAGAAAATAAACTCCTACATGTGTAAGACTCATTTTGTAATTAAAAATAAGATATGTTTTATATTTTATGCATTTAATGAGTTTATTATTTGAGTGGCTATAATATTGCATGATTATTAATTCTTGAATGTGTATATTTTTTACGAACATTTGTACGTTGAAGTTATACTTTCTTTATTCATAAGAAGTGTTTCTAATTATATGACCACCACTGTATGTATTAACAACCCGCTTCGCCTTAACTAACTTAACTGACTGACTGAAGCGGGGTAACAGTTAAGATTGTACTTCAATATATTTTATTGGTTATAATTTTAATTAATTGTGATTTACCCATAATTTCGACATCGTGTTACCCTTCATAAATAGTAAAATGAATTTTATGTACATTGACTTAATAGATTTTACATAAATCCTTATATAATAAAAACTATTAGTATATAATAACGATAACATATCGCTCAGTCGAAGGCGGTCGCACGTTCGTGATGCTTGGCAGCTCGGAAGTGGACTACGACCCCAACTTCCGCATGTACCTCACCACCAAACTCGCCAACCCGCAGTTCAACCCGGCAGCCTACGCGAAGGCTGTCGTCATCAATTACACTGTCACTGTGCAGGTAAGGACCTGATATCCGTGGTAAACACATATATTTCTGTAAGATTCCAATAAATGATGTTTACGGATCGTCCGGCAGGTCAATGAAAATATTATCATTTTAATTTCAAAGACGAAACGAATGGTTAATATCATAGGGAGTTATTCACATGCTTATCACTAAATATAATAAGACATACAAAAAAATATATAAAATTAATAATAATAATAATCATTCTAATATATAAAATTAATTTAAAAACAAATAATTTATAGCTTTTAAAGCAAATCAATTATAAGTTAAATATTTATCAATATTATTACCAACCTTTTAGCTATGCTTAATAAGCGACTTCATATAACAATGAAAGGTATCAGAGCTTTGAAATTATTGACTTAGACTTATGAGGATTAAAAACGTCACAAGATATACATAGCACTGCAATACCCGCTTATTGATAACTTGACCTAATTTTTCCAGTAGAATATTTCACAATAAAATATATGCATATAATAATTAAATCTCCAGGGCTTAGAAGATCAACTGCTCAGTGTTGTGGTTCGCGCTGAACGAGCTGATCTCGAAGAGCAACGCGAGAGCCTCATCATCGAGACAAGCGCCAACAGGAGTTTGCTCTCAGGGCTCGAGGACTCCCTGCTCAGGGAGCTGGCCACCTCCACCGGAAACATGCTGGATAACGTGGAACTCGTGAATACGTTAGAGAACACAAAGTCCAAGGCAGCTGAAGTGAGTTATAGAAATAAACACAAATAGAAATTATTTACTCAATTTATCCGTGTTAATGACTTATATTACATTTTTATATATAGTCATAGTACAAAAATACACACTCGCTCTATGTTTTTAAAACAAAGATTTATTATTATAGTTTAATGAAATAATCTCAACACGATCGTCAATTTTCAACATTTCTTGATTCTTTTATAGAATATCAAATAAAGAAATAGACTAATTATGTACTCGCTACTCGTATTCTTTTTCGATATTCTGACATTCAATACTCTTTCCTGTTATTACATACTTTATGTCCTAACGATATATCAAATGAAAGCGCACCAAAAATTTTTTTTTTCACAAGCTAACATCCACTCGGACGAAGCTTATATCTGGTCTGTCGAGTGAACAGAAGCGATCGATTATTAATTTATTTTTTCTTATCGGCTGTAAAATAGTATCTTTTCATTTAAAAGAATGCCAAGAGCATTATCTTATTATAGTTTAGGCTCGTAAGTATATAATTTGGTTCTGTAATGTATTTTGAATGTATTTAATTTATTGTTATATGCAGGTGATGGAAAAACTTCAATTAGCTGAAGCTACAACGAAAGATATTGAAAAATTGCGAGACGGCTATAGACCGGTCGCTAAGCGCGGCTCTATACTCTTCTTCGTGTTGTCGGACATGGCGAGCGTCAACAGCATGTATCAATACTCATTATCTTCGTACCTCGATGTAAGTATCAAAGAACCAAGCAAGTTTTATAACAAGTAACATGACAAGAAGAATATTATACGTCATAAAAAAATGAAACTATTTTTATTACTACATACTAAACAAATAAGGACAATTTAAATTTCACGTTTAATGTTGTGTAACAAAAGGAACCAGCTCAGTATAGCTGAGTCGAAACACAGCGTTGATTTTCAGCTGATCCCGTTACCGCGGCAATTACGCAAAATCAATAATAATTAATAATAATATCCTGGGACATTATTCACACACGGCCATCTGATCCCAAACTAAGCAGAGCTTGTACTAAGGAAACCAGATAACTGATATAATACTACATATAATAATACTAATTTTCTTTTGTAAATACATACTTATATAGATAATTACACCCAGACTCAGGACAAACAGACATGTTCATGCACACAAATGTCTGTCTTAGGTGGGAATCGAACCCACAACCTGCGGCGTGAAAGGCACGTATCTACCAAACACGCCAACCGGCTCGTAGTAATCGTTTATTATCTAATTTATCTGTATTGATGGATAAAGTAACCCGGCCTGTAAATTTACTCAGGAGACCCCTTACCTTTTCAACTTTTTCGCAAAAATAAAATAGAGCCCCTTTGAAGCTCTACTTTTATATAAATATATGATCTTTTGCCCCGTCTCTGAGCGTAATATTATTATTGTTAACACAAATTTATATACTGAGATTTTCACGTAAATTGCCAAGATAAGCTCGCATCTCAGACCTCGTTGTTCTGTTAATTACAGCATTGTGTACAAGAGATTGCATAGTTTTTAATTTAAATTATTAAAAATAAACTGCATAAAATTACAATTTCAATTTAAGTGTAAGTGTATAATTTTGTTTTAAGCAAGAAATCAATAATCTAACTTAGTAGTTAGTGGCTGTTATGAGTAATGGGTACTCGTCTAAGTGGCTCTTATATTTTCTAGGTGTTTTCCTTTTCATTGCGTAAAGCGATGCCGAATGTGATATTGGCGAAACGATTGAGGAACATTATCGATATGTTGACTAAAAATGTCTATGATTATGGATGTACAGGTTCGTATATAATATTTGAAACGTACATTCATTAACAGTATACTAGTTTTCAACCACGGCTTCGCCCGTGTTTTGTGGATGGGCCGGTGTTATTAATATAGAAAGTAGTAGCTTATGTCCCTCCTAAGGATTTAAGCTTGCTTTATATAAAATTTCATAAAAATCTGTTTAGTGGTTTAGACTTAAAAGCGTAACGAACAGACAGAGTTGCTTTCGAATTTATGATATTAGTATAAATTTGGCGTCATCTGTTATCGAATCTAAAGTTTTATATAATTATTTAAAACGCAATCATGTTTCATAAAAAATCATATCTTAGAAAGGATTTTATGTAAATCAACTTACAAGGGTTTGAACGGCGGTGGAATAGGAAGTTGAACATGAAATTATGTATAAAAATATACATAGATATTATGTATAAATATATACATAAAATATATTTTTATGAATTAATACAATACATATTTTTTTTGCAATAAATACTAATTGTATTATTATTATTTATAAAAAAATATGACAGTACATATACGCAATATGTGTTTCAAATTGAAAATGGGTTAAAAAAATTCTACTCAAATACTCAAAGGGTAATTTTTTCAAATTAAGTAGTATAACGTTTTTAAAAATAGAAAGAGTTATTAATATAGTTCGAAGCTATTTGTGACCTCAGTCTATTGTGTACATGTTTAAAATATTAATATATTTCTTGTTCTTGCTTTTTTCAAGGCATATTCGAAAGACACAAGTTACTGTTCTCCTTCCAAATGGATATAAAGCTAGAACAGAGCGAGGGTAACGTCAGTCAAATTCAGTTGGACTTCTTCATTAAGGGTAATATTTCCTTGGAAAAAGCCTCCCGAGCTTGTCCTGCAACTTGGATACCGTCACAGGTATACACTAACACTTCTCTACTGATTATACCTACCGATACTTCTAAAGGTTAAAAAAATATACTAACTTATAATAAAAAGAGGTTGTGATTAACTCTTTTAATTGGTTATTTCAGGGTTTTGTGCAAAATCCCACAACCCCCATTGGTTTATTATTCTGTCACCAAATGTTTTGCGTTTTGCTTATGTTTTACTATTGCATGAAATTTTTAATAGCGTAATGGTTTCGCTTGACATGGAAATGATTTCTAATATCGTTACAGGGTTGGCAAGATATTATGAAACTTAGTGCAGACTTCTCCGAATCGTTCGGCGAATTACCCGACCACATAGCTAGGGACCTTGAGAAATGGCAAACGGTAAGTTTGTTGTTAATGCTAAAGTACTTTATTCAGCATGTTTTACTGTTACTAATCCTTATTTACGAATTTTATTATGAATAACCCGTCTGGCTACCACCCAATCATCAATTATTCGACCCCCAAACAAACACAGAACCAATGAAATTAATATAATATATAAATTGTAATATATTCACTCACACTTCAAACTAAACACGTGTACAATATATTCTTTGGAAGTTAAATAATCGTGACCTTCTCATTATCTTATTTAGAATATTAACAATACCCGTTTTATGGAAATTACTATTCCTATTTACTCCTCCAATAAAGCGTAAAGCTTGTGCTTTGAGTGGAGACGACAGTAGCCTTAGAACTCAGAATTGAACTTGCGACTTTTACGTTGCTAGGCAAACCATACAACATTAATCAATTGACACCCAAACTAAATATATACGTTTAATAAATTTTAGTAGGTATATATACCATTTAGCAATATGTTGCGATGTTGCGATTCCAACATCATAAGAAATGATGTTGGAATCGCAACATAATTGCTTTTAAGTGGTTACATAGTAAATAATACTGCAGCTGCAGATGAGCTTGTGTTAACGTCATTGTTCTCTTGTATATGAAAACAATTGTAGTCTAATGGGAATATTTTCACTCGCTGCGATAAAAACGACCCATCCTATGAACTAATTGCTAAGTTTTTGTTTTATCTTTATAATTCCCAGTTAGCACTTACATTCAATTACGTAATAAGTGCGATGTTTTATAATTTATCTTCAACAGGGAAATATTGATAGACCGTTTATTTTTTCTCAATCATTAAAATACGTTCAGTAATCTTCGCAACTTGTGTTTTGGCATAAAGTAACAGCCTGTAAATGTCTCACGCCCTTGTTCATTTGAGGCGGATTGGAGCATATATCACTATGCAGCACCAATGCGGGTAGGGGACAATACAAATGTGGCAGGTTTTTTTGCTACCGACGCATGGTTCGACGCAGGTTGGCTCACGATGTTTTCCTTCATCACGGAGATTACTAAGCACTCGTGAAAATTCATTGGCGCCTTTCTGTGTCTGAAACCGCAATCATCAGGTAAGATTCGAGTGTTTTAACGACTGGGATATCTTGTCCATAATAATAGAAAATAGATCCATGAAATATTTTACTTATAGAGTTGTTTTAGTCATAAGTTGTGACAAACATTTCCCCCCAGTGGTTTGACAGCGACACGCCGGAGTCGTCGGAGATGCCGGACGGATACCGTGAGAAGCTGAAACCCTTCGAGATTCTAATGATTCTGCGCTGCTTCCGCGTGGACCGCATCTATCGCGCCCTCACCGACTACATCACCATCACCATGGGCGAAGACTATATCACGCCACCAGTCATCAGGTCATAAATGCAAACTAAAGATAAAAATCCAATTATTGATCATATTTTCCTAAAAAGTTATTGACAAATATCTAATGACACCAATACTTTTGCTATGGGTGGTCGTTGATAAGAAGATATGTTTTCTTCAGTATGTAATGGATAACAATAAAGTATTATTATTATTATTATTATTCAGTTTTTAGTTACTATTGCTCAAAAGACAGTAAACGGATAGAACTGTAAGCTTATTTTTAGATATATTTATACATATTTACAATTAGGTTATACACAATAGGCGACCAATGAGTGTTTAAATAAAAGGTAAATTAATTTATCTAATTTGATTAAGCATTTCAAAAAATATAAGTTAAGCTTACTTTTGGAAAAAACATTAGGTGACATTTTCGCTTAAATCACAACTTAGCAGAAAAACAACTCCGAATTTATCACGAAGAATTATATTGTATGAACAATTACTACTTCGATAGTATCTAAGACAAGGCAATAGAAAGACATGATGGATTGTCAGACAGAAAGAAATACATCATTTTGAAAAAAATACAATGTTTTTTTCTTATTGATAAAACTATTCTACACTATTAAGACATACGTTTTATATAAAATTAATAACATCAAACAGTCTCGACATGATCTACGAGCAAACGACGCCGTTCACGCCGGTGGTGTTCATCCTCAGCCCCGGGTCTGACCCGACGGCTGACCTCATGAAACTCGCCGACCGCTGCGGTTTCGGCGGCGGCAAATTCAAGTACCTATCGCTCGGACAGGGACAGGAAGGGGTAAAGACAATGCTTTTGAAAATATATTACAATGCTCATACGTTGTAATATATTTTCATTAAAAATAAAATTTATTTCAGTCACATTAATCTTTTTATTTTTATTTTTAAAATCATATTATTTGATTTCATATGATGTATTAATCTACACATATATGATTTGGAAAATTATTTTCAGGCCGCCCTTTCTTTACTAGAAGGAGCGATTTCTCACGGCCAATGGTTGATCTTGCAAAATTGTCATCTACTGGTATCGTTTTTGAGGGAACTGGAGAAACAACTAGAGATGATGGAGAAGCCTCATCCCGAATATCGACTCTGGCTGACTACCGATCCAACGCCGACGTTTCCCATCGGTATACTGCAAAGATCACTCAAAGGTAATGTTACAAATTATAATGCAAAGTATAATAAAAAAAAAGACTAAAGATGGTAGATAAAAAATGTATTCGACACGCATTTGTTTTATCACGATATCATTTTAGACATATCGCATTTAATGAGTGGTTTTCTAGTTGTAACTGAACCACCGAACGGTCTGAAGCTAAATTTGCGCAACACATACTTCAAGATGCGTGCTCACGCACTGGAGGAGTGCGACCATCCGCAGTTCAGAAAACTAGTTTACGTTCTGGCGTTTTTCCATGCCGTCGTTCAGGTACGAAAAACTTATTCGAGTTTTCTTTGCTTCCTCCATTATTAATAACATTATTTTTTTTCTAAATTATGCTTAAATCAAAAATGTTTACCAAAACTTTATCCATAACAAAAGTTTAAATAATAATAGTGGTATTTCCGCAATGTATTTTTGCATTTATTCTAAATATTAAATCACAATTATATATAAATAGATTGTCTATTTTATCTTAATTAATTTAAACTGTCGAGTGTAAGTATTTGATCTATCCCCGATTTTGTCTTTCACTTGCTTATTCCAGAAAAAGGTTTGCTTAGAAAAGGTCACTGCAAACAATAAGGCGGTCTTTGCATGCTTTATAGTTTTTTTCTTTTCAGCGTAATTTGTGTACTGTGTAAAAATGTGAGTACCTTGTAATTTAAAATGTGAAAGGCTTGAAAGTTGGTTTGAGGTTGAAAATTTAATGTTTCAGGAGCGCCGCAAATACGACAAAATAGGTTGGAACATAGCGTACGACTTCAGCGAATCGGATTTCGTGGTGTGTATGCAGATCCTGCAATGCTACCTCGAACGCTGTCATGCAGCCCACGGACCCGTGCCGTGGGCCACGCTCAAGTACCTATTTGGAGAAGTAAGTAGCGCAATAGTAAGTCAATACAATTTTATGTATTAACAAAAGTTATCCATACAGTAATATGAAATTGACTTTAATTAATTCGTATTATATCGTTGTTTCATACAATTCTCACTTTATTCATTTATTTTGCGAATGTGAACAGGGAAAAACAAGAAAATGCGATGTAATAATACGAGATATTAGAGGAAAAATAAATAAGCTAATTATTTAGTTACGTAGATAACACATTCTTGTTTATGTATTTTTTGGTCTCATACTTATAGCTATCTGCTAAATAACGATTGCAACGTTTTGCAACGAATAATTCAATTCAGTTTTGCAACACTGCAATAAATTGCAGGTAATGTACGGTGGTCGTGTGATAGATGATTTTGACAGAAGAGTTGTAAAAACCTACATGGACGAGTACCTCGGCGACTTTCTGTTTGACAAGTTCCAGCCTTTTCATTTCTACCACGATGCTAACTGCGACTACGTGATACCGCCGGACGGTGAACGAGAAGAATACATTGGTAAATTTAAACAAACATTACCAATTAACTTTTTTATTTAACTTACCTTCGTAGTGTATGTTTGGGCCAAATTCTGCAAATTTAAACCAGTTCCACCAAACCGATTCCGATTGAACCGAAATGGTAGTGGTGATGCTTGTCACAAACTAGTGTATTAATATGTGTGTATACTACATGTTTACATGTGTATGTTTGCGATTGTTTCATTCGTCTGTCATACTTTTGAGAAAAAACAGATAGATAGCATATTTGATATCTGGTTAATTAAATTAGACTGTATTTTTTATAACATGAAAAACTGCATTAAAAATATTGAAATGTTAAGATATTCAACGGAATGTCGATTGTGTAGTCTGATAAAATTTTCCTTATATATTTTAAATAGATTTTATCGACGTACTACCGCTCGCAAACACTCCTGAAGTGTTCGGTTTGCATCCGAATGCTGAGATTGGTTACTTCAGCCAGGCTGTGCGCGAAATGTGGGCACATCTAATCGAGCTGCAGCCGCAGACCAGTGAGTCCTAACATATCAAGTAGATTAGAAAACTACGCTCGACAGATAAATGTAATTATTTCGTTTGCTGAGTATTTTGCTCATTTTTAACATTATTTTTCATGCCGCTAGCGAGCGTATTCGGTAAGTATTACAAATCTTTTTTTCTAAGCTTCTACATTGACAACACCAATAATATTACAAGTTTTTTTTTTTTTTTTTATTGTATAGTCCGCCTACGGACGAGCATATGGGCCACCTGATGGTAAGTGGTCACCAACGCCCATAAACAATGGCATTGTAAGAAATGTTAATCATCGCTTACATCGTCAATGCGCCACCAACCTTGGGAACTAATATGTTAAGTCCCTTGTGCCTGTAATTACACTGGCTCACTCACCCTTCAAACCGGAACACAACAATAACAAGAGCTGCTGTTTTGCGGTAGAATATCTGATGAGTGGATGGTACCTACCCAGACGCGCTTGCACAAAGCCCTACCACCGAGTAAACAAGTGTATTATTCTCAGCATATTTCACTCAATTACTAATGTTTATCTTCCATATACTGCTATACATGCTATATAGGTATACCTATATCAATCCGTATCGATTTCGTTTTATTTCTGTTTTTGTACTAGGCAAAGTAAGTACTTTTTTAGTTTTATTTACCTATTTATTATTATTATTTATTTATATTAAGTTAAAGATTATTTCAGTTTAATTCGTAAAATAATTTAAATGTATGTTAATTATGTAATTTTAATAAAAATATTACGTTTTTCTGTCACATGCAACAAAGTGGAATCTAGTGGTAAGTGCGTTTTAGTGCTTAGCCGTTTTCATTTTAATTATACAATTAAGTTTTAAGATATATCGTATTATAGCATCGATAAAAAATTTTCTTATTTCAATAAATCAGGTGAAGGTGGTGGCTTGATGAGTCGAGAAGAGTTCATCGACTCTATCGCGGTGGACGTCCTCTCCAAACTGCCGCCGCTCTACGAGATCTGGCGCGTGCGCAAGCAGTTTGAGATGAACATCACTCCCACAGTTGTAGTGCTGCTACAGGAACTCGAAAGGTTGTAAATCAAACTCTAAAAGCGATATCTTTTTTATTATGTTCAAAGTTTATTAAGCACTTATACCTATACCTCTTTTTCCTTTCCGTCTTTTCATTTATGGACAAAACAGGCTGGCACACACATTTCTACAAACCCCATACACGAGCCTCAACTTTTCACGATTATTATTATTTATGTTAACTAAACTAACCAATAAAAGTTATTTGCTTCGTCAGATTTAATCGGCTTATAAGCAAGCTACTAAGCACGCTAAGTCAACTTCGCAAGGCGTTGGCTGGCGAGATCGGCATGGACGCAGTGCTCGATAACGTCTCGAACAGTTTATTCAACGGGCAGCTGCCGTTCGTGTGGCGCGCGCTCGCACCCGACACAAGGAAGGGGCTCGGCGGATGGATAGACCACTTCATGGCGCGCACCAAACAGTACTCCGATTGGGTTCGTGAATCAATCTTGTTATTGAATCCTTTTAGATCCTGAAACGCTTGGCTTAGCGAGTTGAGATAAATATAGCATCTGATAACCAGCTCCTGTAGACAAGTGGATTTTACGTTAGTAGAATAGAATATAAAATAATAATCAATGTATGAGATTGACATTCGCGTTCGACATGTATTCTTGGTAACCTTGGTTGCCAAGTCACTTGTCTACAGGGGCTGGTACTGTTTAGCGTCATCCGAAATTATAGATATTCATACGAAAAAGTATATTTACTCTTTTACCTACTATGAATATTATAATAGAAACACTGTCGCCTACTGTTATTTATGCAGAATATTGTTAGGATATACTTACCAATATAACTTGCAAATGAAATCTATCGCTAGGCAACAATGGAGGAGCCGGTGGTTATCTGGCTGTCCGGGCTACACATCCCCGAGTCATACCTGATCGCGCACATCCAGGCAGCGTGTCGCGCCAGCGCGCGCGCCCTCGACCGCGCCTCGCAGTACACGCGCGTCACCGTGCACACCTCGCCCGACGACATCGAGGAACGCCCGCAAACTGTGAGCTCGATATTTGTTAAGCTTTAAGGACATTCAATTACTTGAAATTCATTATTTTTTATCTGTTTTCGCTTATGCATTGTATTGCCGGTATTCCCTTGGTAGTTCCAGTACCTATGCTTTAGTATAACGTTGATCAGTGACAGATACCAAAAGGTTGAGAGAAATAATGTAATGTTAAAACTCTGTGAGAATGGTTCATTATTAGAAAAAAGATATATTAAATATATGGATGAAAATAAAAGACCTCGTTTGGTTGTTAATATGTTGAAATTGCATGAGTATGCTCAAAATCGACTTAAAAACATATTTACGCCAAGAATGTATATAACATTGCAGGGCTGCTATGTTCGTGGGTTATACTTGGAGGGTGCTCGTTGGGACTTGGAAGACGGTTGCCTGAGAAGATCACATCCCAAAGTGCTGATCACTGAGTTGCCCATCATGTACATCATACCAATTGAGGCTCACAAGCTCAAACTACAGGTTTTATTACATTTTTTTCTCTTTGGAGTATGTCAAATCATTGAAATGTAGGTACTAAATTGTTTGTGTTTTCATCCTAATATAGTAAGCTCTATGCCGGATAACTTTGTAACAATTCACACGTAAATATTGGATAGTAGGTACGCCGTAAAGTGACGTGAATTGATGCCATCAACATTTTAGACTTTTAATTATTATCAATTAAAATTTAATTATTTCAAAATTTAAGATAGGATCTTAACCTAATATTATTGTTTTGTTCAAACATTTTTAAAAATAAATAGTTTTTATTCATCAAAATATTTCTATGAATATTTTTATTTAATTGTATATATATTTGAATTTGTCAGAACACATTACGAACTCCAGTCTACACGACGTCGTCACGCCGTGACGCCATGGGAGTGGGTCTTGTATTCGAATCTGATCTCTGGACGACAGAGCACTGCAGCCACTGGGTCTTACAGGGAGTCTGCCTTGTTATGAACACTGATTGAAAAATATACAGCAATCAGATCAAAAGACCGAAATGATACCTCTTACCCCTTTGTAATGAGCAGGCAAAAATCAAATGACTACTAGATTAAAAAAAGGAATTCGATGATTTTTTTAAATGACAACCTATGGCCTATGACTAAGGTCAATCGTTTCGATATTCATTGAAGCCCCCATTTAACTCTATAATTTGTCTGTTACTGTTTACATACCATACACATATTAAAGTGTTTCTTTAAATGGTTTGATATTCAAAGTTATTTGGTTCTAGTTGATTGGGTAACAACGTGAATTTAGCAACGAAAACAAATTAATCTTATATTAACAATGTGTGTCGTTTAAATTCTAAACTTTGAATGGATACATGGTTTCTAAACATGTGAAATTAAATATTGTTTTGTAAAAAAATTACCTCCCTTATTTACAAATACAATTACACAATATTTTATTTTAATAAGAACTAAGACTAATAATTTAATGTTATTATTAGAAATTAATAAATAAGTTGTTGGAATTTATTTTATATTAGAATGAACAATTATTTTTACTTTTTAGTTATTGAAATAATAAAGACTGACTTTTTCATGTATTGTGGTTTTATTAATTGCTCTTTTTTTGGATTTAGTATACTTTGGAATACAGAGATAAGAGCTTAGTTAGTAACATAATACTCTATACATATAATAAAATAGCAACTGAACACTGTGTGTACATGGAAGATATATAGAGTAAAAGTATTATTGGGAGGTCTTTATCAACGCAGTAGAACCCAAAACAATAATTGTTAGAATTTTTGTGTTTTTCTGTGAGTTTGTGCGCGCTAATTTTACAAACGACCTAACTGATTTGGGTGCGGTTTGCACTAATGTATTGTGGGCAAATTTCACATAAAATTTGGTGTTTGTCTTATTTCAATCAGTTTATAAATACGTTTAACTAGCTATTTCCCGCGGCTTCGTCCGCGCGTGAGTATAGGTAAAGAATAAATGTTGTATGGAATTCTGTAATTTTAACATTAGAAGCAAGTAAAGTAATTCTGAATGATAAATGTTGCAAAAACGGGGAAAATTTATTCCTTTTGAGAGCTTCCGTTGCGTGAGCTGCGTACACCGTTAAAGTTATACAACTATCATGTATGACAGAATTGTTCCTCAAAAAGTTCTAAAGAATTCCGCAGTGTACGTTGTATGAAGGTGAAACAGCGGGCACAGCTAGTAGATATAATAAAACAAATAAAAACCTCACAAAATATATATATGTTTTTAATCTAAATTTTATTATACAATTAATGATTTTATGGGTGATAGCACACCTTAGTAATAAGATGATCGACGCATGGCTATTTCTTTTTTTTTTAAGGAGCCAAAAGAAAGTGGCAAATAAAATCAACACGCTGAGTTTCTTTCGCCAGTTCTTCTCAGGGCTGGGTGTTTCTTTTCTGAACCGGTAGTAGTTTCCAATTTGAGAATCAATAAACAAGTGTAATACTTCAATATTAAATAAAGGAATTTGAATTTTGAATTTAAATTAATTATAATCAAATAATAATATCAAATTTTTCGGTCCATAAGATTCATGTCTTTTTACATTTAACATTTGCTTGTGGCAAACATAAGTTATAAAACGACATACTGAGAAATTCTTTTATTGGTTGCCATTTTACCCAGCCCTTGTTTTGCAAGAAATCATTAGATGGCTCCTTACCCACATAATGTGGATCCTAAAAATGAATAAAAACAATTCAAGCAGTTCAGGAACTATGCAATTCAAGTAATTTATAGTAAAGTTAAAAATATTTTTTCTTCACATTTAAATATTCGACAGTGTCACAATAAATCTAATAAATAGTGTATATTTCAATATATACAGGGTTAAAGCATTACCATTGATAGACTTTGTTAGTTCATAACTTTGAATAAAAGAAAAATGCTATTTAGGTAAATAATGTATCACTACCACAAGCAATAGATTCCAATAAATTATAATAAAAATAATATTTTTACTTCGTGGTAGGGCTTTATGCATCCACCTATACTTAGTATTGTTGTGGGCCAGTTTGAAGGGTGAGTGAAGTGAAAACACAAGTTCACCAACCTTGGGAACTACCATGTACATTGGAAATGTAAAGAATGGTTAATATTTTTTACAGTGGCTAAGTCTATGAATAGTCGTGTTCATTTATCATCAGGAAGCGTATTTGTTCATCTGCCTACATATTTCATTTTAAAAAAACTTACCACAACTAATAAACTAGAATCAACACCATTTACGTGCACACCCATTATGCCTTTTGAAGAACAGTCAACATCACCTCCCATCATAATGGGGCTACCAAATTTTACAAAATGGTTCTTCAAAGTGTCTATTATATTTTCTAGGTTATCACCCTTATTGACATGAAGTATTTTGCTCGGCACATCAAACAATTTATCTATTACAAGGCAAACCTTTAATAAAAAACATGAATTAATCATTTATGTATTTAAGCAGTTTAAAGAACACACACGATTTATAAATATACCTCAAAACTGCCAATCCACTGCCTGGAATTCAAAAACGACTGTGGTTTGTCTTGCATTTCAACTAAAATATTCTGAACATCTCTAATGCTCGGCACTTCAACAGAATTATTAAAATTAAGTTTCATCCAGGAACATATGGTTTGTAATGTTCGATATCCACATCCCCAGCCCTTGAAAATAATGATATTATTTTATTAGTTGAGCCCTTAAAAAAATTTTGAGGTTTAAAAATTGTTAATAAAGACATTATATGTAATGCCTTATAATTACTTACCCTGTCGTCAAAACCATCACATAAATAGTGATAATATTCATAATTTCCGTAAACAAAATAAACATTTTTAGAAAAATTCAGATTAACACCTTCATGAACATTTGTTGCAAGTTGAGTTGTCATTTCCAGTTTTTCTCTAGTATTACTGTCAAAAACCTCACGTCATACAGCCAAAATATGAGAAATGCAACTTAACATTTTTTTACGTAAACAGAGTAAACTATCCGATTATTATAAACATTTTAAGGCTATTATTTAAATAGCTTATATAATTTACTTCCAAAATAAACTAGTATAGTATGTATTCAATACTTATCAATAATATAAAAAGTACTTCTTTTTACTTGTATAATTTTTGTTACTTGTACAAAAATATAAATGTCATTTATATTATATGCCAATTATTGTAAACCCCATTTCGTATAAATAATGTATATTTTATAATGTACATTATATTACAAGTATTATTAGTAACAGTTGGTTATATAGGGCTGCAGATCCCCAGGATCAAAACACCGGCTCGAATTCAAATACAGGTTTGGACAATACCGCTTATCTTAATTAGTAAGAAAACAGAGTGTGTCATTTTTCCAACCACAATAAACCCCAACCAATTTAGTACTAAATAAGGGCGTAATTTCATAGAATATTTTCGTACATCAATGTAACTTCATAAAAACAATAAAAATAGAAATAAAAAGATATCTTATTTATGAACTGTATAAATAGGTATTATATAAAAAAATATTAATTATTAAACTAATCTGTGCCATAGATTAAACATTGTTATCGATAAAGTAAATCTTCTGGGCATTAATAGGATTATTCGGCGGAATTACCTACGTAAATTTTCTTTAGAAAAATACATTTTCATTTCAGTTTTCTTATCGGCAGTATCTTAAAGAGCTGTAAAAACTATTTTGTTTATCTTTATTTTAATAAGAATAAAATGGAATAGCTTTCTATTTTAATATAATAATACAATAATAAATATAATAATACAATAAAAATTTATTTCGACCAACCAGGATTATAAACAATATAAGACAAAAATTACAACAATAATATTTCATCATCATCATCATCATCAGCCTTTCGTCGTCCACTGTTGGACATAGGCCTCTCCAATGGCACGCCACTGAGCTCGATCTTCAGCTCTCAAAATCCATCCGCTGCCAGCCACTTTGCGTATATCGTCACTCCACCTAGCCGAAGGGCGCCCTACGCTACGTTTGCCGAAACGTGGTCTCCACTCCAGAACACGTCTACACCAACGGTTGTCGGTTCTGCGACACATGTGTCCAGCCCACTGCCATTTCAGCTTGCTAATTCTTTGCTAATATTTGACAGATTATAATACATTATTGCAATAATTGTCTTTAATTAAACTAAATTCTAATATAAACGTTTTACTTTACAATTCATTCAAATAGTCCAATTTAAAGACAAAATGCCCCATTACAAAAACAGTTTGGAATCCCTGAATTAGACTGTTCTAAGAAATTGAATGCATTTGTAATAAAAAACAGAGATAGAGGGGTAAGGTGTGTGCAACCGCTAGACTCAAGTGAGTTATTTTTCGTGAATATACATATATATTCACGAAAAATAACAAGATTTTAACTTTTATAAATTTGCAATTTGTCTTAATTTTATTTATTAACTATTAAAAATATATATCAGGTATCAATAATCAGGTAAGTAAAAGTTTTTTTTTTTAAATTCAATAAGTTGAAAGAATTTTTCAGTATAATTTTATTCAGATGTGAAGTTCGTCCTGTTGCCAATAGCTTACACTCACTTACGGGTTTGATTTACAAAAATATGAGTTTACCTATTACACAATGGCTTGTTTCTCTTGGCTATGAAATGCATGTCAAAACAATACCTGTTTCTTTTGGTATTTATTCCTTAAATAAATAAATGCTTATTGAATTTCAACTAATAATTCAGAAGAAAATAAGCTGATTTTGCGATAAAGATTACCATCCATATCATCCCCATCGTCATCCTCGTCTTCTAGCTCATCTTCCTGCTCGTCTTCCTGTACAAAATGAAATTCAAGCAACTCCAAAAATAGAGAATCAGACGAGTTTAATAAAGAACCCGATAAAATGATAAGTTTTGATTAAGAAGATCTCAACGGCCATAGCCTAGAAAATAAAACCAAAGAAAATAAGGTAAATATAGAGTAAATAAACGATAACACGAAAGATGAGACTGCAGTAGATAGTAATTTACAAATAGAAAGTGAACTAAAAACTATTGAATTGACGAATATGAATGCTGAAAGTGAAGAAGGTAAAGAAGAAAAAGATTAAGAAGAAGATAATAGTATCGCTGATCCTAATTATCACATTGCAAATAATTATTTAACGTCAGATTCGGAAAAAGAAAGCGCAGCCGGCACTTCGAAACGTCTAATTTCAAGAAAAGAATATGTAGGCAAAAATAATAAAATGATACGAGAAAGACGATTTGGACCAGGATGCACAGAAAAGTGTAAGTGTAACACAAAGTTTGATGATGAGACTGGACGCCATATTTTTGATGCATATTATAAATTACCTAATTTGCAAAGTAAAAGAACTTTTGTAGCATTCAATATGTCCTCTATTGTCCCGACGTATCAATATAAAAAAGGAACGTCGAAATACCAGTCGAGAACCATCTAAACTAAGAAGAGCTTTCAAGAAAAGAGAAGGTAAAGGACAAGAAAGAAGCAGAAGTTAAAGAATCAACTGTAGTAGCAGTTTATGACAGCCATGTCCTAGGGAAGATGTGTCAAATTTTTACTATGTTTCAAAGGTGAATTTGTTAAACCTTAAAGTTTTTTAAGAGGCTTTAGAGTTAAATAAATGTCATAAGTTGATTTTTTATAATTTGTAGTCTCGTGAATAAAGACTGATGTCTGAAACCTCCTCAGGATGATGATTTTTTTTCATAATTTAAATAAATTTTCCCTTAATTAGTAAAGTCAAACCCTCAACAAATCATTTACATTTTGCGGTAACACAAAATATTATATTAAGAAATTTAAAAATGCCATTCTCTAAAATCAATAATTTTCAGTTCCATCACTATTCTCGCAAACCAGCGATGTGATGAGTAGGTACCCAGATGGGTATTCATTTATTATTATTACTTCTGTTTAACATACAAACATCATCAGATGCTTCAGAATTATAAATACAAACCAGAAGGACGGACAAGAAAATAAGTATCTAGTTACTCATTTTAACTACTACTTTAATATATATGTATTAATTAATGATATCCTATATTACAAAAGACACAGTAAACACAAGTACAGAAAAGGACAAAGGATACCTAACACGCCGAAAATAATTTCAATTAAGTAGGTACATAAACTACCACAATATCTAATTTTCACTATGATTATGATGTTACGTAATATGGCGTGGGATGTCAAATTACAAAATACAAACTGGTTTAAAGTGAGATTGATAAAAAGTAGGATGTAAAATAATGTCATCTATAATTGCGTCTGGACAAAGCCGGTCCAATTAGTTTGTTGTAGCATTAGTTTTAAAATAAATCCAACTCGTATGATCAACTGACCTTCACCCGAACGCCTTGACCAGTGGTAGATACGAAGATATAATTATTGCTTCATATCTCGTCTATTATCGCTAGCACAGGCTTTTCTACGGCTGTCAATTAACGACATTATTACCTAACCGTCTCATAACTTATAAAAAAATATGTATATAATTATAAATTAAAATCTTAATGAAATACTTGCTAATCAAAATATATAATAGCTCTACTAATTAAAAATTCCAAGAAAACGATAGCTACTTTTAAAATAAATCTAAGCAACAACAGGGTCACGTTAATAATTATAAATAAAGAATGACCAAAGAACTGTAGTTTGTCGAATTTGTACAGGAAAAATCTGTATTTGTCCGCCAATACGTTGTACGTAATTGCCGGCCAAATATTGACTCAGGGCGCAGGTT
The DNA here is from genome assembly GCA_905220585.2 of Nymphalis polychloros. Taxonomy (NCBI): domain Eukaryota; kingdom Metazoa; phylum Arthropoda; class Insecta; order Lepidoptera; family Nymphalidae; genus Nymphalis; species Nymphalis polychloros. The sequence continues at coordinate 8,723,427 of HG992258.1, read as the reverse complement.
ATCTTCTGCTTTATAAACCAGCCGCCAAAAAACAAATCTTATTTCACGTCCATTTCTCGACATAATTCGTTGTTCTTGATTGTGATTCCCAAATATATCAAGATGAAATCTGTTATGGTACGTATTATAATTCAATTTTGTATTTTAAGCTTATCATGTGAAATAAAATATTTATTTAATGTTATTTTACGGTTATTGATTTTTTTTTTTTTTGTTGATTTAATTGGAGTTTTTTAGAATTACTTTTAGTTTGTTTCTTGTTAAAATTTATATTTATATGATTTTTATATTTTCTTTATCATATTTTTAAAAAACTAACACAAATCGAGACCTGTGGACGTAACATAAAAGTTGGTATTTAAATACTCGTTATTAAAATAAAGTCATTAGTAAATCATTAGTGATATAAATGTATTTATTATTATATAGTTTTCAGAGTTTATACCTATATAATATGTAATATTTAAGGAATATTATTGTTGTAAAATAAATAAATCAACCAAACTCACAGATAAAATCGAATCGCGTAAGTGCTTAAAATACTAATTACATCAGTGCATACTTCAAGCGGAAATGATTTTGACAAGGTTGAGTTTATAATCTTGAATTATTTCTAACAAAAGACAACAAAAATTGTATGTTTGTATTGTAATAACTATTGTAATGCTCAAATACAAAATTATTTTTTTAAACACGGAAAACAGGATGTGAAAGGTTTCGAATGACGTAATACTAATCACTGCTTATGAAAACATACAATATTTCATGAATATCGAATTAAAAAGATATATTTTAAAACAAATAAATAATCTGACATTTAAAACCAATTTAAAAAAACACCATATTCTAATGTCAATTATTGTCAATTTTGTTTTTTATTTCCAACATAAACAAACAATTCAATAACATTAACCTGTTTAAAACGTAGTTCTATTATGTTTACATAAATTACTATTACATCATTAACTAACGTTTCGTTAAAATCTAAAATATTTAAATGTTAGGCAATTAAATCAAGGATTCTTACAAGTATAATTTTATAATATAAATGTATAATACAAAGCATACTAACTTCAAGTTTTTTAATAAGTATTTAATTATTATATGCATGTATACCTATTGACTAATATACCTTGTTGAATTGATCTTTTTTCAAAATAGAATACCAAATCATTTAATCATTCAATAATTCTTAATAATCCAAATAACACATTTGAACAAATTAGAATTCGCGCCAATAAATAATCAATTAATTACTACACCTCTGTCACCCAACAAAATGGCCACCAATTTTTAACAACGCTGTTGTGTGGATCAAGGGACCTAACTATATTTTTCATGGGTAAAAACTTATTAAAGAGTAAATTTATATAGGAATTATTATATATAATGTACTGAAAACTATTATTTATATTAGGAGAATAATAATGCGTCACTTTAATAAGTTATCTTAATTAGTCATGCATGTCCTCGTAGGACACGTGGCCCAACTAGGTCCTCGTTCATTAATGCTAGACTTAAAAATATTTGGATTTATTTTTATCACCTAATTACAAGGTATAGCTTAGGTTCCGATAAGATAAACCATTATTGATATTGTTTAACAATACATATTTAAAAATATTAAATTAAAATTTAAATAATCAATCGAAATATGCAATATATAACTTAATTACAATTACACCGAACCTTTCAAATAACTCAATTGCAGTATTAATAGATACAGCTTATTTTTGTTTTCCTCCATAATTAATATTTAGGTTCTATTTTTATTTATTTTAATGAATGCATTTCAATATTTTTATCACATAATAATCATTTATAAATATCACCGCTTAATAATTATGATTCACATAATTATATAATTGTTTATACTTTATTTATGACTATTCTATTGCTCATATAACAAAAAATATAAGTACGAAGTTTTTTGTTAACAATTTTTAATATGTCTACAATTCTGTATAATTAAACAAAAAAAAAATTATAATCAATAATATTTACACAGATAACGCCCAAATTCAGGTGAAACTGACAATATAATCTTATCAAAGCGAAACCCGATAAAAACTTCGATGGTAGAGAAATATATACAGTAACAAATCGTACCGGATATGGTAAGTTACATTTTCGTGAAAATGAAGCAATATCTCGTGTTCCAGATTGTTCTTCTCGCCTTTGTGGCCCTGGCTGCTTCACAAGGTGGTATGTATTTAATTTATATATAAATATGTCGAGGGTGTCGTCAATGTGGGCAAAGGGCGTTAAAATTATCACACATTTTATACATTCTTTTGTTTTTTATTTATTTAATTAATAGTTTATTCTACAACATTCAACAATTGAAAGTTTAATAACTTCTCATGAAAAAAATATTAGAAAACTAAGTCTTTTTTTTTACAACAAATGATGAACGTCGCATTATGTATGTGAAAAATGCTTTGTTTTTATATTTGTGTCTCTGTGCTATACTATTTACATGTAAACTTTTATGAGAAATTTATGAATGATAGACGTAACAGACGTTATATTTAAATACATTTTATATGGGAATTCGTTTTTTAGATTTGGGGTGTTATTAATTAATAGAGATACATTTTTAAGTGAATATTGTCGTAAACTATTCATTTCATGGTATGGAAACGTTGTAACATAAAACAAAAATGCACAATAAAAACTCGTTTTATTTGAATATACATTAAAGGGCTTCATTTTAATTTCAGTGCATGTAGTCGACAACAATCCAAGTCATGGTATGTTCAAAACAAAAAAATCCTTATATAAATAACAATATTAAGTATATTGTTTTTAGAATATTAATCCATCTATATGAGATTAAAATCAATTCAATTATATATTAAAAAGATCTTCATTCAAATTATTTATACGTTTTTTATTTCAGTACATGTAGTTAACAACAATCCGAGTCATTGTACGTTTTGATTACAAAATTATCTGTAAATATTATTTTAATAAAATAAGTGCATATTAAAATGTAGATTAAAATATGATATTCGTGAGCAATTATAATCAAATCAAATCAAATGATGAAGTTCAAAATGATAAGATTCATTCGGTTAATTTTAATTTCAGTACATGTAGTGGACCACAATCCTAGCGAAGGTACGCGTTTGTTCAAGTTCAATCTATTTAAATAATTAATTCGATGCGTAAAAAGTTTTTATTTAATGGCTTAATTTCAATTTCAGTTCAAGTAGTCGACAACAATCCTAGCCACGGTACGCGTATATGAAAAATATTTTTTATCAAATAATTTATTTTGACGTTTCTTATCTTTTATTTAATGGATTAATTTTAATTTCAGTTCATGTAGTCGACAACAACCCTAGCCACGGTACGGTTATACTCGTAATTAATAAAATAATAAGTTATTTGATGTTATGAGTTTCTATTAAATGGGTTAAATTCGAATTTCAGTAAACGTAGTCGACAACAACCCGAGTCACGGTATGATCGAATAATTTACCTGCAAGGTTTTTAAAAAAATAACAATTTCCGTTTTCCTTTACAATATAAAAAAAAAACAATAACATATAACATAATGCGTAAACTCGATCGATCTTTCTTCCCTTGTGTCTTTTTTTGTCTTATTGTTAGACGCATGCATGGTGGGGAGTTTGTATGGTGTGGTACAACAATATAATGTTACATTTATTATTACTAAGTTACTTACTAATATAATTCACATATTGAACTGATTCTTCTATTTCTTTTCTTACTTAAAAATTGTTAATACTGCTTTGCTTATACTGACATTTGAAATGTTTACAGTTCAAGTTGTGGAAGAAGCCGACAATCAGAGTGGTAAGTCGACTTTTACTTTTAAATGTTATTTGTTAGATTTCTTAATGTATATGCTATTCAATTCTTATACATTTTTCGAGGTATTTTTCCAATAGTAATCTATTTTAAATTTTGTTTTACAGGTTTCAACCAGGGTAATTGTAAGTATATTTTTTATCTGTATTTATATATATATGTAATAAAGAAAACACGTAAATAAAACGTTTGTCTGTTTTCCGAGTTCTTTCAAGTTTTCGTTGTACCCTTACTTTTTTAAGAATATCTATTGGAAAGTTAACGTTTTTTTAAATTTAATAATTTCACGTATGAATTTATTAATTGTTAGAAATATGTATAACTAGTAAAAGTAGTGAGGTAACGCTGGATGCTCTTAAAATAAAGAATACATAAATAAAGTATTTAGAGATATACGAAACAAAAGACTAACTGTGATAATAACACGTTAATGTGTTTTTTATTTTTGTTTCAGTTAATCTCGACCCAGGCTTCGCTATCCAGCACAACCGTGAGAACATATTTTATTATCTTACTATTATTTTACATTTGATTTTTTCATAAAACTTTGCATTTATAATTTCTTGCTTAGTTACGATTATAATATCATCGAAATATTAAACTCGATGGTAGAGCTTTGTGCAAGCCCGTCTGCGTAGGTACCGCCCACTCATCAGCAAAACAGCAGTACTTTGAATTGTTGTGTTTCGGTTTGAAGGGTGAGTGAGCCAGTGTAATTACAGACACAAGGGACATAACATCTTAGTTCCCGAGGTTGGTGGCGCATTGGCGATATAAGCGATGGTTAACATCTCTTACAATGCCATTGTCTATGGGCGTTGGTGACCACTTACCATCAGGTGGCCCATATGCTCGTCCGCCTACCTATAAAATAAATAGCTGCATTAAAAGTCTATTTTTGTATTTTCAACGGGTTTATATATGTATTAGCCAAAATAATAAAATATATTTTGTTTTTCAGCAAACGATGGCTACGAGCAAATAAGTAAGTATTAATATAATTTAAGCCGATACATATAATATTTTAAAGATAAAGATTTTAAACAAAATTAAATAAAATACATCATAAACAACATCTCTTAACGCAACTTTTTTATTTAAATGCATTCGAAAACAATGTAATGAATATTCTATAACATTTAATAACTAAATAATAGATTTACAAATATTTATTTTAATCATAAACAACAAATAGCAATATGACTGAATAAATACGTAAATGGTCGTTAACTCATTCTCTATATAAGAAAAATAAATGAAATATAATTTATTTCATTGATATAAATATATGAAATTATATTTTTATGATTATGGGAGCAATAGACATTCAAAAGTTCAGATCAATACGAATGGGTTTGGGTCAGTTCATTAAAAGACATACGTCACTACGTATTTGACTTACATCGTTATAAATATGTATAAAAGTGCGGTATATTATTTATCATCCTGAAATGGAAAAAAAATCCATATATGTTTACTTGGTGGTAGAGCTTTGTGCATGCTCATCTGGGTAGGTACCACCCACTCCTCAGATATTCTACCGCAAAATAGCAGTACTTAGTACTATTGTATTCCGGTTTGAAGGGTGAGCCAGTGTAATTACATGCACAAAGGACATAAAATCTTAGTTTCCAAGGTTGGTGGCGCATTGACGATGTAAGCGATGGTTAACATTTCTTATAATGCCAATGTCTATGGGCATTGGTGACCACTTACCATCAGGCCCATATGCTCGTCCGCCTACTTATTCTATAAAAAATATTGTAGTAGTAGTGTAGTATGTAATAAAATATCTTTATTCATTATTAAATTTCCAACAGACGCTGAGCCAGCCTTCGTTGACCAAGGAACTTTCCAGAACAGACCTTACCCATACTATCACCTAAAGAGTAAGTATATACCTCATGTTTGTACTTACTTATCCGCTTTTCCGGCGCCTTATGAGCTAGCCAGCAAACCAACGAGGCATTTATTATTTTATCTTAAAATTACCATGGTAGGGGTTTGTGCCCTACCTAAACCCGACTGGGACCACACCCGCTCATTACCTATTCTACCGTCAACAAATGATTCTAAGTATTGTTGTGTTCCGGTTTCTTCACTCCTCTGTGAGTGGGCTTTTATAACATACAGAAGAGACATAACAACTTAGTTCCCGGTTGGTGGCGCATTGAAGATGCGGCGGCGCGGCGGGCGGGTGATGACATACAATCTGGCCCATTTGCCATTCCTACATACCTATGATATGCGATTAAACGACGAACGACAGATTCAATTTATTTTATAATAATGTAATTCAATTTGCGTTTCAGATGCTGACCCAGCATTACGCAGCGGAAAGTAAACAATACAAAATCTATGTAAAATGATTCCAATAAGTCTGTATACATATATTTATATATTTATTTAATAAAATATAGGATTTTTTAAAAATTTATTAATTGAAACTTTTTATTTTAATGATTAATCAAATTAACTATTATATTCATACAATATAATTAAATGCTATTTATATACATTTTTGTTTATTTTAATTTACCCTCATTATTGTTCACAATGATAAGTTAAATTGAAATTGACTTCAAAATACTTGTGTAATTATATTAAATTAACATTAAGGTGCCTAGCATTGCTTCAGGGTGTCGATTATATTGACAACGAAATACCAAATACTTAGACGGTTCAAAAAATATTTGTTGAAAAATAAAGCAAATCTAGAAAGATACTTGGCAGACATATATATATTATGTGATTAGCGGTCTTGCAAATTTTATTCTTCTCTTATAATAAATAATGTCATCCATGTTTTGTTTTCACGTAAACTCCGTGATTTTCGCGTGTCAATAACACATTTAGCTAACAGATATTTCTTGACAAACAACACACTATGTTTGGTTATTAATAAAAATTCAAATAATCGTAAAATAAATAACGATAGAAATACATCTTTAAAAAATAACAAAATAGTGACATAGTATTAATATATCCTAATAGTTTGAACATAGGTAGTCTTAACTCTTACGGCCTTATTCATAAACGTTGCTTAGTTACTGTTTAGCTAAACACTGGTTTGTCTCTTTCTGTCATTATAAATTTGACATACGAAAGAAGAAGACAAACTGTTGTTTAACTAATTACCAGTTAAATAAAGTTTATGAATAAGGCGGTTAGTTTTTTACTTTTTCGTTTGATTATTCAACAACGATCAACGGTATATGGTTAAAAAATGTTTATTACTTAAATAGTAGAACGTAGAAAATCAAACAAAAAAGATAAAAAAGACATAATTTTTGTATTATGACGGATATCCGAGTTATCACAAAATTCACGCCTTTTTTTCAAGATGGCGGAGAAAACTTTCTCCTTTGTCTTGGTCGACAATTTCAAGTTAAGCCTTTATAAAAATACAATATCTAAAAATCACTTCAAGGACTTCAAGGAAATGACATACTATTACATATTTTATTAGATATTTTTCAAAACTGAGAAGGAACACGTATAAGTGAAATTTCGGAACATGTATACGTGTGTATATCTCCAGCAAATCGAACCGGAGCTGCGTCTGTCTGCGAATTGCCCTCAAACCTTCTGTAGAGCAGGTCTTTGCCCAGCAGTGGGACATTTACTTAGTCAATGTAACAAAATGAGTCACCATGTAAATGTACCACATAATTATATATTCATTGTTATAAAAATATCAGTAATTAATGATATTATACATTTAAATACAAACCTGTCTAAATAAATATGAGCAAACAAAGAACGACTATAAAATGTGTCGTTGATTAAACTTACAAGATAATCGTAAAACACAGACACTGGAATAATAAAAATGATGGAAGCAATCCTTTATATGGTAAGTTTTATTTTTTATTTTCTTGTTTTATTACATTATTAGTAAAAACTTACTAAGTGCCAGTTTTTGAAATTATGAACAAAACCAGATTTACTAATCCGGTTAAACATTGAATGCTCATTGGTTGCCTGTTACGTCATCGGCTGCCATCGACCAATGACCGCACATTAAATTCGAATTAATTAATCTGATTTTGATCAGATCAGAAACCAGAGTTTGGTAAGTTAGTTTGCAAAGTCCGTCTTGAATTATTAAACAATCACGTTTTTGTATAGATCTGATTACTTAAAGCGTTGGCGTTAAGCCGAAAACATAGACACACAAACAATACTTACAGCTTTATCATATCAGTATGTTTTAATGACCATATTTGAATTTAATTGGAACGATTCCGTTGAAGACCATCTCTTTTTAACTCATATGTGAGGAAAGGATAGTATGTTTTACTAGTTACAATTTTGGTTAATTTATGTACAATATTGAAACCATTATTTAAATTATATAAAAAAACATAAATTGCCTCGTTGGCTTAGTTATAATTTAGTGACTAGTTTACAAGACTGCAGACTCCGAGGGTTCTGCTCCAGGGTCAACAAGTTATTGAGTTTTGGTCAATAAAGTCATTAAAGAAAAACACAATGTTTATAATTTATATTATTCCGAAAATTAACATAAAAACTCTTTCTTTAAAAAATAACGATTTTGTTGCTATTTTGAGGCATATAAAACTGAAGCCAAAACCAAGATATAATATCATTAACAAAAAACACAAGCTATCAAGAGCTGTTTTATTAAGAACTATAAATAAAACATACTTCCAACAAATCGATTAATTTATTTGCATTTTTTAAATATTATATATATTTCTTTTATAGATATCGTATATCCTGGTTATGATGTCGATGTCAGCTCCCTATTCCATATGGACAGAGCCTGTACGAAGCGATTAAGAAGAATCGCTTAAATTACGAATTTATAATAATTTGCTGATAACAATCGCCATTATTCTTTGATAATTAGAAATAAATCTATTTACAACGTTTTCATTGTTATTTCTTTTTCAAATTAAGTATTTATACTTAATTAGTCTATTCTATACATATAATAAAAATATCACTGTCTATACATCGAAGATATATGTGTGGTTAAATAATTTATTTCTCATAATAACTTTACATTGTTCACTTATAATGAGGTTAAAAACGAATATTATATAATAAACTAAATAAATTATCCTAAAACCTTTATCAATGCAATATACCCACAACAATGATTGTTAGAATTTTTGTCTATTTGTCTGTGCGTTTGTGCACGCTTATCTTAGAAACTGCTTTGGGTGTGGTTTGACTAATGTATTGTAGCGAACTTCACTTAAATTTTAGTGTTTGTTTTTTTCAATCAGTTATGTCAATTTGAAGTATCATGTCGAACATTTATTCGTTAAAAATGTTATAAAATAACTGTTAAATAAATTTAGCTACTTATAAATGATAGTCGCTAAAATTATCATAACTGAAAGTAAATAGAGATAAAAAAAAAGTTAAAGATGGACAGTTTTAGGGATTCTTCCAATGTAAGTTGAGCTGAGTTCTATATGATCAATCATATTAAATAGGATTCGGCTGCTGCTGGACATACGTCGGTTAAATGCAGGTTTATATGCAGCGAACGCAGGTATGTCGGAGCAGCACGGCGCTCCCTGGTAATAGGGACCTGGTAAACCTCTGTCTGAATTCGTTTGTATTACATTTTGATACTACCTACGGGTAGTGGCTTATTAAAAAAAACTACATATTACGGATAAAAAATAATAATATGTATGTAATACAAATATCTTATGTTTTTCGATACCAAACGTTTAACTAGCTATTGTCCGCGGCTTCGCTCGCGGGTACGTAAAATAATAATTATCAAACGATATTCATAATGAAGTTCGGCGTCGATATATGCAAAATTATGTCAATCTCGAAAGGAAAAATCCTTAATAACAGCTACACACTCGAAACTGGTGAACTAATTGAGCCAATGGAAGAACAAAGCACATATAAATACCTTGGTTTTAAACAATCTAGACAAATACTACAAACTACGACAAAACAAGAACTGCTTACCAGATTCTCACATAGACTAAATCTCATATTAAAGACACATCTTAATTCTAAAAACACAATAAACGCTATTAACACTTTTGCCATACCCTTACTCACGTACTCTTTCGGAATATTACAATGGTCAAAAAGTGACATAAAAATATTTCAGCGAACTATAAACCCGCACTTCACCAAATATAGGAAACATCATCCAAAATCTCAGTATTCAAAGACTCACACTACCACGCAAAGGAGGAGTAAGGGGATTAATAGACATACACAATTTACACAATATGCAGATACTTTCACTCAGAGCATACTTCCATGATAAATTCGAACATTCGACTCTACATAAACACGTAACAAAAAAGACAAAAAGCTTGCACCATTAAACCTACATGACAAAAACCCTCAAGTAAATGAACATATCATAAGTACACAACAACAAATGATAGCATGGGCTAATAAAACACTGCATGGGAGGCACCGAGCCGATTTGAACCAACCTCACGTCGACAAAGAGAAGTCAAACGAATAGCTCAAAGGAGGTGAACTGTTTCCTGAGACCGAAGGTTTTATGCTCGCTATTCAAGACCAAATAATAGCGACTCGTAACTATAGGAAGTTTATAATTAAAGATCACAACCAGCCTACTGACTTATGCAGACACTGTAACGCAGCCTCTGAAACTATTCGGCACATAACGGGAGTTTGCAAATCTCTCGCACAGACCGATTATAAGCATCGACATGATCAAGTAGCCAATCATACACCAACATTTAGTATACAAATATAAACTTATAACATAAATGAATCCATATTACAAATATAAGCCGGAAAGTGTATTAGACAACAGAAACCACAAAATCTACCACACAGAACAATAATAACTGACAAAACTATTCATTATAATAGACCAGATATCACCGATCACGATAAAACCAATAAAATCGTTTATCTTATCGATATAGCCGTTCCTAATTCACATAACATACAAACCACAATATCTGAAAAATTAAGGAAATATCAAGATCTTGCCATAGAAATTAAAACTCAATGGAAAGCACAGAAAGTACACATAGTCCCAATAGTCCTATCATCCACAGGTATCGTGCCAAAATCCTTGACACAAGGTCTGAATACCTTACAAATGCAAACATATCTCCTCCACATACTCCTATAGCTATAATCCTTATTTTTTTTTTTTTTTAATTTTATTGTATAGGTTGGCGGACGAGCATATGGGCCACCTGATGGTAAGTGGTCACCAACGCCCATAGACAATGGCATTGTAAGAAATGTTAACCATCACTTACATTGCCAATACGCCACCAACCTTGGGAACTAAGATGTTATGTCCCTTAACCCGAAAGTAGTCATCATCCACTTTATCGTCCACGTATTTAATTTAAGCAACACTACTTAACGCTTGGCTGCGGCCCGCGTTTCAGGTTTTAACCCCTTCGAAAGAAGAGACACTTTAAAAGTTAAATGTAAATAATAATAATAGTCCTCCAGACCGATTTCGGCCATAGCGGCCAATTTTAAGGGAGATTAGCCAACTGCGCAGGAGATATTATAGTGCACAAGTGTGTGCGCAAAGACAGGTGCACTCTCTATTCGTTAAATCTTATAATCCGATGGGACGGCAGTCCGACACGACCGTAAATATGTAGATCAGGCGCAGGGCCAACGTCTTTACGTGCTTTTCCGAGGCACGGGAGTGTACACACTTTCAACTTCCAGACTCCGGGCTGCTACTGAGAATTTTCTGATAGTAAAATCCTAACTATTTACTGGCCCGACCTGAGAATTGAACCCAGGACCACCGGGTCTGCGGCCTTGTATCTAGCCACTAGACCAACGAGGCAGTCAACGCGCGTGTCAAGTATAGGTAAAGGATAAATATTATATGAAAGTCTGTGATCTTAAAATAAGAAGGTCTCACCGAACGCGGATGACTCCAATCTTGGTTTGAAGCGAGTGTCTCATGTACCAGGAGATCATAAACAGTTACAAGGAAGGGTCAGAATACCGAAAAACGAAATAAAAAACCAAACGCCGCAGTTACGAAGAAGGCATACCGCATACGATAAGCAAGCGATTAGTTAAAACCGTAATAAGGTAAAAAACTATACATACGCAATCTTAATATTAAGTGGAAACATGAAGTACATATTTTTCTAAGATAATTTGTTATAATAATAATTCTACTTAATCCGCTTTTATTGCAAATAATTGTCCCATTGTTTCTTTTTATCTTGACTTTAAAAAAAACGTGCGACAAAAGAATGGATTAAGGAAAGTCAGTATAAAAGTTGACGATCTCCGGGGTACGGACACATCGAGTACAGAGGAGACAAGCAAAATGCATCGACTAGCGGTAAATATAAATATATTATTAATTATTATATGAGTATATTAATATATAATATTTTATTTGATTAGTTTAGTAACCGAACCTTATATATGTACATGCATATGTATATGTTAAAATTTATTATTAATTCAATTAAATTCAATAATAAGACGAGATGGCTCAGTGGTAAGAACGTGTGAATCTTAACCGATGGTTCAAACACCATTGCACAAGCACCACTGAATTTCATGTGCTTAATTTGTGGTTATAATTCATCTCGTGCTTGACGGTGAAGGAACACATCGTGAGGAAACCTGCATGTGTCAAATTTCACAAAAATTCTGTGACATGTGTATTCCATCAATCCGCATTGTTGCAGCGTGGTGGAATAAGCTCCAAACCTTCTCCTTAAAAAGAGGAGAAGAAGCCTTAGCCCAGCAATGGGACATTTATAGGCTGTTACTGTACATTTAAATGAGTGGTTTGTATTGTATTGCTAATCTTCGTCCATTTATAAAACCATGCTTGTTATTATATATTTATATTTTTTAATTGAAACAAAAATTTCCCTTTTTACTTAAAATAAATTATATTTTATAATATTGTTAACTAAATGATATTATTAATTTCATAAAACTTTATATTTAATTTTTTTATTTGATGAAAGCAAGAAAAGGTTTTTTTTTACCCACAGTCGGTTATGTTTTTACTATTAATAAAAAAAAACGATTTTACTGAGTATTGAAAAACATAAAATTTTCAATATCACGTTCGTTTCTTTTTTTTTTTCATTTTTTATTTACCTTTAGAAAATATTATTTTTGTATTTTCTTGTAAGCCTATTTAAATCATAATACTTATTCGCAGCAGAGTTTCAAATTATAAAGAAAACGAATCTTTTCTTTCAAAGCTATATTTTTTTCTTTGACAGATATTTCTATGCATTCTCGTGCTGAGTACGGCAGTCTTTTGCGAAGACTCCCACGATCACGTAAAGGGCTCAACGGAACATCCTAAATCATTAGGCTCCACCATGAATTCCACCAAAATGCCAGAAGTACCCATAGCACCCGACGGCAAAAAACTAACCAACTCAAATGGAAATAATTAGCATTTACCATAGAACCTACTTTACGTGTTTCAAAAAAAAAAGTACGTTTTTATTTTTATTTTTTTATTTATTCAGATTGTGATGTATGTGATTGTGATGTGGAATTAAAATATAAAAAAAATATATATATAATTATAAGTTTTTTTTTAATATTTTAATTTTCGAGGCATTCGTCGAAGACTTTCTGGCCAGTATTAATTAAGACATGACAATCTAGAATGCACAGAATTATAAAAATGTAATGCGTAAATAGGCACTATGGCGATATTCCAAAAAACGACACAAGGCTTTGATTACTTGACAATATGATTGTATGTACCTCTAAAGATATCATTACTTTTATATTTATTTATATATGAAGTTTATTAAAGTCAATTGCATCTGTTTTATGTATTTTAATTTTATATTTCAATGTCATTATATTTTAACACTTAATTATATGTTGATTTTTTTTTAGTAATAGTAGAAAACTATCAAAAATACTAAATATGAAACATACAAATTCATGTAAATAATAAAATAAACAAATTCATCAAACTTTTGAGAAAAACTCTCTTTCTTAAACACTTGACTACTAGACTTCGCAAACATAATAATAACTTTATAAACGACTTTCTATTTGCTTGTATACCAATATTTATTATTAAAAATTGTCAATAAAAAAAGACAGTTAAATATTTCTCAAGAATTACATACAGTCGTAACACGATTAGCACAATTGTAAGTATTACTTAAGTTTATTTTTAGATTGTACTTCATAATAAAGTTGTAATTGCAGTTCGTCTTGTTATATTCGCATTAAAAAACAGTTTGTATGAGGCACGGAGGAATAATTAGAGCGATTATACGTTAATTTATACGAAGAAACTAGCGAAACTTGTAGGAATCCTTTACACACGGCTAGCCTTCATTTTATTCTACAGCTTGGGAAAATTAGATCTATTATAGTCATTATTACCCTATAATAATTATTATAAAAGATTTTCAACAAATTGTTGAAGTGTATCTATTAAGATGATTAGCGCTAAAGTTTTGTAAGTATTTAATACCTAAAAATAGATAAAAAATACTTTTAAGAGAAGCGGTTTTATTTTAAAACATCAGTACCATTAACTAGAAACATATGGACATACCTCTCTGACATTTTAACGTCTGGTAAGAAATTGTGCAATATTAGTAGCGCAAAATAAGTGATGTTAGACTTTAAACTGACTTAAATAAATACTGAAGCGCATTTGAAATAAATCGTTTCTTGAGCTGAGAAAAACATTTTGCTAGACAATTCATTCTTATACAGTCGTTATAGGTTTTTTAAGTGCCCCAAGTTTCATAACAATCGTTTCAGTAGAAGTTCAAAAAGTTTTCACGAGAATTGACAAGCAAATATACGGGGTCAAGTTAATAAAACCGTTCAAAACACAAACCACATACATAAATATTGAAACCAGCTTATTCGCTTTTTAACAGCTCAAACAAAGTTGACACTAGATCTATAACTATACTGCCATTTTAGTTGTATTATATTTTATTAAAGTATTAAAAAATAAATAAACACAACAAATATAATCAATTAATGGCAACACTTTTATTTGACAGTAAAAATCGATTATCGATCTCACATACCGATTACTGTTATTAACGAATCGATTAAAAAAATGGTACATAATTGAAATCACTAATTCTATCTGCCACATAGCGAATGACCTGAGTCTCGGTCGATGTCGCACAATTAGCTGATTAACTTCTACTATCTCGTGAGAGTTTTTCTAGTCAGTGGATAGCGTCCTTAATATTAATTCGATTTTATAGCATTGTGATAAATACCAGTTTTTATATCGTTTTCTGAATTCGTTTTTTCTTCACGTGAACTGACTTTTTATAACATTTGGCAGACGACCTTAAATGTATTTACATAACTCTCCAATACAAGTTTACTGAGCACTTAAATTTTCGGACACCAAATAGACAAGCCAAGGTTACCAGACAAGGTCTTTTTATTCTATATTATATATCAATCACTATAAACAAAGTTTATTGTGTTAACAAACACAGATATAGATACCAGACCAATGAATAAGACATAAGACAATATTGACAACAAACATGAAACAATTGAAGCCAAAATATTCAAATTAAGCTGCCAGTGTGCATGATGGTTTCATATAATATGTATTCACAAGGTTGTCGATGTGTGCGTAGAATTACCATAACATTGTTCGAATAAAATTAAAAAAAAAATAGATTAAAATCGAAGTCTTTAAAATTGTTACATTTCAGTTGTTGTTGATGTGAGAAATGAAATAAAATAATGATTACATATTTAAAAGGATAACTATTGCAAATCTATTAACTGATACAAATTGCCTATTACGATTACGTATAGTTTTTGCAAAAACCAAAGATATTCGCGGTTATTGTAGCGCTGTTAATGTATTAATTCTCGGTTATACTGTCGTTTTGCTTCTGTGTTTTATGTGGTTTCTCATTTTAAAATGTAATACAATCATATCTACAAATAGTATCATAAGGTCCTTAAGTATGATATATATATATTACTTAATAGAAGTATTAGCGACCTACTTTTGCTATTTTAAAGGGAGTTTATTGATGCGTCTGCTTTGGAAATCCTGGAGATTAGAGACGGTGAATCCTAATACATAGCAGCTAGTGGCTATAACCTAGCTACAAAGTTTCACTTTCGATGACTAATAACAAATATAAATTGATCTTTTTTTTATTAAAGGCACAGATATTTCACCATAGTCTCATATAATAAGATAATTAACGAGACAAATTAATAAATAATATGAACGTAAAAAAAATTGGGAACGGTATATTTATATCTATCTGAGTTAAATAAAATTAGGTAATAATTCATATAACATTTATATTTTTTTAATACAATATCTAGTATCCGTGCTCTTGGTATCCACCCCTGTGTCTCTGCCTGTAACCTAAAAAGATAGTTTTATGTTAATAATTGACATTAAAATGCACATGACAACATTATGAATTGCGTAAAATACATAGTGATAAGTTCTCTGTTTATACATATATGTTAATGAAATGAATGTCATTATTAATGATTCATACTAAACAAACAATAACACAACCAGAATGTGTTGAAAAACGTTTCTACGTTTCAACAACGATGTTTATATACTTCGGCAGAAATTCTTAAGCATATATAAAAAGTAGAATTCATTTAAAACCATAAAATATAATTAATAATTTTCGGATATTTTATGCATGATAAGTATTTCATTTCCTTCTGAGTTATATAACATAGTAAAAAGGCAGTCATGCACTATTACCAAGTTAGAATTGACATAATAAAATATACAGACCTTGGTTTCCTCCTTGCTGTCCAAATCCTCCTTGGCCTTGACCGTTACCGAATCCAGAGTCCGAAGCGAAGCCACCTGCAAAATGTAGCTAATTTTTATTTCCGTCATATATAATACACAGTTACTAAGTTTTATACTAAATTTATAATTTGTAGTGCATAATAAGCATAATACATTTATGTATTAAAAAAAAAACTTCGCAGAAAACCTACTATTTATATTTAAATCCGTTTGGAGGAATTGGTTTGGAATTCAGTTCCAAGTATATTTGCTCACAAGTTAAATAAAGTTTAAGTGTAATATAATCTGTTTTAAAATATTTTACCTTGTGAAGGGAATCCTCCCTGTCCTTGGCCATTTGAGAACCCTCTGTCGTAGTGTCCATTCCCTGCAAAAAAATTAAAAATGTGATAGCTTAGAGATTTTGCAGTTCTTACATCAATTGCCAGCGGATAGTGTTATCAGTATTGTACATCAATGATTGTCAATTTAAAGACAATCTTATCACAATGCGAAATCTGTAAAAATCAATTCAAATAGGTACTTAAGATTTCGCAATATGTAATTTTTTTGTTACTTTATTTTTGTAGATGTAAAATCTTTTTTTGTTTGTTGTGTTTGTTATTATTAAGCCTCGAAGTTCATCCGCGGGCCGTTTATATAATTTATTTAATTGTATAAATAATTTAATTAGGGCGTTGTTTCTTTAGTATTGCTAGTCACATTAGTATTCGACTTCGAACGAATGTTCCATGAATAGAATAATCTAGAAACTATAAAACCGACTCGCAGCTGGAAAGTGAGAGTAAATATTAGGAGTCATTGATAACCAAGCTATGTATATGTAAAACGATATGAGTGTCTCTTTAGGTGGAAATGCTTATGAGCAGAAAATGATAATTAATTAATTGTATGAGTGATGACATGTACTACAAAAGAGTAATGGAAGACAAAAGATAAATGATATGCATAATAAAAGGAACACCGTAATTAATGGGTTACTGGCATATTATTATTTCTCGAGTGAGTTAGCCTTTTTATATTTAATAACTTAAACCTTTTTTGGGTTTTTTTTTCGTGCAATACCTTGAGTGGGGAATCCACCCTGTCCTTGTCCGTTGGAAAAGCCGGGATCGTTGGCAAAACCACCGTTTTGACCGTAGCCTTGTGGGTAGGCTGAAAAATTTTATTGGTATAAGTATTCACATTTATAGAAAAAAATCTACTTTTATTATTTCTATTTCGGATATTCTCATAAAATCACACATTAGTGTTTATTATTTACTTAATCAAACAAAATAGTGACACAGTATGCAAATTGACATACAATTCAGACTATGGTATAATATATTCACAAAATAAACCGTTAACAATTTTTTTACCTATTAAATTTAATTAATTAACACAAAACGATATTAACATAGATATAAATCTATAAATCATAATATTTATGATATATGATGATGTGTTTTTAAAAACATTATGTATTTCGATCATTGTTTTCTATATCTGCATAGACACAACTACAGAATTTTAATGAAGTTTTTGCGACATTAGCTTATATTCAAAGCCGACATTAATTTTTTTTATCTGAATAAATAAAGAAGAAACATTTTAATCTTATGAACATACAAAAATCTAATAATCTAATACCACTCATCACGAAATCTGAACTATCCCGATTGACTTAAAATTTATCACAATTACTCCTTCCCCGACGTAGACGCTCACTAAGAACGGATTTCACGCAAATCTTATACAAAATATATTTTTCTTCTTATCTACGTCTGATAACAATTGTGTAACTTACCGTAGGCCGCCACAGCTAAGACCAAGAGCAGGCACATAATCTATAATAAAAGAAAAAAAAAAACGTTTTTATACTGTAGGCAAAAGAACTATTTTTTACCCCAAGAAATAATATGAAACAACAATTAAAAAATATATAAGCAAAAGTTTATTTATACATATACTTGTAGTTACACTTCTAAATCATTTATTTGCAAAATTAAAATCTTAAAATATTATTTTGTATTAGTGATACAGTTTATAAGTGAAATCATTATTCATTAATGAAAAAAACATTAAGTATATTATATTCCATATAACACTAAGACTCACTTTAAAAGCCATAGTTGCGTTAATTCTTTACACAAGCTCAATGAATATTTGACAAGAATAACTCGAAACGCTCTTTTATATTGAATTTATTATCTATTGAATTTGAGCGTTTGACCTGTACGAGATGTTTTGTAAATATAAGTAATTTATCTATCTGACATAAATATCTCATTCTGATATACAATTTAGGTAATAAACAGTTTAATCTTTTACGAGAATTCCTTTTGACAAATTTCACAGGAATTTTTGTTTGATACAAAATATTTTGTTAATTAATCTCAGAAAAGCTATACCTAACGTACAAATTAATGATGTAATGGTATATTTACATTATCAGATAGAGATATCTGTAGATCCTTAGTGCTTTAAGCTATTACAAAATGAACAACGAATAAAATGTGCCTATTAAATCGTGAAATGTCTATGGATAAAAATTTATATTCTTGGTGGTAGAGCTTTGTGCAAGCTAGTCTGGGTAGGTACCACCCACTTATCAGATATTCTACCGCAAAACAGCAGTACTTAGTATTGTTGTGTTTCGTTTTGAAGGGTGAGTGAGCCAGTGTAATTACAGGCACAAGGGACATAATATCTTAGATCCCAAGGTTGGTGAGATCTCTTCCTAATAGATAGATAATATAGATCTCTTCCTAAAACCCTCTGGAATTTGACACAAAAATATTTTCTTATGTTATTTATATGAAATCATGAATGAACGTCGTAAAAAAATTTCATCGATCAAAATTATCAGTGAATCAAACATGAACTATCTTCGATTGTTGACTCACGATAAAAAAAATGTCTACTCCGTCCTTATTTTAGTCATAGAAATTAATATAAAGAAAATGAAAATTGCATCATTTTGTCAACAAATACATAGAGTTATAAAAATAACAAACAAACAGTTAAATAGGTACATATGTAATTTTTTGCATAAATGCCTATAGCCAGTGTACTTTGTTATGTTAAAAATAAGATTTGGAGTTAAAAGTGAGTAAATAATGTATAAGTAGAAGATGAACTTCCCACTCCGACTTCACACGGATATAATTACTGTTCACATGCGTACTAATAGTGATTTAGACAAATAACAAACAATCATGTTATCAGTATCACCTCTGAATGTTACTATTAGCATAAAATATTAATAATTGACTGAATGGCTTCCTTTTTTGTTTAATCTATCGGGCTTGCTCAAAACTAATATTCCGATTCCGAACTTAAATACTTACTTACGAATTATAAATTTAAAGAAAATGATCAAAGTCATCTGACCGATTTCGGACACAGCTGCCTTTCCCAAGACTAGATAACTATGCAGTACAAAAGTGCACAAGTATGTGCGCAAACGCATGTGTGGAGTGCGTCTCCTCACTCTCATAGATCGAAAAGACAAATATCTGACACGATTGGAGAGACCAGCTGAAGGACCAACGACAACGTATTTTCTAGGTGAATACTTAAAATCTGACACCTTCTCAATAATTTTATTTTAAAGTAAAAATCTTTTTAATATAATGCCATAAAAACTATTAAAGAGTACTTTATAATTATATTTTAAAAATAATTCATACAAAGGATTAAAAAAAATCGTCTTGTTTTTATTACTCAAACTGAGTTTTGTTTTTATTATGCGGTCACGTTTGTCAATACACCTAAAAATTTAATTATGATAATACATACAGTTTAAATAAATGTTTTTCTAGTCATATATATAACTCAAACAAGCGCGTTTGCTGCGGTCAATTTTAATTGATTTGGGAATTACGGATTTTTTATTTATACTTATTAAATAAGAACATCCTGGAGTATAAAAAAATGTTTTCTAAGTTTATGAAATATAAAATACTATAATGTTTAATAATATATTGAGGATAAATATATGACTTAATATGTTAATTTGCTAATATTAGTAATTCCTTTTCTTCTGTATTTCCAAATACATATATTACAAGAAATAAAATTAGAATGTTAAAAAATTGTTGTATATCTATTTGGATGCCCATCTGTAAATGTTTAACATATCAAATATATAATTAAAAAACTATTAAGAATACAGTTCACAATAATGTGTTTATTGCATATTAAGAAACATTATACTTTTTTATTTATTCGAATAGATTTGTAAGAGTACAATTACAAAAATAAGATTTGTAATTACAGTTTCCGTGATAAACTAAAGTCTGCGTAAACATAAGCTGTTAATAGAAGATATTAATTAAATTTTATATCAAAGAAAACATCTGATTCACAAATAATATACATACTATTATCATATTCGGTTAAAACGGTGATCACAATAATAATTATATTTTATCTGTATTTTTTGAAATCATCGCAAAATACAAATAATTCGATGAAAACATATTTTCTCGGATAGAATACATTGTACTTATTACATTTTTATAATTTAAATCAAAACAAAATAAACTTATTATGTTTTATCACAATATTTGTAAACAATAATGTTATTCTTCACTATTGTAAAATCAAGACATTATATTGTGTTGGAATGTTTATCAGTAAGTATATCAGGTCAAATGTTGATTTTTTAAATGTTTTATTTATAATGAAGTATAAAATAATAAAAATACGGAATTCCTGTAATAATTATTCGATTATATTTTCGCTTATATATATGAGTGGAATTTATGAAAAAAAGCAATCAAATTATTTGGTAAATTTTTATTCATCAAAATAATTATATTTACACAATAAATTCTTAATTATAATACACTGCATACCATTTCTGTCAACAATAATGAAATGGATGTAGAAATCGAATTACTATTATCGCGATTGTCTCCTTAGGAGTAAGTTAAGTCGTTTATTTAGTGATGGCCCTTTCCGGCGTATCCGTAGTTTCCATAACCACCAAGGCCGTATCCTCCAATTGCTACTTGCGCGGTGGCGATTGGAGCAACAGCGATGGGAGCAGCAGCAACCACTGCTCCACCACCGTTACCTAGACCAGCTCCTCCGTATAGTAGGGCACCATCCTGAGTATTTCTAGCAACAGCATCTGCAACGGCCTGAGCCTGAGCGGCACTAGTAGCAACGGCAGCAGCCTGAGATCTAGCAGCGTTAGATATGCGGGCAGCTTCAACTGCACGAGCGTTTGCTATAGCAACAGCATGGACACGAGCAGCATTAGCAATACGTTCGGCTTCAACGGCACGAGCAACTTCAACAGCTGCAGCCGCAGCAGCTCGCCTGGCAGCATCTACGGCACGTGCATTTTCATACGCAGCAGCACGAGCTCTCTGAATATTAGCAATACGAGCAGCATCTAATGCCTGGGCTCTTTGGATAGCATTAGCCTGACCGGCTCTAGCAGCAACCTCGGCAACACGTGCGCCTTGAATTGCAGCGGCAGCAGCATTTGCAATTTGAGTAACTTGTACGGCTTGAGCGTTCTGAATAGCGCTAAGCTGAGCAGCACCGTAAGCAGCTGCGTTATTTAATGGAGCGCTGCTACCAGACACACTTCCAGATGCAGGTCCTGTAACTAAACCTTGTCCACTACCGACAATTATTCCGGATCCACCTGAAATGGCTGACGCAGCAGAGCCAAGTTCATAGCCTGAGGCAACAGCAGGGCCAGCAATAATAGCTCCACCATAACCACTCTGCGCGGCACTGGAGTCTGCAGCGGATCTTCCTTGTCTTATACCTAAACAAAGAGAGATTATTTTTATAACATAAGTTTTAAATCGAATAATATAAATTAGTAGGATTTTTCAAAACTTACTACTGCCAAGCACATTACACGCCGAAGCGATGACAACGAGAATCTGCAAAAAAGAAACATATCTTAAGATCGAAAATAGAACAATACTTATATAGGGTTTTCCATTAAGGGCGCTTGATCGTGCAGAATTTCCATCGTAGCGTGTGCTGTGTGGCACGTAGCGCCGTCCTGTTGAAACCACATGTTGTCCAGATCCATATTCTCGATTTCAGGCCAAAAGAAGTTGGTTATCATCGACCGGTATCGCTCACCATTGACGGTGACGGCCACACCATTATCGTTTTCGAAAAAATACGGACCAATCACGCCTCCGGCCCAAAATCCGCACCAAACAGTCACTTTCTGCGGGTGCATTGCCACTTGGTGAACCTCGTGTGGATTGGTCTCGTCCCAAATACGGCAATTTTGCTTGTTGACAAAGCCATTCATCCAAAAATGCGCCTCGTCGCTGAAGATGATTTTTTTGCTAAAATCGGCGTCAACTTCCAACTGCTCTAATGCCCAGTCAGCGAACACACGGCGCTGTCTATGGTCATTAACCTTGAGCTCTTGGGTCAGCTGGATCTTGTACGGGTGCAGGCTCAAGTCACAACGCAAAATTCGCCAAGTTGTCGTCTGCGAAAGGCCGAGTTCCTGTGCGCGACGCGGAATTGACTGCCGCGGGTTTTCGAGGACACTGTCGCGCACAGCGGCGATATTCTCGGCAGATCTCGCGTTATGTTGACGCACGGGAACCGGCTGATTGTTAACTGACCCGGTTGACTCGAATTTGTCCACCAATCGACGGATAGTCGACTCGGCAGGACGATCATCGCGACCGTAAAACGGGCGAAGTGCGCGGAACGTTGCTCGAACTGAAGACCCATTTTCATAAAACAATTTTATGATTTGCACGTGCTGCTCGACACTGTAACCTGCCATGGTGGTTTGGGAGGACGGAATGAATATAACACACTGCATTTGACAGCTGTCACTCAAACAACATGGCCGCTGTCAAAGTTCAAGCGTCCCTATTGGAAAACCCCATATTATTGAATATACATATTAATACTTTATACATCATGACTTTGAATAAAGAAATAATACAAAAATGTAGTTTTTAGTTATAGAAGTTCGAAAGTATTTTATTGCAATAATTAAATTTCTTATAAATATGAAATTTACACATTTTTATCATTTAGATAAGAGATTACACTTTCTCAGTTCTTACCGTTAGTGGAGACATATTTTTTTAATGCGCTGCTGACCCTACTCGAGTAAATCGTTAGAATTGTATGACTATTACCACAAATTGCATGCACTTTTATACTGCACCCAATTGTTACAACTTCACCTATTTAAAATTCTAATAAGAATGCGATACTGTTCTGTTTGAATATTATTACGTATTTTTGCTGAAAAAAATAACCTGGACACGCAAGAAATTAAACGCTTGATCACACCCCAATAAAAAGTAAAAAGGAAAATAGTCGTTATAAAACAGGTATAAAGGTTTGTTTTACTTTAAATATAATTGTTAAATAATATTGTACACTAAATTATTTATTGGCATTCAAATTTCGTTTTAGACACGTTTTAACACCTCGTGATTTAAACCGTATTATAAATTGATAATTCGGTAACGAAACAGTAATTTCACGTAAAAACTTAAATCCTGCGCCTGAACTCTCGCTGGTGGTGTTGGAATATCGGTTCTTTGGATTATTATGAGAGAAATTAAAGATGCCACTTGTGTTTACGCTAAGCACACACTTGGGAACTATGTGTTCCGCGTAGGTGAGAGCCTTGAAAATGATCACCTTGACCGAAATCGGTCAGGTAGACTACTTGGTGGTAGAGCTTTGTGCAAGCTCGTCTGGGTAGGTACCACCCACTCATCAGATATTCTACCGCATAACAGCAGTACTTGGTATTGTTGTGTTCCGGTTTGAAGGATGAGTGAACCAGTGTTATTACAAGCACAAGGAACATAACATCTTAGTTCCCAAGGTTGGTGGCGCCTTGGCGATGTAAGCGATGGTTAATATTTCTTACAATGCCAATGTCTATGGACGTTGGTGACCACTTACCATCAGGTGGCCATTATGCGCGTCCGCCTACCTGTTTTATAAAAAAAATCTCCACTTAGAAACACATATGATAACTGATAACTATCATATTTGAAGATTACATTTCCAGTATAAATTATTATTAATGAGATTTATGAATATGTAAGTATCCATGCCTTAAACAACTGAAGGGCCAAGTTGATTATATTACAAATAAAACAATAAACAGATAGTAAAACTTAGATTAAACGTATTTTTTTACAGAATAGTTTTATCTGACCTGTAACCCACAATGAACGACCCAGTAGCAAATAGAATTAAAAATATTTTGGTATCAAGTTCAATAATGTCTTATCTCTACACGTGTTATGTTTTAAAAAAAAACATTCTTATATTCAATTATATTACAAATAAAACAATAAACAGATAGTAAAACTTAGATTAAACGTATTTTTTTTACAGAATAGTTTTATCTGACCTGTAACCCACAATGAACGACCCAGTAGCAAATAGAATTAAAACAATTTTGGTATCAAGTTCAATAATATCTTATCTCTACGCGTGTTATGTTTTAAAAAAAAAAACATTCTTACATTCAATTATTTCTAATAAAGTTTGCAATAATTGCGTCAACAGTTCATCGTTTTGGTACTTGAGTTGAGTCTATTTCAAATTAAAAATAAGTAAAAATAAACAAACCTTAGACTTAAATATTCAACGCGATTTACAAATAGTGATGCTTTCTACTTTAAGCACTACAAACACTACTGCTTGATTAATATAGCTTTTTATTGACAATACAAATTTACTACACTCCACTTGCACTTAATGTAATATTCAAAATGCCATTACTTTCTCGAATCCGTAATAAACTATAGATTCATTATTCAAGATCTCGACCAATACTCCAAACACGTCACTACTGTGATTGGAGTATTCTATAAAACCTTATAATTAACAGAATATATAAAATACATATATTGTTAATACAATTTTCTTCATCAATAGTTTTATTTTGTATGTATAGATAAGCGATTAGCGCTGATTACCAAGTTAACCCTTTCAGACCTGGCGTGCACAATTGAGAACATTAAATATTTTTTGAACTATATAATTAAAATAAAATTGTACGTAGCTAAAACCTACTGTTATCGCTTACGGACATTCTAAGCTACTAAAATCTATACAGCTAACGCCATCTCTGGCCACGTGTTTGCATTATTTTGATAGTTTTGACCAGTAGTTCGAAAAAAATTGAGGTGTGAAGGTAAGTGAATAATTTTATTTTGAAATCTTGAGTATTTGCGTTAGTTACGCCTTGTAAAAAATGTATATTGTTAAGTTATAGCGTATTAATATAGAAAAGCATGGATTACATGTAAATATTTAGATATTTGTACAATAAATTGTGATTATTCGTCATGTCCCCAAACGTGGACAAGCGGTTTTAACTACATATTTTATCGTAATGGTTATAGGCTTCAGCAGTTGAATAAATTTTATACTCTTTTACGCATATTAGTAAGTTGTAATTAATTTTATGGTAAAATATAAATTTTAATATTCTACTACATTCTATTCTCTTTCAGATGATACCTACTCTTTGAATATGTTCTCAAGGGATGCATTTAAAGTGCTGCAAAATGTTCATCTATCGGATTTGGAGCTGTCGTCGAATGATGAAGGTGTAGGCAGTAACAGTTATGGCCGAGATACAAGATGTGTTTGGTTGGGTGCCGATGTAATAACTCAGAATCAAAGAGAGATCATACCTACACTTGACTCACCTGACGAAAATTAATATGATAGCGATGGGGAAGATAGGTATATCTCCAATGTTGAGCCTGAGCCTGAAGAGTTAGGAGAACCATTCGGTTCTCTCGAGGAAGAACAATCCACGTCAAATACAGACTATCTAATACCCAAACAAAACATAAAATGTAGGCTCAAGCCAATTGTAAACGAAATACCAACGGCTTTTCTCCCACCTATCGCAATTGATCCCATTGTGCGAGAACCTCTGGATTATTATTATAAGTATGTCCCTAAAGAGTTATTTTCTGAAATGGCTGATATGACCAACTTATATGCAGTGCAGTCAGGAAGAACCAGATTACGGCCCACGACCACTAAAGAAATGGAAGTATTATTTGGCTTACCAATGGCAACAGGAGTATTTAATTATCCTGTTTTATGAATGTACTGGGAAACGAACGTAAGCATTCCCCTTTTTACAGAAAATATGACAAGACATTCGGAATAATCTACATCTTGTAGATAATATGAACAAGCCACCAAATTGCAATAATGAAATGAAAAAGAACTATGCGTTGACGAACAAATAGTTGGGGTGTCAAGCTTTTCTTTTTTTGCGGGAAAACTGGCCGGGCGTACGATTTTCTCATTTATCTAAGTTCCACTCCTGAATTAGATAAAAAACTAATAAAAGCAGTTGGTTTCGGCGCATCTGTCGTATTGCATTTAATAAAAAGTGTCAACAAGAATAGTGGCCATGAGTTATACTTCGATAACTACTTCTCATCCTATCACATAGTCCAAGGCTTGCACGAGTGCCAGATCAGACGCATGAAAGATCATACGCAAGGGCCACTTCTTCGATTTGTTGAAAGTTCTGTAATAACTCATCAGCTGATCTAGCAGACCAACACCTCCCATCGTGTGATTATATTTTCTTACGATTTCAGGCCTCTCAACTTATATGAATCTATTCTGTATTTTCGACCACCTCTTTACCAAGTCCCTTTCTCCTATGCCGATGAAGATAGATGCTAAATTGGCTGGCTCTTTACCAAGTCCCTTTCTCCTATGCCGATGAAGATAGATGCTAAAGTGGTTATCCAACCACTTGACAACTGTAACATCGGCATCAGTACTGCAAACCTCTTGAGCAAAAAAATGATGACAGAAAGATAAATTATAATTCATTGTACTAAACACCAGCTAAAAAGCTTTTATAAGTAAGGTACGTATAATGCTTATTTATAAAATTAAGGGATCGCGTATCTACGTATTATTTAATTATTATCTTGTCCTTTATTTTTTAATTTTAATTAAAATGTTGCCAACAAAAATCAATGTTGTCAAGTTTTTAAATATAAGTCAACCTTCAACGCACATGTAAATACGATCCAGAACAACATATCCATCTTGGACATGTCCTATTGCCTCATAACAACCTGCATACTTCGGAACATTTTAACATACGCTTTCCATTGTAACATGACATAATTTACATATAAAAAGGCAAAGAAAAATCAGTACAGTAATTTGGTAACAATTCATAACCTTTGTTATTAATAAAAAAAAATGGAAAACAAGACTAAAAAAATGTACGTATATATTTTCCTCAAACTTTCAATAATTATTTGGTCATTGTTCTCTCTCTCTCTCTCCATATATATAAATGAGTATGCAAAACCAAAACATCAGTAATAGTATTAAGTTAAAGTGTATAATAATAATAGCATACTATATTAATTGACAAAAGATTTAAATTCATTAAATTTGCAGTATAATGAAAAAAAACTACAACTCTGCATAATATCTACATACGTAAGCGTGCTTTTTTGTTCAATTGTTCTTAGTACATTTCATAATACATTTTAGTTAAAGCAAATTTTATAATCGGTGATTAAGTATATCAAGTATTCCGTACAGTATGTACTAACAATATAAGCACTGCATAATTATTTTTTTCATCTATTATTTTTTGTACTTAACAAACATGTTCATCGAAATAATTTATACGCTTTTTATCTATGGACATTGGCTGTGATGCCTTATTTATTCACCGGCTTGAACTTATAATCATAATAAAGTGGAAGAATACGTAGCGTATTCGCATGTCACCTTTTTCGATTCAGTGGAAAACCTTCAGAAATATTTTCACTGGTGGTAGGGCTTTGTGCAAGCTCGTCTGGGTAGGTACCACTCGTCAGATATTCTACCGCTAAACAGCAGTGCTTGGTATTATTGTGTTCCGGTTTGAAGGGTGAGAGATCCAGTGTAATTACAGGCACAAGTAACATCTTAGTTCCCAAGGTTAGTGGTACATTGGCAATGTAAACGATGGTTAACATTTTTTACAATGCCAATGTCTATGGGCACCACTTAACATCAGGTGGCCCATATGCTCATCCGCATACCTATTCTATAAAAAAGTGATGTATTTTGTGTGTCCGCAGAATAGCACAGAGCCACCTCACCCCATCTCAGCGCAACCTCTATGTCATGAGACCCGACTATAATTTTTTTATGGGCGCATGCACCAATCCAATACTAAAGAATTTCAACCGTATAGTTGGGTGGTAGAACATACAAAAAAAATTGTACCTTATTGTACGTCTTTTAAAATATATATAATATATTAATCAATAAATTGTATTCAGTAATAATTATTTGAGTGTGACAAAGTGACTTGAAACCTTTGTTTCGTTACTTCGTTTAATGGACAAATATTACTTATGATTTTTTGTAAACATAAAATTCATTATTTTATACATCTTATAATAATTGTATGATACACAATATATTAATTATTATACATTTTATATCGTGCAATAGATAATTAGAATATATTAATATATTAACCTCTTTGTCAATCACCGACCAAAAATGAAAAAAAAAAAAAAAGAAAAGTGGGCAATACTCTGCCAAAATTCTTATCTGCGCTAATGCAAATTTGTTCAAAGTAGAACCCAACAACTTTAATAGACCCAATGTGGTATTGGAATCCAGGACCCAGAGCCGAATAAATAAACGAAAAAGTTAAAATATAAAACTATAGATACCATAGAGATCAAATTAAGATATCCACCTGTTATATACACACATACAATCAATCTATTTTATTTATAATTCTCGAACATCCTCGTGTTTCGACAGTCGTCGTGTTTTTATCAGTTGCTCTTTGCCTTGGACCTACTGTTGCTACTACTATTTGATGCATTAATATACGCACTACAGTAGACTATATATTACTAACCATAGTTTCTGTTTTTACTTATTTTAAACTGGGGTAAAATCACTAAAGTCACAATCACGGCAGACAAAAATCCAAAGTGCCCATCCAAAATCCAAATCCTACTTGAATTTCTTACGTTAATGGATCGCATTCCGAAAACACAAATCTAACTAACCATATATTTCATAAGAACTGGAAAAAGATAAACCAGTTTTTTTTCTGCTAACGCCTAAACTTTATAATAAAAACGGAAATAGAACAGTTTTACAGCGTTATATATTTAGTTCGCATGCAAATGCTAATAACATCAATTTATTTTTTTACAAATAAATGTAATAATTAGCATTGATGGAAAATATTTATACGGAAAGTAAATGGTCTGTAAATAGATGCTCAAGGAGATAAAAAGAGTTAGTACGAAATATAATAGGAGATATTTAATCAGAAAGGCCAAAACTGCTTCAAGTAACGCAATACAAGATCATAAAATAAAAATGGCCTTATTAAACTAAGGCATCGTACAAAAAGTTGACTGAAAAAGAGCTTTGTGTTACTTTTTATTTATCCACGTTGATACTTGGTACGGACTCAAATGTATGTGGAGATACAATTAAAAATAAGTGAAAATAAAATAGAAAATATTTTTTATCGATATGTATAAGAGCCTTGAATTAATTTTGAATTAATTAGAAAACCAGCAAGAATTTGCTCATTCCACATTTCCGAAGATATTGATTATTTATCGACAGGAACATCAATTACAACGTCCTGATTAAACTAGTTTATAAATACGATTTGAACAATACGTTCGATGCTTATAATATATACATATATATCACGAATTTTTCATAACGTAGATTGAAATTGTTGAATATATTTTTTCCTTGAAGAAAGAAAATTGTACTCACAACTCGCAGAATTAAGACAGTAGTTATTGGTACATACACTATCAAAGATAATATAATCACAATTACACGAGTTTCATTTGTATGTATGTAAAAACCAATATATTTTATTTTTAGGGAGATCAATGAAAAACACATATTTGATGCAATGGTATGTATTCTAATATTATATTTACACGACGAGTCCTTAACTATATAAACAATATGCCGCTAGCCATTTCCTTGAAATGTTACGAAATGGATGAAGAAATATATTTTTTCTATCTATATCATTTGGTGTCATCACTAATACATTATTTGGTGTAAGCACTATTACAGAATTTATTTGTTGATGCTTATTATTTATGACCGTATCCACCGCCAATACCGTATCCATGACCGAGTCCGCCTCCCAGACCGTATCCGCCACCCAGACCGTATCCGCCGCCAAGACCGTATCCGCTGCCAAGACCGTATCCGCTGCCGAGACCGTAACCAGCGGCAATTGGTGCGACACCAACTACTCCACCAACAAGTCCGGCTCCACCGCCGATCAACAAACCACCATCTTGAGCATTTCGTGCTACTGCATCGGCAACGGCCTGAGCCTGAGCAGCGCTAGTGGCGACGGCTGCTGCTTGAGCTCTCGCAGCGTTAGCAATACGTGCAGCCTCTACGGCACGGGCATTGGAAATAGCAGCAGCTTGTACGCGAGCGGCGTTGGCAATACGTTCAGCCTCAACAGCACGGCCGAGCTCAGCAGCTGATGCTGCAGCAGCTCGTCTTGCAGCTTCAGAAGCGCGAGCATTTTCAAATGCAGCGGCTTGAGCTCTTTGTACGTTGGCAATACGAGCAGCATCTAATGCCTGGGCCCTTTGAATAGCATTAGCTTGTCCAGCTCTAGCAGCAGCTTCAGTCACACGTGCACCTTGAATGGCGGCTGCGGCCGCATTGGCGATCTGTGTAGCTTGAACAGCCTGAGCGTTTTGAATAGCGCTTAGTTGAGCAGCACCAACAGCGGCAGCATTGTTAAGGTTGCCACCTCCACTTATAACACCCGGTCCACCGATGATTACTCCAGATCCTTGGCCGATAAGACCAGCGCCTGAGCTGATTCCAGCAGCGGGTACACCGAGTCCATATCCACCGCCGTAACCAGAGGAAGCATAAGATACAATTCCACTCTGGGCAGCACGGGAGTCAGCGGGACTGTCCTTTGTCACACCTGTAAAATCATCAAACATAAATACGCATTTTATTTGTATTCAAGAAAACATTTAAAGATGACTTATATATTTTAAAACAACGCATAATATTTTTACCAATTTTCTATTTAGATTTCTAGGCACTTTAGAGTAAATCAGCGTCTCAAAATATTTACTTTCATAACTCAAGAAATATCAAAAAATATTTAATTATATTATTATTAACAAAAAAATATAAGAAAATGTAAGTTAACTATACAAAATACTTAAAGAACAAACGCATAAGCCTAGTTCATCCTGACCACTTCAATTCAATAAATTTAACGTTGAATTTCTACGGTATCAACAAATAAGAAATAATTCAATCATACCTTCTCCGAATACTCCACACACAGCAGCGACGACAAAGACGATCTAAAAATATAAAATTAATTTGAATAAAACAATAAATGCCGAGTAAACTTACTGAAGAATTTTTATTACAATACAATAACTTACCGTTAGGTGAGACATTGTTATATTACTACTACACACCACTGAATCAAAACGATTGGAAGTAAGTAATGACTTCTTCAATTTGTGTGCACTTTTATACTACACCAAAAATTACAAACATCGAATTAACAATGCTAAACAGTCCCACTGTGCCGCCCTATTTGAATATCATTATCGCTAATGTAAAACCAATCGAATAACCTGTACTGCAATGCAACGGCTGACCACACATGTGAGGTAAACTATTGTATCATTTACTTGAAAATGACGCTTATACTCTTATCACAAGGCTTAAAATCTTTTTCAATTAAATTAAATATCAATTTACTATTTGTAGCACTGTATGAACAGAAATCGTGTGTATCCCTTGCGAATAATTTCCTCTGGCAATCGAAGGTGATTTACGAAGATAGGATATGTTACTATTAGGTAATTTATAAACCAATAAATACTTCTATAATATGTGTTATTATTCAAATGAGCTGTAACAATTTTAACGAGTTTCAATATTTCTCGACATTATATAAATGAAAGTTTAAATAATAATATCGACGCAAGTATTAAGTAAGTAGTAGGTATTAAGTAAAAGTTTTAAACGTACTTTTACGAATGTTTCAAATGTAATTTTACTACAAACAATAATTGTATTTAATCACTTACAAGACAAGATCAACATTGTTTTAAGCTCTTTTCAGGAGCACTTTTCATCTACAGATACAGATATGGGCCATTCATTTATTACATAACACGATTTTTACTAGTTTTTGACCCCCTCCCCCTCCTAAATAAGAAAAAATAAGAATAGGCCGACCCCTCGCAACCTGTTTAATATTTATTACGTAAGAATCTAAAGGAAAAAATGAATATACGCTTGGTTGGTTTTGCTGTTACGAGTGTCGTTTTTCTCGTAGACATTTCTACCATATTCCCAAAACTCGACAAAAAATGTGAAGATGAGATTTATTTATTTTTTTCTCTCCTGGAAACGAGCAGGAATCTTTGCGTATATTTGTGATCTTACGTAAGAACTATCAAGACTTGAGAACTCCCAGCCCTTTGTAAGAAAAAATAAGACATGGTCGAACCCCCTTCCTCCTAAATCGTCTTACTATGTTTGCTTGAGTTTTAAAAAATAACGGCGTTTTTATGGTTTTTTATAAATATGAATCTCGTCAAATGCTTCTACATAGAACCTTATAAAATTTGCATTGCTTATAAAACAATATTGTTTATCGGTAACATTTTTGCAATTGTCAATAGGCCAATTAAATTAACAATTTTTTTGACAATGTTTCAGAAAGTTCCTAACTTTTTTTAAACTCATATCACTCTATCGTATAAATTTATTTATATCATGTAAAAAAAAGCAATGGATTAATCTCCACCATAAGCTTTCATTGTGTGAAAGATGTCGTATCTTCGTTGCAATTTTATGATTATTTGTAAAAAAATTTAAAGTAAAGTAGATGCAACGTAAAATTGTTATAATTTCGTTTCTTTGTCAGTTTTGTAGACAAATAGATATATATAAGTCTTAGTAATAAAAAATATTGCTAAGACTTATTATTTATTTTATTTCTATATGCCTGATAAAAATACACATAAGTTTAATATACAATTCTTTTTTTCATATGTTCAGAACAACGATGCAACTTACACTAACTAGATGGGTATTATTAAAAATATATAAATAACAACAAACGCAAAAGCATAGTCAAACAGTCCCGACACAGAAATCTGCGTAGGAAATATTAGACTGCATATGAGTATGAGAATACAGATGCACTCTCTATTCCTCACTCTCATAGTCTGATGGGAAGACATCCTATACGATTGGAGCCTCCCTTAATTTCTTAACAGAATACCCAAAAAATTTTTGTTGGCCTAACACAGAGATTCGAACTCATGATTTACAGCAGAACACAGGCTAGCTTTTAGACCAACGAAACATTCAGAAGGACTATCGAAAAGTACAAAAATTCACTAAGAAACGATAGTTAAAAAAAAAACCTATAACTTGTACTCGTAATTGATAACATTTCAACAAAAAACGACGAGCAAATACTTAATAGAGCAATTATTTTGTACTTTTTTCATGAAGTCAATATTTATGCATAATACAGTCAACTGGGTTTCTTAAACTGGTCTGATATTCATTTATTGTTCAACCGATTACATTGTAAAGCAAAATAATATTCATTAATATTTACAATCCATACACAAAAACTAGCACAGTGCGTGTCATTGCAATTCTAAAACTCGCTTAACTAATGCAACAAGATGTTACAAATTGCATATATAGAACAAAAATAGGGACGAATTTATAAAAAAACTGTTTTTTTTCTTATTTAAATAGTATATTATGTTAATACGTATATACTGTGTTTATTTCATATAAAAATTTGTAGATTTTTTTGTTATATTGTTTTAATTGAATCCATAACCAGCGAACATCTGAATTTGCTTTAAATGTAATAAATTAATTTACTGATAGCTAAATCACAATGCACTAGCACATGAATGAAATGTTACTTACTTAATTTATTACTTAATTCTTTGTTAATACAAAATTACGGATTGGACCACTTAGACCAGAAAGTAGAAATAACTTTAATTTCACGAGATAATTATACAATGTGATATACAATTTACAGCATAGTATATGAACCTAATGACTCAAATGCATAAGTTATGATGTATTCTTTAAACAATGACAATTTTTTTTATTTTAGAAATACAGCCTAAAAAAACTTTATTTTACTGTTTTTAAGCATTTACTCGGACAAACATAATATTCATTATGAAAATAAATAATGAGATACATATTTTAATTCAAAGTACTTAATTTTAGCAATCACTTGATTGCGCCTGATACTATGTTGGCAATAGCATCTGCACTTATCAAAATCAAATGCAATTTAAGTAAGATTTACAATCAGTTTTGAATCGTTATGTTACAGGATTAATTTAGTAAAACTACTTCTGCTACTGCCCAGTATGTTGATCATATCGAGAAAAACCGGCACGAATTTCACTACATAGTTACTTTGCTTACGAAATAAGCCTTTTTCATAAAAAAAATATATGCTGAAATGCAAATAAAATAAGTTGATGTTCCTGATTTATAATGAACGCAGAAATATATTTTATCTTATTAGCAATTATTTACAATCAGGGGCCAAACAACAAATTAAATTTTTAAAATCGGCTATCGTCCATACTATACTGCATTATACATTTTTAATTACAAAAAAATATACACTTTCCATAACTTAATAACAGTTTCATAGTCATTACTGCTACAGAAAATTTCCAAATAGTAATGTTAATATTATATTTAGACCCGACCCGAGAGTCTCGAGATTTGAACCCAAATCCTGAGCCTTATAACGTAGCCACATCTTGATACGAATAAGCCAAACCTAAACTGGGAGCCAATTCTACTAACAAATTGTCACTTTATCGCAATCAAACCGAAGCGTGATCATTGCCGTTGATCCGTTTTCCCATTCTTTAATTTAATTATAGACTATTGGCATAAAAGTTAACGATTAAGTTTGATTTTGACATAGCGGTATATCATCATCGGAGCATCATATGTATATCAGTTCGGTTCTGATCCGAATAAATATAGAATAGTCAAAGTTGGATCGGAATCGAATCGGGAACGTATCGTAATCGTTATAGTTTAGCAGAATTCGGCCTCTGCTTTTTTT
The DNA here is from genome assembly GCA_905220585.2 of Nymphalis polychloros. Classification (NCBI taxonomy): domain Eukaryota; kingdom Metazoa; phylum Arthropoda; class Insecta; order Lepidoptera; family Nymphalidae; genus Nymphalis; species Nymphalis polychloros. The sequence continues at coordinate 8,687,620 of HG992258.1, read as the reverse complement.
TTATAAAATGTAAGTTACACGTGAGTTATAAATAAGCATATAGAAACATCCAATTTGCTGTAAAACCTTCCTCAAATAAATTTAAAGCCTACTCGTCAGTATTCAATGTTAGTGTCACTGTGTCACACGCCAATACACAAATAGCCGCTAATTAACTTGACCTGTATACAGAACAAAACATCCACATGAGTAGCATTGCTTATATTTGCGTTAAGTTGTTGAAAAAAAAACGCCCTTAACGTCGTTTATCTAGCGTTGTAACTGTTTACAAAGCTATAAGTTGATTATAAATATTAATATAAGAAATAATATTTAATATGATTAAAGATGTTTTACTTGTTTGTCACTACATCACACACAATACATCTGTTTACTTATTTAATTGAGCGATAATTAATACTACACTTTATATTAAAGATCTATTATTTTGTATAAAAACAATTATTATAACATTCTTGGAATATCAGCTTCGACATTGTAGTAATTATATATTTTTAGAAATGACATTTTTAATATTGTAATTATATTGATAATATAAGCTGAGGCTGTTTTTACTCGAAATAAAGGAATTTAAAAATGGAACATATAATTCAAATAAAAATTTCAACAGCGTAATTATTAAAGCGTTTGAAACATTTTTTTTTAAATTGAGAAGTCTGAGAAATATGTGCATGTTTTCTTAATTATAAACCAATCCTGTGCCGCCAACCACGGCCACCACCACAATAAGAATATATTCTATAACCGGTAAAATAGATACTTTATTTGTAGCATTTTAATTACATTTTATGCGTATTTACTTATTACTAGAGTAACAAACTGTGAATGTCCCACAGCTGAGCTGAGATGTCTCCTCTTTTGAGGAGAAGATTTGGAGATTATTACTGTATTTATATACAATGTATTCTTCTCAAATTCATAATAAGGTGCGATGCAGAATGTCTTGGCTAATTGAGAGTAAGTCACAGCTAATAATATTAGAGTATAAATAACTTAAATATATAATTGCTGTCCTAAAGTAGGTAGTTCATATGAAAAACTAAGTAAAAATCAAATTAATTTTAAATTTATTTCAAAAATCCAGTATCCCTGCAAATGATCAATTTAAATTAGTTTGAAAGTTAAAAATTTCCGTGACAAAAAATTCAAGTCATTTGTTGTTTCAAGTATGGCGTATTCAGGGTTCGTATTAATGAAACGATATTAATCGTTAGTTCGCCGGTCGTCGGGCGTAATGGTAGAACGATTAATCGAACTTGCCAAATAAATTACGGATTCCAAATTTGAAACTTTTACATAAATATTCTTGTTTTTTCCGGTACTCGATATTCGATACTAAATAAACGTGCTTATCTTATGGGACATAAAACTTGCCATACCAATTAAAGTAAGTTATTTTTATGTGTTTGTTGCAGGTTTATTTTAATTTAAATATTTCAATTTAGAATACGTTTTCACGATAACGACTAACGTAATTTCATTTCACCGAAACTCATTAGTCACTATATTTTCTGTCGCCATCTCCAGGACTTTCAAATAAGTCGATAAATACCTAAATTTCAGTCGACTGCCTCAATAGTCTACTGATTAGATATAAGGCCGCAGATCCGCATAAGTCTTGGATTCAAACACTACGTCGAGCCGACAAAAATATATTGGGAATTTCTACCGAAAAAATCTCAGTAGCAGCCTGAAGAAAGCGTGTGCACTCCCGTGCCTGAGAAAGCACGTATAGCCGTTGGTCCTGAACTCTTTCCGGTCGTGTCAGATTGCAACCCATCGAATTATGAGAGTGCATCTGTGTTTGTGCACACACTTGCAATATAATATGTCCTGCGCCGTTGGCTTCTCTCTCTTGAGATCGGTCACGAGAACATAATCATTATGTATCAAAGAGGGAAACTTGAATCGCTATACAGTGTATCTTTATGACTGTAACGATAATTATAATATTACCTTGAAAAGTAGTTAACAATGTTTTTTCGAATGTTGTAAATAAAAACTTAGCGGATATGTGTAACTTATTGGCTACTAATTTATTCATAACTAAAATTCAATTTTGTTCTTGATTACAGACTCTTGTTATTTAAGTTTTTTTTTTTTAAATTATACTTATGAAAGGTGGAAACTCTTCATAAGTTAGTATTTCAGCTTTATATTTAATTTTTGTGTTAGGAAATATTTACAATTATTTTATTAGTTTTGAAAATGGATTTAAATCCATTTTCGTAATTTAAAAGAAAAAAAAATTACTTCGTCCGAACAAGTTAAGTGCATTAATTGTTAACATATTATGCAGGACATGCAATTTAATACTCAATGTTTTAGCAAGAACATATTAATGAGACATATATAATTAAACTTAAAAGATGTTTTTCTTGGTAATTATTTCTAGGAGTTTATTTACGTAGGTACGTATAGATTAATATAAAAATAATTTATACTTTACATTGTCAACAATTGCTTAAAAATATTTTTACCAAGTAACATTTTCATAGTATTACACTTTTGCAATGTAGGTACTTGTATAACACTATTTTTTTTTTTTTAAATAATTGTAATATTCATATAAAGAAATAACGACTAGCTTATAATAATAAATAAGTATAATATTAACGATAAATTCGATTATACAATTTATCGTTCCTATTTTGTTTTTAATTTTTAATGTATAAAAGCTTTTTTTTTTGCTGGATAAACGCATTTACGCTTTTCCCCCGCATGAAGTGGGGATATGTGGGGCTCACCGGCACTGAAGGCGCCGGACTACCCACTAAAAAACAAGCGGTATCCTCTCCGTTTGGTCAGGGGGCGCCACGGGATCGCTTGCGCATGCTACCATGATGCCCCGACGGTCGGCCCGCCTATGCGGGCTTCCATTTCTATGGAAAGATACAGGGAACCCACTTAGCCCAGGCGGCTATTAAGGCGGGGGGAGAAGGTGCGCAAAGCGCCTACGCCTCCTCTCCGTCTTCGACGGATCGAATCAGCGAAGGCACTTTCCTCACGCTGTCGCTCCGCGGCCTCTTTCTGCGACATGACACTCTCGCAGAAGGAGACCATTTCCAACCAGCACCTCTCACTGTCGAGCATGGCGTCAATCACGCTCGGCAGCGAGAGATCTCCGCCGACTATCGCAGCCAAGGAATGCCTCTGAGGCCCCCACGCAGCACATTCCGTCAGGGTGCCGCTGGACACGGCGCACCACAGTGGTGGCGGGAGGGTGATCCTCCCACCTTGTTATCTTGTGCAGATACTTACCGAAACAGCCATGTCCGGTAAGCACCTGCGTCAGTCTAAACGTAAGTGTGCCACTTTTCCTTAACCAGCGACTCAAGTGGGGCCGAATCGCCTCCACTGTCACTAGGCCTGCTGATGGGGACCTCAGGTCCTCCTCCCATCTACGGATCAGGGCTTGCTGGGCTAGAGCCCTGATTCGTCCCACCTGCGCTGATCCTGGACGGCTTCCACCCGAAACCGGTACACTTCTGCGAGCACCTCCGCCTGGAGTTCCCAGGGTGGATCGCCCGCAAGTGTGTGTGTGTCTGACATTTTTGTTTGTTATATAATGGAATTACACTTACGACTACGTTGAAACTGTTATTTGTATTATTAATTTCAAATGGAACAGGTAGCTTCAATATTAGTCAAACATATTGTGATAATTAATTGTACAAAGCCTTTAATCTTGTCAAAATTATTAAAGAAAGGTCCAAAACCTTAGCATTCTTTTATATTCAATTGCTTTTCAACTTTAAACAAATCTTTTGGATATTATTTATTGTCTAACGACTTTTTTAAGCAAATCGATCGTACTGTACAATGTTAAATGCAATAAAATTTTAAACTTTTTATGTATTGCTTGTACATGGAATATGCTAAATGTACTGAAAAAAATGCTTTTTGGAACTATTAGAAAAGTAAGTGCGCCGTAGGTCAATGGACGAGCTAACGCCAACATTTGAAAAAAATGTAACAAATTAACAATCTTATCTATCGTTAATATAATTAATATTAAACTTCTTTTAAAACTATTCATTCGTATTCATTATTATTTATTTTCAACTTAATTTATTGAGAACATAGCCACGTGCTAAGCAACGCTCAAGTACTAATAGTGACATACATTAAGAATAAACATTTAATAGCGACTCTACGGTATTTTAGTCTTGAAAATGTGGGTCATTTGAAATATGAGCAATATAAAGACAAGTTCAAGGAGACAGCAACAGATGCACGGAAGCTGTGGTTATTTTTACATGTGTTTTTATTTGTTTAGTGAAAAATGGAAGCGATCAGACTATTTTTACTTAAGGTGAGATCAAAGACATTATATATATTTATTTCTTGAACACAGTATATTTGTAACGGATTCGTGTAAAAAATAATGAATCGACAGATGAATCTTTGCGATCATTGTACACGCCAAAAAAACAATGAACGGTAATGCCCGAACGGTCATACGAAAGAGTTCAACGACCGCTTATCAAAAGAGAGCCGATTGGCATTTATTATATTACACAATTAGGTTTTATATCCATAAATTATATATTATATACATATAAAACCAAAGATCACGAAATATGTTAGTGTCTACTTTCGCGTAGATTTTATTAACATGAAAATAACCTCTTCTTTTTTATTTATTTTCTAATATCTTTGAATTTCCCAAAAAAAGTGTGAGAATTTAAAAATAAGATTCTTATTTCGGTACTATATACAAAACGCAAGCTAATTTGTTTTAAAATCGTCTATTTGATTGGTTATAAAGAAGAAATCATACTTTTGTACAGTACCTTGTGTTACATAGTGGATAAATAAATATTTTTAATTAAGTTTTTTTTATAAAAGTCTGCTTAATTTGATGTCTGCAACATATTATATTATAGTTAATATTTTCATGACAAATCAGTCTAACCGTGATCGAACTTAGCAATTCTTTGAGCCTGGAACTTATGTAGTGATCCCAAAGTTAATTGTCGGTCATCTTTTATTAGTTAAACCAATAGAAAAATAAATTTAATTTGTTTGCTTTAGTTTTTTTTATTACGAATTGTATTCAAAATTTCTTATTCTATGTTGTGTTGTATTTTATATACACTTATATTGTGTTCCAAAATATATATAAAAAATAATATTATACCTGTAGAAAAAAAGGTATTTTTTTTAACTTAATTTAAATATATTTATTATTTCCTTGCAGATAATCCTCTCAGCTATCGTCCTAAATATAATCTTAGCTGGAAATACAATGGCATATAATACCATATCTATGGCTGACAGAAAATCAGCAAATACCTATCAACAAAACTCGATGTCCAACGCAGGAACGTATAAAAGAAATTGGTCACAGAGAACAAGCAGTAAGCCGTACAAAAATGTACCTCCTTATTTAGTTTTTAACCAAAAGGTCGGAGCGTATTATCCCTATTACAAATACCCATATGAAAACAATATAAGAAGAACCGGCGTACAAAGGACAAGACAATAATAGTGAATGTTTGTAAATATCCCTACTGAACTAAGATCTCTTTGAGAATAAATGAGAGTCGGTAGATTTTCATTAGACACATGCAGGTCTCGCGGATGTTTTCCTTCACCACCGAGCACGAGATGAATTGCAAAAATTAAGCACTTGAAAATTTAGTAGTGCTGGCCTGAATTTCTGAATTCTACCCACACTTTATTAAGATTCACGACCACTGGGCTATCATGACTCACCGAAGACAAGCCAAGCACAAGACAATTAACGATAAATATGTTCATTATAAAAATATTCAACGTCTTATTAACTATTTTTATTATGTTTTACGAAGTGCTGTGATTGATTTTTTAAATAGGAACATGGAAATAAAAGGGTAATTATATAATTTTCCTCGAAACCCATCAACTTTAAGACTTTATTTCCTATGTGAATATATTTTAATTACTATTATATATAAGTCGTAAATAAAATAATTTAAAGGAATACAACGCATTATCAATATGCGGAATTAGAAAGTTACTTGCAATCTGTGAAAGATATGCTGAGCAACATGGCCTAAAATACAATCCTAAGAAAAGTAAGTTATTAGTCTTTACAGGGAAAAATAAAAGTCCAACATGTGTCCCACCTGTTCAACTTAGTGGTATACTTTTACAGAGAGTGACTGAATTTAAATATCTGGGACACATTGTTACTGAAAATTTAAAAGACGACAAAGACATGGAAAGGGAACGCAGGGCGTTGGCTGTAAGGGCCAATATCCTGGCCCGAAGGTTTGCTGGTTGTTCTGTACCTGTTAAAATTACACTATTTAAGGCTTACTGCCAAACATTCTACACCAGCAGCCTTTGGGCTAGCTGTACCCGAAGAGCGGCACACGTCCTGCGAGTTCAATACAATAATGCCTTCAGGGCGCTGTTGAGGCTCCCATATAATTGTAGTGCGTCAGGCATGTTTGCAGATGCTCACACTGACGATTTTTTTGCGATAATGCGTAAGAAGGTGGCGTCAGTAATAAGAAGAGTGAGGGTAAGCACCAACAGCATCCTGAAGTTATTTGCAGAAAGACTGGATGGGCCGACCATGGGGAGGTTTATAAGGTTACATGTACAAAATGTGACTGGATCAATCTCCCTGTGGTAGCTATTTATTTATTTATTTTCTGTTTTTGTGTGTGTTTTGTTTTACTAACATAGTTCTTAAGTAATTATATTGTACTAACCAACTATGAGCCTATGTTGCTTGACAATAAAAGATTTTTATTTTATTTTTATTTTTATTTTTTTTATTTTTATTTTATTTTTATTTTTTATTTATTTTTTATTATCTTTTCGAGTCATATTTTTACTTGAGTAAGCTAAACAAATAAACCACTCCTAACGTCTCCAAAGCGCAAAGTCTAAGATGTTATATCCATTATTTATGTAATTACTCACTCGTTTGGTGCTATAATAATTGATGAGAGATAGCCACCCCCACCTGGTAAATTTAATCGTCAGATAGCTCTTTATATTTAAGTTGATCAGGCACATATCCTACGTATTTTATTATAAAGAAAGAAGATATACCCTACATAATACAGAGTTCTTATGTATTTATACTTTAATTGATATAACAACTTGTGTGCTTGTCGTAGAGAATCTAAAAAGATTTTGGTAACTCAATTATATCAATAACAATCGTAAATTATTCTTTGCAACTTTTTCGTATGTTGCATTTAGTTTCAATTTATATCCAATAAAAGAATATAATACTACAAACATATTATCAAATTATCATTGTTTGGATGAACTGATATTTAAAATTATTTAAATTTAACTAAAATAAAAATGCTATAAAAACATGACTCGCATAAAACCCATTAAAAAAATCAATACGGAAACCAATTAAAATGTAAACGAAGCAAACGAAGTATCTGATTTAAGTCAAAACAAACAATAGAAACCTTTGCCTTCTAAGATACTAATCTTAATTCATATGCAGGTATATCTTAATTTATATGAAGGTAATCTTCATTATTTCAATGTCGTTGCTAAGGAACAAACATTGTCCATTATTAATTACACAATTTTAATATTTATTAAAATGTAATCAACGTTTTAATCTCGTCATGATTAATCGATCCAATTAAATAACAAATTTCAAATTGTATATGTATGCGTGCTGCACATCGAAATCAAATAACTAATTTTAAAAGTTAATTTTAATACTAACTTGTAATTTAAACTAGAAACCTATCAAATATCTAACAAAACATTTCGCAAGAGTTAGCATTGCTTAATGAAATTTGATATGTAAAAAACAAGACACCAGCAGTATCAAAATATAAGCGTAATCATGAAATATATTATGAATATATGCAGAGATGCATTGAATTACAATCTGAAAACATTTGACGCCTTCACAGTTAACATTGGCCTTTCGGTTTTTCTTACGTACTATCTCTGCTCCGATTTCAGTAAATATTACCTTACCAGATATTAAAATATCAAGGTAAAAATATGAAAGTTTTTCTAACGCAGTTTGACAATATGTTATTAATTTTAAAATACTTTGATTAATTATTGGCAAATGTAACTTTTTTTTTTACCTGGCCTCTTAGGCCAGCGTTTGATCGTTGTCTTGCCTGATGTTAAGCATCGACACGGTCTACGATGTAGACCGAATTTGAATTTCCGGCCGCATGACTGAATTTCATGTGACTTCTTGGTGGTAGGGCTTTGTGCAAGCTCGTCTGGGTTGGTACCACCCACTCATCAGATATTCTACCGCAAAACAGCAGTCTTTGGCATTGTTGTGTTCCGGTTTGAAGGGTGAGTGAGCTAGTGTAATTACAGGCACAAGAAACATAACGTCTTAGTTCCCAAGGATGGTGGGGCATTGGCGATGTAAGCGATGGTTAACATTTCTTACAATGCTAATGTCTATGGGCATTTTTGACCACTTACCGTCAGGTGACCCATATACAAGTCCGCCTACCTATTCTATAAAAAAAATGCGAGATTTGATTACGTGCCGGTTGCCGTATTGTTTTTTCCTTTACCACAGAGCACTCGATGAATAATAAACACAAGTAATCTATAGCGAACTTGTCTAAATAGATTATTTATAAATATCAAAACTTGCTTTGCAAACCAGTTTTTTTTATGACTAGCTAACTCGTTTATGGTAAAATAAAAAAATAACTAAATAATAATAACACTGCCTATTATTTTAAATTTAATTAATGCTAATTATATAAAAAATATTATCACATATTATTATTAACAAAAATCATGAAGGTTGATCTATTGAAAGGATAACTGAATCCTTCCAATAGACCAACCTTCATGTGATGCGTACGCGCAATACGGATATGTATAGGCATGTCTAAATTTCAACGAAATCAAATCAAATCACAATATTTTCATTCAAGAATACTTCTACAATTACTTAAGAATTTTCAAGCGTTACCATCGATTTGGAATATGGATTGAATGTGAGAAGAACCGACCAGTTCAGTAGGTATTCTTTAAAATGCAAACTCTTGTTATTACACTAACAACGTAGACAATTTCAATACGAGATCCAGCAATCATTAATTTCATTTGTTGTGTCTGTTATATTAATTATGATTACATAAACAGATATATCGTACAAGCTGCCTAGCGGTTATTTACTTTTATTTATTTTATTTCATGTAACATTATAAAATGTATTGAATGTAAAAATTCAAATTGCAATCATATTTTTTTTAGTAAACTAACCGTCTGCTAATATTGAGTGGTATTGTAGTTAAATTAATAATAATGAATACATACACTTAAGCTGTTATACATCTTTTTTTATCGAAGATAAATTAGGTCAAGGTTTTGGTTTTATTTAACATAAATATATAAACCAATGTTAATGTTGTCACCATGTTCGAAGGTCTTTGAATAAGAAGTAAAAAATAAACTATTATCACACAATAAATTCATCCTAATCAACACGGTTTCTTATCTCGCCTCGTCAATCACGGATTTTAAAATGGCATTTGATTTAGTTATTCGTGATTTATTATTGATTAAATTAAGTTGTATTCCGTCCACTGCTCGTAATAAAGCTCTTCTGCGGAGACCGCAGAGAGTCATAGCGGTGAGAGCGATACGTGGTTACCGTACGGTGTCGTGGACGGCAGCGATACTTCTTGAAGAGCGATCCACCCTGGGAACTCCAGCCCGATGTGCTCGGGGAAGTGTACTGGTTCCGGGTGGAAGCCAGGGCGAATGGCGACCGTCCAGGATCAGCGGAGCTGGGGCGAATCAGTACTCTAGCCCAACAAGCCCTGATTCGCAGATGGGAGGAGGACCTGAGGTCATCAGCAAGCCTTGTGACAGTGCAGGCGATCCGGCCCCACTTGAGTCGCTGGGTAACTAGAAGAAGCGGCACACTCACGCTTAGGCTGACACAGATGCTTATCGGACATGGCTGCTTCGGTAAGTACCTGCACGGGATAGCTAGGCGGGAGTTATAACCCTCCTGCCACGAGTGCGGTGTGCCACTGGACACGGCGCACCACAACCTGACGGAGTGTGCTGCGTGGGGGCCCCAGAAGTATTTCCCTTATTCCGGCGCCTTCAGCACCGGCAAGCCCCAGATACCCCCCTCCCACCACTTCATGTGGGGGAAACGCGTAAATGCATTTTTCCAGCAAAATCAAATAAAGAAATAAAAGTTGTATACCGTCCAAGGTTCGCTAACATAGTGTTATTGATATTTAAGGTATCGATCGTAATTGATATCACTAAGGTTTTAAGTCCATCGACATCTGATCCATTCTTTCATGTGACTTGGTTTGCAATGGCACGGCCATGACTTTTGGGTCCTGCACTCCACATCCTTGCCATATGGTAACTATGCTACTCAGGATAACAAAAAATAAAGATGAAACTTGAGATTATAATTTTATCTATTTATTCTCATAACATTTTAAAGAATATGCGATGCTAATCGTATTTTGTTTTTGTTATTTATTTCTTATATACAACGTTTATGTATACCCATAAAAAAAAACTGGATAACCAAGTTTTAATATTTTCAAATAATTCGTTTAAGCAAGTTTGATTCAGAGCGCAAGAGATCTTATCGAATCTATAGAAAAATTAAATTTTATATACAGAAGATTCGTTTGATCATTTGTTAAATCACTTACTGCTAGTTTCTGAAATTATTGGCATAGCCAGATTTAATAATCTGTTTCAATACTGAAAATTCATTGGTCGCGTGTTGAGTCATCGGTTGTTATCGACCAATGTACATTCAGATTAAAGTCAAAGTTAATCCGCTTTGATTAGCAGTTCATAAACTGAACATTGCAAAATAATTTTATAACAAACTAATTAACTATTTTTTATAAATAACTTACGAAATTGTTGATGGCTCTAAATAGAGTATTATTTGATTTTAATGAAGTAACAATATCACCAAATTAGATAATTGTACTTATGTCATACTATTTATTATGTACAAGTAATTTATATTCACTATGAGATTTTATGAGAGATATTAGAGATAAACAAGCATGGGTTTTAAAAAAGTTTTTACTTTTAATTACTGAACCCTATAGTTACGGGATTAATAGTTGATGGTACCATAAAATTAATAGAAAGGGCCAAAACCAGTTTCAATAAAAAAAAAGTGACGATCTTCTCTAAAGGAATAAAATATTTTTTATCCCATAACTCAATAAACCTATTTTTTTTTAATGGTAACTATAATTTGAAACCAGAACAGCTTTTGCCTACTTTGATTCCCCATAGCAACCGCAAAAATCAGATTTAAGATCAGACGTCAAATGATGCGTTTACTTTATGTGTTTGTTTCAATTGAACTTTTCTTTGTACATTTACGGCCTTATTCATAAACGTTGCTTAGTTACTGTTTAGCTAAACACTGATTTGTCTCTTTCTGTCATTATTGATTTGACATACGAAAGAAGAAGACAAAATATTGTTTAACTAATCACCAGTTAAATAAAGTTTATGAATAAGGCGGTTATTCTTTATGCGTTCCTAAAACGAATTATCCAATTATGATGAAAGTTTGGTAACGTTCAATATGAAACGTTTTATGTAGAACCCTGCGGAATTAGATCGAGTTGCTTGTTAATTTTATATAACTTGCTTGTTATTATTATTATTTAAACAGAAATATTGCTTTCTCCTGTAATGTTATAATACCTCGATTTATGTACCTTGTTAAAATTAATATTTTAAAGACATTTTAGAACAATGTTATAATTTTCTCGATTAATAAATAAATATAGAAATGTACGACGTGTAAGTGGATGAAAGATCTTACTATATAGCTGCATCCTGGTTTTCGTAAGGCAATGTTTGTGAAATGTTTTCAGGATGTATCATAATACGGCATACCGTAGTAAATTATAAATTTCGAGTCGCTTATTAAGTGCTCAGTAACACCAATAGACATTCAGATCATATCAATTGCAGAATTGAATTGGCCACGCGCTTCCCGAATTAGAATTCGAATATATTCCTGCGCAGACACGCTCTGGACTGAAACAGAAGAGTCAAACGAAAACCTGACCGGCCCAAGGAAGCATGAAGATGATCGATTCAGGCTGAAGTTAAGAGGCATACATAATACATCGAGAAAACTTGAAGACATAAAACAAAACACGGGACATAACATCTTAGTTCCCGAGGTTGGCGCATTGGCAATGTAAGTGATGGTTAACATTTCTTACAATGCCATTGTCTATGGGCGTTGGTGACCACTTACCATCAGGTGGCCCATACGTCCGTCCGCCAAACTATTCAATAAAAAAAAAAAAAAAAAAAAAAAAAAAAAAAAAAAAAAAAAAAAAAAAAAAAAGAAAAAAACTTAAAATTAGACGAAAATGTTATTTAAAGTCGACGCATTATGTTTAAAATTTCAATTCCGACCGTTAAATAAAATTATAATTTAGAATTTGTTTATAATTTTAAGAATTATTTAGTAAATAGTTGTTAATACATGAGTTACTTTATTTATCAGTGATACTAACAAAAAAATAATGTATTTTTCTCCGAAACGTTAATTTATTTCAAGTGAATGCGTCGCTAATCTGTTCATTGTAGTATTAATGGTTTTTCCCTTCTTAAGAATATTTAGAATGTATTTAGAATTATTTTTAGAATAAGACTTTTTATTTAGAATAAGGCATTTAAATCGTTACAGTTATTGTCACCAAAAATATATATGTATACTTTTCATAGCTTCTTTCTTTTTCAAAAGCGATATGCTACTTTAATTATAATAATTATGCTACTTTAATTTAAGAGTTATACTATTAAAACTGATTTTTAGATATTAAGCGAATTCTTTCAGTATACCTTCTTCGTTTTTTAAGTTCTGGACTATAAAAATAGAAATTAAAAATATTTTTTTTTAAGAATAGTCAAGATTGTAATACGTTGCAGAAATACCACACCTGCCGTGACCAACAAAAGGTTCGTATAGAAGAAAGAGTAAAAACCTGCTTTTTTGTGATAAATTGAAATTGCAACCTTCGTCTATAATCTATAAATGTGTTAGTAAAAGTCAGCAAGGTCTCTGAAACATCATTCTTGTTTTTTTTTTTTTTTTAACTTTCGTAATACATTTTTAAAAGTAGGTATTAATCCAAATTGAAACGTCAAGTTTTTTTTTTTTTTAATAAATATATTTTAATAAGGAATAATACTTTATGATAAATAAATCAACCACAACGTATCTATTATTTGGTATCTCTGACAAACAAATAAAAACTTATAACTTATAATAATGGCGATGCCCTGACCGACTTCAGCCACGGTGGCCATTCTCACGGATATAATGCATAAAAGTGTGTGCGTGCACATAAATGCACATTGTATCACTCTCACAATCCAATGGAACAGAATCCGGCGTAACCAGAAAGAGGCACAGAAGTTATGTATGTTAGGTAGGAGCAATGGCATGATATTGGCATGCCATTGGAATGGCATACTGTTTATCCAGACTGGCCGGCTACTGAGAATATCTGGAGGACAAGGCAAAATATTTCTTTTTTATTGCCCCGACCCGGGGTTCGAACCAATTACCTCGGAAGCTGCGTCTTTACAAACTAATTACTAGACTAACTAGACCAACGAGGCAGTCTATCGCTCATTTAATTCCAATTTCAAAATTTCTAATTATAAATGTCAATTTAAAATTATTACCATGATATACTCTTTACAATATTACCACGATGACTCATCATAACAGCAAAAACACTTCGCTTTTACAAAAAAACTAACAAAACCGGCTTCAGTGCAACAATAAACTGATATTTCCAGAAATCCAATTATAAAGTTTATAGTTACAAGACGTTGACCTATTAACTGTTCAATTATGATTCAAACAACTTCAGCCAGGGATTTTCCACAGACTGAAGTGTAATCTGATTTGAAAATTACTAAGAATTAAATTTGAAAAAACCTTAACATTCTCACATTAATAATTTAATTTGTACCTCATTATATACTTGCAGGCACGGTTTCATAATGATTTAACCAAGTAAATAAAACTAAGAAGAAACCGGGCCTTGGAGTTTTGCATTAAGCAAATATTGCGGCAATATTATAGTGTTTTATTTACAGAATATAAATACATATAAAACTGAAGAGTTAATTTATTTGTACTTACTATTCTCGTTTACCAGTTGGTTAGATATAATTAAACTGTAATTGTGATAAATAAAATAATTGTTTATTTGAACATTAAAATAAAACTTTAATTTATTTATCTAGATTATTTTCTATAACAAATCTTTCCCTTGTCTTTTTATAGCACATCTAATAAGTCTTTATATATGATATTATATATATATATATATATATATATATATATATATATATATATATATATGAAAATAATGGGAAAGGCCTAATAGACTGATTATGTAGGTTTTACCTAGAGGTTGTTTTGTAGTAAATCTCACGTCAAATTATTACCCAAGCAAATAAAAATAAAAAATTACAAAGACGCACTTATCTTAATAAGGTCGTATATAGAGGTCGATAATACATATTCATGTTCCATTTAATTTAAATGTTTTTCAATAATGTATAATAAATATTTGTTATTTAAAAAGATTTCAAATTTATATAAAGAAACTTCTGAGACGGTCAATTAAACAAAAATCAAACGCCAATTGATTGGTCATTAATATTTTTTAATATCCGTTGTTAAGGTCTTAAGGCCATCAAAATTAAATCTGTTCTGTAAATTTAATAATTTAAGAAGTTAATTTCCTTTTTTATAAAATAATATATCGTATAGGTTTACTATATAATAAAAGAAACAATTATTGCAATATTTCAAAATATTATAATTATAAAAATCTTATAATTTTTCGATTCAATATTTTAGCATGTGCCATTTTATTATTTTTATTTATTTATTCAATATTATTATTCATTTTATTATTATTATTCAACAGAACTCATTTATAAAATTACAAAAAGAAAACAGTGAAACTACTAATACATTCTACTGCTCCAGCTGAAACTGTACAGCGTTTTATGATGGCGCAGTCTAATCTATTAGCAATCATGACTTTTGTTTAAGCTAGCCCGCGCCCCGCGAAACATTTTTTTTTTTGTAGCGTAGGTAGGCGATCGAGCATATGGGCCACCTGATGGTAAGTGGTCATCAACGCCCATAGACATTGGCATTGTAAGAGATGTTAACCATCGCTTACATCACCAATGCGCCACCAACCTTGGGAACTAAGATGTTATGTCCCTTGTGCCTTTTTTTTTTTTTTTTTATTGTATAGGTTGGCGGACGAGCATATGGGCCACCTGATGGTAAGTGGTCACCAACGCCCATAGACAATGGCATTGTAAGAAATGTTAACCATCACTTACATTGCCAATGCGCCACCAACCTTGGGAACTAAGATGTTATGTCCCTTGTGCCTGTAATTACACTGGCTCACCCACCCTTCAAACCGGAACACAACAATACGAAGTACTGTTGTTTTGCGGTAGAATGTCTGATGAGTGGGTGGTACCTACCCAGACGAGCTTGCACAAAGCTCTACCACCAAGTGATGGATGAAATTTATTAATACATGAGGAAAAGCAATATCAAAACTTTAAAAACTTCATGAGGCGATAAACAAAAACCCGTAACAATATACTGGCAATATAGTTAATAACCTCGATAGACAACCTGTTTGCAATATTACTCGAAAAATTTCCATAACTCGACTAAAATCACTCGGAAACAATCTACATATATCAAATTCGATTCGACACGTTATCGTGAAGATGAATTTGCTTTATGAACATTTACTTACAAACGGTCAATTCGTTAGAGGGTAACGGACAGAAACACCAATAAATATATACTCCTGCAGATACTCAATATTGCAAAAATAATGATTTTATTTTTAATTGATCATTTAGAATTTTGTTTTATCTGTTTTTTAGTTTTTGATGTGAAACATCTATAGCCGCGGGTTAAACTGATTGTTGCTGGGCGACGCATTATGTGGCGACGCATCGCCACGCTATACGAGCACAAGACCATAAATGAATGAATTTAGATTTAAGCTTATATCTAACTTATACAGTTTCGTAAACATAGTGGGCTTAAAAATCACTTCTTGGTCTAATTTTGATTCATATTTAAAAATATATATTTTTATTTCAATAATTGACGTTGATTACGGATTTAATGGAGAATCGTTAATGAGGAATATGTTGACGTCATAATTGTTATCATATTATATAGAGGAAAAATATTGATTTAATAGGCACTTTTATTACAAATGTGGTAAACATGTTATTGAAATTAACGTTTTTCTTGTAAAAGTTTTATAAAATTTAACAACAAAATAAAGTCAAAATTGTACGACGATATTTAATACATTTATTTAGAAAACAATATTTTTATAAATTTCATATTATGCATATCTTTTAAATTAAACTTATCACAAAAACTACCCACAGCTTATTAAAATGTACTAGTCTGCTAAATATATAGCTTCTGGCGTCCAAACAACCCACTTATTTTACATAGTCAAGCATTTTTGCTGTGCGAACCTAGATAATTTAAAATAAAATAAATGAATACATATATCACGTACGTTGCCTAAACGGTCTCTTACGATATTATTTTTTTAAATCTCGTAACTTCCTTTTAATAACATTGTTAACACAATTACCACACTTCACGTAAAACAATAAGTACTTTCTAATAAAGTGGTTTTAAGAATTAAATTTAACCGAGCTTAATGTAAATGTAATAAATAAATTATTATAATTGAGCTTAATTATTAATGTTTATGTAGTACCTACACATAAATTTCAATTAATTAAAATTTATCAACAGGATTTATGAGGATTTATCATCTAAAAATTTTGAACAACAATTATATTATATTTATGAAAGCTTATATATTAATTTTTATAAAATATTATTGTAATAAAATTTTCAATAACTTTTTCGATACCGTTAATAATTTTAAGAAGTATATAAATCTTAATTTTAGTTAATCTTTTATATTTTTATTAAAAGAATAGAAACGTCAGTTATATTTGCTAGTAGGAACTATATGGTTTACGGTAAGAGATTCTTAAAAGATCGTTCGTATGAGTCAGGAAGAGAACGCGAACGGCGAACTTGTATATAAACAGCGAGAGGATTAACATTTGTATTATTTGTTGTGTGATAACCATTGAGATAACTTGTGCGGATAATAAACATGGCTAAGTTTTTGGTAAGTATCTTATTATATTATGAATGTGTTTAAGTGATTTAATATATAATTTAAATAAGACGCAGTAATGTCAAGAAATTGGGTATAGTAACTTTTTAATTATATATAATGAAAAAAATAATTTATTAAATTTTATAAATTAATAAATAATTTATATTGAGGCTTGTTATATCTACATCAAATAAGATTATACTTTATTGATGTAGGATCTACGCAATAATTTGAATGTTCTATAAACTAGATCCTTAATGCAAATCTATCACCGATTCTGAATGTATGTTGTTTCTACTTACGAGAATGGGCAAGAAACTCTGTAGTTACTCTTTTTGATCTGGGAATCGAACCCAGGAACACCGTGTCTGTGGTATTACATGTAGCCACTAAACCAACAAAGTAGTATATCGATTATAGGTGTTATTATCGTATGGGTAAAATTAAACTATTAAGTACTGCATAAAAGTTGAGGTACATATAAATGAATTATTATTTACTAATAAAGCAAATCGTGCAGTGATCACCAAAATTGACTTTTTTATCTGTATTAATTTCATTGTTTTCTTCCAGATTGTTACGTTGGCCTTAGTGGCTGTTGCGACGGCGTATCCAGGTACTATATATATTTTTAATCTTGACTATTTACTATTTATATTAGGTACTCTATTTCATCTTACTAAAACTATTTATTATTATGGAACAGTTCCATAATAAATGAATTAGAACTTGTGTTAATTGTTACTGTGACTGTATTCACTGTAACTGTTCGTTACTAGATTACTATCTAGTAAGGTTATTTTTTTAATAAACGAAAAATGAACTCGTTGAAACTCATTGTTAAGAATATTTCAAATTATTAAAAAGTATGAAATTGTCTTTGTCTCTGTCATAATGAACGCGGGTAGAATAAATTGATAGATAAATATGACCAAAACATGTAGTGCTCATAATACACTCATAACCTTTTTGTTTTTTAGGTTACGGAGGGGGCGGTAGTTCCGGAGGATTTGGCGGTAGCCATGGGGATGGATTCGGTGACCATGGCAATGGAGGCTTCGGTGGTGGCAGTGGTGGCCACGGAGGCGGCCATGGAGGTATTATCGGAGGAGGCCAAAGCGCCGGTATCGGTGGAGGCCAAGGCGCCGGTATAGGTGGAGGCCACGGCAGCGGTATTGGCGGCGGTCACGGCGGCGGTCACGGCGGCGGTTTTGGCGGCGGTCACGATGGCGGTAGTCACGATGGAGGATTCGGCGGTGGTCACGATAGCGGATTCGGCGGTGGTCACGATGGCGGATTCGGTGGTGGTCACGATGGTGGATTCGGCGATGGTCACGATGGTGGATTCGGCGGTGGTCACGATGGCGGATTGGGAGGTGACCATGATGGTGGTTTCGGGTATGGTGGCCACGGTGGTTTTGGAGGCGATCATGGCTTCGGTGGAGACCATGGTGGACACGGCAGCTCGGGTCACGGTCACGGCAAATACTAAGAAACTTTGTAAATTAATTTAATACAATATTTGTGATATGTAAATATATTTAAAAAATAATAAATGAGTATTTTAATCAAATCTTAACGACTAACAAGAAAAGAGCCACAAAAATAATCGAACGTACCCAATTGTTTAGTACCTACATAAATAAAAATAAATTTAAGCCTCCAATTCACCGAGAACTCGAGCCTGAGAAGCTGTACCTCGGGAGCGGGCTATGTTCGTATAGCAGTGGCCTACAATGGGCTAAATATTGTTGTTGAAATTATATTATTGTTAGGTATTAAACTCTGTACAATTAGGATAATGCAATCCTATAATGGCTTTGTGTCCAACAGTTAAGTAATCCGAATTTTAGTTACATACAAGTATATCCCAAAAATTTGAAATTGAAAATATTATTACAAAATAGAAGTTATATTTAAATCATCTATTAGAACAATAAAATGTACTCAAAATGACTCAATCAAAGTGTATTCACTAAATACTTAGCCTTGCAATTAAATAAAATATTGTACAAAAATAAGTTTATCAAAGCTAGGGTAGTTGTTATAGGGTTTTCCAATAGGGACGCTTGAACTTTGACAGCTGATTGCGGCTATGTTGTTTGAGTGACAGCTGTCAAATGCAGTGTGTTATATTCATTCCGTCCTCCCAAACCACCATGGCAGGTTACAGCGTCGAGCAGCACGTGCAAATCATAAAATTGTTTTATGAAAATGGGTCTTCAGTTCGAGCAACGTTCCGCGCACTTCGCCCGTTTTACGGTCGCGATGATCGTCCTGCCGAGTCGACTATCCGTCGATTGGTGGACAAATTCGAGTCAACCGGGTCAGTTAACAATCAGCCGGTTCCCGTGCGTCAACGTAACGCGAGATCTGCCGAGAATATCGCCGCTGTGCGCGACAGTGTCCTCGAAAACCCGCGGCAGTCAATTCTGCGTCGCGCACAGGAACTCGGCCTTTCGCAGACGACAACTTGGCGAATTTTGCGTTGTGACTTGAGCCTGCACCCGTACAAGATCCAGCTGACCCAAGAGCTCAAGGTTAATGACCATAGACAGCGCCGTGTGTTCGCTGACTGGGCATTAGAGCAGTTGGAAGTTGACGCCGATTTTGGCAAAAAAATCATCTTCAGTGACGAGGCGCATTTTTGGATGAATGGCTATGTCAACAAGCAAAATTGCCGTATTTGGGACGAGACCAATCCACACTAGGTTCACCAAGTGGCAATGCACCCGCAGAAAGTGACTGTTTGGTGCGGATTTTGGGCCGGAGGCGTGATTGGTCCGTATTTTTTCGAAAACGATAATGGTGTGGCCGTCACCGTCAATGGTGAGCGATACCGGTCGATGATAACCAACTTTTTTGGCCTGAAATCGAGAATATGGATCTGGACAACATGTGGTTTCAACAGGACGGCGCTACGTGCCACACAGCACACGCTACGATGGAAGTTCTGCACGAGCAATTTCTGGACATGGTCATCTCGCGCGGAGGCGACGTGAACTGGCCACCGAGATCGTGCGATTTGACCCCGCTGGACTTTTTCTTGTGGGGTTTTCTTAAGTCGCAGGTCTATGCCAACAAGCCGCAAACCACCGATGCCCTCAAAGTCAACATACGCCACGCCATCGATCAAATACAGCCCGATTTGTGCGCCAGAGTCATCGAAAATTGGACCTTTCGTGTGCGCGCCACCAACCGAAGCCGTGGCGGTCATTTCGCAAATATCTCTCCTACATGTATTTTTTTTTGCATTTCAAATATCAAGCGCCCTTAATGGAAAACCCTATACTATAGTAGTAGAACATGACTGCCTCGTTGGTCTAGTGGCTAGATATAAGGTCGCAGACTCGGTGGTCCTGGGTTCAATTCCCAGGTCTGGCCAATATAAAGTTATTGAGTTTTTCTGTCAGAAAATTCTCAGTAACAGCCCGGAGTCTGGAAGTTGGAAGTGTGTACACTTCCGTGTCTCGGAAAGCACGTAAAGCCGTCGGTCCTGCGCCTGAACTCTTTCCGGCCGTGTCGGATTGCCGTCCCATCGGATTACGAGAGCTAGGGAAGAGAGAGTGCACCTGTGTCAGCGCTCACACTTGTGCACTATAATATCTCCTGCGCAAGTTGGCTAATCTCTCTTGAGTTTGGCCGCCGAGGCCGAGATCGGTGAAGGACATTATTATTATAAGTAGAACATGGGGGACTAATATATGAAACTATTTCGGTTTACCCTATGGTTTCAGATAAGATTCAGTTAAGGAATTTAGATTATTAATGACCCATAAAACATAATTAGGTACAAATAATTACAACGTAACACTCTATATATATTATTTAATAGTCTTAGTAGGTACTTGGCTGACTGATCTTCGCTCGGCTCTAATAATTGGTTAATAAAAAAATTTTATTTTCAGGAAAGACTCCTGTATATCCTAACAAATATTATAAATGTGAATGTGAGTTTGTTTGTTTGTTACGTTTTGACGCTTAAGTCAATTAACCGATTTTAAAAATTCTTTCACTAGTGGAAAGCTGTTGATAATGTATCAACGAGGAACAGAAACTACGCGGTTGAAACCGTAGGCAAAAGATAAACTTAAACATTAAAACTTATCTAATAAGGAAATTTGAGCCAAATAGTTGAAGACGTGTCCAAGATACACGAAATAATATTTTCTTATAAAATATAAACCAGAATTACTCATTTAATATTATTCTTACAACGGTAAAATAAATCGGAAATATATAAAAATCTGAATTAATTATATATATACTTATTTAAAAAAAAACAAATAAGCAATGGACCAAATAAAGCGTGGCTCTTGTCGTTAACACGCTGGTCAAAATACTGCAAAATACATCCCGCAAGTGTTTTCCGCCACAGAAGAGAGACAGCGCACCTAAACTCTCTGCTGAGACACTCGAGCTCATGAGGAAACGACGAGAACTACCATCGTTTTTGTCAGATAAGGCCTTAAACCGAACAATAAGAACGCTGACGCGACGCGATCTCCGGTGCTCCAATACCCGTGCCATCAAGGCTGCGATTGAGTAAAATCGGGGATCGAAAGTGTTCGCTCGCAAGTTTGGGAGGCCGCGTCTGACAAAACTTAAAACCGAATATAGTGGGGTCGTTACCTCTAGGCCTGAGATCGTCGGAGAAGTAGAGAGGTTTTATGGGCAGTTGTTCTCTTCAAGATCGGATAAACCTGTGGGAATCAGTATTGATGACCAGCGCGCCCCTCTTACGCGCCATTACTCCGAGGAGCTCCCGGTCGTTGACCAAGGCGAGATTAGGGTGGCTCTAGAACAGCTTAAATACAATAAAGCTCCGGGAGATGACGGAATCACAACAGAGCTGCTTAAGGCAGGCGGGACTCCGGTCCTGAAAGAGCTAGCAAGCCTCTTTAATTCCGTTATCCAACATGGCAAGACCCAGGAAACGTGGAGCGGGAGTGAGGTGGTACTATTTTTCAAGAAAGGTGATAAAACCCTCTTGAAAAACTACAGACCAATCTCCCTCCTGAGTCACGTGTATAAGCTGTTCTCAAGAGTCGTCACGAACCGTCTCGCCAGACGACTTGACGAGTTCCAGCCCCCAGAGCAAGCCGGCTTTCGATCAGGCTATAGCACCGTGGACCACATCCTTACTGTTCGGCAGATTGTGCAGAAGACCGAAGAGTACAATCAGCCGCTGTGTATGGCTTTTGTGGACTACGATAAAGCCTTTGACTCCATCGAAACCTGGGCAGTGCTCGACTCATTGCAGAGATGTCATATCGATTGGAGATATATCGAGGTACTGAGATGTCTGTAGAACGCTGCTACAATGACTGTCCAAATCCAGGACTGTAAGACGAAGGCGATCCAACTGCGCAGAGGGGTGAGACAGGGAGATGTAATATCTCCGAAACTGTTCACCAACGCGTTGGAAGACGTTTTCAAGACGCTGGATTGGACTGGATATGGAATCAATGTAAACGGCGAGTACATCTCACACCTTCGATTTGCCGACGATATTGTCATCATAGCAGAGTCGCTGGAACAACTCACCGAAGTGCTGCGTAGCCTAAGCGATTCTTCCCGACGTGTCGGTCTCGGTATGAACTTGGACAAGACCAAGGTCATGTTCAATAAGCATGTCGTGCCGGGACCGATATACGTCGAAGGGAAACCTCTCGAAGTTGTTAGTGAATATACCTACCTAGGACAGGTTATACAAGTCGGTAGGAACAACTTCGAGAAGGAAGCCGATCGAAGAATTCGCTTGGGATGGGCAGCATTTGGCAACCTTCGTCAAGTCCTCACGTCGTCTATACCGCAATGTTTGAAGACGAAAGTCTTCAACCAATGCGTCTTACCTGCCATGACATACGGTGCCAAAACGTGGACACTAACTGCGAGACTAGTCCACAAATTCAAAGTCGCTCAGCGTGCTATGGAGCGAGCTATGCTCGGAGTATCTTTGAAGGATAAGATCAGAAATGAGATTATCCGGGAATATTATATATAATTTTGCCGGCTATGTCGGTGACTCCGGTCACCGACATAGCTGGCAAAATTAGCAGGCTGAAATGGCTGCTATCGAAGCTGATATTTTTCTCTCCCAAGTATTGTGTTATTTAATCATTGTTACATATATCGTTTTGTTGAGTTTTGCGGATTTTTTGTTATTTAACTGTTTTGTTTGGATTTGAATGTTCGGGGTAATCATTACGCGAATTGTCATGCCTCTGGCGGCCGTAAATTGAACTTAACAGCATCAGTATGTCAACGTACCCCATACTGAAGTTGAAAGACCTGTGTATACGACCGTGATTATGATGTTATCAGACAGATAATGATTGCCAATTAAAGCTGTATATTACATGTATCGATAGAACAAACGTGATTTTTATTTTAACTTAAATACATTCCGATTAAAAATAGCAAAACAGCAGATGTCTCCAGCCTAATGCCAGTTTGCCAACTCTCTGGGTTTATTCCACTGAATTTCGAATCTAGTATAACTCTTAATTCTATACATGCGCATTATAAGGGCATCCGACATAGAACCTATGGTCATCAATATTAGGATAATCTCATTGGCAAGTAATACTTTTATTAATAAATTGGCATATTCCTAACAAATAAGAAATTAAAATTCTACGACAATAGAGTTAGTATAGAGCTGGCACATTGTTACCAAAGGTTTATAAACATAATGTACAAAAATCGCATAAAATAGACAGTAAGTTTATATTTAACGGAAGAAATAATTAAATAAAATAATATTTTAAAAAGAAAAAAATACAAGGCTTTTACATAATTATGGGTTATTTTACCACTTACAGTTAACCACATCGTTAAAAAGCCCATTATACGATTCTTCTTAAAGAAAATCAAAACATTTCGCTGTGGTTTTCCCGAGTGTTACTGAGAAAATATTATGTCCTATCGTTTAACAACAACATTGAGCCGAGATAGTCCTGGATGACAATTCCACTAATGTAATACGTTTATTAACGTTCTCGATTCGATTCCGATCCAGCTTCGGCTATTCCTCATAAAACTTTTGTATATTGATACAAAACTTACCCGGTTGTAGAGCTTTGTGCAAGCTCGTCTGGGTGGTTACCACCCACTCATCAGATATTCTACCGTAAAACAGCAGTACTTGTTATTGTCGTGTTCCGGTTTGAAGGGTAAGTGAGCCAGTGTAATTACAGGCACAAGGGACATAACTTAGTTCCAAAGGTTGATAGCGCATTGGCGATGTAAGCGATGGTTAACATTTCTTACAATACTAATGTCTATGGGCATAGGTGACCACTTATCATCAGGTGGCCCATATGTAAGCCCGCCTACCTATTCAAAAAAAAAATCTAGGGTTCCATCAATATTGAATAGCAATATTATAATGTTATTCGACATGTAATATAGGTTAGTATTAATAAAACAAAATATTTGGTAAAACAATAGTAATTTATTCTTTTAATACATAATCTCTTCTAACAGAATACTCGCCTCAGGTCACAAACACTTCCACCGTCCATCAAACGAAGGCAACTCAATCTAAAGCACGAATATATTCATAAAAACATCATCAGAAAATCTACATTTAGTTTAGAAAAATACACGTCCTCAGTGCTTTGACCGACTATACTACAAATGCTATTTATTATTAAGTACGAAACATATTGTTAATAAACGCAAATACACTCGTATCAACGCGTTCACTGTCGTGGCAACTTAGTATAGTTAAATAAAATAGTAGTTTATAATAGTAGCACAGAATAAAAATAAATTTTACAAATATATATTATTTCCAATACAAAAAGAAATTGTATAAGTACAAGAATTGTGAGCATATGAGCTCATGTACCGATCTCACACACACATTACCGCACTTACACTGACAAATATTACTCTGACGTCATCTTTATCTCGAAATTTTACGCTTACTAGTGTGACGCTCAAAGCCTCAGTTAGCCCTTACTGTTATTACTTGAGGTTAACACATAAAAAAAACCATTGTTATATGTTTAGTTTACAATGCATATTACATAAACATATTAGCGTCCTCGATTAACAATATGTTTCTACCTTTACAGTGCATTTTTACTTTGTAAAATGTGACAATAAAATTACTTAACGCTTTTAACAAATGCACCGACTATGATGACCTAATCGTTAGTTTTATACATTGAGTCATTACAATGACTATATCCGCTTGTATGTATATATATATATATATTATATATTATATTATTATATATTATTAACTATTTATTTACAAATACTAACGGCTATATACACATAATTATAATTTATATATTATTATTGTGTAAACAAATAAACTAATTCTCGTGTATCGACTAAGTATTTAAAGCATTTTCGAAGGCGAATAACCGAATACCGTGATAATGTATTTCCAAGATTAATTTAACATGAACATTATAATTTTTTAACTATCATTATAATTTTCGGTATCCTAAATTGAACTCTCGAGACGATACGACTACGATTTGACGTCATAGCCGGGGCCAATTCTACTTACCACATTTGTCACTTCATCGCAATCGAATCGAAGCGAAATCGTTGTGGTTTATCAGTTTTCATAATCTTTTATTTAATTATCGACTATTAACAAAAAAGTTGACAATTAAGTTTGGTTTTGACGTAACAGTATATGTTAACATCATATCGATTCGGTTTCAATCCGAATAAATATATAATAGTCAAAGTTGTATTGGAATCGAATCGGGAACGTATCGTAATCGTTATAGATAAGTAGAATTGACCCCCTGTTTAATTTACTTCACAAAAAGCTAGAGGGTGCAATCTGGAACGAAGCCTAATAAATAGATTTCAAACAAAACTAAATAAATTATTTTGTATTTTAAAAAATCTTACCCTGTTAAAGCGTGTTATAAATAAAAATAAATTATAAAATATTACAACAATAAATAGATTCCAACCTGTATCTGGCACTCCGAGTAAATATTAATACACGAAATACTGAGCAAATGCAATAAATAATAACAATATTACATAAGGATTGTAACAAATCAGGACAAATACTTGATTAGACGTACGCTGATGTTCTAAGGACAAATTAAATAGTTGTTAAAATTCAGAGTTTGACTCTGTCATCATTTTCTATTATTATAATTACTGTGATCAAAACACAGGCATTTGTGTCATGGTTATTTAAAAAAAAAACGAATATTAACCGAAAAAAATAAAGTACAGCAATACAGAAGTGTAAATTATACGTCCAAAATAACCTGAACGCCAAACGTAATTTTTTCACGAATACCATAGATTATTCAAGATCTAGACCAATGATATCGCGTCAAATAAATATCAAAGTAATTATTTGTCTTGTGATTGGATTAGGCTATACTCAGCCCCCTGGTTATTCCGCGACATAGTCAGGACACCATAAATAGGACCATATTGAAGCTAGAACATTTTTCATGCTAAGGTGAAAATGGAAGTAAATTTTGTATGAAAGAATTTCAATACTTGTGAAAATGCTTTTGATTAAAAAAAGTAATCTTTGTTTAGACAAATATTAACATTCATACCGATTCTTCTGCACCTGAGGCCATTCATTTATTATGTTAAGACGATTTTTACTAGTTTTTGACCCCCTCCCCCTCCTAAATAAGAAAAAATAAGAATAGGGCGACCCCTCCCACCCTGTTTAATATTTATTACAAAAGAATGTAAAGGAAAACATAATATACGCTTGGTTGTATTTGCTGTTACGAGTGTCGTTTTTCTCGTAAAAATGTGAAGATGAGCTTTTCTTTTCGTCTTCAAACGACCAGGTGGCTTTTTGCGTATATTTGTGATCTTACGTAAGAACTATCAAGGTTCCCTCCCAGCCCCTTGTAAGAAAAAATAAGACATGGTCGACCCCCCCCCCCCTCCTAAATCGTCTTACGTAATAAATGAATAGCCCCTAAGCAACTGTAATTTATTTAAGTGTCACCATGTTAGTCATCAACAATCGAACAATTAACATAAATTAATTTATAGGAAATAAAATCATAACTGATTTTAACAAGCGTTTTCTATTCTAATATTATAAAGCTGAACAGTTTGTTCGTTCGAACGCGCTTATCTCAGGAACTAACACTCCGATACGAGAAAATCATTTTGTTTATGATTACTAACATTTTAATGCGGGTGAAAGATTGAAAATGCGCTGAATAGTTATTATAGTAATAAAAATATTTTAGGAATGTCCTATATTATTGAAATTGACAAATAAAATATTTTTTATATGGAGAACATTAAAAAAACTTTATCAATGTTAAAATGCATTATTATTAGGCATGACTTTTAATACGTATTTTTATTAATGGTATTAATAACAAAGTTATATATCATTTAAAATTCTCATAGCATATTTTCAGGAACAGACATAAAAAATATTATCGTTATTGCCCATTCACATACAAAATAATGCAATATTTAAAATCTTAATAGTATATTTAAAGAAGTTAATTTAGGCCTTATATTTTAAATTTTGCTTAATTTTTACATAGCCCAAGGCGAGACTAGTTGAAATAAGAAATTATAATCTCAAGCCATTAAGTTTCAAAACAAGCATCGTCTTAAATCCAGATCTGATAAATTAAATACGACATAGTTTCGTTCAATATATTTTCTTATGAATTTAAATAAATAAAAATTTTGCGCATTTGTCCAATTCTATCGTTATTTCGTCTCTATTATAAAAATCTATCACAATTTCGCGCGTTACCGTCCAATATATCTATCCTTATCTAACCTTAAGCTTCATATGTACGTCGGGCAATGTTCCAAGCTCGTCCCGCACGCGTCGCACGCTCTGGCCTCTCTTTTATTCACCAACGTACATGCGGGGCACTCCCGCCCTCCCGACGTGAGCGGCTCGATCTCGGGCCCTCTTTTGGATTTCCCGCACATTTCGCACGCGACTAAAGAGTTTTTATTTAAATACGTACACGTGCCGCACTGCCACTTGTCTCTTTTCGTCTCGTTTTGGTTATCCTGTCTCTCTCTCTCGTTACTCGCTCGGCTCGAGGATCGTTCACGTTCGCCGTTCTGATGCCTCGGGGGCGATCGACGGGTGAAATCGGGTTCGTCGAGCGAGACCACTAGTTGCGCCTTTAAATTGTAATTCGACTGATGACCACTGGATACTGAAAACATTTTCAAAAATATTACTGTAATATATTTAGAACAATTGAATTGATTATGTGTAATATAAATCTTGACGGTGAAAGAAAACATCATGAGGAAACCTACATGTGTCTAATTTCACTGAAAACCCGCATTGGAGCAGCGTGGTGGAATAAGCTCCAAACCTTCTCCTCAAAAAAGGAGGAGGAGGCCTTAGCCCAACAGTGGGATATTCATAGGCTGTTACTGTACTGTACTTATATAAAATATTGAAAGTAAATATATTATCTCACCTCCCGCAGTTTTAGAACTGTGACCTGATTTGTGAACTCCATTCTCCGTCGGTTTTGTCTTCGTCTTGTCCACTTCCGCAACGAGTCTCGTCGGTTTCTTCACCCTCTTAACTTCAGCTGTATTTGGCACCGAACCATTTACATTATTCTGTTGCTTGATTACATCTTTCCTATCTTTTATGTCCTTCTTAGTCAATAGTTTTACTTTATCGGGAGCTGTTTTTAGGGTAACTAAGCCATCGGCTCTCGGATTACCGATGGGTTCTAGGCTTTTCTTAGGTTTTCTCTCTTCTATTTGCTTCTTTGCTAACTGCCTTGCTCTTTTCTGCTCCTGTTCCAATTTCAACCGCATCAAGTTCTCATTTACCTTTGCTGTTCTATATACCTCTTCGTCGTAAGATCTATCAAGGTGTAACGCTTGAAGGCCGTCTTCTAAATCGAGCGTCGTTTGTTGATACTTCGATCTCCTCTCTTCTCGGTCTAACCTGTCAAGCGTTCTCGAATCCCTGTCCAGTGACTGTGAAAAACCACTCCTACTATCCCCATCCTGATTTTTACTCGATAGATTTCTGAACACATAGTCCCAACTCTCGTATGTACCCATACCGTCTTCCTTTGCTTTACTCAGAGTCGGCTGGGTATCCGAACGGGGCAAACTAGGTAATGAAACGTCACTAAAGCCAGATTTCGAAGTACGCTTAGACCCTTCCGCATACTTGCTTTTTCTATGACTTCTCTCCTCTGGATGACGTTCAAATTTCCCATTTTCATAAACTGATGGAGCTTCTAATTCTATTAGCTGAGCTGTTGGTACAGCTGGATACCTGTATTGAGGCATAGGATAGCCGTTCACCGGTACCGTTGCTGCGTGCTTTATAGGTGCGTATACAGGGGTCGGAATCATGTACGGGGCTTGAACGGGGTAGTAGTAGGGCACTGCCCCATATGGGGTCATCATCGACACGGGATTACATTGAGGCACCGTGACCGGTATGTCGGGGTTCATATGAGGCATCGGATACATCACATGCGAGGGTACCATGCTAGGTAACATATAAGGATTTATTATAGGTTGAACGGGCTCCTCCAGTGGTTCAGAACAATTGCAATGCGACGTCACCGGGTACTGAGGTTCATTGAGTCTCCTATGCGCATCTGATACTTTCGTAGGTATGTTCGAATAAATTTCACCATCTGTCGACAAAACAGTTCATCGATAAAGATACAATTAGTAGTAATGTACCTGCTTAACGAGATCATCTATAAGAAATCCAAATCAGAATATTGTTTGATAGCTACATAGAATAGTTTAACTTTACGTAACAAATATGCACGTAATCGGCGTAAGCCTGTGGGTCGGTTTCTCGCCACCATACGCTTACGTGGTACATAGGACGCGCCTATCAAAAATGGCGAGCATACGCACCGTCGGCGCGGCCCGCGAGGCGCGCGGCGGCGGCGGCGGGCGCGGCCACGTGCGCGCCGCGCTCGCGCGCCACGTCCGCCCACGACACGCGCGCGCCTCCGCTCCACACGCTCTCCCAGATTTGTGTCATTATCTGTGGGAAATCATTTTAAGCTTACTATCAAATTTGCCTCTTCAACAGATTACAGTACCAGTTAAACATATAACAGTTTCACATTTGTTATTATATATTATTTTTGTTGTTTTTTTTTTCTTTAGTCAAAATTGATTACTGTTAAAAACCGTCATTATTAAACTGCCACTGCATGTGCTCGACATTGACCTTTTCGGATTGAAACAAAAAACAAATCGTTCAAATTTCAAAGTGACACATCAATGTCTAGTCTAAATTTAAATAATATTGCACCTGAATAGACTATCTGAATCAATTTCGCGTATATTTTGCGCTATGAATATAGACGTAGTTATCTATACTATCCACAGATTACAGTAGCCGGCGGTCACCTGACACTCGCAGTGCGCGATGAGCGCGTCGCGCGACACGGCGGCGGCCATGTCGGGGCACACGGGCGCGCCCAGCTCCACGCGCCCCGCGCCCGCCGCGCGGTACCCCAGCGCCGCCAGCATGCTCTCCGCGCCCGACAGGTTCGCCTCCACCTCGTGCTTGTAGAACCCCGAGTACAGCTAGCCGGCAACACGGACACGTTACGACCGCGTGCTACTATTGCACACGAGACCATACCCACCCGACGGTACGTTTTCATTGCACACGGATGTAAAAACCATGACATGTTATGTGTAAAAGTAAAGTAATAGCCTGTATGTTATGTGTGTCAATGTACTATACCTAACTTGAGCCTGTATTGCTTTATGTTAGCATAACATACCACCGGTGAAAAATTACACGAGAGAGTTAAAGAAACGACTGTTAAAAAGTACTATCATTTCTACAAACTTTTAAATTTCTACGAGAACTCTAGTAATATCATATTGCAACTATTTATATTTGTAAATATTAGGTCCTTACATATGAAATGAGCGTTTTGTCGTAGTGACCACTTTGATCTGAAATATCTCCTCTTTGGTTAAGAATTCCAAATTCAAATTTATAAATTCATTTATCTGGTACATTTGAGTTTTGAAAACAGTCATTCATTTGTTTTTTCCTCATCATTTTTTTTTCTTTGGCGTCGCTTATTACCGCCCAATGGAAAACATGAAATATCGGTATATTTACGAGTACGAGTTCTACCGTGGCACCAGTGCTGCAGAAACAGCTCGAAGGATTAATGATGTGTACGGCACTGGTGTCGCAAAAGAAAGCACAGTACGTTTTTGGTTTCAACATTTTCGTTCTGGAAATTTCGACCTTCAGAACCAACCCCGTGGACGGCCGGAGAACAAAGTGGAAAATGAAGAATTAAAGGCTATTGTGGAAGCGGATCCATCACAAAGCACTTCAGAGATAGCTGCAGGCTTCGGGGTAATTGATAAAACTGTATTAATCCACTTGAAGCAAATCGGGAAAATAAAAAACTTGAACGCTGGGTACCTCATGAATTGAGTGAATCGAACTTGCAAACACGCGTCGACTGCTGTGTTACTTTGCTCAACCGACACCATAATAAGGGATTTTAAATCGAATCATTACTTGTGATGAAAAGTAGATACTGTACGATAATCGGAAGCACTCGTCGCAATGGCTGAACCCTGGAGACCCAGCCAAATCCTGCCCTAAGCAAAAATTGACTCAGAAAAAGTTAGTTGTGAGTGTTTGATGGACTAACGCCGGTGTCGTTCACTACAGCTTTCTAAAATCTGGCCAAACGATTACGGCAGATATCTATTGTCAGCAACTGCAAACTATGAAGGAAGAACTAGCTGCTAAACAACCGAGATTAGTCAATCGCTCTAGGCCACTGCTGCTTCACGACAACGCATGACCACACACTGCACAACAAACAACCACAAAATTAGATGAGCTACAATTGGAATGTCTACGAAATCAACCGTACTCCCCGGACCTTGCTCCAACAGATTACCATTTTTTCCGGAATTTGGACAACTTCTTATAAGGAAAAAAATTCAACTCCGATGCGGCAGTTCTAACCGCCTTCAAAGAGTTTATTGATTCTCGCCCCCATGGTTTTTTTAGTAAAGGGATCTATGAACTACCTATGAGATGGCAAAAGTGCATAGATAACAACGGTGCATACATTAATAAATTAAATAAATTTTACAAAAAAAAAATTGACTCCATATTCCTTCCGTACAAAACGCCAATTTCATATGTAAGGGCCTAATATTTAAACACTACTGTTTAGCGGATATACCGTGGCTAATCCTTTGAAGAGCTTCCCCTATGAAACGAGAACGCCGCATTATCGCTAACGAGTTAAAAGGCTTATTTAAATCTCATAAATGTTAACTAGGAACGGAAAATTTATAGACAAACCAGATGTTAACCAGGATGTTAAAAAAGGAATTTATTAACAATCTCTCCTGGCGTATATAATTATCAAGCAATAATGTTACTAAAATATACATTTTAATCATTATACCTAGACCGTTAAAAAACTCTCTACTTCCTAAAATCCCCATTCTATTTTATACTCGATCCATTTCTGAAAACATACTCCCAACTTTCGTATTTTTTTTTTACGGTATATGAAGGCGGACGTGCGTATGGGCCTTTTTTTTCTTTTTTTTTTATTGCATAGGTTGGCGGACGAGCATATGGGCCACCTGATAGTAAGTGGTCACCAACGCCCATAGACATTGGCAGTGTAAGAAATGTTAACCATCGCTTACATTGCCAATGCGCCACCAACCTTGGGAACTAAGATGTTATGTCCCTTGTGCCTGTAATTACACTGGTTCATTCACCCTTCAAACCGGAACACAACAGTACCAAGTACTGCTGTTTTGCGGTAGAATATCTGATGAGTGGGTGGTACCTACCCAGACGAGCTTGCACAAAGCTCTACCACCAAGTAAATGGGAATTCAAACCGGAACACAACAATCTTCGCTCTATTTAAAGTTGTACTTACCCGTATAACTCTATATTCCTTGCGCCAAGGTTGCGCGAGCAAATTTCCAGCATATCTAGCGATCGCGGCCCAGCCGATGCTTGCTCGGTACGCACTGAAATCGGGTAGCTCATTAACCGTCCGCTGGAAAACCTTCCCCGTTTCTGCTAAACCAAACTTGCATTCGTGAGGCACTAATGTTAAGTATTCGAGGATATATCCTGAAATAAAATATATGTTAAGCTTTCTTTAAAAAAAAACGAACAGATACAATGTTATAAGTTATTTTGTAGTAGCGTTTTTATCTAAGAGAATGTGAGGTGAGATCCAATTGCAATCATAATATTTATGTCACAACTAAGATGCAGATTCGTTGGATATGTAGGTAAAAAAAGGTTTTAATTGAGTTCAAAAAAAACAAGTACAGCATTTTAATGTTCTATGTTCGGTATAAGATTTTTAGAAGGTTTTGAGGTGGAATATCTCGCTGCTCCAACGCAGATTTCTCACAAGGTTTTAGAAACACAAATTAAGGATATAATTCAGTAATAAGTGAGATATTCTTCGAAATAAGAACTAATCTTCGGTTAAAATTCACGTGTTTCAACCAGTGAGGAATCTAGGCGATTTTAATTAATTATAAATGAGAAAGAGTGTATTTAGTCAGTCTCGAGAAACAACTCGACGATTTCTAATACACGAAGAATACGATTACACTCTTATGTCAAAGGAATAAAACTATATTTATATTCATTTATTTTTTAATTAATACTTATAATTAAATTAAAAAAAAAACATTATTAACATTATCTCACGCCGAGCGAAGCGAGCGGAAATTTAGTAGCTCATTAACATCCAGTATAAATTAAAATTTATTAATTTATTTGTAAATTAAAAATAATATAATGGTACAAAAATATATATATATATATATATTTGTAATACTAATAAAGATGTAAGAACATCATTAAATATTACATAGTAAAAAATATATTAACTTTTTAAAAATTATATTTAATTACAGATATTAAATAATATATGTACCTTCTAGCTTCTTCTTCTGTTGTAGTTTCTCAGGGCTATCATCGATCTCTAGATAACTGTAATGCGCGTCCTCAATGCGTCGCCACAAGGCCGGTAGACGCTCCCTCAACACCGAGTCTCCCATGCCCACGCACGACGTCATAACCATCACAATATTGTTATGTTACCGAGTGAAAACTGAAAATATATTCAATATAACTAATTAATATTAATATAGAAATCATATATATCTAAGGAATACATTAGTATGACTACTCATAATTCATTACGAAACAGCAAGAAGGTCGTTTGTTAAATATACTTTGGTAAAATAATAACATAATTATGTATAGATATGTATTGTACATGATTACATAATTAAGTTTAATTTATATTATGGTTTGAGTGTATTAATATTAACAAGTACAAGCTACTTATTTTATGCCCAAAAAAGTAGATAATATATATACGTAAATATTAAAAAAGAACATGTTGACCGTAGCCCAAAACTTTTCCCCGACAGGTGAGAAGGTACATTAATTCCTCTAGGTTCCTTCTTGCCTCTCCCGTTATGAAAACCGTTTCGGGGCCGATGTCAGAAATAGCTAATAAGCAAACCGACCGTCAACGTATATGCAACGCTACCTCCCAACCAAATCTTTACTGCGTCGGCCAACGGTCTTTCCACCGCTACCCAGGAAGCTGACGATTGTTTTCGTATTTTCAAATATCTAAGCAATGACATCATTAAATTTCAACCGGCGTACTATGACTTTATTTTTCATATTTTTTTTTACAAAATCATGCGGCCGGCTGACGCATAACACCCCCTCCGCTATGCAGCTGACGGTTATTTTCCAGCTCAGTATGATGTTAACTATTCGTAAAAAAAAGTTTTAGCCGGCGTACTATTACTTTTTTTTTCTTCAATTCCCAACTTTCGCTCCCTCCCACAGCCAAACCCACCGCGGGTGCGCCAGCTGATGCTTGGTTCACTTAATAGTCATTCGAGTTCTATTGAAAATGACGGCAATCGATCGGCGTAAAATCACTACATAAAATGCAACGCTACCTCCCGGACCATCTGTATTCAGTTAAAATCCACGTACTCTTTCCACTGCGCCATCTCGGATTTCCACGCACGATAAAAAAGACTGAACAGATTTGATGTAATCCACATTGCCGATAAAAAAAAACAAATGTGATAAATGTATTTCTAATGGGTCGAACAAAATACTCGCGAACCAATGTCAAGAATATCCAACAACAATACCATGGAATTTTTGCAAAAAAATATTTGATATACAAAGATTTAATATGAGTATATTTTTGAGAGAATTCTTGTAGCCACAACTCTCGAAACTTTAACTACACTATAATTACAACTGAACAATGTTTTGAAACCCTTGTAATTTGTTCTACATATAGTTTTCATTATGTTTTTAAGAACAAGTCAAATTAAAAAAAGAAACTTCATTCAAATGTGCATTAAGAGATCTTATGAAATGTCACTTACCATAGTACAAAAAATCGTTATTTAAATTTACACTAAATATAATAGTGTCAAATATTCTTTATAAGAAATGTCCCTCTGTAAAATTAACGTAAACAAAATCAAGCATAAATTGTCTTTAATCTTCGTTTAAAACGATTGAACAGAAAATATTATAACAAAAAAATTGTTATTCTATAGAACCAATACCAAAAGTACATAATTTAAGAGTTAATAAAAAAAAAAAAAAAAAATCTTGTATGTTCATTCTTCAATATAAGCATTTTATGAAGACCTATACATGAGGGGATCAGTGACCACAGTATAAATGCTATATTTTTTTAACTAAATAATTAATCATTACCAATTTATCATTAATTATTTAATGAACAAAATATCAAAAGTTAATTAAATGTCCAGACTCAACAATAGACTGCAACTCAACAATATATCCATACAAGCGGAACCATGACAACGCAGGCCATTATCAAACTGTTTGCAGTTTTGTATATAAATTAGGTGTGGTTGCTATCAGAAGCTTTCAGTCAATCAGTCATCAAAGAGTACAATAACCTTTTATATGACTTATTGCAATCAATTCAAAGGTTCAATCAATAATATAAAAAGGGTTATCTTCAATTTTTCTTTA
This sequence comes from Nymphalis polychloros, assembly GCA_905220585.2. Taxonomy (NCBI): domain Eukaryota; kingdom Metazoa; phylum Arthropoda; class Insecta; order Lepidoptera; family Nymphalidae; genus Nymphalis; species Nymphalis polychloros. The sequence continues at coordinate 8,651,318 of HG992258.1, read as the reverse complement.
ATTTGTAATGTCCATTTTTTATTGTAACTGCTATTGTAGACCATGGATGAGAATGAATTTGGTAGGTTATATGCATTAAGTAGGTTTTTGTACATTTTATGTATTGGTATGGTAATGGTAATTTAAATGGTATATGTGTATATAACTTTACATTTTCCTTATATAAAAGATAATTTTTAAGCCTATTATTAATGTGTCATTTTTATGATTTACTTATGTTATTTTTTGTTATTCGCCTATATACTTATTGTATAGTACATTTTCAACCACTATTTATAACCACTGTTATGACTATCTGTTATACCTCTGTTTCAGTTTTTCTATTTTTTTACTTAATATAAAAATCATCTACAGAGGTACAATTATATACATATATTTTGTATATTGTATAATATTTCTAATCATATATATTTATTAATAATAATTTATGCACATGTTCTCTTTATCTCAATTTAGTCTCGTATGACTATGACTTGGACACCTTGGATACCTGTTTCCCCAGTGAGTATATTTTTATACAAATGGGGACTGACAATGTATTTAATGTTCTTGGAATCTTTTAAAAAAATTTATTGTCTAGAAAAAGATTTATACTTTACAAAAAGTAACATTATTAACTATTCCATTTTACTTTTTACAAAAAATCTTTGTTTTCAAAAAAGTATTCAATTTAAGCAAATACTAGTCCTGATTATATTAAAGATTTACACAAAGCACATTGCGATTTTATAATTTTAACATTATTATAAACATAAGATCTTGTTTTTTGTATAAAATAAATACATATACTAAAATAATATTGCTGGCAAATATAGTATCTTAGTTGAAAATTAAATAAATTTACGAAGAAAAGGTTTAACTTTCTCTCAGCAATATTTGTATATTTAATTCCTGTACAATATAATGTATATTATATCTTAACAACAATGATAATGTTTTCATAATTTAAGCAACAATGAATTCAAAACAATTACATGTTGGACTGTTAATATTAGCTATTTAGAAGTCAATCAAACACAATTATTTATATGCACTTTTGTGTATTTCACTCGCGTAGTAAAAAGTAAATACGGAAACATGCGCATTTGAGATCGTGTGATAATGAATAATAGTAAAGTAACACATGTGGTATAAACAGTGGAATAAATATCGAATAACTCGAAGGAAGTGGACTAGAACAATTAGTTTCAATGCTAATTACGCTTAAATGATAATTAAACCCGTATTACTCACCTTGTAGGAAGACATTCTTTGCTAGACGTCAAAATATATTTCAATGCACCGAATCAGCAAATGTAGAGCGGACAAAAATAGTACACCAAAAATAACAAAGAGGGTTTGATCTATATTCCAAATATAATCCAAATATCGTCACAAAATTATTGTTGTATTTCTAATTTGAACTAAAATACACATTACAAGATAGCTGTGGAATTTAATACCGATAAGAAAAAATGGTAAAACAAAATTGAGAGAATTTTGTTTTGACGTTTCTCTCTGTTAGACAGACGTAAAACGACAGCAAAAAGCAAATAGTCCCACAGAGTTGCCAGCTACAGAATAACTTTACCCCTAAAACTACGGTTATATTACTTATTTCTAAGACTCACTACATACTTTAAATAACTGTAAAATATACTCGAGGGAATATAGTCACTAAATAATAAGGGCTCATTTAATGAATATAACAGAGAAAACAGTGCAATAAAAGAAAAATTATTAAAGGTGAGCCCGCTGCTTCACCTCCGTTTTATGGAGGAGATGTAAAGTATAAAAAAGTAAGTTATTTCTATCCTTGGGGTTCGAGCTTGCTTCATACAACATAAAAACAAAAAACACCCTAATGTCTATTTTATTGAAATTTGACATATTTATAGAATTTGACATTAAATTTGTACTTGAAAATAATATTAGAATAAAGAAAAGACAAAAATGGTTAAATAAAATTTATTTAAAGACATATTAAGACAAGATGAAACAGACAAATTTTTCGATGTAAGTAAGACATCACAATGTCATGGATGTATTTTACCTAACTCTGGTACGTTCATCTAGCGGCTGGCTTATTAACCTGCAGTTCCTTACGTCCTGGGTTCAATCACCAGGACGGACATGCCAATAAAATGTTATTGGTTTTATCTATCAAAAAAATCTCACCATAGAAGTTGTGAACGTGTCGTTGTCGTTGGTTTTGCGCCAGAACTCCTCCAGTCATCGAATGATGAGAATGAGTGAATAAGGAATGCACCTATACTACATTATTTTCTCTTGTACAGTTAGTGCCCATTAGGAGAGACTGCTTTGTCAGAAATCGACTAGTACATCATTATTTGACGAGCCCGTTGGCGTGGTTGATGCTGCCTTTCGCGCCGCAGGTCATGGGTTTGATACCCGCCCAGGACAGACATTTGTGTGCATGAAAATATCTGTACTGTACTGTACATAAACATAAATAAAGTTTATTCCACCACGTTACTCCAATAAGGTTGGTGGAGACACGTGGCAGAATTTCAGTGAAATAAGCACATGTATATTTGCTTTTTCTCATGATGTTTTCCTTCGCTAAGCACGAAGATGTTATGAACACAAATTAAGCATACACATACACAATTTAGTTCAGTGAAGCTTGCTTGGGTTTGAATCTGTGATCATTCGTTAAGATTCAGGCCTTCTAACCACTGTGCCATTTATGGATTTTACTATCCATTCATTTTTAATCACAAAATAAACACCAACTGGTAATTTCTTCGCCTTTTTTCTTTTTTGAATCGTTTTATAAAAAGTATGTAAGATACTTAATTGTTATTTCTTGACATAATATGGCAACATTTGACAGTTGTCACGATAGAAAATAACAGTTAAAGCGCCTAATACAAAATCCTCAGTTTAATAATAAATGGACATTTATTTCGTAGATAATGCTAGACAACATGAGATTGAAACATTTTATGAAGTATGCGGTATTTTGTTAGATACAAATAAAAATCTTTCTAGGCTAATTCATTACAATGATTATCGATTTCTAGGCTTGTCAGCGACACAGGGACTACTATAGAGGTTTTCCAAAAGCGCATCATCCCTTGACGTACTTTAAAGACCCGGAATACATGGGGCAATGCCCGCAGGAAATGACACCGTATGAATTGTTTTTACTTTACTCATTTACATTTTCTTTATTATCATTATGCGTACAATTTAAGACATGCTTGTTATTGGTAACTTTATATTTTTCAGAACATATTTATCATTCCCGATGTATCATGTGAAATATAAGCAGCCGGTTGTGTTGCCAAGCAACACTGGAAGAAGCAGTGGTTTCCCCGCCTTACCGAACCGCACTCTTGGTGGACGCTTTAACAAAACGGCCTGTAAAGCCTTTGTTAGATAAATATTTATACATTTTCTTAAAACAATTTGTATTATTTCTGTTTTATATAAAAATACACATTTAATACAATTGCATTTTTTTATTTATTTGTAATAGCTATATATATAAGTAAACAATTTTTGAGAATTATTATTTTTATGCCAGTTGTGTTCTATGACATTAGATTAGGCTGCCTCGTTGGTCTAGTGGCTACATGTAAGGCTGCAGACGCGGAGGTCCTGGGTTCAAATCCCAGGTCGGGGCAATAAAATGTTATTGAGATTTTCCCGGAGTCTAGAAGTTTGTACACTCCCGTGCCTCGAAAAGCGCGTAAAGCCTTTGGTCTTGCGCCTGAACTCTTTCCGGTTGTGTCGGATTGTCGTCCCATCGGGTTATGAGAGTTAGGCTATGAGCTAATTTCTCTTGAGAAAAAGAAAAAAAAAACCACAACCCGCTGAGTTTCTTTCGCCGGTTCTTCTCAGAGCTGGGTATTTTTTTTCCGAACCGGTGGTAGTTTCTAGATTGACTATCAATAAAAAAGTGTAATACTTCAATATTGAATAAAGTAATTTGAATTTTACGCCGTGGCCGAAATCGATCTCGAGGACTATTATTATTATGACATTAGACCAAACTCTTATAATATTCTTAAGCGTTTCTCAGTCATACCTGATTAGAATCAAATTTTAATATTATGATAAACAATAACTCAATTAATAAGACAAGTCCGGACAATGTGTTGGAGTCTATATATTTAAGGAAAATATTTTATTATCCATGATAACCAGCACTTATTATAATTAAGTCAATCATAATATTCATCATGTTTTTTTTTTATAAGTATATACTTATTAAATATTACGACGATAAGGATTTTTTTGATATAATATTAATTATCGTGAAATTACAATTTGAAATAAAATGATGATGAAAATTCAGGAATTCTTATGATAATAAGTTTGAATTCATTGAGACCGATACTACCGCTTCTATCAAGATTAATTTCTTCTAATATCTGAAAACAAAATGAACTTCGAATTATTAAACATTGGAAGATAAAATCTTTATTTCACAGATACAAGTTATCAAAGATTTTTTTAAATTGTCATATTATCACTTTATCAATAGTTCGTAATATATTTTAGTACATAATAACTATTCGGGGTCGTAAATAACATCGTACCTATATGAATTTGTGTCTTTTTATCACACAAACATGATTGTGTGTTCATGGTATTTATTATAAATGCGAAATAGCTCTATCTGTCTGTAACGATTTTGATAGAATGCGTTATAAAGCAAACCCAAGGAAGGACATAGCACTTCCTCTCACTAAAACGCGGGCGAAAATTAGAGCGTATTATAAAGCAATCTTTTGCCGTGACTATCTGTTTGTCCGAACGCGATAAACTCAAATACTACTACTACTACTACTGTACGGATTTTCAAACAGGCCGCAGTGATTTATGAGAAGGTTTAATCGATAAGGTAGATATTATAATATTCATTAAATAGCTTTTTACTTTAAAAAAAATTATCAGCTGTTATGTGTCACTTACCACTTTAGCGATTTTTAATTTAGACGCTTTGTCCAGATAGTTTGGACGGTTATAGGGATCCCATGTCAAACGGTCCAAAATAATGCAAATGTCATTTGCTGATATTTGATTATCTTCATCAATATCTGTAATCGTGATAGCATCATATAATTAATAAAAACTACATTATTAATACTAGAATCGTAGTGGACTACGTGTGTGATTGAGTTTCCACCATGTAGCCACGTAGCCAGAAATTATTTTAAAAAAAGTTCCAAGTCATAGGGCTTGGCTTATTTAACCTGTGACCCAAAGCCCGTTAAATTATTTTCTTAATCCCAATTTACATTCGTATGAAATAAAATCTTAATATACGAATGTATGTTCAGTTTTTGTTTATAGCACAGTATTACCAAATACTTTAAAAGCCCATGCAGCTTTAACTTCTGCCGGACACTCAGGACTCATCGCAGAGCACAGATCAAGTAAATCCTCAAAAGAAAAGCAATCATCATTCTTAGAAGAAAACACTCGAAACAGACGATCTTGAAACGGATTATTCTGTAACAAAGTCAAGCAATTGTTTAATTAAAATAAAATATTAAGAAATTCCTAAAATGTTTTCATGTAATAATAAATGAAAAGTGCTTTTATGAGCCTACATGAATTAAGAATATAATAATTTTCAGGTCCATTGAGACGAATAAGACGTTTTTGGTCTATTTTAACTTGTCGACACATGTGTTCTTACTTTAAAATTTATGTTATTTATTCATAACATATAAATTGATGTGCAATTTTGTGTAGGTACATAATCTAATCGTTATTTTGCATTATTTTCTTACTTTAAGCAAATAGTCGTATTTCAATTTCAATTCAATTCTCACCTTCAAAACACCGAACTTATTAATAATATCTTCTTTTTTTATTCTGTGAGAATAATTCGCAGCTATTTTCTCTGGATCGATGGAATAAAACTTTTTCATTAAACTGGAATATATAACACGGGTAGTTTCATTATTTTATATAAAATATAATCCAATTAAATATTGACTTACCCAGTGGCGGATTTACACATTTTCAAGGTATAGGCTGTAAAGGATTTACCGCCCTTTTTTCACGCTGACGAAATTGGATGGAATCACTTTTTTTTGGGAATAGTAGAAATGTACCGGAAGTCTGGGAATCTCTGCTCTTCAATATGCTCACCCTAGGCTGAAGCCTACTCAGCCTGCTGGTAAATCCGCCACTGCATTTACCCTTTGCAAATTATTTAGAACAGCACAAAATGCTAATTTAATGTTCAGTATTTTTTTGAGATATAACGGACTTAACTTATTTTAAGACTTGTTTCTATTTTTGTTGAGTTGAGCTGTGAATGCGTTACAAACTCATTTTAATAGAGGAAATTAACTAAATCTGGGCTAGTGCATTAATATGGGCTAGTAACAATTCTCAGAAGCAAATAATTGAAAGACGCAACAAACGCCTAACTTCTGTCGCAATCATTCGCCCTAACATCGCAATCACTCAATTTTGTAATTTCGCCGCGAGGTGCCCCTAGGTTAAGACCTTGTCGCTTCGCCGCTGCCTCAAAACTTTGTAAGGTACGTAAGAATATGTTGTTCTCTTAATGAAAATAAGGGCTAAAAAGTGTAACAATGTATTTAACTTGTAGGTTTAATTTTATATTTTGATATAGTTGATTAATTGCTTTTGATATATTATTTTTAAAGTGCAAGGTCAAGTTTATTTCGATCAAAAATTTAAAATATGGGCTATGTCTGTAATCCTAAATATGGGCTAGCCCATATCGCCCCTTTCACCTTTAACTTCAATGCCGCTTTTAAATTTAATGACAACAATTTGATTTCTACCGCAGCTTCAGTCTCAAGATTTGAAATTGAAACTAAAAATGCTCTTTCGTTTGAACCTTCAACCAACAATAAACCTGTGGCGAACTTACCCAGAATTGATCGTAGCAACCTAAAATTATATCTAGTATCTTCTTATAAGTCCTAGTATATCCTTATAAGTCCTGTACAAAAAAAATCAGAAAGATAACTAATAGGGATAGAAAAGCTGGCATAGCAAGTGTTATAAGTTATAACACTTAGCTATGCCAGCTTTTCTATACAAAAATGACCGAAGGAAAAAAATAAGAAGAAACTCGAAAAAGAAGAGAAAACTAAAAACAAGAAAGGCAAAAAACTAAAACTATACCCTAGAAGTGAGCTTCCAAAGCTCACATAATGATTGTGCTGGGCCTGAATTTGACACATGGATATGTGATTTTTGCAAGTAAAATAATTAATTACTTAAGATTACCAAAAATTCTTTGATCTCTTAGTAGATACGTATTTTATAATGGTTATTTTCTTAAAAGACTCTAGCCCATATTTGAGTATCTGGTCCAAATTTAGTGCCTTTTTTACAATTTTGTTTAATGCAAAATTTTAATAATATAGTCTGTTCATAAAAATATAAGACTATTACTGTATTATCTAAAAATATATGACTGATGTATATTACATTAATAAAAAGTTAATTGTTAAATAGTTTTTTATTATTCATCCAAAAACAAAATGGTAGCCCATATTTAGTTACTTTCCTCTACTGTTGTACTCATTTTAGTACTCATGTTACTTAGTACCTAAATGATCCAAAATTATATAAAGTTATTGCGCATAAAGACATGTATTTGAAAACTTTACTGTCACAAAAAAACTAATGATTCGCGTTCCACGTTGCAAAATATAGGTACTTACTGCAAAATTTCTCCCTTGGTCAGATAGGTCAAGGACGCATAGTCCTCTAAAACATCTTCCGTTAAACCAGCGTATTTTGTTTCACATAAACCCATTTTATAAAGAAACTATTCGTATTGACCACAAAAGCAAACAAATTAGCGTCTGTTAATCCATATCTTATCATAGTAATTGCGATAAGAAATTTCAAATGAAATCAATACTTTTTTTTTTACACGTTTCTTTTTTTATTCAGTATGTACATATGAAAGGTATTTATGTAAACAATGAGAAAATAAATATTATTGAATCAAAAGAATGTTTTTTTTTTGTTTTTTTTTATTGTATAGGTTGGCGGACGAGCATATGGGCACATATCCCCCCCCTTCATGTGGGAGAAACGCGTCAAGGGGTTTTTCCAGCGACAAAAAAAAAAAAAGGCGGGCGTGCATATGGGCCACCTGATGGTAAGTGGTCACCAACGCCCATAGACAATGGCATTGTAAGAAATGTTAACCATCACTTACATTGCCAATGCGCCACCAACCTTGGGAACTAAGATGTTATGTCCCTTGTGCCTGTAATTACACTGGCTCACTCACCCTTCAAACCGGAACACAACAATACAAAGTACTGCTGTTTTGCGGTAGAATATCTGATGAGTGGGTGGTACCTACCCAGACGAGCTTGCACAAAGCTCTACCACCGAGTAAACTCGTTTACTTAAAAGAGTCAAGAGAACAGTGGTTAAATTACGCGAATCATACCCTAAGATTGCGTGTTCAGATCTAGTCTACCGTCACTGAATTTCCATCACTCAATTATGTGTTTAATTTTTGTTTATGTCTTTCTGTTTGGTGAAGTTGAAAATATCGTGAGGAAACTTGCATGTGTCGAATAAGACGGCGCCAATTGTCAGAACAAGCCGTCGTGACGAGTCAATTTTTCAAGTCATTGATTTATTCATTTTAGGTGATGCCACGATGGCACAGGTACACGTTACACCTCTCTTTTTTGCGTCGGGGTTTAAAAATAAACTTTAAAAATAGGAAAATCGAAAATGTTTGCCTATGTAGTGTGAAAGGAATTTAACACAAAGATAAAAATAAAAAATTAAAATTTTCAGAAAAAATAATTTATTTCTTACAATTACACCTGAGATCAAACTCAGAAACAGTAACATTTACGAACAAAGTTACTTAGTCGAGTCCATACTTAATAATTTCTATTTTTCAGTTCGCATAACCCTATCTATATATTATTTATAATGTACTAACAATAAGACTTACAATACAAATCATATTATTTTATCTAAATTGTTTATACATCCAGCGTATATAAGTTCTAATAGGAGTATAAAAACGAAATTAAATAGTTTAAGACCTCAGATACAGTTGACAGTTAACCTTAAAATCCGTTCAGCAATATAAGTTTTGTTCAAGGATATAGTTTGATTATAAAACATTTACGCAGACATAATGCTTTAAACACAATATGTATATAGAGATATAATAGTATGAAAATCATGCATGCTACGTCACGAAAGTCAATTTAGTGTTGATTCCAACGATGCCGGCTTTGTTAAGTGTAAAAACACTGATTACAGATTAAAAAAACATATAAGTTCAGCCAACTTTTTGAGAATTTGTACAGATTATTATGGCGCAATTAGGATTTCTTTGTAATGTGACATATTGCCGCAAAATTCAGTCTATGACTGAGTAATATGTCACGGAAAGTCAGTCAAGACTGAATTTTGCAGTGTAATATTGTAAAAATTTAAGACACACAAATTGTATGCTCTGGCATTACCTCTGTCTAAATATATATTTATTAAATAAAGCAAAACATTAACTAAATTAATATATATTTTTTTAATTTAGGTAATGTTTTGTTTTATTTAATTCACAATTGTACTTGTTTTAGAATATAAATGAAATTTACACATTCAAGTCCATCGAAGTACTACAGATCAACAAGAATATAGTTTGTTAATCTTCAATGTGATTTCTTAATTAAGTACTAATTGACTACAGTTCACACTTATAACTATGTCGGACATATATGCCATACACGATATATACAAAATGCCATAAGCACTCAAAATCTAGCTAATAACACAGAAACATACAAAGAGACAACTATATTATTTAAAAGTTAGCTTTAACACAACACAATATAATGCCCCGTTTACATTTGTTCGATGTTCTTGTGATTTGTTTAAGTAATGGCTTGAAGCCAGTGTTTAATCTTAAGTTTTGTGCGCTATTACTAATAAAATAATTAAACTGAATCACACTCAATAACTCTAAATTTAAGTTAGTCGTAAAGTTTTATAAGAAAACATTGATGTATTTAGTAGCAAGAAGAAAAAAGTCTACTTAATAGTTCATGCTAAATAAAAATAAAAATATAAAGCTATACTTTATTTTATTCAACATAATGTTATTTATGTGTTTTGTAAATTAATATTTAAATGAAATTTATTTCGAAACATATACTAAGCTCGTCAAAAATTTTAAACTTTTTTTTAATAAATAATACAGCGAAAACGAATATGCCAAGACATCAATGTAAGCAAAATGTCATTTAAAAAAAAAAAAAAACGCACAGATTAAACATTTCATCGTTTAGGAAAGTCTACATTGTCAAAACTGATTTGCCTGCGGGCTCTCATTTTCGCCGCTTCTTCAAACGAAGGCATAGAGTTTGATTTATAAACTCCAGCCTTTTCTAACGTGCTAAAACCACTGCTGCTATTCGAGTTGGTATCTATATTAACTAATTTGTCTTGCAATACATTCTTGGTGCCACTCCTCGGCTGTTCCTGCTTCAATAAACTCTCACTGCACGTGTTTTCTTTGATTTGAGATGTGAAAGTTGATGTCGCTTGCTTTGATTTTATTAGTTGATAGGCACTTGCAGATATGTATCCTTGTATCTTGTTGGTTTCGTTAGCGAGTTTGATCTGTTCGTCTTGGAAGCATTCGTCGACTGTACGGCCTTGGATGATAGCGAATACGTATTGACGAGCGAGTCTGAAATAATATATTTCTTTTTAGCCTTAAATATTAAACAAAAGTATAATCATCTAGCCACTGAACATTATGTCAAGTAATTATTACATATAGTTATGAAATATTAAACTAATGAATCATTTCATCAATCCATCCTTTTTAATTTTTAAATCTTTTAGTACAATCTAAACTACAAAATGTAACATAAGCCAAGATGATCCAGTAATGCATGAATAATAATCGATGATCACGGGTTTAAGCCCAGGCGAGCACCACTGAATTTTCATGTGCTTAAATTGTGCTTATAATTCATCTCAATGGCAGTGAAGAAAAACATTGTGAGGAAACCTGCCACATGTGTATCCGACCGACCCGAATTGGAGCAGTGTATAGGTATAAGCTTCAAACCTTCTCCTGAAAAAAGGATAGGCCTTAACCCAGCAATTGGCACACGCACATGCAAAATGTAAATTACCTAATTTTTTTTTTTTTTTAATTCTTACGTTCCGTTATTATAATAATGAAGTTAACAGATGCCTCATAATTAATTTAAATATTAGAAATGTATAATAACTTGAACATGGTGTCGGACGTGGACAGCTTGGGCGCGGCCAGCCTGGCGGCGTGCGGCGGCAGCGCCAGCAGGCGGCGCGTGAGGCGCGCCAGCGACGACGCCTTCTCGCGGAACCCGGCCGACGACATGCGCCAGCCGTGCAGCCGGAGCGCCTCCGTCACCGCCCACAGCAGCTTCTGAAACGGACGTTACTAGCTTAGCACACCAAATATTTAGCAGATTCGAACAGTCAAACCGACGTCGACCTTGAATTGACGTGACGTCATTGGTCGAGATATGTAATTATAATCTGTGGTATTCGTTATGGATTCGTGATACAGTGGCGTTTCGAATGTCGGCGAAGTTGTTGTAGTTTGTGAGTAACATTATAGCGATTACAAGTGCTAGTGTTTTATTATAAATAAAGATATATTAGTTCTTGATACAACAGAGTTAGTTACTGTTTGTAACGCATAATACATTAAGAAATGTTTATGTGTTATAAATTATAATAAGTACTCATATCCTATGGGTTATTCCTTACACCGTTGGTTGCCTGGAAGAGATCGCTATGTAGCGATAAGGTCGCCAAAATTGTATGCTACTATTACATAGGCTGTCTAAGTTATTGTAATGAAAAAATTGTTGTGGTGTACAATAAAGTATAAATAAAAATAAGTAGCAGTGGGTACTGCTGGGCCTAAAAGCCTAAGATATAAGTTAAGAATACTATTTTGCAATGGATATAAAGATAAAGTATTTCATAAACAATACCTTCTTATGTGTCTCATTCAGTTCGGCCATACTCTTTGTGGCTGACATTTCAGAAGCACGACGGTTAAGTGTCACCGCAGGTGTAGAGCTTATCGTATCCCCTCCAAAGGACAGACTCTTTGCTATTTTACTCCTATTAGACTCTGGTATATCGTCCAAAGTGTCCCGTTTCCTTTTCAAAAAATGATCACTTGATGTACCATCCAAACTTTTTGTTTCAGCTTGTCTGACGGGTGAGCCAAATAATGCTCTTTTCGACTTCATTGCCTGATGTGGAACCGATGAACATGTTGCTGGTATTGTTTTCTTATTCTCTGGACTAATAAACAGAGCCCTCTTGGAGGTCTCTCGTGAGGGTTGACTCTTTATCAAGGAGTCTGAGTCCATCAACAGCCGGCGCATGGCTTTCTTTCGACTCGATCCACCGCTCTTCGTCTTGGGCGTTTTCGCTGGTGTCTTTTTACCTGGAGTTTTACCGCCTGGTGTCTTCTTACCGGGAGTTCGTCTGATTCGAGGACTTTTTCTCTCCGCTGAGTTAATCAGTTTCCGATGTGGGAAGAAACTTAAAAGAGATTTTATATTAAATTAATAATGTGTTCAGCATATAAATACAATAAAAGATTATTTTTTAATTAATTTAAAGTAACCATTTGTTACTACTACTACTAAATATATTTATTTTTTAGAATACATTATTAAAAAAAACTAGGTGTAATAAAATATATTCAAACCAATTATTATAATGTATTGTAAAAATAGTATTGTACATTAGATTTAGATGAATTACAATAATTTAAAACTTACTTTTTATCTATGAGCACCATCTTGGCAGTAGAAGAGTGTGCCTTCTCATTAATCGTGGCCGCGCTACAAAATGCTTGTCGACGACGCGCCAAGTGGGACAGCCGACGACCAGGTGACTTCACTTGAGCCATCCTACCCAGATTAGTAATAAATTAAAATTTATGTTACTATGACTTATCTATTAAAGGTATAAATATGGGTTCTATCTTCCGACAATTTTAAAATCAATAAATCTATAAAAGTATTCTATTAAAAATTTCTCAAATCTATATCTCAAAAACTGACAATATATAAATTTTCGATATTGCTCTTGTTCGACTTGACGACATAACGTATCATTATATAAAATTACTCATCCATGACACTCATCCAGTAAAGCGACAAAGTATCTGTATCTAGGTCCGTTGCAATCCACAAGACCCAGCCTAAGACCTTATTTAACATACACATGGTCTAAAGCAATATACAGTGGTGGTCATATAATTAGAAACGCTTCTCGAATAAAGAAAGTATAACTTCAACGTACAAATGTTCGTGAAAAATTACACATTCAAGAATTAATAATCATGCAATATTATAGCCACTCAAATAATAAACTCATTAAATGCATAAAATACATATCTTACTTTTAATTACAAAATGAATCTTACACATGTAGGAGTTTATTTTCTGTTACTGGCCGCTTGGACACCTAATTAGAAACATTTAAAAAAATAATCTATAGCTCGATCTTTTTTTGAAATTGGAGAACAACATTTCTTTCTTGGCTTTTTCTATTATTTTGGCGGCAATTCAAAATTGAATCTGAATTTCATTTTGTTCAAAATGGGCAAAAGATGTGACGCATCAACTAGGCAAATAATTGTTAATTTACATATAGATCATAAGTGGGCGTACAGAAGAATAGCTGAGCATTTAAATTGTCCTGTTAAGAAAGTTTTTAATGCAATTGATCATTATAAACCACATTGAACTGTTGAAAATGTTCTTAGAAAGGCTCGGCCAAGAAAAACCTCTCCCAGAGAAGATACACTAATCGTCCGTGTTGCTAAAAGACCCAAGTAAAGGCTCCAACCAGATTAAAAATGAAGTATTTTCGCCTGATGATTCGCATGATGAGAAACATCTCGTCAAGACTGATACGCCGAAGATTAGTGGAAGCTAAATTGTTTGGAAGAATCTCTCGAAAGTTACCGCTTGTTACCAAGCAACATGGAGAGAAGCGATTATTATTCGTTAAAAAATATGTTAATTGGACGGTACGAGAATGGAAAAAAGTGTTATTTTCAGATGAAACAAAAATAAATATGGTAAATTCTGATGGGAAGCTCTATTTTAGACGTCCTGTAAACAATGCTTTTAATTATAAATACACAAGAAGTATAGTCAAGCACGGTGGAGTTGGACCCGTTCGGAAGATTAAAGGTACAATGGATCAATGGCAATACAAAAATATCTGAGAGCACATAATGATTCCCTGCTCGGACGATCATTTGCCTGTAACCTGGATCTTTCAGCATGACAATGAACACACTAAACACACGGCCAATAGCGTCAAATGTTTCCTTAGAGAACAGCGTATATCCGTTTTAGCCTGGCCAGCAAATAGTCCGGATTTAAACCCGACAGAAAATCTCTGGTATATTGTTAAAAATAAAGTCTCAAACAAACGTAACACCAGTCAAAACGAACTATATGAAGCATTTGTTGAAACATGGAATTCAATCCCCCTAGAAAAATGTATGAAATTGATTGAATCAATACCACGTCGTTGCAGTGCTGTTATTGAAAATAAGGGATACGCCACTAAATATTAATTATAACTATTGGTAGGCTGTGGATAGTAGCTATTTCGTAAATAACAATACTAATTACTAATACTTAAAAAAATATTGTTTTTTATATTTTTTGTTGTTGTTTCTAATTAGTTGACCATTATTGTTCATACCTTAAAACTGGTTTAAATGTTTGTCCGTAATGTAATATTGAAACTGCACTTGTGTTGTAATGGGATTTATATTGTTTTTCTAATAAATGATAAATAGTTGAACATATTGTTGTCCTAATTATTGTTAAATTTCAAAATAAAAACGATTGCGGTGAAGTATCTTACATAATGTCAAAGACCGTTGGTAGTGTTTCTAATTATACGACCACCACTGTATATATTAAAACCAAAGGAAAAAAAACCTCAAAATACATAAGGCACAGTAAATTCTCTCGGTTATCCACTTCAAATTAAGAATGCTACAATTACACAAAAGCGTATACAAATAACTTCGTATATTGCACCGACGATAGTAAGCACGCGGCGGAGAAACTGGTGATAAAGGCACACTAACCTAATAAGGTCATTCATAATAGAGTTGAAACTATTGTGGAAAGGTCGCCCGAATGCCAGCCAGACCTACCTAGGCATCGAGAATACCAAGATCAATGACACCATTTTTTAACGCTGCAGAAACGCATTACGCTTTTCCCCCACGGGAACAGTGGGAGGATATGTGGGATTCGACGGGTTCCGAGGCGCAGAATGCGCCCCGAACATCGTAATACCCACTAAAAAACCAGCGGTACCCTTTCCGTCTTAATGAGGAGCGTCACGGGATCGCTTGCGCATGCTACCTTGACAAGGTCAATGACACCTTGAATGAAGATAACTGGCACAAAAAATAATGACACAGAGTGTAATTAGTGTGATGCTACCGAGAAATAAAAACATGCAGGCATATTAAACTATGTACTAAATATATACACTCAATCAAAATAAGTCAAAGATGCACGGACACTTATTTGAATATTTTTAAGCATAAAAAAAATATATATATTAGAAAAATCTAAGAAAGACCTAAGCAAGTCTTGTGTGTATAGATTTTCTGCCTTACTTATAAATATTTGAAATAATTGCTGTCGTCGCGTTTAAACAACTCTTCCACTTACCATCAGGTGGAGCGGAGTCATTTGCCTATTCGGAATATATAAAAAAAATATAAAGCACACTCGCACGATTCAAGGTGTATAAGTGTTGCGGAAAGCTGATATTCAATTCAATATTTAGTTATAAGTAATAATTAATATGCATAACTACTACAAGATTCTTACTTGAGTCTCATCGCTTTTCGTTTGCTTGCACTGCTCGGTGATTGGAGTCCACCAGAGTAAATGTTCACACTGGTATCTGTTTCAGCACCAATGAATCTCTCGGCATAGCGCTGCATCAGTTGTTCAATCTTTTCCGAATATGAGGTGACGTTATAACTGAGAAAGTGAGAAACAATTTTATATTCAAATAGATTGACAATTTTGTATAATCTTGTTGCTTGTAATTAATCCAGAACTGATGAATACCCAGATTGTTTATGGTACAGATTTTTAGTTTTTTCATGGATATTTTTTTACTATAGACTTTAACATAGTTTTCAGTTTTTTACGTTTTTTGGCAGGGCATAAACAACCACATGGGTAGATAAGGGTTATAACCTTTTTCATACAGGTAATAAATAATTAATATGACTATATTATTACATTTCTACTTATAAGAAAGTTTATTTCATTGGTGATTTTATAAGTAGGTTTAGGGCCACCCGATGGTAAGTGGTCACCAACGCCCATAGACAGTGGCATTGTATATTTCTTTAAAAATAAGATTGCCAATGCACCGCCCACCTTGGGAACTAAGATGTTATGTCCCTTGTGCGTGTAATTACACTGGCTCACTCACCCTTCAAACCAGAACACAACAATACAAAGTATTTCTGTTTAGTGGTAGAATATCTGATGAGTGGGTGGTACCTATCCAGACGAGCTTGCACAAAGCTATACCACCGAGTGTTATACATTTTCTTAGAAGAATTCCATAGATTTCTTCTTTAATCTGATTTTCATTTAATTTGCTTAAAACATCAGTTGTTCAAACATTTATAAATTAATTGAATTATGAAAACCTAACACAACTAAAATTTAAATTAATATTAATAATCAAGTATGGGCATAATCAATCATAATGACTTCTCGAAAACTATCCTTATTTTTTAAGTTACCTTAATTAATACAAATTATCATTGTTGCAGTTACAAAATGTATAAAAAAAAGCATTAATAATGATGAACAACTCACTAAACATCATAGTGTTTGCATTTTAATACATCCGGCCAAGCTGACTCTAAAGCTTCACTTTCGGAACACAATTTCAACTCAAGACTCTTGTCATTTGCACTGGAGTTTGCATCAAATTCCGATAGATAATTTCGCTTTTTACACTTTTCAAACGATACACCAACAGCAGTTTCTTGGAGATCATCAATACTACTGGTCCCTGGAGGTATTTTAATGAATGAAACCTTTTTTGTTGGTGTCATCGAATTAGCTTCTATATTTTGATTATCTCCTTCATTAAATGCTGGCAGGAAACAGTAGTATTTCTTTAGCATCTGTGTTACATCTGTCCTTAGCGTTGTGACTGATGGAGGTGGCAGTATTCCTTTCAATGTTTCCTGATAACAAAATAAATATTAGAAATATTAAATAAGTACACAATTACTTTTTTTTATTATTTATGATCAAATATGTAAAATTATTGATGATTTTTATGGTTAGAATGTGTAATGCTAATTAATTATGATCCTTAAGTAATTATGAAGAGACAGTCATCGGTATAGTTAATTTTAGTGAATGTTTTCAGAATATATAAACATGAACATAAGCGTGCAAGTAGTCATTTATAAAAAAAGCAAATAAAAGCGGGCAAAAGTGTGTATGTGTCATATATGACTTCAATTTCTGAGCAATCACTGTATATATTACTCTTATCAGTTTCTTAAATGATTATTACTACTTTTGAGAAAGATTAAGAGAAGTATTCATAATTCTGTTTACTATTCATACTATGCATACTATACTATAAGGTCCTCCAGACCGTTTGGTCACGGCGGCCAATATCAAGAGAGATTAGCCAACTGCGCAGGAGATATTATAGTGCACAAGTGTGTGCGCAAACACAGATGCACTCACTATTCCCTAGCTCTCATAATCCGATGGGACGGCAGTCCGACACGATCGGAAAGAGTTCAGGCGCAGGACCAACGGCTTTATGTGCTTTCCCAGGCACAGGAGTGTACACACTTCCAACTTCCAGACTCCGGGCTGCTAGAAAATTCTCAGATTTTCTAACAGAAAAACCCAATATCACTATTTACTGGCCCGACCTGGGTATTGAACCCAGGACCACCGGGTCTGAGGCCTTATATCTAGCCACTAGACCAACGAGGCAGTCATACTATGTATATTTATTATATGAAACAATCTGCATTTTGAATAACTAGTTGAACTATTTGAAGCCAAATAATAGTCCCTTATATTAACAAACAAATTATATTATTGAAAAATGATAAGAATTTAATTTACCTCTATTTTTCTAACTTTTCTCTTGTCATATGTTTCGTAATCTTTTAGAAAATGCCAAAATGGTACTTGTTGTGGACTTGGTTCTATGTCGTCTTCATCAGAAAACATGTCAGGTGAACGCACTCCACTATCATATGATGCATCGAGAGAGGAGTAACTCTGATCTAAATTCCATTTTGAATTTCCATCAAGATGTAATTGTTCCTTTTTTGAATTTTCTTCTTCTTCCTGTAAGCTTGCACTACTTGATGTAAACTTATCAGTATTTATTGATTCAAAAGTATGTTTATCATAACTATCACTTGCAGTGTCCAATTTTTTACTATTATTACACAAAATCTCATTATTCTCAACAGATTCTGGGCACTGATCGTCACTTAAATTTAATACACTCCTAGCAGTGCTCAGAGCGGTAATTGGATCAACGATAGGTTTCAATTTTTGGACATGCTTTAAAATAGTACCATTAAAAGAAAGCTCACTAATAGGTAATTTGAAAACACTCTCCGTAGTTTTCACGTCACGAAACATAGGTACACTATCTACCGCATTGTTGCTATTTTCCATAGTTGAGGTTATAAATACAGACTTAAATCCTTCCGATCTTGACTCCTCAGAGGTTACTGGAACGTCAGAAATTACTTCAGACTTATCGTTGAGACAATGATTCGTGGCGGAAGACGTTTCGGACAGCGATGCTGCGGGTGAAGTAAAAGGTGATTCTACTTTTACCAATTCTAGATCTATAATTTTTCCAGCGTTATCAAGATCTGAGTGTAATGAACTGCATCGTGGTTTACTCGATTCTCTGTGTTTATCTATGTTTGAATGAATAACAGTGGACAGATCGATGTTACCGCCGCTGTTAGAATTAGAACTCTCACAGTTACTTGACGGATCACTTATTTCGTGACGATTATCGTCAAAATTATCGATAACGTTAAAACTTCTCATGTAACGTTCATACAAAGAAAAACTATCGCTCATTGAAGGGCAATTTGAGTCTTCGAAGGATTCCATTACACTAGGCAAAACATTTTTTCATTAGTTGACTAAATTCAACGTCAAAGCCATCTGATAATCGTATTTATAACTAAAAAATAATTCAATGATGTTGAATTAAAAACCAACGTATAGATCACGGAATACTAAATACATATAATTAAAAAGCGCGCATAAGTCAATGCGACGACATTATTGTTTTATAATAAATTGTGTTGTAATCAAAATGTATTTCTCCTCCATCTTCAACCACAGACCACAGACCTATACTTAGACCACAGACTACAGTAAAATAGGATCTATCTGACTAATAAAAATACAGATATAAATTTATACACTATACACTATCAATAAAAACTGTTTCTTCGTTTATTATCAATAGGAAAAAGTTAAACCGATAATACAAAGTTACTTAAAAACTTAACATCAAATTTAATTTTTATTATAAGCAAACAAATCAAGATATAATCTAATAAAATATACTCAGCATTAAAGCTAAAGCTTTTTTCAGTACTATATGTGATTATGAATAATTATATTTAATTTGGATAAAATATTACAAATCCTTCCTGGAATTTTCTTGTTTTAATTTTTAATTTTTGAAATTGAAATGAATGTTACTATAATAATTATTAAATAATTATTTTGATTGAATGAATTTTTTTGAATGAATTTTGTTCCAAGTGTTGCTAGTCTTTTTCTCTACATTTAATAATCATGTTAATCAAAGTGATAAAGTCTTCATTGTAACAATAATATTTGTTTGTTGCTTGTACTATTGACATTGAGCCCCTTGTAATCAATCTTGGAGATGGCAAAAGACGTAATGAACTTGCACTGCTTTCTTGGAAAGAAGTATGGGCCCCTATTGTGGCCCTGGCTCAGGATATTATGTTAAATACCTTATGCTGGAGCCACCGCTGAAAAATCTGAAGCGAACAAACGTTGCAAATATTCGTCTCTAAATTATATCTATAGTAGTTGTAGTAATAGTGCAAAAACTCTTCTTTAAAATATAACAATTTATATAATTGCCGTTACTAGTCACGGGAGGGCTGGTTCAATCTTTCAAATTGCAATCCAAAAGGAAAATGCTGCTAGCATTCTTGCCACCATTCCACGTGGTCATGATTTGTGCAGTGGCTATTTTTAATTTTAATTTGTATATAATTCAGGCTTTGATGGAAATCAATTTATACTAATTTCACTCTTTTACCCATTTATATAATATTTTGTTGAGTTATATTCCTTTTCTATCCATGGTAATTGATAAATTTAAAAAGGTTGCGAGTTTAGATTGGGCCTAATATATTTTGTATCTGTCATAAGAAATTTGACATAGACTTGATACTAATGTCAAAAGGATTTGTTAATATCAATTGTCAAATTGTCAATGTTAATTTGTTTATTATCGCTGCTTATCTTTTTACACGACTTTAGTATGTCGTTAACTATTTATTAACAGACACACTTTTAAGTAATTTTGAAATATTTTATAACATTGTTTCAGAAACTAGTTTGCTTGTGTAACACGGGGAATAGTTGCCGGCGTATGAAGTAAGTGATTTACATTTCAATAATTTATTACACTGCTCGCTCTTTTCAATTTCTCATTCTTAAATTGAAAGAAAATGGACGAATTTATTAATTTTGTGGTTCATTGAAACCATATTCGGCATATTACATTATTTTTCAAATACTATGAAATATTTATATTTTTTCGTTTTATCATAAAAACTGTAGTGTATATTTTATTTTAAGTTTGTGAAGCATTAATTAAACTAATCATGACGATGATATGATCATCACCATAAAGGTCAAACATTAAGTTTATTTTGATTTCTATGATGATGGTTATAATGACAATTCCACATAAAAACATTCCCAAAAGATAAAAATACCAATGCAAATTGTAACTCCAAATCATAAACCCTTATTTTAATATATTAGGTTCTTTAATTGATTACAAAAACGTATGTTGCTTTTTAAATATAAAATAATAAATCACAATTCGCAAATTAAAGTAAAAACTACATAATTTAACAAAACACTGTGTAATATTTCATCCTTAATTGTATAAAATGAACATAAAACTTTTATTTAATTATGCTCATTAATAACACTAAAAATATTATTTTAATAGTTTCCATAAATCATAAAACGTATTATATACATAGTTTAAGAAAAAGCATATTGTAGTCAATTGTATTTAAGCTAAGTAAATAAACTTGAAACTTGATCAAATATGCCTTGCTTAAGTTAATATTACTTTACTAATAATAATATTTTATGCAAATTGGTTTTGAGATATGCTTAAAATAAAAGGATGTCCTGAAGGGTCTGAATATTGTTTATATTTTTACATAAAATTAAATGGATAGAGATCCACTAAATTCTATTCTTCCTGATAATATATTTCAAATATAAAAAATGTTAAAAAATTAAAATATATTAAAATGTTTTGTTTTAAAGTGTTATAATGGAGGTTAATATATGAATAAATGAAGTCAAAAGTAAAAAATTGGGCAGGTATATAGATTTTCAAGTGGACTATATAATTTTTTACGTATTTCAATGTTTTATGTGATAAATGTTATATAAGAATTATTTTTATATGTGAAGTATTTGAAATTTGTAAATTAATTTTGTCATATAAGGTAATTTGGTTAGTATAAAAATTAATTATTATACACCATTAACAAAATGCTGTAAGTCTTAGTTTTAAAATTGAAGTCTTTTTTAAACAAATGTTTCTGTGATTACTTTGAAGTTGTCAACATTGTATCAATGTGACTTCAAGAAGGCTTGCAAACCAAAAATGTTTATCTGTTTCAATAGAAACTCATATTCTAATTTCAGAATATGCTGATTTTCAGTGAATGAAATTTTGGTTGGTCTTATTTTTATAATGAGATAATGTTCCAATCATTCAATTGTAACTCGAGTTTTAACCAATGGACTCACTTATGAATGTTGCTTAGCAGTTGTTTAGTTAAATATTGATTGCTCTCTTTCAGATTTTATTGATTTGATATTTGATAGATGAGGACACATCATTGTTTAACTAACTTCTCACTAAACAGTTTTTATATAGATGGTATTTTCATATAACATTATATAAATTGTATTATATTACATGCAGCGGTTCTATCACTCATAATTAAACTTGTATTTATACTGTACATCATACAAGCTGTTTAAGCCCTACCTTGCTTGGCATCAAATTATTTATTATTTATATATTATAATTGTACATACAACATAATCGAATATACTAAGTCTTATTGGGCACATATAAACATATAAAATTTTGGTATTTTTTTTAAGATGTATAGATAAAGAGTATATCTGTGGTGTAATAATTATCATAGATTATGTTCTTAAATGCTAATTAAGTTAAATATGGTGCTTCATATTCTTGATATAACGTGGTGGTCGTATAATTAGAAACACTACCAATGGACCTTGACATTATGTAAGATACTTCACCGCAATCGTTTTTATTTTGAAATTAAACAATAATTAGGACAACAATATGTTCAACGATTTATCATTTATTAGAAAAACAATATAAATCCCATTACAACACAAGTGCAGTTTCAATATTACATTACGGACAAACATTTAAACCAGTTTTAAGGTATGAACAATAATGGTCAACTAATTAGAAACAACAACAAAAAATATAAAAAACAATATTTTTTTAAGTATTAGTAATTAGTATTGTTATTTACAAAATAGCTACTATCCACAGCCTACCAATAGTTATAATTAATATTTAGTGGCGTATCCCTTATTTTCAATAACAGCACTGCAACGATGTGGCATTGATTCAATCAATTTCATACATTTTTCTAGGGGGATTGAATTCCATGCTTCATATAGTTCGTATTGACACGTGTTACGTTTGTTTGAGACTTTCTTTTTAACAATATACTAGAGATTTTCTATCGGGTTTAAATCCGGACTATTTGCTGGCCAGTCTAAAATGGATATACGCTGTTCGCTAAGGAAACATTTGACTCTATTGGCCGTGTGTTTAGAGTCATTGTCATGCTGAAAGATTCAGGTTATAGGTAAATGATCGTCCGAGTAGGGAACCATTGTGTGCTCTAAGATATTTTTGTATTGCCATTGATCCATTGTACCGCCACCTTGCTTGACTATGCTCCTTGTGTATTTATAATTAAAAACATTGTTTACAGGGCGTCTAACATAGCGTTTTCCATCGGAATTTACCATATTTATTTTTGTTTCATCTGAAAATAACACTTTTTTCCATTCTCGTACCGTCCAATTAACATATTTTTTACACTCCGTGTTGCTTGGTAAAAAGCGGTACCTTTCGAGAGATTCTTCCAAACAATTTAGCTTCCACTAATCTTCGGCGTATCAGTCTTGACGAGATGTTTCTCGGGTCATCAGGCGAAAAAACTTCATTTTTAACCTGGTTGGAGTCTTTACTTGGGTCTTTTTTAGCAACACGAATGATTAGCGTATCTTCTCTGGGAGAGGCTTTTCTTGGCCGAGCCTTTCTAGAACATTTTCAACAGCTCCATGTGTTTTATAATGATCAATTGCATTAAAAACTTTCTTAACAGAACAATTTATACGCTCAGCTATTTTTCTGTAAATAAATATAATAAATTTGGAATTGCCGCCAAAATAATAGAAAAAGCCAAGAAAGAAACGTTATTCTCCAATTTCAAAAAAAGAACGAGCTATGGATGCTTTTTAAAACGTTTCTAATTAGGCGTCCAAGCGGCCAGTAACAGAAAATAAACTCCTACATGTGTAAGACTCGTTTTGTAATTAAAAGTAAGATATGTTTTGTATTTTATGCATTTAATAATGAGTTTTTTATTTGAGTGGCTATATTATTGCATGATTATTAGTTATTGAATGTGTATATTTTTTACGGCCACTTGTACGTTGTTATACTTTCTTTATTCATAAGAAGTGTTTCTAATTATATGACCACCACTGTATATTTCCTATAACGTCCTCCAGACCGATTTCGGCCACGGCGGCCAATCTCAAGAGAGATTAGCCAACTGCGCAGGAGATATTATAGTGCACAAGTGTGTGCGCAAACTCAGGTGCACTCACTATTCCCTAGCTCTCATAATCCGATGGGACGGCAATCCGACACGACCGGAAAGAGTTCAGGCACAGGACCAACGGCTTTACGTGCTTTCCGAGGCACGGGAGTGTACACACTTCTAACTTCCAGACTCCGGGCTGCTATTGAGAAATTTCCTATATATGTATTAAGAATATAGTACTATATAATACAATGCTCTAGTACCGATAACGCAACAACCGAATCGTTACACAATCGTTACACAAACAAACAAACAAGCTAAGTATATAATATCTATTAAATAATAATTGGTCGTTGCATATTTGTCTTGGGCGTCTCGATATCTGACTCTGATTGCAGCGACCTATGCCCTTTGCTTCGACACTGTTTATAATAATTATCTATAAGATACCCGCCCGGCTTTACTTGGCTTTACTTGGCGATAGTGGAGTGGACCTTCAACTCATTAAGACGATTCCTTAAATAAATTAAATTAGTTATCAGTTATTAATATCAATTAAATTAAATTCCTTAAATAAATTAAATTAGTTATTAATATTAATTAAATATTTGCTTAATGTCTAACTAAACTGTGGGTCTAATAAAAAGTGTGATAAAGTATTTTTGGTCAGATAATGTTGAAAAACAATAAATTAAGATTTGTATAAGTTTATTTTTGTTGACTTGTATTTGAGTTTACGATTTTACCGTTTAAATCTGGTATGTGTTAGTTAAGAAATATAAATACATATATCAATCTATCACAAAAGATAGAAAGTGTAAATGTGTGAAAGTGAAATAATCTTTCCAGGCTTCCTATCTATCCAGATAAATATAAAACAAATATAATACCATTTGCTTAAATTTTAAATTATTTTATATTACGTTTAAAATATCAAGCCAGCAAGACGTTTACGCATATTTGGTTAACAATCTATTTTAGTCTTTAGTACATTTCAATAAAATTTACACATTTAAAAATTGATAATATTCATTGCATTATCAAGGTTAAATGATACTTTTTTATTTATATACGTAAATTATCTATGTTAGTTTCACTTTCAAGTTTCGTTTATCTTATGTTCCATACGTTTAAATTTAATTTAAATTTTATATTTTTTTTAAAGAGGAATGTTACGTTTGAAATTTTGTTACGAAGTTCATTACGTAGCATATGATTTTGATGACATAAATATGTATTAATTTTGATTTATAATTTTGTACCAAAAAAATATATTATTAAAGTATATTATATAACAAACGATGTCGTACCCGTTTAAAGTAAAAAAAAATAACATCATTTTGATTCTAAATATAAAATAATTTAATAATCCCTTAAATTAAATATTAGATATATAAACAACAAATATATTATATACGTACAAATTATAAATACATAAAAATCGTTGCATGTGTTTACTCGGCGTCGTATTTCTTATATCTGTGTGAATGGAAAAATAATTGATAACGGTGCGTTTGTGTCAGTAGAATGTTTTCATTAATACTGCATTACAGGAATGATATACAATATTTAGGCCTTTTACTGTCGTCATATATATGTATATTACGACTGCCGTGTTGGTCTAGTGGCTAGATATAAGGCCGCAGACCCGGTGGTCCTGGGTTCACTTCCCAGGTCGGGCCAATAAATAGTTCTTGGGTTTTTCTGTCAGAAAATTCTCAGTAGCAGCCCGAAGTCTGGAAGTTGGAAGTGTGTACACTCCCGTGCCTCGGAAAAACATGTAAAGCCGCTGGTTCTGCGCTTGAACTCTTTCCGGTCGTGTCGGATTGCCGTCCCATCGCATTATGAGAGCTAGGGAAAAGAGAGTGCACCTGTGTTTGCGCACACACTTGTGCACTATAATATCTCCTGCGCCGTTGCCTAATCTCTCTTGAGATTGGCCGCCGTAGCCGTAATCGGCCTGGAGGACATTATTATTATTATGTATATTATATTATATTGGAAAAGTCACTCGTTTTATCATCCGTATTATTTCGCCTTGAAAATTTATTGATTATAAATATTTAAATTGTGATATTTCGCATAGTTACCTTTATCAATATTTCTTAAGTATTTTATAATGGCGGTAATAGTATAGTGCGTCACGATTTTTTTTAATAAATCGAGTAAACAAATTTTTATCTATCTATCTATAGTAATAAATGAAGAGACGTTTTTTCGTTTAGTCTAACTAAAAAAAACTACCGATAAATATACAAAAAATACCTACCAGAAGACTATAAGCTATATCTAGTATTGTTGTGTGACGATTTGGAGGGTGAGTGAGTCAGTGTAACTAAGGCACACGGGACATAACATCTTAGTTCCCAAAGTTGGTGCTCATTGGCGATGTACGGTTAACATTTCTAACATCACCAATATCTATGTGATGTATGTATGGGCGGTGATGACCATTTACCATTAGGTGGCCCGATAGAGAGTCCGCCTACCCATTTCATTAAAAATGTACAACTGTTTTCGATTATTAACAGAAGACCAATATAAAATCAATAAAATACACTTTCCATTTTGTATCTTACAAAATGACGAATTAACTTTTATCTAGGGGATAAATCGGGATCGACGTAAAAACATAAAAAGGGATCTAATAAGTAGTATTTTTAAATAAACCCTAATGATTATTTATTTGTTTTCTACCTGGAAATAATATAATTAGATTTAAATCATTATTAATAACGAAATACTTAGTGAAACATTATCATAAAACGAAGGCCTTTTCCAATTTTGAATTAATTTTACACGTATTTTGAGTTCAATCGATCAGTAAAAGATGAATAAATACTTCATAAGCAATTTTTTTTTTATTTCTAAATTTCGATCACTACAAAACAAACGTACAGATAAAAAACCGTTTTTAAACATACAAAATATCATAGTTGTTTTAGTCTTGGCTCCTATCATGCGTATCATATAAAATTACTTCGCGAAATCTATCCGTCGTAATCCATCAAATAGCGACGACGTATTTTATTTTAACCTAATTTCCTCATAACGGTTATTACGTGCAATGTTTTATGAACCTGTTCTTTTTTTAAATTTATTTAAAGAAGGCAGACAAGGTAATAGGTCAACATGGTAAGTCTCCATTGCGTAGACACTAAAGTAACAGCCTGTGAATTTTCACTGCTTTTTGCCAGGGTTTGGAACTCCACTGGTGATACTTTTTAAACCTTCAATGCGCTGTAAGCCACGAGGATCAGTTTTCGATGAGTTCTTGTATGTTCCTTATGTATGTAATCACATTGGTTCACATACTATTTCAACTTCAAGAGATAGAAGTATACTAGAGAGAAAAATAGGAGGACAATATAATACAATGGTTAAATATTCTTATCTCCACATGTATATTTGGCGCTGAGAATACAATATATAATTAAGATAGTGATACTTCTTATTTTTAAAGTTCTTCGGGCTATATTTAGATTATACAGATTATGTAATAATTTTTAAAATACTAAGCAAAAAAATACTTTATAAAATATATTAATTGTGGTTAACGACACTGTTGGTGGCAAAAACGTGGACTACTGAGGTCATGATCTCGTGTCTTAACTACCCGATAGGTAAGAGCTATCGATCGCTATTGCCCGCACCTGTGTTGCCATGAAATTTTCGTCATTTAATTAAAAAACAAATTCTCCGGGATACATTTTTTGCTTAGTATTTTAAAAATTATTACATAAATAGAACCGACACACGATACCTAATAACCACTTCACGGGTCGGGCACGAATTTTGTTACACGCTGTATATGTAATTTATATATATTATTATAAAATATAAGATTAATTTTCTTCATAATAATGTACTTCATTTAATCATTGACGATTGTAATAGACAGAATTAACGTTTATTTGTTCAAAGTTGAGCGAAGTTTCGAAAAAAACTCATTTATAGATGAAACCGATAATATTAATTATTTAAATTAGTTTTCGTATTCACCTATGTCGCTTATACGGAATTTATTATTTCTGGCAATAAAACTCGATTACGAACATAATTATTTAAAAAAATTAATGATAGTACAATTCGCATCCTTATTTGTAGATTCTAATCTACTTATTAGAATTACATTGACTAAAAAACTAAAAGTTCCATTTTTTACACATTCACATGAAAAATTCGAAGTAAAAATAATCTTTTGACGTCGATTCACGAATTATATGTCCAGTAATTTGGTGCGGGCGAAATAATAAAATCTTATCGCAGTTAAAATCCGACCAGAGTTCATACGTTACGGACTTTGCCAATTTATTTACAGTAAAATGCAAATTAAAAAAGAATAAAAAGTACATAATACGTATAAAAAAAATGACATGCATTTAAATGAAGTTCTTGTTATAACGTCTACGCTATCGTTACCAGTTTCTATTTTAATTGTCGAATATGTAAAAACTACATAAAAATTTAATTAATATATAATTATTTTACACAACGTATTTATAGCGTATGTCCATGTATCAGTTAAAAATAAGCGTTTATTTTTCTTCTTTTTATTTTAAAATCTTTAATTATTATTTTTTAAAACAAAGTAATTTATCCTATTTATATATCTTGCACAAAGTTATTATATACACAATGTATATGATACATATTATAATCTTCTTAATAAATAAAAATGAATATTTGTATGTTTGTCCTGTATTACTTCCTAGACCATTCATCCGATTGGGAAGAAAAACTTTAGTAAGTTGTTCAGTTTACGCCCGCGAAGGATACTGGCTCAAAAGACCAATATTTTTTCTTTGTATGCTGGCAATATACACTTTAGGTATATGTAGACTTATTCTAGCTGTGCGAGTCGGTGTTGGGTAGTTCTATATATTTATAAGTACAAGTAAGATTTATAACTGACCAAGGTAACCATATCCCATCATTTGTTCGTCTGTTTTCCTTTCATGCACCTAAATCTTAGCCGAAATTGCGAGTTAAACTCGAGCAAGCTCCACTTATGTTTCACATGGGTCATTTGTGTTTATTGTTATATATAATATTATTGTTAATATATAATATTTTGTCTATTGTTTGGTGGATCAATAATATTGCGAAGACCGATTTACTCGAGTCGGATGGAAGATGTTCCAAAAAAAATATCCGCGAATTTTTAAATAAAAAATAATAAGTTTTCTTCTATTTCACAATATTTCATTCAATATGTTTATAATATTTGTAGTAGTACCACTTCCTTGTTCTTACTTTGATATTTATTCTTTGAAAACAGCGGCATTTAAATCCTGTACGTGTTTACTTAAGAAATATAATATATAGTTTCGCAACAAGCTTCTTAATTTTTTACATCTTGTAGATAAATCTATTTGGAAATAATTCACATAAGCTTAATATTAAGAAGCTGGGTAATTTTATAAGTAATTAATATGTTACTCACTGGTTAATATACACTCGGGATATCCGTTATTATCATATCAAAACTATTTTATTGATCCTTTTTTTATTTACGATTTCGAAGTAAATTGTAGGCTATCAATTCTGAAAATTGGTGTAGTGTTAATTAATCTATACTACTATATAAATGTATTGGCTCTGTCTGTACGTTTTTTTTCACCTGATTTTGTGATAAATAATCGTTTTATGATGCAGTGATTTTTGTATGTCTTCTTATAATTCAAGAACGGCTTGACCAATCTTGATGAAAATTGGTACACACAAAGAACATGTGATGGCGCAAATGCTAGGCGCATATATAAGATCGGTAAACCCTACGGTGAAAATTAATTTCAAATCGTTAATTACGTATTTATTTAGCAGTAGCCATATGTGTGTGTGTGTATGTATGTGTGTGCGCGCGTGTGTGTTATTATAGTAATAAAATAATTTATTATATTTTTATTAATTATACGCGAGTGAAGCCGCGGGCCACACCTAGTATATAATAAATTTATGCAAAGAAGATAATTTGATACTTGAATTTGTACCTCCTGTTCCCATACATTATAATTTAATCGATGTAAAAAGAATATACCTACAGGTACCAGTGGCCTAGCTATCATAGAGTAATGCGGTGCGTTGCTTCAGGGCTCCCTAAGTTCCTCCTTGGCTTATTTTGTGGTTTAATATCGTAGAGATAGAAGATATATAATTTTATAGAGAGCTTACTAATAAAAAATATCATCTTACATTTTTATACTTTGGCGACATCTGTAGTCTGTACCGATTGATGCACCGCATCTAGCTACACCACAGGGTTCTACATGTTAGATTAAGCAATTAAACAGCTCTTCGTATAGATCTTAGTTCCCAAACTTGGTGGCGCATTTATAATGTATATGGTTTACATTTCTGACAGTATGATCTGTAGATCGCTTCTTTAATTTGAATTTATATACTTAAATGTGCCTGCGTGTATTTATTACCAGGTATCATCACGATCTGAGTTTCAGTTCACTTATAATAGATACGGAAAATTATAAAAGAACAATGGCAATTACATGTTTTTATGTAAATTTTTATATGAAATACTTTTGTTTTCAACGAATAAAATAAATACAAAATTTAAAACCTCAATACTGCTCCGAGATTTTAACCTTCATTTAAGCCTGACCTTCTATCGCCAATATAGTTTACATAGCATGTCCTCTGCTCAGTTCACGCGAAAGCTTAATATTCGGTTAATCAGTTTCAGTGATGGAATTGGTATCGTTCGTCAAGGAAGTGCTACAGAATGCAGCGGAAAGTGCAGCGAGCTATCGGCTCGGGCAGAGCGTGCTCCGCTACATGGACCGAGCGCTCTGGATCGTCGAGAAGAGTGCGAGATGGGCTGTACCACCACCGTGTACGTTCATTTGCAATTATTCCAAATCATATATTGAATCGAATACGCTCTATTTATGAACTAGTTCCGATATGATGCCAACTGCTAAATACGTTCCATAAATATTAGTCTCAAAATCTAGAGTTCTACAAATCCTAATATTATTTATTCGATGTCTTTTAAAAGACTTTTCAATTTTCTTTCGCTATTAAAATTCGCATTGATAGAGTTGTTTATTATACAGGATGTAACAAATTTCGTGTCCGACCCGTGAAGTGGTTATTAGGTATTTTGTGTCGGTTCTATTTATGTAATATATATAAGGTAATATATGTAATATATTTATGTAATAATTTTTAAAACACTAAGCAAAAAAAAATACTTAAAAAAATATATTAATTGTGCTATGTAAGAGCTATCGAGCGCTATTGCCCGAACCTTTGTTGCCAAGTAATTCTCGTCATTTAATTTAAAAAATAAAATCCGAGATACCTTTTTTGCTTAATATTTTAAAAATTATTACATAAATGAAACCGACACACGATACCTAATAACCTCTTCACGGCTCGGACACGAATTTTGTTACACGCTGTATATTATATAATTAAATCTGTATTTATACTTATCATGTGTATTTAACACGTCATTATAGTGGATCAAGAGGAAAGGCCACAGCCGGAGCTGATTCGTCCTCTTCCCTGGGTTTTCTTCCTGGCACTCCTCATTGTTCTGCGTGTCACTAGAGAGTCCATATCTCTCGTGAATCTAGCCTTCGGGAAGCCACCACTCAGATCAGCTGATGTCGTAAGTAGCTATATCACCATCTTTGACTTAACCTTCTGAATGTATCATGTTCAGACCAAGAGCTCGAATATTTTTAGTGATAAAATAACATCAAGATATATTTATAGCTTTTCTTATATATTTTAATTATTATTTTTGTGATTGTGATTATTATTCGTATTTTAATTATTAATGTATGTTATGTAATATTATTATTATTTGAATGTATTGAATGTGTAATCATGTACCAAAAGTATGGGCCTAGTTGCCTGAAAAATAAAGATATTATTATTATTATTACATATAATATATAGCTATGTTAAAATTAAGGTAAACCATAAAAGCAAAATAATATATTATGGTAGAAAATTGTTTTAATAATATTTGAGCCGTTACTATAAATAATATTATTATTAACTTTAATAATTAAATATTTAAACCATATAGAAGTATTTAAAGACTTAACCAGCCATTTAATTTTGCCACACAGACCACATACATTGTATGTACTGAGTTATTACAATGATAGTTAAAGTTAATACCGTCGCCTAATCTACATATAAATCTATCGTTGTTTTGTAAATATAAATTTTAGAGAACTTATTTATCATGTTTAAAAATCAATATATATTTTTATATACGTATAATTATCACCTTAAAATAAGTAAATCTTAAATTTACGTCGTAATATCACGTTGATCGTATTTTGTTAGATATACGGGTGAGTATTTTACGACTTAAATAAAATAAACTGCATCCGAGAAACATTTGAATTTTTTATCGATAAAAAACCATCGAGCATCCGTCTAGTGACCAGTCATTAGTTGTAAGAATACAGACAGATCAATAGATAAACGCTTAATATAATAATAAGTAGAAGTAAATAGACACTGATAGCGATACATTCATTTATTATCATTATTAATAATTATTATTCCATACATATTAGCTAATTTGTTTATATCACATGATAAAGTGTCGATGTTAATGAAGTGTTCGTTTTAAATAAACAAGTGACAATCGATATCGATTTCGGAAAAGTGACACGACGTTAGCAAATACTTAGTAATTTTATATTTTTAGCTGTAGGAAAACTTAGTAACCTAAAGGCGTTTCAGTATATTTTAGTATTTCAGTAACAGCCTGTGAATGTCTCACTGATGGGCTAAAACCCACTCTCCTCTTTTAAGGAAGGTTTGGAGTTTGGTTTATTCCACCACGCTTGCGGTTGGTGTAATAAGCTCCGAATACACCTCCAATTGGACACATGTCGGTTTCCTCACGATGTTTTCCTTCACCGCCAAGCACGAGATGAATTATAATCACAAATTAAGCACACAAAATTCAGTGGTGCTTGCCCGGGTTTGAACCCACGATCATCGGTTAAGATTCACGCGGTCTTACAAAAGGCCCATGTCTGCTTTTTTTTTTTAAAATTATTTACTTTTATTCAGGTATTACCATTGTATTGATGTTTTAGTGACTATTGCAAGAAATTCGATGGTCTATCACGATAAAATCGTAAGTCTAACGTATACATATGGGTTTTAAAATATATACACTAATATTACGGGCAAAACTTAAGTTAGACAAAGTAAGAAAATAATGCGAGGAGTACGTCAAAGCGACATTCTATCGCAAATATTATTTACAGAGATTTTAGAACAATTTTTCCATAGTCTTCTATTTTTAAATCTATTCCTTAGGTAATATATATTCAAAGCAAGCGTCGATACCTCCGCACTCTCAAGTACCAAGGCAACCGCATGATGCGCGCACGTACGGAGCCCACGACGCGGGAGACTTGGTTCAGCAGTCTTCAGTCCCTGTTCGAGTTCACGATGTGCTTCAGGAGGCAGCACTATGGGAACAATAACACGCAACTCAGTAATGGAGATGAGGTTCTGGTAAGTTTATATCATACACTACATACTATAAAATAAAGTCGCCGCCGCGTCTAAGTGTCTGTTTGACCGCGATAAACTCGATAACTATCTAAACGGATTATCATATGATTATCACCAATGGACGGAGTGATTCATGAGAATGGTTTAAGTGTAGTTCATTAATGATTTGTATAAATTTTCTGAAATATGACGATATCAGAAAAAATCATGCCGACTGGGACTTTAATAACGTGCGCCAAGCAAACCTATAGTGTTCTGTGTATAATATTACGTTTTAATTAATTAATTAATTTAATCTTTAGTTAACCCGTGTGAAGCAGGAACGGGTAGCAATAAAAAATATACGAATAATAGAATTGATAAACATAAAATTACCAATTGTGGTAGAAGTGTGAGAATAACGCGTACGGAAGAAATAAAAGTACTCACATTAACAGTCCAGTACACGTATATTAAACACAGTTCACAAAACACACAAGATAAAGTTCAGAAGGTCAATAGTCATAGAAGATAGGCAGTCACATAGAAAGATAACACAATAAAATAACTTAAGAAAACACCGAAAATATTAAATAATGAGAAAACAAAGCAAATCGCATCGAACGTCAAGTCGACTAACGATGTTAACTTTTTATTCTTAAAAGTCGGTATTCGGATAATAATTTGCAAACGCCGTACACTACGGGTTTCGCCCGAGTATGCTCGTCGATTGATTATTTATATATATTTTATTATTTGATATAAATTATTATGTGTATGAATGTATTAGTGTAATGTTTATAATATTAATACATAAATAAATATTAAATAAAATTTTATATTATGTTTATGTAAAGTGTAATAAATAAAATAAACTAAATAAATGTAATAATTCGCCCACACCAATTATTTAAAACATAATCATGTGAACTGTGACAAGATACATATTATATTACATCTATTTTTTGTACTTAGTAGTAATACTGAGGCCCTCAGTTATCCAAAAAACATTTTTTTAGGCGCTCTCGGGTCGAATTAGTCTTACCACTTGCAAAATCATTAGTTGAAGTCCACACTTCATCAATAATTTTACAACTTTGTAACAAAAATAACTGAATAATTTAATCTATCAAATTGTATCCATGAATCGATACTCACGATGTCTGAATTCGTTGTGATGTTTGAAGGTGGTGAAGAGAAACAAGCGAGTACGGGAAACGGACGCCGACAGCAGCATGGAGCGACTCATAGAGAAGATGATGGTCGACATCGACGCAGACTCCGACGACTCGTCAGGATACACGGTGATCTATCTTAGTGTTATTGTTAAATTAAATTACCTTCTATGCATTTAACATTTTTTTATAAAATATGTAGGTGGACGGGCAAATGGGCCACCTGATAGTAAGTGGTCACCACTGCCAATAGACATAGGCACCGTAAGAAATACATTGCCACTGTGCCACCGACCTTGGAAACTAAGGCCCGTATTACAGAACGTCACTCAGTCGTGAATCTAGTTTTAAAACTAATTTTGAGTACAGCTTTTATTTTAGAACGATTTTTAAAACGACATTCATTAATCAGAACTCAGCTGAGTAGTGTCTAATTTTTGAACCATATTTGACATCAGATTAAACAAAACAGTTAAATAACAAAAAATCCGCAAAACTCAACAAAACGATCAAACAATGATTAAATAACATAATACTTGGGAGAGAAAAATATCAGCTTCGATAGCAGCGACGTCGTACCTCAAGCGGATGGTATTGCGAATTAGCAATTGTAACACATTCGCACCTCATCTATCACCACTGAAATTGGTCTCAGCTGCAAGACCTGTGTATACGACCGTGGATTTGATCTGAGTTTACGTGAGAGCTGTCAAGAGCACTCTTGACAACAGATTACAGAAAGTGACTCTTTAAAGTCAAACGCTAAAATGAATATTTTCGAAGATATCGAATATTATGACCATTTATTTTTAAATAGAAGAGACGTAAATATCCCGCTAAAATACTTACAAGACTCCCAAGATCCTTATGCAATAGACGTGAGAAAGTTTAGTATTCGTAATAGTTATTGGGTTTTTCTGTCAGAAAATTCTCAGTAGCAGCCCGGAGTCTGGAAGTTGGAAGTGTGTACACTCTCGTGCCTCGGAAAGCACGTTAAGCCGTTGGTCCTGCGCCTGAACTCTTTCCAGTCGTGTCGGATTGCCGTCCCATCGGATTATGAGAGCTAAGGAAAAGAGAGTGCACCTGTGTTTGCGCACACACTTGTGCACTATAATATCTCCTGCGCAGTTGGCTTATCTCTCTTGAGATTGGCCGCCGTGGCCGAAATCGGTCTGGAGGACCTTATTGCCGACTTGCAAAAATTAAATAGACGCGGGCTACCGATACCGCCTGAACTGCACATCTTGGTATGTCTTCTTTACTCTGTGTGTCTGTTACTCTTACACGGCTAACTATTGACGCGATTTTGATGAAATTTGGTATGAAGCAAGCTTGAACAGACTCGTGGACGAAAACTAGTACAATATATATAAATATAATACTCTTAGAACAAGAGAAATAATCCTAAAACCAAGGGTAATCATGGTAATTGGTAACCATGAAGTATCCAATTATATTAGAATATAATATTGTTTTTATGTTTTATTAATAAAAACGAATAAAGAGTACCTTAATTTAAATTTTCCTTGCAGAGTAAACCTTGATTAATAATTATGTAGGCAATAAAAATATTTTTAGCATAAAATGTATTTAATTTTACCAAATAAATCAACAATTACAAAAATTAAAATAAAATAAATGCAGAATGCATGACTGGCCAGAAAGAAAGATTATTTTTTTTCCTACTGAAAATATCAATATAAAGATTCACAGTTCTTTGTGTGCTAATTCTCTCCTAGGAATGGCCTCCGTCCTGTAGCGTCTCTTTAAAATTTGTATTTCTAGTTGATGGATTTCTTCCATGTGCTTTACTGTATTAATTTGCTTATTGCATGGATCTGATCAGCAAAACATATACAACAATAGCTTATAATAATAAAATATAATATCAATTTAATTTTGATGTCTTCTGTGTGGATCCATCCGCCTGTTTACATTTTCTAGGACTTGGACTAGACTTGTGAAAAAAATACAACGTCTTAATTATTTATTTCGTTAGTAATAATAAGTACTGCCCACTAAATCCTCTGTTTTTACTTCGCGACATTTTTTATCACTATAAAGCGCTAAAAATATTCAATTACAACAAACTTTGTGTATTTTTGAATTAACAAGAAAATGTTGACTTTTGGCAAGTATGACATTAGACGTTCCTATTTACCTTTGGTATAATATTAGACTGAGGTATAAACTTTATGACAGATTTATGAAAATATAATATATTATATTATTATGTAATAAGCTATTATTTCTTAATATTTTGGACATATTCTTGTTAATTACCTTAACTTTGTCGTTATTTATATTTTTAAGTTCTGTTTTGAACAGGGATTTTTCGTCACTTTTTAACTAGATCTTGTGCGAAACGGAGTAAATTTGAAATTATTAAAAAATGGTAAATGAGAACGGACTTCCATCAAAGACAATTATACTTAAGTCTAGTTTCAAGTGAGTAATACTTAAAACTCGTTCTAAAATAAGATTCATGCTTGAGTCTTGATCTGTACCTAAAACTAGTTTTGGTTGATTAGAGTTTAACCGTCACTTGAGTCGCTTTCTGTAATACGGGCCTAAGATCTCATGTCCCTATACCACTCACCATTGTATAATTACAGTGGCTCGCTTAACCTTCAGACCGGAACACAACAATGCTAAGTATGACTGTTTGGTGGTAGAATATCTGAGGTATGGGTGGTATCTAGCCAGACTGGTTTCCACCGTCGCCCTACCACCAAGTAAACCTAATAGAGTAGTAAAAAGTAACAGCCTGTAAATGCCTCACTGCTGGGTGAATGCCTTCTCTCCTTTTATAGAAGGTTTGAAGCTCATTCCACCACGCTCGCTGCAGCATTTCAACTGCCACATGGAGGTTTCCTCACGATGTTTTCCTTCACCGCCGAGCACAAAAAGCACAAGAACATTTTTTGGGCGCTTATTAAATTCATTTGGTGCTATTTCACTTTCAGTTAACCAACATCACAAATCCAAGAAGCGACAAATCTGATTACAACACAGAGTCGGACCAGGATACAATACAGAAAAATAAAAACACGGATGGGAACGGTAACAGGAGTAACTCCTCAGCAGAGTGTAATGACGAAAGTTGGACGACAGACAACACAAATGATATAGAGCTACCGATCTGTGATCATATATACAACTTGGAATCGAAAATAAACGACCCGAAGTTATATTCCGTTGACTTCATAAAAGCCGAAATCAGCAACCAGGTGGAACAGATTATAAAAAATCAACATAAAATTGGTAAGTTTTTAATTGTAGCCATAAAGTTTATATTGATAATAGAATAAGGTATAGTCTCCACACTTACAATTGACATGATATATATAAATTATTGTTTGGTATTAAGAAAATCTCTTATCTGCACGTTAACATATTATTAGAGCACTAGTACGCGATGTCACGTGATTTTATAAAAAATAACATAAAAGATCTGGTATGAACCGGTAAAATCAGGTATGTAACTTTCACAGTCAACTGTCATTATAGTGTTTTTATAGTTTAATCAGAGGTTACAGACTTGTAACTCATTTTTTCCCTTCATATAATAATAATAATAATAATAATATCGTGGGACATTATTCACACACGGCTATCTGATCCCAAACTAAGCAGAGCTTGTACTAAGGAAACCAGATAACTGATATAATACTACATATACTACTTTTCTTTTGTAAATACATACTTATATAGATAATTACACCCAGACTCAGGACAAACAGACATGTTCATGCACACAAATGTCTGTCCTGGGTGGGAATCGAACCCACGACCTGCGGCTCGAAAAGCAGATATCTACCAACCACGCCAACCGGCTCGTCATATATCAAATTAGTTTGAAGTTATTTAAAATCATGTTCCTTCATTTATTATGAAAACCACTACAGCCAATCCCATTGGCAGGAGTGTATATAAATAAACAAATTTGACCTTGAATTGACGTGATATCATTGGTCGAGATCTAAATAGTCTGTGGTATTCAGTATGGATTGGAATCTAGATAACATATTCATTTAATTTTATAAAACTAGAGACCGTAAGTATTATTGTTTTATTGAATATTTATGCAAAAAAATAATTCACTCTAGGAACTTTAATAGCAAAATATAAATAAAATATGAAAGAACTGTTTTTATTATATCTTAAATATATATATATATATATATATACACGACTGCCCAAACGATGAGACTCGGTATTGATGTATGTATGTGAGTTTCTTTATTCCACCATAACTTTTAAAGGCCTAAAGATTTAGATGTATGTAGTATCTTTAGAATCCTTACATCACCTCGAGTTACACTCGCTATGAATATTTTCTTTTATTCAGGGCAGTCGTGTTTTATATTTATTTTTTTATTTTGAATAATTCAAGTCTAGCTTAGGACTATGATATTGATGGATATATTTTTGTTTTCAGCTAATGGAAGAGCAGCTAACGATTCTTCGATGAATGAAAGGTACATATTCAATTAATTTTTATTACAAAGTTTAATTTAATATTTTACACAAAATACTTTACTATAAATGAAATAAAAATACTACATAAAATTATAATTTTTAAGGAACATAATATTATAATAGTATAATAAATTTGAATTTAAATGTTACAAATTAGTAATAAGTTGGCAGCACTAAAAAGTCAATAACATTCTAATTTTAAATTTAACATATTTAAAATTAGAATGTAATTGAATATTTATTTTTATTTTTAAATTAAATTTTTGAATATTTTTTATCAATTCTGTTTGTTGAGAGACATTTTTCAACTTTAAATACAAAATGTCATATTCATTGCTTACACAAATCAAGTACCCAGGATTAAAATAGCAACTTTTGGAAAACTTACGGATTTATTTAATAAGTAGTTAAAAATTTCATTTTCAATGAAATATCTGACTGTCAGGCGAGGTTCAGTCAAAACTATAATATAGATTTTTTTTTTTTTATTGTGTAATTTGGCGGACGAGCATATAGGCCACCTGATGGTAAGTGGTCACCAACGCCCATAGACAATGGCATTGTAAGAAATGTTAACCATCACTTACATTGCCAATGCGCCACCAACCTTGGGAACTAAGATGTTATGTCCCTTGTGCCTGTAATTACACTGGCTCACTCACCCTTCAAACCGGAACACAACAATACAAAGTACTGCTGTTTTGCGGTAGAATATCTGATGAGTGGGTGGTACCTACCCAGACTAGCTTGCACAAAGCTCTACCACCGAGTAAAAGATAAAGGATTTAATGATAATCATTTATTAAAACATAAATATATAGTCCCACAGATGCTGAAGCGGGATACTGAAAATAATCATTGCATCACTAACTATAAACAATGGTAAAGATACTAGTCTAGTAAATTATATATTTAGAATTATATATATGTTTGCCACGTTAGTATAGTGACTATATAACATATATCAGATCCTAATGCACCAGGTTCGACACCTAGGTCTGACCACTAGTTACAATAGGAAAAAAAAGGTATTTGTTTTTCTGCATAAGCTAGTTAAGATTTGCTGCTGTGACCGGTCATTATGACATTATTGCAATAAATATTATTATACATATATATATAAAGTTCCTAGTTGTCCAGTTGGGGGTGGGGGCATAAAAAAGCTTATGTCGCTCTTTGGGATTAAGTTTCCTACACACTATTCTATCGACTTTGTTAATATTACCACACTTAATATTATTAATATAAATAATTGTATTTATGCATACTCTTTAGTCCTTATGTTGAAATTAATTAATAAGATGTTTTATGTTTACAGATACAACAGTGAAGTCCAAAAGTAAGAACAAATATTCGGGTACTCGTCCATTTTTTTAATCTAGAAGGAATATGTCATTTAATTTTTTTTTTTTTATATATTTCAATTTTTAAGTTATTTTTTATGGATCATTTTTCAATTCTGTTTATCGTATGTATGTTTTGAACTTATTATTAACTAATCTTGAGTGAACAAGAGTAAACGACTATAACGGCTAATGTTGCAGTTACACATGTGCGATATAGCGAATACAATGTGTCTTTGATAAAAGTATGTCTGTCCTTCACTTTATTGTAATGCACAGACTTACCTTGAGAGTTCTACGTCGTATTATAAACCTTGGTTTCGTTTCTAACACTTATTTCGTATGACATATCATGATAGAAAATTTTGCTTATATAAAATTTTGTCGAAGATAATTCATGTCCGAACTTAATTATTATGTAAAAATCATTTCGTCTGTTAAAATAGATTGACTGAGCCGAATTCCTATATTTATTATAGATATACGTAATATAAGTTTTTATATTCTTTTTTTAGTGACGTAAGATTTTATTGATTAAAAAAGAATATTACGGAGTAAAATTATATAGACGTGCAATTTTATTCACAAAATCATTTATAATCTGTGAATCTCAATACGACATCGTCACCGTCGACAAACTTCAATTGTTATTACGTCCACGGTCGTATACACATACTGATGCTGTTAAGTTCAATTTACAGCCGCCAGAGGCGTGACAATTCGCGTAATAGTTATCCCAAACATTTTTTCAAATCCAAACAAAACAGTTAAATAACAAAAAATCCGCAAAACTCAACAAAACTATATAACAAAGATTAAATAACACAATACTTGGGAAAGAAAAATATCAGCTTCGATAGCAGCGTCGTAGTACCAATTTAGCGAATTAGCAATTGTTACACACTCGCACCTCATCTCTCACCACTGAAATTGGACTCAGTTGCCAGACCTGTGTATACGACCGTGATTACGTCGCTTATGTCCGCGAAGTTTGTATTCTGTGAAGTGTTATTGATATTACTTTCAAGTTCTCCGTGAGAAAATTGTCTACATAATTAAATACATGCAAATAATATCAGAATTAATTTTGTTACAAAATAAATTTGAAATTGAATGGCATTACATCTGATTTTTTTTTTTATTATATTCTCGTGATACGGTATCCATTTTTCGCTTTTCAATTAGTATGGGCTTATTTTTACAAACGATGTGCTTATGATCCATAAAAGCACGAATATTTTTTAACCAGCGCTACATATTGACTCTTATTTAGTACTAATTAGGTGATGTTCGAATAAAGCGATGTTATGGCCAAGGGGCTTCATGAAATACTTTTTTAAAATTAAATAATTTGTAACTTTGTCTTATCGAATACATCTCTACGTGACCCTATTCCAATCGGAGTAGGAATAAAGGTAAACAAATCGTAGATTTACAAATTGCATGCGATTTTTTTGCTGTATTTCGCACTACAAACAGTTTTTGATTAATTAACCTTTAATTATAATACAACACTATTCCACTAGTTAAAACCACATTAATTAAATTTTCGAAGTTCTGATTACTACTTTGCGGACATTGGAAACGTCATCTTTTCGCGGATCCATAGTGAATAGCATAGATTATGTTCAAGATATCGACCAATGATATCGCGTCAATTGATATCGCGTTATTTCAGTGTTAGTTGTTTATTTGGGTTTTGTCCTCTTGTGGTTGGAATAGGTTACAGATATGTTAATTTTATGTCTAAAAATATATGTACACATATCAGGATTCTTTTTTTTTTATTGACTTTTAACACTTAAGATTTTACAATGGTTATTTGGCAGCTAATTATAATTCTAAGTTCCTATTTTAGTATTTATAAAATTTAAAAAATTTAATTCTCTCTTA
The DNA here is from genome assembly GCA_905220585.2 of Nymphalis polychloros. NCBI lineage: Eukaryota > Metazoa > Arthropoda > Insecta > Lepidoptera > Nymphalidae > Nymphalis > Nymphalis polychloros. The sequence goes on along the minus strand of HG992258.1, from coordinate 8,608,677 downwards.
AAATTTGTAAATTTTTGTAAGCTATCTTTTGTAACAACTTTGACGCATGTAATGTTACTATCTAATAAGTTTATTGGTACAGTCTTCCTGAAACACTTCAAGCGTTTATATACAGGGTTATTTGTAACACACCAGCAACCTCGCGGGACTAGATAGCTTTTGTTCTACGACTTCGGACATAACTCAATACATGAATTTATAAGTTTTTGTCGTACTGTCGTGACATTTGTAAGTCTTTATTTAATTCATAAATGCGATGCATTCATCATTCATTGCGATGCGCGTAGATTTATAAACGTTCAAGCGGGAAATTAAATTAATACTTATTTTTGTATGAAATTTAAATCTAACAGATTATCAAAAGACGTAGTAGAAGTTGTTGCTTACGGTGTTAGCTATCTAGTCCTGCGAGGTTGCTGGTGTGTTACAAATAATAATTATAATATGAATTTATTATGATTGATGATTTATTATGATTGGCAATATCATATTTTATAACATGATAGAAATGAAATGAATTCTACGTGTTAAGTGAAATTATAAGTTATTATTATTGAAATTTATTACTTACTATTTTTTTTTTTTTAAATAATGTACTCTTTGTGTACGTGGTTTTTTAACATTTTATAATATAGAAAGTGTGAAAGAAAAAGCAAAATTAATACTTATTGTAAAAAACTAAAATGTTTCCAAAGTTTTGGCTGTGTAATGAATATAACAAGACTGATGGTGAAATTGTTGAAACTGTTCCTAATTGTGCTTTTTCTCGAATTATCATAATAATTAACATTATTTTTATACGTAATTTATGTAAGGATTTTTTCTAATGTTTATATCTGGTGAATACCATTGCAAATATATTTATATTATTGAATAAATATTATTGTTTTATTTTATCATTACAGTTCTTTTCTTATCCGCTTAATAACAGTTACGGCCCTGCCATACGTCGCCGTCCATAGTTATGTACAATGAAAATCTCTATATACATTAGAGATCTCAAAATGAATAATATGTGAATAATTTTTGTCGTACATTAAGCAGTTTTAAGGTAATATTTAACTGTTCACTCCAGACATGCCGATTGGATGCTAGGAATCCATACAAAAGTCAAAGTATATAAAATATAATAATTATAAACATTAAAGCCTGATATATATACAAATAAAAATGAATTTATAATAACTACCGTTCATAGCAATTAGCAAATAAATATTTTATAAAGAGAAAACAAAAGGCTGTTTCCGCCCGGGATCGAACCGGGGACCTTGTGCGTGTGAAGCACACGTGATAACCGCTACACTACGGAAACTTGACAGTGCAAAGCGAATTTTTGGAACATAAGCCTCTTGTATTAAAATAATAGATAAAATAAAAAAGAATTTGACAGGTGTAATTTATAACTGTTATTTCATCTGACACGTTGAGATTCCAACCGCTCTGGTCGTGGAGAGTTGACCAAAATAATCAAAAAAGCCGATACATCGCTTCCGACCAGCCAGTTTCGCGGCTACTTCGCCCGCGGATAGTCGCGGACACGTCACCGTGACACATTATTGTCGGTGTTCAGTTGGATTATATTCCCTTAGATATCGGGGGCTGCACAAAAATCTTCCATCATGGATCCCGAAGCATTCTTGGACCTGGCCAACCAGGTCATTAAACTCAAAATGTACCCATATTTTGACATAGCGCATTCTTTGCTCTGCGCTTTAGCGGTGCGAGAAGATTTAGGAGCTGGTAAGTAAAATAATAAAATATATTTCAAATAAATCCCGCCAAATTTACTTATTCAATCCAATTACAGTCCTAAGTATAATTTTAATATCTTGTACACAATTTGTCTTTAATTATATCACTAAAATTAAGCCACCTATTGAATGTATAAATAGACTTGTTCCTTTCATTTGAAGACAAACCGCACTTATGGGCTGCCGACGTTATAGAATATAGATATTAACATCACGAGGAAAATTAAACTTTGATTATATAATCATCTGCTAATTATATTATCTAGTATTTTCTGGAACCAAAATATAATTCTAAATTTATTATCTTGATATGAGGCGCACATAGTAATATTATGATCAAAATATTACGTACTATCTTACACTGACGTGGGCGATAATGATTGTAGATTATCATCGGTGTTTTTTTTTTCATTTTAAACATAAAATATATTCATTGAGTAGAATTATAGAGGTTATGTTTCGGCATTTTGTTTATGTTATGAACCCTTCACACTTTTTCTGGTACGGACGATAAGGGAATCATATGTTTGAAGGAAACAGGAATAGATGGCGCTTGCAAATCAAAAATAGGTCATTGGTAGATAATAATCAGTATTATATATAATGTATTACAATGACAAGCTGCATGCTTGGTGATCGAGTTTGTTGTTATGGAAAAATAAAATATGTCACTATTGGGCTCGTCCGGGATTTGAACCCGGGACCTCTCGCACCCGAAGCGAGAATCATACCCCTAGACCAACGAGCCACATTATTTTATAGTGAAATTAAAAAACAATTTATTGAAAGGTTAATAGGAAAACATGGTGTCGTTTTCTTTTGGTGAAGTTAAAAGTGACAACAAGACAAACAAATGGTATTTAGGTTGGACAATGTTGCCAACGAACCCGATTTAGCATTTTTAAAGAGCAATTCTTCCTATGAAAGGTTTTAGGTACCTGCCTATATTTATACTTAGTTTGTATCCGAGTTCCCAACTAATTTCGAAATAGAATCATACATATAATATTGAGTGAAGAATTTCTCTCTCTTTCATATAATATTTTGTATCCATAAAAATAAAGTGAAACCAACCCTTATTTTTTCTACAGTTAGATTTTATACCATTCTATATCTTTCTTGGACTAACCTTTAACACTTAAAGCTTTAGCTAAGAGTTTAATATTTTTAAATATATAATATTAATACAATATTCGTAACCTACAATAATCAATACAATAATCGTATCCTACTATTGTGTTTTTTTATAACTACGTCAGACACAACATAAAAATAAATATCCCGTAAATATCCCACAATTCAAGTACCATCTATCCCTGTTAAGGATTCCACTACAGATTCACGTATAACTCCGTTTTTTATTTTCGACACATGCCGAGAATGTTTAAGGGACGAACTCTAAAGATAAATATCGTACTTTAAATGTTGTTCACTCTCCAGGCTGGCTTGAGTGTTTTATGGCTCGCCATCGCCCGGTGACGCTTTCGAAGCCATTAAGGCCAACAGCATAATAACAATAAAAACCACTAGGTCTAGCCCTAGAGTCTAGCTGACGCGGATTTAAGCTCGAGATTCATGGATAGAATCCACGCGTGCTAAAAAGGGTTTTATTACGCATTCTATAAAATTAATATAAATTAACATAAAATAAGCAATAAAATTACATGTCAATGTTAAACGAAGAACGAATATTATATTACTTCAAACCGCGTAACCAAGTAGAGATGAATTACTCAGTGCATATTACAGGTAGAATATCGAAATCTATGTTCCTATTCTCATACTATACAGTTATATTACAACTTAAGCGTTTGTTGTTTGTTTAAATTCGATAATCTCATGATCTAAATTCTAAAGGTTCGATTTTATTATTTATTGCATTGGCTAACCCATTTATTGAGAACTACTTCCCGGGTGTGAGTCGGGGGTACACTATGACCTTTTATGTACCCCTGACAACGTGTATGCAAAATATAATGACGATTGGTTGAGTAGTTAAGACGTGAAAGCGTAACAAACACATAGGCAAACTCACTTTTGCATTTATAATATTAGAAGGGAATTATAGACTAATAGTAAGTAGTTATATAACAATACGCAGAAGCGCCATTCACAATGACAGACTTGTCAGAACGACCAGACAGACGCGGATGCGACCAATCACAAGCACTATATCCATCTGTTCAGGAGATATTATAGTGCCCAACATTGTGTGAGCTAAATTGATGTAAACATTTCATGACGTGACGTTAAATTTCTCGCCTTTGTATAGTAACAACGGTTTCATCTTAAATATACCTACCTATTATAACGATTACAGGTGCACAGGCTTTTTCCCGCAAACATCCGTTGTCATGCTGGTTGTCCACTATGCTCGTGATCTTCGCGGGCGGCATGGTGGCCAACGGTCTGCTTGGGGAGCCTATCCTTGCGCCGCTCAAGAATACGCCGCAACTAGTGATAGGAACTGTAACCTGGTAAGTTGACCTTTTACTTTTCTTCTTATTAGTATAAGCCATGTAACCGGGTAGTTGAAACTTTTTAAGGCCTCGTGCAACTCCTACTATACATTATAAACTTTTATAGGACAAGTTGTTACTGGCGCGTTGACGTTTTATGAAGTAGTTTATGTGTGGTGCGGCCCTAGTATGTAAGGCTAATCAATCTTCTTTTGCGCAATCATGAGTCAGACGATTTTCTTGTGCGTGTCGGTCGGAAGCTCTCCCTAAAGTAATTGAAAACAGAGGAGATCTTAATCCAGTGGTGGGATATTTATATGCTTTTACTTAAATATAAATTGACGTGTACCAAATCATTGTTTTATGTTATATATTTCAGTATAAGACTGGTTAGTTTTAGTAAATCAAAAATGTCATAAACATAATAAAATAAATAGTATTAAACCATATGTAAGCACACATTATATACTCACTTTACATATTTATACGTTCTGATTATTTTTTTTTAATTACTCGCTTATCCTTTTTATTCCATTATTTTCTTTAATTTTATTCAATTTCTTTAATTTTGTGTTTCCTCATAATATTTAAGAACAGTTTGTAATTAAACCTACTTTCTAAGTGGATGAACGAAAACTTGTAGCACAGGTTAACTCAATAAAATTTAAAAGGGCCCCCAGCTGAATATATTGTAACCTAAGATTAACTTTAAAAAAATACACTTATATAAAACTATATAATTATACTCAAACTGAATATGTATGGAGGAGCTGCTTTCGTCATTATTCATGAATTATTAATAATACAATGAAGTCTGGATTCCTAAGTTCATAAGATTCAATCAATCATAATCATAAAGTATATGGCAATACTGAATAAAATAATGTTTTTAATTTTAATATGCCCTCAGTTTTTAGAAAATATTTTTTGAATTCCTACCGGAGAGTGAGTTAAAATGTGTATTGATGCTTGTATAAAATGCGAATGAAGTCGTAATCCATGTATATTTTATTGAACAATTTCAATGAATTAAAAAAATATAAGTCAGGTTAAATTTCATTTTTCATTATAATATATTTATTACGAACAATAAATTATCTGTTTTATTTAATAAGAATCGTTGCTAATAGTAAAAAGACGATTAACGGGCTCGTCCGGGATTTGAACCCGGGACCTCTCGCACCCGAAGCGAGAATCATACCCCTAGACCAACGAGCCATGTATTATGTACGTGTAAGTATCCACCGGGTTAGAATAGAAAAAGAGCTTTTGTATACTTTTTTGAATATCTCGAACCAATTAAATTTATTTATTCATTTAGGACAACGAATTCAATTATTTACTTATGCAATACAATTAAAGCATAATTTTATAATTATGATCTGATTATTTAATTAATTAGGTATACATTCATGTAAAGATAAAATCTGCAATTGCATTCGGAATGCACCAATCTGAATGTAAACATCCCAAGCGTCATTACGCCGATCTAAAAATACGTACCTGCGCTTTCATTTTCATGTTATAAAAGATCAATAAAAATGTTAAATTATATTATATATTTGTTTTAGTACAATAATAATTTAGAGAACGAATATATATACTGGCCCATTAAAGTGAATAAAAAGATTAGAATTTAATAGGTTGCATTGTAAAAAACACTTCGTTACAATGCAACCTATCGTCTACATTTATATGTTTTACTGGCCTTTTTATATATCGAAAATACATATTATATATCTATACTTAAATAAAAAGTAAAGTTGAAATTAACTAAATCCAAGTTCTTCTATTGATTTTAATTAATATATACTTCTTCTATTGATTTTAAGCAATATATGTGTCTATTATGTAACATCATTCACTGACATAATTTGTTGAGTTTGTTTGCTTACTACGCATTCTCGTTTTAACTACTCAACCGATCATCTTGATATTTTGCATACACGTTCAAGGGGTAAAGAAAAGGGATATAGGGTAACTAACACCTCCCCCTCTCCTTTCCCCTCTCCTCACACGCGGGCGTTGTCGCGGAGGAGACTTGGTGGTAGGCTTTGTGCAAGCTTGTCTGGGTAGGTACCACCCACTAATCAGATATTCTACCGCTAAACAGAAGTATTTTGTATTGTTGTGTTCCGGTTTGAAGGGTGAGTGAGCTAGTATAATTACAGGCACAAGGGACATAACATCTTAGTTCTTAAGTTTGGTGGCGCATTGGCGATGTAAGCGATGGTTAACATTTCTTACACTTTCAAATGTCTCAGGGCTATGGTGACCACTTACCACCAGGTGGCCCATACGCTCCTACGCCTATATAACCTATCCAATAAAAAAAATAATACTCGTCACTAATTAGTTAAGGTGAGTAGGCCAAGTTTATAAATTTAAAAAATATATATTTCTTACAGGTATGTGGTGTTTTATATGCCGTTCGACGTCGGTTACAAAGTGGCCAAATTTCTCCCTGTAAAAGTGGCTGCTTCAGCGATGAAGGAGATATATCGAGCGAAAAAAGTATATGACGGCGTCAGTCACGCCGCTAAGCTGTATCCTAATGCGTATATTATAATGGTTATTGTTGGTAAGTTTGTTTATTAATTACATACCGCCGTTAAAAATGAAAAGTAATAATTTTATTAATTTTCTTTCATAAAAAGAACAGTAAATAGTAGATAGCTTTTCAAATGTTATTTATCCGCTTTTGTGAATTATAATATAATAATAATCAAATTATTTTTTCAGGAACCCTAAAAGGAAACGGTGCTGGATTTACGAAGCTAGTTGAACGACTCATACGCGGAGCGTGGACTCCTACCGCTATGGAAACAATGCAACCTAGCTTGTAAGTTAAACTTCAACTAGGTGTTTAAAACCTATATAACTTATTGCTTAAGTAAGAAAAGCAAGCAAATAGAAATAACCCTTTCGTTATGTACTAGTGTATATTAAATTTACTTTTAAATCTATCGGTATTATTAAGTAACCATATTTTCATAATAGCTTGCTTCAACGTTCTAAATGTTTAATGAACCATAAACAACGCCGATGTCTATATTACGTGATAATTATTTTTATCTCTTTCGATGTTTGTTGAGTATCAATTCGTATTATCTTCAACTAGACTATTCATATTGAAAACACGAACTAATTTAACAACTATTTTTTTTTTATTTAAATAAATAAATAAAAAAAAAAAAACTATTGTTATGATTTAATGTGTAAAACGTGAATGCTATAAGTATTTCATGTTATATTTAACGAAAGAGTCGCTTATGTGTAAAAGTATAGTATTTTACTAATGATCGAATTTATTTTTCAGCTACACAAAGGCTTCTCTGGTGGCTTCCGTGATATTTGTACTTGACAAAAAGACTGATTTAATATCTGCCCCACATGCGCTTGTCTACTTTGGCATCGTGATCTTTTTCGTATATTTCAAGGTAACTATTTGCTACTTGTGTAATTCCATTAAAGTATTTAAAGCTGCGATATAGTTAGTACATTATCTTAGAACTATTTTTGTGCATAGGAAAAACTAATAGTATTGTCAAATTAAATTCTACTATATATGACTGGAATTTATTATCTTTTCGTAAGATGATTAATTATGATAATAATGATTAATGGGATAACCAATCTTTATTAGATTGGTTATCCTATTAATCATTGACTTTTTTTTATAGACCTACTAGCAATGCCTTTGCTTGTATTCTATAAAAATATAAAATGTTCAAGCTTTCTGTATATTCAGACCAATTCTTTCTTTTTGTCTGAGTGTTTAAGCCATTAAAAATGTTTCATAATAAACAAAATCCAAGGATGCATTTAATTTCAATTTCTACACAATATTTATTTAATTACGTTTGTAATTTTCAGTTGTCTTCCATTCTGTTGGGTATACACGATCCTTTCGTGCCATTTGAAAATCTATTCTGCGCATTATTCATGGGTGGCATTTGGGACTCGCTTGCTAAGCTGCTGGGCAAAGGCCAGCCTAAGGAAGAGACGAAAGATGCCAAAAAAACTAATTAGTTATATCAAAACGTAAGACATTTTGTAATCTTCATATAATATAACGATTTTAATGTAATTTGTTAAGTGGTATTTAATTAGTTCACTTTCAATATTTTAAAATACATAATATTGCCATTCCTTTATTATAATAACAGTCATTTGTTACTCAATAAGGCTCCATGTGGTTACATTGAAAGTTTTAAAAGAATTTTTATTCATTTCGACGTTCTTTTTTCGAATTTTCACTTCGCCACATCTTTGCCGCTCGCGCACCATACTGATTAAGAGGCACAAAAACTTTTTTTGATAATATGTATTTCCGTTCAGGCACATTTTACGATGAAAATACTCACGTAATAAATACAAGAAAACCTCTAATTTAAAAATTAAATTTAAATTTAAAAAAATCTATTGCTTTTTCAGGTTACCAGTGATCAACTGACACCGACAATACAAGCTGCGACGTTATCTTTTAGTACATCAAATAATTAAGAAAGAAAAATGAATAAAAAATAAAAAAAATTGCAAAACCCCATAAATCTTAAAAAAATGGCACAACGACCAAAGTTCGGATTTTATTATTTTAAGTTTGACTAGTCATAACCTTAAGTTTTTATGTGCATGACGGTGAATTGTTTCTAAGTATTATTGTGTGAGTTTTATATGATCCCAATATATACGGTTACTATTTGAAATATATACTTACAGTAACTTGTATTCATTTCCTTAGAAAAGTCATACAATAAGCTATTTCTTGTTAAATAACATAGTGTTTCCTATTTATACCAATGATATGTTTTTATAATTTACATACGAATTATTCGTAAATTGTATTACCAAATGCGTATTATTTTAATGTTATTTGTATATGTTTTATTATTAAAATTTGCACATGTTTCATTTCCTTTAAAGTATTGTGGTTTGATAGTGTGTTTTTTAAAACATTCGAGCGTTGTAATTACTATTATTTAAGTTTATTTATCCGAAACGACTTGCGACTTTTCCGACTTCCTTAATTATATAAATAACAATATGGTACAAAATAATTTTAAAACGTCATGAAAACACTGGCTGAGTCGCATGGGTGCTAGCGGTGAGGACCACTGGTTTCTTGAATCGGTTTTAAATTTACTTGATTTATATTAATTAAATGACATACCTACTTAATGTGGTTTTAAATTAACGTATTGTGAAGGAAGGAATAAATAGTTTTTTTAAGAATGTTTTTTTTTATAGTATTATTTTATTAAAATGAATTTTATCTATTTAAAGTATTTGCTGAACAACTTTTTGAAAGTATTACAGTATAATAAATAACAGAAATAAACCAGTTACACCAAGCCCGGTTTAAGTGATTGATTTCTATTTTTTTTTTAAACTATTCTGTGTAGATAGTGAAACTCCTTAACAGAGAGGATACTATGTAGTGTGCCTCAGAGTATACCATATATATATACCCTTAATATTATACGTATTAATCATCATTTTTAATCATGACATTCTTCAAATCCAGATATTTCGTAGTCCGCCTCATCCTCGCTTTCATACGATAAATACTTGAACTTTTTATGTGAATTCGCTCTGACTATTACAAACGTACAAAACGTCTCCAAGTTTATTTAATAAAACTAGCAATTGTCCACGGCTTCGCTAAAGGATAAATTATTGTTTGGAGTTTGAATTGGTATGTGGTTTTAAAGTAAGAAGCATAAAATTTCATTCTGGTTAGAAAAAAGTAAATAAAGGGATTTTTTTTAAATTATTCTTAATTAATTCTTTTAATAATCATCAGTGACTGTAAATTCCTGTAGTTTGACTTAATATATTTTATAGTGACTTATTTATATTTGACCTATAACATAAAAAAGGTTGTCTGTGGTGTTTCCTTTTGTGGCTAAAATTACTAAGTTACTGGCAGAGCTCTCTCCTGACGTTAAGTCAGTCAGTCTGGAACATGTTAAAGTAACGCTGTATTTTAATTTAGCGGTAAAGTATCTGATAAGTGAGTACCTACCCGACGGGCTTGCACAAAACCCTACCGTTTATAAAGAAGTGTGAATATTTTTTTAAATCTGAATTTGATAGAATAAAAAATGTATTCGTACGCTTGCTCATTTACAGTATTAACTGTATCCAACGGCGTGGATAGATGACCGAGGTATTTAAGCAACAGAATCTTACATTGGAATATACATGTATAAAATCAAATTTTCTTTAATCTATCTATAAGTATCTATTAAATATATTAAGTAAAATAAAAGGAATGCACAGTAAGTTCACTTATGATTATTAAAGAATAAATTAATTAAGAATAATTAAAAAAATACCCTTAATATACTTTTTTCTAATCAGAATGTCATTTTATTTTAAAATCACAAAACATTTAAGTGCGAGCGAATACGCACAACTGCTAGTAATCTATAAAATGCAAGACAATTTTTTTAAATTTAACACTTACAGAAAAAATAAAACAGTTATTATTTAAATAAGTAAGAACTCAAAACACTAGTCAATGGCGTTTTTGGTTTTTAGGCTCAGCTCAGCTCACCAAATCACTTGTGAACTTAGATTTATTCTTTATGCTAGGCTTAACGCACTTGCAAGTCCCCGGATGTAACTAGTGGTAATTAGTTACCATTACATGAATGAGAGAAGAAGAAAAAAAAATTGGTCAGCGTACATCGACAAGGTCGATGATGCGTTTGGATACCATACCCAATTCGTTTGATGATATCCACTATCCAGTGATTTTATTTATCAATCCGAAATCTTTGTGGTATCGATCTATAGATCGTTGGCGTTTGGTTCGCTACGTCGATTTTTGAAATCGGATTTTTAGTTTGCGAAATCGATGCGAATCGATTTGTATTTGAAATCGGATTTTGAATTCGATTTGATATATCGGACGCATGCCTACAAAACACCCAAATTAAACGACAACGCGATGTTGTACGTAACGCGAATCCTATTGAAAAGTATTTTATTTATTTTATTTTATTTTCGGGAAACAAACAGTTCAGCTACACATATACAATAAAAAACGATAAAATAACACATAAGCCAATCAAGTTTCCACTAATATACAATACAAATAAGAAGCAGAGAGCAAATTATTACAACAAAGACAAAATGATTATAAATAGAAAATTAAACAATTATACAAGTTTGTTAAAAATAAAAATAAATTAATTAGTACAAAACAAAAATAAAAGTAATATTAAAAAAAAAACAAATTAAAAACAAAAAAACAGATTGACATTCACTGATTCAGTACTTCAATAATATTATTTTTAAAATTGAATAGGGAACATGAAAATATCAGTATCTCTAAATTTTTCATTATACATTTTACACGATCGATGAATGATGTTATTTTTGGCATATTTAGATTTTGTACAGGGCAAATCAAAAAGAGCATGTTTGCGATTACAAAATTTAGGAACATTAAATTTTAAACAACCTAATAAATAAGGGCTATCAAACACATTGTTTACCAGCTTAAAAAGAAACATTTGATCTCTGAGCATACGGCGAGCTTCTAATGATCTGATTGTAGGCGGACTTTGACTAGAATTATAAAAGTTATATTTTACATGTTTCATAAACTTATTTTGCACCTTTTCGAGAGAATTTATGTGTACTTTATATTGAGGGTTCCAAATGGACGAACCAAATTCCAATAAGGAGAGTACTAAGCTATTGTACAAAAGGTGAGAGTATAATAATTTTTGAATTCATTGCCAACTCTCAATATAAAGCCAAGCATTCGATAGGCTTTAGCAACAATATGGTCTATGTGAAGCTTAAATGTTAATTTACTGTCCAGGTAAATACCAAGGTCTCTCACCTCAGTAACGCGGTTAACAATTTCATCTTTTAGTTTATAATTATAATTAATCGGTGTTTGTTTACGTGAGAAAGAGATAATGCTACATTTTTTTACATTAAGGGAGAGAAGATTCTCTCTACAATATTTGTTTAATCTGTTGAGGTCTTCTTGTAACAACAAACAATCCGATCACCCGGAGACCCTCCTAAAGATTTTCATGTCGTCTGCGAATAACAATACTGACGAATGCTCGAAGATTTTACGAATGTCATTGATAAATATATTAAATAGCAAGGGACCGAGGTGAGAGCCCTGTGGAACACCTGATGAAACAGGTACAAATGATGTGAATTGACGTGTTTAGCACACCGCCATCTATGGGCTAAAATATGGCCGCGACGTAAAGTATAACAACAAAAATACGTACGTTTTTTTAACTTTTGATAGGCTTGTAGGCCGATTTTGATGAAACAAAGACTAAACGGAACCTCGAAATACTTCTTATAATAATTTAGTTATTTCAATTTGTAATTTTTAGCCGTTTCCACGATTAGCCTGACCAAACAGACAGACAGACAAAAAAAAAAAATATTGTTTTGGTTTTGGTAAATTTTGAAATCATAGACATACACTTCAATTTTTTTTTTAAATATGTATAGGTAAGTAGATTAACGCAATTGATAGATAAGTACCAACTATCATTTCGCGGTCCTAGGATCGTCTCCACTCTCCATACTGTCAACTGTAAACTATTGCGACTTTGCTTGCTCATTTATTGATAGAATCGAAATAGAATAGAATAGAAAGAAACCATATCGGGACAGAAGTAAAGAACATTATGAAGACCAAAGCTTGAGTGATTATTTTACACAATTAGAACTCGGAGCGCAGTGGTCTTTCCAGTGGTCGTTCATGTAGTTGATGGCATTTATTGGTAGGATAATATAGACCTTATATTAAAATTAGAAATCTATATATAAATAGGCCAAGGCAAAAAACTTCCGTAGAATATTTTTCTCCTGTTTGTTCATCTCAAGCGATTTCAACATTTTATTTCATAGTTATTTAGTGTTTGCCTATAAATAAAGTAAAATAAAAAAATAGAAATTACAGTAAAAAAAAAATTATCAACACAAGCAATTTCATGCAATTATGTTTTTCTCACGTTTTCAATAATGATTATGATCTATTTACGCGAACACCAAACTATAGAAGTAATAGAATGAATTTCAATCGAAATTATTTTTATATCAAGGCTATGCAGATGTACAGAACACTGACCTATAAGCTCTATAACAAGAATAACTAGTCCGAGGGTTTTGTAATGAACTTGCTTATTGCACGTAAGATACCATAATATAGTAAAGGCCTAGTCGTAAAATGCTTCACTGGTGCACTTGTTTTTACAATAAAATTATTAGACAAACATTTTTTAATTAATTACTGAATGCATTATTGATATTCAATGATTAGTTTGCCGAATGGTTAGATTAATTTTTAACATTGACCATTAAAAAGAAAACACATTTATCAAAAACAATTCCTATTGAAAATGAAGGCTTATTAAAATCTTCTAATAAATAATTATAACATCTTTCGTTTACTTCATTTAAAACCTCGTGTTGTATGTTTCGATTCGGCGCTAGCCCTTCGCGTCCAATGAGGGACGAATTACGGTATTCTGGAGTTTCGTGTGGTTACCGGAGGGGAGAGGTCACTGTCAGACGGAGCCTGCGGCCGACATTAACACCAATGCGATACGATTTCGCATAACTTTATAACTTTCCAAATCATGGAATTTTTATCATACGAAAAAATAGCCGTATCTATTTACTAGGTATGTTTTTCATTGAGGTATATAAAAGTTAATATATAAATTTTAAATGAATATTTTTCATTTAACATACCATTATGTTTATATAAACTCAACGAATTAATGACAACCGCAAATGGCCTATATTAAAATAACATAATAAAAAGATATAATTTACCTACTAAGTAAAAATCGATATGTGCCTAATGGAAACTTCATTAATTAAATATGAGTAAGGTTCTTAATCGGTGTGATTGTGTTCATCAGATTGCAATACATTATAGTGACGTGCCTTCGTTGCGAGCGACCGGACACGCGACAGTCGACACGACAGTAGTCAGATGCGCGCGCGCACTGGGGCGATCTGACGCGCGTTCTTAGTCAGTATTCATTAAATTTATTTATTTTTTATAATCGTTCTAGTGTCAGTGCACCAACGCTTCGTTAATGGGATACGAAATTAGAGAAACGGTAAGTATTATTTAGATAACGGTTCTATGAAAGTGAATGTACGGCTGGAAACAGTTATAGTTGTTGAGTGATAGACGCATGTGAACTTGTCTTGTCTCTTTTTTTTAATAATGAGCTTATACACATCCAATATAAAATTCTCAAATATTAATTTCATATAATTTAGTTAGAATTTAATTACTATTATTTTACTACATAAAAATGATATTGATCGAGATGGTAACATAATGATTCATATATACATTCGTCATTCGACCGTGTCTTCATAAAACCTATTTAAGTGTTCTTTTTCTCCGTAAATCGTTAAATATGAATTGCGATTCTAAGTTATACTAACAATAATCAAGGGTTACTGAACTCCTGTTAAACCCTGCAGCGCACGATGTCGTAAAGGGAAAATAAGTTATAAAAAAGTATCGTATCTAATAAGAAAGCATAAAAGATAGACATGACTTTATCTTTAAAATATTTTACGATGGATACATTATTCATTTCACTTATAAACTAAATTATAATAAGACATCGTTGTAGGTACTTAATAACAGCACAATTTTATATAAAAAGCAAATTATATGTTGCATAATTATATACTAAAGTATAAATAACTTTGTTTAAAACTAGAATCTAGAAAAACTCAAAATGGTTATGATTTTTTTAAGTGATAACTTTATATGCAATTCAATAAGGCATTGCATTTATGTAAAAATATACAAAGTATTTTTATCATTATTTTGGTCAAATCGCGAAATATAGCATTAATATAATCTTGTTTAATTTAGATTAAGCAAGTAAATATTAATTAACTATTGTAATTCTGAAAAATATATTAATCTAAGTTATGTACGAGATAACAAAATATTTGATCGGCGGATTGTAGTAATTCAAAAGTAAGACGATAAAGATTGATTTGATTTTTTTAATATCAACTAACATGATTATAATTTTTTGTCATAGATGTAGACGATAGATTAAAACTATAAAACATCATAGGACAAACGAAACCGAACACGCTGCTATATATTTAAATTTCGTTGTATTAGTACTCAGTCCTGATAAGTTCTATACGATGGGATACCATTGGTAAAGGAAAAAGTTATTACTATTAAGGGTTCGTCCTAAAACTTCCTTATTATTATCTTTTATTCTAACATATTCATACAAAAATATTGCATGTATTTATATATTTAATTTTTATTTGTATATATTTAAGGTTTTAATGAAAATAATTCTTGTTAGTAATGTACTATGTGTTGCTTAATATTAAGAAATATACATATATAATCGATATGGTACGAAGTTAGCGTTGACAACCCTAACCGGATGCGTGATTTGTTTTTTTTATTCTTTGAAAACATGTGTATTTAATTATCGGCAATGGGAAATGTCTGATGATATCACCGAATGGCTAAAGTCTTACTGTTAAACGCTTAACCATGTAACCATAATATTAATTAGACATGGCTGTTATTATATATAATATGATCTTTTATTAAAATAAATACAGCATCATTTAATATGCACAATGAATTTGTGATATTTCGTATTCGTTTAAATATTTTTAAAATAAAAAAGTGATTGCTTTTAAGAATATAAAATAACTTCGTACGTTTACTGTTTTCATTTAAAATACCTCAGCGAACTTTACCTTGAATAAAAATAGACTTCTAGTCTATTTATTAATTTGGTTTAATATTTATTCATTAATATACTTTCCAACATACATAAGACATAAAAACATGTCACTCAAAAAAAATCTCAGAAAAAGGTCAACGCATTCGTTAGTCAGCTAGTATTATATTTAAATAAATACCTAATACTTAGGGAAGGAAGAACGATTTGTATTTACTATATCTCGACAGTAGACGACAAAACCAAGTCAAATTGTGCAACTGCCATTTCGCAAGATAACTCCTTGATGGTCACTTAGCGCGGTGTTGGCCTAACGGAAATTATTTCATTTTAACAGCAAAACCCTTTAAACATTTTTTCCATCTTCATAATCTACATCTTCTAACAGTTGGGTCGTCGTAGGCAATATGTGGATATTTTATACTTTTAAATATATATAATATAGAACGAATTAATCTGTGAAAATAGGTACATTTTTAACAATGTATTTTAAAATTTAATAACATTTATGGTCATCCGTCACGGATTCATTCATTTCATGTCATTCCGTCATGCGTTCTTCATTTAATAGTACATAAGCTGGTACCAAATAATAAAGAAATATTTTTTCGATTTAAGTATTATATAGCGATATTCAAAACAATGAAGCTTAGAAGCGTACTATTCTTATGCATACGAGATATCCACCGGAAAACCTAATATTATTTCATTTTTTGTTTTTATCATTATAAAATAAAATAATTTCGTTTTCCTATATAATATAAGCTTTTAACTGCGAGACGGGTGTATGAGCTCATCAAAAATTTTAAACACTAAAGGATGTTAGGTGGAAGAAACGTGACTGATGTTTCCTTCACATCTCAATTAACATACAAGGCAGTTAAAAAGCTTTTTAAAATTCAAGTTTCCTTAATAATTATGACAAGGTTTCATACACAGCTGTAAGCAATAGCGTAAACTGTTTGTTACAATTTGAACTTTAAGATTCACAGAAAATGATTTCGATTGCTTGGGTTTTAAAAATTAATTAAATAGGTAAATACAATACAATACAATATAGGTCTAATTCTATCTCTTAGAAGTAGGTAAATATATAAAAGTATGAATATGGGACAACAACATGCTCCAGTATAGGACTTCAATTACTCTATATTGAACATTAACGAGTTACATAAAACTACATATACATATATATACCTATAAATAAATACGTACAGCAACAAAAACTATTAAATATATTTGTAATCATTATTGTTTATGGACTTCGCTACAAACATTTAACATACCTACCTTAGGTTTTCCTTACCTCATTATTAAAGCGTCATAAATTCTACAGAAGGAAGTGCTTCCTTGTTCTTGTAATTTCCTCTTCAATACTCCATAGTGCCATAAAGAACGTGACTTCTAAGATGCAACCAGGGCCATACAAAGTCGAATTTAATGGCACATTGTTTAAAACCGCAATACAACAACAACATTTGTGAATAGTATTATAGTAAAATATGTCTAGTACTACTATCGTCATTTTACTCTTATTATCAATAAGATATAAAAGATATAAATCAAAGTGTAGAAATAGTAAATTAAAAAAGTTACATCATTTTTTATTTATTGTTGTATTTTTGTTGTTTTAAAGCTGATAAACAAGATGATTTAAATATTGTAGGCATATAATATATATATATATATATATATATATATTAACCATTTTATTTAATTTCGAATTGAATTAAAAATTTATAAGTAGCTTTTCAAATATTTCGTAATATAATTGGAGTTCATGTAGGCACCTATGTTTTTAATTCTTAAAAAGTATATTGTTGATTAAAAGTGTAATTTTCAGAATTAGATTAAAAGAACAATCAAAATGCCGAGATTTAAGACGATTATGGTCACGGGTGGTGCTGGCTACATTGGCAGCCATTGTGTGGTCGATCTCCTGGAAGCGGGCTACGAAGTTGTTGCAATAGACAATTTTGCTAACGCTGTGGGCGATGACGAAGGTTCTCCGGCTCTCAAACGAGCCGAAGAAATAGCGGGCAAGAAAATAACATTCTACGAAGCCGATTTATTAGACAAACCGCAAATCAATGATATTTTTGATAAGGTAAAAATGCATGGGCACTCTGTTTTGCAATAGGTACACGACTTGACCTTATAACAATATTTAAAATATCCAAATAGATACAAAGTTGTTCATATATTATTTTATACGTCATCACGAATTATTTTTCGCAATATAAATACATACAAAAGTATTTTAATCCTATTTCTCAAAATATCTGGAATTACTTGAAGACTGTTTTAAAATTAGAGTCAGTCGAAGACCAACGGAAATTGGTCTGTTTTTTTCGATCTTACTTGCACAGATGTCAAGTAAAATATATTAACTTAAAATGTATTAAAATTTGAATTCGTCTTGAGGATATGGTAAAAACTAAAATGCTTATGTTTTTTTAAGTGACAACTATAGGTACTGTAACTGTAACAAAAACCTTGTCCTACCCGTGAAGTGGTTATTAGGTATCATATGTCGGTTCTATTTATGTAATCATTTTTAAAATAATAAAAATACAGGTATATGCAATTCAATAGAGGATATAGTAGATATATTTGAATGCGTCGAGACACTTTGTTTCAGTCATTTACACATCAATAAATATTCAATGACCAAAATGGACACCGTTACTTTTTTATAATACCGTATGGATAATGGCTTTTATTCCTATTTTTTTTTAGCACGATGTGGACTGTGTCATCCACTTTGCAGCCTTAAAGGCGGTCGGTGAATCAATGCAACAACCTCTTCTATACTACCAAAACAACTTACTTGGTATGCTCAATTTATTAGAGGTAAGGACCTTCATAACATTTTTAAACAGTTATCATTAAAAAAAAAGAGTACAGCAGATGTTTTCTTTATTATTAATTTATTTTTGTTATTGTTTCTAAACTTAATCAGTATCAACTTGATAAAACTCCAAATGATAACCTCGTTCTATGCTGTCACTGTTTACAAGATTAAAAAGACGATAAAACGTCCTTATTGGAACGCACAGACAAACACGCACTTACATATCGCATTCATAATAAGGTTTTATTAAAACTTTAAATATTTGCTTATTTGTTTTATTATTTACGAAAGCAAATATCCTATCCATTTACAAAATTGTATTCATAGGTTTATTTAACCTATCGATAAACCCTGATATATGATATTGATATTTCCAATGTTATTGATTCTTCCAAATATTTCTATTGTAATTATATAAAAAATATAATATCCTTCCAGCTTCAAACTCTCTAATGACTCTCTAATCTATACTAATATATAAAGCTGAAGAGTTTGTTTGTTTGATCCGGCTAATCTCAGGAACTACTGGTTCGAATTTAAAAAATATTTTTGTGTTGGATAGTCCTTTTATCGAGGAAGGCTCTAGGCTTATTTTTATTTATTATATTTTTATTAATTATACGCGGGTGAAACCGCGGGGCACAGCTAGTGAGATAAAACGTACGATATTCTAAATTGTTTTAATTGTAGAAATAAAAATAACGTTTTACGTTTTGGGAGAACTAGCCATTGCCGGTCATTAAGGCTGCTAATATTTCCTCAATTACTTCTTGAACAACTAAACTTAACAAAAATTATCCAAATTTCAAACAATTTATCTGAATGTTTGTAGGTAATGCGCTCACATAACTGCTATCAAATAGTGTTTTCTTCGTCTTGCACGGTGTATGGAGAGCCGGAACATCTACCCATAACTGAAACTCATCCTACCGGCAGCATCACAAACGTATACGGAAGAACTAAGTACTTTATTGAGGAGATGCTTAAGGATTTAAGCGCCGCTGATGAGGTAAGTGTACACTATGTAAGATTTAATTTATTGAATGATCTAATCTTGGATCCTAAATACTAATGAACTGTCCAAACACTCTTAAAAAAATATTGACACTAGTAGTCATTTCGCTGTGGCCAAGGTTGCCAATGGATTTCAAACACAACTGTCTGTTTATATGGTACTCTCCATTAGTACCATATAAACAGACAGTTATTCTCGAGATTGCTTCAAAACATATTTAGGAAAAACATTGGATAAATACGATTAATTAATCTTAATTTATAGATTTCGTTACATTGTTAAGAATATTGGTAGAACCCAACACCAAAAATTAGGCTCTTTATCGTACACCATAAGTATCTAATAACCAAGTTTTCTAATAGACAACCTAATAACCAAGAAAGCGAGATGTTTTAGAATTAAGAGACCCTTAAGACTCTACATAGAAGCAGCAGCATAAAACACAAATAATATTGAATAAATGTGTATTATATTAACAATGTTATCAATATAAAAATATAATGACTAGTCCAAAAACATATATATACTAACTAGCTGAGCACCTATTGACTCTTCTATCTTAATATAAAACAATCATGCCACGTGTCGCTCTGACCATCCGACATAGTCGCAATCTCGCAAAAAATATCTTTCACAACCGGTCCGGTTAGCCTAATTATGCGCCTATTATTTAAACATTAATTCCGATGAAGTTCAAGGATCTTCGTTGTTCCGTCTTTCCAAATCAATAACGAACGATTAAGGTTGAGGAAATAGTTTTTTATTATACATTCTTACCTATCCCAATAAAAGTATGAGAAGGCGTTATCTTTCTTATATGTTTTTTAAACATTTAACAGCCTACAGTCAATATAATACAAAAGGATGCTATAAATCGATATTACATATAAGAACCATAGCACGAAGATAAGTTTTGCTTGTTACACGGAGGCATTTTCAATTTATGATCAAAATGACAAAAATACTGTCGCGAAAGTGAACATAACTTTGTTGCGAACGCTAGAAAGTTTTAAAAATGAAAATCATATTATTTATTTTTATATAGGATTTATAAAAAAGTTTTTCTTACAACAATAATGCAAAATCTTGAAAAAGTTAAAAAGAAAATGCATTATGTTGCGTTTATATTCATCCTGACGGTGAAGGAAAACATTGTGAGAAAAATGGAAAGGAAGGTTTTGGAGCTTATTCCACCAACTCGCATTGGAGCAGAGTGGTGGAATAAGCTCCAAAACCTCCTCAAAAGAGGAGAAGAAGCCTCAGCCCAACAGTGGGACATTCACAGGCTGTCACTGTTACTGTATATTCATACTATTAATATAAAAAATAACGGTTTACAGAAATGGAACATAATATCACTCCGCTATTTCAACCCAGTCGGGGCGCATCCCTCGGGGCTAATCGGAGAAGACCCAACGAAGGAGTTCACTAACCTCATGCCTTTCATGGCACAAGTGGCGCTTGGCAAAAAACCCGTGCTCACGATATTCGGCAATGATTATAATACACCTGATGGAACAGGTAAGATTGACAACTCAGGCCTTGATGTAGTCGCGAAACATTCAAACTTTCGGTTAGGTACAAACTTTCTCGTACTTATTGGTATATGGCTATTTTGTTTTAAACCTATTACTTTACCCCTAATGTGTCTAAAACGTATTACATTCACAAAATTCTTTAACTAATCACCCCTTTCTTCTTACGAATGTCAAATCTAAGACAACAGAGAAACATAGTGTTTAGATGACAGCCGCTACACGAAGTTGATAAGTATTTCAATATTTTTAAACAGGTATTCGTGATTACATCCATGTTATGGATCTGGCGAACGGTCACGTTGCTGCTCTAAACTTGCTCAGTGAAAATCACGTGAGACTCAAGGTCAGTTTACATACAAAAACTTTACAAACAATGTTTTTTTTATATAGAATTTTCGAAATAAGAATAATGTTTTGTCTTTTTTAGGTATACAATCTAGGTACAGGCAAAGGTGTATCGGTTAAAGAGCTGGTAGAAGTATTCGAACGCGTTACAAACACCAAGATACCGATTAAGTACGTGGCCAGAAGATTGGGTGATATTACAGCTATGTGGGCAGACGCCACTCTCGCTAAGGAAGAATTGGGATGGACAACGAAACGCTCTGTTGAAGAGATGTGTTAGTATTTTTTATATGAAAATGCGTATATGCGACAATACCAAAATTAAGCATATCAGAATGCTAGGAAGACCTTTATAAAATACCTAACTACTAAATTCCTAAACGTACTCTATGTATAATATATAGGGTTTTCCATTAAGGGCGCTTGCTCGTGCAGAACTTCCATCGTAGCGTGTGCTGTGTGGCACGTAGCGCCGTCCTGTTGAAACCACATGTTGTCCAGATCCATATTCTCGATTTCAGGCCAAAAGAAGTTGGTTATCATCGACCGGTATCGCTCACCATTGACGGTGACGGCCACACCATTATCGTTTTCGAAAAAATACGGACTAATCACGCCTCCGGCCCAAAATCCGCACCAAACAGTCACTTTCTGCGGGTGCATTGCCACTTGATGAACCTCGTGTGGATTGGTCTCGTCCCAAATACGGCAATTTTGCTTGTTGACATAGCCATTCATCCAAAAATGCGCCTCGTCGCTGAAGATGATTTTTTTGCCAAAATCGGCGTCAACTTCCAACTGCTCTAATGCCCAGTCAGCGAACACACGGCGCTGTCTATGGTCATTAACCTTGAGCTCTTGGGTCAGCTGGATCTTGTACGGGTGCAGGCTCAAGTCACAACGCAAAATTCGCCAAGTTGTCGTCTGCGAAAGGCCGAGTTCCTGTGCGCGACGCGGAATTGACTGCCGCGGGTTTTCGAGGACACTGTCGCGCACAGCGGCGATATTCTCGGCAGATCTCGCGTTACGTTGACGCACGGGAACCGGCTGATTGTTAACTGACCCGGTTGACTCGAATTTGTCCACCAATCGACGGATAGTCGACTCGGCAGGACGATCATCGCGACCGTAAAACGGGCGAAGTGCGCGGAACGTTGCTCGAACTGAAGACCCATTTTCATAAAACAATTTTATGATTTGCACGTGCTGCTCGACACTGTAACCTGCCATGGTGGTTTGGGAGGACGGAATGAATATAACACACTGCATTTGACAGCTGTCACTCAAACAACATGGCCGCAATCAGCTGTCAAAGTTCAAGCGTCCCTATTGGAAAACCCCTTAGTATATAGAAAATATTTATATTATTATATAATCGTACCAATAAATTAAAGAAATAATATTAAGAATCATTTTCATAATATCAGTAATTAATACTAGTAATAGTTTTTTTAAGCTTATACCTAACTAAACCACCCAACCGATATTGTATTTAGTCAATTTAACTTATTAATTAATATGTCAACAGATAAAAATCACAAATGTACATTTCTCTTTTTAGGTACCGATTTTTGGAGATGGCAAACCATCAACCCTGATGGATACCCGAAGAAAAATAAAACAACAGTCATTGTTAACGGAAAAAGTTAGCACGCTTATTTCAGTTACAATAATCTATTTCGTAGCTATATATTAATAAGTATTTTATTTTATATGTATTTTCTATTAATTAAATTAAGTTACGATAAACAAAACCTCTTTACATTATTTAATAAAAACAAATATTAAAAGGGAGATAGAAAAGCACACCCTAAGGACTTTAGGTTTTATTAGATACTTCAAAATAATAATCTATTTAATTTTTTTCTTACATTTTATGAAAAAAAACTCATTTGTTACTAATACATATTTATTAAATTTCTTCATACAATGATATATGTTGCCATTTTAAAGGTTCATAGCCAACACTAGTTGTATTCGGAAGTAAATACCGCGCGAACAACTCTAATATCTTAACATCTTTGACATCAATGCAGGGCCTTAATAAATCTAGAATAAATTTAATAAAAAATTATTCAATCAATATGATTAGTTAGTAATATTAAATAGTTTTATCTAAATAGACTTGATGGCAAATGGTCAGAATTGCAAGTTTGAACACAGGTGACCCGTTGGTCTAGTAGCTAGCACATAATTTTGGTATCGAGCTCCTTGGTTCAAACTCATGGTCGGGCCAGAATATGGTTTTTTGTAAAGAAATTCTCAGCAGCCCGGAGGTACAAAGCTAATCATGTTTACACTCTTGCACCTTGGAAAAATCCTACGTCCTATCAGGATTATAAGAGTGAATAAATAATGCATATGCATTAGAACAAACATATTTACTCTATGAATAGCTAATCTCTCTTTAGATTTAAAGGCAGTCTTGACCGAAATGGCATAATATTATCAACAGACCACCAACCTATGATAGAACCAGAATAGAAGTTGTCTCTTATGCCTGCATTAACACTGATTCTTTATGCGGAATCAAAGTTACGTCTAGTATTCATGTTTTGTGGCAGAATAACTTATGATTTAATTAAACCTACCCATATAAATGTAACCCTTTAAAAAGCGTCATCCTTCAAGAATTTATTAATAATTAAATATCAACTTACCCAATAAAGGTGGTTTATGTGAATGCAAGGCGCTAGGCACACTAGCCAATAATAAATCACATGGTATATTTTTAACATCTCCTATTTTGCCGATCATCACTCTTTCATAGGGTTGCTTCTTACAACCAGCACTAAAGTCACACAGTGGTGCCAAATCTATATTTAATTTCAACCAATACCATGTTGTTACATACTCAACGCCCCATTCCGGGAATATTATATTTTTGACAGCATTTATATTACTCAGTGCATTTGTACACCAGACAGCTATTAAACAATTCTTAGGAAGTAGATCTTTAAGTGGAATTGATGCTATGTCTTCATTGTACATCATTGAATAACTAAAAATGAATAATTTATATAAAGCACTTTTTTTACAATGATAATATTTTAAAATGATTTATGATGGTATATATTTATGTTAATTTACTTTGACCTGCCTCAGTGATCTGTTATCTTACAAGGCTGCACTAAAGGATTGATAAATATGACATATTATTCAACACACAATAATATTATATAAATAATAAAAAAGTAAATTACAATAAAATTGATTTAATCATAATAGATCAGTAAGATAATTCTTTTAACTTATAAAATACAAACCTCAACTTATCATTAGCACCTTTTAACCTTCTAATATATTTGTTCCACCAAGGAGGATCAGCTATTACTATGTCATATTTGTTGCACTTCAACTTCTCGCATTGTTCTTTCACACATCCACAAAGAAACCTTTAAAAAATTGCTACCACAGATAAAAAAATAAAAGTATTTCTTGTTCTATTCTACAATATAACACACCTTTAGCAATTTTATCAATATTGCTCAATTTATACATACAAATAATATGAAATAATAATGTATATTTATATATGTACCTCGAGTTTGATGGGATGAGAAAAAAGTCATCTTTAACTTTACAATGCAATGGATCACCTGAATTATTCCCACCGGTCAATCCTTTATGATCAAAGGCAGTACACTCAAAATATTTCTTCGATAGGTCCCTGACAAGTGATGTTTCTAGTAAATTATACTTGTTACTAATATTTTTCTTAATATCTATTGGAATTTTTTCATAAAGATCATTGTACATTTGTTTAATCAGAGATGCCTAAAAAATATTACTATTTTTAACTCCAATATGCACAGGATTAAATAAAACAGCTCAAGTGAAAAAGTATAGTAATTTTAAAATCTGTATAACACTGACTGATATTTCAAAAACTAATAAAATGTGCATTATTGTATGTTAATTACTATTATGAATATTGCACATAAATAAAGTTACTTATCATTTTCAGGATTGAACTGCTATACCTCTTTGCCTCTTTTTTATCTCGGTTAAAACTCGATAATATGTAATTGTATATTTCAGTATAAAATATTTTACTTACTTCTTCGATTATTTGACTACATTCTCGTGGTCTCTTTTTATTCCCCTTTTCTTTAATATTTATAATTGAAAACAATTTTCCTATTAATGTAAAATTTGACGTTTTCTCTTGGTCATTGGTTACGCCTTCATAAATTTTAGATATAAAGTTTCTATGATCAATTAAAACTAAGTTGTTTTCGCTAAATAGTATACTCATGTCTCTTCCGAAATTACACTTGATACTAATGAGTATAGAATAATTCACTTGTTTTCATTTCTAGTATAATAATCTGCTGATTTAATTAAATTTTTACAGACCCTTGGCTAGAGAGCTAGTTTACTTTTTATTTATTTATTTGGGTTCTATTTAGCTGCATATCAACTAAACAACTCATGAACTCATACTTCCTGCCTCCTGGCTCCTATATTGTCAATACTAAAATCTCAATAGTCAATGTCAAATTGTCAATACAGTACTCGTTTGTGATGCCTTTAACGGTTTTGACGGTTTATATATAACCGCGGGTGCGCACGGGTGACTTTTGTCACGGTGACAGTTTCAAACTTTCAACAATGTTATTATGCCTAAAAAGCACGGTCGCATATACAGGTCTTGCAACTTCAGTATGGGTATGTTGACATAATGACGCTGTTAAGTTCAATTTACGGCCGCCAGAGGTATGACAATTCGCGTAATAATGATCTCGAACACTTTTTCAAATCCAAACAAAACAGTTAAATAACAAAACAAAAATAACAAAAAATCCGCAAAACTCAACAAAACGATATAACAATGATTAAATAAAACAATACTTGGGAGAGAAAAATATCAGCTTCGATAGCAGCGACGTAGTACCTCAAGCGGATGGTATTGCGAATTAGCAGTTGTAACACAATCGTACCTCATCTCTCACTACTGAAATTGGACTCAGTTGCAAGACCTCTGTATACGACCGTGGATTTGATCTGAGTATACGTGAGAGCTGTCGTCGGTCGTATACAAAGGTCTTACAACAACAGTAGTGGGGGTAAGTCGACTTAATGACGCCGTTCAGTTCAATTTACGGCCGCCAGAGGCATGATGATAGGTTCGTGCTGAATACAGATACTCAAAAAATTATTGTACTTGTAAGATAAAATTATACTATTTGTCCAAAATTTTATCGTTTGATGTTTATGTGACCGATGCCTTCGTTTTACACACTTTTCCAGCGAAGGGTAATACGGTTGACCATATTTTTTTTCTTCTGCCTTTCACTCAATAATACTGTAATTCAAAATATTGTTATCAAAATGTAGTATTCAAACATGTGTTTATTATATAATGAGCACATTAGATGTAATATACATATATAATAAGCACAACATGAGTTGTTTTATTGTGCGCTAAAGTAAAATTATTTCGATAGGTGATAGCAGCGACGTACAGCGGGCGTCGTTGCGAAATAGAAGTTGTAACATAATCGCACCTATCCCTCAGCACTGAAATTGGACTCGGTTGCTAGACCTGTATAAAAAAACCGTGCTAAAAAGCAACATAAAAACAACAGAAAGCAGTAAATTGGTAATTTCAAAATATTAAACTACTGTCTTAAAAACGTTACATAAAATTATCGAATTATGTAGTAGATGCAATCATCTACTGATTAATTTAACATAAATTGTTTATAGCTAAATAATGTCGAGATAATTAGGAAAAAAACAAAAAAAAAATTGTTTATTATTATTTCAAATATTCATACAAAAAATAATTCATCAGTATTCAAATGCCTTTTTCCAAAAAAATTATTATGCGGTCGAAGGACACCCGTCAGGAACAAAGTTCTGTGCGATATTTTTTCGACTCAAACCTTGTTTTAAAATATAGATTTTAATTCACACCTCCTTTATATCGACCTCCTAAATTCAAACGCCCAACGCATTGCATTTTGTAGTATTTAGGCACGATGTATGAACGCTGTTTCGTTGTATGACGTGACCTTGGGCCACTGCCATTTCACTCTACTTTAAGCCGCGAACTTCGATCCAATAAACAAAATTACACGACAAATTCTAAAATTTATAACCGAGCTAAAATAAAGGTAAATAAAAACATATTTTTTTATTTGATTTATTTATTTAATAAATTCGCTTATAGAAAAAGTGAAGTGAAAAAAAGATCAACATTTCATGATAAAAAGTTAAAAGAATATTCAGATAATGTAAGTCTGAAAGTGCGAAGTAATTCATCAGAACTTCCAACACTCATTCGGAAGTACCGAGAAAAACTATATAATGCTTTTTTTCATCAATATAATGGCTTCTTTTTCTCATGCGTCATGATTTCACAAACAACGACCGTCTCTTCGAAATCAATAACGAAGGCATCAGGCGGTTGTCCTGACACTAACACATTCAGGTCAAGTGTCCATACACTTCAACAAAAAATATAACCAAATTAATGACTTTGTTGAAGATGAACTGAACTGAAAATGTATAACTAATAAACAATTTAGAACTCAGTTATGTACGTTTCATATTTAAATTAATATATTTTTTAATTATATTGAAGTATTTTCTTATTTTTATATTAAAATGTTGAATCAATATATTCTCGATTTTAAAAATGAATGTATCTTATCTGTAAAATGAAAATGTCAACTTGTCAAGTAAAGTTTGATGTCAAATGTCAAAGAATTATTTACATTTTTTGAAGATAAAGGAGAAGGACGAATTCTGAGGTTGATGATCGCACTAAGTTTATATTAAACTTCGATATATAATATCATGTAGTTGTCTGAGAATTTCCAAACGAATTAATAGCGCCTCTGAAATAAAAAGTTTTCTTTTAATTGTTATATACTTGAAATTTATTCGTTGAAACTTATTTACGATTAAAATATATTATCCTAACTTGAATAGGATATAATTGGACCTCAAATAATATGGCCGTAAAATTATGTAAGTAACATTATAATAATTCTATGTTCTTGTCATTATTTTTGCTGTTTATTATATTGTATAAAGTTCACAAAAACAAAAATATAAAAATCACTACTTTCGTTCTAACTATGAATATTTACTTAAGTTGTATACTCTATACTGAACGTCTTATAAAAAAGAGGAATAAGTCAATGATAAAATTAAGGCCTTGTACTGTTTTGTAGCATTAATAAAGAAGCCAAGGTAACATGCAGTTGTACATAAAGACTTATATATACTTTGTTATGAATTTATTAACTGTTTATTTTTGTTGTGATGTTGAATTATATATTTTTTTTAAATTAAAACATTCTTCATTGCAAATAAACTTTTCTTTTATTACAAGCATTTTTTTTAAGTATGTTAATATATTAATAATTGGGATTATAAATACTTTAAATGAGTAAATCATTGCTTTATAACACTCGTGTTTTAATTCATAATAAATTAACTAAATAATTTGCATGGGCATGGTACATTTAATAAAACAATTGAAACAATTAAATTTTCATATATTATGTATAAACGTACATATATAAAAAAATAACTGAATATGAAAACAACTTGTTACTTTTCTATTTATTCTTGGTTTCCATTATCAAATTTTACATTTTAAATATGTTTAATAATTTAATTATTGCTTGTAAATAATCATACCCGTTATCACTTGCTTAGTCAATAAAAATAAAGATTATTTCATCTTTGATAAGCTTATCTGACATCTAAAACTTTAGTGTACCTAAAGATTCCTCATTTCCTCTTGAGTATATTTAGTGCAAAAATAAAAATTATAATTTATTTCTTAACTAATATTATATTGGAAAAAACATATATTGAATGTTAGAACATTTAATTTAATGTAAAATATGAATTTAAGTACTTAGTTTTATATTTGGGTTTTAAATTACTTCAATATTATAATATTTAAAATATATTCCGTACGAATATAAACGAAAAACAAAGCAAACTATATCTTAATACGTTAGTTGTCATTTAGCGTCAAACAGTTTCGTAATAATAATCGACAACAACGGTTATTCCTTATAAATTACGTAAAAGCAAAATCTATGACATGTAGCAATTTCATTGACGGGATCATGAAACTTGCACGAAGTAGAGATCGGGGGCGAATATTGATCAAGGGTTGTATTGCGCGTGTGTGCGCGCACCCCTCACACCGACGGGGCGTTGCGCGCGCTAATGTGCGTGCGTGTGTTGTCCATGTGCCAGCGAGCGAGCCGGGATCCTCCTGTGCCGACTGAATTTGTAATAAACACTAATGCTCTTTTTAATGCTTGTATCTATCGTTATCTATTCAACTTCGAACTAAATGTGACTTTTGCGAGATGTGAAGTAATTCGCCGCGACAGCACTCGTGAACTGGCCGCGATGGCACCGTAAAAATCAATAAATCTCCCAGTGGAACTCGTATATTGCATTCTACTCAGTGACTTTACTAACAGTGTCACAAATGAATACATCGCTAGTGATTGCGAAGTGTATTTGCTTTACAGTGCGGCCGTAAGGTCTGTAAGGCGAGTTCCCGATGTTCAATCACAAGTTACCGACTGACTTTCCGATGCAAACCCTCCGTAAGAAAACCAGCCCTTGCAAATGTGAGTTCTGAATTTGCGTGATTCGATAAGCTTTTTTTTTTTTACACGATTTTTCTAAATTTCAATATCATTTCGGTCATGCGGTGTTTAGATAATAGAGCTAAGTGTGAGCGGATATAGGGCGTCCTCGCTTTGTGCTGTATATTTTGCGTTATTTTTCGTTGTAACATGCATGGTCCGGCCATGATAACCACTGTACTAACTGTATGTCACCCGAGCTATCAGCTAGTCATATCATAATTAGTGACTGATTTTAAACAGAGGGTGTGTTGTGGGCCTGGCGGTGGAGCGGTGGTGCGGCGGGGGGAGTAACTAACTATATTCGGTTTATTCGGAATAATGCAGGTGTGTCATTTCCAGCACCTCTTGCGGCAGTTCGGTGAGTACTGCGATCATATTGCATTTCACGCTTCACACTAGTTGGGTAGATTAGCTATGAATGATTGGTCCCCCTCTGCTCCCTACCTTATCTCGTAATGACCTTAATGTGGAAATGTCCGATGAACACCTACCGTATATAGTTATGTTATAAAGTGTATATATAAGTATAATATTTATATTTAGACTTGTAAGACCTTAGACTTTATAACATGTAAAAACAAATATTGTGAATATATTTTTAACGTTAATTTTCATTTCATATGTATAAATAAAAAAATATTTGTTCTAGGAAAAAGTAGTGTATACAAATCCAGCCAGTATTATGATATTTTACTGACGATCAATGCATTGATAAAAATGTTTTTATTATCAATTTTTTTTTTTTGTTAATCTTACCAGTTAAGATTCCAGCTAATGAAGTCACTGTTTAATAAGATTTACATATTAAATATATGCCTATAATTATGCAATTATTTATTTAAATAAAACAGAAAAAGATATCTAAAATAAGAAAATATTTAGTTTTGATCTGCTATCTAAATAAAATAACGTTTTAATTAAATGGTTTATTATAATTAATTTTAATGTTCAAAATTCAATGCTAAAAATAATAAAAGAGGAAATAATAATATTGAATTGTGGTATTTCGATAATACAAGAAATATAGTTAAAAATCATGTATGAAACTTGATGTTGCCAAAACAATTGAAAATAACTTTAACATTTTAAATTAGTATCAAACGAAGCGTATAATTCAATAATGTGTGTTAAGTGATACTCTTTAAGAAACCCCGTAAAAACGGGTAGTTCATGGTATTAACTAACATTGTATGATGCACGCGTTATACGATGAGTTAAAAAAAAAGTATAAATATATTTATGGTCAATATTTAATTTGCCTTTCGTGAGTTTTGTATAGTTATGTACAAAGTAACATGATTTAAAATATTGATTCAATAAGAGCATTGAAGACAAACAGTAGGAATGTCGAAAAATTCCAGATCTTCTGAAGGACTATTTTTCGGAGTTCATTCTTTCACGGGCTATATTATTAAGAAATAAAACATTGCTGGATGGATTTCTTCTGATCAAACTAAATTGGCTGAATATAATTTACACATGATACATATAGACAATAGTATCAATTCGTTATATGTTATACCTAAGTATCAGGATAAGGTTCCGGTGTTTAATATATATGCTCAGTACGAGACTGAAGACTCTAAATTTAAAAACAGGAAATTCAATTACACAGCCAGTGATGCACCGTAAACAGGGACCGAAATAGGACGATGCTCACTCTTGTTTCGCACTCGACCTCATCGTAACGTTCTTAGCCAAAGTTCATTGTGTCAAAAAAAAACAACAAAATAATGACTCTTAAGAAAATAGATTCAAAATTTTTGTTAAGCCGAGGTAATTGTTTTATTCAATATCATTCGATGTGGACTTTCAGTGAATAAGGCTACATTCTTAGTGCTTTTGCTTCTTTAGTAGATGATTTCGGCTTCAGTTGGTATGTCGTGGTATATTTTATATGTTAAATGAAACGTTTCTATTTATGAAAACATTTAAGCAATCATTCTATCAAAGTATGTGTTCTGTTTCCGCGATTACTAAGTGCAATAAAAAAGTACGAGATGAACCGTCTGAGGCAGAATTGCTGCTCCGGACATAAAATAAGTCGTTAAATTTAATGGTTATTCTGTGCCAACTCTCTCGCAGATACAGTTGTATTATATTCTTGTATTATACACAATGTCCTTTATTATATCCGAAAATATTATTTTATTCAGACTTTTGATTATGTATGACTTATGATTTTATTTACAGAAATGAAATGTCTTGTTTTCAGTATATTAACTTTAAATTAGTAAATAATGTTCCAGAATTTTCAGGCATCCGCAAGGATATCTGAAATTCTGAATCCACGTAATTAGTACATTATTTATCCTGTAAAAGTTCTGCGGCGGGCTATGGATTATATATACTAGTCTTAACGACTACATATAATAATGTTTGACTTAATAATGCCTCATATTGGTTAGTCAGAGAACATGCTAACCTTGTTATTCTATAGTCATTTATGAACCTCTCGCAGACAAGAACGAGCCGGGTCGCTTCCTCGGCGAGGGTGTCTCGTTTCGCGCCAAACTTATCGGCGTACTCGAGGTACCGGAGGCGCGGGGCGACAGAATGTGTCAGGAGGCGCTTGCAGACTTAAAGATGGCTATTAGAGCGGCAGGGGAGCATAAACAGAGGATACAGGTCCATGTTGCCATCGACGGACTGCGCCTGCGAGATGATAAGACCGGTGTAAGTATTTAAGGTTCCATTAGCAAGTTTGCTTAACCAAGTTCTGAATTATTTTTCTTATCTTTATTTACCTAACAAACTGTTTTCTGGCTAACCCTACAAAATTAGTTATGAAATCTCATGAAATATGTACATAAAACTGCACTATATAATTTCAAGGTCAACTGTTTATTAAATGAGTGAAAGATATAATCATAAAGGCCAAGAAGTCAGATCTTATGAAACAGAAATTACATACAAGTACTAAGTCGCATAAAATCTAATATTGACTAACTTGACTATAATTGAAATAATAATTTGCTTAAAATGGACTTGAACTTGCGACATGCACACCTACATAAGAATATTTATAGAAATGCAATTATTTATTCTCATGCATTGTGACATAGTTCTTACTAATGATTTATATAAATGATTATATGTTATTAGCAATAGTTAACTCATTCTAAGCACATACATACATACATTTCAAATTATGATAAGAGTTTAAAAAAAAACATACAAAAGAACGGAGATTTTGAAGCGTGAAATAGATTGTATTTAAAATTATCTAATTTTTGAGGCTTTGTCTTGATGTGTCTTTATTGTGTGTACACTCGTGCCTCGGAAAGCATATAAAACCGTCGAATTGCCGTCCCATCGGGTAATGAGAGTTAGGGAATAGAGTATGCACCTGTGTTTGTCCACACACTTGTGCACTATAATATGTCCTGCGTAGTAGCCGAAATCGGTTTGAAGGACTATTATTGATATTTACTTAATATCGGTTAAGTTAACACAATACATTGCATTAACATGCGTAGAAATATTGGAATTGGAATTCTGCATGTGTGCACGGTGCATTCTGCTCGGATCTTATTTACATGGGCATCTTTACAATGATGATGACGTAATCGATTGGTGGTGCTGCACAGCTCGGCGCCCGCGCGTTCTATTTACTATGAAGCCCCAGGAAAGCGTTGCGATACGGGCACCGAGCAATTTAGACGCCACAAGGTCATGTGGTAGGAGTGGTTCGTTTCAACATTAAACAATTCATTGACGAAGTGGAGACCTGCCTGGCTTGGAACAACGTGTGTGCAATTAGCATCTCATAAATAAACGTCAGTTATAGTGGCACCAACATAGTTCTACTTCTTGACAAGTTTTAACAATAAATCCGCGGATTAAACTATCAAAATCTCGCTTTGAAAAAAATTTATACCAACTTCCGTTGGGAATCCCTTGGATTATTTGTTCTAAATAAGTTTTAAAGTAAAATTCAGAAGAGTTCTGGTATTTAACACCGAGTTTTAGTCATGTATAGACATGAGGTATAGACTAGGTTGATCCCTGAAGAACATCATATTGATTGAGAGTCTAAGAGATCTTTTCCTTTTCGATCTTTTGAATTAATTTGTTAAGTCAAGAAGTGAGTTGCACCACATCTTGTGTCTGGGTAAGCAAGGTAACTGCAATTTATTTCATTAACGTCTAGCCATTTCAAAACTGGGTGTAACAGTAAAAAAATAATCCAATAAGAAACCATATCTAAGATGGTAAAGTGTGACTGAAATGAATACTATTTCAAAGTTTCTGTATAGTTGGAGGACAATATATAAGTTTTTCTAATAAATAATTAAATAAAGTGTACATTAGAAATAGCAAGCAAATCGTGTGTTGCACATTTACAAAATATAGAAACGGACACTAAACCTATAATTTGGATACAAAGTAGTATATTTAAAAATAATGAAAGGTATTACTTCTCATTCATAAGATTTTTGATCATTTTTAAATTAGTCGTGTTATAAATGAAACATATATAAGACAATATGCATGTAAAGTTCAGTTTTTGGATAAATAAACGACGAAAGGTAGAAAGTTAGTGATAGTGTAGTCAATGTTCCATACTGTTACTAACCATAAGTGTTAAAAAAATACTCAAAACTTATTCCAGGACTCTTTGTACCATCATCCTGTCCATAAGATATCATTCATCGCGCAGGACATGACTGACTCTCGTGCATTCGGGTACATATTTGGGTCACCAGACACCGGTCATCGCTTCTTTGGCATTAAGACTGATAAAGCAGCTAGTCAAGTAAGTTTATTACTATTTATTTAGAGATAATTTCAAATTTCCAAAATATGTCAAAAAATAGCAGGAAAGAACATTTTTTTTTTCTGTAGCAATTATGTAAATGGTTTATAACGCGTGTCGTAGGCACCCCGTCTGGGTAGGTTAGTGGGCATCTACCTCATCACATATCTATCTATCACTACCTCACAATAGCAATACTTATTGTTGTGTTGAGCCTATGTAACTTCAAACACAAAGAAACATAACAACTTAGTTCCCATTTGCCAGTGAGCCTACTTCTGCCTAGTGTTACTCTTAATTTAAACAAAAAGAATAAATCGGTTCATACTTTAAAAAATATTTTTTATTTTAAATTCCTCGTAATATATCAATATTATTACTTTTGGTAGCTACAAACATACGTCATTTATTGTTGTATCCACTATTGGGTACAATTTAATAACAGGGATTTGTGTCATCGCGTTCATGTGTAAAAGTCCAAAGTGTTCTCTTGATTTACATAATGTACATTTGTGATCATATAAATAAAGTAATTGATGTCTATACGAATAAATAAAACTGGTGTCTGTCTGTGATTTCAAATTAACTGCTCTCTCTCTTTTTGAGTTATAATGGCAATTTGCGAGTTACCAAAACCAAAGCAACCTTTATTTTTAATTTTGTCTGTCTGTTTGTCCGGCTTAATCTTCAAAACCACTAAAATTACAAATGTATATATGTAACTGGAATTTTATAAGTACTATTCCAAGGTATCGTTTAGTATTTATTTAACCAAAATCGGTTGAGTCTAAAGTCTTAAATTACACATACATCTATTATGTCCACTATTTATTTTAAGCTAAAAGTTATAATGACAGGTTTTGAAGGATTTTTGTTCCAAATAAACTTCCAGCCGCGGGTGCAGCAAATAAAATATTAAATATATCTAATCTGAACTGCGGAAATTACGTCGAATGTCGAAAAAAAAATTGGTATTGTCTGGTAAGAAATTCTCAGATCAGGCCTCAACAGTTAAGACGTTAGAGGAGTCACTTTTATATATCTCATGCGCAATTGCCTTTGATATTACCCTGTTTCCGGTCGTGTCGGATTGCTGTCCCATCGGATTATGAGAGGGAATAGAGAGTGCACCTGTGTTTGCGCACACACTTGTGCACTATAATATGTCCTGCGCAGTTGGCTAATCTCTCTTTAGATTGGCCGCCGTGGTCTGGAGGACTATTATTATTATTATTATTAGAACTGTTACGCTTATCTGTTTAAGTTTATTTTCATTTTATGTTTATACAGGGTGTAAGAAAAACACTGTCCGACCCGTGAAGTGGTTATTAGGTATAGTGAGTTGGTTCTATTTATGTAATCATTTTTAAAAATCTAAGCAAAAAATTTACCCCTAATAAAATTTAATTTCATTAAATGGCGAAAATTACATGGCAACACAGGCTCGGGCGACAGCGCTCGATAACTTTTTAACATTTGGGTAGCTAGGACACGAGATCATGACCGTTGTCTATGAAATTTTCGTCATTTACAATTGAAAATGACAATTAATATTTTTTAAGGGTAATTTTTTTGCTTAGAATTTTAAAAATGATTACCTAAATAAAATCGACTCACGATACCTAATAACCACTTCACGGGTCGGACAGGGTTTTTGTTACATTCTGTATTATGTCGGATAAATATTATTTTAGTTGTTTGAATTTAAACGTCTTTTTATTTTTTAATATATTTGTATTTTATATTTATTTCGCAGGTAGTTATAGCAATGAGGGACTTATTTCAAGTAGTATTTGAACTTAAGAAAAAAGAAGTGGAAATGGCAAAGCAGCAACTCGAAGGGAAAAATGTAACCAGTAGTCTTATAAGGCACACCACTAGTACTATTACAGATACAAAAACTAAGGTAAGAAATAAAAATAATAATAAGCAAAAATAAAAACTGGCAACACTAGCGATTCTTGTTGTGTTTTGTATTTAAAAATGTTAATAATAATATTACGATTTGAACATACAAATAAGTAGTAAGCACGATGCCTACCACAATAAAAACTGACATTTTTAAATTTATTTTAAAAACATGCGTTACTGTGTAAATTCAATGTTGGACATAAATGTACGTATATTTACAAACACAACAGTAAACACTCAGTGCCACAAACATTGCCTAGACCGACATTCCGTACATAATTCGTCCGCTATGTCGTAGAAACGGCTTAGTTTTCTGAGAAGATTGTAGGGAATTTTATCTTAAGTGATGCGAGACAGAATAAGAATAAACTGCTTTAAATGTAGATTATGTATTAATAATAATATCAAGTATATACGTTTAAATGATATACCGGGAATCGATGTCTGGGATTCCTCTATGAATTGGGAATTATCGATTAATTCAGTAAGTTAATAAAACTTTTGACTTTCTAATTATAAAATTGTCACCGAAAAAATGTAAGGACCGTTTGTTATCAAAACTAGCGATATTGTAAACAGCCGGAAAATTGGGAAATTTGAACATTTAATTTAAAATTTAACGCATAAAATATAAATATTTTATAAATCTTACCTGATATTTGAAGGTGCTGAAAATTTGAACGTTATATTAAAAACATACTCATTATAAATGGATGATAGTGGTGTGACGCATGACATGAATAAGTCATAAACTCTGTACATTTCTACCAGATTATACCAATGACTGGGGAGCCTAGCTCTTCTATATCTAAACCGGAAGGTGGTGGAGAAGGGGGCGTCGCGGAGTTGGTAGACTTGGAACAAGAACTGTGCTCGCTAAGAAGAGGTCTCACGCAGGTCGAGGGTCTGACACCCTCCACTGATCCCTTCGGAGACTCGTTTATTATTCCCGCTCAGGTAAATTAGTATAAACTACCCACAAAAATAAATATTGACTAAAATTGGAATTGATGGTCTTTAGCTGTGGCATTTAAATTGATATTGTTATAATGATGGCAAGTCGTTATGATGATGGCAAGTTTTTTTTTCGCCGATTAACGGACCGGGTCATCGTGTTTGGGTTCGCAATTAGAAGCAGAAAGGAACTAACATTTTATGCGCTGAAATGTATAGGCAGATGTGACCGCTATTATTAGTTTCAATGCTGTGTCCGTGATTGGGCCACTAGATGCAATTTGATCGAGTATGTCTGCAGCAGAAGGGGCTGCTGCCCCCTCCCCCCGGCGCGCCCCGCGGCCGCGCCCCCCCGCGCTCGCTGAGCCCCGGCAAACCGGTCTCCTTCGACCTCTCGGCCGTCGCGGGAGACTACGAGCCCAAGCCCGCCACGCTGGTGGACGAGCCAGACCCGCCGGTCAGTACACGCACACTACATTCCAGAATATACGTAAACACACACACATGTAAACATAGATACGTTACCCGCGATTGATTAAAACCATATAATAATTAATAAAGTAATTTAACCTCACATACTACCTATTTTTTTAAATAATGATTATGTAACAACAATTTGTCGTTTTAAAATAAAAAGCTATAAATATATTTACGCAGCGACACGCGATACCTTAAAATATTGAATCGATTTAGGAGAAAAATGAACTCTTTAAATATAATTTAAATACAGGATTATACATGAACGACCTTACTCCTAAACGTTGTTTACCCGGTGATAGTTAAATAATGCTGTCTTCTTCTTTCGTATGTCAAATTAGTAATGACAGAAGAGCGAAATCAGTGCTCAACTAAACAGCCGCTAAGCAAAGTTTATAAATAAGGCCGTAAATCGTTAAAAATATTTAGTATGAGATTATTTTGAATAACCTTTTTTTAAAGAAGCCTTAATTGTGTTATACAATGTAAAATTATATTTCATTGACCTCTGTTGTAAGGATTTCTAGTTCAAACACATCAGGTAATTTGAACTTTAAGATACAACTCATGCCCATTTAGCGCTGAACTAACGATCACACCCAATCATATATTACGCGACCTAGGTAGCTAGCGAATCATTTGAGTATATTTAAGTGAGTCAGCAGACTGCCGGGCTCGGCGGCGCATGCAGCTTGTATTGTCGCTGTTGCAGGTGCACTCGCAGGCCGCGTCCGCCTCCGCCTCCGCCTACGACGTGTTCACGGAGCTAGACCCGCTCGGCACCGGCCGGAGTAAACCTTACGTTGACAAAAAACTCTTCTTTCAGGAGCTCAAAAACCCACCAAAGAAAGTGCTCAAAGACCTCGTACCGCCGACGCATTCCCTCCTATCCGATATCTTGCCGGGCCCGAGCGAGACGCGGGCGGAGGCCTACGGGCCGCCCACCGCCCTGAGCTCCCTGTCCCGGCACTCCGGCGGCACGGTCGCGATCGCTAAGCCGCCCCGGCCGACGTTCTCGTCCGACTTTTTCACGTCCGATCCGTTCGCGGAGACCGACCCGTTCGACAACACCGACCCCTTCAGGGACGACCCCTTCACGAGCGTTCAGGACTTCCCGAAGCTCTCCTCGCTGAGGACCGAGGAACCGAAGAGCGACTTCAGTAAGGAATTGATACAGGATAAGCCGGAGCCGGACGCGGCCCGGAACGTGTTCAATGGTCCGCTGCAGGTGTCGCTGCCACCGGAACCGGCGCCCAAGTCGCCGCGACTGCCACGACAGGTACCGGACATATCTTTGGATCACTCGCTCACAAAAAATCTACCTGTTTCCATTGTCACGTTATCTTTAATTACTACCGAAGATTAGCTTCTCACTTATGGTTCCAATATCGCATTCACAGAACACGAACACGAGTACTATAAGACAGCGTCCACACGCGAGCTCCAAACTGAACTCCGAGAGCGCGTCGCCCCCTCCCCCTCTGCCCCCCAAGAAGATCGCCGAACTCAGTCTGATCCCGCCGCCGCGACCACCGCACGACCATGAGGATATGGAAGAGTCGGAAACGCCACCGTTACCCAAACCCGCCAGAAAGAAGGAGCCTTTGGTAAGAATAATGGTATGAATGAAAACTGCCACCTAATTGAAATAAATATATTTTTCTTCGCTTAACTTAATAAAACTAACATTGACTGACTGACTGACTCCATATAAGTATGA
This sequence comes from Nymphalis polychloros, assembly GCA_905220585.2. Taxonomy (NCBI): domain Eukaryota; kingdom Metazoa; phylum Arthropoda; class Insecta; order Lepidoptera; family Nymphalidae; genus Nymphalis; species Nymphalis polychloros. Next base: position 8,568,499 of record HG992258.1, on the reverse strand, counting down.
AATTTTGCACAGGAGTTCCGAATAACAAAGATAATCACTAACAAAGGTTTTTTTTTAATTAATTCCCTAATAGTATTTAGCAGGCAATGTCTGAACCTAAGAAGTATGTTTTAAACTATGTGAATAAATGTTATCAGCTTTACTTATAAACTTTGTTTATTAGGTAAATACTGTTGTCTTCTTTTTTCAAATGTCAAATCGATAACGACAGAAAGAGATAGAAGTAACGCTGTATATGTTTTTATCATAAAACGTATGCCTTACGGAGATACAATGCGACAAGAATTAAAAATGGAGTATATACTTAGAGTAGGATACCCAAAAACCAACATTAAAAAATGAAAATACTTTATAATAAAACAATTTGTTGTATATCATATACATATCTGTCGAAAAGTTCCTGCGATAATGCCGCCAAGTAATCCTATCGAACTCACATAGTTTTAATGTCTTACCGCCTTATTCATAAACTTTATTTAACTGGTGATTAGTTAAACAATATTTTGTCTCCTTCTTTCGTATGTCAAATCAATAATGACAGAAAGAGACAAATCAGTGTTTAGCTAAACAGTAACTAAGAAACGTTTATGAATAAGGCCGTTAAAGTTTAACATAATCAAGAAAATGCGTTTAAATCTCTGAAATATTAAATACAATTTTGCGGTAGAGTTTCAACGCAAGGTATTCATTCGTTCTGACGTATAGTATGGAGTCGCAGGCGTTCGTCGTATACGATGTGTCTCACCGCAGGCGGACCGCAGCACGAAGCCGCGCCAGTCGTCGCTGGCCACCACCAGCAGCGAGGACGAGTACCTCACGCCGGTACCGCCGCCCCTGCCCGCCGCCAAGCGCTTCGACATCACCCTCAGCCAGCTGCTCACGCTCACTATGGACGACCTGGCCGCCAGGTGATTCACATAATAATCATTTTTGGTGATATGACAATCGTTTTTAAAATCACAGTAAATAGTCGATTAAAGAAACATACTCTAGGATTGTTAATTTTTTTCCTATTGTCAAATGATTCGCATTACCTAAATAAAAAATCTTTTCAAAAATTCGTACACAAAATTGAACGTTACCTTCATTTTGCTTATAATGAGAAGCTTCGATAGAAACAAGTATTAATATTTACTCTAAAATAGCAATTTATATATTTTTTTATAATATTAATATTATGCTGGAGAGAATCTATCTACTCCCGTCACCCAATATACCAAGCTATATCTATACATATATATAATATGAAATTCATATTTGTATAAATGAAACGCGGTTAAAATCACAGGACAGCTGATCTAACTACATAAACTGCAATCCAAAAATATTTGCTAAAATAAAGTCTTGTAAACACAGACTCCGCGTGCCGGCTACCACGTTATCTTCAATGACTCTACCTCAACTCACAGACTACCTCAGATCCTATGTGGCTACAGAAAACGAGAAATCGGTATGTAATAGATATGTAATATTTATTGCTAATAATGTTTTTGAAAATTCATCACCCAAGTGTGAATTTAGGGATGAAAGTTTGTATAGAAGTCTTTTTCAATGTTCTAAAGTCGGTGGGTTTCTTAATAATGTTTCCGATGGGTTATCCCATCAAACACACGGTTAGTTTCATAAAAATAATTTATATTATGATAGCTTTGTTTCCATGATGTTGGTTATGCTTCTAGCACGTACACTTGGATCCAACCATTCGACCAGAGAAAGAAAAAATAACTCCAAAGATTCCTGAAATATCAGCACCCTCTATAGTACCAGAAAAACCCGTCACAAAAGCGCCTCTAACTACAGATTTCAAACCCCAGTTCGAAGATAATTTCGCTCCGACTGAAACGTCAGATTGTTTTGTAGCAAATTTCGACGACTTTGACCAAAAAGCTAATCCCTCCTACGACAAATATGCGGCATTTAGAGAAATACAAGAACAAGAATTAAAAGCAAAGTCAATATTAGATCCTATCGCGTCAGAAGTGAAACAAGAGGATGACAAAGAGTTAACATCGATAGTTGATTTAATTAAAACCGAAGAACCTAAAGTCGAGGAAAGGAAAGAATTAGACAAGAGTCCTTTGAAGAGCTTAGACGAGCTAACGATAGATTCGTTCAATATGTTTCGTAATTCTGTAAGTCCGAAGCCAATCGACGCAAAAATCGAAGACATAAAGACGGTCATGAAAAATTTACAAATAGAAAAAGCTAGGCGTAGTGTCTCGCCTCGCGATAATGGTGTAACAGAGACAAAATCTGACGACAACAACGACAGGTATGCAGCGTTACGTGAAATAACAATAATAGAACCTCCGGACGAATTCGAATCGATTCCACCAGAAGCGCCCAAGGAACGGAAGAAGTCTGATGAAAAATCGGACGGTTTTGATAATTCGGATTTTTTCGACTGTATCGACAATAGCTCCCTATCTTTCAACGTGGAGGATGCCTTTAGAAAGAGCCCAGGAGTGAAGGAAAAAGAGGAGGAAAAGAAAGTGGAAGAAAAGAAAGAGACGCCTATAGAAGTTATACCGGTGAGAGATTTGCAACCGCCGACGCGGCTTTCTGCTGAGTCCATTAGTGATGTGAATAGCGGCTCTTCACCGGATGGTAAAGGTACACACTTTTAAGCTATATAATTTTTTACTTAGTACTTTTAATACTATGCTGAAGCTCAATCTTTTTGTTTGGTTTTTCAAATCCAATATGAAAGCTGAAAGGTAAAAAATAATTATAATTTGATTCTAAATTACATGTCCTAAGTAAACTATAGGGTTTTCCAATAGGGACGCTTGAACTTTGACAGCTGATTGCGGCCATGTTGTTTGAGTGACAGCTGTCAAATGCAGTGTGTTATATTCATTCCGTCCTCCCAAACCACCATGGCAGGTTACAGTGTCGAGCAGCACGTGCAAATCATAAAATTGTTTTATGAAAATGGGTCTTCAGTTCGAGCAACGTTCCGCGCACTTCGCCCGTTTTACGGTCGCGATGATCGTCCTGCCGAGTCGACTATCCGTCGATTGGTGGACAAATTCGAGTCAACCGGGTCAGTTAACAATCAGCCGGTTCCCGTGCGTCAACGTAACGCGAGATCTGCCGAGAATATCGCCGCTGTGCGCGACAGTGTCAGTGGCAAAATACATGTAGGAGAGATATTTCGCAAATATCTCGCCTACATGTATTTTTTTTTGCATTTCAAAGATCAAGCGCCCTTAATGGAAAACCCTATATATACATTGTGATCACTTATTCCAGCATATTTGAGATAGCATCGTCTATTTCCTGTTCGGTGTTAATAAAGATTATTTCAAATGAAACAAAACGTACACGATAGACGTATAATTCATTTATTGTCAGATAGACTATATGTCGTTATGCTGTTTAATATAACGTATGTCATCGATTTCAGAGAGATGCCTGCCCCCCGCGATGTCTGTGGGCGGCCTCACGCGCCTGGGCTGGGGCGAGGGCTGGTCCTCCGACTCGCGGGACTCCGAACCGCGCACCCGACGACGACGGACGCACAACAGGGGACTATCTGGTACATATTCTCACTTACTCGTCCTTGGACTGATCAATGATAAGCAAGGGCCATAAAAACCGCCGAAGATTTACTATTTGCATATTTCTTATGGTAACTGCCTCGTTAATATAGTAGCTCGCTAATACATGAATAAAAGAATGAAAGAACTCGTTGAACTCAAATCAGAAATAATACGAGGATGTCGATGAAATGAATAAATGATTCCTTATATTTCTCGCGGTTACAAAATATTTTTATAATATATTTTACTCAAAGAAAAGCTCAAAGCGAATTTAATTTCCCGCCGTGAGGAGTATATGTTAATGTTCTTATTGCCAGATTAAATCCGTTAGTCGAACAAGTGACAGATACTCATTAATAATATTTAATTATAATTACTTCTAATATTATAAAATAAAGGTGATTTAGTCCTACACTAATATACTGGGTTAGAATAAAAAATAAATTTGAGCCATTTAATATTTTCTCAGTAGTAGTATAGAAGTTACACTACATAGTACCGATATCACGTAAATTCGTTTGTCCTGCGCCTGATATCATTATGTCGGACTTGTAATCCCATCGGATAACGAGAGTGCACGTGCGCTTTGAGCTGGGAGCGCCACCCGTCGCTAACCCCGTGTGCCCGCAGTGCAAACGTCGTCGTCGTCGCGCGACGCGTCCCCGTGGGACGACGAGCCGCCGCGCCGCCCCGCGCGCCGCCCCGACCGGTCAGTGCGCCCCCTGTCGACTGATCCTAATTCGTTTTGTTCCACTTCTAACTATACGTACTTAAGGCAATATTTTGGCGAATAAATCTTGACAAAACACACGCAAAAAAAAAAGCCGAGATGGCCGAGTGGTAAGAACGCTTGAATCTTAACCGATGATCGTGGGTTCAAACCCGGGCAAGCACCAATGAATTTCATGTGCTTAATTTGTATTATTATAATTCATCTCGTGCTCGACGGTGAAGGAAAACATCGTGAGGAAACCTGCATGTGTCAAGTTTCACTGAAATTCTGTCACATGTGAATTCCACCAATCCGCATTGGAGCAGCGTGGTGGAATGAGCTCCAAAACCTTCTTCTCAAAAGAGGAGAAGAGGCCTTAGCCCAGCAGTGGGACATTCACAGGCTGTTACTTTAAAACACACGCACACACATACACTCACACACGCACGCGCACGCATACGATATTCTCGCATTAATATTAAACAAGAATGTTCTTTATTGAAAATATTAATACTTATACCATGTCTCTACATTAATTTTTTTTTCTCATGTTTGGTTTTATGAAATTGTAATCCTATGTGGCCTTATTTGAGTAATAAGTAATAGTTGTCCATCCATTCTGTAACGCTGTTCATTACAAGTAAAAATAGATAAATAGATAGACCAATATAATTTGTAATAGAAAAGAAGAACACAAACGAGTGAGTAGTAAAAAAATCAGTACTGTACTGCTACGGATCGTTTCCACTTACTCTTGCTTTATATCTTATTCGAAATAACGTCTTACGTTACTTCTGTTTGCAGACACAATTCGTCCGGTTCTAGAGAATGTCTAGATTCTGGCAGTGGAAGGGAAAAGGAAAAGCCGAGAGATAAGCGTGGCAGTAGAGATATAGATTTGAATAGAGATGGTAGAGAATCCGCCAGGGACCGGAGAGACTCCGGTAGCGGGAGAGATAGGCGTGACGTCAGCAAGGAGAGGGAGCACAGGGACCACAGGGAGAGAGACAGGCGTGATCGGAGAAGTAGAGAGAGAGAGAAGGACACGTGGAGTAGAGAGAGGAATTACAGTAGAGAGAGAGATTACAGGGACTCACGGAGCAGGGAGAGGTCGAAAGATTACAGAGATATGGACCGCCATAGGAAACCTATACATTCTTACGACGATGAAGAGTAAGTACATAGAGATACAAATGAATCTTAAAATACATACAAACTGACATAAGTATTTTCCTGTTACAATGAGAACTTTTCCGATATGATCTTCTAGTTTTATAATACGACGCTTGAAAATAATTTTCATTTATATTTTTTCTATGAAATATTATATTCTGAAAACAGTACCATTTTAAAATGAATATATTAATGTTATTACAGCTACAGTGACGGCGGCTCTGGGAGGTCTTCCCCCCGCGAGCGGTGGCCCGACCAGCGCTGGAGGAGGGATGGTGTGTACTACAACGGGCTTAGATAAAGAACAGCGTTTTTGGCGCTATATATTTGACTTTTTAATTCTAGTAATTAAATATTATACAATTAAACGTATGTACTATAATTCAATTTTAATTCATTTACATTTCAGAGAGAAATTACGGTTCCTTAGGATGGCGAGAGACTCGGCGGAGGAATGAGTTGAGACAAAATGATGATCCAAGCGAAAGGAGGTAGAAATGGCAAAAGTATATTTATGGTTTTAAAATGTCACTTGTGTGTATTTAGACAGTCGAGTTTTTTGTGTTTAACACTGACAAATTCCGGGCTAATGAGAATTGCACTCATTAGCCCGGAATTTGTCAGTGCTTACACTCCCGTACGTCATAGCCCGTAAACAATGGTTTTCCGCCTGAATTATGTTCGGTCGTTTGTGATTGCCGCCCCTGTCTATGAGCGTGACACTAGAGAGTTCATAATATAAAATTAATATCATTGAATGCGATTGGACCGCATTTATATTTTTTTAAATAGTTCGTAAATATTTCATTTATTTTTACTATATACTGTAAAAAATACTGTATTTTGATTTATAAAGCTCTGCCATATTAAAATAAAATAAATGTTGCATAAAAAAGAATTTAAAAATGTATTTTTTATACATACAGATATGGATCTACACTAGGCTGGCCGGGACGTCGTTCGACAACTATCGCTTCTCGGCGGGAAGTCGAGCGGGAAATGCGGGACGCTCGAGAATCCGCCCGAGACTCGCGTGACACTCGCGACTCAGGCCGCGACTCGGGGAGAGATTCGATTAGAGATTCTCGGGACGCGCGTGATTCTGGTAGAGAATCGGGAAGAGACTCGCGCGATCCGCGTGATTCGGGACGCGAGTCGGGACGGGATTCGAGAGACACGAGGGACTCCGTCCGGGACTCCCGGGATCCAAGGAGGCGGCGACGTGAGGAACCTCGGACTAGACCCAGAGATTACCGCTTTTCGAACGATTTTTCCCCGCGGGAGAGAGAGCATACATCGCCTTTCGACAACGATTTCCAAGACACGCCCACACCGACTACCAAAAAACGGGCCCCGTACTCCTGTCTAGAGGGAACGAGGTAATATAATGCTTCATTGTATTCCAAATATATAGGTAAAAATATGTGATGAATCCAGACTTCATCGATAATAATGAAAGTAAATGATAAAAATAAAACAAGCTTTATACCAGTTTTAAAATTTAATAAGTTTTATAGATTATTTTTATTATATATATATATCACCATAAGCCAACTAGGCTTGAAATGAAAATACATATTGAATGTAATAGAATTTTAATAATTATTCGCTTGCCTTTACGCCTTCCTTTTTACTACTTCAAAATAAAATCCTATCTTATAAGGTTGTCTGTATTATTTTTGGCACATATTACTGATACACAGAATGTTAACAAACTGTATAAAAAATAAAGAACAGGAAGTCAAAGCCCTCCCAAGCTTACTTTTTCTCTATTCCAGATTTGCATTCGAACTCGAAGACTCGACGGCGTCCCCTATATCGGGCAGCTCAGCACGAGCGCGCGACGGGGACTCCCCGGCGACACGATTCCGGTTCGACTCGGACTCGCTGTCACCTCGCTCCATGTTCGAGGACGACTTCACGACTATCTCCACCCCCAGAGGCCGGACCGCCTCCATCGCCGAGGAGGACGAAGGGGACCTGCCCCCGCTGCGGGCGAAGCCTCCACAGCACAGGGACATTAAAAAATCGGATTCCGTCAATATCTTCACGAGGGAGTCGGACCCGTTCGAAGGCGACGCGTTCTTCGCGTGCACCGGCTCGGACCGGGTGGCGCGCCGGGAGAACTGGCCCGGGGACTTCCAGGGCTTCGACAACGCGTGAGCCGCGCCGCACGCAGGCGTTCCGCCGTCACCACGGTGACATTGCCGTTCCGCAGGTCACGTTCAGTTTTCTAAAGTCCGTTCAATAAAAATGAAATCATTGAACATCAATAAACAGAAAAGTGCCCTTAGGGCTCAAACGCTTGTTGATTTAATATTAAGTGAATCGGGAAGGGGTTCCACAAATAGTTCAGTCAAATAACATAAGAATCGAACTCACTATATATATTCGCTACGCTTGCCACAGAACACTACTATGATTTAATATGTCGGTAAATATCTCATAATTTACGTCATCAATAATTTGATATCACATCAGAGGAAACGAGAAATCTCTATTATATTGTTTACAATAATAATTTCATTCAATGTCAAGCTATTACTTTTATTATACGTCATGACATTTCGTGACGTCATTACGATTGAACAATGAATCCTACGCTAATCAAATTAGAATATGATATTAAGGATCTCATATTTATTAATAAATAATACATTAGGAAACGAGTAAACTATCACTTCTCATATTTAATTAGTATATAAACCCCTATTTATTACTAAATGTACAATAATGAGGTCATATAAAAACCTTAGTGTTACGTTTTTATAAGGTATGTATAAATTTGGACCCTTATCAAGTTTGTATATGCCCTTAGACAACCTGTGATATGTATAAGCAACGCCCTAGCTATTTATTTCTCAACGCTTGTTAGTAATTTTTCATCAAGTCGGTCCATTTAACATAAGTAAATATACTTAAAGCATTAGACAACTGATATTAATATAAATCAGTATAAATATAATTATTTAATTCAATTATATTTTTTTTTGTCATAAATGTACCGATGACAAAACACAGCTAGCTATCGACACAGTTACCAATAGGTATTAATAGTGTATACACTTTTATGACATCGTACTATGTATTTTGTGTATTATTTTGTTCAATATTCAAGTTATAACTTTGATCGCGCTACTACATACGGGGCACTATAAATTATCTTTTTGGGCACAAAAATTTAGATTTTCGTTTATTGGTAATGTAAATATTTTGCTACGAACTGATAATTTTGTATCGCTTTGTAAATAATATTGAAATTGTTTACCGCGTACGTTAATCACAATCACGTAGTGCATAATATTGTATTCGTATTATTATGTTGTTTTTATTTAGCATTTATTAAATAAAGGCTTTCGAAACAAAAAAAGAAAGATGTTTTTTAGATATCGATTGCACTCAATGTAATGTGTATGAATCAAACATTATTTATAATCATTGAATTAAGATGACATCCATAATATGAAATCATTATTGAATCCATTTGTTGATATTCTCTATATATTGTAAAAGTGATATTTATAAATATAATTATTTTTACTTGGTTTAATAATTTTGCTTCAAATTTATTTTACTTAGTATGTTTTATACTAAAATGGGATTTATCTATTTATACAATAAACATTGAAAAAACATTCATTACAAATAAAATAAATCATTGTACATTATTGACTGTATTCCATTTTTAAACACTAACTTTTGGAGTGGTTTTATTTTAAAATCATAATTGAATGCATTTGTTGATATTCTCTTGTAATTTTGAAAATGGAATTAATTTTACGTAATTCAATAATTTTCTTCAAAATTTTATTACTTTATATATTTGTTTACACTCAGTATGATTTATACTTAAATGGGCTTTATTTATACAAAACACATACAAACAGTGAAAAAACATTGATTAAAAATAAAAGAATATCATTGACTGTATTTCATTTTAAACACTGACTTTTTGTAGTAGTATTATTTTTATTATAAAATAAAAAAATCTTGTTTTACGATAAATACTCCGTAATTCTATTGCTTTATTTCTGTGATAATGTACATTTATTTTTTATTTAAGTTTTAAAGACTTACCTTATCAACTTAACTTTATTTGTAAATTTGATATCAATGAAAGGATTGATATTATGTAGTTTTCACTATCTATACACAATATACTGTTTACGACATTTTTTTTATCTATGTAATTATTGTGCATTCATCTATACATAAAAAAAAAACAAATTATAAAAAAAAAACTGTCAAATGTTTTGTATTCGGGAATTTTGTACATAATATAGTTAGAAGTAAAATAATGATGTGCAATTATCCACTCCATTTAAAACACAGTACCGAAGTGATTTTTGTTTGAATCCAGTTGTGTAACATACTTAAAGTTAATAAAATTGTAACGATAATCGTTTTTTTATTTATTTAAAATTTACAGTGTGATGGTAGTATTAATAATATTTATAATAATTATTCTGTTTAAAAAAATCAATTATATCATAATTATTAGATATTTTTATTTTAAAATTTAGGCAATGCAATAGCGAAAATCTTTTTAAGGCAGATAAACCTTGGCGCCGCCTGCGAGCTCTATTACATCCCTCTCTTTTGAGGCGTAGAAAGTGAACTTATTAGTTGGAAGGCACTTATGTTCCAATCGCAGTGTGGCGAAGCTCAAGACAAATCAGCTCGAGCTGCAAGAGTCCAGACTGATCATCGCCCTCGATGACCTGAAAGCAAATTCCCATGCCCAGGGAATCAAAATATGGCCCCTATTTATAAAGGTTAATCCGCCTTAATGAAGGCGATTCACAAATGTGCGCGAAAAAATGGAGGTTCAGTGGTTTAACGTTCGCTACCACCGTCATTACATGAAAAGTGGGAAATGAGACGGTGGGAAAACGAAGGAGAAAGAAGTGGAAATTGTCAATACCCTTTGAAGAGGTCTGCGGTGTTAGCGTGCCGAGAGAATTCCGTGTCGTTCAGGGCCAAATCGTGCTGTTGAACGAGAGGAACAAACTTTTCGATAAATCATAAAATACTCGATGGCTGTATTTTTCCGCCCCACAAGGATTTCTCAGATGCTCTCAGATCGGATCACTTGACCATAAGCTCCTTGTAAGGTGACTACAGACTGTCCACCGGGGCAGTAGCTTGTGGTGAGATGGTCTTTTATAATTTATTTTTACGATTATCCTTAGAAATTGTCAAGTTATTGAATGTTTATATCATATTTTTTTATTATTGTTGAATTTAATCAAAATTGGTATTTATTTGCACTAATGTAAGTCTATAACAATTTTATACTATCTACTATATTATTGTCTTCTTAATCTGTGTAAAAGACCAATGTGGCAAAATCGAAAGCGAAACGTCAAAATTCTTTGTCAATAGAATAATAATGATATCAACAGCTGTTTTTGTATTACTTTATTTATTGATTACGTGGTAAATATTCATTTTTAAGGTAGAATAGTATTATTTAAACGGGTCATGAGAGTTTATATTAGTTTTAGTGTTGTATTTAAAAATGAAACAAAGGTGAGGTCTTATATTACGTGAAAGACGTAGTAAGATTAGACAAGAATAATGTTTAGTTAAAAGCAGTTTTCATTAATAATGTTATCCAGAACGCGATTGACACACAACGGGGATGACCTGATCTCCAATATGAACGGTGTAAGAGATGACAAGGAGTTTCAAAGCGAGATTCAATTGTACAGAATAAAGCCACAGGATCACTTCATCGAAGCCCAAGTTCAAGAAGGCGATACACTACAGGCTATCGCGCTAAGATTTCATTGTTCTGTAAGTAATGAATATGTTATTACGATTATAATTATATCCTCATCAATTATTAACCGATTAATCACTGTTATCTTATCACATTAAACAAATTCCTTAATTTTATTTATTTTTTATATCTTTTAAAATTACAACTTTACAATACCAGTGTTCTTCAATTGGGTTTATATTTTTTACAATTAAGTTGTAACTTTTGCAAATATGCTTTACTTAGTCATTTTATTAATTATATCAATTAATTCTTAGATTTCAGAATTAAAAAGGATTAATCAAATACATAAAGACAATGAAATATTTGCAAGAAGAACAATTAAAGTGCCAGTCACACCTTACTCAGTGCTTACAGAAATGATTCCTGTACCTCAGCCTCAACCACCTTTACCGTCTACATCTAGCCAAGTGTCCACCAGCCTCAGTATGCATAACATGCATTACCAACCTATAGAAAACCAATCAACACCCCAACATACCAATAATATACAAAATGGCATTGAAACAAAGGAAGCAGACTTTGCAATAGATTGCAACACTGTTGTTATGAATAGCTCCCTAGCTCCATCAGTCACTCCATATACCGATGCTCCAGATACAGAACAGAATGAGTCTATATCAGAGGATACCCAGCTATTGCCCAATAAGACGAAGGTTCCAGTCGAAGCTGTGGTAGTGAAAGAATTGACATCACATGGTGCTGATTTTGGGTTGAAGTGGTATCATCTTGTATGCTGTTTACTTATTCTTGGTGTGTTGACACCACTCTTGTACATCATGTTTTATCTAGACAAACATGAACATTCAGACATACCACCGTTGCATCCGACAAGATGAAATATTGGTAGGTTTGATCTGATCATAAAGCTTTAAGTTTCGGCGATATTTTGATACATCTTTTTAAAAACGTGTATTATATATTTTTTCATAAATTTAAGGGGACATAATGTGATTCTTAAATATAGTTATGATATAAGTATTTTTGTTTAATTTCATCCTTTTATAATTAATAAATGTGATTTACAAATGTATGATTATATTACAAATATATTTATTGATATAAATTGCTATTATAAAAATATTAAAAACAACTAAAATTCAAAGATAACAAGTAGCTTTGTTGACCTCAATGTCATAATTTAAATATAATATTGTAATTACATAATTCCTGAGTATTTGAGAATATAAAACTTATGTAAAAGTATTTTTCCACATTACTACTACTTTTAACTATATAATGTAGTATTGATATATTAATTCATGTAATTATAATTACCTCTCCCACCTTTATAGCAGCACAGCACTAAACTTGTATCTACTTGCACTTAAATCATATTATTTCACTAAAGCATGGCTATGTTTGGTATTTGAGCAAAATTCCTATTGCAGTATATAGGTGTATATTATGATTTTAACCAACGTCACACATAGAAAAAGGTTCAATTTTGCTGCTAGGTGCTAATTTCAACAAATCTCATTACCTTTATTATTATACTGTAACTGACTGACTAATTAATTCTAAGATCATTAGTTTTTTTTTAGGAATATTATTCAATATATATTTTTTTAATTAGGTTTTTTTAAGATGAACAATCATGGTCAAAACTAATAAATTGATTTTTTTTTTAAATTAATATTAGTACTAACAACCATATAAAATCTACACAACACAAATCAATTGTAAAATAAATAAAACAATATTTTCACAAAATAAACCTTTTTTATTTTTTATTCACTTAACAATAGATCGATGTAACAAATCATAAGAAAATTAAATCATTGCCATTAAACACAATATTTGTTATATAACTTTATAATTATTAATGATAAATACATTTTCTTACGATTTTAAAATTTTCTGTTTAAATTAAAAACCCGTAAACAGCCGGTAAGTTTTGTGTGGGGTTGATTATTTTTAATATATTCACCGAAACTTATTATAATATTATCAAACAGCAAATGAATAAAGAAAAATAAGTGCATTTCAAAATAGAAATCACAACTAAGAATATTATTATATAAGTATGGATTATGTCGATGTTTCTATCGATTGCAACCAGCCCAACACATTCATAATTTGATGTGATTATAATAAAAGAAAATATCATTAGTGAAATTTCCATCTAGCTGATATTACAAGATACTTTGAACATTGTATATAAACTTTTGTTACAAGCGAATCCGGCCAAGTCCTTACTATAATATATTATGAAAACGGTACTCTGACGATTTAGTGGATTTATCTTGTAAAAAGATGTACTATGAGTGAGATGTTTCATAATGCACGTTTTCCTTCATTTTATTATTGAAATCTTTTGTAAACTCTTAAAGACAAGAAAACTAATTTAATCTATTCCATTCAAATGATCAAATTTAGGTCGTTAATACGAACATTTGAGATTTTCAGTATGTAAAAAAAGAAAAAAAAAAAAACGAATTACTGTGACTGACCACGTGATACAAAATCGAGTTTACCATTCGGTAGTTAAAAAAATGTAATATTTAATTGTATGCTATTATTTGTATTACTTCTTAATATTTTATTCTATTAACATTATTTATTCGATATTAGTAGAAAGTTCATTTACAAATGTGAGCCTCAGATACACAACAGTGTCCTATTCCATATTAATGATTTGAGGTGACTTAAATTTATCTTAGAACCTATTTCATCAATTGCTTAAAATCAAAAATTCCCACGTCCGAGGTTCGGGTTGCTCTCGTGTACACTGTGAAATTAACAAAACAATATTATAAATAATTTGTTACGTAAGTCACATATAAAATTAAATACGTACACGGAAACACAATTGTTAGCACAAATACGAATACAAGAAAATGTCACGAGATAGTTGCATGAGAGAGTGATCTTCGTCCGAAGTTAATACCAGAGCTTTGTAGGCAGATTAGTGATTTTTTGTTACATATATATAATCAAACAACAAAATCACTAGTCTTCCATACAACGCCCGGTCGACGGCCAATCCCGTTAGTTGATGAGTTCACACCTAAAATGTTATTCACAACAAAATGTTAGACAGAAATATACATAGATCATAATGACATTATATAATCACAATATACATACAATATATATCAAGAAATACAACATATTATATCTATATAACTACTGCTGTATATATGTATAAAAGTATCGTCAACTAAGTAAGTTGAGTCACAAGAGAGTAAGAATGAATGAGAAACCCAAATTGTAACGAAAACTAATAATAACCAAACTACTATAAATCATATACAAATGTTACCTTCGTATTGTATTTTACTTATGCATATTTTTGTTTGGTGCCAATTCAGGGAACTCTTCAAACATTCTATTTCAAAACAATGCTGTGTTAGTAATTATTTCAAATGTTTTTTTTTTTTTTCAAGCAAAATTTCAGTAATTTGTTATGTTGGTCAATTGTTTAATAAACGTAAAATTTAGTTTACTATGATGAATAACTTTTATAAATTCAAATCTAGTACTTTTGTATTAAAATATAGTTTGTACTAGTCAGTAATGTAATGGAGTCTAACATAATAAAATATATTTTTTACTGGAATGAACTGTTTTGAGGAATCGCCAATATAATGATGTCTCTCTATAGTTGGTCTGCGTTGGTATAGAATCTTGCACCGTTACTTGCAGTAACGTAGCAAATTGTAGTGATTTTTTTGTTAAATAAAATCCTATATGCATGCATCAATAGATATGTATATGGTACATAAGCCGCTGGGAACTGATGATAACAGTTAGTGACATATAGTGTACATTTTTAAAAAAAAATTGTGGTCTTTCTTTAAAAAAAATGTTTCGAGTACATAAGATCTATTAAAACTGTTAATGTTTTTATTAAATCGTCCTGTGTGACTGTAAAGAATTTAAAATTAAATTAAAATATGTGACGTTTCTAAAGCATATTAAAAAAAAAAACATTTAAAATAAGAAGAGTATTTGAATGTGTCGCCGTCGGTCACCTCTGCTGCAGCAGGTACTGCGCCTTCTGTATGCGCGGCGGGGTGCCGCTGAT
The DNA here is from genome assembly GCA_905220585.2 of Nymphalis polychloros. Taxonomy (NCBI): domain Eukaryota; kingdom Metazoa; phylum Arthropoda; class Insecta; order Lepidoptera; family Nymphalidae; genus Nymphalis; species Nymphalis polychloros. The sequence goes on along the minus strand of HG992258.1, from coordinate 8,553,254 downwards.
GGTGATGATGCGGTCGGCGGCGCCGGGCAGCGGCTCGGCGATCTCGATGGCGGCGCCGCTCTCCGCGCGGATCTTGCGGATGCGCGAGCCCGCCTTGCCGATGATGGCGCCCGCCAGCTGCGCGACGAGCGTTAACGATTTTATTACGACACAACACTATATTATATATTTTGATTTTTTTTATTAGTGTGTTCGAATCGGTAAACGTGTACGTAAAATAGAAATTATTATAAATTGAATCGTTGAATTTTTGAGAATTACCGACTTTCGAGAAAGTACCTTTAGGATACTTCGTGATTTTTTTATAACATGTGTAACTTACGTCCTTGGGAATGGTGACTTGGGTGGTGGTCTCCTGCTGATTCCCACCGTTTCCATTAAAGTTGCCGCCGGACGACGAGCGGTTGCCTCCAAAATTGTTGCCGAAGCCCCCGCCGCCGCCGCCACCGCCGCCTCCACCGAAGTTTCCACGAGGCGGGCCGTTGAAGTTACCGCGAGGCCCGGGGCCCGCGAAATCGTTGAAAGCTCTCGGCGGAGGGGGCCCGTTGCGTCCCATGGGGGGACCTCCCCGGGGCGGAGGCGGCCTGCCGCCGGGCCCCATGGGCGGAGGCCCCCGGGGCGGCCCGCGCGGTGGTCCTCCGCGAGGTCCGGCACCCCGAGGCCCCTGTCCGCTGCCGAAGCCGCCATATTCGTCGGCGTAGAAGTCGTCGTAGTTGTGCGGATCGTAATTCTGAATACCACCTTTGATCGGTACCTGTAATGACAATGACTCGTTTTATTTCACTCCAACTATATAGTTAGGTTAAACAAATTATTTTTATATTCATACTTTACTATACATGCCTATCGTATCTACGTATAAAATCTTAACAATGTAAAGTAGTTACTAAAGAACATCTTGCATACAATTCCTAGTTATTTATAACTTAGAACTCGTTTAACATTTAAAATTCCTATGAGGATAAGTTTTCAATTGCAAAGTATATATTATAAGCAGCTGCGACGCACACCTGTCGTTAACTATAAAGCCGAGCGCTTCTAAACCGTTTAAGATAATCGACGGCTTATATAGTGCCTATTTATATATAACTATTGCCCGAAGCTGTTGACCACTGTACAATTGGTATAAACAAATTTTCGATGTCCGTGCCCATTAATCTTCGGGCTTGTAGTGTTATACAATCCTAAGATATTGCTAACATTTTCCATGGTAAAAATATATACATACACTATTCGTTCCTGAGCTTTGTAGGCAGATTTATTTGGGTTAAGTTTGGTTAACTTTTCTCTTCTATTCATCTCTTACTCTGTACTCTCTATACATAAAATTATCATATAATTACTCTTTCCTCCCACGTTATCCATATTGATATTTTAAATAAAAAAAATTATATTAATTTATATATTCATATATCTGCATTATGACATGTATATGACAATCCTTGGCTTTCCTGTTTCGGGAAAAGGCTCTTACGAAATAATTTCGTATTCTACCTGTTCACGTCAATCAGCCGTATCTCAACATATTCGTTACTTGAGTGAATAAAATAATAAATAAATATTATAACAATACGCTCTCTTTGTATGTACTCACCTGCCGTATGAGATGCAGCACCTCCCTCACACCGGCTGCGACGGCATCCGGCTTGCCTACCAGCTGCACGACTCGCTCCGAGCTCTGCGGCGCGGGGTTCGAAAATATCTTCAACCGGGCGCCAGTTTTCTACACAATTCATTATATATTTAAATTACAAATCGTAGGTTCCAGTTCCAATTGCCGCACTAGTAGTGTAAGTTTAACGATTGGAATTAAATAACTATAATCAGTAAGTTTATCGGTAAGTAAATTGCCGTTTCGTTTTCAAAAGTTCAGAAACTTGTGAATTACAGATTTTATCTTTAAATTATAGAATATTAATTATTGAAAATGCTCGACCAGATTAAAACGGTAAAATGTTTTGTGAAGGGGAACTGAGATGTACCAAAAAAAAATCCTTTTCTGTTTAACACTACAAAAGATGAGAGCTTTATCCTTTTGTCGTATAATAATAATGTAATTACTTTCTCACAGATTCGAAAACTCATTTTAATAATTCAAATAATTTTATAATTTTTAGGATAAAGAAAATGAGTTTAAATATTGTAAGCCACTCATTTATACTCATCTATCACTTATATTTAAATAGTCAAAGTTGTCACATTCGATTGACTGATTCGACTACCGAATCCATACGAAATTGAATATCTTCAATTCATGAATCGTTGATATGTTGAGAATTACGTATCGATTTAAAGTTGCACATGCAATATAACGATGTCTTCTAATAATGCATAAATAATTGATAATTTCTCAATACGAGGCCTTTGTATACTCGGCTACCGGGTGACGTTTAAATCGGTCAAACGCGCCTGCGCGGCGAAATCGACCGCACGTGGCCCGGCTGCGCTGCTCCGACACGCACAAACAACACCGACACGTCGGACACTGACACCGTTCACGGCACCACCGCAAAAAAAAAGTTACGCAATTAATTGTCGCGTTGACATCATTAATGTGCAAACTTTTGAAAATATATATATATATATAACTTTTCTAAATAAATTATTTTAAATTTAAAAACGAAACCGAGAACCATAAAGGTTGAAAACTCTACCAGAATTTTAGCAATATTACACAACTGACCTCATATATAAACGTAGAACATTTTTTTTATTTAAAAAAAATATAACACACGAATCACTCATTTGTGTAACACTCGCGTAACCGATCGGACAAAGCAAGGTTAAAGAGAGCGATCAAAGTATCGCTGTGCGTTAGCGAAGTTCGGTGCCCGACGACCAACCCCGATGAAGGGCGCGATAGGAATGAGTCTTAGCGGCGACGAATGACGATAGCGTGCAACACCTGACCCCCTCCCCTGCCGCGGGCTGCACTTGTAGGGCTGCGCCACCCCCGCGCCCGCTCGCGCCACGCCTACGACTCAAAACTAACGTGCTCGCCGTATAGTCACTCGTACGTCTCCATTTGTCATAAACTTTAGTGATAACTGAGCTAGGTATAATCATCCGTATCTGAATTATATATTGTCTTAATAATCGATCAGAAATTGTGATAATATTAACTTTATAATATATAACGGCAGGAGAATCGACACACCGAAGCTTAAAAAAAATCGAATAATTGCAGTAACATTATTGGCGCATTAGAACAAGATTGCGAGCCTGTAGCTTAAAATTAACTTAACTTTACAATATGGGCCAAACAAGCAACAAGATTGAAAAGAATACCCTCACCAATAAATATTAGATCTCGTGAGAACGTAAAAAGCATTTTATTCAAATGGGTCGATAAATGGGGTAGTAGTAGTAGTTGATGATAGAGAAGCCGTAGCGCGACGGTTCGATCGGAAACGGAAGCGGGCTCGCGTGCCCGTGCGCCTAATTGCCGTTGTCACCGCGACATCGCCTGTAATTACGCCAGGCGGACATATGTGACCGGTTCAAATTACACCTACACCACCCGCGGGAATTTTATTACAATTGTAACGCGCCCAAATGCAGTATACGTAATATCGACATTGGACATCGATGGCTTTCCTTTATTATATGGAGATACATTTACATATATTATAACATGATTTCAAACAACTCTTCTTCTACGTTTACGGACTATAGCAGTGTTTTCAATTATTTTTCATACAGTAACTGTCAATGTCCCACTGCTGGGCTAAGGCCTCTTCTCCTCTTTTGAGAAGAAGGTTTTGGAGCTTATTCCACCACGCTGCTCCAATGCGGATTGGTGGAATACACATGTAACAGAATTTCAGTGAAATTTGACACATGCAGGTTTCCTCACGATGTTTTCCTTCACCGTCAAGCACGAGATGAATTATAATCACAAATTAAGCACATGAAATTCAGTGGTGCTTGCCCGGGTTTGAACCCACGATCATCGGTTAAGATTCACGCGTTCTTACCACTGGGCCATGTCGGCTTATTTTTCATGATACCATTTAATTTAATTAATCATTTAAGCAGGTACGTGAGCTGTAAATGAAACGCAACGCAAAGGTACAATAAGTGCTCCACATATCCGCTCGTCTCGTTTTTGTATGAATCAAATATGGAGGACGTGAAGGCGGTAAACAAAAACCTTCCGCGCATCACGTGCGCCGGTAACTCTAGCGCGGCGCCGAGCTTCCGACGGATGAAACCCCACCGACACGTGTTCAGCCACCCTTCGATTGTAACACCTAGCGGCCAGCGAGCGCTCCGAAATCGCTTAATCCTGGCTAAAACTTCAAACAATCGGAGTTGAAACAATTCAATTCAGCCAATAAATTGTATCAAAAGTTCAACAATAAAATCTTGCCGAATTGTGCGTTTGATATTTTCGATTCAAATTTCGTTTCAGTATATAATTTTCTATGAACTAAGGAATGAAATTCATAATTTTAAGATTTAACGTACCACCATTACTCAATTATTCGGTAGGGCGTTTAAAGTCGCTGGCAGAGAACGAGGGTGCAACAATCGAGAGGAAACATGTACGCGCCGGGTACCTGCTCCCGTTTAAAAAATCGTCGTCGGGTCGCGGCTCGCGGAGCATGTGTTCGAAATTTCTATTTAGCGAGGTCAGAACGGAGCATTGTGCAAGTAGGTAGGTAGTGTGTGAGGTGCCCAGGTGCGAGCCGCTTTTTTGTGCGGCCTTCCGGCGCGGCTGCGCGAGCACCTGCCGCCGCAGCTGCCGCCCGCGCACGCGCCGCTCAGACCGATGCTACGGCTCCGGAGCGAGCTCGACTAAGGCACGCATTGTAACTTTAAACCACACACCATTTGCCCTAAACACTATTCTAAGACTTAGCTAGAATGTTTGTTTTGAAACTATACACTATCCATAAAAAAACATGAAATCGGCGACATGACGTGTTTTATAATTTGCAACATTAAAGAGTCACACGCACTTATATGGGTTAACTGCGTTAACGTATTAGTTTGCCATATGGCAGCCGTGACGTCAATATTAAAGGTTGATTAAATTCTATCCGTTTTATCGATGTAACAAATTTGCAGACAACAAAAATAATAATAACTTAATTTTAAAGTATTTAAACATTATACCACAAAACAAGACCAACATAGTATAGTCAATAATCCATTCATTGTTTTTAAAAACATTTTGATTTGATTATTGATATATTACTGATATATTTTGTTTCATTATCCAATTGTAATCAAATGTGCAATTATTTTATACCATATCGCAAGTTGGTAGCTAAAGTGTCAATCGTTATCAAAGGCTCAAGCAAGCAGATGCATCTTGTGTGAAATCGACACAGCACATAAAACTACCTTTATTTCATAACAAAGAATATAATATATACACACACACAAAATGTGTATCCGTTTGCTAGAAACATATGTATTAAGCGTTTTTTTCTCACAGGTAGAGTCCATTGACTGCCAAGGAATTCGCTACAGAATTATGAACAAAGAATAAGTTTAGGAACAGCTGATCAGCAACAAAAAAATACCTTAGGTAAATTTGACGCTCGATCTTTTGAGAAACAACGTTATGGGAGCATAAAACTGATTTTTTATAGAGAACAGCTGATTGACGGTAACTTCACGTAAGGTAAGATAATCGATTTACTTTCCAGCCAAAAATGTATATAGTAAAATACAAAAATAAAATTCATGAATGTTTTATGTGAGATTTGATGAAGTTGAAAATTTTCATTTTCATTAATAATATGTATTATATATAGTTTTGAATATGGAATTAAATTCGTTTTGTTTTTAGTGGAAAATGACAAACAATATGAACAGACAAAGTTCAGGTCACTTAGTCATAGTCATGGAACACAATACGAGGACACGAGATTGCAAAGTTGCAACCGTATCGGATGTTTTAAAACTTCTACTGTAGCTATAGTTAGCTCGTTGTAATTGATCGTTGTGATGCGATGTCCGTTCGCGTGGACGCTTTTATATCGTGTTGCGACGTTTCTATACACGATGACAAATTGCGAAGGCTTTTAAACTTTATCAAGTCGAGACCGCGCACATAGGCTTCGGATATCCGATAAATTGATCGCTTATGAAGTTATCAGGTTATTGGCTATTACTCTAATGTATCTTTAACGATATTTCGTAAGAACTAGTACTGCTTACCATAACCATTCTGTATTGAATGAATATAAAAATGTTTTATATATAAATCGCGTCAATTGTTAGTTAAAGATCAACATTTTTGTTAAATTTAGGAGGTAAACAAAATTCAATTGGTATATTAGTCGTCAGCAAGCTCCAAGTATTAAATATAAATGATTCTTAGCAGATGCGAAAAGTTGAGCAAGTCTCTACGTGAAGTCGAAATCGACTCAAGCCAACAAAGTCGAATAAAAAACTAGGTAAATTGTCTAAAACATCCGTCGGATTGAGATAAGACGGGATACGGGCGGCAGCTGCTTTCACATCTGCCCTTCATCCGCGGACGCCGAAACATCGGCGAAAGAAAAAAAATCTCTTCATTATTGCTCGCGCCTCGACAGATGAGAATCAAGTCACTAGCAGCTGTTGCGTGCCTTTAATTATATCGTGCAAGAACGCGTACGTTTATATCGAGTGAGGAACGCGTGTCGATTCTACCTCTACTTGTTGAAACAATACGAGTTGAAAGGCTAATGTTGATCGAGTTAATTTATAGCCTTTATTAAGTTTTGTAATCCTCGCTTCAACCTTATATAATACCTGGACGACCGGGCTTCAACGTATTGATAAACTTAAATAGCTACCTTATCTAACAACAAAGTTCGAGCCAATCGTTAATCGTATCCTATAAACACGAAATATAATTTTAAATGCAAGTATTCCTCATAAGATATAGGTATTTTTATTAAGCTATCGATAAAGAACCAAAGTGGCTTAGCGTGGCTTTGTGTTTATTATTCATCGTATTTATGATGATAAAGAAAAACATTGCGAGGAACCTACATGGCCACGAGCACTCGGTGGAGCAGCGTGGTGAAATGAGTTCCAAGACCCCGTTAGGGGAGGAGACCTATGTTTCACTCAGCAGCATATACGTACATACACGCATGCAAACCGTTTGTTAATTTTATACTTTCATATTTTATTTTATTTTCATAATTGAACCGTTAATGACATTTCATATTCCTGCTTCGATTCCGTACCTACAACGTGGCGACATCTCGGCGGTTTATTTCAACTCGTACCTTAAAATCCGGATTTGTCAAGTCCATAAAATATGACATAGCCGTTTCAGTTCATGAAAAAATTGCCAAGTACTTTGTTTATGTATTTTTTTACAGAAAAAGGAACCGAAAATCTGTCTATCAAATTTCTTTTTGCAGTTTCAAGGGTACTTACCTCCCGCAGTTCTTTGATCTTGGCTCCAGCCTTGCCGATGACACAACCGGCTCGGCTTTGATGTATCAGTAGGCGGACGTCCAAGTCTTCGCTGGTGCCACCCTTCGGTACACCCTAAGTAATATTGTCCTTTTAATATTAAGGTTTTCTATAGAATAACGTTGACAAAATGACTCAATCTGTATGTACTGAAAGTGGCACACGCGTGTATCGAATGTGTCTCAAATAATAATCACTTTCTATACGTTCTAGCCGTTTCGGCTTCGTGTGGTATATGAAGGTCTATACAAGATTATTGGTAATTCGACGTATTTCCGTTAGGAGGTGATAAGGGTGACAATAGCAATTTTTGAGTTATCATGTTTTTTAGCTTTTTTCAAAATAATCAAAAATGCATCATCAAACATTTGTTTTAAAAAAAGTATCAATTTAAATCTATTTTTTTCTTCAGATTTATAAAAACGATTAAACACTTGTTATTTATCAATCTTTAAACCCCAATTAACGGTCCAAATTTAAAAATGCGAGACGAAAAACGATATTATGTCAATATTTTATTGAGATTTTTTTCCACTAAAATGCCTTACAAACAACAAAAAATGTTATGAACTTGGCTTGCAGATTATTTTAAAAACATAACACCCTATCATCTCCTAACGGGAATACGTCGAATTACCAATAACCCTGTATAAAACGATTATATTCATATGTACAAAAATACAAACATTCAATTCTGTTATTTGAAAAAGAATTAGATAATCAGAAATGTTTTGACAAATACTCACATCAGCCAAATTTGGAAGTATGTCTTTTACAATTTCCATAATCGTGTCGATATCCGACGCCGTTATGGACAGAACTCTGAAAATTAAAACATCGGTTACGCAACATCAAAACCGGGAGTCGCGAATAGAAATCACATCACAATACTTAATAACGGTGTAAATAAATCAACGGTCAGGGAGGACTCATGTCGGTCTGATATCATACAAAGCGTGATAGCCTTACACAATAATATAAAAGTTACTTGTGTCGGGATCATTGGGAGAATATCGTGGTCTAAGACAATTTAGCGGCGGGAGGAAGCGACACCGAGGTCTAGAAAACGGGAGGAGTCGTGGGTGAAGTTAGACGTGCAGCGTCCACGGTCGTGATGGGATCTGTCGGGATGAAGCGGCTAACGTGTTCTCCTGACTGTTGACGTACAGTATGAGGCGTCGGGCTGTAAGGTTTGAGAGTAGTTTGGCGATATAGTTTACCGTTCGGGGCCGGGGCAATCTGGGACTGTTATAGAGGCTTTGTACTGCGTGGCGGGGCGGCGGGTGCGGGGCAGCGACGTCCGGCGGGGCGGGACCGGCAACCAAGAGTCGCTGTAGCGGCGCACTACGCGCCTCGCACTTCGGGGACCGACACCGTGACAAATACCATTTTCAACAACTCCACATCCCAAGCAAAAGTAATAGACTATATATCATTTTATTACAAACGTACCTATAACTCGATACTACACAACAAAAACCGGGAGGGAATGTGAAGACGAAGCGTCGCATTTTTAATAGTTTTACGTGGATATAGAGCATAGTATCGAGGTACAAGTATTATAATTGAAAATGGTCAACGGTGTCGGTGCGTGCGGAGGCGCGCAGTGCGTCGCGCTACTGACACAGAGGCGTCTCGGGGGCAGTAAGAACCTGTAAATGGCTGCCGGGGGGTTATTGTCTAGCCTACGGACTGCCGCACGCGTCACCCGGTAGTCCTTCGACCACCGAAGCATACGCTGCTTCAAATACAACAAACCCAAAGATCGTTCAAAAAGCCCAAGGCAAAAGATATGGGTGCGGTTATCGCGTTACCCAACAAAAAGCGGTTCTTTTAAATACGGTCGTACCTGTAGTGAGAAAATGTTAATCTATTAACGTTAGCATTTTGGAAAACGATTAATGTATACATTCATATCGCATTTCATTACAATTTGTACAAAAGTCAAAACGATAAACTGAAACGATTAATTTCAATTATATTTTCACACCTGTATTAAAGTCATAAATACTTTACCATTATTTAATTGCTAAACATAAAAAAAATTATGTTATTTTACAAACATTTGAATAGCGACGTCATAATTCATTTTGTACAACTTCTAATGTAACAACATACGTACAAAATATCTGTAATGTAGCTTAATGTATTGTTTAAAAATTAAAAACAATTTTATGACGATGTCTTAAGATACTACTTAATGACTGAAACTAATCTGCATAATATAGATTTAATTTTGAAAAGAAATATTCTTTCAAAATTTTATATAATTAAATAATAATTTATTAGATTATACGTCGACCAATAGTTGAATAAAAATTTTTTAATACTGACCTCATTCCTTAGCTTGGATATATTTGAACCCCCTTTCCCGATAATTGAGCCGGCCACCTGTTAAAATTGATACCACTAATTTATTCTATTCTAAACTACAATATGTCATGACTTGATTATTAGTGTCTTGTTCAGTTATTAGATCGCAGATCCTATGTTCAAAGCCCGTTTCGGACCATTAAAAATGTTAAGTTTGATAAATTAGAAGTAGAGAATTTTTAATTAACGTAATTGAATAGTGTATATAATTGAATAGTTTCGTATCGGCGAAAAATGTTTTGAAAATTTAATTCGAAATATAAAAATTTCGACTTAATTATAAAAATCTTAGGTTGCGTTTTGCTTTAACTTCCCAATTTGAAACAATTGAACTTGAAAATTAATTAAGAATTTTTCGAATTAGGTCAATAATTTTATATTTCGAATTAACTTTTTATTAGAAATATTAGAGTTCAATATGCAATAACCCGTCTTGTAAAATTGGTTTAAAATCGGTATTATCATTCACCTCCTAAAGAGCCTCAAGTAATACGAGGCGAAACAAACGAACACACAGACATCTCGTCTACAAGAGGAAGGCGCAGGTGTTAGGTTAGGTTATCTCTATGTTCCTTTCGGCACCCCTGATAACGTGTACGTATGCAAAATTTCATGATGATCGGTAGAGAAGTAGACGTGAACTTTCGCATTTATAATATAGTAACGATTATCGAACTCTATATAATAGAGCACTATCACACCTGTGGCGCATTCTCGCTGTGTAAGAATTATTAAAACATGAACTTCAAAAATCGAACCCAATACAATGTTCCTGTATAGAATTTCTAAACTGAACCTAAGTTCGAATTCTAAAGTGAGTAAAATGAATACAAGAAAGTCTTAAAAATTCAGATCAAATTAGAAGATCCAGAAATTAAAAACAAGCCATGACAATTTTAAAATAATATTTATTCGTTTAAAAACTAACGGTCTTACTTATAAACGTTGCTTGAGATTTCGCTCTTCTGTTATTACTGATTTAACATACGAAAGAAGAAGACAGCATTATTTAACTAATCACCCGCTAAACAACAATTGGTGGTAAGTTCTCTTAATATAATCTCACCTTGCTCGGTATAAGGAAGGTGACTTCATCGTCGGTTTGTCGCTGGCGCTTCTGCATAGGACCATCGTCGCCGTAGGCGTCTCGTTTCATTGTATCTAAATTAAAAAATTGCGATATTTTTAATTTGATACTAACATTTATAAACATATGTCGTAAGTATAAGATTTGCTCTATTTACTAAATATTTTATTCCTACTCAAACTTCAAGCTGCTAGTACTATCTTCAGCGATCGTGTTGGTCATATCTTATAAGTTGCTACACTTAAATTTTACTTTGATTCATATAAACAAAAGTAAAAAAATAACATGGGATTTATTCCGTTTAGTTATATCGCTTCGTTTAAAAATGAAGTAGGTAAACGTCAAAATTGCTACGGTAAAACAATTGCTTTGTAGGTTTTACTTCAGTCTAATCAATTTATAATAGAAAAATCAATCATTGTTTGATGCAGGCTGGCGCCGGTATGCCGCGCGGGTATCGATCCCGCTACCCGCCGACGTTTTATTACAAACTAACAAACAATCATCAGACGGCGTTCCGGTGACAGCCTGTCCGCTGATCTTATCAACTTGAGTACTTACTTCACTTTTTGTACTCACTCGTTTAATAGAAAGCTACGAATTAATTGCCAATTCTAAAATAATATTTAAGACTAAGTTAATGGTGCTTTTTATGTTTCAATATAATTTTCCGAAATATCGCTATTGTGTTTAATGTTGTGTTTCATCGCTTAATAATAACGAACATTTATACTACATTAATAAAATTATGAATTAATAAAACTAAGGGTGAGTACACACTATGTTGTTTAGTGTTTGATCTATTAGACATTTACAAAGAACGTTTTCCCTCCTCCCTCCCTCTGTTGCACTACGCTGGAGATACAAAGCAAAGTCGCCGTACTGGCAATTGACGTTCGGTGCGATCTCAATCCAAGGGATCACATCGAGGCTGTTATAAAAAAAGCCTCACGGAAACTCGGAGTCCTGAACAAGGTGCGGCGTTTTTTCACGCCACAACAACTGCTCCTGTTGTATAAAACACAGGTGAGTGCTCATAGGAATTATTCTCCCTCATTCCTACTTCCCCACTCCTTCACAAGTCTACGCGTGCTGGCTCTCGATGTCACCGCCTAACTGTGATATCAATTCCATCGCGCACGAAGAAATTTGGCAACTCTTTTCTTTGTCGCACCTCCAAAACATGGAATTCTTTACCAGCACACGTGTTCCCACCCTCTTATGACGTGGGTTCCTTCAAACGAGGCGTGAAGAGGCATCTTGCGGGCCGACAATTCGGGGGCGGCTAGTGCAAATCATTCTTCCTGACTGCACTAGCCGTCGTCGCGTTTGGACTCTACTACCACTTACCATCAGGTGGAGTAGAGACATTTGCCCTCCAGGGAATTATAAAAAAAAAAAATTATGTTATTTCAGTACACTTTTTTATAATTTTGTTAATAGTTAAGACCAACTATGATAATCTTCTCTTTAAGATGACAGTCGACTTTTACTCAGTAGGACTGAACAAAAGGATATGTAATATGTAACTATAGTCAGTAAGTTCATTGCATGTTTGTATTGTAATATTCTTCGTAAATAACAAAAAAGCTTAGCGTGCCGGAATCGGTTCAATAACCATAGTTGGGAGGCGGTACAACGGGGTTATGTATGGAATTCCTTTCGAACTATTGTTGCTTTGAAATCGAGCTATTTTGTACATAAAAAGAACATAATGAGCTAGAAAATCGATGAAATTTAGACAGCGGATAATTAATTTAAACCGATTCTATAACATAAAATAATATTTTGTAAATTGGTACGTTTTATTGAAACATTCGAATATCCTTCGTAACAAATATCTAGTCTATAAAATATAGATAGCAAACTACGAACTGAAAGATCGCACGTGCTGAGTAGGTTCCGACTTCTCACATAAATAGCCTATTGAGTTAGGGTTGCGAACAAAAAGTTATCCCCAAATTTATTATAACAAAAGACAATCTCAAATCTAACGCGTCTTTGTTGAAATGTTTCTGCCAAATATTCTACTCGTGTAACTAAAGTTTTAAGCTTATTGTTTCTGTTCTATGAAAGCAAAATATTATTTAATATAAAGTCATAAATATACCGACGTTAATACATTTTTACATTTTATAAGGAATTTAGTAAGAATGTATATATTATATAAAGCAAAAATAAAATATAAGAAACGTAAATGACACGCATAACATAACAAAACAAATTCGTTTTACTGTCAATGTTATTATTGCAACGTGCAAGATCAACCTAAATATGCTAATTCGCGCTACTGAGCAGCAGGTGAGTAGGGTCATTGACACGGGCGTACGCCCACTACGGGCTACGACATTCGCGCGCATCACAAAGGTTCCTTGTAACGTACAAAATTGCGCTTCCTGTATTTCATAATAAATATTACCCAAAGAAAATTGTTCATTATTGAAAATTATATTAGTTATGGGTATATATTTTTTGCCTAAAGTGCTTTTCGTATATAAAAATATATTCATACGTTTTTTATTCTCTAAATCTCTATAAACGAACAGAAATAAGTAAGAGAAAAAAAAAATACTTAATTCAATACTGTGTGTTATGTAAATACTGAAAGAGCGATCATAAAAGCTCTACAAATCTGATAAATGATAGCAAACATAAAATTTCCTTCTGATAAGAATTTTCATTAAAATTTATGTTCATATAAATGCGGTCGGAAAGCTAATTATTGATTTTATTGTGATTAATATGGTGATAAAATGTGGATAGTTGCATGCTAGAATCGATTTTGCCTTGCAAAGCAGGTGCTCCTCTCACAAAGACCTACCTTTGGACCTTAAGCATAAAGGAAAAAAAAAATAACCGCTCCAAATGTCACTAACAGCTGTCTTACTACCAACGTTTACCTACTTAGACACGACGTCACTGCGAAACGAATGAACAGATGGCAAACATTTAATATTTCAAACGATCACAAAAATTCTCATTTTGAAAAGTGAACCTCACAACAGAGAAAAACGTACATATAATGTAATATTATTGATACAAAGGAATGCTGATAACAATAGGTCGAAACGAATAATGGTCCCATTCAAGTTAACAGACAACACGCGTGTATTGATGCTAATGTCGTGTAATTAAAAAGGTGTGATCTAAAAAGAGCGGGTAAAATACTCACCTATTATTCAACCAGGGCGTTTAGGACAAGGTGATTAGTACCTAGAACAATAGAAATTCTATTAAAGACTAATTTCGACTTGGAATGATTTTTTATTCACTTTAGCCTATAAAGAGGCACCTACATGATAATATGTGTGATAAGGGAACGCGTGTGGTGGCATATTGGTCCCGGCTATTTCGCTTAGGCGTCTGTTTCTTGTGGAGAGCGCGACTCGACTGGCACCTATCGGGCTCAGCACGGGCGTTAGTACCGGCCTGCTAGACTCCGGGGCGCCGTCGCTGCACATGCGCAGTGCCCAGTCGACAACACCCCTACCTCTTATTGTGCCCCGGAAACGAAGACTTAACAAGTCACACCGCAAGACACCATGCTATGCCTTAAGCCCACCTACATACCGCCTGTGATAACATTCACCGCGAATTATTCTAAGCTCTACATAAATTGTTAAACTCTTGTAAAATTTCAATTTTCGGTTTAACTTCGCTAGTCGACTGTTAAGTAGGTCACTCAGCATTAGTCAATAAAAATTATATGTAATCATTCCACGCCGTATTTTTTTTTCCTCAATTTAATCTTCCTTAAAGATAATATAAACAAAATCTAAAACTAAACAACACAATATGTGTATTTTCTAAATAATCAAAAACCCTTTTTATAATTATTAAGCTGCCCGCCCCGATTTAAATTAACGTTTAAATTACATAATTATTTTACATTTGACAGTATCAAAAATGCATTCACGGGTCTAGTATGAGGTGAAAATTAATACAAACTCGATATTACACAGAGAATGTATGGCGTAGAAAACTTTCTTCCCGTATAATATGTTCATAACTTCTACTACTTGTGAATCTTGTGATATGGCTTAATATACTCTTTGAAGTCCGTGCCAAGAACTCGCCTGACGTTACATACAAAGTTACCCGTTAAAACGCTCAGGACTCACTTATTAACTCGCGCACGAAAAAACCTTACGAGTTTTCTCATTTGAAAATTTAAGAAACATCTTAAAAGATACGCTGAAACTAGAGGTTTAGTGTATAAAATATACACATAACTTTTAAATTTTTATAAAGGTTAAACCTCAGAAGTAGTTCATACGGTTTTATGAAAAATAGCGTTCAGCGACTCTACTATTTCGTTACTTTGTACCGTCAAGTTTAAAGAACATTTTATTAACATTTCGCTTCCTGACTACAGAATAATCGGATATTAACCGATGTCAGACATTCATTGCATATAAGATAGATAAAGATTTTTCATAACTTATGAAGCTATCTTATGTGTTTATTACAATATCATTGGTGTTTTTTTGGTACGTTTTGTAAATAAGCGTTTTTAAGATCTAAGCCTTTAAACCTTTAATAAGACTATTTTTAAAAGTACATAAGCAATAACATTATTAATTGTCTCCTCTTTATATTCTGAACCAATATAATATAATATCTTGGGACATTATTCACACAATGCCATCTGATCCCAAACTAAGTAGAGCTCGTACTATGAAAACCAGCTAACTGATATACTACATATACAACTTATCTTTTGTAAATACATACTTATATAGATTACGCCGAGACTTGGGACAAACAGACATGTTCATGCACACAAAATGTATGTCGTGGATGGGAATCGAACCCAAGATCTGCGGCACGAAATACAAGTATCTACCAACCACGCCAATCGGCTCGTCAAAGATCTGTAACTGGCAATTTTTCCTAAAATCTGTGATTTTTTAACCATCACCAGTACCTAATTAATTATAGTACCTTTCTTGCTGGTGTTGGTGTATCTTTCTTTAAGGATAATAAAATCTTTAAGCCTTCTAGGGTGCTTCATTCTGATTTGGTGACGACATTTCGTTATTAATGTGCGTTACAAATATTACGCCATGTCTTTCTTCCAAAAGACTTTCAAGTTTACAATCAGATCACCTAAGAGGCTGTTCTGCCACATGTGTCTAGCTTAATTAAAAATCATTAACGTTGATAAGGCACATAATATGAACGGCACTGAGCCCTTAATTAGGAAGTACGACAAAGTCCCTATTCAAATTGACATATCGGAAAAAAATATCTCAGCCTTTTAGACTGCCTGTATTTTGAATAGTGGGAAAAAATTATTGCTATTCCTTGAAACATAATCGTTTTTTTTAAATATATAAAAATTTAATGATCAACTCAGTCGATTATGATAAAAGGAAAAATTAATGCAAACGATCAAAAAAATTATGTTGTATGTGTAACAATAATAAATAACTGTCATACGTAGTACACTGTATGAGATTAACTTTGTAAGTACTCATTTAATTTTTCAACTAAAGTAATACATGGAAGTATAAAGCAGAAACCTAAGTTACATGCAACATAGTCGTTAACGAAACAATAGCCACAATTGACATCACTTAACAAATTGACTAAACAACTAATTACTATAATATTATAAAGATAAATCAATATTTAGGTATTAAAATGAATATGTATTTGTATCATACTTTTCTAAAATAAAACAAAATCGATCATAGCCGTAAAACTTTTAGAATATGCAAAGTAAAATGGTATTTTTTTTAATGTGAATATGACCTATTCTTGTTTACCTAAGATTCCTTTTTTTTTATTGTCTAGGTAGGCAGACGAGTACATGGGCCACCTGATGGTAAGTGGTCACCAACGCCCATAGACAATGGCATTGTAAGAAATGTAAACCATCGCTTATATCGCCAATGCGCCACCAACCTTGGGACCTAAGATGTTATGTCCCTTCAAACCGGAACACAACAATAGCAAGTACTGCTGTTTTACGGTAGAATATCTGATGAGTGGGTGGTACCTAACCAGACGAGCTTGCACAAAGCTCTACCACCAAGGTACTTCTTGACAATACATTTACTCGAGTATTAACGCTTTTGTTTTTAAAAACATTAACATTTCCATTAAACAAATAGACTATCTATAAAATCAGTGACGCTATAGAAAATGGCTTTTCATGGATGATTATAAGGTTAATCAATAGAGAAACGAAATAATCGTAACGATCAAATACACTGAACACGCATGTCATGTTTGGCCAACGACATTAGTACATGCAGTGACCAATATGAATAGTAGGTAAACTACCTATTTGTCAATAGCTAATAGTCGATCGCCGAGTCTGACGAAGACAATCGTTACCATAGCAACTAGACGTCAACAAAAATTCAAGCTTCGAAAAGTAATATCAAAGATATATAGGTATTGATATGAATTTATGCTTGGAAGCTTCTCGAATTAAATTCTTTCGTTATTTTTATATTATCGTAAGTACTATAATATGTGCAAAATTAAATGAATAAAATACGTACAATCAGATTATTGACTTTCATCATAGACCTGGTCCATCAGAAAAGCTAATTAAAATAATAAGCGACAAATAATATTTCTTTATATATAACTGCCATTATTCCTATACTATCTGATGATTTGGTAGTTTTTTTCGTAAACATATACTTAATTACAATTTTGAATTGGCTTCGTATGTTATGCAAAGATAAAATTAATTCATGCATATTCCAATGAAAACAGATTTTTATTCAAATACACTTTTGAATCATCAAACATTACCGGTTGGATTCTATTCTAAAATGATACTGCATAGTAGTCAACCTTCACGAGATACAGCAATGATTAATTCCATGCATTTTTGTGATGTACATATAAAAAAATTAATTAAATTATTAAAAATAACAAATTGAAGTTTATATATTGGCTGTTGACGACTACACTACTTTCATATAAAATGCGGATACTTTGCTCTAATGATTAAACTACTAAACTCATGAATCGAAAGTTTTGGGTGATATGAAATTGATGTATATACAAACATTATGGATATTTATATTATTAAAAGAAATATATTGATGATGACGCAAAATATTACTTACGACACACATTTCAAATAAAGCGAAATATCGAACGCTTCATTAAAAATGTACAGATATATACCGCAGTGATACTGTAATTTAAAAACTATTTAGTAACAAATCTATTAATTTATGTGAGATTGAAACATCTGCTTTGTAACGACGCTATATATCATATCAAAAATGTGGGAACATCGCAAGTGGTAGGCCAATTATGCAGTGGTGACCTAATTACTTTTGAAGACTTTCTTTCTAGACATAAAGTTAAAAGTAATTGTCGTAGACGGGGGCTCGATACAGCCTGTAATTTGTTCCTAGCGAGCTGCTAAAATATTCAGCGACCCATGAGAACACACGCCACACGAGCCGAGACAAGTGGATGTTTCAAACACGCGACTGTTACAAAGAGAATCGACAGATGTCAAACCGTTTAAATTATTATCTAGGGGAGGTAAAGTTTCTTTTTACAATTGAACTATATAAAGGTTGCGATTTTAATTAAATATTTTAGTACCTATTTTTTCCTAAATGTAAAGCACATTATGCGCATTGCCCACGACTTCGTTTATTAGAAATTTGTACTCAAGATTATTTAGATCTATAATATTGACTATCTCTTGGAAGTTAACTCCCTACCCCGATGGAATTGCTTATATGTACAGCTTATAAGCATAATCATCATTATCATTAATATTTAAGGTTCATTATTAAAATGTTTCTCGAGTGATGCGTTGTATGCATATCATAAGCCTTTTGTTGCCTCCGGTCTTTATCTGGTCTTTGTATCAGCATGATAATTAGGATAACCAATTAAAAATATATAAAAATAGGCACAAATTGATAAATTCAATCTATGCTTAAATAAGCCAAAAGTGAATTGATGTATAATGTTTGAAAGTGTGTAGCGTCTAATAATTTAAACGAATGTATTGTTTTTTAACAGTATATGAAAAAATATATAGTATTTTTCTTTTTATTTAAATGAGCCAAATTTATTTTTTAGTCGCAAAGATTATTATGCAAATTAAGAAAGTAAACAAGCGAACCGACTTAACTTTGTTCTCCGGCAAGCTGGTATAAGACAATATAAAGTTAGTTTTTGCAAGTTTGCGACAACAACCATATCAAATATTACTTAGTTCCTTTGAGGCGAACAAACGCGATGTCATTACTTATTAGAAAATCGACCTAATGGTTAGGAGCAAACAAAGCTATAAAAGAAAACGTTTAATACTCCACAATTATATGTTTGCCAATACAAGTCATAACCAATTGCAAAGTACCACGAATCATTTACATTATTCTTTGTGACAACTTAAACACAGCGTAATTCACGATCCCCGTACAGTTTATAATGCCTTGGCTGAATATCGAACAATTCAAGTCTTAATTCTAATACAAAAAAAAGATGCGTGAACTTATGAACGCGTCTTAAAAGTCACACTCCTTCGTAGTACGAGTTTAGCAGTTAACTAAGGAGTAATTAACTTTCAGTTTTTTTCTATACCTAACTATGTGTTGACTAGTGAATATATGCATAAGTATATATGTATATTTAGCTCTCTTTCGCAACTAACTGCGTAATGTCATTATTTCATGTCATTACACAGTAAAATATACTCTCAACGCGTCTATAGACATATAACTTCAAAAGCTTAAGATAGTAAAAAAAGAAAGACGTATGCATACATTTTATAAATTACTTATCTAAACTTAGTACATAAGTATTAGTACAAGTGATAATGGCAGTATGATCCATCCAGACGTGATTGCCACTTGACACAAAGCAATCGCGCTTATTTCACGCTCGAAGACTCACCCGTGCCCGTCGGATCAGCTCTAGGATAGAATAATGCCCAACGAGCCGTAAAAGCATTACAGGCTTACTTACAAGACGTTCCGGTTAATCTTTGATACATTAACATAAATCATCTTTGTATTTTAGAAGCAAAAGTACTATTGTATCAAAAAATCTCCTCTCCTATGTATATATTTTTATTACAATGACATTGAAAAATAATCATCATAAGTATATCTGAAGTTCTCAATTTCCTATCAATCAATTTATTTATAATTATGTCATTTTTTTTCAAAACAATAACAATTTCTATCAAAAAGTAATACAATTAAAAGTTTAATTAGTATAGTAACAGAGGAAAATTGCTCCCTAGCGGCCTTTCAAAATACAGTTATCTATTCCGTTTCCTCCGGGGTCGGCGCCACGTATCTAAATATTTGATGCTCATATCGATCATAACTTCTTTGCGCCGCCCGACACCGTATCGCTAGGTAAGCTACTTTCTTACCTAACTTGTAATATATTTTTGGATTATAAAATTAATTTCGCTTATTCGCTTCTTGCTACTACTACTAATACTTTTTGGCTGCTAACCTACCCAGTGTTAACGCATTAAGGGCGGTTGCTATATACATACGTACTATGACGGCTCGTTTTGTTTACGGATAGTAGAATTGTCTAATTGTCGTTTATATTTTTGATGAAATAGGTCATCAGGTGTGTGTGTCCGTTATTCGAAGCCTCCGTAATTAGCAAATCAATTGTAGCTTCTGAAAAACGCTTCGGAGACATTTCTAAATTCCGAAAATAAAACTAATATTAATGAATATCTCCAAAACAAGTTCAAATTTGAAAAAATCTACTGAATTTTTCTTCACAGAGAATTCTTAAAATTACTGTCATTTTATTTATAATAAGTACTCAATTGCAAATAAACACCGTTTGTTTAAAGCTTTTTTTTTTTAATTTGCCAAGGCATTACATTTTTTTTCAAGATGGTTTCGTTAAAATTACCTAATTACATCTTACTTATACAACGTTGAACTTACAACGTATACGATTTATTTCCAACTCAAAAATATAAGCGAGGATGTTATCAGTCGCATCAGTAGTTTTTCTACGAACGCGGATAAGGCAAACAAAACTTTTCCCTTTATATTATGTGTGATCGTTGAACGTATTGGCGTTTTGACACATTAAATAAGTCTCCATCAATATTACATGCTATATAGATATATATACAGTGGTGGTCATATAATTAGAAGCATTTCTTATGAATAAAGTATAACTTAAACGTACAAATGTTCGTAAAAACTATACACATTCAATAATTAATAATCATTTAATAATATAGCCACTCAAATAAAAAACTCATTAAATGCATAATATATATATATAACATATGTATATAAAACATATCTTACTTTTAATTACAAAATGAGTCTTACACATGTAGGAGTTTATTATGTTACTGGCCGCTGGGACGTCTAATTAGAAACATTTTAAAAAAGCATCCATAGCTCGTTTTTTTTTTTTAAATTGGAGAATAACGTTTCTTTTTCTATTATTTTGGCGGCAATTCAATTTTATTTTGTTCAAAATGGGTAAAAATAAAAGTTGTGACGCGTCAAATAGGCAAATAATTGTTAATTTACATATAGATCATAAGTGGGCGTACAGAAGAATAGCTATAATTTAAATTCTTCTCTTAAGAAGGTTTTTAATGCAATTGATCATTATAAAACACATGGAACTGTTGAAAATATTCTTAGGAAGGCTCGGCCAAGAAAATCCTCTCCCAGAAAAGATACGATAATCGTTCGTGTTGCTAAAAAAGACCCAAGTAAAGGCTCCAACCAGATTAAAAATAAAGTTTTTTCGCCTGATGATCCGAGAAACATCTCGTCAAGACTGATAGTCTTGTCGAGAGTCTGAGATGTTCGCCGAAGATTAGTGGAAGCTAAATTGTTTGGAAGAATTTCTCGAAAGGTACCGCTTCTTACCAAGCAACATCGAGAGAAGCGGTTATTATTCGCTAAAAAATATGTTAATTGGACGATACGAGAATAGAAAAAGGTGTTATTTTCAGATGAAACAAAAATAAATATGGTAAATTCCGATGGAAAGAGCTATGTTACTTGCCCTGTAAACAATGCTTTTAATTACAAGGAGTATAGTCAAGGACGGTGGCGGTGCAATGGATCAATGGCAATACAAAAATATCTTAGAGCACACAATGATTCCCTACTCGGACGATCATTTGCCTATAACCTGGATCTTTCAGCATGACAATGACCCTAAACACACGGCCAATAGCGTCAAATGTTTCCTTAGCGAACAGCGTATATCCCTTTTAGACTGGCCAGCAAATAGTCCAGATTTAAACCCGATAAAAAATCACTGGTATATTGTTAAAAAGAATGTCTCAAACAAACGTAACACGAGTCAATACGAACTATATGAAGCATATGTTGAAGCATGGAATTCAATTCCCCTAGAAAAATGTATGAAATTGATTGAATCAATGCCACGTCGTTGCAGTGCTGTTATTGAAAATAAGGGATACGCCACTAAATATTAATTATAACTATTGGTAGGCTGTGGATAGTAGCTATTTCGTAAATAACAATACTAATTACTATTAATTAAAAAAAAATGTTTTTTATATTTTTTGTTATTGTTTCTAATTAGTTGACCATTATTGTTCATACCCTAAAACTGATTTAAATGTTTGTCCGTAATGTAATATTGAAACTGCACTTGTGTAATGGGATTTATATTGTTTTCTAATAAATGATAAATCGTTGAACATATTGTTGTCCAATTTTTTGATTAATTTCAAAATAAAAACGATTGCGGTGAAGTATCTTACATAATATCAAGGACCGTTGTCAGTGTTTCTAATTATACGACCACCACTGTATATATCGTCGTTTGACGATAAAATATATCATCAAAATATAACATCCTAATTTAAAGTGACAATCATGATTTTGATTATGTAAGTCTGAAATTCTAGATCTAGCTCAAACCTACTCGTTAAAAATGCAAGTATGCTATTTACGTAAGAATTATTAAATGTAGCGTGCAAGCTACGAACAAAAATAAAGTAGAATAGAACATTCAATTGTTCATCAGGCTAGCCTTCATGACTTATGAAGATGGTGGTGGTGAGGTGGTAAAATAACAGTGAATAGCAAGAAACGCAGCAGACGTTCCGTGAGGGTAATTGGAAATGCTTGTGGGCGTGCCACACGCTAACGGCGCAGGAGACATCTTGTATGTATTTATTTGCTTCTCTAGTAATTTCCTCGTCCGTCCTTGTATATTTAAGTGGCTCTGGCGTCGTTCATACCGCTCTCATGCATATGTCATGAGTGGTTGCTGAGCGACCGTTTGTTGACGGTCGAACTGCGGGAAAGTGACCGGTGGCCCTCGGCCCACCACCACATTGCCACCACCGATAATTATTATTCTACGTCTGATATCGGCTATCGGCAACGCCCTTAGCCCCCACCCGGCCTCCTTTCAAAGGGATGAGGCGACAATTACATCCCCATTTTTCTCCAACAGTCCACATGAGTATAATGACAAGTTGTTCCGTATAGCATGTAAGTTCACATGAAATGACAGGTACCATAAAAGCATTTACAAGTAGAATGTATGCACGCAAACTGTAATACGCGTTGTTTTACGATCACATTTTCAGCCCGAAAATGATGATGAATTATTACAAATTGAAGCTGTAAAGAGAATTTGAAGCCGCCAGAATTTGTGAAAATGTAGAAAAAGAATATTCCGTTTTCATTTCAGTTCGGATTCTATCGCCATTCTTGACGCTTAATCAGACAGATTCCGCCAAAGATTTCACAGATATTTGACTTTGTGATGGATTACGGTAGAACATCGATTGTAGTAAGAATGGTAATAGCATTAATAATGCATTGACAAATTAACATTACGCGATAATTAACGATTATTCCGTATATTAATATTCATAAAATAATAAGCTTTGAAAAGTATATTTCTTCTTTCTATTTTACTAAATAAAAGTAATTATAAAAAATACAATCTACATGTAGAATAAAATTATTTGTTATATTTAATATTATTATGAATACGATAAATCAAAGTTGATAAGCAAATCTAAAACATTTCTATCAATCCACAAAATGGTTTAATATCGAAATTAAACTATTATTATTTCTGCACACTATTGACTTTGGCTTCACAGTGTGAGTTAATCGGGAAGATTTAAGTTTTTAACTATGAAGTCAGAGACTTCTGTCAAAACTAATAAATTTATTTTCGTACTAAAACTAAAATACTATACTTGTTGGCATTATACCAAAATTATAAAACTTTAATCATAAATTTTTTGTAAAAAGTTTTAAATACAATAAATTGATAAAATAAATAGAAAATTTTATATTGTTTAAAATAATTGCTAGTTTTCCTATTAACCATGAAATGATTAATGAAATCAAATGTACCATAACAAGCATGTATCAATATAATGTAAATTAATATAAATAAAATCGAATTTTATTTAATAATACTGAAAAGAATGATGTCATCAGACAAATTAAATAATAATATAATTGTATTTATTGTATTTATGGCATTTAATAAACCTTTTAGAGGAAAAATACTGCATCATGAATTAGTTCATGATACAGCTCAAATTATTTAGCTGAACTTATTGAATACATCTAATTATCTAATGTTTGTAAAATATGGGAAAGATGGTCCAACATAGTCTACTTTTAGCTCACATAGTAAGGAAATTAAGCCCAACTGGAGTTAAAAATTAAATCTGAATAATATGCAAAAAAAAGTCCTGCTAATTATGTTATTCATAGATATATCTGTAAACTATATCTTCTATTTATTTCAATTCAGATATAATATATTGGTACACAAAAACTAGGTATCCTGTTTCCAAAATATTTGCAGAATAACAAATAATACAGTGTGTAAAAAATTTCAATAAAAGTACTTTAATATACTACATAGGTATCAGTATACATGAGTATTTTACGGCCAGTCAAAAATGCCTCTGTTAAAAATGTCTGAACTTAGTTATGTTTTCTATAATAATAATCAGTCATTACTTATTACTTTAAGGCAAAAGAAACATGTTCCAATTTTAAATAATTGCCGTCCAATAGGGTTATGAGAGCTAGGGAATAGTGAGTGCACCTGTGTTTGCACACACACTTGTGCACTATAATATCTCCTGCGCAGTTGGCTAATCTCTCTTGAGATTGGCCGCCATGGTGGTAATCAGTCAGGAGGACGTTATATTTACAATTAAGGCCTTAAATATTTGTAGATCATGGTTTATTTTCTTATATACTATACTTTTCTTTTTGACTTGACCCAGTCTATCAAAACCTTTTTTTTATTTTTGGTGAAATAGGTTTTTAAAGTTATTAATGTGCTATTTATTTAGACTATTAATGTGCTGGTTACTTTTTAAAACTAAATGTCTTCTTTGAGTAAGTAAGTTTTACTTTAACACAGAATTACATCTGATCACATAGGGTCGATTTATTTACAGTTATTGCCATTGCTTTTAGTAATTATATTTCATTTGATAAATAATTTTTCTTTTATATCATTAGTTGTTGATTAAACTAAGTTGTGTACAAATATATTACATATTATCAATTGTTACGTATGAGCTAGCGTAAACTTACTTTTCCTTAAGTGTTCGTGTTGTTAAATGTTTTATACGTAGGTAATAAATGATGAAGTAAGAATCACTGTTGTTATTCTGTTTCAATTATATATGATGCATGTTACTATATTTTTGTGAACATTATATAAATAATAAATAAGTTGTCATAGTTTTAGAGCTCATATTAAAGAAAAACCGACATAAAACTATTAAAACCAAAAGATTTTGACTTGTGGTGTTGTTGTGTGTTTTAAAGAAAATTAAAACTTAGTATACAATTTAAACCCAATTAAAATGATCAAATAGTTCGTTAGTATAGATAATGATACACAAATACTATCGCCGGTGGCAAAATAATCGATATTGTAACGTGACGTGAGTAGTAACAACCAATGATACAAAAATATTAAAAAATATCACACTTACCCAAATTAATTAATTTTGCTCCAAGTAAAAATATGTAAAATATTTATTTATAACTACTTATAATCAATTCGCTTTGTTTCGTAAATAAAAATCAGGATACAAGAAAACAATAAAAATGGCGGCAATATCAGCAATCAGCATGAGCTGAAAGATGTTTGGTAGTTTTAATTAATGTTGCCGGTTATTTAAAATATAAAATAAATGTCAAAATTAACTAAATTTATTTTATTTCCTCAACTTGCGTATGACACAAATTATTTAAAATAATAGTATATATATATTTTCTTAATAATTAAAAAAAAATATAAATAGCACGATTCATCCATCGTGAATACATATATATATATATTATTTATTTTTTATCCAAGTATATTTTCCCAAAACCAAAGTTTATTTGACAATAAAATGTCTTTGACAAAATAATGGACTATTTGTTTCATAAGATTACGTAAAATATCGATTGATAAAGACTAATTTTACACGTCTTTTTTGTTACAGAATCGAGATGCGAAGAATGAAAGCATCCGGGTAATTATAGTATTAAATTTTTAATAGACAGTAGCACTTTTAGATCGAGGAAACTAAAGTAGCTGAAGTAGCATTCAGTGTTGTTAACCAGCGCACTATTCTCACACCGTTACTCCGGGGAGCTCTTGAACTAAGCGAGATTTTTGGGCTTTCATACAGTTTTAAACAAGAACACACAGTGATAACGGAATTAAAAAATTGTTGTTACAATGGCATTGTAAGATATATATATTAACGATCGCTTACATCGCCAATGCATCACAAACCCAGGGATGTAAGACGTTATGTCCCTTGTGTAATTACACTGGCTCACTCACCCTTCAAACCGGAACACAACAATACAAAGTACTGCTTTTGTGCGGTAGCATATGTGATAAGTGGGTGGTACCTACCCAGACAAGCTTACACAAAGCTCTACCACCGAGTAAACTAAATTCTAGCAAATTAAGTTAACAGACTAATGTAACAGTACACTGTCAACATATTCGAAGGACAGATATCCATGTGGAACGATAACATGAAGAACATGGCTAAGCCAGGTGTATCTATAATATAGGATAGACTATAGAGGCCTACTCGATATCTACTCGTATGTAGTGAACTGCAGTTGGATGGATGGATGATAAAAATGCAAAGTAAATTATTTGATTTTATAAATCATTAAAATAATTTGTTCAGGGAATAGATCTTTCTGACGAGTATTAAAGCTAGTCGAACCAAAATAATTTATCAATTTTACGTATACTGTGTAATAGAGATGACATATGGGATAAAACCTGTCTACGGATTGCTAATGATGCTAATGATAGGATTTTAATGATGTTCAGCAGAAACTATTTAATACAATTAAAGATATCTGAAGCAACATGGTAATACAAGGTATTATTTATAGAAATCGAACATACTAAAAATTAATATAATACAATAATATTCTTTAATTTGAATGCAGCATAACTATTATTTTGACACATGTCTGCAGGCATTAAATGTCATTACTGTCATTGTGACTTGTCAACAAATTAGGATTTTCGAATCTGTTTTTATTAATTTAATATAACGTAGTTATTCTATTTTACACGATTTTCCAACAAACATTGCGCTTTGATTATAAGAATGTGTTCCTAATATTGATGTATATTTTGTATTCGACGTTTTTAGTGTAAGTGTATTAGTGTAACAAGTGTAAAAACAGAATGAAAAATGAATAACAGTTCCGATTTTATTAACTGGTCAGAGCCCCATTGCTCTAAAGATGCGCTTACAGATACTTATGGCTGGGTTATGCAGTTTCTTCTTGCAGTATTAGCATTTACATGTTTAATAGGTGAGAAATTACATTACAAAATGAAAGTTATTTTCATGGTCAATGTGTAATTGCAACAAGGATTACGTGAAACCATGTTCATGATTATTACAAACAAGTCTTAATAATATAAATTATTAATGACATAGCTCATGATTCAATACATAAATAATTTAAATCAGGCTGTCTAATATACTAAATGTATGTTTGTTCTTGAAATATTTATGTTTTTAATGATGTTCCATTTTTGTAGGTAAAAGGTTTTGTGAGCCCCGTTACGCAAGAAGACCTTGGTTAATTTGGTTCTATGACACATCAAAACAAGGCCTTGGTGCTCTTATAATTCATGCAGCAAATGTTTGGCTCTCACCCCACATGACAGGCAACCCTTGTACATGGTATGTATTATTATTAATTAGTTACATATTGATTTTTTAAGTAGAGTACTTTTTTTAAGACATGATATGAAATTGAAGATATAAGATAAGAATAATATAAAAATGAAGCTTTAATTCATAATTAGATTTTCTTAATTTAGAAGATATTACAGCTTAGTAAATTCTGGTCAATACGAAATAATGTTGCTGCCGGAACACCCTTATGCCATGTGAAGCAGGAACTTAGCAAATTACTTCCATGCCTGTTTAAAAGTTGTCAAAAAATTGTCTACCCTCTGGTAAAACTTTCAATCAAATTAATTTATCTTACTTAAGATCTTCAGTCAATGATAAAATTAAATTGTAATATTTATGATAAAAACTAATATAGATCACAATAAGTAGATAAAATATTTAATCTTCTCAGATCTGTTAATTGATATTGAAATAATATTTATGCAGTTTTGTTGTTATACTGTGAGAACTGACTGCCTCGTTGGTCTAGTGACTAGATATTAGGCTGCAGACCCGGTGGTCCTGGGTTCAATTCCCAGGTCGGGCCAGTAAATAGTTATTGAGTTTTTCTGTTAGAAAATTCTCAGTAGCAGACTGGACTTAAGCCGTTGGTCCTGCGCCTGAACTCTTTCCGGTTGTGTCGGATTGCCTTCCCATCGCATTATGAGAGCTAATGAAAAGAGAGTGCACCTGTGCTTGCACACACTCTTGTGCACTATAATATGTCCTGCGCAGTTGGCTAATCTCTCTTGAGATTGGCCGCCGTGGCCAAAATCGGTCTGGAGGACCTTATTATTATTATTATACTGTGAGAAACAGCTCATATTGCTTGCAATATAAAGTCTATTAAATTATAATTATCATAATACAGACAGGGACACAATTTATTTAAACAAAGTGTTTTATAATTGCTTAGTTTTTGTTAAAATATTTTTAGGCATAATGAAACAAGAAAATGTTTTTCATTCCCAATTTTGGACACATAAAATTGTATTGATGAATTTGAACATAAACTTTTATGTTGTTTTGGATGTCTGTAATGGGATTTAAATATAGACTGCTATACTAACAGAACATTTTTGCTAATAAAAAGTGCAAATGGCAGAAGACAACCAAGTCTGTAATGTTTCATATCATATGCCACACCATATAATGGTAGATTCCCCTTTAAGACCCTAAATATTTCACCATTGTGCATGGTGCAAGCTTTTCATTCTTGGACAGGACGAAACTTTCTTCCATTCTTCCATTTCTTTGATAGCTTATGATCAATTCACACTCGTGATGTTGGAAAAGATCTGAGATTGTTTCTTGCTAAACCTCTTTATATAGACATTGTAAACTTTTCCTTAGTTAGACTGGTATTGATAGTAAACAAAATTGTAAGCTTATTAATGTCAAGTTCGAGTCGAAGTGCGTTCATTTCAGCCTTTTCCTTGTCTTCCTTTGGAAGAGCCACTGTTACGAAGTTGTTTATCTGCAATTCTTATGGTACCTTCGTGGTTTGTGCCACCTTAAATTGCTGCCTAACACTGACTATAATCTGTGTGACTAAAAACAACAGCTCTGGCTGCTGCAACAGCATGTCTATATAGTTAAAAAAAATTTAAAAACAACTATAAACTGATAAATTCACTGTTACATAATGTAAGGAAAAAAAATTTATGTCTTGCACCACCACTTTCTGTACTTACACTGGATCAGTAGTTTTACCAAGCGGAACAAAACAAATAAAAGTATTATATTAATGATTGGTGGTAGAATAATTGATAAAAGTGTGGCCTACGTAACTCCTACCTGTCTATTACATACACTAAATAGCTTGCATTATGCCCTTAAATCAATAACACTTCCTGACTTGAACAGAAAATATTAATTTAGCCATATCATACCTATATTATATTATATGTCTAAATCTTTCATGAGTACATACATAAAAA
Source organism: Nymphalis polychloros (assembly GCA_905220585.2). Taxonomy (NCBI): domain Eukaryota; kingdom Metazoa; phylum Arthropoda; class Insecta; order Lepidoptera; family Nymphalidae; genus Nymphalis; species Nymphalis polychloros. The sequence continues at coordinate 8,523,220 of HG992258.1, read as the reverse complement.
ATAATCCAGAAAATACAGGCCCACAGCCAACAAAACGTAACAAGAACAAGATCAGAGAACTCCTTGAAATTCTAGCGATAACCGATCAATATAATAACAAATGAAAATCGTCACACAATTGTATATTATTTTAGAGCAGCAGTCTTAAATTCCTTAATAAATTTATGAAACTTTTTACTTACAGGTACATAGTCAATTTTATGTTGGACTCAACACTGGGCTTGCTTATAATTTGGGCTGGTATAAGACTGGCACAGCATTGTGCAAGAGTTTATGATATACCCCTTATTAATTTCGGCGAATATGGTAAGTGTATATATTCGAGTGTATTTTAAATGTGTCATAGTGTATGTGCCTAGTATATAGAAGTTGCCTGCGTCGTTGGTCTAGAGGTCTAGAGATGGTCGAGACTCTAGTGGCTAGATATAAGGCCACAGACCCGGTGGTCCTGGGTTCAATTCCCAGGTCGAGCCAATAAATAGTTATTGAGTTTTTCCATCAAAAATTTCTCAGTAGCAGCCCGAAGTCTGGAAGTTGGAAGTGTGTACACTCCCGTGCCTTGGAAAGCACGTAAAGCGGTTAGTCCTACGCCTGAACTATTTCCGGTCATGTCGGATTGCCATCCCATCGAATTATGAGAGCTAGGGAAGAAACAGTGCACCTGTGTTTGCGCACACACTTGTGCACTATAATATCCGCAGTTGGCTAATCTCTCTTGAGATTGGCCGCCGTGGCCGAAATCGTTCTGAAGGACATTATTATTATTATTATATAAGTGGGATATGTATAGTTAATACGTCCATGTATATAATACGACAACGAAAAAGATCCCTCTTTAAATATTAACGTAAATTGTCGGGAATATGTTTTTAAGAATAACATTATTTTCATATTGGTCGTTATCTATAAAGCTCACACGCCAGCAGATAACCTCTACAGTTGTACTGGAACATTTTAAATTATCAACGTTAACTATTTGAAGAGTATTATGTACATAATAAAATTATGCGTAGATAATTACAAGAATTTATTATAGAATTTTCCTAAAATTAGTAAGATCTGAAGAAAGTTGGATGATTTAGATGTCTTATATACAAACACATATAATATCGATTTATATATAGATGAAAGAGCCGTGATTGCCCAGTGGGTAGTAGATCTGATGAGTTACTAACAAATTGTCACTTTATTGCAATCGAATCGACGCGTGATCGTTGCGGTTAATCCGTTTCCCTAATCTTTAATTTAATTATCGATTCTTGGCATAAAAGTTAACAATTAAGTTTGGGTTTGACATATCAGTATACATATGTTCGATTCCGATCCGAATAAAAATAGAATAGTCAAAGTTGGGTTGGAATTGAATCGGGAACATATCGTAATCGTTGTAGTTTAGTAGAATTAGCCCCCAGGCAGGCACCACTGAATTTGCATGTGCTTAATTTGTTTTTATAATTCATTTCGTACTAGGCGGCACAGGAAAACATCGTGAGGAAATTTGTGCATTAATCCAGCAGTGCGACATATACAGGCTGTTACTTTACGTAATTTTTATATCGATGCATAGATACGAAAAATTTCGATCGTGTGTTTATTTCTAAGCACAGAATAAACACAATACAATCACGCCAAAAATTTTTCAGTAATTTAATATATCATATACAATTAATCTATACATATAATAAATCTGTAACTGGTCGATGTCTGTACATGGAAGATAAATGAGTAAAACTTTTATCGGGGGTCTTTATAAACACAATAGAACCCAAAACAATGATTAATAAATTTTTTGTCTGTTTGTCTGTTTGTCTGTTTGTCTGTGCGTTTGTGCACGCTAATCTTAAAAACGGCTTAACGGATTTGAGTGCGGTTTTCACTAATGTATTGTGGCTAACTTCACTTAACATTTAGTGTTTGTTTTATTTCAATCGGTTCATAAATAATAAAGTTATGTCAATTTAAAGATACACGTAGAACATTTATTAAAAAATGGTTATGGTCAAACTGAAAAGAGATTAAATATTTCATGTAATTTACACTTTTGCTTATGATTTATCCTATATTTTGTCCTATAATTTTTAATCTCTTTATTTATTTATTAAAAGTTTAGTATTATCACTACTAAAAATCAATAAATTATTATCTGTAGGAAAAGTACGCGCACCTGTTAGTTGTCAAAATCAAAAAGTTTTGTTAACAATTTCGTGTTTTCAGTAGCTTCGTGTGTTGTTTTTGCATAAAAACTAATATTGCATATATATTGTGTGTATCTTTATGATCTCATCTTATATCTTTCATAACAGTACGCTTTAAGACTGCGTGTGAGCAAGTCAGTTAACTCAGTGACAATAATTAATACGTAATTAGTATATAGGTGTATAAACAAAGCCTAAAAAACAACTATAACAATAATACATGGTTTTAGAAGTGCTTGCTTTAAACATAAACGGTATATCACTTCTTAAAACTTTAAATAGGTATAATTTTTTCGTAAATTCGTGTTTCCTGTCAAAAGTTTTAAAACGGCAGATAAAAATTCTAACGTTTTACCTACCGAAGTTTTTTCTAAACAACGAAATAAATAACAATTTAATGCGGAAAAAATGGCAACCATATTTTGAACTATATTTATTAGCCTCTGGATATATATAAGGAGTATTAGCCACTGGTTATGTATAAGAAGTGAAAAAAGAAAAAAATAGCAATTTTGTTCAACATTAAAATAACAGAAATTACTTTAGAAGACCTCATTAATAAATGTAACAAGTATTTCGAACCGAGGAAAAATTTAACTATGGCCTGACATGTATTTTTTATGAGAAAACAAAGCAAACACGAAAATATAACCAACTTTATTACGAGTCTAGAAAATTACAGCTTAAAATGCGATTTCGTTGAATTAATAGTCATTGGTCAGTGATAAATTTACAGCGAATATGTGTTAGAGTAGCTCGCCAAACATCAAAGATTATTACAACGGTCTGATCTGTCACTAAAGAAAGCTATAGAGATAGCTAAAATAGTAGTGATCGAACAACAAAATACGGAGCACATCAATACTGCACTGAGACGTCGTCATCACCGTCATCATCTAATGAATATCAAGTGATGAAGGGGGAGTAAAAGGGTTAAACGACACACAGTACAGAATAGAGAAGATGTGCATATTCCTACGAAGTCAGACGGGCAACTAATTAAGAAGAGAACAAAATTGTGAAACGTGGTTATATTTGCCTCATCCCAATATAAACCGAATAAAAGTATTTTGTAATCTCTCAGCTTAATTCAATTGGTCTTTGGCTACATCAAGCTTGCGACAGCATAATCATGAATAGGAAGAAGTAGATCTGTGCGAGCATATAATATATAATTAAGTGTACTCAGATATTGATATTATATATTTAAAAAAAAATCACTGCAAAAATAACATAAATAAGTTAAAAATAATAATGTATTAAATGTATTAATTTATATAAAATGAATGTACCAACCCATCTTAATATTCAATATTTAAGTTTGTTATAAATTTTGTACTGTAGTCATATTCTTGCTTGCCTTTTAATTGTATTTGGTTAAAAAATATATAAATAATATATATATTATTTATTTATTGCATTTTATTGGCCTTACTCAATGTAATCATGCTTAAGCTATGTGATTTCATTTATATTTTGTTTTTGTTAAATTTGTGTTTTCATTAAGTAATTAATTATATTTGATTATAAAAATATATATATCTTACTACACCTTTACTGATTATGATGGTTTAGCTGTTTGATTTTATATATGTTTTGATTATTTTAATGATTGTGTAATTATTGTTGGTGGAAACTTAGCTAATGTATTTATATATTTATATATATATATATATATATATGCTATAAGTGTCATCTCATTTTTAACACTTAACCTACCAGAGCGGTCAAATAACTGCTTTTGAAACTTTAATTAAAATTGTTATATAGCTGCTTTTGTTTGTATATTATATACTTTTTCTACATAAAATGGCCGCTTAAGCAGCTTATTCAGATGTGTGTCAAGTTCAATGGACAACATTTGTTTTAATTCCCTTTTTTTTGTTTAATTAAATTAGTAGCCTTGGTTAAGTCTGATTTTATTTAGTCTCTGACAGAAGAAACTTTTCCTTTACTTTATACTTTATATTGTACACATAAAATAACATAAATCTATAACAAAAACGAATTAATTAATAAATTATCCATACATATAAATAAAATTGAAGTTTCTGTCTGTTATTTCAAAATAACTGCCTGTTTTAAAGGTTATATGGCTATTTACGATTTACCAAAACCAAAGCAATCATTTTTTTAATTTTTTTACTATCTGCATGTCTGTATCTTTAAATCGTCTAAAAATTGAAATAACCGACGTGGGTTAGAAACTTGAAATTTTGGCAGTTGATACATTTTATAACACCCACTAAGGTAGGATTTTTGGAAATTCTACCCCTAAAGAGTTGAACGATTGCTTAGAAACCCGTCATTTTTAAAGTTAGAAGCATGAAATTTAATGAACAAGCTTAAAAATAAATAAAAATGTATTTCAGCGTTTTTGAAAAGCTAAATCTAAGAGGGTAAAAAAGGGGTTGAAAGTTTGTATAGGGATTCCGTCACTTTTGGTGTAAGAAGAATGATATTTAGTATTAAAGCTATGCATACGTATTTCGTCGTTTTTAGAAATTTAACTCCAAACGGGAGAAACGGGGTAAAAGCATTAGTATAAAAATTAAAAAATAAATAGAAATATACTATTTGAGTTTTTTGATTGAATTAATAAACATGAATTTCAAAGTTTTTAGAAACTTTTATTTTTGTTTGGAAGAGTTGGGTGCAAATAATGAAATTCAAAATACGCAATATCTTATATCAATATCTCTTAGGGAGAAATATACGAACTTCACTATGTTGGTGATGTTTGGATAAAAAAAACATATTCCATTATTGCCATATGTACCACTTAATTGGTATTCCCTAAGCTTATATTATTGTAAAGTTTCATTAAAATCCATTCAGTAGTTTATGCGTGAAAGAGTAACAAACGTCCATACATCCATACAAACTTTCGAGTTTATTATATTAGTAAGAAGTAGGATTATTATATGCCCTATACTGAACACACATACACTATACTGGATGGGCGAATAAATCGATTGGTAAATGTTTATATCTTATTGATTAAAAAATGATAAAATCCTTATTTTACCCGTACGAAGTCGGGACGGGCAGCTAATTACTCGCTGATAACGTATCTTTCTGTAGGTAAAAAAGGTTTTTAAAAACAGTACAGCAGTTTTTTAGTTTATTCGCTACAAACAAACATACAAAAAAATCTATTTTTACTTATTTATAATATTAGTATAGATAAAGACCACGCGCGAGCGAAGCTGCGGGCAACAGCTAGTTAATAATATAATTACACAACACTAAGGATATGAATGAACCCTAGAAAATGTAATGTTTCTGCACAGGTAAGCCTCCAATGTGCGCGGCTTGGATCTGCCAGTGCGTGTTGTATGCGGCGCTTGCGACGTTCGCCAAGTCGGTGCTGGCGCTCGTGTTGCGTCTCCCGCCAATAGTGGCGGTGCTCTCCACGCTGAAGCTGTCGCCCGTGTCCGACCCGCGGCTCGAACTCGCAGTGGTCATGCTGATCATACCTTTCTTTATTAATGTGAGAATATTTAAATTTATTACTCCAATAACTATATTGTTCATTGTCCTTATTCAATTGCGTTGACGATAATTGTGGTTTGTATAAAATTACGATTACTGTCAGTAGACGGCGCGGTTCTTATTCCATACAAATCGTAGTTAACGTGAACTCTATCGAATAAGAAAAAAAGCCCGTATTAGGCACACTGAATTACTTACCATCACATATGCCAACCATACCACGAGGGTCCATGAAAATAAGTTGAATGCAATATAAAAAATTATAATATCGTTATGAATTCTGTATCGATAATAATCTATTCGGCTACAGTGCTAAGTATTATCTCGAACCTCATGCCTAACTACTTAGGTTACTTGACTACGTGATTATGTAATGTTTTACAATAATCTAATTGTTTTTTTATTAATTTGAAATTGAAAATGTAACTAATTATAAAAATGTGACTTTATTATTTAATCCTCTAAATATAAAGTTTGAGAGGTGCTTATGTAAATAACTACTGATGATAGTTGCGTACTGGGTTAATACTTATATCTAGTCTGCTGACAACCCAACTTTCGTTGCCTCTTCTTCAGAGGATATCCAATTTATAAATGTCATTATTGTCGATGGCGCGTTCGCTTTTTAACATGATTAGAAATGCAAAGAGTACCTACTCGTATTGCCGCAAAGTTGCACAGAAAAACCATTGTTTCGTTTGAAATTGTTAAATCATCTCTTGTAGATAAAACAGGCCGAAGACGTTTCTAAATGTTATGTTGACAATATATTATAATATATACAGGGTTATTTGTAACACACCAACAACCTAGCTAGGACTAGATAGCACCATAAGCAACAATTTTTGTTCTACGACTTTTGACAATTCCTTAGATTTTATTTTCATACAAAAATAAGTTTTAATTTAATTTCCCGCTTGAAAGTTATAAATCTAATGGTGTGTGTGAACCTCTTAATAGCGCTAAAAACCTTATCAAAATCAATCGACAAATAAAAACGCCTATAACAAGCCGTTAAACTTGTATAGATAATTTTATTTATCTGTAAGAATTAACCATAAATGCATATTAATTTTATGAATTACCGTTGAAATTTAATAACTTCTGTTTATTTTTTCTTCCGTAAACACTGAATATAAAGAAAAAAAAAACGCTAGAGCATCTTAACTTGTAATCTGTTTAAGTCAAACATCAAAAGGGAATATAATGACATAGAATATTAATTTTATATTTTCAGATATTAATATTTTGGGTGACAGACAACTTCTTAATGTATCGTCCGAGGGGTGTGAGCTCTAAAATAAAGACGAAGGTAAACGATATTCAATATTAAAAAACTAAATAAGTCATCTCTATACATTTCATTTATTTTTTGAAAGCGGACAAGTAAATGGAATCCTTAACGACAATTATTATATACATAATTTAAGAATATTTGAAATTTCGAACGTGTTAACGGATTTTGGTGTTTGCCCGTTTTTGAACCTGAAATCTTTCGTTGTGTTTCACATACTTTCACCACTGGGTCATCTTGGCTTTCAGAACACAACAATATAAATTATATTTGTTTGGCGCTAGAATATTATAGAGGGTGGTTCCACCCAGGGCGTGCACTAAGCGCTATTGCCGATAAAATCGGTGTTTATTTATTATTTTATTTACCTACCCGCTGTTGCTTTGCTTGCGCGTAATCTATATTTATGTAAATATTATAAAGAGGTCAAATTTGAATTTTTTGTATGTTTGTTTTTAACTCAAACTCTACTGTACTGATGTTAAAAACTCTTTTACCTAAAGAAATCTACGTAAACTGTTTAGACTAAATTAACTTTCAAAAAAAAAAAATTAGAGTTCCCTACAAAAATTTCAATAATGTAACCTAAGGTATAATTTTTTTTATAAAAGTAATTATTTGGCGTGCGCTGCGAAAACTATTGACGATACCTGGAATAATGTACTACATGTTTATAGTACTCATCATTACCTACAAAAAAGTTCGCGAGGCTATACTATTATAGTTAAGTCACAATATCTGCTTTTTGTTCAAATTAGTCAATAAAAACACGGGTAGCAAGGAACGGATGAATTTCTTCAACAACTCTTTTGAGTCATTTTAAACTCAATTAAATTTATATAAAACATTTGGATGATCTCAGAAGAGATTAGCCAACTGCGCACACCGTATATTAAAGAGCACAAAAGTGTGTGGGCCAAACATAGATGCACTCTATTCCCTCACTCTCATAATCCGATGGGAAGGCAACCCGGCACGACCGAAGAATTATGATGTATACAGTGGTATTAAAAGAAAAACTTTTTTTAGGTCAGATATCAATCGATAAAAAAAGATAAGTCTGGATCCGAAGATGAAGAGCAGTCGGCGGACGAGCGATTGCTTGGAGCGAGTGTATGACCCTACCCGCAGCCCGCGCTTCGGGCATAGTGCATCCGTTAACATTGATTGATCTGAGTTGCCTTCGCCATACACATCGACCTGACAGAGTGCTCACGTAGTAAGATAAAATAATATGTGTTTCATCTCTTTCACGTACGATGCGATCGTTATCTTTCGTCTCATTTAAACTGTTTTTTTTGAGTATAGAGATAAAGTTTATTCCATTCACCATGAAATAGCATTCTTATAACGTAGTTTTTATTTTATTTTAGTTATATAAGCATAATATGCCATCTTAGTTTATTTGATAACACGTTACATAACATACACTTTATATATCAATCATACGATTTTATGTTTTGTTTGAGATAAGTTCCTGAGGAAGGAGGCTCAACTGATTGTTAAGGAGCTTATTACATCAGAAATCTGATGTGAAATGACCACATTAAAACTTATTTTTTTAGTTTCTAAGTTGGGTTTTTAAAAAAGGTCCATAGACAAGAGCCGAAGGAAGAAAGTCAATAAGTCCATTTTAGTTTGTTTTTTTATTAATTGTAGTTTTTTAGGTCAATTTATAAATTTCGATTGGATATGATAATGCCTGATTTAAAAGGATTATTATCTTATTATTAAAAGGATTAAGGATTTTAAGGATATGCTTATAAATATTGATATTGCGTTTGTCCTGACTGACTTGCATAGCCAAAACTACTAGGTAAGTCTGTAAAACTAAAATGTGGTTTATTTTCATAAGCTTCCAAGAAAGGATTCTTGGCAATTTCGACTTTAAGGTGAGAAAATGAGAGGGGTGTATAAATATCTGTATCATAATCAGGTTGATATTTCCATGGATTTGTAATAATTTATCCTATAACCGGCCAAAATTTTAACTTTATTAATTGTTAATTTGAGATAGTCATCTTTGACACATCATAAACCAAAGTCCCAAAAACAAAGTCTAAGTTTATATAACAAGCATAGTTTCAAAGTAAAATTCACTTATTTGAACTTTACGTTCGACAATTATAATTGACGGCGTATAAGGCCATCTATGTGTTTAGGCTTGAACTACGACGCTCGATTAAGCGGATAAGACCAGGCGGAAAGTTTAATAATTTTCTAAATGGTGGGCTACAGTTATCCTTAAGAATCAAAGTAATCGGCGAACACGGTATATTGATTGGATGTATAATAAAATAAATTTTTGATGAAATATGACGAAGGCAAATTAATCAAAATTTAAATGTTTGTATTTTATAAAATATTTCGCAATAAAAATGTAACATAATCATGTAATATATTGGACACTATTGGCAATATGTTTAAGGTGTATATTATATAACTGTGTGTTGAGTTTATCCGAAATACTCATATGTTCACGGAAAATCTTTAATGTATGCGTGTATGATGGCTTTAAAACACGGATTTGTTCCATATAATTATATCAACGCTATTTTACAAAGCGATATTTACCCTCATTAATATCCTCCTATATTTAAAATTCGAGAAATAAATAATGTACAAATAAATATGCTATTTCGCTTCAAATATTATTAGATGTATAAAATATTTTTATATGTTTAATTTTTTACAATGAAAATTTTTTAAAATGTTCCTAAGGTGTAAGTACTTAGAACCTTGTAGTGCCATTTTTATTGACATGTTACTAACATCGAATTAAGACTGAGCAAGTCAAAGTCAGATTTGAAATGTTGTTACGTCTTGTTATTTCTTTTTTCTTAAAACCCGCGCTACACATGTCTGCAGCTCCAAGAAAGTCATGCCAGATAACGGTAAGTGGGAGCTGCTAGCATGTGTAATCTTTACGGTCTACTAGTACCTTTTAAAAAGCTGTTTGATTTATTTTAATTTGTAAATGTTTAAATCCTTCACGAAAACGAAGAGAGAGACTTGCATGTCGTGACGTGTCTGCTAGTAAATCGCTTGCATGGTCCACGGTCGTATACACAGGTCTTGCAACTGAGTCCAATTTCAGTGATGAGAGATAGGTGCGAGTGTGTTACAACTGCTAATTCGCAATACCATCCGCTGTACGTACTACGTCGCTGCTATTGAAGCTGATATTTTTCTCTCCCAAGTATTGTGTTATTTAATCATTGTTATATCGTTTTGTTGAGTTTTGCGGATTTTTTATTATTTTTGTTTTGTTATTTAACTGTTGTGTTTGATGACTCTGGCGGCCGTAAATTGAAATTAACAGCGTCATTATGTCAACGTACCCCATACAAGACGAAGTTGCAAGACCTGTGTATACGACCGTGGCATGGTCTTTAATTGACAGTTCACTAAACGATTCTAGTAACAGATCTGACAGCTACAGTGGTTAGCTTGACATATGCCAGTAGTCAGCATACCGGTTTGCCAGTACCTGGCACGCCAGATGCAGGCATTTCATATTTAACTAACTAATTCATCGCTATCGACCGCTTTATTGGACATTCCATTAATATTTCCATTCCTATGATATTAAAATTTATTATGTCACTTAAAACATGGTAATTTAAAGTCATTTTAAATTGTTACAATGAATTAATTATACAGGATGTAACAAAAACCCTGTCCGACCCGTGAAGTGGTTATTAGGTACAGTGTGTCGGTTCTATTTATGTAATAATATAAAATTGATACAAACGAGCAGGTAATCGTTTTATGTCGATACGAATAGATCAGAGAATTTGTGCAAATTAAACTTAAAATAAATATTTATATTACTCAAGTTTTAACGCGAGCTTTTTAATTTATCCCAAAGTAAATGTGTAAACACAGAAAAAGTTTAATCGCTGTTAAAATTTGAGTAATATATAAATATATATTAAAACATCGTAAAAGCTTAAACTAATTGTTTTATTCAATGAAAACAAATGCCAGTAATACTAATTATGTTTACAGGCTTTGAATATTTATTGTACTATTAGAAGAAATATATCCGTAAGTTAAAGTTCATAAGTGATGTTTTTACGATGACAATTTTTATCTACAATGTCTAGATTTAATTATCTGTATATATTGTTTACAGATTCTTAACTACAGTTCCTTTTAAACAAATTTGTAATATAACAAAATCAAATACAGACAACATTGAAAAGATTTTTGGTGTTATTCAAATCTGACATATTGGTTTTTTTTGTGAATAACCGCCGCAGTGCAAATTTTAAAGTAAAAATTATTATGACCAAGCCATGTTATATGCAATTTTCATTTTTGTATAATGAGTAAGACTTCTTAAAGACCGACCTACGTCCTACATGATCACAATAACTTCTAAAAAGGTAAATAAACATAAATAATATAAAATAAATATATGTATGGTTATTTTACATAAAAAATTAAATTAAAATATCAAATGTCAGTCACCTTTGTTGCTAATTATTTTAAAATTAGTTTGGCTTAAATCCACAATATGGTATTCTGTCAGATTTGATTTTTTTTTAATTAAAAGTATATAGGTGGTATTTCCTGTTCTTATAAAACTTTATTGAGGTTTTACATATCATTATTTTTATAGTTTAATTAAATTCGATTCAAATTAACTATACAAGTTAATAACTATCTAATAACCTCTTCAATGTTCAGCCAAAAATTATACGCTCGGTATTTTTGTATTAATTATATAATTTATCTGAGTATAGTTATAACTTTTGAATAATTCTCGTTATTCATTAGAGCGCGAATTAAAGAGAAGGTATTGTGATGTAAATATTTATTATGGCCATTTTTGTAAAAACTGATTGTATGTATATGATACATATATGATAATGTACGTTTGTGCATCTGTTTATTGTTTGTGCAAATATATCAAAACACGCGTTTTATTGGCACTTTTATTTATAATTACCTACATTTATAATATAAATACATAAATATTATTATTAATTGAAAGAGTTAACAAACAAGTATTTTTTAATATTATTCAACAGACGTGCATATCATTTGTTATCTTAACCTATAGTAAACAACCTGAGGAATATAAAATAAACACCATCAATTATTATACAAAACAATATTTTGAACAGTGTCACATATTAAGTAAAACAATAGAGGAGTGTCCAGTTGGCGAGTAGAACAAAGCCATTTAAACATAACTATAATATATTGAATAGCTGTATATATGCCTAAACAAGGCTTTAAAAGGTATAAAATAATAAATATTTAGAAATAGACTAAATTATTTAATGTGTATCACAATTTAGTTCTTCTTCATGAGATTACGTCTTGTTTCTTCAGCTTCTATTAATTTACGTCGGAGCATTAGCATTATGGCTTTATTCCTTTTCTGAAATCCGAACATATCCAACTAAATAATTATTACTAATTACGTAAAATTATTAAATCTTGTACTAGCTATCTGTCTCGATTTCGCGGGTTTTGTTCTAATTACTCAATAGGATTACTTTTACTACAACTCGTGTGTTAATCATTTGAATTCAGAAGTCACAAAGAAGTTAAACATAACATTTTAAAAAGTAACCGATAACGTAAATTTTAATGTGCAAAAAACATTCTAAAATTAGAAACTACCCTCAAAATATTACATTCCTTTTCTAAAGCTTCGTACTCTTCTTCTATGGCGGCAGCCTCTTTTGCCTTCTGTTCATTTATTTCTAGAATTTTCGAATATTTTTGACGTTCTAATTCTTCATTCTCTGCTCTTTTAGCTCTCAATTCCATGTGTTGAAATTCCAAAGCATCACGTTCTAATTTTTAATATTTTAAAATAATTATGTATAAATTGTATAATTCGCGCGCTATGAGAATGGGATGTATTATTTTTAAAGTATCAAAGAGAATATATTACAACTTCGCTCGATGACAGTTATCAAGCGAAGAAGTATTAGCAAAGAAAAATAAATCTATCCAAAAGGCCGGATTAGGTAGTAGTATATAATGTAGAATAAATCAATAGCAAAAATCCACACTAACAAAACGTCTCGTGAATATAGACGCGAGTTTGCTGACGCTACCACAAAGGGGAAGACCGCGCGGGTTTCATTTTTAAAAGTTCGCATCCCTTTCTGATCGCAAGCGGATTTTATATATTATATTATATAAGTACTAAGCAATGTTATATTGGAGTACAAATAACCTTACAAACCTTTAGCAAATAAATCGTCAAAATCCTTTTTATGATTGTGAATACTAATTGTATGACTTTTAACTTTTGATATTTCTGATTCGCTGCATATATCTATCATTGTATTTTGGTAGTTTAATTCAAATATTTCTTTATTAACATCCTGAGGATTTAAGAAATAGCTTACTCTTTTTAACTGGTTCGCAGTATAATATAAATTGAAATATTGTGTGAACCTCGAGCTGATGCGAAATAGATTCTGTTTCAACCTTAATAAGATTAACTTCTTGAGTCAAAGCGAGTTCTTCAGAACGTAAGGTGAACTCGCTTCTTTCATTTCTTAGTTTAATTTTCCTGGCTTTAATTTAAATTTAATTACTTTTTTTAAAGAAATTGGAACACAGAATTATTATTTGTACAGTTTCATGTCATGAAAATGTATGTACCTGATTTTAACTTTAATTTTAATTCATCCGTTATACAATGATTGCGAGACATCATGCTGGAAAAATAGTGGTTTAACTTAACTACTAAAAACTAAGAGTATAAAACAAATCTTTTTTAATTTTAACGAAGTGATTTCTAATTCTCTACCGTCTGTTAAAATAAAATTTATAATATTGGCAAAATCGTACCAACTACCAAGGTTGCCACTTACAATTGCAAAACTTGCCAATGATAATCATGAATATAGAATATGTAAAAACAGAAATATGTTTGAGTCTCTTTCTCTATTTTTTTTTTATTTTGATGCTTAACGATAATTTTTTTATCCGATATGGTTATATATAACAAGTATTCGAATACAGCATAGAACACTTATGAAACAGAATCTCATAATGGGTACTGTTTAAGAAAAATTCAGAATTAATGAATAAATATTTATATATTGATTTAATTTTCTAATGACATACCTTAACTATAAAATAAATAGACACCTTGGCATTCCTTTCGGTAGCAGGTATCTATTTAAATGAGAAAAAAATTATGCATAAGATTTATTTCTATTTTTAATCTGTCCCGCTTGCCATCTGTCATTATTTGTGCGGCAACGAAAGCGTGTTGCGTGTTTCTTCAAGAAAGTTCGGTAAAAAAATTCTAAAATACAAGACTTTCAAGTAATTAACGATTCCAAAATGTGATTTTCGTGGTATAACTATCAATTTATTTGAAAGAAAAAAACAATCATCTTCATGTGCAAATCATCAAAGATGGTCTCAAGCGCTACGAGGGTGATTCAAGTTACCAACATCGCTCCTCAAGCGACAAAAGATCAAATGCAAACATTGTTTGGTTACTTGGGGAAAATAGATGATATTAGATTATACCCTACAATCAGAGATGTGTCCTGTCCTGTGCAGTCACGTATTTGCTACGTTAAGTATTACGATTCTGCAACGGTTAATGTCGCTCAACATATGACGAATACTGTGTTCATAGACCGCGCTTTGATCGTTATTCCCATGCAATCTGGCGAGATTCCTGATGAACATAGGGCTTTAGAAATGTCAAGTAATGGTACACTAGTACCAGGACTTAGTACAGTCGAGCCACGGTTACCGGCACATGTAATTAACACATTAGAAGGCGTCCCGCCAAATCAAGTTATACAAACATATGATCCTAAAATAGTTGAAGCGGGATTGCCGCCCTATCCACCACTTCCAGCGGCGTATGATTCTAGGAAGATAGAAGAGATAAGAAGAACACTTTTGCTTATAGATGTTGGTGCACTAACTCATCAACAACTTGTAGATCATTTTTGTCAGGCTGGTGAGATTAACTATTTGCGCTTCTGTGAACGAGATGTTGATAGTCTCAAGTATGCACTGCTTGAAATGACAGAACAAGAAAGTGTATTGAAAGCTCTTCAATTGAATGGAACCACTGTCGAAGGGCAGATTATAAAGGTAATATAAACCAGTATTCTGATAAATGATAACCTCAAACAGACAGTAGAGAATTATTTTCATGTAACCAATTATCAAAATATTGCTTTGTTTAAGGGTTGTGACATGTGACTTGTTAATAATTTTGAGTAATATATTGATCAATCAATAATTATAACTGTTTGATTACTTTGACTAAATAAGTCAGTGGTAGAGCTTTGAGCAAGCTCGTCTGGCAAGGTACCACCCACTCATCAGATATTCAACCTCAAAACAGCAGTAGCTGTTTGTATTGCTGTGTTCCGGTTTGAAGGGTGAGTGAGCCAGTGTAATTACAGGCACTAGAGACATAACATCTTGAAGTGTAGTGAAGTGTTGTAAGTGATGGTTAACATTTCTTATGATGCCATTGTCTATGGGTGTTAGTGAACATCAGGTGGCCCATATACTCGTCCGCCTACCTATAAAATATAAAAAAACAATCCAAAGGGAAATCAATCAATTTACTTACTTAGATAAACTTCAAAATTAATTGCTAGAAACAATTATGATGTCTCTATGTTTGATCCAATGAAATATTAGAGGGAGTGTTGATATGTTTATAAAAGTCACATAGAAAAACATTACATAACGAAAATTTGTCTGAGCAGGTGAAAAAGAATGATATTTATTGCCTTAAAGGCATTAAAAGAGGTCACATTAGATTTTTTTTAGTATATAGGAAAGTGCAGTCAAATGATATCAATCCCAATTTAAAATAGTTTTTGTTATAAATATTATGGACTAAACTACATTAGTGGGAATATAGAATGTTACAGACTTCTGCATCTGACTTCACGATAGCAGTCCATCTAAGGACTGCATCTGCCTGCATATGCATTAAAAGCTGACATTTCTTGTGTAAGTTATGTATTTGAACTTTCACCATTACCGGGGCATGGTGCTGATACTTACTATCAGACTATGTGGTAATATAGATGAATACTGAATAATATGGAACTAATAACCTGACCTAATTTTCTTGTATTTCCTTTGTAGGAATACCAAAAAGACTTTTATTAAATGTTTCTACTTGCTACTTTTTAATTAAATGTTTATATATATGGTATTCAAAAGTAAATTCATTCTATTATTATTCTTTTACTAGGTGCATCACGCTACACAAGCTATTTCAAAGCCTCAAACGAAGAGTAATGAAGCTGCCCAGAGGGAGATAGAAGAAGCCATGTGCAGAGTAAAGGAAGCACAGAACCTCATATCAGCCGCGATCGACCCTGTTATAGGATTGTTGTCTAAGGACAAAAGAAGGTAACAATTTTATAGAATGGTGGACGGCATATCCAGCTTATATACAAGTTAATTATAAATTAGCATTTACTGACAACAAAATCTGCAACATGTTCACTGATTGATTGTTCACTGACTGTATTGGACAGTTACAGATTAATTCTGGTACAAATATCAACTCGCTTATTTAACAAAACAACCTGTCTAACTTAAATAGTACAGGCAATTTTATGATTATTACGATTGATATACACCAAATGCTGAGAAACTTCATTGATAGCAAAAGTAAAACTAAGTGTTTACCTGTAATATGTAATCACACCTTCAAAGACATGATATTTCTAAATGTAGGATAAAAAAGCTTTAGTTGTTTCAATTTACAAAAACATCCTCTTAATTAAATATCTATTTGTTTACTAGTACACAGGGAACAAAGTTTTCCATAAAAGTTGTTATGCAATAGATTGTTATAAAACTTGCAATTTGCTTATCACCCCCATCCATGAGAATCCTAAATTACAATAACATTTTCTGATCTGGATTGATATAGGATGATAATCAACCAAACTATTGTATATGCATTAATTGATTGTAGGCTCTTATTAAAACATAATTTAAGCATAAAGCTAAATTTATTTCCTTCCCGTGTATGTCACAAAAGTGACATCAACATTTTGATTCAAATTCAATGCATGGACACTGCTATGATATGCCAACATGACAACAAAATTGTTATTTATATTAAATTAAATAAAATAAAAAAAACTAAGTTATATAGTAATAATATTTAATTATTTTAAGCATTTTTTTCAATTTAAATACTATTTATATATATTATATTTTTATTTATGTTTTAAATAAATCCTTAGAGATAATGAAATAAATTCTAGATTTTTTATTATAGAATAGGTAGGTGGATGATGATAAGTGGTCACTGACGCCTATAGACAATTGTAAGAAATGTTAACCATCGCTTACATCGCCAATGCGCCACCAACCTTAGGATGAAGATGAAGATGTTATGTCCCTTGTGCCTGTAATTATACTGGCTCACTCACTTACCCTTCAAACCGGAACACAGCAATACCAAGTACTGCTGTTTTGAATGTAAAGTCATGATGTGATAAGCTTTAGCATGAACATTGTCACTGACGAAGTATGCCCGTAGGACGCGTTCCCGCTCCCGTTCACGGCGCCGCTCGCGCTCGCGCCACCGCGGGAAGCGCTCCCGCTCCCGCTCGCGGCACCGCTCCCGCCGCTCGCGCTCGCGGCACCGCCACCGCACCAGGTACACTTACTGTTTTGTCATTTCCGTTTCACCTATATACATGCGGTAAACAATAAGAATGTTTTCAAATTCATTGAAACTTGTATATAAATTATATTATTAGGTCATGCCTCTTAACTACCTAACTACTACTACTACTAACTTAACTTTTTTTTTTCAGATCCCGTTCACGTCATCGTAGTTCCCGACGAACTCGATCGAGGTCTCGCCATCGCAGTTCGCGATCAAAACGTGACAAATCGCGTGACCGCGATCGCAAAGACAAGAAGGACTCTGAAAAAGACAAAGACAAAAAAGATAACAAAGATAAGTCTAAAACACCACCAAAGGAGGTCGAGAAAGAAGAAAAAGAGGAAGTGAAAATAGAGATCGCAGCAATCGAAACCAACGGAACTTCTGATTCTAAATCTAAAGCATCAACACCCGCTGAAGAAAAGGAGAAATTCGTCGAGGTTGAAAAGGAAAAAGATACTAAAGAGAAGGAGAAAGAAAAAGAGAAGGAGAAAGAAAAAGAAAAGGAGAAAGAAAAAGAAAAGGATAAAGAGAAAGATAAAGAAAAGGATAAAGATAAGGAGAAAGACAAGGAAAGAGATAAGGATAAAGAAAAAGATAAGGATAAGTCGCCTTCTAAGAAAAAGGATAGATCACGTTCTAGAGATCGAAAGCGAGACCGCTCTCGTTCTAAACGAAGATCCCGATCGCGGTCGAAGAGAAAACGCTCGAAGTCGCGCAGGCGAACACGTTCACGAGATAGGAAGAGATCTAGATCAAGGGATCGGAAACGAACCAGATCACGCGATAGAAAGCGGTCGCGGTCCAGAGATCGTAGAAGAACCAGGTCTAGAGATAGAAAACGAACTCGCTCTAGGGATAGGAAGCGTTCGCGGTCGCGTGACCGTGACCGTGACCGTGATCGTGATCGCGACCGCGACCGCGATCGTGACCGTGATCGCAAACGTTCCCGCTCACGCACGCGGAGATCGAAAAGTCGATCGCACAGAGATTCAAAAACTCCTCATTCGAGAAAGTCCCGCGACCGCTCGCCTAATCTGCCGCCAGTGATCGAGGAGAAGAACAATACATTAGTGGATGATAAAATCCTTGACATGACGGATGAGAAAAATTCGCCAGATAATATGGATATTTCCAATTCCCCATAATTAAGTTGTTTTTATAATAACCGTAAATATAAAGAGGACATGTATAAACGATTTTTATTATAAAATATTTTTATAAGCGTCCTTCGATTGTAATCTAGTGTTTTTCATCTTGTTTTGTAGTAGGGATTTTAAAATTGATTAATAAGTTAAGAGTAATAAATTGTAAAATCAAATGGTGATTTTATTTAATTACCAAATAAAGTTGGAAAAATCTGGTCATTGGTCCGGAAACAAAGCCCGTAAACAAACAAAATAGTTAAGTCTAGACAAACATTTGTCTTAACTTATCGAACCTGTGAGTGTTAGCTCAGCGAAATATTTATTAGGAAGCCAGCATTATATACTGAGCAATACATGTTCTTTATGCTCATTATTATGTTACAAACAGGGGCGTAGGTTGCTCTTGATGGGCCCTGTATCAAAATTTGGTAGGGGGCTCTATCTAACTGCGGTTCGTTCGTGACACATTGATATACTATGTTTTCTGCTTTTTTTATTTGATTTTTTTTGCTATTTTTTTATATTGTTTTAATTCAATTACATATAGAGCACTGAAACAATTTACCAATAGAGTATAAAATGACATCCTTATATAAAGATTAGTATATTTACGTCACTTCCGTTGCCCAATAAGCAAACCCTCAGGCACGTCAATTCAAACGCAAAATTGGCGTTCCTGAGGGGAGAGGTGAGTTAAACTAGCTATTCTTCAAATGTGTATTGTTAGATGACAATACGCTACCCACACCATCTGCCCCACCAAGCCTATAAATGCAACCATTCTAGAAGCAACATTGTTACTCTGTCCTTTTCAAGTGTTATTGACAGTTGATTTAATAAAAATATTTTTTTAAATGTGTATATTTTTTCATTTATAACAGTATTATATTATCATTTTTTCCCGAGAAATTTAGCGCACGGGCTTTGAGTTCGAGTGAGATTTTAGGTCCAAAAGACCAACTTTTATGTTTTTTTTTTTAAAAAATCCCGCACTTTATACAAATTTGTATTCCGAATTTCACATTCTTAAGGAATAAAATTTAAAAACACTAACAACTATCTTTTACTCATAAGTAGAAGCTTAAACACCAATTTCCTTAGTTTAAACTATGAACATAGGAGAACTTAGATACAAAATTCTACAATCTAATTTAGGCGATATTTGCAAACACAACTGTATTTAATTCATAAACACCATTTCCATATTTATTATTATTAAAAATGACGAACTTCTATTCATTTTCCATGCATTTTATTATGAATTTCATTCTCTTTTTGGGATGGATTTACTCGTATACAGATACCACAACACCGATTTCCTAATTTTAAATTAAAAAAATAAGTAAAAGCTTAAACCCTAATTTCACCCTCTTGATGAATTTTCTAAACGCTGTAAGCAATTTTAGCAATAAGCAGAATCTTAAACTCTTAACTACCGCCTTTCAAGTAACAGCTGAGGTAGTTTTAAAATCCTACTCTCCTGATTTTTTTATACAAAAGAACAAAGAACCACTTATTTATTTGGACGTCTTTGGAGATATTAAAACAAGCAAATAATACAGGTAATTCGTAAAAGGAACATTTTATTATTAATTGTAATACTTCTGAAAAACATTGCACAATATTATGAAATTATTTCACAATATTACAAAAGTATTACACAATATTATGAAATTATAATAATATATAAACGGCTTCAGTTCATATCTCATACAGTCGTCTGAAACTATCAGCTGTTTGTTTTGTTTATAATTACGTTTCATATTAGTGAAGAATACCTGCATA
The DNA here is from genome assembly GCA_905220585.2 of Nymphalis polychloros. NCBI lineage: Eukaryota > Metazoa > Arthropoda > Insecta > Lepidoptera > Nymphalidae > Nymphalis > Nymphalis polychloros. Next base: position 8,502,634 of record HG992258.1, on the reverse strand, counting down.
AAGGCAACCATGGCAGTGAAAATTGTGCTTAACATCCGCAGAGATTTTCTTAATCAAATAGGTGAGGATATTGAACAAGAAAATGTTTATACCATAGACTTGACTCCAACTAGAAATAATAATTTAAGTTCTCCAAATACTACGCATTTCATACCCGTCGGTAATTTTAGTAGAACGTTAAGAACAGAAGATTCAATCCAATTAGGTGGGCCTATAGAGGGGCAAGATCTAAATTTGAGAAGAAATAGAAAGCAATCACGAGGAAAATCCAGAGATAGATCACGAAGCCGATCTAGAGGAAGGACACGAGGTCGGTCTCGCGGAAGATCCAGGGGAAGGTCACGAGGTCGCTCTCGTGGAAAATCACGAGGTCACTCTCGGGGAAGATCCAGAGGAAAGTCACGAGGACACTCTCGAGGAAGATCCAGAGAAAAGTCACGAGGACACTCTCGAGGAAGATCCAGGGGAAGATCACGAGGACACTCTCGAGATAGATCCAGGGGAAAATCACGAGGTCACTCTCGAGATAGATCCAGGGGAAAATCAAGAGGTCACTCTCGTGATAGATCCAGGGGAAAATCACGAGATCGGTCTCGCTAACTTAGGAGGAAGATTCCGTGATCGCTTCAGAGGAACGAATTTAAACTAGCGACGGACCAAAAATCTAATTCGAAGACATACATTGTGCATGAAAAAATATATAAAAGAAATTAATAATTAGTTTGTTTAAAATATATAAAAGTAAATGTATTTAATCTTGTTAAATAATAACAGCAGTAGTACTATTCATGTTAACAATTCTAATTAATCAAACATACTGCATTCAGTAACGTTATCAGATAAGTCGATGATGCGTTTCATAGTAATATTAGCGTAAAATTAATGATAGTTGAATTTAATTGCTTTTGAACAACTATGTATCCGATTGTTATAGAAATAAATAATATACAAGTACGTTGAAATGTAGACTTTTTAGTGTAACCTAAGTATATAATTGTGTGTAATAATTTCAGGTGTATTTTACAATTGCGACGTACATTCATTACTCCGATCCAGAAAACTCAAAAGTCCAAAGGAAGAGACATGAAGTACAATTAGCAGATTTAAAGGAAGCTATAGAAGAATCATTGTATAAGAAATGGTTCCTGAAGGCTACAAGACGATGGCTCCAGAGAGGTGAAATGCCGTATCCTGGATACTGCAGGTCACCGGGGAGCGAAATATGCCTACCGGTTTTGTGCAACTGTGCAAAATTGACAGAAATATGGAAAAACATACAAAAAAATTTAAAACGCAAAAATATTAAAACTTAGCTAAGTTAATTAATATTATACTTTATGCATAAGATAAAGTTATAAAATAAAGTTGTGCACTTTAATTTTTTTTTTATTTTAACCTTAAAACCAAATATTTATATATAGGTCCATATATTACATAAATTATTTTCTATATCTTTATACTGCCTTGTTATATGTATATTGCGTAAATCACTATAACTTCGACCTAATAATTAATATAATCTATATAGTTAGGAATAAATAATAGATTTATTATTGATATAAGTTTTATTATCATTACAAGTAGTTAAATTATAATAACATATTATTTACAATTCGTACCCACAGCCACATCGTCTATACTTAATTCCAATGAGAGGTAAAGACATTAGACCTTAGATTTAACATATTTCATGCGATTTCCTAATAGCTTTGCTTTAATAAGCATTACAAACGGTTCTTCACAAATATAAAATTAGCATCCAGAAGTGATACTGATTTTATGAAAACCTCGAAGTGGTCTATTTGAAAACTGAACACCAAATCATACAAATTGATGTAAATTAATCAATTACTTTTAAAAATCCAAATAATACATTAGAACACAATCAACAAATCACAAGTCGCGCCCATAATGTACTTATTAATTACTTTACCTTTCTGTCCACCAACAAAATGGCGGTTTTCAATTGGACAAAGGAATCTCCTAACTATATATTTATTTATAATACATCGCTATTATACCCACTTAACTACTTATACCCACTTTAATTCGATTTTCAAAGTTCTGATAACAACTTCGCTGAATTCAATGCGTCAATTATTCAAATTCATAATCAATAAGGTATTGTTTGGATGAGTGACGTCATGTCAATTCAAGGTCAAAGTCGTTTATTTGTCTTTTCTCCTGCCATTGGAATCGGCTTTACAATTCCTTTTCTTTTTAATTTAATCTAAGTTACAAAATGTAGATAATAAATTACTTTAAAAAAAACGTTTAACGTCGACGATAACTGACACATTTTTCGAAAATTGGTCATTGTTCTCATGAAAATATTTAGTTTCAGTCGATGACGAAGGGTTACTAAATATTACTTATCTAATTAACGAAGCGATCTCATCGGGTATGTTAACATTAATAAATAAACGATGACTAAATTAAGAGCAAGATTATAATATATGAAACGAACAGCGGCCGTGTAACGTGAGAACAAAGCATCTATTATTTAAATTATTTTATGATTTTAAAATTATTTTGTTAATAAAATTCAGTTTATGTTTCATCGTTGATACATAGACTGCTAAGTAAATTGATGGACTATTAGACACGATATAGCAAGTCAGGTTCCAAGCTCTATAAATCTTAGCTGGTGTTATTTTATGACATATTATACAAAAATATACACATTGCGTAAAAACGTCTTTATTTAATACGAAGACTCGTTTCTTAATTTCATTTATCTTTCACACTGTAGTTCTTTATATAACCATCTTTTGGAGTTCCTAAACCAATACAGCAGTTGGTACATATCGACAGAGTCGCCCAATGGCTAATTTGCTCGTATGCTTTTTGTTTTCTATAATATTCCTTTAAGTTTTAAACTTTTAAGTGCTGTTTGAAAACATAAGAGCAGATTTTTCGTGGTGGCATTCGTAAACATGCCTGTCATACATTTTTCGGGCACAAGCCACAAGTAGTCCATAGCACACCGCGGGTGGCGCACAAGGGGTGCGGCGTGGCAATGGCGCACACAGGAGGGTGCGGCGTGGCGGGGACGCACAGGGGGGTGCGGAGTGGTGAATGCGCACAGGTGGGAGTGGCGCGGCGGGGGCGCTCAGGCGGGCAACACGTCGTGCATGGCGTAGCGCCACGTCCAGCGCCGAGCCAGCGCCTCGAAGCGTGCGCGATCGCGCACGTACATGGCGCCCACCTCGGGCTCCATGCACACCTGCAAAATAAAACACGAAAATCAACTAATTATCGTTAAATAATATTCATCAAAACTTTTTATATATCTTCTATTTTCCGCCCGCTTGAGAGACCGAAGAGGTCTCCTTTCATAAACTAACGACCGAGCGAGAGATGTAACGAGGTCAGTTAGATAGATAGATAGATAACGATATGTCCGTATGTCAGACGCACAAACTATACGCAGCGAGGGTAAGGGTGAGTACTCACGGTGGTGTAGGGGTCGGTGAGCAGGCTCTGTATGGAGATGAGCACCTTGGAGAGCGTGAGCGCTAGCGACCAGTTGTGGTGCACGGAGTCGATGCCCACGTCACCGTGGCGCGACACGTTGGGGTGCAGGATGCGCGTCAGGAAGCGTACCACGGGCGGGCTCATCGGGTACCTGTGCGAGAAAGGTAGTTAATGCTTCTTACTTGTTTACGGCCAATTCCATGTGGATTTTATTTCGACATAAAGGGTTTTCAGGTATTTGAATGATAATATATTCCATACATGGATCTTTCAAATAAAAAAGGAATTCGTTAATACCTTTTACCGTTTTATTCATACAATTTCAGCATCGACCCTCTCTTATATATTATATGGAATATGAAAAACCATTTATTAAAGAAAAAGAGAGGAAAATATTATTTCATTAGTAAGTCGTACAAGTACTAGTTACGTATAATAGTGCACGGGACTCTTTAGGTTTTATTATACCAACGAAATTATATAATTAATAAATAAACATAAAAAAATTTTGAAAGACAGTATGCACACATATGTATGTATGCAACTAAGTGTCGAGCCAAAGCATATATCATTACTAAATTATTAGAAAATTATAATAATGAAAAGTAACCTTTATATTGTCTATGACAATTTTAACATTTATATTTCATTCATATAACAAAAACTTGGTAAACTTGATGAAAAAAAAAAAACTGCTCGGTATTCTTAGGTTAGAACAAGAGTTTTATATACTCACGAGTAAGGGACTTGAATGTAGAGGTAGAAGACTCCGCCCTCGTAGGGAGAGCCCACGGGCCCTGTGACGCTGGCCTGCCAGTGACAACATTTGGCGTCCAACGGAGTCGCCGCGATGCCCTCCGGTGGATCGTTGCGCAACATCTGTCATCAACAATAATTTATAATGACAATTCACTAGTTAAACCTACGAGGGTGCGTTTTTAAGTTCGCGGAATGAGAGGGTTGGTGGGGAATAATTATGCTCATTAGGAACGTAACGTGTTTAGTGACTCATAATTAATATAAATACGAGGTTTAATTGTTATTAGACCATTAGTCTTTGAGCTATCGTCAACCAAGCAACATAATCGGGAGTGAAAAGTGAAATATGGATAAAATCGAATATCGTGCCTTTATAAAGTTCCTTACCAAGCAAGGAAAATCAGTTCCGACCATACTGAATGAGATGTCATCGGTTTATGGTGACTCTTGTCTAGGAAAAACCATGGTGTACAAGTGGCACTATTTATTTAAACAAGGAAGGGAATCACTTGAAGACGACCCGAGGCCAGGCAGGAGCATCGAGGTGACCACGCCAGAACTTATCCAAAAAATCGAAAAAATAAAAATGTACCCGACGATGCTCGACTAAAAAAGAAACAACTCGCAGAAATGGTTGGAGTATCTGATACAAACATTATTAAAATCCTGCACGATCATCTTGGCATGACTAAGGTCAGCCGCAAGATGGGTGCCGAGAATACTCACGCCGCCGCAAAAACAACAGCGCGTAGAGTATTCACGTGCATTTTTGGACCTCTGCAATGAAGACAAAGATGGTGTATTGAGTAGAATTCTTACTGGAGACGAAACTTGTATGAACCTGAGTCGAAACAAGACTCTATGCAGTGGCATAAAAGGGCACAGCACCACCCAAGAAGTTTAAGGTGTCACAGTCAGCTAGGCAACTCATGGCAACGGTCTTTTGGGACTCGGAAGGAATATTATTGATCGATTTTAAAGATATAGCTGTTTCTATAACCGGAGAATACTACGCTTCAATATTAGAGCGGTTAAAAGAAGCCATTAAAGAGAAAAGACGGAGGAAATTGACGACAGGTGTGCTGCTTTTGCACGACAACGCGCCCGTCCACAAGAGCCGTGTTGCGTTGGCTGCCCTGCATACGGTGGGCTTCGATATTTTGAGTCATCCACCTCACAGCCCAGACCTAGTATGACCTGTTTCCAAAAATGAAAAAAGAGCTGCGGGCTAAGAAATTTACCACAAATGATGAAGTTAAGGAGGCAGTTTCGGCTTATTTTGAAGATAAAGACAAAATATTTTTTTATGAGGGTATAAATAAATTAATTGAAAGATCCGAAAAATGTATTCGTCTTGCAGGTGAATATATTGAAAAAAGAAAAATAATTTGGTTTTTTTAATTTTCACCCTATATCTCCCATTCAGCGAACATAAAAACCCCCTCGTATTTATGATATTGATGTGTCAAATTATTTGTTATCATAGACAAACGTAATGCCTAAACATATACAATGTAGTTATGATAGTATCATTGATCTAGGCTTGTTTATAAAGTTCTGTATCCCACGGTTAACCTTAAAAGATTGACCTTGAGACCAATATAATAATAATAATAAATATTAACAATATTTAAATATTATAAATACAGGGTTTTCTGTCAATAAATTAATTAATTAATTTATTAGTAAAAATTCGAATGCGAGAATAAGTACTTTAAGTTCAATTTTGAGTCTGTTCCGCCTCCAGGCGTTCTCGTCTCCAGCGGGCTGAGCTTGCACGCACATCTGCACCAGGCAGTTACGACAGAAACACGACTCCACCAGCGACTGGTACTTCTAAGAGAATTTTATAATTATGTTAATTTAATTAAAGTAACATTTATTACTAATATACTATTAAGCTAAAATCTAATTAATAACAAATAGCACAAATATAATATGAGAATATGTATTTATTTTATTAACAGAGCAATCATTGTTATGAAGCAATAATTTATCAAAAATAAAAATGTAATTAAAATGGTACTGAATTCCGAGTAAGCATCACCTTCTGCCAGTCGATGTTGGCGAGCAGCGGGCGGAACAGCGGCCAGCGTCGCGCAGCGAAGGCGGCCCAGCGCGGCGGCGGCACGCGCGCCACCACCAGCCGCCGCCAGCGCACGCACACGCACGCGCACGCGCACAGCGACAGGTCGTCCAGGTAGCGGAATATGCACAGCAGCACTGCAACCAACGCACCGGCACTTGTGGTACAGTCATCGCAAACTACATCGACCACACTGAAGTTTGAAGTTATCCAAGGATTTGTAATAAATACTTAATATAAATTTTTATGAAGAATTTGAAAATGCAGTAATTATTTATTACTTGGTGGTAGAGCTTTGTACAAGTCCATCTGGGTAGGACATCGGCATACATAATAAGGTACAACTCCTTTAATTTAATAAAGAACTACAAATTATGTTATTGAATAAAGAAGAAAGCTTAGTGTATTAAAACGATAAGACCTAATTTAATAAAGCATAACGAATGAATACTGGACTTACTTAAAAACTACTCCTATACAAGTGTCTTACCTTAGTCTAGGCAATTTAGTTAGCAGCGGTTTTTGAACTACTAAGAGATAAAAAATAGTAAAATAAATAAATAATAACTTTGCAATTTCAATATGAAAGCCCTTAGGTGTTCTACGATCCATAGATGAAAGTCAATTAAATTTTAATAAGCATAGCAATAATGTATTTTACTAATGAGTCTATTTTTAATCTTACTGTTATGCTTGTATACAACTTGCAATTTATTTTTGTAGCTTATGTATGTTCAAATACCTTCAGATGGTAAGTGTTCCACGAGCCCTGGTGCTAAGTTATCAGGAAGGCGAGGTGTTGAGAGTGCTTGAAGTGACCTTGAAAGACTAGGCGGCTGAGGTGGTTGGCCTTGCCCAACTAAATCTTCAATCCCCTCTCTAGGTGCTGATGAAGGTCCAGATCCACTACCTCCACTACCACTGCCACTGGCACCAGGCCCTGAGTTGCTGGTGCGACTAGTTTCATCCTCAGGACTTGTCTCACTATCAAGAGAATTCTGTTGGAAATAGTTTTACTTATGAACATAAATAAGTATTAAATTTAACAACAGAAAAATTGTACAAGAAGTTTAATTTTAAGGAATAATCTTTTATTTATAATATAAGTTGAAATAGTTTGTTCAAGCATTTTCGAACCCATTTAAAAACACATAAACTGTATGTACTTACTCTGTAGTACCACCAAGCTGGTAATGGGCAAGCTTTGTTAATTTTACGCTCAGAACTAAAGTTTAAGTCTGAAGGTTCATCATTACCCGAATCTCCATCATCAGTTTTCTCACTACAGAAGTATGAGCTTGGTAAATAAGATGGAAAATCAGGGAACAGAAATGCATGGCAAGTAATACAAACTGGCTCCCCAAAGCTAGGTCCATAGTATCCATTGCAGATATAGCAACTTGAATTCTGTAACAATCAGTTTTTTGTGCAATGTTTTTTGCTTTACACCAATTGAGCTGTAATTAAAATTTTAATATTCTCTTACATTGAATTCAAACTCAAGAGGTTGTTCTATCGGTGAACCAGGTGTTAATTTGTCACCATTATCTTCTAATTTTTTGATAAAACTAAAAAACTCTGGACCAACTACAGACATTTTGTTTGCTTGAACAATATAAAAAACACTTATATTAAATTTCTCGCATTGCTGTTTTTTTTTATTGTATGCGTATATCTACGATCTACGAGATGAGCGATAAATATTCGGCCAGTAACATATAATTAAGAAGACACTCCGATAAATCTTTTCTAAATTTTGAAGTTTTTATTAATGATATGAATAAAAATAATGTAACATAAATCAACTGATTTTATTTATTTTGATATTCAGTTCATTAGCTGTCATATAGAGAACAGTACACGGTAGTATACACAGGTCTTGCAACTGAGTCTAATTTCAGTGGTGAGAGAGAGGTGCGAGTGTGTTACAACTACTAATTCGCAATATGTACTATGTCGCTGCTATCGAAGCTGATATTTTTCTCTTCCAAGTATTGTGTTATTTAATCATTGTTATATCGTTTTGTTGAGTTTTGCGGATTTTTTGTTATTTTTGTTCTGTTATTTAACTGTTTTGTTTGGATTTGAAAAAGTGTTCGGGATAATTATTACGCGAATTATCATACCTCTGGCGGCCGTAATTTGAACTTAACAGCGTCATTATGTCAACGTACCCCATACTGCAGTTGCAAGACCTGTGTTTACGTTACGACCGTGCTTATACATAACCACTACAGTCAAGTGACATATTTTACTCGTTTTGCTCCTTATTAAGAAAGGCTAGGATACTAATTATACAGCCAAAAGTGTAAGCCATAGATACCACTAAGCAAGTTTACTTTTCATGTAGCAAATAATATGGTTGTATTACTACTGGTTCCTTTAAACTTTGCCTGCTAATAAATCTATAATAAAATACATATTAGATAAGGCTATTAAAAAACACAATTTGTATTTGTTGACGTCTACAGCACATAAATAATTGTATAAAAATTTAAAGTACATAATATCAAGATCGGTGAATATGAGTAACGAGTTTCTCGCCAGTAATTTCTCAATTAAATCAACAATACATATATCGTGATTAAAGTATTTCGAAGAGCAGCCTATTTGAATAAAGTATATTTTTGACCTACAAATTTACTAGTAATTGTGTTGTATGTAATAACGTGGATGTAATTTATTACTTTGGGTGCATATATATAATGATATAAATTACTGAATGAGATACTAAATAGTGGGAATTCGTCGTAAATAAAACACTGGAATTGATTCTTAAAATTATTCATATGCAGCAAACTCATTTTTTGTTATTGTATCAATTGGTTTAAAGTTCAATATAAAAATCATTTTTTACCAAATCATAAATAAGACTTAATTCTTTATACAAAGGGCAATATCGGAAAGAAGTTTCTCACATTTTTGTTGCATTAACAGCCACACTCAAAGACATTTAACGGTTACGGGTATTCCTTAGTATAGATTTTTACCAGGTTTTAAAACCAGAGCTTTGCAACAAAGTACAGCACCTGTAAAGGGAGCTACTTGCAATTATATTAGTATTTGCTAGTTGGCAGTGCTGGATAATATGTATTAGAATTGAAAATTACTGGTAGTGAAAATCAACCCATATCTTCATATTAATAAGGACCACAATTGTATTTCTTTCGCAATACGACTATATATTTATAAAATAACATCGATCAATTTCCTCTACAAGTCTTTTCTATTTTGGCTACGAACTAGAGCAAATGCTGCCATTGGCCAAATACTTTAAAATTATTTTAAAACCTGGTATTTTTATACTAGTACTTGGAAGCCCTGGTATTGAATTTTGCAACTTATTTCATCGTTACGGAGTGCCTTAAGTAATCATTTAATGTCTCTAGAGTGTAGCATAGAATCTTATAATAGGACATGTTCAACAATGATTTTAAAAACATAGATTTCAATGTGATGTCAGTCGAACTATACGACTTATTACCACAAGATTATTAGTTATAAAAGTTTGTGCCTCTATAATACATAATAGGACATTTTATTTTATAACATTTTATTATCTATTAAAAAATGAATACTGTTTGTGTGGAATACATAGTAATTGCTGCTTATCACATCAAACCACTTTATAATAAACAGTTTATAACAAAATATATTCTTACCTCCACAATAATACTAATACACATTAAAATGAATTCAGTTAACTTCAAAATATTATTCATAATGCTAAAAAATAACTGTATATAATTATGTAGCAATGTACTGAGAACATTTTTCATACATTAGAAGCATTAATATAATTATGTGTTAAATTAGGCGTGCTTTAAGAGAATAAAAGTTTTGATTTAATTTTGCCTGAACTTGGACTCAGTTTGTGCTATAATAAATAGCTTCTATTGTAGCAAAAACTGATCCTTGCTAGACAATACAAAAGGAATATTCATGTTAAAAAGCTCTTGAAAATAATAGTGTTTTCAGTAAAGTGGATTACTGATACTGGAAACCATTATAAAAATGAATTCAAATGCTCACCTAAAAATACAGTTTATATTGTATGGTGGGTTATATTGAAAGTATATAACTTATAATTAAATGTCCTCATATACTTTAAAATAACGGAACCATCTTCTTGAGATGTAGGCTTTAATAAATTTTTATACTTTATTCTCAATTATCTTGAAGAGGACACTATTTGTCAATCATCACCTATGGATCTATAAACATCTTGTTACAAATCGAAACTATTTGTATGAAATTTCTATCGTTTTGCATTATGTATTACAAAATCATGTTACTTAATGTACGTCTTAACATTTTAATTAATTAATTAGGTATTAAAAATACTTAGCCACTACATCTTTTTAATATATCTAGCAATAGGGCTTTTTATATTTAAACCTTCATTACCTATGCATTAAAGTTAAGAATAAAATTATACAGCATGGCATAAGATGAACGTGAAATTAATTTGAAATCAGCAATAAAAAAAGTTGGACAAAGGAAAATACACATAGAGTTTAATCTAACCGCAGAAAGTTTTCTGCACTGGTACACGTCTAAAACTGTTTTAGATATACGTCATCAACTGTTACTGTATATCTATTATCAAAACCTGTCTTGAATTCGCACTTGTCAAAATGGAACCGCACTAAACGAGCCCCGAGGTAATTTAGTCGTATCGCACTATTACTTAACTATTCCCCACACATCCACATTTAACATTTCGCACTTCGCGAACAGGGGCTCAGTCCCCCCTCTACCGCACTCAGTACGGAAAGTAATATGAGCCGCGCCTCGGTCTGCAAACAAGGTAGGTTATTAGAATAATATATTTTGTACAACAAACTACTTTAGGCCCATACAGTTTATTTATACTACCTCTATACATTTTGTATGACTATACAACAGTATATAAATGAATAGCTTACGAAAGGCTACCATGCAATGTAAGCGCAGAGGAAAAAGGTAGGATATAGCAGTGAAAATACAAATAATATTGTCCATCACAAACTTTATTTCATTCATTTTTTTATGTATAAATATATATTTTTTTCAACAATCACGTACCAATAAGTTTATATATAAAATCCAACTACTGACTACCGCATAAGAGATGTCACTTGAGTGTACTTTAAAAGTTAATGACATTTTTGTACAAAAGTACAATTATAGCCAAGTATCTTAAAATATTAAAAATGCAAAAAAATTTAATAATAATGATAAGGATTATTTGACAGTGTCATCTCTTACAGCACAATAAGAAAACATTCTCAACAAGCTACAACAACAGCAACTACAGACATAATATCATCTGATGTGACAAATTTGAGAAGTGTTCATGTGCCGGCTCCAAACCAAAACAGTAATTTTATTACCACAACAATAATTGAATCAAAATGTTTCATCAAATTTACAATCAAAATGCTTTTTTTCATGCAGTGGATAAAATTTACAACCATTACAATTATTGTCTTTGATAGATCAAGAATAAAGTATCAGTGATTCTTATAAATTTATGAGTATTTCAGAACTATTTTAACAAGAAATGTATTCAGTTGAATTAACTATCTATTGCATGCTAAATGTTTCGCATTACATCACATCAACACAACCTTGACAACTAAATACTACCAAACTGTGCTAAAGAAACAATACGAACGACGTGACTCGCCGCAAACATTAAATATAATCATATAATAAAAGTAGAGCATTGGTGTGGAGCGGTGGGTAGAGGCAGTTAATATGGGTAGTACCTGCCGCGGCGCACGGGCCGGTAGCTGGAGAAGTACGGTGAAAAGCCACCACCGCCACCGCCACGGAAGGAGCGCCCCCGACCGCGCATGCCTCGTGGCGGTCGGTTCGTTGATGATAGACCCGGTTTGTTCGTGCGTTTTGGCATCACCTGTAATTTTTTCAATAATTAACATTATTGATACAAAGGTTACTATGTGGATGTTATAATAAAAAATCAAAATTACAGTTTCATAAATTTTGTGACCACATAATTCCTTCTTTTTATATTTATCACCATTACAGGTCAATTCAGGTATTGTAAAACATTTAAACATGTTAATATAACTGTAATAAATGATGTTACTCATTCATGGTATAATTATTAAAATTTAATCTAGTATCTATAAAATTAAGTCTCAATTTGGTTTCATAAATGTCATGAAATTTATAGTAATGTTAAGTTTTTAAATCGCACAATATCATTATACAAAAACTAGATTGATTTCAGTAATAAACACACCTTAATTTGACGCCCTCTAAACAAAGATTCATCCATAGCCATTGCTGTCTGTACACTGTCCTTGTCTCCAAATTCTATGTAAGCAAAACCTTTAGGATGTCCATCAAACTTATTACATAATATTGTAACCCTGGAAATATTTCATTTTATTATATCATACAATAACTTAAAAGAAATATATTGTGACAAATACAATTATAGTAATATAAATTAATTTTTTTAAGTCAAATTACCTATTAATAGATCCGCAACCATGAAAGTGCTGTTCTAATTCTTCAGCAGTGGCTCCATAATCAACATTACCAACATATACTGATCTGTTGTCAGCTTCTATTTTCTCTTCTATGGACATATTGAGTGGACTTGCTATGTAAAAATGATAATAAAAATGATATTAGTAAAGTATCAAAAATTAAATAATTCTCAACAAATGGGTAGCTATGTCTACTAATTAGTAATATAAATAATTATGTTTTGAAAAAAAAAAAAACATTGACAAAATAATTTGTCAGTATTGCTAAGGCTTTGTACTAATTTATTAAAAAACAATGAAAGAAGATACCATTATACAAAATATCTTTAGACTTTTTTTATAATTAAATAACAAACGTAAATAGTTTAATACGTACATACATGTATTTATTTTGCAATGGCTAATATAACATGCAATTTTCATTTAATTGATTATTTATTCCAAAAATATTCTTAATACAACAGGAAAATACTGTTTTTTTTTTAAATTATACAGGTGTAACAAAATTCGTGTCCGGCCCATGAAGTTGTTATTAGGTATCGTGTGTCAGTTCTATTTATGTAATAATTTTTAAAATACAAAGGAAAAAAATTACTTAAAAAAATATATTAATTGTGTTTAACGACACTGTTTATGGTAAAAACGTGCACTAGTGAGGTCATGACCTCGTGTCTTAGCTACCCAATAGGTAAAAGCTATCGAGCACTATTGCCTGCACCTGTGTTGCCATGTAATTTTCATAACTTAATAAAAAAAATTCCATGATAAATTTTTTGCTTAGTATTTTAAAATTTTTACATAAATAGGACCGGCACATGATACCTAATAACTACTTCACGGATCGGACACGAATTTTGTTACACGCTGTATATACCAAGTATTTTATAATAAAATATCAATATCAAAAAAGTCCATGGAATTTGTACAAACAGCAATTTCAGAAAATATACTTTATTTTATTTGGAATTAATAATAATTTGTTTTATTGTTAAAGTATGTAACCAATGGCTTACTAAGTCCTGGTGGGCTTCCCAAGCTCATTTGTTTATCAACTTCTGTGTGCATTTGTTTTAGTTTTTCAGCTTCTTCCTCCATTTCCCTCACCCGGGCCTTGATCGCAGCCAAGTCCGGAACATCAGTGCCTGATGCTTCATCTCCCTAAAACAGGTTAAATAAACCGGTTAACTAAACGTATTAATATAAATTCGTAAATTGTAAAATTTTCAGCGTTATACACACAGCCAATAATGTTTGTAACAGTTATTATGTTCCACACAACTTTCATAGAAATTGATGTACGTATAGTTGACGTTAGACGTGTATAAAACTAACATTTTGAAAACAAAACTTTAAAAATGTGTAAATTATAAATCTAGAATATATGATGTAAGATATTGTTTATGTTTGAGATATAAAAATGTTAAATATACTTACGCCCAGGCTATTGTCGGTCATATTTACTGAACCGTTGGCTCCGTCTATATGATTGTTGTCAATCGAATCTAAATAATCATCATTATCGGCCATATCAACGTACTCTCTCCTTTATGAAATTATTTTTCAGTTTTTATAAAACACTTCACACACCAACTGTAAACATTTATGATTTAATAGTAATAATACACGAATTCATCTACCAATAATAGATGGAAGCTATCTGACGTACCGGTAACCAATATAGTAACTTAGTACGAAACGAATGACCTAATTAAAAAATACAACATCTATCATCTTCCATTAAATGTCTGTAAGCGTTTAAAGTGTTATAATTTTACAAACATATTATTATTATCGTTATGTTTATAGATTTGTTCGAGCAAAAATAAAATTATAACGCTAAAGCCAAACAACTAAATGTCATTAGTTGACACAGAAACAGAATTAAGAATATGACAACTCTTTCCGATAGGCCGATTGTCTATGGTAGAAGTTATTTAGTTTTTTCATGTGCAACGTTTACGGTTATACGAGCTTATAATGTATTTTTCATTCATTAAACATATTTTTAGGTAGATATTTCATAATTATTTTGCATTTGCATAAATGGAAAAAATACTATGTGATTTGTGGTGTTTGAGAAAATAATTTACAACAAAACAAAAAAAAACGATTTCAAATTGCTAAGTAACTAGCAAATATGCTAGTAAATTACCTTACCTACCTCATGTACCCATTTAATTTATGTATTTTAGCCATAGAGAATTAATATCTAATAATTGTCTATATATTAAATCAAATTTATAGATTTTTATATTGTATTGTTTTAAATTTTGAAATATTCTTTGTAGCTTAAAGTTGAGTTTAAGTACTATTAAATTCTGTTGAAATATATATTTTGATGATTTCTGTCTGAAACCTATAGTAACTGAATCTATGTAAGAAACGATAAAACATTTGATTGATTTGATTGAATTTGAATTGATTTGATTCAATTCAAATATATTTAATTTCATTTGGTATTATGATAAAATATTATTATTGTAATTTTTGTCTTTTTATTATTTATTGTTTTGTATAATATATGATCCTTGTTTGGTCGAAATAAATGACTTTATTATTGTTGTTATAGTGGTATGCTTACTCTGTGGATATAATTGAGATTTAAGATTTTGTTTTGACTTTGAGTTTTGATATTTTGATAAGTAATGTAATGTTGCAGAAATCAAAATAGGTACATATAAACCACAAATGTAATGTTAAAAAAATATATATTTTAAAGGTATTTATCTGAGTAAGTGTAGTCACCTGAATTATTAAAATTCCTTGGTAGCTGTCGCTTTGAATAAAAGATGCCGTTGACCGCTGATGTAGCAGCACAGCAAGTGCAGGTAAAATCAACTACATATTTTGTTTTTCTATAACTCAACTAATGCTAGTTAATCTCAGAACCTGAAAAGGAAAAAAAAATATGTAAATACATTGAATATCAAGCACATGAAACTTAGTTATTTACTATATTCGTCACGAACAATTTGTAAGTTTGTAAAAAGATAAACATTGACAAACACAATGTAAATTTTGTTTCAGGAACGATTAAGATCTTTGCATAGATTGATATATGATATAGAAGCAGAGAGAAGTTGCAATGAGCAATGTATTGACTCAATATTGAGAGCTGAGAAAGCTGCTGAAACCTCTTCATCTGCTGAAGATTCTTCAAGTTCCTCTCAACAGGTTATAAATGTTTATATTGATTTTGTTGTCCAGGCTTATGGCCAGCCTATATAGAAAGTAGTTCAAACAGAAAGACTTACATAAAAGCTTTGAAATTACAAAATACTCTATTTTAATTCATACATTATATTTTTTATGAATATTCTATAAACTGCCCGTTTAATTTAATTACATACTACATTGTTTAGTTATTATGTTCTAGGATAAATAATGTATTGATTTCCGTGCAATGCCTTTAAGTCTATACTCATATAAATGTGAAAGTAACTGTTTATTTATTTGTTTCACTTTGAAGGCTAAACCAATGAACCAATTTTGATAAAACTTTGTATGAAGCAAACTTGAACCTCAAGGAAAGACAAGGGCTACTTTTTAAATATGTAACACCTGACCACTCCTAAAGACTCAAACCAACAGTAAATTTTTATAAACATGGAGAATATAGTATCACTCAATAAATCTTTACTATAATACATTGCCAAGAAATTAGATTCAAGGCCTTTTATACACTTACTTTATAGCTTAAACTATCAGCATAGTATTATTATCATGTAATCCTATACATAGAATATATGTACTCGCATTGTTTTCAATCTCTTTAATTGTACTCTTATACTTGTATTTTTAGTTAAGTGTAAAATATACAAATGTCTTTATAAGTGAGTACTTAAGACAGTTTTATCCTTGTATGACAAAAAATCGCATGTCAGACCTCAAAATAATTTCTAGTATGTTTCAGCAAATGCAGCTCAAGAGTTTATATAAAGCTGGACTCACGGCTGCCGAACAAGAGGAGAGAGTTCTCCGTGCTGCTCTATCACGAATTTATGAAATTCGCGCCATAAAAAATGAAAGACGTATTCAAGTAGGTTGAAAAATATACATATATTGATTTAATTGATAATTTTGAAACTGGTTAAACATTCCATATTACGATTGAAATGGAACGGATCGCAGGCTCGTCACGCCGGCAACAAGGAAACAATCGGTTGCGGAGCTCTAATGAAGATGCTGCTGAGCGCGGCGCAGACGTTGCCGCTGCACGTGGGGCGCGTGGGCGAGCGCGCGCCGCCGCTGTGTGGCGCCGTGCCCGCCGACGCCGGACACGTCGCGCGCGCCGGGGACGCCGTCGCCGCGCTCGTCAGGGTCTCCGAGAAGGAGGAGAACTGGATTCTGGCTGAGGTGACATTTTTATAGCATTTCACTAAAGTCTTTATGACCCTGAGCTGATTTTTTATTTATTGTTTTACAAGTATTTTCGATGGCTGCTTTAATTTTAAGCAGTTTTGATAATCAATAAACGCGGTAAGAGAACTCACAGTAGTTTATAAAGTGTATAAAGTTTACAAGTTTAATTGACTGTTAAATCAAATTAATTATTTTCTAATTTAAGTTACTAAGTGAATAGTACAAAATTTTGTATTATAAATTGAACTTTTTCTTATGTGATTGTTTCGCCATTTATTCGTTCAACGTTCAAAATTCGAATATATAATATAAGAAAGCAACGTACTCGTCGCCTCGTACTAGCGGGAAGTCGTCCGCAGGTAGTGAGCTGGCTACCGGCGCAGGGCAAGTATGAGGTGGACGACATCGACGAGGAGCAGAAGAACCGGCACGTGCTGAGCAAGCGGCGCGTGGTGGCGCTGCCGCTGATGCGCGCCGACCCGCGCACGGACGAGCACGCGCTGTTCCCCAAGGGCGCCGTGGTGATGGCGCTGTACCCGCAGACCACGTGCTTCTACCGCGCCGTCGTCAACCGCCTGCCCGCCTGCGCCGCCGACCCCTACGAGGTCTTGTTCGAGGTCGTGTCAAACATACTGTCTCATATTTAATCAAGACGTTTAATTTACGAACATTTTAGACCATCTTAAAACTTCAAACGGACAAGATATAGCCTAAAGATCTAGTCAGACAGCAGGCGGGACAAGACGTCGGATAGAACTCGTTACCTATTCTAAAAGACAAAGTATCCTATTTGAATAGTGAAGATTATTTCAAAAAGATTGAAAACCACTGGACTTAATAATCCCAAACGCCATATTTTTTCTTATTTCAATGACATCTGAATTAGTGAAAGTTAGTAAAATTATCCGAATAGGGTACTTTTCCAGTTTTAGACTAACGATAAACCGTTTTATTATAGAATGGCCTGTTATATTTAGTTACCATTTAACAGGACTCATCGTATGCGGACGGGTATTCCCCGGCAGAACGTGTCGCTCAACGATACGTTATTGCCATTAAGGAAGGAAAGGTTTGTTTTTGAATTATTAGTTTTTACATATAATTATCAGTATCATTTTTTAAATGTCCTTTTTGACATTACATCACTCATTAATTTTGGTGGATTCAATAAAACTAAATAGTTAAAAAGATTCAGATCAACATATTTTATCCTATCTTATTACACGAATAATTAATCATTTATTTCTAACGAAATCGTACTGTTGATATGCTACCTTGCAACATTGTACATCTTACTATGTTACAGTTCGCGTAATGTAACTGTGCCGCTCCAAAATGGCTGTACAGAAGTAAACATTACGACAAAACTATGTTTCAATTCCACTGTTCTCCAGTCGGCAGCTACCGCTCACCCAGTGTTGCCAACCTCTGCGAAGCATTCCCCTCCCTAGAACCATCTCGAACTCCCCCCAAATCCCCTGACCGATGAATTGAATAGAAAACCAAATACTGTGCAGCAGTTGACCTTTTTTTTCGATTTACCCGTTTCCCTCGTACCGTGATGTCCTAAGTGGCCACCATTTCTCCTACAGCCCTCCTTTATGGTGATCCTAACCGAGAATTTCTCTAAAAAATAAAACCCCTAAACAAATGTTGCCCCTAAAAAAATCCCATTTCATCTGACTTACCCCCAAATTTAGGGGGAAAAACCCTAAGTTGGCAACAGTGCGCTCAACTGTTCCGTGTGGTGGCAGGGTCGCGGCACCTGACACTCGCGCTCGGCCCCGCCCTCGGCGCGCTCGTCGCCGCTCTCCACGGACTCGCTCCACTGACCGCGCGAGTGCTGAACTGGGAACGGGTTGAGAGAACTGATTCAATATCAATACTGTTCGTTGTTACTAAGTGAAAATATACGCTACGATGGATTAATTATTCATATTTTAGTCGACTTGCCTATTAAATGTGGTAAGAAGTAATTGTGATTCGTTTTTAAGTATTATATGTAAAAATGTAATGTTTGTCTTCTGGCTATCTATATAGTATGAGCGCAGAACCCGAAGTTTTGGGTAGAAACGGATTGTAGACAATCATGTGCATTGGAGAGCACGTAAAGCAATTAGTCCTGCGCCTGAATTCTTTCCGGCTACCTCGGAGTGTACGTTTGTGTACTATAAGGTCTCCCGCATTTGTCAGAGCGTCATATTAAAATAAATTGTAAATATAATTGTTCTATAATGTCGTAAAATTAATGTGTATTATATTATATTTCCATTTTTTCTAAACTGTAGGGTAAGTAATGGAGTTGAATGTATTTTAATTTAATAGGATCTGATGGATTGAAAGTTGCAGTAATTAAAACATTCTGAAAATTTATTCAGCATTCATGTTTTCATCTTTTTCCACATTTTTTTTTACATGATACTTGTAAGTCTTTAATCTTGTCGAAAGTTCAGATTGTTCGGTTTTGATACAACATTGGCTTTGAAATTGCACTATGGTTATTTTCAAAAACTTTTAAGACGGTCATGTTGGCTTCTAAATATATAAATAATTTAATCAAAACTTTGCAACCATAAAATAAACTTGTGTGGTTGTTGTTTAAATAAAATTTTTTTGTTAAAGATTTCTTTTATTTGGTTGATCAATCTATTCCAATTTAAAGAGTATCGATAAACGAACCTTAGACATATATTCCATGCGATGGTAATAGCTCTGCAGGATTATGCACGACAAATAGTTCTTGATTAATACATATAACATTAAAAATGCGACACTATTTACCTTAGTTATGCTTACATTAATTTGACTTGGTGTTTTTTATTCAAATACACAGAAACTCATAATTGTTTTAACAACTCAACTTTAATAGATACCGGACTGTTAGTGTTTTGTGCGTCAGACATAACGGCTCTACCATGCCCAAATTAGTCTTTTGTCTTTTTTGAAAGGTCGATGTGCAATATTTATATTATTTATTTATTTTTTAAATAGATACAAAATGCTGGTTGTATTTTAAAGCTGATCCGTTATTCTGATGGACGACATTTTTTCAATCAAGATCTCAACCTTGTATACCCTTTAGTGTGTTTAAAACGTGGATCCACGTCCTTTAAATGAATCTTCTTGAGTGTCTAAAAGTGGATCCACGTCCGAAGGAATCCAATTACAAAGAATGATTTTATGTCGTGTTCCTTGGGAGCATGGCTTAATGCCTTTGCCTCATTACTCTATAATTCATGTGATAATCTGTGACCGACGCATTCGTCGTATTTATGACTAAAAAAAAAAGCTATTTTCCTAGCGACGCGTGCGACTGAAGATACATATTTTCCGACATAAGCTTGTGATTTATAAACAATGAAATATATCTGTAAGTACATATTTGATATTATAATTCTATTACTTATAATGTTTTACTTTTAATTAAATAAATTGATGTGAAATTAATTTGATTTACGATAATTCTGCAATAAAACATAATGTGTTGTTTTTCGACAATGTTACACTTATTGTATATGACGAAGGATGAACCTCCGTAGTGTTTTTTTTTTAAAAACAATTGCGACGTCAGCACTGTTGATGCCACAATTGAAGTTAACTTCTTCACGATCAGCCATAATTGGTTCGTTGAAATAAAAGGCACAAGTACTTATTGCGCTTCGTACATTTCACGTGCAACGTAACAACGTCCCAGAGAGGTCCGTACTGTTCGGTGACTCGAGCAATAATGATCCCTTTTCGACAGTGCGGCCTTATTTATATGGTTCGTTGTACAGGCACGTGTTCACAAATTAAATATTGAAATTAAGTAAGTTGACAGTTTTGCGCCGATATATATTATTTTAAAAATATTTTTAACTGTGTAAAGGTATCAGTCTATTTCAACAAATATTCAATATTTTCGTAATCTTACAAAGAATCTACGCACACATTCCCAGCGCGGGCATTGTTTATGTAAACGGCCATGTTTTATTTTTGTGTTGTTGAAACTTGTGAATGCGATTTCGCCCGCATGTATGATAATAATATTTCAAGCGATTACGCTCCTTTTTGATAATTATAAATAAATTGTAGATTTTGGTGCGTGAGAAAACCGGTCTGTTATGGATTTTGAGGAAGCCAGAAAAATTCAGGGTTTGATGACACTGACATCGATCAGCCATCGAATAATTAAATTTTGAAATGCTGATGAGCTGCTGTTGGATTCGGGCATCGAAGAGGAGGCAGAGCCGATGTCTATGGAGAATCTTCTGAGAAACCTGGGGGAGGCGGAAGACGAAGATCTTGAAGAAGATTCGGAGGAAGCTTTTTTGGTAGGTACAGTGATTATTCAAAATTCACTGATCAAAAAGAAATTTATTCCTAGGCCCATTGTAGTCCAAAAATTGAGGGGACAGATCCATTGGAGTTATTCACACAAGTTTGGGACCACAATATAATGGAGTCCATAGTTACGAAAACCAATAAATATGCCTGGGAAACCTTTGCAGCAGCCACCGAATTTTCAGATAGGATCTCAAAAAAATCGCGTCTAAATAATTGGGTGGAAACATCAGTTAATGAGCTGAACAGGCTCCTTCCGGCTTGCATTTATATATCCCTCAGTAACAGGGGCCGAATTGACGAATACTGGAGTACCGGTGTACTAGGTATGTCGAATTTTCGCAGGCTTATGACGATCCATTGATACTGGCTTCTCATGCGGTTCCTGCATTTTGTGGATAACAGAACATTAGACAATAATGTCCGGAATGTGTGCCGCAAAGTTGCCAAAATACAGCCCATAATAAATCACTGCAATTTTAAATTTAGTGACATGTACACCTCTCACAGAGAAATATGGATTGACGAATCGTTGCTGCTTTTTAAAGGATGCCTAAGTTGGATCCAATGCATTCGAACAAAGGCAGCACGATTCGGCATAAATTTTACGAACTCTGTGAGGCGGTTACGGGTTATTTCATAAAATTTTAAATATATGCAGGTAAAAAAGCCGAACTTACAATGACCTCTGATGGGAACTCCTTATATGGGTTTACAAGCACAACTGCGAAAGTGGTGTTAGGACTCGTAAAAGGATTTCTCAACAAAGGTTATCTTATCATAGATAATTATTACAATTCTGTAAGTTTGACAAGATTTCTCAAATTGCACAAAACACACGAACTTTAAACAGACGAAGAAAAGATACTCCGGCTAAAATAAAAAATGTCAATGAAACCAGACTTCCAAGGGGAGAGGTGGTAAGTCGACAGTGTGGTGATGTATTAGTAACATCGTGGAAAGATGTTAAATTAGTAACCACAGTGTCGACTTATCACAATGCAGGCATGATGCCTGGACGCAGAGCTGGAAAAACTATAATGAAACCTGTGGTTGTTCATGATTATAATAAGTACATGGGTGGTGTAGATTTAAAAGATCAGAAGCTGTCTATGTATTTAATGGAGCGCAAAAGGGGCTTGAAATGGTATTTAAGTGTTCAAGAGGCTATTAAATGTTAGCATTTTGAACAGTTTTATAATTCACTGTGCCAACAAAACTACCAATCGCCCTCTAAACCACATTGTTGTGGTTAGATGGTGAAAACGATCTCTACCCAATGTACGCGGAAGCTTTGAACGAGCGAGTTGGCAATAAAAGAAATCGCTGTGTTCGGTGCACCATCAAAAAAATCCGCAAGGAAGTCAATACAATGTGCCAAAAATGTCAGATGTTCCTCTGCCTCGGTGAGTGTTGGGTTCAATATCACACTCTTGAAGAATTATATATTTTGCGTATAAATCTTCAGGTATGTACCTGTTAGTACTTAGTAGTAGTCATACATTCTTACAACTATTATTTCTTTTCTCTTTGTTCAATATTATTAGTTTATTATGTTTTTTTTCATTGTATGTCATATCTCCTTTTTATGTGTTTTTGTCCATACTTTTGAATTATGTTAAATTTAAGCTTTTATTTTTAAATTCAGAAAAGCCGTGGTTTATACTTTTGCCTTTTTTTTTGTTGCTAATGTCAAATTATTATTATATTTACATATCATTTACATGTATAAATAATAATAAATAAATGGACAAAATTTATTCTACATTGGTTTTTTATTTCACAACTAAAATAATTTATTTACATAATAATCTAAATCAAACATCAGTATCGGGTGCGCGTCGTGAATATCGCGCGCGAAATTCGAAATCTTCACACACACATGCAAAGTCGGGCGCCATTCGCTTACGATATAATTTGCAAGTGCCGGACAGACGACGGTCATTAATTTAAGCGCGCATAAAACACACTAAGGGAACCAGGTCTATCAACGGAGCCCCATTTCAGTGGTGTGAGATGGTACGATCGTGATATAACTTTTATTTCGCGTCAACACCGCTGTACGTCGTTGCTATCGATGGGTGCGGTCACGTGCCGGTTGAGTGACACGCGGTACGTATGCGTTACGCGTGAGAAAAAGAGATAGAATGCTATTCTGTCTTTGTTGCACAGCACACCCATCTATCGTTATGCCTCTGGCGGTCGTAAATTGAACAGTTACAACAGAACTACTGTAGTTGATTGACCTGTGTATAAGACCGTGATCTCAATGATATCACGTTAACACAATGTAAGCTTTTTTTTTTACTCCTCTATTGATTGGAATAGATTAAGGTTCGGTTCAATAAATTATGAAGACAAAGATTTGTTCAATATTTTTAATTTACACTAAGAAGATACACTAATCTACGTACACGATAAAATGGTTACGTCCGAAATATACAATCATTTAATTTTGATTAAAAACTAAAACTAAGTTGATTTAAAACCCTTTTCTGATCATCACTTACAAACTAATAATAAAATAATATTAATGGAAGCAAATAAAATAAATTTTGACTGAAATTTAAGTACTTTCAGTCGATAAAATAAAAAAGGAACTTGCTTTAGGTAATGAGTATACCTATGATAAATATTTAAAACATTTTTTCTCGATAATAATGTTACACGGATTTCGCTTAACATAAAGTCTGTATATACATAAATGACTATAATGGTAAACAAATTACTACCTATGCTCAAATAGGTATTGAACAAGAGAAGCCATCATCGGCCAACCAATACAAACTCCATTAAAATTAACCTATTTTAAATATCGATGAGCAATTTTAGATAATATGGCATAATTATAAAATAAACGTCCAACATAAATAAGAAATGAGATCAATATACTACATTTGTGTTTGTCAATCTCCAGTTTTCTATTCAACAATCAGTGAGCTTTGTCAATTGTTGAAGACAATTAATTTTACCTAAAACCTGTTATTTTCGTCGTATACGAAATAAGTATGAGTGAAGATTATTTTATATAATATTAATGATATTTCGTTTATCGATTTATTTAATTTAAATATAACTTTCGTGTGATTCAACAAAGCTCGTACTAGCACCAATCATAAAAAATATTTATAAGCCAATACTGGCTCACATTGTGACGAATTATTAAATAAATCTAAACTGCTGTAATTGATTTTAAACATCATCATTAGTCAAATAGAAATGATTATACATCGAAAAGAATACACCTAGAGAGCTAAAAGCAAAATTTTTGGTACTACAATAAATATGACTCAAATTCAGTTCAATGTGAGGAGGCCGAATGGTTTCACCTGAAAACGAAAAATTTACTTTTACTATTGTCACACGTAACGAAAAATTAAATAAATAAATATAATAATTAACACCGTATTTTTAATTTGTAAGTTTAGCTAACCAAAGCGAGAGTAAGTACTAATTATTTAATTACAAGTGACTTAAATGATATAAAAATCAGTCACATTCGTTAGTAATCGTTGTCGGGTCCGCGTACCGGCTAGACGGCCTGGCGGTCGCTGACGAGCCCCTGCAGCTTGCGCGCCACGCCGGGCGCGGCGTACCGCGCGCGCTTCACCACGTCGCCGCCCTCCGCCGGCCGCTTCACGCCGCCCACCTCGCACGACACCATCGTGTTGATCGCGTGCAGGTCCTGCCACAGCGGAGACTCACGGGTTACATACGCGCCCGAGGCACTTCTATTGACCCGGCTCGATATTTAAACTGGGGATCTCGGGTTATACTTTTTAAGTTAAGGGAATCGAGGCAAACTGAGGCGAGGTGCTGAGGCTGAGTATATCGGAAGGCATGTGTCAGATATTAAAATGAAAGCGTGTCGGGCACCTTGGCGGGGCTGCGGCTGAACCGGTATGTGAGGTGGTGGTGGTGGTGCGGCGGCGTGGTGAGTGGCTTCACGTAGAGCTGGTGGCGCTCGGACACGCGCTGGCCGCCCGGCGACCAGCGACCCGCGCGCGCCGCCCGCCCCGCCGGCAGCGGCGACAGGCTGCACTCCTGGAACAGTGGGGGTTATCGTTATCCTCGACTTCGAGGGTGTGTATATAGTTTCAAGACCTTTCACGTTTATTTTTATTGTTATGTACTGAATCGAAAAATAGAGTATGCTGTAGTTTGATATCAAAATTGAATTTATGAAGAGTTCTCTTCATAAAACAGATTATATTAAAAGTAGTACAAGAGGCATAGAAACACTGCAACAAAGGTTGCCAAGTGCCAATATGCTATAATTACATTTTCAATTAACGAAAATGTTAAATAAAACATATGCTACTTACATCATTTGTTTACGATATAATATACCAATCAACTTCTCTGAATTTTATCAATTTCGAATTCATTACCAAAAGTTACTTACATGCCTCCCAGTGAACCTTAGTGCAAAATTCTGCATACACTTCACATAGACTTTGTTATAAAAGTTTATTAAATCTCCTCTTTCTGGTGATTCTAAAAAAAAAACAAATAAGAATTCATTTTATAATAGTTAAAAAATAACCCTTCTGAAATCCAGATATTTTTTGTAATATATTAAATTGTTATTTAACTTTAGATTCAATAAAAATATAATCTTAAAACAGAAAAAATATTTATTATATCGATTTCCTGTAGTTATTGATAATAATAAATGAATTATTATTACCTTCTCCATTTCCCTTATTGATTAATACAGATCTATACACATGATTGTCAGCGAGTGGCCGTTGTCGGTAACAACGCATGATGTCAGCAAATGTTCGTTCCACTTGATTAGTTGCAGTATTTGAAACCTTCAATATAAATATATTTTATTTTGAATACTATAGTTTTTACATTAAAGCCTTAAAAATAATGACATTTAAGAAAAAAGGACTGAATTATGCCGATACATTATAGTGAAAAGACCTTTGAAGTTAATAAAATTTTCCAATGAAGCACAGTTTTTCATAATTTACATAATATTTGGTATAGACATAAAAAATAAGTTTAAAAATAAGTTAGTTATTAATTAATAATGATTAGATATATACACCGAATATACACCAGAGAACGGGCAGCAGCGTCTCTCTGAGTACTATGACCAACCTACTGCGATCGCCAACCCGTCTGCCAAGCATGGCGATTATGGCAAAACCCCCCAATCAAAATGATTGGCACAATCAAACAACGGCCCCTAGTCCCCGGCAGCCCTGCTATTCCTAGCCTCGGTAACAGCTATGGTAACGGCGGGGCAGGGGGTGCTAAGAATCCCCGGCAGATTTCGTGTTATCAACACCGACGACCTCTGGCTCTGGCAACATATAACACGCGTACACTGCAGACCGATGAGAAGATTATCGAACTGGAGGAAGAACTGAGGAGGTTATACTGGAATATCGTCGGATTATCTGAAGTCCGAAGACAGGTTGAGGATACGATAATCCTGAAATCCGGCAACCTTCTCTACTTCCGCGAGGGCGATCAACTGTCCCAAGGTGGCGTCGGGTTCATAGTCCACAAGTCCCTCGTTAACAACGTTGTGAAAATCGAAAGTGTGTCGACTAGGGTGGCGTACCTTATACTCAGAATCACCAAACGGTATTCGTTGAAGGTCATACAGGTATACACGCCTATCTAGACACACTCCGACGATGAAGTCGAGGTAATGTATGAGGATTTATCTAGAGCCATACATACCTATAAGACTCATTTTGTTACGGGGGTTACACAGTTGTTATGGGGGACTTTAACGCGAAGCTGGGCAAAATATTCGGCGAAGAGCTAAAGGGGACCACATGGAATTGGAGACCGCAACCCTCGGGGCCAGATGTTGGCCGACTTTATGGATGGAGAAGGATGAACTCCTTTTTCAAGAAGCCTGGTCACCGTAAATAGACCTGGGTGAGCCCTGACGGTGATACTAAAAATGAAATAGACTTCATCTTGTCGACGAGAAGACAAATATTCAATGACGTCTCTGTGATCAATGCAGTGAAAACTGGGAGAGATCACAGACTAGTAAGAGGGACAAACTCGAGAGATCCCGACTGATGAAGTCTACGCTCCGACCATCACCTTCCCACATCCATAATCCTTCGGAACCTTTCGGCTCGAACTCCAAAACCGATTCGAATGCCTAGCAGACTGCGAAGAAGTGGACACATACAAAGACAGGTTTGTGGAAGCTGTCCATACCGTTGGGTCTAAGGCCTTCAAGACCAGCCGTACAAATGAAAGCAAAAAAATCTCTGCCTCTACCCTGCAGCTAATGGAGGAAAGACGGAAAATGATTCTGTCGTTCTCAGATGATGCCGCTATTTATCGGCTGCTCAATAGACGGATTTCAAAGTCTCTGACTCGCGACACTCGCCAATTTAATATAATGCGTATTAAAGAGGCCATCGAGCGGAACAAAGGCTCCAAAGTGTTCGCCAGAGATCTGTCTATTGGGCAGAGTCAACTGACGAGGCTGAAAACTGAGGATGGTAGAATCGTCACGTTGAGAAGTTCTACGATCAGCTTTACACGACAAGGCCTGTCAGTAGTCAAGCTGCAGATCGCAGAGCAAGACTAACCCGACATTACACCGAAGATTTTCAGGACGTCAGCCTTTCCGAGATTAGAATGGCTCTCGAACAACTCAAAAACAACAAGGCACCTGGTGATGATGGTATTATAGCTGAGCTTCTGAAGGCAGGTGGAACACCAATCCTCAGGGCTCTTCAGAGGCTATTTAACTCTGTCATAGCCAAGGGTCAAACGCCAAAGGCATGGCGCAGATGAGTGGTGGCGCTTTTCTTTAAAAAGGGTGATAACACCTTTTTGAAGAATTACAGACCCATCTCATTGCTGAGCCATGTCTACAAGTTGTTTTCGAGTCATTATGAATCGTCTCGAGCGAAGGCTTGACGACTTCCAGCCACCCGAACAAGCCGGTTTCCGAAAAGGCTTTAGCACCATAGACCACATACATACGCTGCGGAAAGTTATACAAAGTCTGAGGAGTATAACCAGCCACTTTGCTTAGCGTTTGTGGACTATAAGAAAGCCTTCAATTCGATCGAAACCCGGGCCGTGCTGAAGTCTCTCCAAAGGTGCCAAATCGATTATCGGTATATCAAGGTGTTAAAGTGCTTGTACGAGAACGCCACCATGTCAGTCCGACTCCAGAATCAGAAATGATGATGATGAATAGATATATCAATGTTAAGCGGTAAGTATAATTGTCTGTACCCACCTTACAAATAACATACACAGCACACATTAGTATCTGGTCTAGATGCCTGTCTTTCATAAGTTGAGTTTGATGCATTACGGAATATTCGAGACACGTCCATATTTTACGCTTCAATTCCTCGTCGGTTAACCGCAGTCGGGTGCAAAGATCGTTCATTCGAACAACTGCTAGACTGTAAAACTGGAAAAAAATAAAAGTTAATGCATATATTATAATAACCCTCGTGTCCATTTCGTTTGTTTGATAGAACTAATCCCAGTACCAATCTGTCAGGCTCGAAATAAAATTTTGCAGAAATTTATTTTGCATAGCCTATTTATTGAGATATGTTATAGACTATATAACATAACGCTCCAACCCATGGGCGAGGAGAAATCATTTTTAAGGAGGGTTAAACCATGAACAGCTAGTAAAAAACACATACTGAACAACTGATAATGAACATCAGTGATATTTTCCAGTTCTGCTTATTGTTTATACCTTTATATAGCTTTTAAGGTTTAATATTTGCTTGATACATTCTGACACTTTACTGGAAAAGAATACCTTTGGCATTGTCTGGCTTGACAATTTTTTTACATATATTTAGAAAATACATGGATTTGTTTTTCTTCTTATGCATTTTTTATAGTTATAAAAGTATCAAAATCGGTCGTTTGGTATTTCAAATACATATATCAATCACATATTTATGTATATCGTTGCATGTGTAATATATGCACTAGCAGTTTGTATGTTTACTTAGTATTTGATGTTTAGAAGATTTTCATGAATTTTTTAACGTTTACGTACATAATGATGTTAGAGAAATATGACGTTTACCTTTCTAAAGAAGAGCATTAATGAGTTGTTTGCTTTCTTGGGCGTCGTGTTTGGAGTGTTCTCTGTACTTGATGTTGTTGTGTTAGGTGGAGACTGCGGGGAGCTGACTTCTTGTTTTATATTATTGTTGGTTTGAACTGGAAATAATTATTTCTAGCTCAAGATGAGTGAATCTCTATATTTTAAATATCTTTATTTAACTTATAAAAAATAAAATAAAATAGCCTTTAATTATTAAAGAAACTAAATTATATTAATAATTACAGATGGGTTTTATAATGCTTAAAGCATGTCTCTGGTTTCTGTGTGCCTTTTGGCAATAGTCCCCTCAACTGTTGCCACTGAGTGCGATCTGTTGCCACTCTAGTCCAAAAAGCCTTTGGGTTTTGGTAGATTTTTGTCTTAACTTCAACAAGCTCAAATTATACTACCGATTCTAATCAAAGATTTGTATATCCGTATATTTGTATATCCGTATATTTGTATATGGTACGGGAATCCGCACATTATTTTAGATCTGGACCAATGATGTCACGTTAATTCTTTAGTATTTTACTCTTCCCGTACTTGGATTAAGCTATAGATATGAGCCGTCGGAGCGTCATGATAGCATGCGCAAGCGATCCCATGGCGCTCTCAGTTAAGACGGGAAGGGTACCGCTGGCTTTTTAGTGGGTATTTCGATGACCGGGGCGCACTCAGCGCCCTGGAAATCGGCGCCCGGAAACGCGTAATGCGTTTTTCCAGCGTTAAAAAAGGTTATAGATATGTATATATGCTAAGTTGTAGTTACCAATCGACGAGAGATTCAAAAAATAAGGCTTAAAAACGAAACAAAAAATTAACCAAGCAAAATAAAAATAAAAAATTACCTAAAAGCGACTGACCGGGTTTTATATTATCTTTGAATAATTGTTTCTTAGCTTGATCTGCCATCGGTGTAAGAAAACGGTCGATAACAGCTGACACAGGAGACTGCAAACCACCTGTAATGAAATATTTTAAATAAATAGAAAAAAGATAAAAGTCATCTGAAACAGTATATTGGCTCACAATCACTCATAAATTATTTTAATGTCAAATATTTAAAGTTACACTTTATATGGCTGCATTCTTCTGATTAAAAAAATGATTAAAGCACAAAAGACATATAAAGCCTTGTATTTCAAATGCGATTTAATGAATACTTATTATTTACGGAAGCCCATTATTCATCTGCCATATTCTATAAAAGAAAAATAAACGAATTATAAATTCCATACTTATATTTCTGCGACTGTTGGGTGAATCTTGCACATAAACTTCAATGGAGGCTGGAACAGGAATTTTACTAAGTTGATCCCACAAGGGACTATCTGATGTCCATACTAGAGATTCGAGGACTTGTTCTTCTACCTGCAATAAGATTTTTACACATTTAAATTATAAGTATTATATTTAGGACCTTGTATTAGCTAAATATAATTAATTTTTAGCATGTAGTAATTAGTCGATAGGACTTCATATTCAAATGATGTATCATGGGGTGTCATTAAAAAATAAAGATGAGCCACTTGATGTGAATATTGGTGTGTTAACATTGATTGAAAAAATGTCTTAAAAGTGTATACATAAAAAAAAATAAAAAAGACATACTTTTTTTTATCAAAATGTTTTTATGTATAGGGTTTTCCAATAGGGACGCTTGAACTTTGACAGCTGATTGCGGCCATGTTGTTTGAGTGACAGCTGTCAAATGCAGTGTGTTATATTCATTCCGTCCTCCCAAACCAGCATGGCAGGTTACAGTGTCGAGCAGCACGTGCAAATCATAAAATTGTTTTATGAAAATGGGTCTTCAGTTCGAGCAACGTTCCGCGCACTTCGCCCGTTTTACGGTCGCGATGATCGTCCTGCCGAGTCGACTATCCGTCGATTGGTGGACAAATTCGAGTCAACCGGGTCAGTTAACAATCAGCCGGTTCCCGTGCGTCAACGTAACGCGAGATCTGCCGAGAATATCGCCGCTGTGCGCGACAGTGTCCTCGAAAACCCGCGGCAGTCAATTCCGCGTCGCGCACAGGAACTCGGCCTTTCGCAGACGACAACTTGGCGAATTTTGCGTTGTGACTTGAGCCTGCACCCGTACAAGATCCAGCTGACCCAAGAGCTCAAGGTTAATGACCATAGACAGCGCCGTGTGTTCGCTGACTGGGCATAAGAGCAGTTGGAAGTTGACGCCGATTTTGGCAAAAAAATCATCTTCAGCGACGAGGCGCATTTTTGGATGAATGGCTATGTCAACAAGCAAAATTGCCGTATTTGGGACGAGACCAATCCGCACGAGGTTCACCAAGTGGCAATGCACCCGCAGAAAGTGACTGTTTGGTGCGGATTTTGGGCCGGAGGCGTGATTGGTCCGTATTTTTTCGAAAACGATAATGGTGTGGCCGTCACCGTCAATGGTGAGCGATACCGGTCGATGATAACCAACTTCTTTTGGCCTGAAATCGAGAATATGGATCTGGACAACATGTGGTTTCAACAGGACGGCGCTACGTGCCACACAGCACACGCTACGATGGAAGTTCTGCACGATCAAGCGCTCTTAATGGAAAACCCTATATAATACAAAAATGTCAAATGTTGTTGTGACTGGCTGATTTTTGACTAGTGTAATTCTATTGTGGTGATAAAATATGATAAATAACAAATAAACACTTACTGCATTAAGATGCTTAATGACATCTCTACTAAGCTTCTCAACCACAGCTTGGACGACTAGCTCAATAATCTTATAGAAGTGGAAAGCACTCAGGCCGTATATCTGCAAGACTCGAGGAAACCGTAGGGAATGAACGCCGTACGCGTGCAGCACCACTTCCGTACAACACGCATACACTGTTAGCTGGTAGGTCTCTTGTGACAGAAGTACCTGTATAAATAGGTTTCAACTGTAGAAAATTGACAAATAAGGTGGCATTTTGTTAGTGGATTTATAGATAGACTATAGCAATGGTTTTTAATCATCATCAATAATCCGTAGTTTGTATTCCCCAAAAAAAATTGTGCTCTATGAAGCCCACATCTACTTTGAAGCAGGGGTAGCGAGCAGAATACCTATCCCGTTTTATTTTTATTACATTCTTGAAAAGATTTGCAAAAGCAAAGTTACACGCAAAAAAAATCCCGACTTCAATTTTAGGTAGAATTTAATGAATTACAATAATAATAATAATATCCTGGGACATTATTCACACACGGCTATCTGATCCCAAACTAAGCAGAGCCTGTACTATGGAAACCAGACAACTAATATACTACATATACTACTTTTCTTTTGTAAATACATACTTATATAGATAATTACACCCAGACTCAGGACAAACAGACATGTTCATGCACACAAATGTCTGTCCTGGGTGGGAATCGAACCCACGACCTGCGGCGCGAAAGGCACGATAAAGTCATATATCTACCAATCACACCAACCGGCTCGTCATAATACTACGTAATACTACATAATTAATTAGTTTATAAAGAATGAAGTTTCCTAAATACTAAACAACTTGGGAGAGTACTCACTTGTAAGGATAATTGGGGTTTTTTTCTGTGTTCTTCTCTTATTATATGTTCAAAGACCTTATAATATAAACATGTGACCATATTACATCTAAATGCAATAGTTTCATTGCTGCAATTGCACTCTTTTAGGTTATTTGAAAATTGTTCCATCCATCCATTGCAGGGTCGTACTACATTATTTTTTATTGTCTCTTCACTCACACCACAATCACTGTAATTAAAAATATCTTCAGGAAGCTTTTTTTTAACCTTCTTGTTTATAGTAAAAATTATCTTTTATCAATTGTTTAATTATGAATACATTACAAACTAGCAGTACTATGATAAATATTATTTATCATTTTAATTTGTTAGTACTGATGATGTTGTTATTCTGACCAATTTCAGCCATGATGCAAAAACCCAATAACTATTTGATTCAACTGACGGTTTGAATTTAATAGTCTTGGATCTATGCCTTCAAAATGTAACAACTCGACCTACAAAGTAACATTCAATAAAAAAAATTTAATCTCCAATATTCATTAGATCATCATGGTGGAATGTTTGTTACACCTACGCCTGTATAGGTGGCCCGATTCGTTATCAACGAGATAGCCATTTGTGGACTAGCTCCCCAAGGTCAGAGCAATTAAATCCACAATCTCTTGTTTTTTAATCTTACCATATTGTATGTGGTAAATTTGTATACGAATCAACGAAGACATTTCCCGTTAGTTAGTATTAAAGCTTGGACACTCACGCGAAGAAGCGCAGCAGATGCGGCGAGGGGTTGGGGCGCGCGTGTCGCAGCAGCGCTGCCAGGCGCGCCAGGCTGTTGGTGGCCTCCGACACCGGCGTCAGCTCCTCCCGCCGCGCCAGGTAGCGCCGCCCCGTCAGCGGCGTGTCGGGGCACGCGCGCGCGCTCTGCCGCACACACACCGATACTCAACGCCACTTCGAATATTTCGATAAATTACGTTTGAAAATTAAATTCACTCACCGGACCGAATGATGCTATCACCTGTGAAATTTCATCCCCAGATACTTTGTTTTTTGTTCCTATTTGTTCGTTGGCGTGTTCACCTGATAACATTTCATCGAAATATGTTAAAATTGCGTTTAAGCAATAAAATCTAGACATATTTTATTTAATTTAGAAACACAATTTGGGTGGATATTGTAAAAGGATACTTTTTAATATGTCAAAAAAAAGTCACGTAACATCTATTATTTTTCTGCATGGCCAGTACCTAGTTTAATATAAACTCTTGTGTAATAACTTACCTAAAAATATCCTCTCATCAAATTCTCCTACACTGAGTACATATGTTTCATAGAGATTATTTAAGGATTTAACATTTACATCGAAGTTTCCTATGTCTAGCAGACCAGTGAGATTATCACTATTGCCTTTTAAAATCTAAAACAAAAAACAATATATTTAAAGAATTGTTTTAAATAACCAAATACCACACTGTATACTGGACGAGCAAATGGTAGTAAATTAATTTCCTCAGATCTTTTCAACTAAATAACTATACAATTATATTTTAAAAGAAAAAATATTTTAACAATAAAATGTTTACACTTAAATACAAATTCTATTTAGTTGTGTTACTGACCCCTTTTTCGAAGAAAGTTTTAACAACTGGCCTCCAGCTATACTCTTTCATGGTTGCAGCTTCAACAGCTAAGCCTTCTTTAATCTCACACAATACTGATATAATGCATGGTGGTTTCTTTGGCAGTTCAAAGTCATCTTTGAGCCAATCAGCTGGCAGTCCTGGAACATGTAGAATGTTTTCAATACTTTTGTTGGATGTTTGAAATAATAATAAAAGCACCCACTTTATACATTGACAACAAATTTAACTTTATTTCTTAAAATTATATTTAAAAAATATATTTACTAAGAAAATGTTATAATTACTCAAAGCCATTTTGCTTTGAGTAATTATAACATCAAAACATTTAAATTGATAAGTAAACATTTTACGGCCTTATTCATAAACGTTGCTTAGTTACTGTTTAGCTAAACACTGATTTGTCTCTTTCTGTCATTATTGATTTTACATACGAAAGAAGAAGACAAAATATTGTTTAACTAATCACCAGGTAAAAAAGGTTTATGAATAAGGCGGTTAGTCTTTAGTCAACAAAAAAGTAAAGTATCCTATACTTTTAAAGGAATTCATAGTATTATAGTTAATAATAAATACCTTTGAATGCTGGATTGATCAAGTCGATTCTACGAGCCATGAATGCATTGGCAAACGCAAAGTCAAGACATGATAAGAGCACATGATACATGTCAACAAGATCATCAGCTGAATTATGAAACTCCCCCTTTACACAGACATACATACACCATGTGAACTCAAATAATGCATTTGTCGTACATGGTTGTAACCTGAAAAAAATATCTTTATATAATAGAAGTAAAGTAACAACCTCTTTAAGTCCTGC
Organism: Nymphalis polychloros; assembly: GCA_905220585.2. Lineage (NCBI taxonomy): Eukaryota > Metazoa > Arthropoda > Insecta > Lepidoptera > Nymphalidae > Nymphalis > Nymphalis polychloros. The sequence goes on along the minus strand of HG992258.1, from coordinate 8,467,044 downwards.
CAAAGTAAAAGTACATAGAGAACTCTTTATTTATGAAGATTTTGAGACAAAACTTTAATTATTTGTGTGAGAATCAAGCCTTTATTGTTGGCATTTTAATTGTGAATTTGAAATGCTGGCTGTGTTAGGAAAGTCTGTATTATTGTTACATAAATAGAATATACACTTACTTTTGTTTTTTACTTTTAGTACTTGTTTTAACTGGCTCATTTGTCAATCCAGAGAAAATTTCTTGGAATATGGGTTGAAATTTTCTAAAAAGCACTGTGGACACAGCAAATTTGTGTTCTAATCTTGTTATTCTGTCTTTGAAGTCTGTTGACATGGAAGCCATTTCCATCCAATTTTTGATTTTATTAAAAAATTGTATAAGACTGAAAATATATTTTATTGGTTAATAAAAAAATCAATACACAGAATTTCTAGGTTTGAAATGACAACATTTAAAACTTTAAAAAAGTTTTATTTTGAAATACCTTATGTTACAAAGTCTGAGAAGTCTTGTGAGGCTGACACAATTTCCTTCCACGGCTTTCCCTGTTTGAACTGTAGGGGTGATGGACGTACGACATGCTACGTATAAAGCACAAGCCATCCAGTGTAAAATATCCCCCTATAAATCAATATTTATTCAGTAAAAGAGTTTATTTTTGCGTAATCCTCCAAGTTAAATGTAAGTAAACACTATTGTTTTTTACAACTTGAACATTTTTTGAGATATTAAAAACCATTCAATTAATAAAGTCTTTGCATTAAGAAGTACTAATAACTTGATATACTCACATCTAATGTATAATTTTGTTTTATTTCTGAGAAAGATTCTTTTGATTTTTTCGCAGCTACTGGATCTACGTTTAACTTCGAACATAGATTATCCAAAGCTGCAATCCAATTATCTTCACTTTCATCTTGTTTAGACATCTTATATAAAGTACACTTTACAAACAAAAATACAATATATTTGCAGTGATTAAGCTCGAGATTACGCGTATGATCTAAAAGTTATCCTGATCTTGGCCAATTTTGACAGCTCATTGGCGGGAAGAATATACACCTCCCACACACGCGCACCCCTCAAGCACTTGACGTTGACGTACACAAAAATTAGCACAATATGAATAAGTAAATGACATTTTATATCATAGATTATGAACGAAATAAGTTGATTGCCGTAAACTCAATATATTTTCAAATTTTATTTAACTACTTAATTTATTATGCTATAGTTTTTTCACACACTTATATTTGTAATGAAATCTATGTGCCATAACAATTAATACTAATGACAAAAAAGCAATTATATTCTACACCTGAGCAGGGATGCCCAGGCTACCCTCCGAATTCTTGCAATTTTGCGCTTGGATAAAGTTGGGGCAAGCGGAGCAGACATCATACCTTCAAGAAGAGAGCGTACTCATTTCGCAAAGGCTGGAAACGCATCTGCAAGTCCTCGGATGTTGCAGATGTCCATGGGCGATGGTAGTAACCATCAGGTGAGCCATCTGCTCGTTTGCCCCCTATTACATAAAAAAACTCCAATGTATATAGTGTATGTAATACTGTAAAACCGTTGCTATTTCCAAGAAGACAGATTAAAAAAAATACTTAGTTTTGACAATGACAAATGACAATTACACCTGTTGGTATTGAAATATAAACACAACGTTTATGTTTATAAATTATAATATTGCAGTACATATATTCGTTGACGAATTACGAATGCTATACAGCTATAATATCTTATAATTATTGTCGTGCAAATGATGTAACATCATTCTTTTACCATATTTGACAACAAAGTTTTACAATAAATTGTTTTCATTGATTTTATTACTATAATCATGTTGCGCCGGTTTTATCACTGCTCATGTGTTCTAAATAATAATAAAAAACAAGGAATAAAACTTTGCAAAATGCTTAATCCGAAAAGTAAAAAGTAATCAATAATCTTATTTTCATCTACTTTTAATTATAAATTAAAATAATCGAAATAGTGACTTCAATTGAGGTTATATGTTTCCTTTTTTATTTAAAGGCAATGGTATCCAGTACAAACAATGGAAGAAAGTGGAATGCCAACTATTAAAAGTTTGACTAAAATAAAATATGAACCAGGGAAGCGTGGTGTTCGTAGAGTAGCCATGCTGAATAAACTCTTCATGAAAAGCATCACAGATCTAATGTCTACAGGGACTGTATCAATGAATGTGGTTGGACGTGGAATAGAAATATCTAAGGCAATAATTTTTCCATTTTTTAAATTTATCTCAAACCATAATTCTGTTTATATTTCTAAGATAAATTTGTTTATGTGCAAAAAATACTTTTTGAATCGCTCACAAAACATAAAAAAGTTCTTTGCATTTTTTTAAAACTAATTGTATCATGTACTTCGTAAAGTAATTAACTTATCATGTTAAATGTTAGAATTAATTTGTAGGTTAAAATAACACCAGATTTTAAAACAGTCAATGTGTGTTGGGTATGCAAAGGCAATTCAACCGACGAAGAGACTGAAAACCTTCTTCATTCAATTGCAGGGCCATTGCGACATGAATTGTCCACGCTAAGGCTTATGGGAGAAGTACCTTATATTGTTTTTGTTAAGGGTTTGTATCATATGATTTTTTTATTAAATGCTTATAATATAATAGGATTTTATTATTTGCAAGAAATAGCATTAAAAACAAAAATGAATTGGTGGCCAACTAAGTATAGTTATTTTGATAAATAAGAATATGTAGTATATTCGTTGGTGGCTACATGTAAGGCCACAGACACGGTGGTCCCGGTTCAATGCCCAGGTGGGGCCAATAAAATGTTATTGAGATTTTCTCAGAAAATTCTCAGTAGCTACCCGGAGTCAGGAAGTTGGAAGTGTGTACATTCCCGTGCCTCGTAAAGCACGTAAACCCATTGGTCCTGTGCCAGAACTCTTTCCAGTTGAGTCGGATTGCTGTTCCATCGGGTTATGAGAATAAGGGAATAGAGAGTGCACCTGTGTTGATGCACACACTTGTGCACTATAATATGTCCTCTGCAGTTGGCTAATCTCTCTCGAGATCGGCCGACGTGGCCGAAATTGGTCTGGAGGACTATTATTATTATGTAGATAAATATTATAATAGCAATTAACATAGGCAGCCAACAGCTAAACTATATAAATATTTGAAGAAAGTAATTTAGAGTATTATTTTAGATAAACAAGAAGCACAGTTAGTTGATCTTGATCGTCGTCTATCGGAAGCTGACTATGGTGACGATTACACACCCACTGAAATAGGCCATTTGCTGAAATCAGAATTTACTCTGTCAACAAAACTATCGCCTGAAATGAAGGTAAAATTAAACTATTAGTTTTCATTTTATTTCATTAATCAATCTGATCTATTGTGTTCTGTCCTTAATGGAGCTTAAATATTCAAAGTAATTGCTTTATATTTTTAAATATAAATACGTTTTTTTAACCAAGTGTTTTATCTGTTGTCTAGTTGATGTCTGCGACTTGTCACAATACGTAGTTTATAATATTTGGTGAAGTTAGTATGAAACACAGAACAGTACAAGACAACAGTATTTTTCACTATCTTAATTTTTTTTATTTAAATTTTTTATCCTAATTTGTATGTAAATGTTTAGTTCTTTTCTAATAAAATAATAATATTTGATGTACTTGTTACGATAATGATCTTTTATGATTTTTAGGCAAAAATAAAACAATTGGAAGAGGAGCAACCAATAATAGAGGAAGTAATTCCTGAAATGACACATAATGTGTTTGGTTTAGACCACGCGAAAATTATGAACAGGCTATTAGCTGCTAGAAAGAAGACGAGGGATGCATGGAGTAGTCTTCAAGACGACTCACCAGTTATAAGTTATCGAGCAAGTGACAGTACGGGTGCGAATGAAGACATCGATTTTGGCAAGCAAAAGAAAGAACTTGCTGAATTCTTACTAAAGAGACAGGTAAATTATTCTATTATAAGTTATTGAAATTGGTTGCTTAATTTAAGAATAATTTAATGTAGCATTAAATTATTCTGTTGTATATTTTTCATATTGAATTTGTTTTAAAAGTAATGACTCTTGGTCTAAACTATTGCCGTGTCGGATTTCCCCTCCCATCCGGTTATGAGAGAGAGAATGCAATTTTGAGTCTGTGCACACACTTGTGTGCTATAATGCGCCCCACGAATATAGTTAGTCTCGAGAAATCGATCAGTAAACATTACCAATGACCCACTGGTTCATAGTTATCTTTCGTAAATAGCGTTTGTTAATCTTAAAGTATTTAATAAACGATTTCACCCTCGCAGTGGACGGTGGTTTAAATATTAACCGCCTTATTCATAAACTTTATTTAACTGGTGATTAGTTAAACAATATTTTGTCTTCTTCTTTCGTATGTCAAATCAATAATGACAGAAAGAGACAAATCAGTGTTTAGCTAACCAGTAACTAAGCAACGTTTATAAATAAGGCCGTAACTCTTTACGTTAAAGATATTTGTCGTTCAATTGTTATCTATAGATAAATTGATGTTAGTAAATATCTGTTTGAAATTAATAGATTTTGACACCGTTGGACCAATTATCATGAAATTTGTAGGATATATTAATTTTTACATAGAAAAAGCTTTTATATTATTTGCTATATTATAACTCGACGCTAGATGGCGTTGTAGCCTATCATAAAGTGCTCAAACGATCGCCATGACAATTATTACAGGACCACGTCTGCCGGATTTTGCTAGTTTATTTTTTACGGCATAGGAAGGCGGTCTAGTATATTGGCCACCTGATGGTAAGTAATCATCAACGCTCATAGACATTGGCATTGTAAGATATGTTAAACATCGCTTACATCGCCAATGCGTCACCAATCTTGGGAACTAAGATGTTACTTCCCTTGTGCCTGTAATTACACTGGCTCACTAACCCTTCAAACCGTAACACAACAATAGCAAGTACTGCTGTTTTGCGGTAGAATATCTGATGAGTGGGTGGTACCTACCCAGACCAGCTTGCACAAAGCTTACCACCAATTAAAGTAAAGTGTTTACAGTAGTTATTCTTTTCATTACAAAACTTTTTTAATTTCAAGTTTCTACATACATAAATCATACTTATGTATGTCATGGCCAGATCTCATAATTAAACACTTCATTATGTAGCCGTGTGTTATTAACGAAAGCGATATTTACTTTCTTGTATAAATATGATTTGATTAGTTCGCGTTAAATCGCATAACGCAAGTGTGTGAACGTAAGCCTCGTAAGAAGTAAATAATACTAAGAAGATACATATAAATACTTTTAAAGCAGCTTACAGTATTATCAGTATTAGTTGTAGAGAAAATGTGATTAAATGTTAAATGATTTGTTCTTGATAAAGAAATGTACATACTTAATCGATTTTGATTCAATTTTAGTGTATTCTAGACAGTTTTAAGACATTTTTTTTGCGTTAACATGTTAGTACTTGGCGGTAGGGCCTTGTGAAACCCCGTCTTAGTTGGTACCAGCCACTCATCAGATATTCGACAGCCTAGCAGTAATACGTTGTGTTGTTGTTTCCCGGTATGAAGGGTGAATAAGCCAGTGCAATAACAGGCACAAGGGACATAACATCAGAGCCTTAGGAAGGCTGGTAGCGCATTGGCGATTTATGTTATATAATGTTTATGCGATTTCCGCTACTAAAAACAAAACAGAAAATACTTTATTTTGCAAATGATAAATTCAGTGGTAAGTTATCGCACTGCTATATAGGATGTCCAAAAACCGTATTATATTGCAGGCGCTGACAGATCAGCTTAGAGCAGCAGCAGATTTGTGTTAATTTAGTTCCAAATAAAATTACAACAATCTGATTTTGAACGTAGCGCAGTGTTGACAATGGCATTGTAAGAAATGTTAACCATCGCTTACATCACCAATGCGCCGCCAACCTTGGGAACTAAGATTTTATGTCCCTTGTGCCTGTAATTACACTGGCTCACTCACCCTTTAAACGGGAACACAAAAGTAACAAGTACTGCTGTCTTGCAGTTGAATATCTGATGAGTGGGTGGTACCTACCCAGACGAGCTTGCACAAAGCTCGACCACAGAGTGTTCGCTACTCGTTAATATAATATTAGGCGATATTGAAGTTCTTGTGGACAGGAAGTGTAGGTCGATGCATTTAAGGAAAATGCCTAGAGCATTTAAAAAAATAATTTAAGGAAAATTATATTATTATTTTTTTTTTATTAATATCCTGGGACATTATTCACACAAAGCCATCTAATCCCAAACTAAGCAGAGCTTGTACTATGGAAACCAGACCACTGATATACTTACATAGACTACTTTTTCTTTTGTAAATAAATACTTATATAGATAATTACACCCAGACTCAGGACAAACAGATATGTTCATGCACACAAATGTCTGCCCTGGGTGGGAATCGAACCCACGACCTGCGGCGTGAAAGGCAAGTACCGTACCAACCACACCAATAGGCTAGTCTGTCTCAGAAAATGTTTGAAATTAAAATTGTTACCTCAATAGTAAAATTAAAATATTAAACGCACATTCAAATATTAACAAACTGATTAGCTGTATGATATATAACGGAATCATATCTGAGTCAGTTTCTTGTTTGTGTATTTATTTTAATGTTTATATATAATTCTTTGTGATTATCAGAGTTTATTGCACTATTGGTCCTCGAACATAATCACTACACAATGTTTACGCTCTTGATACATAGTTATTTTAATGGAAAAATTATCAGCTGACTGATTAATCGAATTAAATAAATTAAATAAATATTATAGTAGTTCGTGTTTATTAAAATGAATCGTTTATTTTGCTAATATGAGTTTGGTTTTTGGTATATTTGTTGATTATTAGTAAGTACGATTAAAAATCTTAACGGAATCGAATGATAACTAGGTAGAACTTTATATATTATCGCAAGATGTTATACAACTAAGTCCCCTGACGTCTGTCTGTCTAATCGCGATAAATTCAAAAACTATCGAACCGATTTTGATACGGTTTACACCAATGTACTGAGTAATACATGAGGAAAGTTTACATGTATAATTTATTCAAGTTTTGTGAATATTGCACGAAATATGACAATGAACGTTGAAGGGTGTCGGAAAAAGTTCTGTCAACTATGATTTAATACACTAAAATTTTATTTCCACTTAACAACGTATAAGTAACAGTTAGTAAAGATTTATGAAAACGATGGATTTGTTAAATTTTAGTCTGTAGTTCTTTTAGATAGTTTGTCGTTAAGATTTTGCCGGTCGTTTGAGACTGTTTTGGCAGTCTACGTTACGCTACAATTTAGTTACGAGGAACAGACTGCGCCCAATTTTTATACTCATTCATAACTTTTATGGCTATTAAGGAGGTTATTGTACGCATTCGTCACTCTGAATTTATGTGAAATGTTATTCGTACAATATAAACATTTTAAAAATTTATTCAAATCAATATATATGTAATCATATTATATTCATTTAAAACAATAGCGAAATTTAACTTAAAATAAAAGAATAAGAGAAATAATTTGTTATACACATACTGTACTTAGTTTATGGAATTTTAACATAACAATTTGCTTATAAACTAAGAGTGTGTTATTAATATATGACTTTCTCTTCTTCTCACAAATGAATTAAAAACGAAATGTAGGATTCTGAACGTGGAGTTTTTAAGCAGAACTAAGAAAAACCTTAACACCGTAATTTAATGAAAGAATTGAGCAATAGTCTGATGTCTCTTAAGTATAGGTTTACAAAATTCAAATACATTGTAAACTACCGAGTATACCACATGAAATGTGGCATTTAAAAAATGTACATGATGTCCTTTAAAAGTCAAAACGATGATGGAGTCCATGTGATGAATTCATGTATGTAATATATTTATTTATGCAAACACAAAACTTGATTGTTTGCTCTTAGTGTCTTCAAGTAGGCATTGTGCCAAAAATGTATTTATTGTAAGTTCAAATAGAAAATCATATTTATAAAAATGTTTCATTGTAATTAGCGTTCAACTTAGAGAACAGTAGTATTTCTATAAAAATATTGATCTTATTATGTAAAGTTTTTATATTATTTATTTATTTATACTTTATTGAACACTACAAAAGAAAAAAATACAAAAACAGCCAAAATAATAGTAGCATACAGCTTTGGCGACTTTATCGCTACATAGCGATCTCTTCCAAGCAACCAACGGTGTTAGGAACAACCCATAGGATATGAGGTAGTATAATCTTTACCAAAAACAAACTAATAAATACATGTGTATATAAAATACACATATAATATATCGATATATAAATTATATTATCAATACATACTAAAATTACAAATATATAATATAAATACATACAATATACAATAAATACGATAATAAAAACGATAAGTCCTCAAACAAAACGAGAAAAAACAATACAAAAAATAATATAACTTTATCACAAATTTTAAGAAAAAATTATAATGCATCGATGAGTACATTTCACTAAAGTACATATTTACTTCGACATTATCGAGTGACGCATATTACGTTAATGATAGATTCTAAGAAATGAAACAATAATAAAATAAAAGATAATATTGGTCACATTTCGACTAAATGGAGCTTAACTCGAAACGGTCTATGATTCTCCTTGTTGTGCAAATAATGTTATCTTTCTAAGGTTAAAATGTAAAATCTATTTAATAACAAAAATATCATAATGCACTAACAACAAAAATTAATGACTAATGCATACTTTAAATTTAGTGCCTCGTTGGTCTGAAGTTGGTAGATTCCGATAATTGGTTCAAAACCCGGGTCAGGATAATAAAGATTTACTTGGTTTGTCTGTTATGAAAATCTCAGTAGCAAGCAGAAAGTAATCACTGAAGTGTTCACATTCTTGTGTCTTGAAACGGACGTAACGCCCTTGGTCCTAGTCCCCGGTCGGAATGCCGTCCCATCGGATTATGAGAGCGAAGGGAACCTCTGTTTACGCATTTTGCATACCTCTTGCAGAGTTGCCTCAGAGAACATAATCATTTTGAAATTGTGAAATGTTATTAATACGATATTTGTTTTTAGATTTTACAAAACAAGTTACATAAACGGACGCGAGAAGATCGTAGTTTGAACGTGATAACGCCCGAACAAGATGTCGAAGAGGAGCAGCCGTATGAAGAAGATTATGATGAAGAAGTCGACGATGCTTTCTCTTACGATGAAAAATACGATTCACAAAATAGACGTTGACATTGTATAGTTTCATTTATTGTTATTCTAGTTGTAAATAAAATTACCTGATGGACAATAAGTTTGTTTTATTTCATTAATTACTATTTGTTAAATACTCAAAGTACTTTTAAGAGGCTCTTATGAGCACTTTTGTATCATAGTAACGTAAATCTAACACAGTAGTGTGCTGTGTGAAAAACCGGTAAAAAATGGCTATTTGTTCTTTTTTTCTAATTAAAATACATATAGGTATATAAATTGATTAAACTTAAATTTATACTATAAAATCAACGAATAATTTTACTTCATATATTTTTGTTATATATATAATTTTATACTGTATAATATGCCTTATCATTTAGTCATTCGCTAACATAAGCTTTAAATTGATAAAGCGGTCAATGTTAAAGTACCACCGGGGTTTTATTGTGGAAACGTATTCCTCAGGATGTATCGACTTTGCGTTTTCGGAAACTTGGTGTTGTAACTCAATCGTATTTGACAATACGATGGCTTAATAAGTAAACTAAATAACGGTTTATTTTTATCATATCGACACATTTAAATTTTTATGTGTTTTTTAAATTTGGAATAGAACAAACCTTTAGTAATCCATACTAATATTATAAATGTGAAAGTGACTTTATTTTTTTGTTACGATTTCACGTCTTATATACTTAATCGGTCATGATGAAATTTTGCATACACGTTCTCAGGGGTTCAGAAAAGGAAATAGGGTACATAACCACCCCCGTCCCACTCACACGCTGACTGTAACTAGTAATTATATTTGTAGTAACACGTCATTCAAGGAGAAATGTTTTTTTTTAAAAATAATATACTCACTTTTGTTTTAAATAAAAAATATCAGACCAGACTTTTCACACTATAATAATTAGTATACTACAATAGAAAAAAAGATAGAGCGGTATATATACACATAAAAAATAATTGGTAAAGACGACGCTCGTAATGATAAAACAGCAATGCCAGACTACTATTAGTTAAAGTAAAACACATAATAAAAATAATACGGCTAGGTGATATACAGATTGTTAATGAATTTATAAAAAAAGAAGAACTTTCAAATATAAATACATATATAGAAATAATATATATAAGTAAGCATATTGATTGTAGCCGCTAGAGGAGCTATGGTATATAAAAAGGGCGTGGCAGGTATTACGCGAGGTACTAAGTGGAAACATTGTCGGGTAACATTAATAAAATTAAAGCACCTCTTGTTCTGAATCACCACAAAGCCGCTTTATAACACAGAAATCGAAAATAATTAATTTATATCTTTTAAAGTCCACGCGTACAACGTCGGTGCCACAATTTGTATGAAATTCAAGCCTAACTATATTATCTAGCTTTGCTGCAAGTGATTATATTTTTTTAATGATTGAATACAGTGTTTTCAAGAACATATAAGGTTTCGTTCCCATTACCGTACATTTACTCTGAGCTGATTTAGTTAATGGATATTTGAAGAAAAGCTTATATGTAGGTATATTATATTTCTTTTAGTCCTTATATAAGTACCTATCTATTCATTTCAATCAAACACATTGTTATATACTTATTATCTCAAGTATTAAAGAATTTAAGGCGAAAAATGTCACGGTGTTGTAGGAGTTGACCAAATTATCGATTTTTAGGCTTGAAGGTCGCAAAGGTTATATATAGGTAAGTCCTCGCAGTTAGTTATTGTTTTTATAAAACAATGTATAAGGCAATAATCTACGTAATGCCTTAATGCAAATTTTATCACACTGATAGGTTATTATCATACGCGTACATGGTTAAGTTTAAATGTTAACTAAACTCGACTTTGAGTTGTGCTATTTATAAAACAAATTAATAATAATATTTTTTATAATTTACAGAACTTTTGAGTTCCCTTGATTACTTTTAAATCTATTTATAACCGTGAAATTCAATCATTCAATATAAAACTATACTATGTGTAATGTGTTTAAAGGTATATTTTGTTAAATTGACACTAATTGTTGTGTAATTGCTGTATTATCTGTTGAGGAAAAAAACATTCGATTTTTAAAATTATTTATATTTATCTATGCAAGCAACTCGCGGAAAACATGTGGTGTGTTTTCTCTTGGGATAATTTATTCCTAGTTATATGGATTAAAATAAACGACTTGTAAGGAAATCAACGAAGTACAATCTCCGTGACCACAGTCCGAAAATAGTGTATCTAAAGGCGCGAAGGAAGACTCGAGTCGTACTTAATATGCATTATGGATTGTGTTATAGGCGAGAGTATCGGGCGAAAATGAAAGCCTTGTCTAGATAATAATGAAATAGCGACCTTTTCAAGAAAATCTACTCTGCCTCTAATTGGATTAGACTATGGTCGTTGTATTTTATCAACATATTTCAGATATTTTCAGTCTTTATCTTTACTTCTCTCTGAGTTGACTTTCCGTAGAGAAATAAGTACACATAAAATTAATATGTAAAATAAAAGTAACAGCATTTGATTTGTTCTTATAAGCTTATCAAAGTAGGTAATTGTTAAAATATTTATATGTAAGAAGAATATAATTTTACATTACCATTAAATTGTTTTACTAACAACTTACAGTTATAATCTGGGTTAATATATAGGAATTCAATCAGATAAGTAATGACTTTACTCGGTGGTAGAGCTTTGAGCAAGCTCGTCTCGGTAGGTACCACCCACTCATCAGATATTCAACCGCAAAACAGCAGTACTTTGTATTGTTGTGTTCCGGTTTGAAGGGTGAGTGAGCCAGTGTATTTACAGGCACAAGGGACATAACATCTTAGTTCCCAAGGTTGGTGGCGCAATGGCGATGTAAGCGATAGTTAACATTTCTTACAATGCCAATGTCTATGGGCGTAGGTGACCACTTACCATCAGGTGGCCCATATGCTCGTCCGCCTACCTATACAATAAATAAAAAAAAACGAAATTAAGAGAATCATAGTGCGTAGAATTTTTTTTTATCTCGAATATTATTCGAAATAAATCAAAATAAACTTTATTCAAGAAGGGTCTTGCAACCAGTTTAAAGCTACCTTCTATTCGGAGTGTAAATTCTATCGAAAATACCGACAAGAAACTCTTTAGTTACTCCTTTCAAGCCATCAAGTTAGATAGATAATTAAATACAGTCGACTTTTTGTTTACCCTGCATGGAAATCAACGAATAGTAACTCCCCACTTTCTATTGTTCTTCTTTTCTTCGAAGTAATTACTTAACGATAGATTAAATAATATGAAGATATTTTAAATAAATAAATTTTGGTTATTATTTACATAATGCGTTCGATGACACTGAACCCGTATCTCAATCAGACAGCAATTCAAATTGAATGAGAGGATAATGTCGATCCGGTCAGCGTAATCAGGAACAAATTGGAGGAATATATAAGGGTACATTTACTATAGACATAATAAATTAATATTACAATTCATGTAATCTTGTTAAGTTTTATCGTATTATTAGTAACTAAATATGAATGGTCAATATAATTAGAATTTCTGTTCCAATTTACAGTAACTTTTCACAAGCTAAGAGTGCACACCTCGGATTATTGATTTTCAGTATTCAAATACTCTGCATACACGATGGTAAGCTTTACTTGTCTGGCGTGTCTGAAAGTATTAGGACAAGACCAAAATTATTTAGGCTGCGATATTAGGATATACTTAAATAAAACCACAATTTTTACAAATTCCTATCAGATAAAAAGTCGCAACTTGAGCGGTGCTCGTCCAGTTACCCTTAATTTACTAAGAAATTGTTGGTATAAATTTTAATATAACTTCTCAAGTTATTACAGCCTTATAACAGCTATATTTGGAGTTAGTTTATAATTATTTTTTAATTTACTTTCGTAAATGTCAAACATGGAAGAACGAAATTTGAATTAAAAATAACCGAATCAAATAAAATAAGCATTTACAGTTTAAAAAACAAAATACTTCAAATAGGAATTGGTAACACAGAAACGAAATCTAAAAAACGAGTTATTACTCTAGCGATAAGTATTATTTTCGTGAAAATAAATTTTGCCATTAAAATTATTGGGGTGCGTGTCTGAGTTGCGACTTGGTTGTTTTTCTTTTTAATTAAAAAATAATTATCACATGATCACACAAGAAGGGTTAAAATATATTCAATAAATTTTTTTTCATTTTCAAATCTTCAATTTCTTTAATAAGTTTCTACAAAGCCTTTACAATATACCAATATCATTAAAAAAAAAATTAACAGCGATACATATATTTGAAATCAGAAATGCTTTTGATATTTATCGATTACCTATTTAGGCATATTGTTCTATAACATTAAAGAAGATTGAGCATGCTTGAAGTTATGCGGTAGTCTGTTATTGATAATGAAAATATTATATTTAATGTTATGTGTGCAGTGTTTAGGCGACTTTTAAATAACAAAATATGATGTGGCATTTTTTTTTTATAAAAAAAATATACATATTTAATCGATCTGGAACATATATTAATTATTTTTTAATATAAATTAGTAATTTTATCAACAACAGAAACACATTATAAATAGTGCTAAATTTAGAAAACAATGTCGCTCTATCAATCTTGTTTGCATTTATTTGCTACATAGTAGTGTGCAATTGTGCATCAATAAGATTGAGAATATGTAATATAATGTAAGAAACAATAATCCCAGCTTATAATAGTGAAACCTGTTGTAATACTCAACAAGTTGAAAGATATCCATTTCATTCCATTTATTTAGACGTGGGTTATGGCATTATGTTATAGTTATAATGAATATTGGGATTTTCCAGTGGTTGATTCGTCATTAATTGTGAAAACATATAGCTTAAACATAGTATTGATTTCTATGCAATCCACTTTTGATTGCTGCCAAGTCACGTTCTGGGTGGAGTAGGTTGTCTAGATTTTAGGTAGATTTTGCGAGTGGGCGAAGTAACTTCAATAGTTTTTTTATCGTCCATGGAGTAATAAAGTTAATCCAGGTTCTGTGTAGTGCAATATCGAGCGGGGGTCGATCGACCGGGGCGCGGGGAGGAGGCTCGGGCGGCGGCGGCCACCTGTTCGCTGCGCGGCGCGCCCGCACCCCCGTCCCGCTGGGGCCCCGCGCCGGCGCCCGCCACCCCGGGCCCGGCTGCGCGCGCGAGCCCTTCCCTCCACTCATTCGTTTCGCGACGCGTCGTCTTACCGGCCGGCTTCCGCCTCATTCGACCGGGCTCATTCGCATCGCGTCCGCTTGCCGTATCGCTCGATTGTTCATTTCACCACACATTAAACATGACGGAAAGCACAGAAACCACTAATGCTGCTGCGCCCGAAAAGACCCCCACTGATAATGGCACAACTGAAACTCCTCCTGAGGAAACGCCTGAGAAGGCCACCGAAGAGAAAGAGAAGGAGACTCCACCGCCAAAGGAGATGCGCGCAGTCGTTCTAACTGGCTTCGGCGGTCTGAAAACTGTTAAGATTTTGAAGAAACCCGAGCCTACGGTAGCTGAGGGAGAGGTCCTGATTCGCGTTAAGGCATGGTAAGTCAATTGTATCTGTATCGACGTTTTTTCAAATTCTTATACCGACTTACTCAAACGGGGCGTGAGTATTTATTTTCTGATTTAATTATTACGTTTTACTATTTACTTTTTTTTATTGAGGGCGGTAGATTATTGTCTCAACCTGCAATTGTCAACGTTTTGGCAATTTTTTTGTTGAACCGTTGATACCGTTTATTTCATTAATTACGAACGATTAAAATTCGTTATGTATTATGACGGTCAATAAGACATGTTTCAAATTCGGATCAATGATACAGTTTCACGGGCGGTGACTCGTACCCATTTACCCAGTGCCTTGGCTGCATTGTACAATCGGATCCCGTTCGCCGCGTCTCGCCTGCTTCATTAACATCTGCCTGCCTCGCTGTGTTGCACGGCTTATGTACCCGATTGGAAATTCTGCACGCACACTTGCATCCTTTGCCTGCCGGCGGGTGACGCGCCCGCGCCCAAAGCGGATTTACACTCTAACGACCAGCCCGGAGACGACATACGCTTAAAATTTATGTCAATTTTTATTTAAAGATTTAATTTGAAATACCATTTTCGAAAGAAATCTATGCAAAACATCTTTGTTTTGCATCGATTTCGGTCGTCGTTACGTTGTTACCGCAGTAAATAATGTTAATGTCAAACGAAACTGTAAAGTTATCTTGTTCATGCGAAAGGGAATTTAAATAACTGATATTGTTCTTTGTTTGAATTTATCGCTCCAGTGCTTCAGATAATGCATCGAGGCAGTCTCGCCGACAGGCTACTTACGAGTCATAAGTTATCTGCCACTTTTCTCGTTAGTGTAAACTGCTGTAACAGCCTTAACAAAGTGATTACTTCACTTAAACACAAAAGACACAATTTGTCGCGCTATTTTTAACATAAATTGTGTTTCATTTGCAACTGCTCTTATAGCTCGATTGACATATCTTTCTTTTTACACTTATCTGATGCGTTGAAGTCTAATAGATGATAAATAGGTAGGTTCTAAGTTAACTATAAGCTTATAGATAATACGGTTGCGATCTTTGCAATGTTCAAATCTTTATGAAGGGAGGCAAGGTTAAGGGATTGAGAATGCGTAGGTGTGAGGTGCAAAGCAAGCTCAGTGCATCCCCGCTGTCTCTAAATATAGCTCGCTTATCGCCGACTTACTATGTAAATGACCGCGACATACTCTGGACCAGCTGCCACGAAAATATAAATTGAACTCACGTCGTTTTAGACCGGAACTGGTTGAATATTTACAATCAATTCGCTTAACGCCCTGAAAATTTAATAGTTATAATACCTCAGATAAACACGCGCCGACGGATTTTATATCGTACCGGGTCAACATTTTTACATTAATATATTTCCGAGGTACGTACTCTCCTTGTGTTATAAGTTTAAGAAGGGATATGTTTAGCTCCAAAGATCGTCTTTAAATCTAAATACAGCCCAGTTCAAGGATAAACGAGCCCTGTTTGAAAATATAACATAAATAAAACAACTAACGACATACCTCGAAGACTATTGCCCTACAATTAAACAGAACTTACGTAAAAAAAGATATTTTTTTATCTGAAAGAAAAAAATCCATATCCATAATCATATATAGATTATACATGTTACTGAATAATGAATATGTAGGTACTCTCAAAAGTGAAATTGCAATGAATATAAACAACCGTCAGACAAAAATATATATATTTCACACTATAACAAGCAGATAGATTACAAAGTATAAAGAGTTATTTATTTAATAGCGCTATTAATTTAATGACATATACTATTATAAAATGAAATCTCAACCCATAACAGAGTACAGCATAGGCGTAAACGCTTTTAAGTCGCCGCTCCTCTTAATATGTTTTTAGAAGGCATCAAGAAGGGATCGGACAGATGAATAACACACCATTATATTCAATTAGGTCAAGTCAGTGTCGGAAACATCTTCCGAGAACAACCTCATGTACGCACGCCTGATGCTTTCTTTTTCTGAGAGTTCCATAAACACATGAGAATAAAAATGTAAGATAGGTTATTAATTGCTTTTTTTTTTAATTCAACTGTGTAAAGTTGCATTTATTGGCAGTATTTGTTCAACTTTCAATGTTTTGGCAGTTCAGTGCATATTATGCACGTATTTTTATCGATTGATTTAGTTCATTTTTTATATATAATAATTCAATCGCACTGTCATCAGCGTCAGTCTTGTTACAACGAAAGTACGTGTTAATTGCTCACATCCTTTCCTTTGTTGGTGTATGAATTTAATTCCTAAAAATAACATCTGCCCATCGTGAGTGAGGGCTGGGCTCTATGGTATAAAGTGCAGTATTGTGCATTTTAATAGGCTACGAAGCCACATAAGATGGGAGAGATGAATTTGTTTATTACCCTCTTCCTTATTGAGAGCGTCTGTACAAGATAGCTCTCATCCTATGAGTCACTAGAAAGTAATGTTCTTGAACTAACTCGATTCGAATAACTTGCTAAGTTCTACCTCTATCGTTGAGTGGGTGGACTTGCTTCTGCAATTCTATGGTGGTTTGTTACTTGAGGGAGGCAGATATTTCAATTTCTTCCAATATAAAATATTTTAAACAATAATAATACATGTGATTACTCTCACTTTCAAAACGAGATACTGCGTATTGTATTTAATAATTACAATTGCTTGGACAAGGTGTAAGTTGTGTATGTAATCGACATGGTAATATAATTTATCGTTAGAAGTAAGACTATATCTCCATCAACTTCGCTAGTTCTGATATTTATGGTATTTCTATTTACGTAATGCCTTTATAACAATGGTTTACGTATTTGTAATAATTTAATTTGCAAAACAATTGTAGAGTGATCGTAAAGGGTGACTGCAGGCCGTGCGTCACGAACTTATTTTTGATGCGTATGTTTTCTACTTGCACTGATGAGTCAGTTAAGTTAGTTATCGATATTGACTCATTTACAAACAAAAGCAAATTCAATGCTTCATATTTACACGATTTTCTGTACATATTATCGATAAGAAATCATTAAAAAGTTTATTTGCGGAACAGAAACGTTTATATTTTTTCTTGGTTTTATGAAGATTGCTCATAATCTTAATATCATTAGACAAGTTTGTATACATATCTACTTTTTATGGCATGCTATTTGTAGGTACATTGTGAAATAGACATTTGGTCGAGGACATGTGGTGTGACTATAAATCCCTTGTTCGTATAGCAGATGCTGGTGGCGTAGTCGCGCCGGTCTGGCTGTCGTTCGCCGTACATTGTTCGTCAAGTCAATGAACTTACGAAAATGCTTCATCGCTTATTGTGCCCATAATCGAATCGGCTCGTCTCTTATTATAGTATATATGTTGCATACTGAATTGCTGAATTTTGTCACAACTAAAGTAAAGTACTTGACAAAATTCGTGCATAATCAATGAAAAATCTAAGTTCGAGATACATTTCATAGAATTTCGTCCCTAACGTGGTCTACGCTAAAATATATGTACATTATAATAAATGGGTCGGATCGCGTGCACGTTCACATAGCTATCATTATCATAATATATCATTGATATTGAAGTTTATTCTATCGTTTCATATAATGTTCTATAATTGCCAGCCATCAATTTATATAGTGCTAAGTAAATTGAATTGGAAAATCCCGTGACTCCATGTTCGTATGAAAAAGGGGTGTGGTTGCGTTGCGTCGGAGAGAGGGAGTACGCGCGGCGGCGGCGGCGGCGGCGGTGGCGGTGCGTCAGGGGATGAGGGTTCCGAGTGCTTCTGTAATGTCTGGCGAGGGCGGGGGCGCGGGTGTGGGTGCGGGACGGGGGCGGAGGCCACTAGCAGATCAATACGACGCGTCCCCGGTCCCCGTACCTCGCAACCAATCTCCGCAGGTCCTTCGTCTTTCGACGCCGAAGCTTATTTTTTTTTATAGCACCCGTTCAGCATACCTACCTCCTACGAATTTATATGTTGAAGTTTCATTCTCGTCTAGCGGATTTATTTGATGTTTTCGACTGGTTTACAATATAACGAAAAATATCGTACACTTTTAATATATTGTGGGATTCTAGGTATTAGTAACATAGATACCTGATAGATAACATTTGTATTTAAAAAAAAATATTTCAACATTCACAGTAGACGAATTTGCAGGGTTCCAGTTTAAAAAAAAGCAAAATACAATTTACATCTTAATTCAACAACGAGGATTGATTAAGAATCAATAAATTATTTTACAAACAAAATCCCATTCAATGTAATATATGAAGTATCTCTTTAATGCATAGTTTTATTGCTACGAAGCGACTCGAGCGGAGACAAGCAATTTATCATCGGATCAATGATACCCACGGTCTTTCTCTAGAATCATTTTCATGATCCATTAAATTTAACTGTACAACAATAATAAATAAAATGATTTTACGACAGAGAGTGTTTAACAATCTATTTTAAAAATATTTTCTGATTTCAGTTGCCAATAAGAATCAACACATTTAAACCGTTTCAAATATTTATTTTTAAATTGGAAAAGAAGGTTGCCTTCATGTGTGCTGTATTTTATATTTCAAAATATTCTTGATGAATCGCGTTACGTATTTTGCCATTCCATTAATGCAATTAATATTTCATTACAATATCTTGCCACGTGTCGATGAAAGCTCAATCGCTTTGTTCAAGGTTAGGGTCGTATCGGGGTGAATAATTTTGTCCGACGCTTTTATGTCATCTTTAAGTTTATTTGATACGCCCCAGGCTACGTTTTTACCGCGCACCCTAATTTATAAGCAAAAAAAAATACGCAGAACTTGTTCGGTAGCATCGACCATAGCAATACGATTGCAACAAGTACAAAACCGCTGTGCCTTTTTTGGTAGTCCGGTAAAAGTAAATGTAATGGACGGTAACTCCTGTTGTGAACAATATATTACGTAGGTATGCTAAAACATATTGTTCTAAAAGCGAGTTGTTTTTCAAAGGTATCGTGCTTTAATAGTACGTGTTTAGAGAATAAATTCCGTTAGTGACTGTGGATCTATATTTAGACAGAAGTAAAAGCACCCTCTAACACGACTGACAAAATTACACTCGCTGTAAGGTTTTGGGGTGCGAACCTTTTTTTGTCTCCTGACATTTGGGACGGTCAGTGTTATGATATTCCGTTTATAACTTAACGGGCGTCATGTTGGGTGTAGATGCCCTTTTTTACCCGCATGGTTACCAATGAGGGTCGATTGAATGTAGGTTATTTAAATAAAGATATTAAAGCGTTTAAGTGGCTTAAAGTTAAATATTACAATGCTTAATAAGTGCTTAATAATTTTTTGAAACGTGTATTTCAAAGACTATCATTATAATTATGATATAATATGATATATATGAATGATGAAATAATTATCCATCCATAACGAAAATTGGTTCTTATCGTTCACATGATCTAAAAGCATATTCATACATTGTGTTTTATGAAATTATTATCATGAACACATAATGGAATTTCGTCATAAAACTGTTCGAAAGAAAGCAATTCCTATGATTATGACTCGTAAAACTGTTCCAAGAAGATTGATAAGATTTTGGAATGTCAGGAATGGCAGTAAGTATCGATAGTATTGTTTGTGCAGTCATCCGATTGTACAAACAGAGATAATAATTTAATCTTTCTTCGTCTTTTCTACGCGTTAACAAATTTTGAGTATGTTAGTATGTTTAGTTTCAATATACATATATCTACACATCATCTTAAAAAAATCAATAATTAAGTCGATTACAGATTTCTGTTTTATCTTATCAATATGTATGACACATGGAATAATGGAGTTATGTATTCCTCGAATGACATATCAAACACGGTCATTAAGATCTAAAGAATATATCAAGTACCGTGGTTTGTAAATAGTAAATATAAATAAGGTCAACGAGGACATTGATATATCAAACAGATTAATCAAAAGTTATATGAAAAAAGGGAAAATATTTGAAACCCCTAAATTGAACAGAAAAGACGACACAAAAAGTTCCGTCGAATGTCGTACTATAACTTTATATCGAAAAATACTGCTTACTTGAACCTTCGAGAACGGCCGGTTATTATCAGAGTACTACAGTTGCTTTTGAAAGCGATAATTGCTTGATTATCAATTGAGTTCTTGTCTGTTTTATATCCGCTATTAAATGATCAAATGTTTCTGTTCATTGTTTGTTTCTATTTAAAATATTTCGTCTTGCTCTATCGTTTCTTGGTGTAGAATAAATGTTAAGAACAACGTTGAGTAAATTGTTGTTGGCCGGATAAGTTTTTTTTTTCTGTAAAATTTATGCTTGTTTGACCACCCCAAACGTGTGTCCACCCAGCTGTGGAATGAAGACTCATTTCCTGAGAGGTCAATAATTAATGTTGTTGACGATTGACATTTTGTTATTGTTATGTGGGTTTGGTATATGCTAATTTATTTAACAAAAAGGTTTGAGGTTTCTACACGTAAAATTGTATAAATCAGGTATATATTTTCTTCGTTGCTTATTATTATTTTTATCTACAGTATTTGTAACAAAAATAACTGAATTTGTAAACACATGATAAGGAATTCTATAATTAAATAATGTAACGCTGGCAAAAAATAAATAGCCTTATCAATTCGTAATATTAAATGTTAAACCAAAACATTGTTGAAAATATTTTTTAAGAGTAAATCTGTTAATGCTTAAGGACAACCGTGTAATATTTCTAATGACAAATCACTGAGGCGTCTGGCAGGTCATTTAAAATTACATAAATAATACATATCATTGCATGTGGCTGGTGTCTAGTCGTGAATCGGAAGCAATGGTCACGTCTGAGTGACGCATTGTTCAACAGCACCGCTAGCCGGATGCATGAGACCAGCTAGCTTCCGATCTCCGAAAAGGCACCCGAAGGATTAACAGGATTTACGACGACTTGTTTTTTAATATTCAGCCTATTATCTGTGAAAATATTAAACAAATAAATCATTTCATAGATTTTGAAGTAAATGAGAACAGACTAAAAGTTGAAAAATAGAATTAAATTTGGTAATACTAATGTTAATACTCCGTCATTAATCGTTTCTTAATATTATGTCAAACATTCATAATAATTATGTCAAAGTCATCAAGTAGTGCACAAAATGTTTTTGCCGGGGGAAGGGAAGGCCATAAAAGGCTGAAATTCACCCAAATCTTTATCTATAAATCGCATAGAAATCATTATTGCATTCATATGTTCATCATACAGTATGTAATTGCATTTTTATATGGTTTTCAATTAACGCGTATATTTTTGTATATAGTTATGAAGTTATATTTAATTTGATTATAAAAGCTTTCTAGGCCAGCTTAATCCTACGATCATGTTAAAAAAGTGTACTTTAATCGTTGCCGTGATAATTGTTGTATATTATTTATTAATGTACCCTAAATACCTTTTTAGACGGATAAAAGCATGAGGTTTTAAGTCACGCTATTTACTTTTGTAGACTTATTAACACAATTCATATGATCACGCGATGTATGTTGCCCGAATTTCATATATTTACATCGATAGCACTTAGCTAGAATATAATTAAAATATACAATCAATAATAATTACAATCTATAATTGATAGCGAACCAATTTCAGCACAATATAATAGTTATAAAATCTTAATAACAAAAAGTTCTTGAAAATTGAATATCTAAACGTTAGATATGTATAAATCACGCGTCAGGATATTATAACTTATTAACAGAATATAAAATACCGATAATTGAAGCCGCAGTTTCCTGTGCCTATTCATAATACGATCGTAATACAGCGTAGGTTAGTTCGCTAACTCGTCAGCAGTCAGCACATACCTACAGAATACAAATGAATCAGAAAGCACGCGAATGAGGAAATTCCATTCGGTGCGGTTGTACGTACTAGCAGCACGTGAAGCAAATCGTGCTATTTTTATTCACAAATCACAATATTGTTCAACTACTGTCCCTTCTGTGAGTAACATGATAATCATTTCAAATGTTACATATTAAATGTATAAATCAATAATATATGGCTTTATGATACGTGCTGACAGCATTGCATTTACGCATAAGGCAGATAATATGAACATACAAAGACTGCTCTTATTCAGCAGGCATGTCTTCTATGAATGAGTAAATCAATAGGCACTCTTAATAAAAGCGGTTATGACTGTGAGGGGAAGTTATTTTACCAGAGACATTTTTAGCTTGTCTATTTCAATTTGATATCTAAATTGGATCCAATTAGTCGGATTACTGAGGACTGACTCAGGGATTCGCTACGATTATTGTTCATGTGTTCGGGAACATTGTTCATTTTTACTTAGGTGCTCATTTAAGTCAAATTAGTATAGATTTTTTCAAGAAAGCAAATTTAATTTCATTAGATAATATGGTTAGATGTTTTTGATATTATTTTTATTGCCTAACCGTCACTACATTGCTATGTCGATAGTTTCAGCACTTTCCTGAGTATAAGCACGTTTATAACATGAAACATAAACGCCGAACGGAAAAGGAGCTTCAAATGTATTGTGGTGAACATACATAGCATTAAAATAGCGCATCTAAGCTACTTAGAAAATGTATGACTGGACTGAATAAAGAAAGTTTAAATCGCAGTTACTGATACTCAGTACGTTAAAATAACGTTTTCAAATTTATTTATTTTTTATTTTAACATTCTGAAAGTCATTGAATTTCGTGGCCTAGGAGAACTAAAAATTTTGATAAAATACATTTGATTGTTTAAAATATGTATTGCTCGTTTATTGTTTCGTTAAATTTTGTTTCGTTATATATTTGAGCGTGACTAATGCGATTGTTCTATTTGCTTTAATCTAATCATTTTACAATCAGCCGAACATTATTCGTGAGCTTAGATTAGACTTAGCGTGAATTTTTTTCAGTAAAATCGAATAAATTTGTTGACTTGAACTTTTAGTCACATTAGTTTAATGTTGTAGATTGCGTGAGTCTAATACTTAGGCTAAATAGTAGGTATTATAGGCACCCTGGTGCGACGCCGTCGCGACGCCCGTCGCCGCTGGGTCGCGCCGAGCCGACGGCGGCGTTCAACCCTGATGCAATTTTAAATTACCCCGAACTCTAGGGTGTTTCCATTCATTCCTTCGTTATAAACGAATATCGAAACGTGCACGGCGAGGGTGTCGCAGTGCGAACTTAAGAATAATTTATTCATCATTATTCTTCGTGTATCATTCGGCGTTGCTTAATAAACCGGAAAGTTATTTGAATTGCGTGAATAGAAATTCTACATAACGCACTTATCGCATTATCGCTTTACTAGGGTTGTAATCGGTTTATTGTGACCATCAGTGGATTTTCAGAGACGTGACGTTTCGTTATATTATTAGATTAAAGCACTAAGATGATATTATGTTTTTAGGACATTATGGTAATGGTAAAAGTAATTATCAAAATATTTCAAGGCACGCCCTTGCTTACAGTTTGGTAACATGATTTTTACCGACCTTAAGAGACCCACTAAAATTTTGAGACAACAAATAACTAAATATTTTGTTAAAATAAATACAAACTACTATTGTATATTTACTTTTGAAAAACGGCTTAAGTTGTTAAATGGATAGACAAAATAATCTTTTTACCTGCGCATATTACAATCTGTTGATGTAAAAGGAAGCCATTCAAATTGTTGAATAAACGGTCAGGTAGCGTGCGTGGAAATTTCAATACGAGTGCCGGAGATTATCTGAGCTTAGCATTCCAACTCACGGCATTTGAATCCCAGCAATGATCATTGATTATAAAGGATCAGTTTTTCTTTTTCAACAAAACGATGGCTTACAACGCTATAATTTACCTAATAAAAACGTATGCGGGCGGAAAAAAAAACACAATATCGGCAATTGTGGTGACAGTAGTGAGTGGACTCGATTCGAGTCCGACACGAACGTAATTACTAACAATTATTTAGGGCTCACATTAATAATATTGTAAGTTCAGACTGAGAAGGGGACCGCTCCCTGAACTACGAGCGGTGGCGTCCGTCCCCTCAAATGAATCAGGCAAATAACAAAACTGTGTAAACAATGAACCCGGCGCAAACTGTGATTCATTCACTTTGGCTAAAGGTCATTTTAATAGGAAGATACAATTTTTGTAGCAAGCTTGAGTCATGTTCATTCATTCGTTCAATAAATATTTGTGGGGGAGTGCCTTCGTCGTGCTTATGTGTACATTTTTTAAACTCTTAGTATTTGTATCCTGTATTATTTTTCTCTTTCACTAATATTTTAATAGAATGATTTAAAATGACACCGATAAACCTTACTGCTTATTAATTAACCAATTTAATACTTAATTAATTTTATTCTAATGCTTAATCGAGTTTAAAATATAACGAAGTACCTACTACTTCTAATCTAAATTCTTCAATCTCAAAATCTATACCTCTAAAAAAATTAGGACTTACACATTACACAATTTCATTTATGACTTGCTTGTCATTGAATAACTATTATTTTATATTTATTTCCGTTGCAACTAATGTTGTTGGGTTTTATTAATAACATAATAAGACAGTATAATATTACTTGCCAACTTTTAAGCATATGTGTAACACTTAGATCTAACATTTTCACTTAAAATAATAACGAAATGCGATAATACTTGCTGCAAGAAATATAGTAATTACAAATTATCTAATAATAGTTACGTAATAGGTACTAAAATATTTATAGCATTATTAATTTTTCATTTAGTTTTCTAAACACGAAAGACCACCCATCGTGAATCCGTTTAAAATTCTATGGCACGAGTTATTTGGCATTTACGCCTGTGCGCCTAAATATTTATCGCTAGGTTTATAGATTTGTCATTTTAGTAAACAAAATTGACTAATTTCAGTTTTCTTCGTTATACATTTATCAATTCGAGCTAGTATACGGCATAAAACAGTGGCCAGTAAATATGGTAACACGAGTAAACAATAACTGACGTCATAGCCATTGTGTACATGATTAAGACTACATTATTTCGATACCTTTGTCTGGTTAGGGCTGTTTTTTATCACGCTAAAAATGTTTAACATCACTAGGTAGAGTTTCAAATAAATATTAATCTGTTTAACTCGTGTTGTTATTAGATTAGTAAGTCTAATAAACATGTTCGATGTTGATGAAATGTATTCGAATCGATTCAGCCGCTCGCCAACCCTAGTGGTGGGAGGTGGGAGACAATCGCAAATATCGATTACTTCGACCGACGCCCGCGGTTTATAATACCAAGCACGTACCGACCGTACAACAATTACATGTATTTGCGTTACTACGCATATAGACCCAATCAACATGAATCACACACAAGGTAACATTATCACTTTTAAAATATCCGCACGTTCGTTTTCGAGTCAATAAAAGTCGGATGAGTATACAAATTAAGTGTTACTTCCTCTAAAGAAAGCAGATTGTTTTTATCACCATATTTTAACATTTTATAGGTATTTGTACATGATTACGAATAATATTATTCACTTTTCTGTTGTTGTTTTCGCAACATTTAAAAAATCATCGATGCTTTATATAATTAGCAGTAATCGGCAGGTGTCGTATTCACGTTTATGACTGATGATTGATACATAGACATGTATTAATATTTTAATGTTGGTTTCTTTATTCCGGTCGTGTTCTGGCGCGTAATAACAAATGGCTACCGCATTCCATGCCTCACTACATTAATTAGGTACTCCGTTTTATTAAATTGTAACGAGATCCATATCATGTACCGCGTGATGATGTGTCATATATCAAGCTGACAAGATAACTTAAAAAAAACCGCATATAATTGTATTTAGTCGTAGACTTTAAATAGGCTTCACAAATAATAATGGAACTAATTATATTTTCTCTTTTGTTTCAGCGGTTTGAACTTCCAGGATCTGATCGTGCGACAGGGTGCTATTGATTCACCACCCAAAACACCTTTCATCCTTGGCTTCGAATGCGCTGGAGAAATCGAGCAGGTTGGAGAAGGCGTTACCGACTTTAAGGTAAAGTATTAATTTATATGTACCTATATTATAATCATTGTTCTTCGAAATGAAGTTGGATATCAGTTTGTTTGTTAAATTATAACAGAAGTACCTAACTATATATATATTTTTAAAGAGTAAAAATAGCTTGCGATAAAATGCCTTAACTGTACTTTATAATTTTTTTTATATAGGTAATAAGACTTATGTATCGAAAAATAATTTTGAGTCAAATATATTAACACCTTACTAATACATTGATAGACAAAAATAGCACATAGCCATAGCTATAATCATTTGGCTTTTGTATTAAAATATTGGATTAAGAGTTCGTCTATTGACCTGTCCGCTTTGATTGAGAAGTCCCGCCCATGCCGGCTATTTTTTATCTAATACCAAAACCTGTCATGGTCACGACTTACTACGAAGGTGTAAGAAGGTTACTTCGTTAAAAATTATATTACGAATATTTGGAATAATAATGTTCAATCATAAACATAAAATCCGTAACGATATTTAATTATTGCTTTTAAGAACATGTTTTTCAGAATTTCATTGTATTGCTCTATTTGCATTTATAACCCGTAGTGAAACAGCCACCTTCGCCAGATCAGAGAAATGAATAGGGATGGGGTATTGGTGTTAAAAAAAATATTTTCTTCTACATTTAGAGTAGATACAGATATTTAAAATGGTTACAAGATGATGATAAGTATTGTGCAAAAGGTCGAATTTCCCTTAAGATTATCGCGTCAGTCAATTACAAATAATTAAAAGTGAATTAGCAGCGCATTGACCTCATTTCTTTATAGATGTTGGAAGGATGCGATATTTCAAGTTAATGATACTATTAAATTGACTAACGTTTGTAATAATCAAGTAGGTTTTGTATGATTCAGCGTGAAAATGATAAAAAATATAAATACTTACTCGTAAATAATACCGGTTTGAATTGTAATTCGTATGTTTGTCATGTTGTAACTATTAAAAAAATGACTTTAATGTATTTTTCTTAGGTCGGAGACCAGGTTGTTGCTTTACCTGAGTATAAAGCCTGGGCTGAGCTAGTGACTGTACCCGCTCAATATGTGTACGCTCTGCCCGAGGGTATGTCTGCATTGGATGCGGTGGCAATTACCACTAACTACGTGGTTGCTTACCTACTGCTCTTCGAGATGGCTAACCTGACGCCTGACAAAAGCCTCCTCGTTCACTCCGCAGGCGGTGGTGTGGTAAGTTAATTTTTCATAAGTTCTCACGTATAAAATTAGTATTTTATAAGCCTGACTAACAGTATAATTAGAGTATAAAAGATGTATATATGTAGACATTGACATATAAAAGAAGTTAGATAAAAACCGGTCTTATGCATGTTTAACTTGAAAAACTAGTCTGAAGCTCGAAATAATTAGGTTTAGAGGAGATAAGATCGCGTTGATATGTTAAAAAAAATGAAATATTGACGATGATGAGAAACTACCTAACTATATATTTTTTAAATATAATTACTTGAATTAAGCGAACGCTAAACAAATCTGATTTTCAATCCTGGAAGCCTATAGCGTATTGCAATGAGGCCGGGACGGTCGGCTTACTTCTATTACTTAAGTTTCAATTACGCCAACTAGATAGGATTGCAAAATACGAATGAAGCCTTTGAAGCAAGATTCGACGACCCGCGATGTAGACTGTCATTATTACGGTTTTTATATAAATGTTAGGCAACGTTATCGTTTTTTATAGTTTCTTAAATTTTTATTTCAAATATTATTAGATGTTTTCTTCTATGACACAAATTTTACACAATAAGATTTAGATAAAAAAAATCTTAATTTTTTACTGTTGATTACTAATAGTGTATAAATAACATTTCGTGTAAATACTAAACTTTTGCCACAAAATATGTAACGGAAAACGTTAAAATATAAATCAGCAAACGATAATAAATACAAACCGATGTACTCGCTTCAAATTCTTTGTACTTTATTAAATAAGTGAAAAATAAAATTTCGTCGGAACTGACATGCGCAAATAAATGAAGTTTGCTAAAAATAATTCCGTAGCATTGACCCTGGGAAGTGCTGTTTAATATCTACGTATTTTCTTATAAACCGCAAGTGCATGAGAAAATGAGCTTAGTATCGGAGCAAAAACAATGTAAATTGTCTAATTGCGCTGAATTGGGTGAGAAAAATCCTAGTGTGCTTTGGAATGTTCTCGCTTCCGACGTTACATCATTCATTACCCTGGGGTCAATGACCTGCAATTTTAAGTGACATTTAAGTAGGTGTCTTAGTTACATAAGACATCAATATACTTTTAGGGAAATTAAAAATTCTCTTATCTTCTGTGGCGATAGTGATTTTATTATTTTAGAAACGATTTTTAAATAGGTAATATTTTAATGCAAGTATTTATAGGAGTTTAAATATTTTCCCTTTTAATTTTATTTACGAATTATCAAAGTAGTAAATATTATTAAGTTTTAATATATATATAATACTTCATGCTTCGAAGTATTTTTTTATTATGTAAGCTTATTTACCGTACTATGATTTATTATGCTTTGAAATTTGTTGATGCATAGTTCAAAGTTGTATTATACAATGGCTGAGGTATTTTGATTCGTCTTAATATTATGTTAATTTATTAAGATCTAGTATTTTACTTGGTGGTAGAGCTTTGTGCAAGCTCGTCTGGGTAGGTACCACCCACTCATCAGATATTCTACCGCAAAACAGCAGTACTTGGTACTGTTGTGTTCCGGTTTGAAGGGCGAGTGAGCCAGTGTAATTACAGGCACAAGGGACATAACATCTTAGTTCCCAAGGTTGGCAATGTAAGCGATCGTTAACATTTCTTACACTGCCAATGTCTATTGGGCGTTGGTGACCACTTACCATCAGGTGGCCCATATGCTCGTCCGCCAACCTATGCTATAAGAATAAAATAAAAATATTTTTCCAAGAAATGGCCTGAATAATGTCATCTATATTTATCAATGTCTAAACATCTGAAGTTATCTTACCATTGGCAACTTTACCCTAAGACCTAATTTGTATATAAATAAATATATACACTATGTGATGACGTATCATTGGTCACAAGTAGGTTAGTAGATACATTCAGCGTCCGCTAACCGATTGTTTGATCCTTCCACCTTTTAATTATTTTAGAAAAAAAAAACCCAAATTAAATATCTAATACCGTCTCAAATGTATAGGGTCAAGCTGTAGCTCAACTGGCTAAGACGGTGGAAAATGTGACAGTTTTCGGTGTGTGCTCTAAGAGCAAGCACGAGGCTTTGAAAGCTAACAATAACAACATCGATCATCTGCTGGAGAGGGGCAGCGACTACACCAGCGAACTGAGGAAGTAAGTATTTAAATATATGATAACTTTCTGAATATTTTACGTATAGCTTATAAAA
Source organism: Nymphalis polychloros (assembly GCA_905220585.2). Taxonomy (NCBI): domain Eukaryota; kingdom Metazoa; phylum Arthropoda; class Insecta; order Lepidoptera; family Nymphalidae; genus Nymphalis; species Nymphalis polychloros. Next base: position 8,436,746 of record HG992258.1, on the reverse strand, counting down.
TAATTTTAGCAGTAATGTTTTGTGGCGCGGGTGATAAAAACCTATAAGATATTAAGCCTGTTCACGTTTTCTAACATCAAAAATTATTTTATGAAAGGCGAACATTTTAAATGTTATTTAAAAACTTCATCTAGGTTAGCGAAAAAAAAAACTGATAATAATATTAAGAATTACGATGAACTTTAACATAACGTTTTTATAAACACAATGTTTTTTTCGTAAAGAATATATAGACATATTTGTATATAAAAATATGGGCGTTAAACAATCCTCTTATGTTAAAAAATGTAATTCGGTAGACTTTCAAGCAAGTTGATCGTCATTGAAAATAATTTCTATGCAAAATAAAGTTTATATTTTTATAATGTTCCAAACATAATAAATCTTAAATATCTGAAGATAAGTATTAATCATATTTTGTCAGCACTAACACACGCTGTACTCACCGATTTTATTTTTGATTTCTTAATATAGAACATGTCGCTCGAAAATAAAATAATGTGTTCACGAAATGAGATATTGAAGTATTATAACTACTCCAAAAATAAAAGAAGTTCTTTGTTGTAAAGAATGTTAAGTTTCTTCGGAAATAAGGGTCATAATCATTTATTATTATTATTGCAAATTGGTTGTTTGGTTAGTTAGTGTTCATGTGTAACCATAAAACAAAATGGTAGGCACCTACGCAAATAATCTATTGTACGAATTCTTTAATAAGTAAAAAAGTAATAGGGCTGAGTCCGCCTCTCCTTTTTGAGGAGTTTTCACACACAGACAAATGTACTCACGATGTTTTCCTTCACGGACGGGCACGAGATGATTTATAAACACAATTAAGCACAAGAAAATTTATTCGTGCTTGCCCAGAACTCAGAATCATCGGTAAACTTTCACGTCTCATAACCATTTGGCCATCACGGCTTCTTATCAAAATTTAAAATAAATAACTTTTTAGCTGAATTATTTGCAGCTTTTATTTATTGCATGCATATTTTATTTCATTTTTAAGCGTTTATAATATTTTACAATTAAATCATCAACAAAATTAAGTATTTGGAATTTTGATTCCTTACATTCCTTACAGTAATAAACTAATTGTTCTAGATCCCAAGCTTTGTTAATTGATGGTTATTAGTGTTACATATTTCTGTCCCACCCATATCGCTCGCACTTGTGTGATTAAAACAAGACCAATTTAGAGAGAGCTGCGATATCTCTGCTTTATATCAATAAATATTAGGGTTACCTACATAATTTTGTATTATTGTATACGTCAATGAACGAAGGATAAATTAATAAGTATTATAATTAAAACATCTTACAGATATATTTACATTTATTAAATATAAGAATATTATTCTGTATCAGATTGTATAGGATATACTTAGATGTTAAAAAGCGTATTCATAGTATTCGTTGTTTTGAATACAGGATATAGGAAATGATTGGTGAAAAAGAGTTAAATACCGAAGTTTTTGTCAGTTGTTCTCGATAGAATACATCCCGAACTGATGGGAAGTTTTATAATTATCTTATAAAGTAGAGATTCAAAAGTGCTTATCTAATTGATTAATGGCAACCATAACTACTATTTATTCCAACAAAATCTAAATCTAAAGCTTACATCACAATATAATAAATGTCTGTCGCTAGATTAAGATCAACTCGTAAAAATAATCGTGATGAACAATGCTGTTAAATTATTTTAAAAAAGTTACGACTTTCACTCAACGGTATAATTTGACACCCCTACTAAGTGGTGTATGGGAACACAGCTAGTAAAGTCAAGGTCCACTTAAGTTGGGAACAGTACGCTAATTGTTCCGTTTATAACTCGCTCCTTAGGGCAGCTGCTTCGTAACAGCAGAGCGGCATTTAATTCTCGTAAATAGACAAAGATATTTTTATATCTGTTGAGTTCTTTTCAACGTAAACAAACGGGGCCACACAATCCTAATGTAAATAAACAAAACAGTTCCTATTACTGTCTGTAAGTGAGGCCGCAGACGCCAACATAACATATAGTAAATTCCATAAGAATGTAGTACTGGCAACCTATTTACAGTTCATTATTATTTATTATCGTAACTCATAATGCATTAACCGTTTCAGACATCAGAAGTATGTGAATATAAAAAGCCTACTTATCGTTCACATCGATATTACTTAAATATTAATGTTTGAAGATTTACATGATCGACTTAGGTTTGTCTTTGTTTACGAATGATTTTGTGACTCGTCACCTTGAGACGCCGATTCAATCAATTCACTCAATCTATAATCTTACTAAGAGCTTTTATACAAATAATATTACCTAGATCTTTTTCGATTTTGCCTTTATTTTTTAGGTATCAGATTAAATTAACACATGGAATCACTGATAATCTGATGATATGAAGTTATAAAAACATACAAACTATAGGTATATGTATTGAAAGTATTATATAAAAGTGTGTATTTTATATAGGATTTCACCGGACGGTGTCGACATTGTGCTGGATTGCCTCTGCGGTGAAGAATGCAACCGTGGATACTCTCTCCTGAAACCAATGGGCCGGTATATCCTCTACGGTAAGTTTATATAAGACATTGAAAAAACTATATCATCCTGACCGATTTCGGCCACGGCAGTCTTTCTATTCAATCAGTGAAGCCTAGAATCTAGATCACCCCAAGATATATAATAGTAAACAACTTCGTGTGAAAGCATAGGTGCACCTCTTCCCTTATTCTCATTATCCGATGAGACGGCAAATCCAACGCGAGCAGAGATTTCATACGCAGGACTCTCGCTGTCCAAGCAGGGTAGCGTAACACTGCCAACTTCCAAAGTCCGGCCTACTGAGAATTACTTTAGAGAAAGCCGCAATATTTTTATAAGTTCAGATCCGTAGTTTTATAAGTTGGTCACTAGAAAACAAGGAATACAACTACACAAAATGTATGCTTATTTATATCATAACATCGTTCAATGTTTTAAGTACTAATAAAGAACTTTTATTTTTATTACGTCTACGTTTGTACGCCTGTAAAAAATGATAGGCAATCGGAACAACGCTGAATTGGGTCAGATGAAACTGATATGTACCGCTAACGCAAGCAGCATTTAAATTTATTTCCTCGTAAAACAGACCAAAATAAGAATTGACTAAGTTTTAATGTCTTAGAAACCTCATAGCCGACTTTGAAGTTTCCACTGCCATTATTCTTATTGTTTTTTGTTAAATATATAAATAGACTCTATAGTAAGCCAAGCTTTTGTTTATTTTAAAATATATTAAATCTGTTAAAGCATAAAAGCATTTGTGAGTTGAATGCACTAAACAATTATGTGTATCACAGGAACATCTAACATCGTGACCGGCGAAACTAAGAGTTTCTTCAGCGCGGCGCGTGCCGTGAGTATTTAATATATTAATTATCTCGTTGGTGCATCTCTTTGTCTATGAGATTATAATTAAGAAAAACTTTTATTATAAAATATTTGTATTGTCAGAACATATTATTATCTATAATTACATTAAAACGTTTTACTCATAAAAATGTTAAAATAAATTCTATTGAAATAGAAATTAATTTGTATTTGTCTTAAATATAAGATTTAAAAATATATCTACACAATTATTAAATAATAAATCATGACCTACCTCACTTAGGTCAAAAATTGTTATACTAAAAATACACTTATAATAATAATAATAGCAGCAACGAAATGTTTTACGGCAACCTGACGAGTGTGACTTTCCAGTGGTGGCAAGCGGACAAGGTGTCGCCCATCAAGCTTTTCGACGAGAACAAGAGCCTGGCGGGGCTGAACCTGCGCCACCTGCTGTTCCAGCACGGGCGCGCCGACACCGTGCGCCGCGCCGTGCAGCGCGTGTTCGCGCTGTGGACCGACGGGAAGGTCAAGCCGATCGTCGACTCCACCTGGGCGCTGGAGGACGTAAGTCGCTAGCTAACTTCGCCGTCTACTTTTGTTCATTTCAATACTGTTGAGCGTTGTCTGATTTATCGGGAAAATGGACGACGAAAAGACACCATCGATATAATAATAAAAAATCATAAATTTCATTTCATATTGAATGAACGCAGGTCGGTGAGGCGATGCAGAAGATGCACGACCGCAAGAACATCGGCAAGCTCGTACTCAATCCTTCGCTGGAGCCGAAACCCAAGCCCGCTACGCCGGCCAAGGGTAAGGCCGGCAAGGAGAAGAAACCGGCTAAGGAAAGTTCCGAGGAGAAGAAGGATAAGGAGCCTAAAGAGGAGGAGAAGAAGGCGGAGAATGGTGACAAGAATGGTGAGGAGGTCACTAACGGTAGCGACGAAGGTCAGTCTCGATCGATCTATGACCGGGCATGCGTAGTATAGCCGCTTCACATCGTACGTATATTTAAAATTATTTATCATAGAAATGGATCCGCGACTTATCATGGCAAGCTTATTTGACAGCTTGAATGCTAATATGAAATAGTAGGCGCGAAGCGATATTGTTTATGTATTACTTTGATTATATAAGTATATAATATGAATAGTTTCACATCCCAATACAAACCTACAGCTCAAGTCGCTTTGCCAAGTTTGCCGAAAATTTGGCGCATAAAACGTTTTATTTTGGCTTTTATATAAATACTACGCACAGACTAAACGCACATGGATGGCTTCCAGACTGAAGCCTTGCTGTTATCTGATACTGCAGCCTTTAGACTTGCTTATGCCATACGCTTATGATCAATGCTTTTATTACTGCTTAAATATTAAACGTAATTTTACTGTAGGTAAAGACCGATTCTGGATTGTAAATTTCGAGATATATAAACACATTAGAAACACAAGGCAACTCTACGCCGGAGTAAAAAAAAACATTTTTCTTGTAAAATTATAATTTACAAATCTATTTTTAACTAGATACAATTTTTTATAAGAACATAAATGATATACATTATAAAAATAGAATAGAATTATTTACTCTCATTTACAAAAAGTAAAAGGCTTTCGTCGCCTAGTCATAGATGAGTTAGTTGCCGGCCTTATGACTCAAAAACCACTTTGCATTAAATTAACATAATGTATAATGATCATATTTGGCATCAATTGTTCACAGCTTATATTTTATTTCACATTTTAGTTTTGCTTTAGTATTTTACGTTGAACACAATTTAATTGCGTTATGTTTTCAGTGCCACTTCTATTTGATTTTAAATGTATTACAAATAATTAATTTTAATTGTAATACATTTAAAAGGGAAAAATATATTATATATTTCATTAGCTCAATCCAGAGTTGGATTAATTAATCGGAGTCATATTTTTATACCGAATTTAAAAACTTGTCTAAGGGCTGTTACTAAATGTACGTTTAGTCAGCTTGGTCATAAGAAATCGAGATATTCATACTGAAATGCTTAGTTTGCAAACATTTGTGATATTAAAATGTATTAAGTCGATATATCGTATATGGTTTATAGATAATGAATACCACAATTATTGGTCCTTCACAATATTTTTTTTTTGTCAAGATGATCACGATTTAGCATGTTTAATTCATTTCATTAAATTAGATATACATTTTCTACACAGCGTTTATCATATATAGCGAGTATTTATTTACTTATATAAATGCAATAATAATAATCTATTACAAACATTTTATATTTAGAACCTAACGAAGTAAAGTAAAAGGGATATTGAATAAAAATACTTTGTAATGTATATTTATGACGATCAGATGAAAGAGTTTAATAAAGAAATCAACCAAATTCCAGAGTCGAAAGAGAAGGAGAAGGAGAAAGAATCTAGCTGAATTGTTTCGCCAAAGGACAGGACCAGACAAACCACCGCCAATTGATTATTTTAGAGTTGATGCTGCTCGTTTTGACGGCCTCCTTGTGCTTACACCGGCGTCTCACTGTGTTGCCTCATGTTTTATGTTTAATAAAATTATTCAATAAGTCTGAGTACGGCTCTGTCCAATCCTTTTTCTTCTTTATTGTTTTCATAAATCTAACAATAGGTTCGGACGTTCTCGTACAATTTTCGATAAGTTTAGTTTATACAAATCTATCATCACATTCTATTCTTATATATATTTTTAATGATATAATTTAAATATTAATGAATTTGTTATTCGACCAGCGAATTTTAATTGAATTTCGATTTTATTCCAATTTTAATTTCTAATCAGGCCTAAGTTAAGAAGTTTTCGAACTTTCGATTCTTATAGTTTAATGTTTAAGACTTTATTTTAGGATGAGATATTTTAGTCTGCAGTTATTTTGAATGGCTATTGTATATCTAAGGTGCAGAGATGCTTAATCTTTATGTATGTTAAGCTTTAATATTTTATTAGTAAATGTTTAAAATTTGGCCCTGGAGACCCACCCCCGCCCTCGCGCCGCGGGTCGTTCACTCACTCGCCGCTCTTTAAAACTTCGAACGAATGAAACCTTGCGTGTGATATTTTGTACTAGGTATGCTAGATATTTTGCGGTATTTTATGCTGCCTATACATGACATTGATTTTTATTATTTGAGTGTAAAATACAATCGAATGTTTTATAATTATATTTTTATACTTAGAAGTTTTGTAAATTATTTTCTAGTTAAGAAATGAAACAAAAATCAATAATCACTTAATCGCATCGGTCATTGTGTTGAACGCGATAATCCGTTAGCTCAGACTACTAACACTATACCGATGCCGACAAGCTTCATGTAACAGAAGCTGCGAAATATTTTGTGTCTGTCGGTGGTTTATTGTGAAATTCAACGTGATTACGACACCTTCGATATAGTCATATTTTTATAAACCAAATGTCGACTATGAGATCTCTTGTTAAGTAAAAAGCTTTTTATGTATCTTTACACACAAATATCACATATCTAAACATAAAAATACACTTACTTAAACACAATGTATATTAGAAATAATGTTTTGATAACAATATTCACAGCATTTCTTTTCATATACCTAGCATATATTTAAAAGTACTCTTGGTTTTCGTATGTTTGTAAGTAACGTTTACCGCCATATAATGTACAGTATGGTTATAACCTATAAGTGTATGTACCCAGTACTAATAAACTTTTTATCTGTATAACATATCAAGCGCATGTAAAACTTATATTTGAAAGGCTGAGGTAGTCCGGATTTACGGAATAAAACGAGGCTATATAGTTTCCAATACCTGCATAGATACTTACTGCTCAATAATATCACCTGCCAGCGTTGACGCAATGTATGTTCGAATCCAAAGGTAAACAGACAAACTCGTAGATTTTTTTATAAATTTTTACCCTTTTCGAACGTTTTTTGCACGAGCATAATTTGCGTGAGCGCGTGTTTAGTGTCCGAATTTAGTATCACTTAAAGTGTTTAGTGCAAAGCGTAGAAACCGTTAGCCGTTGGTTGTGAGCTCGCAAGCACCGGATCAGGATCAGACTGCCTCCGACTCGGATTGAAACAGATAAACAATATGTTATTATGATAATCAAATGGAGCGGCAACGCGCTGCGGCTGCGACACGTTGCTTTATCGTACGGTGGCTTGGTGCTAGTTTCGTATCGTGCGCGGATAAATCTCGCTTCAGTGCCTCGGACCAATATCTTAAAGCTATTTAGTCTTCTTACCAGTAATCTTCGTCGCTTTATGTGTCAAATATGTGCGAATTCCTTAATGTTAACATATATTATTAAATTCTTGTGTATATCGACCTGTATAATGGTTTAGACTTATCTGAATTCTCTTCTATAAGGTTAACTGATGAAACTCAACAATGATCACGTGAGCTGGGGTGACCGCGCCGTTTGTGATTGTGTCCAAAATTGTTGTAGGTTAGTATCGAATTTGATGCCAATATTTATTGTCGAGAAGAGCGCCAGAAATGGTGGAACCTGCGCCGTCACGCCAGCTACAGACTGGGTCGTTAACATATTACACATTTATTTTTGTAAGGGCGGGCCAGTGTGATATCTATACTATAAAATGGATAAATAAATATGTATGATCTGTAAAAATGCTTATTCACGTCTTTTATTTACTAACCTCTCAATAAACCCCATATTACATTCGAAATTAAAACACATTCATTTTAATTTAAATATGGTTATTTAATCAAAATAGACACCATAGACAACAACATTGGCATAAATATGGCAGTTTTCAAAATTATGCGACGCGAACGCATCTCTTTCGTGGTCCCAGAGAAAGGAGTGAAACATGTGGACACTTTGTTGTCTCCTCTGACCAATTGTTACGGCGACGATTATTCTGTATCTGAAAATGATGAATAACATAAATATATTCAATATAAAATCAAACTCTTTCTAAAATCAAAGTGAAATGCATTCAGATCGATCGTGCCGATATATGAAATTAATAGGTATTTTAGGTAGTGATAATGATGTTTTCTTGATCGATATAGTCGTTATCTTACTTAATGGACATTCTCATAGTCCGATAGAATGGCAATGTTACAAGACCGAAAAGAACATACGCAGGACCGAAGTGCCAAACCATATATTTTCCGAGGTACGCCAGTGAAACATCGAAAAAAAATCTAATTTCGGGTTGCAATAATTGCCTTTATTTCTTGACAGAAAATTAAAATCACTTTTATAATTAGCACGCACCGGGATTTGATTCTGTGACATAAAAGTGAAAAGGTACATATTCACCACCCATTGGAGCAGAGTGCTGGATTATTATCAGTGTAGTGCTTCTGATTTTCCGTATATATATACGGAAGACTACAAGACTACCACTAGACTTGTGATTCGATTAGACCAACAAGTTACTTTTGGAAATGAACTGACTGTGTCTACAACATAAATTCTTGTTGTGTATCAACAATAATCATGGAAATTGGAATCCACTGGATGGACATGAATCCCGACCCTCCTCGTTTTGAAGGTTCATACAATATGTAAAATGATTTTTGTCGTTACATTTATTTATTCTTAGACTATGGCAAAAAAGTCGATAATATATTTCACTGCAAGTAAAAATGAGTCCAAATTCATCATAAATAATTAAAGTAACTAAGTAATCAGTTATATTTAAAAACATATAGGTACTAACTTGATGGTTTAACGTACACTTCATGAGCATTTCCTATCTCTACAACAGAAGCAATACAAACAAGACATAATTGATACACCGGCGATCATTGGTAATATATACATCGTATTGATTCTTGTAATATTTTTAACGATGCCTAGAATTATTATTGTTTTGCTGGATTTTTACTTTTACTACATTGTAATTTTGATAGTTATATTGACAATTATAACATTAATCTAAGCTCCGACTCGTGACATACCTGTCATAATTTTCTTCTTTTATCGCCGTCCTTATATTTTCAGCTAAACTAAGACAAAGATCTGGAATGAGCTTTTCTCCATATTCGACATCAGCAAGTTCTGAATTCACAATTCGCTTTAGGATTTTTTCCACATTTTCAATATTGAATCGTTTTCTTGGGTTTAATTGATATGTGGGCTGATAAGTTCGTACCTGTTTTGAAATAGACTTACTTTCAGACATATTTAAGTTTGATCAATAAGATTCCTTAGCTCTTGTGTTTCTTACTACATTGTTTGACTGCAATCATACATGGTAGGACTTTATATTATAGTCTACTAATTACTTATGATTAATTAATCATTTCTGATTCAATTACATAAAATAGTTGCTGTTAATAGTAGTAGTATCAATCGAATAGGTACCTAGTCTATCATATGTTTTATACATCCTTAAATAAATAAAGTATGTCTAGCAAATTTCTTTTAGCTATCAGTTTGAACTATAGGTACCTATAAGTATTCTTGTGCAATTATTTTGTGTGTCATTATATACCTGCGTTTAAATTAAGCAATTTTTTAATAGTTACTTTTCTATAAAAATAGTTTACTTAAAAATTGTTTTAGCTTATATTTAGTTTTAGTTTATATAACGTTGATTATAATGCATAACTATCAATTTCATTAATTATAACCAGTCATTTATATACTTATTCCATTTCATAAATATTTACCATTTTCTGTTTGTTACTTGTTCGGCGCGTTAATCCAAATCCACTCATTCGAAATGACATTCGGGTATATTCTTTCGACATTTTTTATTAAATAAATCAAATAAGTAATTTAAATTTCGTTAAAGCTTAGTAACCTAAGCTTTAAATGATACTCAATAACCATCCTGATTTAAGGGATGTGACAAGGATTTAATTAGTATTTACCTGCATTATATAAACTGGCTTCGTTAATTTATTTCATAATTCATGAATACATTTTTTTTAATTTCCATTACGACATCATATATAATACTCAATTAAATTTTAATAAGAGCCATAACTTTATTTACAGCTTCGAATTAAGGAAGTTGTTTGTTTGGTTTAATACTCAATGCCTATAATATAATAATCGCTTATAAATTTCTGGTAATGTAATGAATCTTAAAATAAATTGTCTTTGGTATCGTTAATAAAAAGGTTTACAGATACAGAGCACATAATCACATTATATTTTTGACGTTGTCACTTGTCAGACGTTAATGCTGTTTGTTCTGAGTTTTTGACTCTCAAGTCCCAAACATTAGGTTATTTACCAAATTACCAAACGTAGTGATTATAATTGTTATTATTTACTCAAGTTGCTAATGATTAATACTACAAATATTACTAATAGTTTAATACTACAAATATTACTAATAGTTTAATACTTATAGTTTTATTCTATGTTTATGCTGCTTGTAATGGTGATAATTCTTCCTGAGTGATTGTAATCAGTCCGAATAGTTAAATAAACGATTGTTTTTACGGGATATTATAAATAAAATAATATGAATCAACAGACTACATTAAACAAGTATTTCAAAATAAAAGTCAATACATTTAAAGAAATGGATACAAACCGGAAAAAGAAACATAGCTTAAGTATAACTAGAACACCTATAAAATCGCCCAAACTAACACTTGATAACAAAGATGTGATTGATTTAATTACTGATGATGATGATGAAGGATCAATAAGTTCTAAAACATGTGATCTTGATCGGAATCGGACAAGCTCATCTGAATCAACATTGGTCTACGCACCTGAAATGCTGCGAAAATCCCCTGTAATCCATTCATCTTGTGAAATTTCAAATAACTCTTCACTCTCACCCGAGCACAGATCTCCTAACAAATCATCACCAAGTTTTCGTAGTCCATCAAGTCGCAAATACTACTCACCCACTAAAAAAAGAAGTATTGTAGTCAGAACACCTACCAAAGTTAAAAGAAATCTTAGTTACACCCTATCAAAAAGTGGTAGTAAAAAGATTTTTGATGACGAAGAATTCCTTCTAGCTTCGAAAGATCTGGATGACTCAAGTAAGTAATTAAAATAACTCGAATACTATATATTTTACTTAACATATTATGTACTTTTAAGTTATCATTGAATTACAGTTTGTATTATTAAGTAACTAGGTATTTACTTACTAGTCATGGCTCAATTTTTTTTTAATTTTTTATGTAATATAAATAACAAAAGCAATTATAATTAAAAATCCAATTCTAATGTATTATTAATTACAATTTATTAATGTTCACTGTTTTATATTTCAGCCATTTTTCTATTAAAGATGATTTATCAGTTTTTATGTAATGACGATTTGAAACCGCTCTTAGGAGAAAATGGTTGTAATCTCCTGTCAAGGGGAATGCAATTAAAAAAGCCTGGCTTGAGATTAGTATGTAGATTGTATTGGCAGCAGGAAGGATGGCGTAGATGGGATAAAGTGAAGAAGATCATGATTGGCAAACTAAATTTTGATGATCCAACTGTTCATGAAGCAATTAACTCTCTTATAGAAAGTGGATATATTTCTGTAGCAAATACTAATAATGGTTAGTGTACAAGTGTATTTTAGTTAGTTTGTGTTTAAACACTAAAAAACTTTGTCCCTCAACATCAAATAAATATAAGTATGTATGTAATTGCTAAATCTAAGCATGTTTTTACACAATATCTGGTCCATATGATGAATCAATTTAATGAATTTAGTATAACATACTGTAAATAGTAATAATTTCTGTTTATTTGATTTTAATAAGTTATGCTGATAGTAAAATGTAGTCCAAACCATGTTCCAAATGTTCCAGTGCAGTTACAGCCTTACAGGCCCAGGCTGTTAGTCTTAGTTCCGCATTGGCAAAGTAAGAGATGTTTTTTTACAATGCTAATTTGTCTAAGGAAGGAGACAAATTCTTACCATTGGACTTGGGCCATTCACCAGTCTGCCTATATATTTTATGTATAAAAAAACTTCTAATACAATAAATTTGTATCTAAAATATATTTAAATACATTTTATTATGGTTTAAATTTATTTAAACTAAAATGCTGTAAAATTATTTGTAGGTGAAAAAATTTATTTCGATGAATTGGTAAAAATGCTTAAGTTGGATGAATTGAAGTTAATGTGCAAAGAGTTTAAAATTAAAACTACAAAAAAAGATGATGCTGCACAGTCATTGAAACATTTTTGTAATAAGCAAACAAATATATCAAATTACTTTGTTGGTAGTAAGAGCTCAAATGAAACTCGAGTTATGAATTTGTAAGTTTTTAAACAGTATTTATGTATTTGAACTTGTATTTTAGCTTAGTTTTATTGGTTTAGTTTTGATGAGGTAACAAACAGACAGAGAGATTTACTTTCACACTTTTAATATTATTCTGATAATGTAAAAAGTTAATAACGTAAATAGTATTAACCAGCGATATACTTTTTTATTTAAATTTGACTGTCAAGCATTTATACATTTCTAATATAACATATTTCAGACTGCGCTCCAAAGTTGGTCCATGTTATAAACTGACGGATGAGGCTCGGAACACTCTTAAGGAACTCTATATACTCATGTACCTTGGAATAGATTATAGTATAATAAAAGAAAAGAGACTAGAATTAATGCTTCTCAATGATAAATCAAATAGGGAAACATATCCCATTGATAAAGATATGGAAGTTGATAATGCAAGCTTAGTATTCAAGAATAGAGAACAGTTTTTAAGGTAAGTTGCAATTTAAATGTTTCTATCATTTATTATCTATAATCATAGAAATCATATAGTTTTATTTCATTTTATAGGTAGACGGACAAGCATATGGGCCACCTGATGGTAAGTGGTCACCAATGCCCATAGACAATGGCATTGTAAGAAATGTTAACCATAACTTATATCGCCAATGCACCACCAACCTTGGGAACTATGATGTTATGTCCATTGTGTCTGTTATTACACTGGCTCACTCACCTTCAAACTGGAACACAACAATGCAGAGTACTACTGTTTTGCAGTAGAATATCTGATGTGTGAGTGGTACCTACCCAGATGAGCTTGCACAACCCCTAGTACTGAGTAGATACATGCCATGTGTTTGTTGTCTATATAATAAAATCAAGTATATAGCTCGAGTAATAATAGTATTGTATTAGTATGCAGTACCGGCTTAAGATGGCACTAGGGCCAAAGAAACCCTAGCAGATGACGATTAAATTATTTCAATCTATTATTTTTTGATTGCTTATAAATATCGTTTGCGAAACACAGATACCTTAAAGCTTCCCTGATAATTAAAAATATTTATTACTTAAGCTTACCTAGATAATACCATATTTAGCTAGGGAGCCTTTTCTATGTCACATACTTAATCTTTGTTAATAGTCCTTGCGTATGATGTACTTATTATATGTGTTAGTTGAATGCTGTCAACTGCTCTTTTTGGAGATAATTGAATAGAAAATTATGATTTCAGTTACATTGATGCTGGTTCATTATATGAAGATATCGAGGAAGCTACTGAATTATCTAAGAAGTGTGAAAAGATAAAACAAGTTTATGATCTGTACAACGAAATAAGTAAAGAAGATATTATGAGGTAAATATTTTATTTAATTATGTATCCTTAAAAAAATCATCAATCAATATTGCTCACTTTTTTTTTTTTATGCCGATTTTCATTTGATTTAACTATGCAGGTTTCCAAACGATGTTCCCTTTCACTATCACAAGGGGGGGGGGACAGTTTTTTTTCTTTTCTCTGCGATAAGGATGCCTGGTAGCGACCTTTGTATTAACGATAACGTCACCTTGTGTACATCTGCCTTAACTGTATCTATGTTTAAGTTTCATTGATATACAACAAGGATTGTACTGTATCGTATCCAAGCATACTTTTTTTTAATTTTTTTTTTATAGTATAGGTAGGTGGACTGGCATATGGGCCACCTGATGGTAAGTGGTCACCAACACCAATAGACATTGGCTATGTCTTAAAAAAATAACATCGCCAATGCGCCACCAACCTTGGGAACTAAGGATGTTATGTCCCTTGTGCCTGTAATTACACTGGCTCACTCACCCTTTAAAACGGAACACAACAATACAAAGTACTGCTGTTTTGCGGTAGAATATCTGATGAGTGGGTGGTACCTACCCAGACGAGCTTGCACAAAGCTCTACCACCAAGTAAAATACTAGATCTTAATAAATTAACATAATATTAATAGTATCTGGGCTATCTCAATTCTCCAGAACTGTTTAACAGTACTATGTTATTTGAAACGCTGATGTGATTTATTATTATTATATTAATATAATTCGTGTAAAATAAATAAAATTAAATGTGTTTATTTCAATATTAATGTTTTATGCCGATGATAAATAAAAAAATCGATCTTAAATTGGTGTAACGTCATGGGTCGAGATCGAAAATAATCTGTGGTATTAATTATCGATCCGTAAAAAAATGGCGTATAGCAACGAGATTGTGTTATATTATTATTTACTACTCATGTCATTGGCATATAGTATAAACATGCACTATTTATTCGCAGTTACATCACGCTACCCGTGTGGCTCCGCCGGTTCACACCGGCGTATATATATGTGAAAATTATGGAAGCTGGAATTCAGGAATTGAAAAAATCGAAAGTCGAATCCAATATAGTTTTAGCCGTCGACATACTAACGACACTATTAAAGCAGACCGCCTTCAGACAACACAAGAGAGCGGAATGGTATTCGGAGAAGGCGCTCATCCTCGACAAATTATTGTGTCTTCCTGATAAGGTATTTCTTATTCAGTTTGTGATAAATGTTTGTTAAACATCATAATAGCTTGATTGACATTTGTTAAATAGATATATAAGCTTACTGCCTCTTCGTGTAGTGGCGATGTTATATAATCCACGGATCCCGCGATCGAACCCTGGGGCGGATCATAAAAGTTATTGCGAATTATTTCAAAGAAATTGACAGTGTATCTGTACCTCGGAAAGCACGTAAAACTAGTGATCCTGCGCTCTTTCCTGACAAATCCCGCCCCATCTGTTTATATAAGATTTAGAGAATAAATTTTTACACATTTGAGCACTATACTATACTACTTCAATGTATCCGACACTGTTTTTAAATCGGTCAGATTGATATCGTCATATACAAAGTTTGTAATATTCGTATTTCCTTCTATGGGTTGATATGGCAACATTTTTTAAATCTTTATTTTAAAAATATGCACGCACATATACACGTGTACCCTTAACCAAACATATCTATTTTATTAGGAACTTTTTTTTAGGCAGCTGAAGTACTTTTGGAAGGTTTCAATTCGAACCTTCCAGAAATGTATCTTGATTTCATCCGACCTCGAGCTATGTTGTTAGCGAAACGACAGACATGTTCCATAAGTTCAGCTTTAAAGGTTCAGCTACTTTCGCGAGCGGAAAAATATGATATACTGGAGAAGAATATAAAAGCGGTGCACATTTACAAACAGCCGATGTAGTGAGTAACTTGTATTTTAGTAACATTGTATTAAAAAAAATTAAAAAAGAAATATAATATTTTTTAGTCTATTCCACACGAGGAGTAAAGACAACTGAACAATTTTGATATTGATTAAAGCGATGTCATTGGTCGAGATCTTGTATAATGTATTGTATTAATTTTGGAATCGTGGACTAAAATCTTCGATCAATAATGAACTAGATTACCGGTAAGCGCTTCAAAAACGGCTCGAAAAATAAGAACACAAATTCGATTGTGTTTTTATTTCAAATTAGTATGGTAGTTATTTCCACTGGCGTAAGTAAAATGTTATGTTTGTAAATATCTACTTTTTGCTAACGAAATAAGGTTAAATTTCGAACAAAAGTTATTATTGTACAATTCTTATCTCTTTCTGTCATTCATGGCGTAAAATCGTAAGTGAATGTTAATACAATATAAACCGCACTTTATTGCTCGGGAACAAGGCATAGTTTAGGTTGAAATTATTAAACCTTTACATCGTTTTCTCCATTTTATTGTATAGGCAGCCGATGCCACATTTGATTATTGTTTTTGTTCGTGAAGCGTTATCTAGTAGTAATGTTGATCGAAGACTAAAATGTTTAAATTTATTGATAAGTTTTTGAAATATTCGGTAGATTTCGTTGATAGATGGAAAAAGTTTACAACAATATTCGATAAGTGAGAATTTAGGAATTAAAAATTGTAAATGAAACTTAGAATTACAGATTGGCTTCTTGAATCAATAATATGTTTAATCCAAATAGAAAATACTCCAAAGGCACGGACGTCTGCGGTGATATATTTTTAGGAAAAACATGTTAAATATTTGTGTAGACAACAAACTAATTATTAGTAATTATTGATGTAATCGTTTTACATTTACAGTAACGGTGGTAGAGGCAAAATTAAATTCGAGACGCGCACCGTCGAAGGTCTGCTGGTGCATGAAGCTGAGGAGTATTGCATGTACCACTACATTAAGGAGGGAAGATACACACACGGTATATATATAGTTTAAATCATTGATACTCAACCTTTTACTCAATCAAATCATTGGTTCTCTCTCTCAAGTTTTTTTTTATAGAGGCCACAAACATGTGTCAGTCATGGGCTGCAAACAAAAATTTTTTAGATAACGATTTCTTAGGTTTTGATTCTGTTCTGATTGTTACAAATCGATTTAAACAACTAAGAACGGATTTATTGCGTATATTTTAACCGTTTTTTTAATAATTTCCTGATGATTTTGCACTTTGCAATATCCTTGGTTACAAGCAGTTGTTTAATTCAAATGATTTTTGCACCTTTGAAAAGAGAATGCAAATTTTGGCAGGCAGTTTAAGTTATAGCCAAATAATGCTGTTTAATAATCGTTTGGTACCCAGGGTTCACCAGGCATGAGGGATTTATAGGACCAGCCGTCAATAAACGTCGAGTAGAAATAAAAATGTGTGATTTTCGGAACGAAGTTCTTTTACGCGGCTTACAGTAGCGTTAAATAGCAGTGGCCCAAAGTCACGTCATATAACGATAACGAAATAGCGTTCATACATCGTGCCTACCAAATACTACACAATGCGATGCGTTGGGCGTTCGAATTTAGGAGATCGATATAAAGGATGTTGAGGTGCTTTTTGGTGTCACAAAAATACAGTAATATAATCCATTAAAATCTACATTTTAAAACACGGGTTCCTGACCGGATTAATTTGTGCTAGAATCAAACAATAAAAAAATCTCTATAATATAAGTTTATACCACATTAATATTTTGAAATACTTCGGCCTAATTTTATATTATACCTACATATATACCAATACACTATGTTTAAGTAAAACAAAGTATTCGTCATAAGAACTGAATTTGTTGAATAAACAAAGAATATGTTTGAAAAACTTACTTATTTTTAATTAGCTTCTTTTAATCATCATGATTAAAAAAAAAAGCTATTTAAAATTGTTCTTATTTCAGGTGGTCACTGGGAAGGCAGGATAGTGACAACAATATTCTTCCTATTATTCTGGGACATAATTTACGCACCTTTGAAAGGTGTTCGTGGGATTTTCTTGTCCCACTACCAGACTCACCCCCTGGACATGTTCTGCGAAGATTTCTACAACAACAGAAAGGCGTTGATCGAGGAAAGACTTAAAGAAATAGAGGAGTCCACGACTGAAGAACTTTTGACTAAAATTAAAACTGCTTGGGACAGTAGACCCGAATGTGAGTAATCGATCTGAAAATCGAATTGTCTTCTATTTAGACTAGGTGGTAGGCGAAATCGTCATTCCTATAAATTATGAGATTGCATACATTTGTGATTGTATATTTTTGTAATCAGTAGATGTATATGTTTAAACAAAAACTTAATTGCTATAATTTGCTCGTCGTATTATATTTATTTATTATATTTATGCGTTTTATATATTTAACATGCCGTATGTGCATTCGGTGGGATACAATCGATGCAGCATTTCCTCCATTTATTAAACGAACACAGTGGATCTCTCTAGAACTAAAAGAATGTAGTCGAAGTGATCGATACAGTAATGTCTAGCCCCGAATGCCACTGCCCCCAGCGGAGCTGTCTGGCGTGTGTCGCGCGGTGGGCTGCGAGAGTGCGTGCGCGGTGTGCGCGCGGCTGTCGCCGGCGCGCGTGTCTCGCGTGTGTGCGCGGCTGGCGGCGCACTACGCGCACGCGCACGCCGGCTTCCCCGACCTCACGCTGTGGGACGACCACTCCGGAGAGGTACGCCGCTGGGCACCTGTGGCTCGGGGACTGCCGCTCCTTCGTAAAGTCGCTCGAGGGTTCAGCGAGATGATCGGAATACTTGATTTAGAAATCTTTATTTATTTAAATAACACTGAACACCGTGTATACGATATGAATTTGGAATGAAATGACGAACACCCCTTTTTCGCGATTAATCGGAAATATTAAGGTTAGGGCAACCGCACACATTAAGAATCTATGTCACTCGTTTTAAGTACTATAAACATTAATAAAGAGTGTACTCTATCAGTAAAAAATAACTGAAAATTAATAAAATAAAAACTGCTACAGATTGCATTCGTGGAGGTGAAGACCGACTCCGACAAGCCGTCCATGAAGCAGATACAGTGGATGCACTACATGAAGCAGCACGGCATCGATACCGAGTTTTGCTATGTCGGCGTCAACACCACCAGGGCCAGGTCCAGGAATACGCAGGAGCTGGAAGAAGACTAGTTCGACCTAAATATTAAAAATGGTTTTATACTACTAAATAAACCGGTAGTGTTTATATTTTTATTTTAAATTCAAAATAGGAGAGACAGACTAGGAACTGGCTTACCTGATGGTAGGTGGTCACCACTGCTCATACACATTGGAACTGTAAAAACGGTACAATGGGATCTTAGATGTCCTTAAACTAGTTAAGGGCTTCACCATAATGAAAAAGTGGCGTTCATCACAAAACACTTCTAATAATGTTTATCTTAAGTAAACCAAGATTTATTTGCATTTTAATAATTTGTTTAAGATAAGAGCTTAAGATTAAATAATATAAATTAAGCTAATAGTGATTAACACAATCAATGCATAATTATAGAGTCAATTTTTAAGAAAAGATAACAGCACGCTTGAAAATTTTAATTTAATGAATATTATTACATTATATAGGGTTTTCCATTAAGGGCGCTTGATCGTGCAGAACTTCCATCGTAGCGTGTGCTGTGTGGCACGTAGCGCCGTCCTGTTGAAACCACATGTTGTCCAGATCCATATTCTCGATTTCAGGCCAAAAGAAGTTGGTTATCATCGACCGGTATCGCTCACCATTGACGGTGACGGCCACACCATTATCGTTTTCGAAAAAATACGGACCAATCACGCCTCCGGCCCAAAATCCGCACCAAACAGTCACTTTCTGCGGGTGCATTGCCACTTGGTGAACCTCGTGTGGATTGGTCTCGTCCCAAATACGGCAATTTTGCTTGTTGACATAGCCATTCATCCAAAAATGCGCCTCGTCGCTGAAGATGATTTTTTTGCCAAAATCGGCGTCAACTTCCAACTGCTCTAATGCCCAGTCAGCGAACACACGGCGCTGTCTATGGTCATTAACCTTGAGCTCTTGGGTCAGCTGGATCTTGTACGGGTGCAGGCTCAAGTCACAACGCAAAATTCGCCAAGTTGTCGTCTGCGAAAGGCCGAGTTCCTGTGCGCGACGCGGAATTGACTGCCGCGGGTTTTCGAGGACACTGTCGCGCACAGCGGCGATATTCTCGGCAGATCTCGCGTTACGTTGACGCACGGGAACCGGCTGATTGTTAACTGACCCGGTTGACTCGAATTTGTCCACCAATCGACGGATAGTCGACTCGGCAGGACGATCATCGCGACCGTAAAACGGGCGAAGTGCGCGGAACGTTGCTCGAACTGAAGACCCATTTTCATAAAACAATTTTATGATTTGCACGTGCTGCTCGACACTGTAACCTGCCATGGTGGTTTGGGAGGACGGAATGAATATAACACACTGCATTTGACAGCTGTCACTCAAACAACATGGCCGCAATCAGCTGTCAAAGTTCAAGCGTCCCTATTGGAAAACCCTATATAAGTATTAGTGTAAGAAATTGAAAAAAATAAACATTTTTTTTTGTTATATTTACTTGTTTGTACGAATTGTGATTTTGATTTAGGCTTGCTCATGTTCTACTAAATTATTGTAATTGTTTTTAATTTAAGATATAAGTACATTATAGTAAATCATTTGTTTTAAAATTGAAACGAGAAATGACCTAAAAACCAAATGGATTTGTGATTGTTTAGTTGTTAAAATTGGAAGCTGTGACAAAATTAAAGTTGTATTTTTTTTTAAACTAGTAGTAAGATTAGATGATAATATATCACTAAATAATTCAAAAATGGTGCTATATGAGATAGAAATTGAACTATAAGCTAATTTTCCTTTACTGTATTCAATTTTGTCAGATGTATGTATGCTGGTTGGTATATATTTTTTAAAATAAATTGTTATTGACATTAATTTGGTTTTTTTTATTACTTCTAACACAAATAAATGTTTTTAGTGGAGCCTGTTCATTATAGATGTATTTTTTACATATTATACAATTTAATTACTTCGAATTCATCCTTATCATTTGCACTGCTAAACTGTGGAATACTTTGCCCGAGTCTGTATTTCCCGATAGGTACTACGTTGGTGTCTTCAAATCTAGAGTTAACAGGTATCTTCTAGGCAAGCGTGCTACATCGTAGACTGTGGCTTAATATCAGGCAAGACAACGGTCAAACGCTAGCCTATTATGGGTAAAAAAAATATAAAAATATTATCGGTATTGTGTATGAATTATGGCAACACTGACAGTGACAGACACTTTGACAGGTACATGAGTTATCGTGAGTCGGTAGAGCGGGCGGGGGTCATAATAGTGTTGCAGAATAATCGATAGATTTACTATCGATAGTTTGAACTATTCAGGATATCGATCCTAAATAGTTTTCGAGGTATTATTAACTATCGATAGTCTAAAACCATTGATACTATAGATAGCATCGATAGGTTTTAGTAAAAATTAATTTGTTTTGCAATACTATCGATATAGTATTGTCACAGTCAGCTATCGATAATATCGACAGTATTGACACGTGACAATAATTTCGATACTATTGCTTACAGCTGAACTATCGATAAATAATCGATTGTCTATCGATAGTCGATTATCAGACACATGTAACGTTAGTTCATAATCATTGTGTTGAGAACAGAGAACACTCGACTGCGCCCCACGTGCACGCTGAGCATGTTGGACGAACCATTAATATTTAACTTACATCCTTAGGCTTCTGCAACATCAGTAGTGGGATCGATTTACGATTCTCACCGTGGGAGGAATTCTCGGAATAATTTCAAAGCAACCATATTCTCAAACTTCCCTCAATGTACACGAAAAAGGATATGGACCGCCGCCATTTGATAGCCAATCAACTTCAACGCCAACTTCGACTGGTATGTGGGCTGAATTCTTCCAGACAATCCTAAACAACTTCAAACCTCCAAACTGAATCAACATTGAAGACGAAGAAGCTAAAGCTGAAATTTCCTTCCACCTTATGATCCAGACGAAAGTGACTTTTCGACTCAACAATGGTGCGAAGAAATTGATAACCACAAAAGGGAAAATTCGTGGACTTGGTACTTCGTGGTATTTAGTTAAAAACATGCAATTATGAACTGAATACTTTTTGGAAATACAAAAAAAATGTCATAAACAAAGTTCGAGATCTAAATATATATCGAGAGAGCGGGGTCGCCAAAATAGACTTGAAAATCACAAAATCTGTCAATGCATCTGACCTGATAATTTTAAAATACCTGGCTTAAAACTCACTATTAATAACGAAGGCGTTCGAATATCTCGCGATGTTCATTTTTCTGTTTGTACTTTAATCGAATAGGTCATCCGTATAGACTCGCTCCATCAGAGCGGACATCGTGGTGGTATTATAGCTGTGCAGTCATTACTGATTGCAATAGTCCTAAAGCGTCCCGCCAAACGACTCAAATTCAAAAATCTTTATGCAATGTAGAAGTGTTACACTTGCTTATTGATTGTCATAAATTTACCACCGATTCGGAAATAAACACTTCAGGCCTGAGAAGAACCGGCGAAAGGAACTCAGCGGGATTTTTTTTATATATCATCTTTACAATACAGGCAATTTATACATGTGCATAGAAGTTGGGCATTTATGTAATCTTTTGACTGATATCAAATATCAAAAGGGTTAGAGAATACCTGCACCCTGATATCCGAAAAATAGTAGAATCGATTTAAACTGATACTATTGAACCTAATTGCTACTAACCGCAGTAAGAGATTTGTTTTCCATAAGGACATGTAATTCCCTTCTAGCTTTTATGCCACTATTTGGCTACCCAAAATGAATTAACATCATTTACCGGTCAGGAATTTCGGGACCTGTGTCAATATTGGTCTATAGAATTTCATGAAATAGCTCGTACTTGTAGTGGTAATGGACAAGTGGAACGCTTTATGCCTTTTGTTATAAATAGCTTAACAATTGCCGAAAATTCTTTATATAGGTCCTGGAAGTCTGTTATCGGTGAAGTTCAAATAGCGATAAATTACACCGGCATCAAAGTACCGGCAAAAGTCCTCCTAATAGGCTTTTATAAGAGTCCACCGTACGTACCTAAATTATTTCTTACAGTAGAATATATGGAGAGGTTAGCGCGTTATGTGGCTGTTCACTTAACCATGACTATCAATCCGCAATCGGTTTGAGAACTTCTTTTAGCATTTGATACCTACTCGAAAAGAAAAATACTGACATTTAAAACGTAGTGATTCCATTCCCTTTGGTGACGTTGACACTTTACTTCAAACATCGTATTCTATCCTTTTCCATAATAGTTTAAAGAGAATAATAGAAAAAATTATAAACGGAAGTATATAAGTGATCTGGTCGAACTTTTTAAATCCATGTTTCCAGTATATTTGCCACTATTAGCGATGTCGGCGGTGTCCGCATTCTCTGTGTTGTATCTGTACTGTAAGAACAGAGGTAACCGGAGGAAAGGATACATAGACGTGAAAGAGAAGCCTTGATATTTGCATTTCATTTATTAATTAGCCACGTATTTTATTTATTTGTAAAGGATGTTTAATAAAACGCATGTTTAATAAAACGCATGTTTGTAACAGATTATTTAATTTTAAAATATAATCTAAGTTCATAACATGGTATGTACAACAACAATACACCTCTAGGAAAATAAGGCACCTACTACACATAGCTGTAAATCTACAGACAAACCGATTAACTATCTAATAACATAACTTTCACCATTTGGCTTAATGTGATACCGCCCTATCCGTAATCAAGAATACATTGAGCATTAACAGTGGTACAAATATATTATCAACTATAAGACATGTAAGTGAACGCTATTTACGTTTTTAGTTCAGTCTACTACAAACATTAGTAGGTAAAAAAAGTAGATCTATTCATATATTATGAGATAAATATAACTAAAACGAAGTCATTCTTCCTATATCGAAGGCAAGTTTTAACAAAAGCCTGCAAAACATTTTCGAACAGTACGCAACAAATTTATAACCGTCACCTACTTTACTAATTAATGGTAACTCAATTTAAGATATAGCCAATAATCATTTTAACAAATTAAATTCATAAAAAAAAAAAATCTTTCATTACATTTAATAAGTCGAAAACAATGTTATTGATGAGCGAATGTAATATTTACAAATGATTTTATATAATTACTTAAAACTTTAAGCTCTAGTCATTGTTTCGCTTGTATAAAATCGAAAAGTTTCACCAAAATCTATTCAAAATAATTGCACTTAACATTTTGGTCTTACACTTAATTTATAATATAAATTACATAGAAAATTTGGCTTTCGTTATAATATCGTAAAATTTTAATTTACATTAAAATAGATAATTTCGTACCGTACAGTCCACTTAAAATATATTTTATCCTACGGGTATATATATCAATATCGTATAAACGCATGGCTTCTACAGCTGCCTGCAATTGATTTTTATAGTAATTTTGCGTTTAATTTATACGTGAATATTATATAAAACATTTCATATATACAATGTAATTGACAAATTGTATAATAAACATTTATATAAATATATATATATATATATATATTTTAAAATAAAGTCGGTTTACGGACGATAATTTTACGTGATAACGTCATAAGAAAATGTTGATGAATACTCGGACGCATCGGCCGATGGAGTGGAAGAGAGATAGATGCCGAAAGCTTACGCCGATCGTGCCTCTCTATCGTTTGTTCCGCGCTCTCGCTTGCTCGCTCGGCTCAGGCGGAACGTTAGAATGAGTCATACTTTTTCGTGCGGGCAGCCGGCGTTCATCGATTTATAAGACCTTATCACGTCAAAATATTTATATTCCAATAACAGTTTCGGCAAGGGCGCCTTCTCTTCGTTACACAACTATAACAATGTTATGTCAGACGTCTTCATGATTCTCGAAGGATGTTCAGGGCTCCTGGTTGAAAATAAATAACTTGTAAGCACCATCAACAAATATATTATGAAACCGCATAGATGATAATATAAAATCAATACAACTTTTAGGTGCTGAATAAAAATATCGGTGGTTGTAATTTTATATTGAAATAAAAAAGTTAGTGGTCTTAGGTAAAAATTTGTCGCAAATATTATAACTCTGCCTCTCTGAAGTTGTGATTATTGTGTTTGTACATATATTAACATATTTTTTATTCTTGATATTTATTAAATACAATATTGTTAGTAAATGATTACAAATCAAAAGTACAGACATTTTATAATTTTATTTTATTCTTATACTATTTCGAGTCAGCACAGCACAGTAATAAAATTTAAAGTCATATTTACATCGCTCCATATTTTATTACAGAATGTATTTATATATGGAGCGATCAACATCGTGAGGTTACTTGTATGTCGAGTCGGTCCAGCGTATGTCTGATATTAATATGTTCGATTAAGGGTGCCCGCTATTAATAAGTGAAGGTGGGGCTCACATGTCGGGCTCCTGCTTGAAGGGCGTGTCGTCGAACAGCGCGGGCGGCAGCGCGGCGCCTAGTGCGCCGCCCGGGCCCCCCGCACCCGCCGGGGCCCCCGTGCCCTCCGCCGCGCCCTCTTCCAGCGTCGCCTCTGTCGATGCACCTGGGGTTTGTAGACATCGTTATAAGACAGAACTCACCACGTGTGCGTACTTTGGACTGAGGCCAAACGAGCGTAATTTTTTGAGCTGTGAGTGGCTTTTTGTCTACCGCAACTTATGTTCAACTGAAATCCGGTTAGGCTGCCGGACGGAACTTCAGTTGCTATCCAACGTTTGTACAATACAAATTTGTGTGCTTGTGTTGTGCAATGCTCCCCTCCCTCAACTCATTTAACGTGACTCACAGCTCAAAAAATAACCTTCGTTGATCCCACCCTCATATACGACACGCGTTTGATTCGAGGGTCACATGGGGTGGGTTCGATAGTTATCGACGGCCATTTTAACATTTGTAATGGTGGTAAATATTTTTGTTCTAGAATTCTAGAGTATTAGTGACAGCGAAAACAATGTTGATCGTGGGAAACGTTACCTCCAAGTAACATCTCCTGCAGCAGGCTGTCGACGTGCGCGACTCCGAAGAGCTTGGCGAACTGTATCTGCTCGATCATCTGCCACGTGATGCTCTGCAGCGGCGGCAGGCACAGCAGCAGCTCGCCAAATCGGCCGCGACCGTCGTACTGCCGGTCGCTGATGTAGTCCTCCAGGTTGATCTGGATCTGGTAGCGCAGCTGCTTGATCTTCTGCGGTTGTGAGAGCCCTTTCGCGTCTGAGGAATAGACGAAACATTATACTTATGACAAATTATACTTCAATAATAATTTAAAGCTTTGCTCCGCGGCTTCCAGGTACTCACTGGGATCGAAGAAGACGATGGCCTTCAGACACGCAAACTCGGTGTCATCGATGTCGATCTCTCGCAGCGGCTTCACGATCTCGTCCATCACTCGGATACCGATCATACTGATGTCTATATCCATCCTGCCATCTGTCGGGGACACACGGAAGCGAATCAAATATGCGCACGAATAAGAGAACCGTTAAACGATAGATCGACGAGAAGTTTTATTTCAATCTATATGTAGCTATTTTTATTATATTTGCAAATACCGATGTTGTGCTTGGTGATGATGCAGTTGTTCCCGAGCAGCAGCACGTCGCTGAGGTGCAGCGAGCGCCGCGCGCAGCCCAGCAGCAGGTGCTCGCCCGCGTGCGCGCGCAGCAGCGCCACCTGCGCGATACGCGGACCTCACTTACATGTCGCACTAACTGAACGCTTTCGTCATCGAAAACATTTATATATTTATACGCGTATTGAAAAATAATTATTTTATATATTACTGGATATATTGACGATATATGCGAATTTATGTGTCATGATGTTTGTAATTCAATCGTACCCCCCGGGGGCAAGTCGCGTCATATTATGATGAGACATTGGATTTCTTTTATATTTAATTTTAATTAAAAAAAAAATGCTTTTCGAAGTGAAGTTTGAAAATAGTTGAATATATTTATAACTTGTTTTTCAAATATCAAGCGAAGCATACCTGATCATCGAGGTGTAGCTCCGTGAAGGCGGGGATGTACTTCGCCCACTCCACGAGTATGAGCAGCTGTTGCTTGATGGAGTCGCAGACGTCGTTTATCTTCGCCAACTTACGGTTGTTGATTTCCGCGTCCGACACGTTATTTGTCTGTTGAAGAAGAAAAATTTTTCTAAATACTTTCATATTCAATTCAATTCATTTATTTGTTTTAAACATAAAATACATATAGTCACGATATTTATGACGTACAAATATTTTAGCTTAAATTCACTATTAAATTCAATATTACAAGTATTAACATTATATTAGATTACATTACATATAATAGACATCATAATTCTTCATATAAATAACACTTAAAAAAAAAAAGATAAATATTTGACATTTATTTCAGGAATTATTTTACAGCGTAAGAACATTTGTATTACACAACGTTTTTTTAATTATTAATAATGCTTTGTAATCAGGATTACAAATTATTATAAAATATCGTAATGTGCAAATTGTATCACAGATTATAAATGATTTACAAAACATAACAAATTAGATATATAGTAATTTAAATAAACTTATTTGAATCACAACTATCTTAATATTTGATTGTTTTTAAGTTAATCCAATCTTATTTATTTTGAATACTTTGATAACGGTAAAGTATTAGTAATGTGATTATTTAAATTGGTCCTGTTTTCATAATAAGATTACAAATAAATAACTTTAAAACACAAGGCGAACGGGATTCTTAACCTTGAAACCAAATCTTATATTTGTTTATATAAAGTTAATATTAATAGTAATTATGTATAACGACATGTTTATTTATCTAATGTGTTGTTAATTAATGTGATAAAAAATAAAATTATTTTTATAAATTAGTTTTTTTAATCTATCCGACTTTATGAATAATAAAACAATTTGCATTACCATAATCGGTTTAACTAAAAAGTTTTTACTATAAACTGTAATTCCAACCTGAAATCGAATCGAGACATTTTCGCGAGTAAAACTGAAAGAAATATCGATATTCGACTATGTATGTGTAGCAACATCTATCTCGCCACATACGAAAACTAAAAAACTGACGTATTCTACATCGCGATATTAAAGTTATCCGAGCGATTGAACATATATACAAGAACCCGACAACAACCGTCGGGCGGTAGCCGACCAGACCCAACACTCGTCTGGTCGGAGGATCCTCCCTTTTCAATGGTGGATGAGGAACTTTACACCCTGTTCCTCCCAACACCAAATATGTAATAGCAGACACGCACTAGTCGTATTACCAATGATATAAAGCTCTTTGACTTTTGTTATTCGTGATAAAGGAGATGTAAAGTTAAGTTTTACTCGGTGGTAGAGCTTTGTGCAAGCTCGTCTGGGTAGGTACCACCCACTCATCAGATATTCTACCGCAAAACAGCAGTACTTGGTACTGTTGTGTTTCGGTTTGAACGGTGAGTGAGCCAGTGTAACTACAGGCACAAGGGACATAACATCTTTGTTCCCAAGGTTGGTGGCGCATTGGCGATGTAAGCGATGGTTAACATTTCTTACAGTGCCATTATCTATGGGCGTTGGTGACCACTTACCGTCAGGTGGCCCATACGCTCGTCCGCCTTCCTATGCAATAAAAAAAAAGTCAGTTAATACTGTTTTTATTTAATGCCATTCCTAAAATTATTAATTTTTAAATAAAATATAGTAGTATTCTTTGTAAGCTGTGTAGAATGTGCGCTTTCGATTATATTAACTTAAAACTTAACAAAGTTTTGGTGGCACACGTTTCGCCTATTTAAGTGATGTTTTGTGATCTAGTTACAATGTTTTGTTGTATTATCATTTCGCGGATATACTCATAAAAAAACTCACTTATCTAAATGATTCTTAGGAAGAATGTTTTATCTGAATAAAATTTAACGCGCTTTTGATATTTTTATACATCTACACTAAAACTATCTCTATCTGTGCCGCCATTCAGTGATAGAATAAACATTTTAAGAAATCAACAATAAACACTTATATAAGCTGTATTTTACCTCATCGATAACTTTCCTACTCAGTAGTTCCGCGTTAAGTAGCGACACTACGGAGAGTCCGTTGGCTTGTGTGGGCTCCTCGTATGACGGTCGTCTGCAATTTATACGATCTCGCTCGTTCTGTACGGCTGAAATTAAAAATAAACTATTAATTATACGGTAGAAGTCCAATAAATTGCTACAAAGTGATCCAAATATTTTTGTGTATGATATATATATATATATATATATATATATATATTTACATACACACGCAAACATACATACATTTTATATTGCCTTATTTATTTAAAAACTTTATTGACCACCACAAAAGGAGGACTTAAAGCCTGAAGGCATTCTCTAGCAGTCAACCTTTAGGTCGAACAGAAATCCATGAAGGCGGCAATTAATCCTCAACAGATCACAAAATATATACATACATACACACAATAATAATAGTCCTCCAGACCGATTTCGGCCACAGCGACCAATCTCAAGAGAGACTAGCCAACTGCGCAGTACACATTATAGTGCACTCTCTATTCCCTTACACTCATAACCCGATGGGACGGCAATCCGACACGACCGGAAAGAGTTCAGGCGCAGGATCAACGGCTTTACGAGCTTTCCGAGGCACGGGAGTGTACAAACTACCAAGTTCCAGACTCCGGGCTACTAATGTGAGAAATTTCGATAGAAAATCTCAATAACATTTTATTGGCCCCAATTGGGAATTGAACCCTCGACCACCGTGTCGGCCTTACATGTAGCCACTAGTGACTAGACCAACGAGGCAGTCAACAGATATCAGTCACATACACATAACATATTTACAAAACATATAATAGAAATAGTGCATTATAGACGACATGAGAAGACACGAATCTAACATTAATACATAGATTAGCATATTTTAAAATTATTAATAGTGTAATCGGTCTGATTTTCGAATGCCTAAATTTTAACAAATGGTAATTTTTGAGGTCCTCGACTGAGAATCTATTTTTATTAAGAATGTATGTATGTTTGCGTGTGTATGTAAATATATTTGCGAACGTTGTTTTTGTCATGAAGGTTCAAATCAAAAAGGTTTTTGTACTCTACAAATCCTATTTAAATATTTAATAGGTAGTATATTTTAAATATTAAAAAAATAAAATAAAACGAATGTAAATAAATATGATAAATTAACGACAACTTTAAAATGAATATAAATACGATTACTAAATAATAAATAAATTTAAAGATTATTTATTAATATATGTAATA
Source organism: Nymphalis polychloros (assembly GCA_905220585.2). Lineage (NCBI taxonomy): Eukaryota > Metazoa > Arthropoda > Insecta > Lepidoptera > Nymphalidae > Nymphalis > Nymphalis polychloros. Next base: position 8,406,407 of record HG992258.1, on the reverse strand, counting down.
TGAAGCGTGATTAGCTATTACAACAATATTTATTAAAATGTAAGATATTAATTACTTATATAGTATGTATTTGGAAGTAAATCTATATATACTTGGTTATATCATACAGTTATTAAATACTAAACAGTAAGCATTCGTCACTAACCTATTTTAATTTTAATTTATTTTATTTTATTTGAATTCAATGTTAATTTAATTTTAATATGGATTGATCAATTATCCGAAATAAAATATTATTATTATTATTATAAACTGATTTATAACTTATGAAACAGAAAAGCATATGTTTTTCTGTTTTGTTTTGTTCATTAATTAAATGTGACTGAAGTTGATATTAATTTATCTTATTTTAATTAATCAATAGTAATATTCATTAAGTTGTTGTTTGTGCAATTGCATCTATGAAGTAATTATGAATATATTTGCTTTGATTCTAGATAGTGACGGTCGGTGAACTGAGAGCCTCGTCAATATTGTGTGGTCGATATTCATCTCCGTTTGCCTGACTACTACCCAGTAAGAGAGTAATGTATTTACAGTACGTATGTACATTGTTATTATTCACATAGATATTCAGAACTATACCAAAATATTTACACATGTAGCAAGTCGTACATTTTTAAGTATAAAATAATCTGTATTTATGATAGCCATAACAAAAATTTAAACAAATGTAATTAATTTAAATAAATTTATGTAAATGTAAAAAAAGCCGAGATGGCCCAGTGGTAAGAACGCGTGAATCTTAACTGATGATCGTGGGTTTAAATCCGGGCAAGCACCACGGGCAAGTGATTATAATTCGTCTCGTGCTTGATGGCGAAGGAAAACATCGTGAGGAAACCTGCATGTGTCAAATTTCACTGAAATTCTGTCACATGTGTATTCCACCAATCCGCATTGGAGCAGCGTGGTGGAATAAGCTCCAAAACCTTCTTCTCAAAAGAGAAGAAAAGGCCTTAGCCCAGCAGTGGAACATTCACAGGCTGTTACTTTATGTAAATGTAAACATATACATAAAAAAGCCGAGATGGCCCAGTGGTAAGAACGCGTGAATCTTAACCGATAATCGTGGGTTCAATCCCGGGCAAGCACCACTGAATTTCATGTGCTTATTTTGTGATTATAATTCATCTCGTACGAGACGGTGAAGGAAAACATCGTGAGGAAACCTGCAAATGTCAAATTTCACTGAAATTCTGTCACATGTGTATTCCACCAACCCGCATTGGAGCAGGCAGCGTGGTGCAACAAGCTCTAAGACTTCTCAAGAAAGGAGCTTAGCCCAGCTTATACATTTAATACAAAAAATATATTAAAGCGATAGGTGCTTGCAACACAAATATATTTCATTAATGTAACTTGGATATTCTTTATGCTTAATGAGTAATATCGTATTAGTCACATTTGAATACTTCGGCGGATCAATGCAGGATTATTGACTCACCGCCGTTATTTAATTCATATTCTAAGTCAAAGTAAACTTTGCAATTGCAAATACACTTAAATAACATAATATATGGATAGTATATTGTTAGGACATGAGGACAATAAGTTACATATTTTGTTTTAAATCAAGTATTATGTACATTTATTTCAGAGTATTTGTTGATATTAGATAGATAGATAAATCTCTTAAGTAATGCGTACTGGCAATACTAACGTTAATATAATTTTTATTTTAATAATAACCTCGTTTTAGTGGGGGCGACATTCGACGATAATCTAGGGCGTCTGATTAAGTTTTAACTGCTTTGTTGGAAATATTTTCTATCAAAGTGAACAAGCATCGAGTTAAGTTCCGTTTTGGAAAATTATATGTTCTATGAATATCACTCTGTATTAATTTAATGACCCTCAGTGGTCTTTCTGGGATACTCGTATCAATGGCTAGTTTAGCAATTTTAGATATATTCTGTTATAAATCTTGGCAAACCAGTAAACAACGATATCATAGGTACTTATTGTTTAATTACTTTTAAGCAAATTCTAAACAGTTATTGTGGTTGTGAAAGGGGAATCTTATGATTTTTAGTTAATACATACGTATTTAGTTAAAATGTATGTTAAGCATGTATTTTAAGTACAACTGTTGGTAATCCAATTAAAAAAAAAATCTCGATGATCGCCAATACAGTTTCCGACTTTTTGTCGCCGATAATTAATCGCCAATTTTTTACGAATCCATAATGAATATTGTAGATCTCGACCAATGATACCACGTCAATTCAAATTAAGGAAATAATATTTGTGTATACTCGTCTTGTGATTGGATAATAATATAGCAATGCACAACACGCATGGTGGCCGCGATTCGCATCGTGTGAAGAACAGATTCGACTTTAAGTTCATGCCCTATATTAGGTTTCAATATTATTGTCAGTATATAACAATACAAAACATACGTTGCTTACCTTCCTTTTTCATGCCGGCCTTGAAGCATTTTCTAAGTCTACAGTATCTGCATTGATTCCTTTTGTCCTTATCGACCACGCAATTTCTGCTGAACCTGAAACAGATATTTTAATGAAGAAGTCGGACCATATCGTAGATCCATATAAAGTCTCAGCCTCAAAATATTATTAATATCTTAGGGACACTTATACTAAATAGCTTTAAAAAAATCCATATTATTCTTTCTTAATTCCGACAATTGCCCGAGAATATGAGACGCATATAACATGTATGTGGTTTATTGCTATAAATTTACATTACATTTTACGACCAAAACGATTTATTTATAATAGCACACGTGTCAATTGAAAGTGACATGTTCAAAACAGATGTTAAATTCATCATTGTGCAAAACACCACAAAGTGACCCGCATGTATCTGCAACATTATTTTGTTTGTAATCACCCGCAGTGACAGATAAGCTACAAATACCGACTTCTACGAAACGCATTATTTACCTTAAGTAAAATATGTTCTACTGTTGGACACAAGATTCCTCTCAATTTTAGCATTAGGTTGGCAGAATATTCGTCCACGCTGTCCCAATGCAGGTTGGTGTATGACAGACTTTCATCCGACATGTAGACTACCTCACGATGATTTTCTCCATCGCAGAACACGAAATGAATTTTAATCAAAAATTAAGTACATGAAAATTCAATGGCACTGGCCTGAGTTTTACCACGCCATTTGCGGTTCACATTCACGTATTTTAACTATTGAGCCACTGAAGGCTCAAATATAATGTACCTGCATGTGTATAAATGATTCTTCCGGACGCTCCGCCTGAAGAATCCCTTGCAGCCGTCACACGAGGAGGCTCCGTAATGCTTGCCGGTGGCGCGGTCGCCGCATATTGCGCAGTGCTGAGATAACGTCGTGGAACTGGCGGCGCTCGCTTCGCTACTGCTCGTCTCTAGTTGCATGTCACTATCTGCAAAACATAAAATCGTGTTTATTATAAACCAATAAAAATCATTTCCGGGAAAATCCTTTGGGTTTTGCAGACGAACTGTTATTCGGGGCAATGCTTTGATATCTTTAAATGGTTTTATTTTATAACTTTAAAACTCGAAATTTATATAACAATAGTTATTGGAAAATATTAGAATATTATTTATTAACCTATTAATATTTAATTTATAGTAGATTCTATTTAAATAGTTTGAAATCAATTAATTAAAAAATTTTATTAAACTAAACTTTTAATTAAATTAAACTGTTCAATTTATTTTTATACGTACATACGTTAGAATTAATATCATTATTCTGAATCAAATTTAATTATTTTATGCAATAAGTAAAAACTAAATTTCATTTGAATTCTGTTATCTTTGTACATATGTGAAAAATAAATAATCTCGAGTTGTGAAAAAATCAAGAAAGTATTTATTTTAAATATTAAACTATATTTTAAGAATAATTTAGCAGTAATTAAATTTGTCTGTTTTATAGAAGCTATTAGTTGTTAATAATGAGAAGGTTATTTTGAATTGTTTGGAAATCAAGAAAAAAAATCCACGTATATTAACCACTGGGCCAGCTTGATTTCCAAAACAATAAATAAAACGATTTAAACAAAACAGTTCGTAGTGCGAACATTGAAATTATCGTGTATAATTATTCGATTATGGAATAAAATGACCTTATGCTAAGCAAGGTCGATGTGTGGCATAGGGATTTCAAAAGTGACGGAAGTGTGTATTGATAGACGAAGGACAATAGTAGTACCAGTTATAATGTTACGTAATTATTACGAAACTATCATAATAATGAATAAAGTCACGTTATATAAGACACTTTAGTTTTCTTATCAAAGAAACGGCTCGTTCGGTTTTAAGGAAAATAGGGCGGCGGGTATCCTTGTTAAGAGAATCGTTTTAAATTTCATATCAATTCCATCAATATTGTTAGAAATGTACAATTGTTTCGAAACAAACAATCAACTGTAATTTTTATTTAAACTTTAGCGGGTAGATAAAATACAACAAGATTAATTAAATATACCTACTACTAATATTCATTTATGTTTGACATAAAAACAATTTGCTTACGAGCGTCGAGGCCCTATTTCTTAACCACAGTTTAAAAAGGTGATAAGGCAAGATAAGATCATATTAAAGAAGTGTTTCAGAAAAACATAGTTAATTTTATATCGCCGATGTGGTTTTTCTTGGGTGACTTTAACTCTTTAGTATCATCCGTTTTGTCTGTGGATTTTATGGCAACGACTATGGACTTTAAGTTTGTTGTGGTGTTGTTGTATCCTTGCTCATAGTGTAATAGCGATTGGTATCGTTCAAAGTATAAATCATTCCGTATATTAAGAATGATGGTACTTACATAAAAAGGCCAATATAATTTAGCGTGAAATTATATCCTCACTATATCATGTGTTCTAATACAATAATGCCTGTAGTTTTTTTGTCTTGATCATCTCTCTAACAAAAAGATTACCTTTCAATCGATTGGATGAATAATTCAGAAGTCAGGATGAGAAACATGTCTATAGTTTCGGGCCATGCACCTTTAAGAGATGTGAAAAAACGTAACAGTCTCGAAATATAATTTTCTTCACGATGTTATCCTAAATCTCGGAGTACAAGATGAAAAATAAACAAAAAATGCGATTTTATTTTTTTAATTCTTTAAAACTACTAAATTTGTAAAAAATATCCTCGTGTGTATAGATTACCACAAAAAAACTAATTACTACTATAAACAAAGAGGCAAGCATAAACAATTTTTATTGCGTAATAAAATTATATTCGACATCAAATCGACGCACCTTATATGATAACAATATTTTCAGATATTTGTAATATCTTGTATAATTAGTATCGTCCTCAGCCCTACCGACAGTTATCAGTGTAATACGTAGTATTCAATTTTAATTAGATCTTATTTTAAATGATAATTATTGAATTTGAAGGACTATGTTAAATACTCGTTATGTATAAATGTTGCCAGGACAACAAATAAATATTCTTTAAGTAATGTCTCACGTTACGAATATTTTCAACAATCAAGTTTGTTAATAGCTTCACTTATGTTTGTTTGCCTTAAGCCTTTGCTTTAAGTTTTATCAACAATTTTATAATTATTTTCTGGTGTGAAGGTTGAATGCGTTATGTAATTTATTATTCGAATATTATAATTAGCAACTTGAATTTATTACTTCTAACTACTAGGATATAATCTATGTTATACTAGCGCCTATCTGCGGCTTCGCTCCCGTCATTATTAAAAATTGCTAAATTGAAATTCCCTTTGCTCTTTCTTCAGAAATGAAGAATTTTCATACAAACTTTCACCCCCTATATCCTTAGAGACAACATTTTCAAAAATCCTTCTTTAGTCCTATATCCTACTTTGTAAAAGAAACTTGTATGCATATTTTCATAGTGACTTAGACTCAGTAAGTCTAGGCTCAATCTGACCTGTGCGTTGATATGCCAGTCAGTCAGTTATTTTTTTATATACATAGAATAACAATAATAACAAGATATCAATGTTATTTGCTTGTTCAAGTATATTTTATATCGTTTATTAAATGCTGATCAGACAAATTAAAAAAGCTATAATCTGAATGATAATTAGTCGACGGCAACCAGTATACGTTTAGTATTTAATCGGATTAGTTAATCTAACTTTGGTCATAATTTCATAATGTGGTCGGTCTTCTTTAGTATCTTTCAATGAAACCGAATTTACGATACGATCAATTTATAAAATTGAAATTAAGCTAGCTCTATTTATTTTATTTTGTAAAACAACTAAAGCTTTAAAAATAATCAAAAGTGACGACAAATGCATATTTGAGAAGTACTTCGTTCAGTAATTCAACTGTCTTTGAACCCAGTATTTACGTCATACAAAATTAATAATTAATTTTCCTATTAAATTTTATTTAGAAATATTCAATCAATCAAATTATTCCGTGTAATGCGGAAAGCCCCGTTACAACTAAAATATATATATATGTATGTATTACCTATACCTTTACAGGCTTTACGCCTATTATTAAATTATATTAATATAGCCCGTGCTGCGTGTAATGGTCGTGCTATAGCAGTAAAGCCTATTCCAGTCACATGAACAAAGACTAATAAACAACTTAAACATTAGAGTTAATGAGATATTGGTTGAGATATATTATGGATTCATGAAAAAATGGCGTTTTGAATGTTGGCGAAGTTGTTTTCGGATCATTAAATAAAATTAAAGTGGATATAAGTAGTTAAGTGAAATTGTGGCGTATTATAAATAAAAATACATTAATTAAAATTGTTTGTAGTCGATAATACAGTGGGGCTATAAGCAAATTGCCGGGGATATGTAAATCTTACGTTTATTAATTTGCACACATACTTTTACTGGATAGGTCTATATAGCCTTCTAATAATTTAAGCGAAATAATCTGCATAAAATGTTATATCTTAGAAGTTTTAATGTTGATAATTTTTCATTCACATAAAAACTTTCTTAATTTCTATATTATTAAATGTTATTGCGTCCACTTATTCACTATCTATTGAATCCTAAGCGCATAAACAAAAGCGATACGAAATTCCATTCTAGTTAATAAACTGCACATTAAGTCCTAAAGTGACAGGTAGCAGCAATGGACACAGCTCTAGACTACCGAGGGAAAACGATGTTATTTCATGTCAGCATTTTGTTTCATAATAGTACCATCGAATTGAGTTAAATAAATAAATATTTTACCTATATAAATAATCCTTTCATTTCTGTTTAATTTTTTTTGACAAAGTAATGAAATTAATTATGTGTAAAATAAAGCTCCATACTTAAAAACAGTTCTTTAGAGGATGTAAACACATTTATCATTTAGATAAAGATATGATAATAAGTTTTACTAAGAACTATATTTTAATCATTTGAAAAAATATTATTTAAGCATGTTTTTATCTAAATCAGAAAATTCCTAAATTGAAATACGATCACGATCAAATATCTTAAATATTTTTAACGCAGTCTTATTAAACATTCCTTATATAAATCGTATTCAGCGTCGTCTATCTTGCTCATATCTTTTAAACACCAGTCGCTATGATAAAAATGGAATTATATCATCAAAAATAAAACGACCTTAAGCAAATATGATAAGAACCTTTTAGTTACCTACTTACGCAATTAAAATGTTAAAGTCTGTGCCACGAACCTGTATTGTACGTCTGGGTTGCGTTAATGCATTGTGCATCTTCATTTGGCAGTCTAGTCAAGGGCATAGCGTACGGGATGTTAATATGCTTCTCCCACATATACGGTCCCGGCAGCATATATTCCGGTGCTGGGCAATACCTGCCGCAAATATCTTGGGATGCCGCCATCGCGCCGAGCACTGGCATCTTCCGGCACACGCCACACAAGTGTAACCACTCTCAACTTTTATCATGCACTGAACGACGGGACACTATTCGGCGATTGATAGCGCCATTCGATAAACACGATTTAAGTCAGCAGGTAATCGAATTTATTCCAATTATACACTGGATTAATTGTTATCAATCGTAACTGGAACTTTTTCGGCCACTATGCGACATCGCCAGCCGCGCAAATATTAGCCAATAACGTTTCACTGATAAATTTTATTGTTTTTATCGCGCGATACAGTCTATGTTTACTTGGGTCAAACGGGTGACCGTTAATAATGATCGACACGACCTTCCTTGAACGCGGCTAAGCGTCAACTAAGTATATGATGAGTGGTCACCTAAACTTGATTATAATTAGTGCAAATCTGCTGACACAGCAACTGGGGTATTGCATATGAACGGGTCAGTTAGTGTCTGGTCAGCGTTGAGGAGCCGCACTGACTCACGCGTTATCGGAAATGCAGCGGATGTGGAGTCGAATGTACGGGTGGCGAGGACTCACTCGGCAGCAGCTGATGAACATTTTTAACCATATAGAGAATGTTATGTTTCCGACCGGATGACTAATTGATTGTCGCGCACATTCGCTTTGTTCCTTTGTCATATGTTTTGAATTTTATTTCAGTTTTAAAGTTATAAGCTTTTATCATTTGTATGCAAAAAAATATGTACATATGAACATACCTTCAAATATTTAAACGTACATTTTTTATATGTATTTCTCTAAATACCTATATATGATTTGTTTGTCTTGTTTAAGTCTGTTTTCTAATGTATTTCTTCATGAAAATAATTAATCTTTACTTATTTGTAAGATTTTATTACGTATTTTCATCTATTATAATGTTGTGAAATAAGCACATCTTCCATTGTAATTCCGGTACGATAATAGCGAGATATGTTGAAGCAATATTAACTTAAATTGTTCAATATTATACGACTAATTAGTAGTGTTGGTTATTTTCTATCGTTTGTATTAGGAACCAGATATGCCATATGCCTATCGAGATAAACCAGCTCTTTAGAATACTTCTGCTGCGTTTCGAATGAAAACAAAGCATGCTAGTGTTGCAAGCATCTAGTACAAACTCGTCAGATATTCTACCGCAAAACAGCGGTACTCGGTATTGTTCTGTTCAGTGTATTTACAGGCACAAGGGGCATAACATCTTAGTTCCCAAGGTTGGTGGCGCATTGGCGATGTAAGCGATGGTTAACATTTCTTACATTGCCAATGTCTATGGCCATTGGTGACCACTTACCATCAGGTGGCCCATATCCTCGTCAGCCTATCTTATCTATATAAATAAAACAAGTAGGTAAAAACCATTCATCAAATATTCTTTCGCCAAACCGCAATAATTAGTATCATTGTGTTCCGATTTGAAGAGTGAGTCTGAGTAACTACATACATAACCTCTTAGTTCTCAAGGTTGGTGGCGCATTGGAGATGTAAGGGAAATTTAATATTTCTTACAGCGCCAATGTTTATTGGATCTGGCGACCATATACTCAGACGGCTTAGTTGGGAGTAAGAGAGAAAATATATTTTCGGTCATGACCACATCCAATCATATATATATAGATAAAAACATAAAGTGCATATTTGATTACTGAAATAGCTTTATATTTTATATTTGGTGTACAAGTTGATATATTCCGGTCTTGACCCAGAAACTAGGTATAGTAATATAGGTAAAAATATTTTTAGTCGGTAACTTATAATACAGGCGACCCAAAAGAAAAACCAATAAAATATAAAACGTTTTGAAATAAACTAATAAGCTTAGTAATTATTATATATTACTGAGCTTACTATTTTTTTGGCCGCTTGTTAGGGATTTAATTAGGGGTTAATTAATTAATTTATTAATTAGGGGTTAGACTTGGATACGTAAGTACGTCGTTCGTAGGTACGTATCCAAATCTTCCTTGGGGTTCAAGCTTGCGTCATACCAAGTATCATCAAAAATCAGTTCAGTGGTATAGACGTGAAGGCGTAATAACAAATTTATTTTTGTCATTTTATTCAAATTAAAATGTTTATTAAAGACTTATCCGCACCACAGATAATAAACGAGTTGGTAAATCTGTAATCATAATGACTTAATTAACGCTATTCAAATAATATAAACAAATGACAAATAATTGTTATGGAAATGTTCGATTTAGTACATATGTAATTATATATCATAATGACATCTTTAACTAAAAGTTTTGTATTTCCAATTAATTATAAATATCCTGGGACATTATTCACACAAGGCCATCTGATCCCAAACTAAGCTGAGCTTGTACTATGGAAACACAGACAAACAGACAACTGATATACTACTTTTCTTTTGTAAATACATACTTATATAGATAATTGCACCCAGACTCAGGACAAACATACATGTTCATACACACAAATGTCTGTCCTAGGTGGGAATCGAACCCACGACGTGCGGCGCGAAAGGTAAGTATCTACCAACCGCGCCAACCGGCTCGTCTAAATAAGAATCATTGTTCTAAATTTAATTTTCATAACGGAATAGAAATATTTTCTTCATTACCGCTATCTTGATTCTTGAAAAGTATTTATAGTTAAGTATTTATATATACATATATCGTTTTGCATTATCGTAGGTCAGGATGTAACATAAATAATATTATGAAATAAATATTTATTTTATAATTATTAATTATTTAAATATAAATTCGAACGGTCCCATGTAAAAAAACATCGCTTTGCGGGTTTCATACAAATGACGAGTGTTATTGAATTCGGATAGACAACAGAATTATAAGGATAACGTTATATATCCTGGAGAAATTTAGTATCTATGAGATGCTGTTATGTAATTTTTGAACAGCAACGTATAGCGTGAATAGGCAGCGAGTAAACATCTCGCTATCTCGAGTCAGGTCGGGGGTCAGCGATGTCTTGATACTCGCTTCCACGCATTACCCTCGATTCACAAGATTCCCCCTAATATTCTGTTGACCTAATATATTGTCACAATGTATCGTCGGCGCGCTTATGAATATGCTTATCAATATTTTTCTTTGACGATTTACAATACATCTCATGACAACGAACTGGTAAATAAACACTGTTATCAGTAATGTCTTAGTCACTGGTAGACATATAAGTATTGACAAAAAAAAAAAAATTATCGTTCCTGTAAATGAGATAATTTCAAAGTAAGAAATATAGTTTCGGATGGAGATTTCCGGTTTCGACTTGGGAACTGTTATAAACGAAAAAATATATCTTATAATTTAAAGAAAAATATCTTAATTATGAAACTAGTGAGTTCGGCTAACAAATCACAGGTAAGTTGTCAAAATATTGCAAATACAACGTGTCCGTTTTTATAAATGTATTTATTATAGTTCATCGCGCTGTTTCACTCGTTCAACGACACTGCTCCGCCCCGTGCGTCGTAATGAGATGACATAATTACAGTATACAGACTGTAACAAAATTCGTGTCCGACCCGTGAAGTGATTATTAGATATCGTGTGACGGTTCTATTTATGTAATAATTTTTAAAATACTAAGCAAAAAAATTACTTAAAAAAATATATTAATTTAACGACACTGTTGGTGGTAAAAACGTGGACTACTGAGGTCATGACCTCTTGTCTTAGCTACCCGATAGGTAAGAGCAATCGAGCGCTATAATTGCCCGCACCTATGTTGCCATGTAGAGTCCGTCATTTATTTTTAAATAAAAAAGGTCCGGGATAAATTTGTTGAGCTATTTACTACAAAGATATTTATTCAAATGGAAATTGTAGACTTCAAACAAAAAATAATTCAGATTTATAAAATATATCAGTACAATAAATATCACTTGGAAATAAGGATACAGATCTCGAGGTTCTGAGTTAATATATTGAAGGGAAGAAATTCTTTGAGTTGGCAGCACGGTTTTTCAGAATGTCTGAAGTCATTTCAGCCAAACTAGTTTTTCTACATTACAATACCAATAAGTATTTATATTTCACAATAAAACAAACTCCACAGCTGTTTATTTCTTTTTATTAATTATGAATCCCCAACAATTGCGCATACATACAGACGTACATTTACTCACTATGACTACATGCTTGCGATTGTAATCAAGACTACTCGGTGGTAGAGCTTCATCAGCACTCATCAGATATTCTACCGCAAAACAGCAGTACTTTGTGTTGTTGTGTTCCGGTTTGAAGGCTGAGTGAGCCAGTGCAATTACAGGCACAAGGGACATAATATCTTAGTTCCCAAGGTTGGTGGTGCAGTGGTGATGTTGTTTTTTTTTTAAAGAAATATACAAACCACTGTCTGTGGGCGTTGGTGACCACTTACCATCAGGTGGCCCACATGCTCGTCCACTAACCTATACTATAAAAAAAGTATATGTACTCCCAATTACAAGAGAGCACAACATGCTTTAAATTATATTAAAAAAAGTGTTACAATGTGTTGGCGGTAATACTTATAAAACTGTGTTTTTGAATAGAGGTTTCATTTGAGTATTTTGACATGTATATATATGAAATGCAATGTGTGAACTACATTAATTATTAAAATACAAAATTAATATTTTAACATGTTAAAATAGAAATACATTGCCCGTTCGTCTCGGTATAGTTTGCATTCCATAACAACTTGTACTTTTAATTTTAATAAGGTTTTAATTGATATTATAAAACTTCATAAATAACCATATTAATTAAATTATTCAAAAAGGCTTGTAACCTTGTATAAGCGTACTTGAATATTTTTTTTTTGAATTTTACTGTTCCTTTGCAATGTTTTAATTTTTTAAGTTAAAAACTTTGTCATATCTCAAACTTCCGTATTTTTTGATTGTCTATATACTACAATCAGCTTTTATCTCTGAAAAAATACAGATCTGCCGCATGTTTATGTTTTTGTAAATCGTTCGTTTCTACTCTATGTATGAATCTATAGTTGTTAAAATGAATTTGAGATTAGATGAGATATCCCACTGCGCTCGATAACAAAGGGCAGTGACATGCATAGTGCATCCCATAGACTTACATTATCGTTTTATTACAATAGTTCATTGAATAATCGTATTATACTAATTATATGACTAAATACTACAAGTGATTCTATAAAATAGTTTTTATAAACTATACTTACATAATGAACTTACATACACATTTGTATTTTTTTTCTACTTATGTGTTTACTGACAACAAAAAAGTGGATGTCCCATTGTCATTATTATAAGTCGCCGAAAGTTTTAATTCTCTTTCGAAGTACTATTATTCAATTAGTTAAAACATTATTAACTGTACTTAAATGGCATTTTCGCTTAACCTCATACAGAAACAGCTTCTGAATTATTAAAATTAGTTAAGGTCGATCTTAATACTATAAAGTAATATAAATTAATAAGTTAATTATTATTGTTAATTTTACAGAGAGGCATATACATTTTAATGAAAAATCTCTTTAAATAAAGAAAAAGTAATACAATATTAACGAGTTGAATAATAACTAATTTCATAATATTGCATTGGAGTCGTATTGAGGTAGAGCCATGATTACATATTTACCTTCATTTATAAATTAATATATTTTTCTTAAGATATTGTTATTTAAAACATGTACCACATAAATATTACTTTAAGGACGCCAAGTTTCGTATTTAAATAATTATAGCCCTAAAAACAAAAATAATACATAAAATACGGAAACGTTGAGGTCACTGTATATAATGTAATCAATTGGAGGTAATTTAATAGAACTGAATGTTTGTTATTCATTAATGTCTCGTATGCATTTGTGTCGACTTAAACAAAATAATCATATGTATTGGTGCAGTCTGGAATAAAATAAGACGTTAAGCGTAAAACATTTAGCGATTACGAGTAACTGACTATTGGGCTTAAGTCTAACTATTTAAAAATTGTAATTGTCTATGTAATCAACTTTTTGATTGATTAGGATTTGACAGTACGTCAAAAGGCTATGAGTAGGGTCTATCTCTATCGGGTAGTAAAACGGTCTAAATAAAACGTTTATGTCGTATATTATCGCCTATTACAATATCGTAATAATATTCTCGCTGATCCTAATTGTGACTTCAATATTTAACAAAGAAAAGTTATTTCGTACAAAGATAAGATATAGAAAATAAACGAAATCTACTATGGGTTTCATTACGATACTAGTTCTTGATTTCACTCATGCTTTTATACAGAAGAGATCTAATTGACACCCCTGCTTTCTCTTGAATGTCTTATTCATTCATGTATTCATTATGTATTAATGATTTATTCATAACTAGCATTTTGGCCGCGGTTTCACCCGCGTAATATCTGTTCCCGGGGCAACGGGACAAAACTAATATCTGTTACTCGCTGATAATGTAGCTTTTCATTGGTAAAAGAATTTTTAAAATCGGTTAAGTGGTTAAGGTGCCACCTCACATTCGCATTTATAATTTTAGTCAGGATGTCTGTTACTTATGGTTGATGATTTAAAAACACTACATATATCTTACGGTGTCAAACTCTATAGACGGTAATTACCACTTTCTATCAGACTATGACTAATATGGCTGTCTGTTTTCTTATTTATAATGAAAGGGAATAATAATACAACCAACCCAACCGAAGATTGTGTGGATAATCCAGGCGAGCACCACTGAGCTTCATTGCTGCTTGTGTGTTTATAGTCTTGTGTCTTATATGTGTATATGTGTACATGATGAAATTCTACCACATGTGTATCTGCCAACCTGAATTGGAGCAGCGTGGTGAAATAAGCTCCAAACTTTCTGGCCTGGCCTCTCTCTCCTTTTGAGAAATGCCTGTAAGGCCACAGCCAGCTGGCCGTATAAATAGAATGTGTGTATAAGTTTACTGAATGCGAATTATACATTTTAAACTTATAAATTATTACCTAAAAATTTAAATTCATTAGTATTGCAATTTTTATTACTATTACCAAATTATATGTGTTAAGTTGCTTTTACAGTGATATATTATATTGTTTTTTAACCCATTTCGAGGTTAAAAAGTTTTTCTTAATTTTCTCAAAAACGGCGCATTTCCGTGTAATGTGAGTATTATTTCTATTATCAGGGGCCAAAGCTCTACCAAATACAACAGAATTTCACCTCAAATTCGTGCCGCAAGATAACATACTGTAACCAAAAATATATGTATATTATATCTTAAGCAAACATTATATTCGTAATTTATACACATTTGAACATACCTACGTAAAAATTGGCATTATATTTAAATTTCATTAGAATGACGTAGAAAACGCATAGAAAATGTATACCTACACATATGTAAAGGATTCAATGACGTGTTATTAGCCTCAGCCTTGACATCTACAAACAGGTATTGTTTGAGGAAAATGAGTTGATTTTGTAAAGACAAGACTAAATAATACAACTGACAATGATCATTCCAAAAAGGTAAATTTTTTAATTGTTTGTTTTTCAATAATTGTTTAAATTACAACTTTATTGAGATTTGGAATATCAATACCGCAAAAAAGAAACAACGGCGAGGAATGACAAATTTATTATTTAGACTGTGTTAGTGCAACCCCTCTTCGACCTGGTCTTAGATTAAGTCTAAGCTCAAAGAAGTTGAATAAAGAGAAGTAGAGAAGGGTTTCACCTTCAATTTGGCTATCCGGCTTCAATTGAAGCTTGGGCTTCCCCCTTTATGATTTCATTCAAAGAAATGCATGAAAAACATTTTTACTAGAAACGGGGTCCACTCAAAACAGTTGAAAAGAACGACAAAAAATGGTCGTTTTCAAAACGGAGTGCTGACTGTTAAAAAAATTGTAGAACTTTTTCAAAAAAGCCAAATTGAAGATGAAACTCTTCTCTTTAAAACGGCGTTGGTTAAATTGGCCTAGGCCAACTACCGGCAAAATGGCACGAAAAACCGTCCCGGAACTCTTTTGAATTTTTGTCTGGAAACTTTTCGCCGGTTGTGTATATGTCAAAAAATGACAAAATTGTAGAATTGTCGTGCTTAGGCTGTTTAATAAAATTGACAAATATGTCAAATATCGACAGGTGAAATCTTATATAAATCAAATAAATAAAAATGAATAATAATAATAATATATGAAATCTCATATTTGTTATATGTAAAAGCGTTAATAAAACTCGACATATGTTAAAAAACCACAGTCAAATTATTTCTGTCACTACAATTATGTCGATTTGTGAATTCAATTAAATATTCTACTGTAGTTTTATATACCCGGAATTTTTCTTTTAAGCAGAAGTCCGTAATTGAGAATGAGAAATTTATTCTGCTTATAAATTATCGTCGTTGCCTCCTCGGTTGTATTTGTTACAAGTATTCATCATCACTACTCTCACTGCTCGATGTAAGTATAGGGTTTTCCAATAGGGACGCTTGAACTTTGACAGCTGATTGCGGCCATGTTGTTTGAGTGACAGCTGTCAAATGCAGTGTGTTATATTCATTCCGTCCTCCCAAACCACCATGGCAGGTTACAGTGTCGAGCAGCACGTGCAAATCATAAAATTGATTTATGAAAATGGGTCTTCAGTTCGAGCAACGTTCCGCGCACTTCGCCCGTTTTACGGTCGCGATGATCGTCCTGCCGAGTCGACTATCTGTCGATTGGTGGACAAATTCGAGTCAACCGGGTCAGTTAACAATCAGCCGGTTCCCGTGCGTCAACGTAACGCGAGATCTGCCGAGAATATCGCCGCTGTGCGCGACAGTGTCCTCGAAAACCCGCGGCAGTCAATTCCGCGTCGCGCACAGGAACTCGGCCTTTCGCAGACGACAACTTGGCGAATTTTGCGTTGTGACTTGAGCCTGCACCCGTACAAGATCCAGCTGACCCAAGAGCTCAAGGTTAATGACCATAGACAGCGCCGTGTGTTCGCTGACTGGACATTAGAGCAGTTGGAAGTTGACGCCGATTTTGGCAAAAAAATCATCTTCAGCGACGAGGCGCATTTTTGGATGAATGGCTATGTCAACAAGCAAAATTGCCGTATTTGGGACGAGACCAATCCACACGAGGTTCACCAAGTGGCAATGCACCCGCAGAAAGTGACTGTTTGGTGCGGATTTTGGGCCGGAGGCGTGATTGGTCCGGTTTTTTTTCGAAAACGATAATGGTGTGGCCGTCACCGTCAATGGTGAGCGATACCGGTCGATGATAACCAACTTCTTTTGGCCTGAAATCGAGAATATGGATCTGGACAACATGTGGTTTCAACAGGACGGCGCTACGTGCCACACAGCACACGCTACGATGGAAGTTCTGCACGATCAAGCGCCCTTAATGGAAAACCCTATACAATTTTTTGTAAAAAACATACCACTGTACGTCAAAATATAATTTCGCGACAGAGGATAACGGTTGCTGTCAGAATTGTCGGCAATTCTACAAATATGTCAATATGTCGTTTGTCTGTTTTTTAAAGTAGAATTGACAAAGTTTTCGCCTGTCACCTGTCACTTGTCGCATAAAAAGTTTTATTAAACAGAAAAATGTCGAACTGTCGCGACAATACGACATATTTGTAAATTTTCCACCGTGACAATTTTGTCACCTGTAAGTTTTATTAAACAGAAAAATTGTCGAATTGTCGATTTCTGACATATGTCGAATTCGTCGAATTGTCAGCTTTATTAAACATGGTGATACTTTAGATATTTAAGAACGGCAGTCTTTAAGATTTCACTCCACTCACCCGTGAAATGTTGACAGTGGACGGAATCATCGTAAGGTGATTTACTATTTTGATCTGTTATTCTTAAAGGCAACGTCCCATACCACTTTCTGACATTTCATGACCGTTTTATGCAGTGAATTTCGACTTTGTTCTTACAGAATAGCCGTACAGATTGGGATGCGTTTTGCAATATATGAACATTGGAAAGAATTATATTTCAATTAACTTCGCAATAGCTTCACAATAGCTTCACCAAATAATGTTGAAGTCGAAGTTCTGGAATGGCAAATAGGATAAATCCTGACGACGTGACGATTAGAACAATTGAACTCAGTACCGGTTTAGGATAAATCCTGAAGACGATTATAACAATTTAACTCATTACTCCTCAAAAGTACTTCGATGGAAGAACCTAATGTTATCCCTGAAAGTTACCCCGGTGATGCTGTCGAGGTCATTTGGGCCAATATGTCATTTCAAATAAAATCCCTGAAGGTTTTATTGATGACATAATGAAAACAAACTCTTCGAAACATTTTGAATTTTCTCTTCGAAACAGTGATTATATTCCTTACAAATACGGTAACTTATATGTACGTCCTGTTTTGTTCAACAATGTTAGTTTTAATCATATATTCTCAGAAATACCTCAATAATCGCGTAATTCAGTATAATTATATGCTAGTATTATGGTGGAAATGTCTGGAGCCGATTCTAAAATTATAAACGTTCGTACAAAAAATGAAGTTTTGAATGTAAGCGAAGTTATGATCAGAACTTTAATAGTAAAATTATAGTGGATATGAGCTATATGTATGTTCGTCTGTTCCTCCGAATTTACTTATCACATCTTCTTAGATGATCTTATTTAATGAGCAATTCTTGTGTATATGTATATACAAGAATTACATATATTAGTTTAAATATATATTGTATACCTCGGGAACGGCTCTAACAATTTGGCTCTTGAATCTTTCCTAAAGCTCAGGTACTGTCGTATCAAATGTCACTAGTTGCTAAGATATGCCTTTTATAATAAAATACGAAACATAACATTTGATGTACATATTCAGAAGATGTATAATTTCTAGTTATTCATAGTCTCAGTAATTCGTAATTTCTGATTTTTTTAACACGAACAACAATCAATTTTGTTCACAGCTGCAATTTACTCCTTAACATGGAATCATCAAACTGTTATCTATTAATTAGTTGACTGTATGCGTATTATTTGTACATATAAGCAATAACAACAATAATTGCATCGATTTCATATGAATTTAACACGTTGCGTATAGCCATTGATAATGACTTGCAAAACTCGATGTATCGAAGCTTTTGCTAGTATTCAATGTGTGCGTGCTCTTCAATTACACAGATACGAGGGTCCAAAGTCCATTCGTTACGTTCCATTTTGCAAAACATTGCAATACATATTATGAAACATATTTTTCTATTTGACTTTGTGCGTAAACAATAATTATAATATGATAAGTTAAATACATATCTATATTAATATTATAAAGCTGAAGCATTTATTATTCTCCTGTCACTGAGCGCTCCTCTTTTCCGCTTTTGTTTTCCACTTCGTTCCATGCAGGACGTTTTCATCAGTGAACACATAATTTAATTTCTTACAACAACCATCGAAGCTATAACATCCAGCCCATTGTTAAGGTATATACCATAACATCTCGCTACGTCATACAGTAGCATTTAACGCACCCGCATAATACAACCTCACGCTATCAATATTTTTAAATAATTTATTTTGTTTAAATAGTATTTTAAAAAGAAAACGTTAAAGAATGTTTTCTTCATAATTTTATAAAAATTAATGTCGCCCCTCGCGTCGTATGTTAAAATTGTTACATTTCGACAATATCGCAATGAAAATAGTACGAGTTTAACATACTCTTCTTTGCTATTTACAGCCCGTGTTTATTTTTAATATATTACAATAAGCTACATATTGACAACTTAGTTTTAATATAATGTATATATTATTCTTATTATTCTTATTATTGAGGACTTTGTCCGATGACACATGAAAATTACTGGATATTTACTAATGAATTAATAAATGATTATTTAGTTTATTATAAGAAAACGATATATTTATAAATAGAATAATACTAGTGTCGGTAAATTCGTAATTTTTTTTGCTCATCAATAGCGCAGGGCCTTTCGAATACTATTAATTAAATGAGGGGCATTTATATACTGTATGACAATTACGATAACGTATTAATCTTAATGAACTAAAATGTATATTTATCCTCAAAAATTATTCATCCGATTGTGATAGATTTTTCGTGAGATGTCCTGGCCCAAAAAAGCTATTTTTTCTTTATATATTTGTACTTCAATAAACGTTTTATGTAAATTCTCAGTGTACTCGTGCGAAGCCGAGACGGGTAACTAGCATAAAATAGATTTAATTTCTACCTAAATAATGTCCGACATGGATTGCAGTTCTTTTTACACAATTTTTTTCTGTAAGCATTTATTGAAATATACTCGCTCGCCACCTATTTCTCGCTAATGGCACTAGTGACTAGGTCGAAAATATTTACTTTTGTGCTAGCAACTTCCCAATGTTTCATTAGTATCGAATGAGTGATGCCTGAACGTACATAATACGAACAAAAGGAACCAATAATTTTTATATTGTTCAACTAGATAGGGTATTTTTTCATATCATCTTTTATTTATTTTGCGTGTAATCCTTGTTTACATTATTAATACATCTTAAAGCATTACACTCTTCTGGATAAAGTTCTCTATTCCTGTTCAATATATTAAATATATATGTTATATGTAAGTATCCATAGGATGTTTTACTTCACCAAATATATAACAAATACCTACCTAGCCAATCATCAATAAACTGATCAATCATTCTAATATAATAAATACGAAATTGAGTTTGTTTATTTGTTATGTGAAAGCATAGTCTTAACTATTCAACTGATTATCATGAAATTTTGCATACATATTGTCAAGGGTAAAGAAAGTAACGACTGCCTCTCCCGACACACGCAAACAAACCCGCGTGCGCAAACTGGTAATAACGTTTTTATCTAAAAAATATTATATTATTTTTAATTTTTTACCTATGTTTAACAATTTAGAAAAAAAATTATTATAATAAATCGTGAGTAATCTAAATAATTTTGTATGGCAACATTATCATATGTTAATTTCTTATCTTATGTTTGTCTATTCATCTCAATTATGATAAAGATTGTTTGGAATAAACATAAATTAAGAAAAATATTCTTGTTTAAAAAAAAACATTAATATTCAAATTTGTGATAAATCATTATTAATGATAGAATAAATAAATGTAGTTGTACTTTAAGTTTAAATCACAAAAACTAGTTATGACACCCATTGTTCTTTTCTAGTTTTTAAGTCTTTTACTGGATTAAATGAAAAAGGATTCTGGTTACATAATTACATTATATAACATAATATACATAATTTTTACATACACCACTGACCAAAAGATGAATTATAGTGGTATATAATATCATGGTACACAAAGTATATATGTACATATTAAAAATATTATATTTGTAAAAAAACCAGAAAACAATGTGAGATTTTAATTTAAATTGTTCCATATCATTTTGCATTTAATGTACTGTGATCAATTGCTAGTTCTAGTTACAGAGATGCAATTGATACTAATTATTGTGTCCTTAGCCATTTCAGTATGCCTCAAAGACTACAATTAATACAATATACACAATAAATACATACAAAACATTGGTCTTGCAAATTGCAACATTTCAATTATATTATATAATAGTGTTTAATGTTCCTATATAAAAACCATACCAATTTATTTATAATTATTGAAATATTTCATAGGATAGTATGATGATATAATTTATCTTGTAATACAAACTCACCATAATACCTCACAGAATCTTAACAGGAGATCAATATCTACTGATAAGATTATTCGAAACATATTCCTTACAATTACTCTAGACTACCTTACTTTACTCTAGACTGTCTTTTCAAACTATTAAAACAGAATGTATGAGTTATCAGAGATACTGTTTTATGTGGATATATAGTCCAATACAAGAATGGCAAGTGCATTCACACTATCAGGTGCAGATCCAGCACTCAAAAAAGGTTGTGGTGATGACCACCTGAAAATAGGCCATGTGTGAGTTGGACTTGGGACTCACTTAGATTGCATTCCTACAAAGGAGAAGTGGTGGTCGTATAATTAGAAACACTACCAACGGTCCTTGACATTATGTAAGATACTTCACCGCAATCATTTTTATTTTGAAATTAAACAATAAATCAGACAACAATATGTTCAACGATTTATCATTTATTAGAAAAACAATATAAATCCTATTAAACAAGTGCAGTTTCAATATTACATTACAGACAAACATTTAAATCAGTTTTAAGGTATGAACAATAATGGTCAACTAATTAGGAACAACAACAAAAAAGTTTAAAAAAACAATATTTTTTTAAGTATTAGTAGTTAGAGAGAGAGAGATTGTTATTTACGAAATAGCTATAATCCACAGCATACCAATAGTTATAATTAATATTTAGTGGCGTATCCCCTATTTTCAATAACAGCACTGCAACGACGTGGCATTGATTCAATCAATTTCATACATTTTTCTAGGAGTATTGAATTCCATGCTTCAACAAATGCTTCATATAGTTCGTTTTGACTGGTGTTACGTTTGTTTAAGACTTTCTTTTTAACAATATACCAGAGATTGTCATGCTCATGAAAGATCCAGGTTAATGATCCGAGTAGGGAATCATTGTGTGCTCAAAGATATTTTTGTATTGCCATTGATCCTTCAATCTTCCGAACGGGTCCAACTCCACATCCGGAAAAACACCCCCAAACTTTTATGTTACCGCCACCGTGCTTGACTATACTCCTTGTGTATTTATAATTAAAATCATTGTTTACAAGACGTCTAAAATAGCGCTTTCCATCGGAATTTACCATATTTATTTTTGTTTCATCTGAAAATAACACTTTTTTCCATTCTCGTACCGTCCACCGTTTTTTTAGCAACATGAACGATTAGCGTATCTTCTCTGGGAGATGTTTTATAATGATGCTCACTTATGATCTATATGTAAATTAACAATTATTTGCCTAGTTGACTTGGCACTACTTTTATTTTTGCCCATTTTGAACAAAATAAAATTCAGATTAAATTTTGAATTGCCGCCAAAATAATAGAAAAAGCGTTATTCTCCATTTTCAAAAAAAGAACGAGCTATGAACGCTTTTTTAAAATGTTTCTAATTAGGCGTCCAAGCTCCAGTAACAGAAAATAAACTCCTACATGTGTAAAAGTAAGATATGTTTTATATTTTATGCATTTAATGAGTTTTTTTATTTGAGTGGCTATATTATTGCATGATCATTAATTATTGAATGTGTATAGTTTTTACGAACATTTGTACGTTGAAGTTATACTTTCTTTATTCATAAGAAGTGTTTCTAATTATATGGCCACCACTGTATATTGACAATAATAAGCAATATTAAAAACAAATCATAGATACATAATACTAACAATTATATTATTATAATGTTTAGTAAATCTTATTTGTTGACAACTTCTATGACATCATTACATTACGGATAGAGATCCCCTCTAACTAAAACTAACTGTGACCGCGGTTTCACCTGCATATAATTAATAAAAAATATAATGAATAAAAATCAGCCTAGAACCTTCTTTAAGCCTTTAGATTATCCGGATCAAACAAACAAACTCTTCAGCTTTATATATTATAAGTATAGATTAAGTTATTTGTAAAATATATCTAAGTGAAAAAATCTACTTAATACTGAAACATATGATCCAACAAACAAAGTAATTGCATTTATTTACCTATGATTTATATACCTTTTTACTTCTGCTGCAGCTATTCAATCTTATTAAAAATTTACATTATATGACTATAAGTGACAGATTTACTAGTAACAGTGACATCATATTAACAGAATAGGTATAAATAATTCCACATATATATAAAAACACATAGTTGCACAACACCTTTGATAAAAAAACATTTTGTTAACAAGAGGTCAAATATGTTCTTATAGAAGCTCCGCGTTGGATATTGTAAATAAGGACCTGCCCAGTTATGTTGCAAGTATGTTGCTATACAGTCAACAATGTATAATTAAAAACAAGAGAAACATTCCGAGAGATCTGAAACCATCGATGTCAATGGATATGTTAAATATAACTCGTTCTAGTGAAGTAATTGTAAAATTTTCCACTAGAACATGTATGTGTAGAAAAGGAAATGCACGAATCATTAATTGACATAAGATAATTGACTTGTTTACGTCGTGAATACAAAAATATATGCAAACTTACCTTCGTCGCATAATCCCATATTAAAACGGATGTTTTGATGTCCACAAACTGTACTGTGATGATAAATTCAATATTTACTATCAATAAACAAAACTAGTGAGACATAATAGATACTTAAGTTTTAGATTGGCAAAAATGACAATTCATATTTGACATATCGTCAAATTGACAACCGGAAAGAATTAAAAGAATGAATGAAAGATTTTAAATAAATGTAGGTAGCTCGAAGGTGCTGCCATCTATCAATACGTGTTACAATACAATTTGTGTTGTAATAATGTAGAGGGCGGTGTAATATAAAAGGAATATAGAGCCTTTTTCTCGTAAAGGTGAAGAGGCCAGCAGTGGGCATTTACTTAACTTTTATTTAAATACTATTTTACGGGGTACCTATTCAATTCTAATCAGGAATATTTTTATGCTGGTTAGTGTCAGATCTGGGTAACTTCATAGCTTTGAAAAATATCAGAGAGTAAGTAGGTACATACCAACATACCAAGATACAGATATTAATGAGCAAATAAACAATTAAACTATTTAACAAAATGTGGTTGTATCTGTGGGAATATCATAATCAAGCATAATTGTTTTTTGTAAAAAAACGTTATGATTAAGACAACCGTGGCGTTTTTAGACAGTTTATTTGTGTCAAGTTCGTCTATACAGCAATAGAAACGAATAAAACGACATAAACACGGTAAAAGTATATAAATAAAACTGATTTAGTATTCCACTACACATGGCGCATCTATTAAGATCCGCTTTTATAACATAATTACACCGTCTAACTAAAAGTTAATAATTTAACACAATTTAATTTTCAAAATAATTTGTTTGTGATAAGCCACCTAAGCCACTTTTAAATCTTTTTCCAATGAAAATTATTCAATTATTGAAGAAATATATAGAGTATATCGATATAAGAAGTAGAAGATTGATATATATAGTAATTGTTATGTTATAGGTAGGCGAACGGGCAAATGGGCCACCTGATGTTAAGTGGTGACCACGCCATTGGCATTGGCGATGTAAGGAATATTTTATAAGTTTATATATTATCGAAGACGATCACCCATTATCAGGTGAACCTTTTATAGATAAACCTTTTCATATACCCATAATTAATACCATATGTTATGGATACCTACCTATATACATGTTATAGACTAGCCCGATGTTAAAAATTTGATGAGTTCTGAAGATATATGGTTGCTTATTTTATGATAGCTTGGTTGAAAGAAAAAGGACCAGTAATTCAATAAATGTAGTGAAATTTTAATTAGTTATGCTTATATAAAGTTAGCTCGAGCTCGTCTGGGTAGGTACCACCCACTCATCAAATATTCTAACGCAAAACAACATTACTTTGTATTGTTGTGGTCCCGTTTGAAGGGTGAGTACCCCCGCCAGTGTAATTACAGGCACAAGGAACGTAACATCTTAGTTCCCAAGGTTGGTGGCGCATTGGGGATGTTAGCGATGGTTAACATTTCTTACAATGCCATTGTCTATGGGCGTTGGTGACCACTTACCATCAGGTGGCCCATATGCTCGTCCGCCTACCTATACAATAAAAAAAATAGTTTCAAGCAATATTAATCATTGGGAATAGCCCCGCTTGCTGGAACTGATGCCAAGAACAAAATTGTTAAAAATCTTGTTCGTCTGCGCACGCACCACGCATCTAAATAGAAACGTAAATTAACAATAATAATATAAAGTCATAATCTATAATCAATTGATCCACTTAATAGCTTGACAGGTCACGCTGATGATAGGGTTTCGTAGTTATAGAAATTAATGACAACTACATAATTTATATGATATATACATATTTAGATCGTTTTTTATACAATAAATTTTAGGGGACATTATGAAATTATTTTGTATTTATATACCTAATTTTAATATCAATGACTCGGGCTTTTTTTTTAAATAATAATTTGATCAAAAACTGGGACATTTTAGGATAGACGCGTGAAGTCGTAAAGACATGAAATAAGCTTATGCAATAATTTTTCTTTTTTCTCTTACGAAACCATTTTTATTTTATTTTTTTGATACCGTTACTCTTATCTCATCCGCATTTCTCTACATGTATGTAAGATAAAGTTTATAAAAATAAATAACTTGTATAAGAATTTTAACTTTTAAGTATGAAACGTTTTAACTTTTAAGTATGAAACCCTTAAAATTGAAGCACTTACAATGTTACATACATACATACATACATACATACATCGGTGTCGCCAAGAGTATTTTTGTCGTTGGCTCTCTTTGAAATACCAGTCACATGAATGAAGTGTTAAATTGTTGGGTAGTTTAATTGCATCGAATTAAAAATGTCATAATCATTTTATTATATCTGTTTAATTTCAATTATTAGTAGGATATATTCTCAATCTTTTTTAATCATAATACCGTAATTTAATTTATTTTATTTAAACAAGATATTAATAGATTACTTTCTTTACTCAGCTTTATAAGAATGTCTTTATCAAAAAATATATAATTTTTATGCTAACAAATATACTATTGTATATATTAATTATATTCCTGAGCAATATTTAGAATTTTTAGGGGTATCGCAAACGCTATTTACATTCAAATATTATCCTTAAATTTAAAACTCGAACATTGTCGTTGTAAGGACATCGACGAATGAAGTCGATATCATGAAGAATTATGTCGGCTAGAGTTTTTTTAATTGTTTTTTTGTTTTATTTAATTCGATAATAAAACAGAAATACTGAAACGTTGAAACAATAACATAAAATAAGTTACGTTTATGCCTTTGTAATACCCTCTAAGCTGTAAGTAGCAGTGATAAATAATCATTGATTAGCAGTTGTACATTGCTCTATAGCGAAAAGTTGCATAGGTTATACCTATTTATGGTCAAAAGAGGCTTGTAAAAGTAAATGCCTACATACATAATAAATATTTGGATAAAAATACGAAAAAACACAGCTGATGAGATCGACGTCCTAATTAGTCATAATTACATCGTTTTCTCACGACTAATTAAAAAGAGGTAGTAATGCGTCTAAGTTAATATATTTTGATCATTATATACGCGTATGATTTTAATCTTAAGACCTTGGTCAATATCTGTGACGTCACTTGGCACTAGAACCAGTGTAGTTGGCAGGAATTATATGCATTCGGTCATTCAATGACACGTATCATTTATTGGATGTGACGTTGACGCAGTGACGCGAACCATTCATATCTCCGCTTAAGCTCCGCTACTACTCTTAAAGTCTATTTTATTTTTATAATTTTAACCTAAAGAATACGGGATTTTATTATGATTATTATAATATTTTGATCCTACAAGAGGGCTGACAAGTCACCTTTCGCTGTTTCCAAGTGACGGCTTCATCTGGTGCGAGGCTTTTCATATTTGAAGCCGGAAGATGTAAACTAAGAAAACACATGCCCTAACGGTACTTCTTGTGAAATTTCACTGCAAATCAAATAATAAAAATGCAGCAATACAAAGAAAAACGGACTTACTTAAAAGCATTATTTAACTAATCAGCCCCGGAAACAACATTTACAACAAAGTGGGCGAAAACTAGTTTACTATAT
This sequence comes from Nymphalis polychloros, assembly GCA_905220585.2. Classification (NCBI taxonomy): domain Eukaryota; kingdom Metazoa; phylum Arthropoda; class Insecta; order Lepidoptera; family Nymphalidae; genus Nymphalis; species Nymphalis polychloros. The sequence goes on along the minus strand of HG992258.1, from coordinate 8,378,846 downwards.
AAATACTAATAGATAGATTATACATATTTCTAATACCTACTTGTATAAAAAGAAACAAGGTACATATACTTAGGTTATAAAATTAAAAATAATTAATATCGTGTATCACTTGGCGCCAGGTACAAAATAATACAGTATGTTTATTAAATATACATGCAGGTCATTGCGGACAAGAGTTATTTACAAATTCTTCATGGGAAATTATGTTTTTTGTACATCTATGACGTCTAGACGACGGGAATTATACAAAAAATATTTTTTGCGATATCTATTTATAAATATTGATATAAATATTATCAAATATTTCGATGTTTGACAACATCGTCATCTTCAAATAAATACATATATATTTTTTCCAATTATAAAAACTTTATTGCAAATATATAATCATTTTACGAATTGTCTTGTACTATTAAAGCGCAAAATGGTAATTATAGGAATATTTTTAACTATCCCTTCTTTTATCAAATTGCAAAGATTTTTATGATGTAGCATTTTTTCGGTCTCACGAAAATTAGTTGCTTTAGTAATGGCAGTCTTTATATAAAAATAAAATTCGTAAGAAATATATGTGCACACACTCAAATTGATTTAACTTATGTAAAAACACGGTCTTGACATTGGCGACCTTCGTGTTATTCAACGTCACCTCAGAAAATAAGTTGTTGTTAAATACTATAATATTTCAAGTAATATACTTGCTATATTATAGTATTTAACAAATAAATTGTTCGCTTACTTGTATTAGTAAAATAATTTAAAAATATTAAAATTTAATATTGTTCAATTTTATGTTAGGAATATGTCTAAATTAAAAAGTAGTAATTGTCCATAGAATCATCTCAATATTTGATTAGATATTAGCTAGCTCTAGCTATAGAATTTTGCTCGCCGGTGTCCAAGGCAACGAGTGCGACCCGAACATCGGAATACTCACTAAAAAACAAGCGGTACCTTACCACGGAACGTTTGCGTATGCTACCTTCTGTCTGACCTGTCACAGCTTAATTATCCCAATTTTCGCTGTATATCAATGTTATATATTTGTATTGCAGGTAAATAATTATATTACAACGCATATTATATCCTAGTATGGCTAAATAAGGCACCACAAAGCAATGCCGTAAAAATTAGTTCTAAATTCGCGTGAGATAAAAAAAACTACCATTGCGCATTTTGTAGTAGGAGACACAATTAGTTTCTTTCAGCGTATCTATTTAAGTCTAAGTAGTTGATGGTGGCCTTGTTACATGTCGCTTATTACGCTATTTGCGAGGGTCAGAACCTGATCTACTATTGACATATCGTCTTAATAAATATTTCTTAGCATCACATATGATGCTAAGAAATATTTATTAACAATAAACAAACAATAACTAATACATATATCATCTTTATTTATATTCTTAGTTATTGTTTGTCCTATTGTGTAACTATTAAACTGTAACATGTGGTTTTTGCGGAGTTATTCCCAACCGAAATAAAGCTAGAACTTCATCGCTGAAAAGATTTTCATCAAATAAATTTACTAAAACTATTTCTTTTTATTTCAAGCAAATCATCTGTTTTTTTTTTAAATAATAAAACGTATCGTTGCCTGTCCTATTTTAGAGAATCGGTTACCATATAGACGTCTATAACTTCAAACGGCAAAAAAACCTTGTAAGGCAATTTGAACCACCACTAAAATAACCACCGCGTAAAATAAGGTTTTAGCAAAAATAGTTCTTTATTTGCTTCATTTTATCAGACTATTATTTTTTTATTGCATCAACATGCGTTTAGTCCATACAAATTTCCCATATGAGTTTGAAACCTGTAGTTCGAAAGTACGTTTTATTTTGGTTCTGGTCGAAGATTTTCTTCAATTTCTTATAATTTTAATCCTCCTGACCGGTTTTTGGCACAGTGATTTATCTTTAGACTAAATCTGCACAGAAGACACAGCGCAAACACAGCTGCATTCCCTATTCCCTGATTTTTATAACCTGATGGAAGGGCAATCCAATATGACCGGAGATATATATCGATATATCAGGTGCGAGACTAATTCTTAATTCTTTGAATTCTTTGAAGGAACAATCTTTTTGCTTAATCTGATCGAGGATTCAAACTCAGCACTTCGAGGCTTGCAGGTTTATAAAATGTCAACTAGATCAAGGCACTTTTTTCCAGAGAACACAAACGAACATAGGGCTTGCGCTTTTATCAAACACATCAGATAAGAATTGATACATTACGTGAGATACTTTTTGTAATCATGAACAATGTCCATCTTATCATCATCAAGGCCTACAATGTCAAAATGACCAGATATAATTAATTAAATTAAATATATAATAATCACTCTAATAATAATAAGACTAATTAGTATCTTGGCACATGCATGAACACACAAAACGAAACAATAAATTATAACATTTACTAGTAAATAGTTTAACCTTTTTAAAAGCCAGTCAAGTATTAAAAAACTGTCTGTTCCTCGCTACTTCAAGTGCGTTGGTTGTATTTAACCTGTAGATTACCTACATATGCATAAATTTATAAACTATTCCAATCACTTAAGGCGTAAAGACAAATCGCATGGAATTTATAAATTTCTTTTATTATTATATATTATGTATGTATTATGCATCGTTACATTGTTTTTCTTCTAGAGTAGGCCTTAGAACAGCAGTGAGACATTCACAGGCTGTTACTATATTGTACTGTTCAAGTTTTTCTTTTAAATCGGCGTCTCAAAATGGAAAAAAATATCTATCTTTGTGTTCACTACACGTGGCTCTCAAAATATGTTTCTTTAAATTCCTAATCGACAAAAAAATTAAAATATTGTGTAATTGTTGATAATTTAAATTACTATTGTAATCAAATAATATATAATATAACAATAATAGTAAGTTTAATATAAAAACACGAGGTTTTATATCAAAAACATAAATAGTATTTTAATCGTAAAAAATGCGTTGTAATCAACCTTAAGCATAAATTTATTAATCTGATATGATGACGATCTTAATTAATTAATCATCTCCTTATCAAGACGATTTTAATTTATTTATATGCAGGGAATTTGAGAATAACTACAATAATATTTACGCATAGTACTTACGAATATAAATGAATGTACGGAAGTTCATGTAACTTGGTTTATTAATAGTTAAAACAAAGTGATAATTGATTCTTATTAACTTTTACGAATTCTCGTCTCATTTAGAACAAGATTCACAAACGTGTTTATTCTATGAGATTTTACAGTAAAACAGTTGTACTTTAGCAACCAATTTTACTAGGTGGTAGGGTTTTGTGCACGCCCGTCCGTTAGGTACCATCGACTTACCAGATATTCTACCGCTAAACAGCAATATTGTTGCGTTGCGGTTTGAAGGGTGAGTGAGCCAGAGTAACTACAGGCACAAGGGAACAGCGCCAACCAAGGCCAGTGACCACTTAACATGGGGCATCTCATATACTTATACATCTCCTTGGATCGGCTGGCTTCATTCGGTTTTAAAATAAAGCGTCACCAACACTTAGTCTAAAAACATTACAAGAAGTGTCATTTTAAGTATTGAAGAGATTAAGATTTATCACAAGCCGATATAAGTTTATTCCTTAACTACAGCTAGTTAAGGAATAAACTTATATCGCCACGCGACTTCACCCGCGTATAATTAATAAAATATAATAAATTATTTGATTACTATAATAACACACGCGCGCGCGCACACACACACACACACACACACACATACACACACACATACACACACACACACACACACACACTCACACATATAAAGAAATACGTAATTAACGATTTGAAATTAATTTTCATAAGATACCGTAGGGTTTACCGATCTTATATATGGCCTATCATTTTCGTCATCACATGTTCTTTGTGTGTACCAATTTTCGTCAAGATTGGTCAAGCCGTTCTTGAGTTATAAGAAAACATACAGACAGACGGACAAAAATGAAAAAAAAAGTACAATGTGAATCACTGCATCATAAAACGATTACTTATCACAAAATTAGGTGAAAAAAAAATGTACAGACAGAGCCAATAGATTTATATAGTAGTATAGATTATAGATTACCTACTGTTGTCGTAGTAAGTTGATAGGCATAATATGTCGATAGAATTAACATGTATAAAAAGTAAGTTAAGAACCTACCACATCAACGTGTACATATGCAGTTCTAGTTGGCATACGCATAGCAGTCACTGGCATCAGCTTCGCATGTCAAAGGGTTATTATTAAACACGCCTACCATTACGACGTCGGCTATTTCCACTGATGGATTGCCTTAATATTAGCAACAAAACATATAAATGGAGGCCGACTTTATATCTTCTAAGGACGTCTATATTTGTTTGAAATTTGACTAGCTATCCGTTAAATTGCAATTTTGTTCGAAATCTTTCTACTGTTCGAAATTCAAAAAATTTATTTTTCGTTCTTTTATCTTTTTCTGTCATTATATATTTGACATTCGAAAGAAGAAGACACAGCATTAAGCTCTTCAAAACTTGAAACTGATTGATCTTATATATGCCGTCTCTTTTATTCATGACAATGGCATAATATTTTGTGCTCAACTAGCGTAGATGCCTACATGTTAAAAAATGAAAAAAAAAAAACACAATATTGTTCACTAATCACCCACAAAACAATGTTTGTGTTTATATTTTTGAGGTATCTTTTTGTTTTCATAATTTTTATGATATTTCGTTCATCGTTCCATTTCATTTATACGTACTTTTACTGATTAAGGAACTTATTATGTAGTGAATAGAATAAATTAATTATACAGTCAGGGTATAACCTTTACTGTTGTAACCCGCGGTTACTATGACGTGAATATTTTGATTGCATTCAGAACGACTGATACTTAAATGGAAATTGAAAGCATATAATATATAATAAAACTATCAATCGCAAATTCGCCTGTGGAACCATCAGAAAACTATATTAATGTTATTTTAACGTGACATGTTCAGTTATCTAATCTCAAAAACATACAACTATAAATTGATTTCATTTGGTATAATAAAAATTATACCAATTTGAACTAGTCGATTAACTCAATAGACCACCCCAGTTAATTATTGCAAAATCCATTCAAATTGCGCTTTACGTTATAGTTTTATGATGTACATCGTTTAACATGTATGGTCTTACCCATATGGCAAAAGTTATATCTTATACTTTAAGCATTTGGTTGAATGCCAGTCAGTCATTGCCTTATATACATAGAATAGCTCCTCTCCGCGGCTACGCTCGCATGTGAACGGATGGAAGTATTAGGTAACCTATGTGTTAAGTCAGCTATCTACCTCTCTCTATTCCAAATTCCATTAAGATCCGTTCAGTAGTTTTTGCGTGAAAGAGTAACTATGATTCATCCATCCATCCTACCAAACTTTCGCGTTTATTATTAGGATGAGATATTTTGCATACAGTTGATTTATTGACTATACTTACTTGTAGAAAAACTGTTCTTCAAACATAGATATGAATATTTATATAAATACATAAATTGTTAACAATATAAACCCATTTATGCCATACCTCATTAAAAACTTCGTTCTAGTTAGATAATTACTTGCGTGCCGTCTGTTAATTTACATATAAATTAATATTTATAATATATTAAGGTACATACGACTGCAACTATGTAAAACATTAATAACGGAGCACCGCATATATTTGAGCATCGTATTATAAGAACTATTACTATATACGGCGCTGGAGCATTTTGAATGTAATTTATAATCAAAAGTATTTTTAGTTTATAAATGACAGCGAAGAGACCAGACCACCCGCCCGATGGTAAGACGACTTTAGAAAAATAGCGGATGCACAGTGGATGCGATTAGCACAGGACCGCGAGAATTGGCGCGCCGGTGAGGATGCCTATGTCCAGCAGTGGATTCATGTGGGCTGAATATGAAATGACAGCTGAGACTTCGTGGATATGAGTTTTTGTTTAACGTCAACAGATCTCTTTATGATATGATATTAACAAGAGTACGATAAACAAACCTTACCTTTTATTATATGTATAAAATAGATAGCTTATTATTTAAAATTAAAATGATTGGTTATTTAAATTAAATTAAATATGATACGATGTAATATCCCAAAAACACTTACAAAAGCCGTTTGCTGATTACTACCGTTCCGTACTTAGTTAAGAAATAATAAAAAATAAATAACATTTAGAAATTAAAAAAAGAAAAATACTTATTTATTAAAAATTATAATTTAAAATTAAAGTTATTGTTTACTTAAGTAAAATTATGATACGACGATGAGATACCACAAAAACATAAAACAGCAGTTCGCTGACACATCCGTTCCGTAGGGAGCTGCGTCCGAGCCGCGCGGCATGCTACCTCGCAGAGCTAGTGACCGACCTCGCTACCACGCCCGGAATTATTTTAAAACTGTGATATCTCCTTAAATATTCATTGAAATCAAATGATGTACCTAAAGGTTACTTTTTTTTCAAAATTAAATACTTGTGATGAATAACGTATTTATTTCGATGAGAATTAGTAACATTTTTATGAAAACAGCTTCGCAAATAATGCATAACTTTCGAAAAAATTTAGTTACTATAAAAAAGGTTATAGTAACTCAACCTTCGAAGATAGACATATGCTATCACGGACTTTTTTTAGAACTTTTTGAGAGGAACAATTCTGCCATACATGATTAGTGCGTAACTTTAACCGTTTACGCAGCGTACGCAACTAAAGCTCTCAAAAAGTATAAATTTTCCCGTTTTTGCAACATTATTTATTTTTGCTCCGCACTTATTGGTCGTAGCGTGATATAGCCTTTCTCGATGAATGGGCTAAACAACACAAAAAGATTTTCAATTCGAACCAGTAGTTCCTGAGATTAGCCGGATCAAACAAACAAACTTTTCAGCTTTATATATTAGTATAGCTATAGATTAGGTAATTATTTCGACTAATATGTTAACCAGTCATGTTAAATCAACGTTTAACTAAATTATTTATAACATTAGTATAGATGACCTGTCTCTGTAAAAGTGTTGCTATTTACTCAATTTCGAGACGAATAACGTCATAACGGAAGTTTATGCTTAACTTTCCGCGTTTTTTAACAGTCCGCAATGCGCACGTAGAATTCAATTAAAAAAAATAAAAATTGAATAATTATGAATATGAATATAATAAAAAATATCGTATGATCAGTCAGTTTGCGCGTGATATTATAAAAAAAAATAACGTAATAACATTTTGAGGAAGTAATGAAAAGCATCAAGCACATCTATGCTTAATACAAATATGAAACAACCTTCAAGTTGTGGAAGGTTATTTAAACACGAAAACACTGTAATAAATGATTATGTAACATATATTTATTTTTAAATACAACATGCATTTTCGATCCAATGGCGGCCTTAAATAAAACTGTGATAGATACATATATATCAATGATATTTTGAAACAGAGCCAACGATGCTGTATTGTTATAATATAGATCAGCAAATCACATGAATACATGACAGATAAACCAGTATTGACCATTTAAGTTTCTATATACGATAAATTTATCAAAAAAAATATTATTACATAAAAAAAGTATTTTAGTAAGCTATTTAATACATCTAATTTATTATTCCTTATTCACACATATTATTCACGATATTATCCAATTTGATTTTTTTATTGACAATGAAAAATGTGTACTACATTGTGATATAACTTTACAACTATCGCTATGCGGCATGGCAGGATCCATGTGGCACGCACAATAAGAAAATTACCGAGTTACCGATGTAACACAACGGAACTGAACTGTTCGCAGGGGGACTCTTGGGAAGTTAGGGGCGTCACAGCACACAGGTATGACTAAACAAAAACCTAATTATTGGCAATGATGGTAATTGACAACAATGATAACAAAACAAATAACAGAAACATGTATACATATATAAATATCATATCAAATAATATCCTTACTAATATTATAAATGCGAATGTGAGTTTGATTGTAACGGTTTCACGCCTAAGCCACATTTAAAAAATCTTTCACCAATGGAAAGCTAGATTTTCAGAAGCTACAATTTGTCTCCGAATTACCACGGGAATGAGCTACGCGGGTGAAACCGGCGGAAAACGCTGGTTATGTAATAAAACTATTGTGGGTTCATCTGCTTATAACTCTTTTTTTTAAGTCTCTTACCAGCTATCTAATTATCTGATGGGTCATCATTAAGCCACCAAAAGAAGTGTATTTCGCCGTATGGATAATTAATGGATTTAAATATAGTTTTAAAAAACTATCTTCACATTTATCGTCCACTAGTATGAGGTAAGTAAAACAAGAGCTCATTATAATAGTACTTACATTAATTATATAGGGTTTTCCATTAAGGGCGCTTGATCTTTGAAATGCAAAAAAAAAATACATGTAGGAGAGATATTTGCGATTTTTTTTTTTAATTTGGAAGGTCTATCGACTCCATTATGTATGGAATATGACATCATTCAAATGACCGCCACGGCTTCGGTTGGTGGCGCGCACACGAAAGGTCCAATTTTCGATGACTCTGGCGCACAAATCGGGCTGTATTTGATCGATGGCGTGGCGTATGTTGACTTTGAGGGCATCGGTGGTTTGCGGCTTGTTGGCATAGACCTGCGACTTAAGAAAACCCCACAAGAAAAAGTCCAGCGGGGTCAAATCGCACGATCTCGGTGGCCAGTTCACGTCGCCTCCGCGCGAGATGACCATGTCCAGAAATTGCTCGTGCAGAACTTCCATCGTAGCGTGTGCTGTGTGGCACGTAGCGCCGTCCTGTTGAAACCACATGTTGTCCAGATCCATATTCTCGATTTCAGGCCAAAAGAAGTTGGTTATCATCGACCGGTATCGCTCACCATTGACGGTGACGGCCACACCATTATCGTTTTCGAAAAAATACGGACCAATCACGCCTCCGGCCCAAAATCCGCACCAAACAGTCACTTTCTGCGGGTGCATTGCCACTTGGTGAACCTCGTGTGGATTGGTCTCGTCCCAAATACGGCAATTTTGCTTGTTGACATAGCCATTCATCCAAAAATGCGCCTCGTCGCTGAAGATGATTTTTTTGCCAAAATCGGCGTCAACTTCCAACTGCTCTAATGCCCAGTCAGCGAACACACGGCGCTGTCTATGGTCATTAACCTTGAGCTCTTGGGTCAGCTGGATCTTGTACGGGTGCAGGCTCAAGTCACAACGCAAAATTCGCCAAGTTGTCGTCTGCGAAAGGCCGAGTTCCTGTGCGCGACGCGGAATTGACTGCCGCGGGTTTTCGAGGACATTGTCGCGCACAGCGGCGATATTCTCGGCAGATCTCGCGTTACGTTGACGCACGGGAACCGGCTGATTGTTAACTGACCCGGTTGACTCGAATTTGTCCACCAATCGACGGATAGTCGACTCGGCAGGACGATCATCGCGACCGTAAAACGGGCGAAGTGCGCGGAACGTTGCTCGAACTGAAGACCCATTTTCATAAAACAATTTTATGATTTGCACGTGCTGCTCGACACTGTAACCTGCCATGGTGGTTTGGGAGGACGGAATGAATATAACACACTGCATTTGACAGCTGTCACTCAAACAACATGGCCGCAATCAGCTGTCAAAGTTCAAGCGTCCCTATTGGAAAACCCCATACGTTGTGGAGATGGAAAAATTTAAATTGGAGGATTTAAATTAGATTAAAATAATTCGAATAGTAAAAAATTACTTCTTTCTCTAAATTTAATTTGTAGACTAGACTAAGTATACTTACATGTTATGTTATTATTTATTAATAATTAAATATAGTAAAGAATTATTTACATAAACGCTTTATCACATGGTATGTGATATAACATGTCGCCCAAAGTTTTTAATGACATGTTTCAGACATAATATTAAGAACTCGTAATAACAGCAAAATCGTTTCGTCTTACAGTAAATTATAGTGTTCAAAATGTAATTCTTAAATTAAATGATTTCCTTTTGTACATTATAATTTTAAATGTAAATTCTCATTAATAAAAAATTATACAAAGTTGTATGTATTAAATATACATTTGCATAATATAAATAGAAATTTAAAAAAACGTATGTTATCGCGAACAGATAATAAATGCAAAAAGGCCAACAGAACAACATTAACAAGAAAACAACATATAAATTATATTGTAACCAATAGTGTGTTTCTTAAAAGTATTTTTTAATGTTGAAATCTATCATCTTCATAAAATAATAGTGTACAAAATGTAATTCTTAAATTAAATGATTTCATTTTGTACATTATAATTTTATATGTAAATTCTCATTAATAAAAAAATATACAAAGTTGTATGTATTAAATGTACATTTGCATAATAAATACTAATAGAAATTAAAAAAAACGTATGTTATCACGAACAGATAATAACTGCAAAAAGGCCAACAGAACAACATTAACAAGAAAACAACATATAAATTATATTGTAACCAATTGTTTCTGTTTCAGAAAAGTATTTTTTAATGTTGAAATCTATCATCTTCATCAATTAGTATAATATTAATTAGTATATCACTGAAAATGTCAATTTTTGGCCACACGCCAATAAATCGATTAGACAAGATGGCAGTTATGTAATAGAAATTTTACCAATTGTCTGAGAGACGTCTCAAGGCTATCAAATAATAAGATACAATTAATTATTTTAAAGTTAATATTTATGTTACAAAGATAGGTTTTATCTAAATCTAAACATGCGTTTCTACTGTAATAACCGACGTCGCTTTGTGTTTTCAAATATGTACGTTATTGTTGTAGGTATGTTAGAATCTATGGAATCATTGAGTAGTCACCGTAATTGTTACAACTTACTTTAAGGCAATTAAGGAAACTTTTACTCATCAAAATGTGTTTACTAGGCAAAATTTCCCAATTTCCTCATGTGGAGTCTGCCTCGTTAGACTAGAGACTAGAAATAAGATCGCAGATCCCGAAGATTAGTACAAACCCTAGGTCGGACATAAGAAGTTGTTGGGTGTTTCTGTCCAGAAATTCTCAACAGTAACACGGAGTCTGGATTTTTCTTGCAGTGTTTTCAATCCTTTGTTTTGGAAAGGTGCCGGTCCTGTGCCTAAACTTTTTTCGGTTGTGTCGGATCTGCCGTCTCATCGGATTATAAGAGAGGAGAAAGAGAGAGTGGCTCTATATTTGTGCATACATTTGTGCACTACAATATGTTGTAGACGAAGTTGACTGGTCTCTTGCGAGAATGGCCACTGTGGTCGAAACCCTGCCTCCACGACTTTCTGCCCCAGCGGCTGTCGGTTCTTCGAACGATTTGCCCCGCCCACTACCACTTCAGTTCCGCAATCTTCTCAAATTTTCAGCTTTATCAGCAAATTTCATTTCGATCCCGCAGGGAAACTCCAAGCATAGCCTTCTCCGTTACTGTTTGAGCTTCATCATAAATACCACCAGTATTGATGATGAAGCTCAAAAAAGTTAAAATTGTAACAATGGCTATGAATAGGAGTTGAGAATGGCACCCATTTTGTATTATTTATTTTTTTAATGTAAACACAAACAAACAATCAATGATTGCTAGTTCCTGGTATATAATATATTATGGTCCTCAACAGGTAGAGTCAGGGGTGATACATATCTCCACAAATAGGTATACATATGAAAGCACAGTAAATATAAATGAATATTTAATATTTAACAAAATTGTTAACAAAATAAATGAATACTATTTTTATCATAAGCAAAATAACATTTATAACCAGAAAGCCATGATAACGTTCGATGACTTTATCATGGCTTTCTGGTAGAGTGTATAATTTCCTACGCATAATATATGTATATAGTTAAATAATGTTACCATATAAAATATCCAAGGGATTTATTTTACATAGGCAATGTTGCGCATAAATTATTTCACCAATTACGAACAGCATTTATAGAGGAATTACACGATAAAATTTATGACACAACAAAATAGCGATAAGAGACTGTTCTTGAGCGCGCATTGACCCGGATTTGTAATAACTTTAATAAGTTAGTTTCAATCAATAATAAACTTCTTTAAGATATATTTTCTTGTTATTTATTATAAATCAAGAGTATTTATTCCGTGCGATTAACAAGACGTTAGACGTCAGTAAGTATAAGTATTGATATTGCAGCTAGATTGGAATTGAGCGATGGAGTCTCATTCTTATTTACTCAGTTGTAGAGCTTTGCTTTGCAAGCTCGTCTGGGTAGGTATCACCCACTCATCAGATATTCTACCGCAAAACAGCAGTGATTTGTATTCTTGTGTTCCAGTTTGAAGGTGAGTGAGCCAGTGTAATTATCCCAAGGATGGTGGCGCATTGGCGATGTAAGCGATGGTTAACATTTCTTACAATGCCATTGTCTATGGGCGTTGGTGACCACTTGCCGTCAGGTGGCCCATATTTTTGTCCGCCTACCTATACAATAAAATAAAAAAATCATCCAAAAGGTGTTGTAATAACGGACTAGGTACTTTGATAAGCACATTCATTTATGGAGCTCGTAAGTGCCTTAACAACGCGTTGTTGATCGGAACCAATACAAATTATTTCGCAGGAGGTTTGGCGTTTGGCAAGTTCCAGTCGTCTTTCAAGTCTGGCATATATCATCCATACTGTGTATTGCCGCACACTCTAAATACGTGGACTAATGGCAAATTAACGATGATGAAAAATATTTCTCTAAGACTATTGACGTACAGTAGTGTTCTGTTTCTAGCAATATTTGCATTGAAATGCGAACATTTTATGTAAATTACTCTTATCTTATGAGCATCCATTTTCTTCATCTAGACGTTGTTATGAAAGCAAGATTCAGGATCGCTGTCAAAGAATTAAGTTTAAATACATAATTCTCAAAAATAGCTAAATCATTCGTTGATATTTTTAAAGTTATAAAGATAATACCGCGGTATAACCGCGGTTATTATCCATAATATGTTGCGTGTGCGCGGCGCGGACACGGTCGACGGACGTAGTGACCTTCACCCTAGGAAACACGGTAACACTTCGAATCTTGCACGTAATTGTTGTATTTTTACGTCATGTGGCATCCATTACTTTTTTAATTAACTAATTAATTTTAAATAAGGATATAGCATGAACAGTTTATTAAAATATGTTCACACCCTGTCTTCAACAATTTTGACTCATATTATTTTATTTGTGTAATAGCTTCTGTTAATGTTTAATAACAAGCTTTTATTTAATTTAGATAAAATTAACATTTGTGCCACATATTCTAAAACGAGGGTTTTTTTTATAATAAGAGATCTCTGGGTCTAATTTTGCAAATTCATTCTAAGCCAGTTCCTCTCAAACGATTTATTTTGTGTATATTATGATGACACGGATTAAATAAAAACATGGTTTTAATGTTTTTGTTTTACTTTATGTACGGTTAGAATATATATATATATATATATATATACTTACCTTTATATCTATTAAACAATATTGGATGTATATATGATACAGAATATAATAACATCCTAATTTATACCTACAATATTTTATTATGCGGTTGTGTAATTAGTTATTTAAATTTAAAAAAAAATGTAGCATATAGCATAATGCCTATATAGTTCGTTTCTATTTTTTTTTAAATATTTTAAATTACTTTCTTTAATTAATTGTAAACGATTACGTAATAAATATTTTGTTAATTGTAGGTATACCTTTACTTGGCAATATTAAATACAATAAAATCAAAATATGAACGTCGGTATAGCTATTGTTTTTGAAAGGTCTATTATTATTTTCTCTTTTTGGATTCTGACTAGTTATCTTAACTAACTTATCTGACATTTTGAATTTAGTGAATCATCAACAGATTTTATCAATTAATTACGTGTTTATTATGTCTATCAACAAATAACTTCAATACATGAATCATTAATTAAAACGTATTAAATTAATGAACAAACTTTAATTATGATGTCGTTGCTATCTTTAACATAATTAAATAAATAAAATTAATTATAGTAAGCTTCACACCATTAAATATTATCAAAAATATGAAGGAAGAATACGAAATTGAAATCCCTTTTTAGACATCAGGTTCTCTACAAAAAATTAAACATCGTTATAAGTTACCCTAATGCTAATCGTAACTAATATTATAAATGCGAATGTGAGTTTGTTTGTTTGTTATGCAGACAGAAAGCTACATTATCAGCGAGTGACAGACTATATTTTATCCCCGTATTCCTAGGGGAACGGGAACTACGCGGTTAAAACCATGGAGGAAAGCTAGTATATAATATAATCAGTCTATAAGCATAACCTATTGACTTTCGTGTCCAATCAGCTGGATATAATCTACACTGAGATCGTTGGTTACATTTAAAATAATCATCACAATTACGATTCAAAAATGCTAGCAGGGACATATTTGAATAAAGTATTTTGGTTTCGTTTCATTTGAATAAACTTATCAAGAATAGTTACAAAAGAATAAAATGCAATCTGTGAAACCATTAGGTAATTTTGAAACCGGATGTCATTAAGCATTTGATTTAATTATAATATTTACCAGACACTAAGTGACACGTGCCTACTACTTGTTTATTATAATGCAATGCACCCAAACAATGTGAGCAAACTAAGCGAAACAACTACGAAAATATATATTTTTAATAAGTTCGTCTGGTATAATATTTTTCAGATACATGATGTTTATTTAACTTCACCTGTTCGGTTAGTATATGTAAGTCAAATTGCAAGCCCTTAAAGTTTTTTTGAGGTTTTTTGGATAAGTTTTTTTCGACCAATTGAGATTTTCCACCAATTGAATTAAGCTGTTCTGCACATAATTTTGGTTCTAGTGTAACACATACGGTTTGTTTTAGCTATTAATTACAATATTCGTTAAAAGTGTAACAGTCTATGAATGTCCCTCTGCTGGGCTAAGGTCTCCTCTCCTTTTTCAAGTAGAAGGTTTGGAAATTATTGAAGAATTATAAGCACAAATTAAGCACATGAAAATTCAGTGTTTGCACGGATTAGAACCCACGATAATTTGTTAAGATTCACGAGTTCTAACCACTGGGACATCTCGGCTTATATATAATATTCGTTATCTGGTACTAAAATTAAATATAACAGCATGCTTTAAAAATACTTTTCGTTTGTTATTTAAATTATTTATTATCTACTTATTAAAATTTTCAGTTTTAGTCTTAATAAAGGCTGAGTTTAAGCCATTTTTATTATATTCCGCAAATAATTAGTATATATATATACATACACGTATGTTTATTGTATATTATGTAGTACATATTATTTACTTAATTCTAATCGCGAGTAGATTACTGTATTCATTTTTTTTTAGGTAATTAGTTATTAGTAACAACAGTAATTTATTATTTACCTTACTGTAGATTTGATAAAAATATATTCAAATGCCTTTAAAATATCTGCCTCGTTGATTTTTTTCGTATTTATAAGAAATCTGAAAACCAATCCATCAGTGACGATTATGCTCGCTTTTTTAAATATTTAAAGAGACGTCAATATTGTCAATTGAATCAACATGCAACAATGCATGCATCGAACAATTATGAATTATAATTTGTCAGCTGCATAACAATAACTTTAACGATAACATTTTTTAGAAAAGTGAAATTTATGAATTATGGCAGCGATACTCAATATTTTCTTTATGGGGCCACAGACTCGTTTTAATCTTGGTGTCGCGTGTTAATAAAGAAATCCATTTGAAATTTGAAATTGGTCAAAATAAAGTAACATCAAGTGGGTCAACCACAAAAGCCTGGAGAGCCGTAAGTTGAGTACCGCTGAACCAAGACCAAGTTGTGAACGGCACGTAATGTATCAATATTTACGGCTGTCCGGATGATGTTTGGTATGAGATATCTCAATATTAATGAAGTTAATTTCTTGTCTAAACAGTTTATACAGACGCTTCAGTATACGGTTATCCTGTATCTGAATTCGCGTAACATTATTGAGGACAGGGCATCCCAACAATTTGTATGCTGATAACTGCTAACTGATAGTTCATTAGGACAGCTGCACTGAGGCTATTGTGTCTATATCCTGATTTGTTTAATACTTGTCACTTACTTTTATTAGTTCGCCCTCCTTATATACAATGTATTGTTTTAAACAATTATTTACTTTAACAGTATGTATGTAACATTTGTACTTTAACACACTCAATATATGTGCTTCGTAATTTGATCAAAGGATATTCGATGCTATGAGCAGATGATTCTTCTGTCGTTAGATAAAATCTTACCAGTTACTTTCTTGGACGTTTCCCAATACCTGACATCTTTCTAATATGATTCATAAACTTCAGGTAACCAGTTTCTAGTCATTCTAATTCTTCACGATACGGATAAGTAAAGCCGTTGAACGGAAAATTTCATGGTTTTTTCTCTCCGAAGGAAATATCCTACGTCCTTTCGAACCCGGATCTCGAGCAAGGCAAAGTATTGTTACTGCTCTTATAAAAATTTGCGGTGATATTCGCTTTGGATAAAACACGAAAAAAGTTACTATAATTATCATGTTAAATTTCTCTGTTGAGTGTCAAAATCTATATCTATACTATTTTCGAATCGATCTTATCAATGGCCTCGAAAAATGCTTGAAGACTCGATTCAAGCCTACGAGGGTTGAGAAGAGTTTCGACTCTTGGAGTCTAGTTTGACCACTTTCCAACTCATTATACAACACAAGGTATTAATGTTATTACTCTCACATTTTAAGTACATTATAAACTTATTAACTAGTGCGAAAGTAAAAAAAACACTTGTTTTTAAAAGTTCAACAGATTAAAATTTATATTTTTTTCTTTTTTTTTTTAGGATAGGTTGGCGTACGAGCATATGAACACTTACCAACAGGTGGCCACCTGTTGGTAAATGTTCAACAACGCCCTTAGACATTAGCAGTGCAAGAATGTTAACCTTACACTCTTGTCTGGAGTATTGATATTTAATCAGGTCAGTAGATAGATAAATGAGTGTATATTATGTGGATCATAGATTTATGGTGAATCTGTATATAAAATATGGGAACCCACTACATTGAGAAATTTTTAGTTGACGTAATATCTTCTGACGTGTTTATTGTTAAGGTAATCGAGAAAATACTGCCGATGAAAGTGAGTGTTACACAGGTGGAACACACGCAAAGTGTAGGTGAAATCATTATATAGTATATATATCTGTAGGTCACATCAATAAATGATATATAAAAAAAATAAAAATAATCGAAATATAAAATGATATTGACTTTTTTAACCTTTTATTTATTTAATCATATTATATTGACTTTCATTTCAGGTGTACTTTAATATGTGGTATTATTGTAGGGATGGTATTAAATCGAACTAAGTATATGTGTTGATAACGAATAAATTCGAGTGATATTCTTTTGTTATAATCTTAATAATATAACCGTTTTCACATCATCATTATATCTTATCACAATGAAAACATCGTAAATTGTGACATTTTTAAATTCGCTAATAATTATATACTATTTTCATCGCATGAATTTTTAATTACATATTTTAAAAAAAAAGTCAAATACACACCAATTTTTTTTAAATCTAATTTGACATGCGTTGCTATATCAATCAACTAAAATCGGTATGTATTACTAGAACTGTAAACGATTTATGTAATAGTTTTGTCTGCATCATATAAAACAAAAGTTATGAACTGCAATATTGTATAAGTCAACTACTGATTAACGAATTCTGTTTCGGAAATTTTTACTGCATTTAGTGGTCTAGATGTTAATACTTGTTTTTTATTTTCGTGTATATATATATAGTAAAGTCAACGAAATATCTAGTCACATATATGTGAATTGTTTGATATATTTTTCAACCTAACACTATGGCTCAGTGTTGATAAGCTACGACAATCTAAGTACCTGTGTAATAACGTCATCTATCAATTAACATCTTAATTGGTGCTCATTTGTTATATTTTACAAATGGTTGTGTCTTCTTATATAATCTTAAGAAGTCGAAGGATGTAAACAAATTGGATTTAATTGACCGATAAAGAAAAAAATATTTACGAATACTTAATATTTATTTTTCGTTGAGAAATTAATGTCTTTGTTACAATAATAAAAATAAAAAAAAAGACATTAGAAATCAATCAATTGGCGAAATCATTATTAATATTATAAAAAATATTAATTACAATTTAAAACAATAATAATTTATTAACTTATTATTAGTCTAAAACTAAACTAAATAAAATAAAATAAAATACCCATTAAAATTTTAAAGAAAAAACACGCCGTCTAAAAGACTGTCCTGTGGCATTGAATTTTTTTTTTATATTTTTTAATTAAATATTAATAGAATCGTCTTTTGTCTATTATTATTCGTCTGTTACTTATGTGATAGTATCGATAATAGCTTTAGAATGATTTAATAAACTAGTTTTATTCCTTGTTATAATATATTTATCATTATACGGACAATGTACGTACGAAATTTTTCATGTATTAATAAATGGGCATATTATATTTATTACAACGAATTTCATAAATAAAAAATATCCGTGAATTGAAATAATATTTATTGCATTTTATCACGTCATAAAGATATTTGGCACGTGTTTGTATTAGAATAGCATTATATTAATCCATATTTTTTGCTTTACTCTATTTTTAATATACACTATATTAATTATATTTAAGTTAAACAGTTTGCCATAGAATAAATCACGAGTTTGAATTTTAATGAATAAAATCATCAAGTTCTTTACATTTTATTGTAAATATAAAAAGGAACAAAACCTAATATTTTTCCTTAAACAATTTTTTCGCAGGTAATTATTTAAAATTTTGCCATTTTTTATATTTATTTCTTAAACGCCACGTAGGTAGATAAAATATAGGTGTGTTTCATCAGCTAATTGCGTTTTGATGTGTTTTAAATCCAAAAGAAAAACCAGATTAGTTTAACGTTTTTGTGTCCAAACACACGAATGTAAATATTAAGGTTAGGTATAATAAGTATGTGATGAGTTGGTATATAAAATCACATGGATTTCACAGAATGATAAATAACTTATTATTTAAACAGATGTAAGTATATAAATGAACTAACATGAGAAATATTTTTGTATCTAGTCCATTTTGTTTTCGATGAAAACATTTTTCGTTAACTCGTTAGATCTAGTTTATTTTTATTGTGTATATTACATATTTATGTATAAATAGCTATACACGGTAATATTATAAACTATAGATTTATCGATATAACTCATTCAGGGTCATGTTTAATAATAGCGATTCAGTAATAAAATTTTAAGTTAGAAACTATGAAAACTCATCATGATTTTTCATAAGTCTATTTTTCGTAAGAGAAAATGCATCCTCTTCTGTAATGATATCGTTATATAACGTATTTCCATATATCTACCACTTACCTAGAATTTGCAGAAAGCTGTCTTCCAGCCGCATCGTCGACGAGAGGAGGTAGTCGGTCCCCTCCAACTCGCTTGGCGCCATCAGATCGCTCCTCATTTTTAATTTTATCACTTTAACTCACAGTTCAATTTTCAACAACAATAACTTATAAAAAGAATCAATGGTTAGTTTTCGATATATATAACATTTGATTCACTATGACTTTTTTCTATCAACAATCCTCCAAACGATTTCCACGCGATTTTCTCATGTCATTTTATATATTTTCCGTAAGCGTTGTTCACATAAAGTAAGTCCGGTTTCGTGTGCCTTATAATTATGCGGCGACATAAACAAGTCGTCGTAGCCAGTTAAAGGCTGATTAAAGTTATTTCGTACAATGATAACGCGGTAGATTGCGCGGGCGTCGGACGCGAGGTGTCCGCGCGCGGCTCCTCGACTCGACTACTCGTTCGCTGTCAGCTGATTCGTTCACTATAAATAATACGGAATTATTTGTATGCAGTTAACTGACAGTCTACCGCTGCACGTAACAAAAATTCGGACACGGTTACCGAGACGTCGCGATGAAAGCATACTTTAACGAGGCTATTTTAATACAGTTATGGTGTAACTATCTCTGTATCCAAATGTCCATCTGTAATCCTAAGTTACATGAGATCTTTATTAAAAAGAGCAAATATTTAATTTTAACATTCATTATAGAAACACAACACTTGTTTATTGAAATCTACTACCGGTTCGGAAACAAAACATCTCAGACGTAGGGAGAAATTGCGAATGAAAAATACCGTGACTTTTATTATTTTTTTTTTTAGTAAGTACCTCCATGTCGCCCTAGAATTACCGGGACCATCAGATAATCTAAAAATAATTGTAAATAATTGTTTATAAAACGCTTATCGTTAGTTGACGCAGTATCGTTCCACATCGGATAATTTTAGAAAGGAAATGAAAGAATGCATTTATGTTAAATGTAAACAAATAAAGATCTATTTAGATAATTAATTTGAAAGTTTGTCTGAATTTGCTTTAAATTAATTTGTAAAATAAGCATGCATTATACGTTTCAACTTTAAATTTGACTATGTATGAAATCTTAGTTTTCTATTACACTAATTTCTTTAATTATTGCAGAAAATATCGGATATTACTTCCTATTTGACGATCGTGTTCTGTGGTGATTGGAGTTTATTCCAGACCAGACAGATCTACAGAGCTATCTGTAACTTTCTTACTTTACTAACATGTACTACTAATATTTTAGGTACTTAAATTCAGAGTTGTTTGAGTTATGGCCAATAAGAGGAACAATCCCCTTCGCCCCCCTAAAACTAGATGATCGTATTCTCAAAAAACATACTATACCTACCTACGTATAATTAATTAAAAACAATAGTTGTTAGTAATTCGTTGACGCAATGAATATATTAATTCGATTTTTCCTTGTTTCTACTTAGTAGATCCGATATAATACAAACAATTAAATGTTGGTTGTGTTTTATAGCCATAATAATATAATTGTATTCGTTTTTACTATATAAAAGCAACATTGAGTTTCAACCATTCTTAAAAGGAAATGAAACTTTTGCTTAAAATTATTAAAAAATAATTAACAAAGTTACTACAAAAACAAAAGGAAATCTTGTTTGAATTTTAGTATTTTAATCCGATTGCTATTTGAATTAAATTGATATCAATTATGATCGCTTATAGTTTCAAAAAAAACAGAAGCTTGTATTGTATGTCCCGTGTATTTGAGATCATTATGTAGATAACTTTAGGTGAATCCTACCTAAAATTGAATATTGGATATTTATTAGTAAATACAAATAAAAATTAAAAATAAGGTGACAGCATTTCTCCTTTGAATTGCAATTCAAATTCTCTGGGTGAAAAATGAACCAGCCATCCTGTCACCTCTAGAGGCAATAAGACGGGGTGTAATATTTTGGATGAATTTTTTTGCATTATTATTAGTTTTTCTCAGAATGTCTAACATATACTATTAGGATATAATAAGTGACAAATATTTGTACTCAAACATAGGTGTATACATAATAATATATGTTATTTATTTTAATTATCTACATTTATTAACATCGGCAACCATCGCAATTAGGTCCATACGTATTATGAAAACTTAGTGATGCGTGTCTGGTTTTGAAAAACATCGTTTGAGATTTATGTGTTCTAACAACTAGGACATCTTGATTCCCCCATTATTTACTACCGATTACAATACTGCCATAAGTAATATGTATTATATTACTTATGGGCAGTCTTGTAATGATTATAGTATACATCAACAACAATACAAGGGACATAAGCTGATCTACTATAATATGTTATAAATTTATTATACATATCCTGTGGATTATTATTTTCGTAGAAAATAAATAAAATTTTTATTCAGTAATACAATAACATTGAAGTGATGTTTTAATAAGATTACATAGTAAAAAGCACATTATAACCGCAGCGGCTAACATTACTAGCTTGCTTTAATTTATTCTATATACGTGTTATGCAAAGGTCATTGACACCCAAAACCAAATTAGTAGGTAGGTATTTTGTGTGTTATACTTATTTGAATTCTATTGTATAGTATGGTGGGGGTATTCGCGCTTCTGTTTTACCGAATAGCTGTCGAATTATTATTCATATAGTATTACTTCATATTTTTAGTATATTATTTGCGAATTATGTTTATTATAAACATCCGACGAGCCGGTTGGCGTGGTTGGTAGATACTTGCCTTTCGCGCCGCATGTCGTGGGTTAAGAATAAATTTGTTAATACAAAATGTGCAATTTGGAAATAAATATAAAATTTGCTTGTATTTTCGATTCACTATTTTAGCGTTAATGGCTTACACATAAAAGATAGATATTTACTGTCGCGGACTTTTTTGTAGAACTATATAAGATATATTTCCACTTTACATTATATTCGTGTAACTCTTACGGTTTTTGCAGCGCATGCCAGAATGGCTTGCAAATAGAAGAAATTTTCCGACTTGCATGACACTTAGTGTTATATTTTGACCAATTTACTCAATCGCTTTATAAATTATAGCCTATATGTTATTCTGATGTATGAGGTACATTATTGTAAAGTTTCATTAAAATCCATTCTATAGTTTTTGCGTGAAAGAGTAACAAACGTCCATATACAAACTTTCGCGTTTATTATATTAGTAGGAAGTAGGATTATTATATGCCCTGTACTGAACACACATACACTGTAGTGTATGGGCGAATAGATCGATTGGTGAATGTTTATATCTTATATTGATTAAAAAAATCACAGGATAAAATCCTTATTTTACCCGTACGAAGTCGGATATAAACTAAGCTTTATCTAATAATATTAAATCTATGCACATATATAATGTATATTCATTGCAAACCATATAATATTTTCGTCGAAATTAAAAATAATGAATTATTAATAATTTTTAGATAACTCGATCTGTTTGTGCTCTACTATATCATAAAAAATAATTATACTATAAAGATAATTATTATAATCTATGTTGGTGCAATTACTATATTATCAAATTGTCATTAGATAAAGATAAACATAAGCTATGTAGTATTTATGTAATATGTATCTGATCGATGTGAGTAAATATTCTAATATTTTATTTTATTTTGGATTATATAAAGCCTGGTTCACACACATTACAAAATTTTAACCAAATCGACCAACAATTTAAATGTATAGTAACCGTATTCATTTTTCCAGACAATTTAATAAATATTAAGAAATCGTGTCTAAAACGTGTCCGGTACACGTGCAACATGTCGTTTTCTCGCTTCTCATATATAAGTAGCTAGACCTACATAGGTAAGTTTAAGGTTATTCGTCAAGTGTTAAACAATTTGGCAAATAAAATAGACAAGTACTAGATAACTGCTTTGCTGCACAATGACGTAGGCCGCAGCGCAAACTTATCTCAACATACAACCCTGACTCTTTGAAAAATATTCACATTATATCGCGTTCACACGAACTTTCCAACTTTATATTACTATAAAATAAAGATAATGCATCGCATAAACATCCCGGATGTTAGAAACTTGGTTTCTAAGAATAACTCTACCTTTAGGTACCTATATATTATCCAGTACTTTATTTAATATCCGTATCTTGTCACTTTCTTATGCAATGTCTTCTACAAAAGGTTGTCTAGAATGATGAGACAATATTTAATATTTCTTATAATCACTTGTTGTCCTAATGTATTAACGCAAAACTTGGGTAGTTATTGAATGTTTTAACTTTACTTTATTACGAAAGTTGCCAGTTAGTTTCAAGAAGAGCATTAATAATAATGGATTATGATTATATTATAAACACAATTTATTAAAGATTATATTATACACTGGTGTATAATCACTATTGAATGTTATTATACAGGACTATATTAAATGTAAAGCTGCCGGTTCGGAATGTAGACTTCATCGAGGAGAACCGGCAAAAAATTCAGGACTTAGTTATAATATTCGTTTTATAAAACTTACTTTAATTACAGGCATAAGGGACATAACATCTTAGTTCCCAAGGATGGTGGCGCATTAGCGATGTAATGATGTAAGCGATGGTTAAAATCCCTTACAATGCCAATGTCTATTGTCGTTGGTGACCACTTACCATCAGATGGCCCATATGCTCGTCCGCATAACTATTCTACAAAAAAAAGTTATAAATAAATTATGATGATTTAAAATTCGCAAACACTCACACCCATATTATTACATAGATAAGCCGGTTACGCAGCCCCCTATCGATCCGTTATGATTAATGAGGCAGATAACGACTCCATAGGTAGGTACTTATCTAATATTTGGGGCGGACTTCTAGTAGTAATTACTGATAAATTTACATTTTTATGTAATTTCTAATCAATATACGATTTCTTATCATTTCATTCCTTACATTAAGTGCGAGCTAAACTTTAAAAACAAATAATTTTCCTTATAATGATGATGAAACGTATTTCTATACTGAAAAATAAATAAAAAAACATTGATTATATAAAATTTATTTCATATAAAAGTACAAAAATAAGGCACTTAATAGAATAAAATTAATCGAATCTAAAATCGAGATTACAAATCAGACATAAAATCGATGTCGTAAATATAAATACATCATAAAATCAAATGGCATTTAATTGTACAAGCAACGCGTTTGGCACTTGCGAGATTTAACGAAGATTAAAGCAACACATCTTACTACTGTCAGTGCAGAAGTTAGCGTAACAAATTAAATTACAATTTAAAACTAAACCTTTTTTGTTAATATGGTTCAAAATTTGCGTTATACATTAATCGTCATCATTAATATAAAAAAAAAAAAAATGACAGAGAATAAATATAATTATCATACAAAAAAAAACTTATGGAAATAACCACTTATTATACTCTTAATTAAATACGCAAATACAAATGACCTTTTACACTAACAGTAGCGTTATATTAAATATATTTAAATAATATAATGTGTTTAAATAATAAATATACGTTTAATATCTTTTTGTGATTCCCAATAAAGATTAAAACTCACGTATAACGCTTACATAATACGTTATTCTATTTAATAATCGCACCTCTGTAACTGAAGAACCAGTATTCTGACCTCTATTAATGGAACCCTCTGTAAATGAGACAGATATTTATTTATACCTGGATATCTGAGACACTGGGTAAGTGAAACACCTCTATGAGTGAGACAAATTTTCAGGTCCATCGATGTCTCACTTAACGAGGTTTCACTGTATATTGTTAGCGATTTTCTTTTAATTTCATTACTTGCATTTAAGTTCAAAACGATCGATGAAGTGACATTAGATAATAATATAATATCTTTTTTTTTTTTTTATTTAACACATTTATTATTTACACACTTACAATAAATGTTGCTTTCTAAATATATTTTAAATATAACCGTTATCTAATAACTTATTGATCTAAATTATCATAAAACATCAAGGA
The DNA here is from genome assembly GCA_905220585.2 of Nymphalis polychloros. Taxonomy (NCBI): domain Eukaryota; kingdom Metazoa; phylum Arthropoda; class Insecta; order Lepidoptera; family Nymphalidae; genus Nymphalis; species Nymphalis polychloros. The sequence goes on along the minus strand of HG992258.1, from coordinate 8,353,324 downwards.
CGGACAGTTAAAATACACTAAATAAAATTAAAGCATACAAAATGATAGAGATGGCAAAAAAAAATAACGATTATCTTTTTATAAGTTTTGCTACGGACTGTCGCTTAGACAATATTCGAGAAAAAAGCATCAATGATATCCATATATGTTCGGAATAAATCGGCGAGTAGTGGGGCTCCAAGATATGGGGCTCCAAGATATGGGGCTCCAAGATATGCACGTCATGTGGCTCTTTTGAGACCGGCTCTTGGTTTAGGATATTCATCGTTGTTCGGATGACTTTATTGAAAACCATGCTGTCTTTATGTAATATCTACATAAATAATAATATATTACCAGGGATGGTTTAGGCATTCCATTTGGAACCCAATCCAGAACTGACATTGATTTAAAAAAAAAAAATTATAACACTTCTGTCTTTTTTTTATTGTATAGGTAGGCGGACGAGCATATAGGCCACCTGATGCTAAGTGGTCACCGACGCCCATAGACAATGGCATTGTAAGAAATGTTAACCATCGCTTACATCGCCAATGCGCCACCAACCATGTGAACTATGATGTTATGTCCCTTCTGGCTGTAATTACACTGGCTCACTCACTCTACAAACCGGAACACGAAAATAAACGATAAAATGTCTGATGAGTGGGTGGTACCTACCCAGACGAGCTTGCACAAAGTCCTACGTCTATGCCGAATTCCTAAGCGCTATGTCTAATTTTTTATTTAGTTAATTTCAATCCTCTTTAAGATTTACCTTGGTACAAGGCTGTCTTGTTAGGTATCAATCACTCGTGACATATTATACAGTTAAACAGTTTACTAAGCTGTCTTAGTATGTATGTTCTGGTTTGGAGAGTGAGTGAGCCAGTGTAAGGAATGGTACTTATTTCTTACAGCGCCAATGTCTATGAACGGCGGTGATTATTTACCATTACGTTTCCCATTCGTCAGTCTGCCTACCCATTATAATAAAGGTAATAATGGCATTCAATTGAATCCATAATTTTATATTATATTTAATTACATATGATTATTAATATATCATTACTCAATTGATTAAAGATATACAGAGATAAATAGTCTTTAAAGTATGGTGCCATTCACTAAAGACATTGACACTATAAGCTGAACAAACCACTTTGCTGCTTATACAGTGCTATCATTTACGTGATGATGAATTAAGATGGTAGCCCCTAGTCATTGACTAACTCTTTGAAACAGAATACTAGTATGACAAAAAGAGATACAAAACATCCACCCGTCAGGAGCGAATAATTTTACACATTGTAGGTAAAATTTATCAAAACTATAAATATTATAATAGGAATTTGATTTTCTTTTAAAAAATTATACCTAATATCAATTTAGTAAGAATATAATATTTAGAAGTTTTAACAAATACATTAACAATCTACAATTCACATCTATTCTTTCCCTCTTTCTTATACTTTGTCTCTCTCACTCACATGTGGCAATATTCGCTGCCCAACCAGTCAAATGAGGTCAGTTGCATCGAAGCTTACGCTCTTTCAGTTGTACGCGTTAACTCACATATCAAACTTACGTTATGACACTTGATTTCAAATTTATCATTCCTTAAATTGTCAACAAACTTTATAGATTAGTTAATTTTTAAGGCATGATTACAAAAAAATAAAATTAGTTTATGGTAGAATAATGTCGTAAGGCGGTAGCAACCACATAATATCTGATAACGATTCTGGACAATCGAGGCTTAACTCTATGATAAAATGGACATTGCAATGTGATACATACTGTCGTTGATAATTTTGTTATAACAACTTTATAAAAAAAAAAAAAATTTATGACAGCAGTAGAACAAGCGTCACGAAAAATGTAATGTCATATGACATGTATGTAAATATGAATTTATATTTCATTTCAATAGAATGTAATCAGTAATTTAAAAAAAATCACTAAAAATTTCAATACAAGAATCAATCAAATTCTTTTACAAATATTCATGAAAAAAAAACATTATTAGCATATTTTAAAACTTTTTTTCTATAAAAAAATGTGATTCAATTATTATGATGTTTACTTTAAACACATAACTATTGAAATATGTTAAATACGTTCATACGGACTGAGCGTCGACTTCTTCGCCGTAGTCCAAGTCGTCATACGAGAGGTCTTCGTCTATAGCGCCCTCCGAGCTTTCTTTCCCTCCCGGACACGCGAGACATCTGTAAATATGAATGATATAACATTATGGAAAGATTTTTAACTTAGGAAATAACTAAATTAGTCATAATCAGCTATTGATGTTATGATTTTTATTCTAAGCACGAAATAGTTTTTTTATAAGATATTATTCTTTTTTCATAAGATATTTTAGGGTTTAAATTGCGTAAACTTACTAAACGTAGCGACAGATCATTTAATTTGCGTATTACAGTCTGCAATATGAATCGGAAATCGGGAATTTATACTAAAAAAAATACCATTATATTATGTAATCACTAAACGCCCTTTAAAATCAAGTAGTAAGAAAGATTCACGCGTTTAGCCACAAAAAAAAAGAGAAGAAGCCTCAGCTTTAAAATCAAAATTCAGCAAAATCATTTCATAGTTCAACTCAACTAATTTCTATGAATCTGTTCTTAGTGTAGACTGTGCGTTGATTGATAAATTAATCACTTAGAACATTGGATATTATATAATTACTCGTACACACGAGTATGTATCTATTTATATATACCAAATCAAAATACTTCATTAAATATTGAAGTATTACACTTTCTTAATGATTGTCAGTCAAACTAGAAACTACCACCGGAAAGAAACATCCAGCCCTGAGAAGAACCGACGAAAAAAACTCAGAGGGTTGATTCGATATTGTATCATGACCCGTTTACAAAAAAAAAAAATAGCCATGCGGCGATCGTCTCATTTCCAAGATGTGCTATCCATAATTTAAATAAATGGAATCAACAAATACAATCTTATTATAATACATAGATATCATGATAATGTCAACCGTTTACCGAGTTATATAATATGTATTTGAATTCATTTATCTCATCGGTATATAAGTAATAATAAAATTCATCCAATCTCGATATATAAGAACTTGTTATTAAATCCTCATTTATTAATTGGCAACACCTGTATGACACTTGATATGTTTGCGCAGATCTAATATGATAATTATAAAGAACGACCTTGTGCTCGCACAGGTGCGTACGAGTGTTAGATTTCATTGATAGTATAAATAAACTATACGAATAATTAAGAATTTTAATTTAATAATTGATTGTATATACTTGTAGTGAACTATAATATTCTATCAAATCAAATAACTATAATATCAAATCATAATGTCATATAATCATAAGTGCATTTGACATTTTATTTTAATTAAAATTAATATATGTGTTTTTCATACAATAGCCATTGTTATTTTTGTTGGAGTAAATTAATTAATTAAAATTGACCAATTTTTTACTTTTATTTTATCAATTAAATATCTGAAAAATGGATATTCAAAAATTAATTTTATTTTAGTTATAATTGGCGTAATATTAGAAAATTTACTTTGCTTAAATTAAAACTACTTTTAACTTATAACACAACAAAATAACGAGTCATCCTTCGTTAAAATGACATTTAAATTTACGGCAAATTTATTTCATAAAATCAATACTTTATTCGAGAACGCTCTTTAATGCGCTTTTGAATCGCTAAGAAACCCATTACATACTTAAGTACTACAATAATATGAAAAACAGATTTAATTATATGCTTTTTTTTTAATTTTATATTTGTCAATAAACAAAAATCAATCGGTTTAATGTACGTTTGCATTATATTATGCAAATAACAACGCATGACCTCAAACGGCTCCTATTTTAGATCGATACCGCTGAATCTATTTTAGTCTGTGTTTATGATTAAGAGGTAAGAACGTACCTGCTCTCATTGATGCCGTAGTACAGACACTTATCGCCGACGCACTCGCAACACCCGTCGTGGAACCATCTAGAAATTAAACAATACCATTCAGGGAAACCCATAGAAAATATCTTATCCTAATAATCTTGTGTATTACGAATTCTTATCCCCTTTGTTTTTAAGTTAATGTTATCTGTTGTTTGAGTTTAAAAAAATTTAATACTTCTAGAATTTTAACAATACTTGTAAAAGATATCCTTTTATAACTCATTGTAAAGTCAATTGTAACTTTGAAAAATTGCCGAGCCATCTCGGTGAGAACGTGTGAGTCTTAACGGAAGAGTACAGGTTCAGATCCGAACATTTACTCATCAATCATAAAATGACAATATCTACAAAACATGATCAGGCACACGCACTTCATTTAGAGCTGGAGAATACTAATATATATAAATTAATGCACAAAAAACATGTACTGTACATTCGCCAATATAATTGACAAAAAAAAAAAAATTTTTTTACGTACATATTTCTATACTTGTCATATAAATAAAAGAAAATTGGAAATAAGAGCAGAATCACTCAAGTCTTCTCAAATAATTATATTTCGACCACTGGACGGATACTAATAATAAAAAATAGAACTCAAAATATTACTAATTCACTATTTACCTGAAGCTATTAGCGCCCATTGATCGACAAGACGCCCGACACTTGTCGGAGGACATGCACTGCGACATGTACGCGACTGTACAGTTGAAGGTAACTATGTCACGACTCACTGGTTCCGATTCTTGCTCGACGCTCTCTGTAAGTAGGAATAGTTTATCAAAATCCACATGTGATTTGTATTGGTGTTGCCAGCGGGTTAAGCAATAATGTACAAAAAATTAAACATCATCGAAATGGTGATGATGTTTATTGGAACGAAGTTCTTTTACGCGGCTTACAGTAGAGTAAAATGGCAGTGGCCCAAGGTCACGTGAGTAACGAAATAGCGTTCATACTGTGCCTACCAAACGCTACAAAATGCGATGTGTTCGAATTTAAGAGGTCGATATGTTTTTCCCAAATTCCCTATGTTTAATGCAGCTAATTAAACATGTAGAACCCATTTAACCAACAATAAAAATCACTGTAATCTATTTAAGTGTTAATATTTTTTGTGAAATTTGAAAGCACATAATTGAAATATTATAAATATAACATTTTAAAACTTCATTAACTTTATAGTAATTAACTTTTTAAGTACATTCAATACAATATAATACAGTACAATATAATTTATTTCAATTTTTTTTTTAATAATTTGCTAATAATATGTTTTTTATGTGTTAAAAACTGTTATTCAAATTTACACAGTCCATTTTTACATTTCAAAGAAGTAAAATCATTGTAAAGAAAAAGATAACAATATAGAATTAACAGTTTCAAATAAGTTATCAAGGGATTGCAATTTGCCAATACAAGTAAGTTGAAATATGCACAGGTAGAGCATTCCATGGAGATGAGTCATATAAAAACAAGGTCTCTCATCTCTGTGGGGGATTCATTTGTTTTAAAAACAAGCTCAGGTCTAATAGTCTATCAGTAAAATAAACTTTACATACATAATATTATGTTATTGAATTATGTATATGACAAAATTTTATTTTCTAAAGTTCTATGAATGTTAATGATGAATTTTAATCCATTCTAAATGTGATCATGTATATCGTATACAGTTACATAATAGTGTATTATAATTTTACTATGTATATTTTATTTTTCTGTAAATTTGTAAATTTTTCTGTATTCTTGATTTAATCTCTTCTCAGTATCTCAAAAGTTAATAGGAAGATATTGTTTAGTGAGATAAGTCCGCTTTTGTTTATTCTATTTTATAGTTACCTTTTATTGGTTAAAATTAAACTTTTCTTGGTAGATATAAAATTTAATTACTATTTTATTTTGAAAATTGAATTAAAATAATTGAGGTGATATTTAACTTTATAAAAAAAATATCCTAATACATACTTGTCAATGATTAGTAATTTGTGTAATTTTATGAAAAAGTCATAACTTAAGATATTCTAATATTTTAATGTACACTGTAATGTTACATAAATATCTAAAACTTTGATTTTTTTTTTTCAACATTGTATTTATTTTTGACTTCCTTTTCGTAATGGAATGTAAATACTAAAATAAACATATTGTTACTTACGCATATGATACACCAGTTGCCTTTCAGGAGTGGGTCTGTAAGCAGATACGTCAATATCCACGGGATAAGTTATGGATAGCCACCTTTGCTCTTGGTCGGGAGCACTAGTCAAAGCTGCAAACAGTCCTGGAACACTATCTGGCATCTCCTCGACGTAGGAAGACTTTGCAAGTTCCGTCTGTGTATCGTTTGGCTTAGGACACATATCTAAGGACAATATATTAATGTTTAATATTCAAAATATAAATAATGGTTTTTCAATTGTTTCAAAAACATTTTCTATGTAAAGTAATACCACTTCAGCATAACTTTTTATTTGTCACGCTAACTTAATCACATAAAGATATTCACAATATCTCAATAACAATAAATACAAAAAGTACACTCGATAATTATTGATTTATATATTTATAAGCCATTTATCGAGTGGCATTATTTAAAATGTTATTGTGATATTTTGTTTACGTATAATTAATACACGTGCGTAACATTTATTACGTACCAACACAACTGCAACATTCGCTGTATAAATAACTGAGACAGTTAAAACAGTCCTTGCAGCAAGAACAGTCTTTTAAGTCACACTTGCAGGATTGTGTGAGCATACACTTGGAAACAACACTGGCACAAATAGCTTCATTACAAGCGTAAATCACAGAGAATACGCATAAAAATGCTAAAACGAAGATTATTTTTTTAAACATTTTAATAACGATAAATATCAAAACTTTTAAGAATAGAAAATCAATATCGAAGAAACACGATGTTATTCTAAATGCTATTTAATCGGATTCAATTATACAACGGAACACCCCAAACATTTTAATTTGTTTAGATGCACATTCACGGCACGTTATTATTGCTCAATGAATGAAAATTGACAGATATTGACTTAAGTTCAAGTAAGCCAAGAACGAAGGCGTACAACGTAGTGGTTATAAATCGGTGTTGCCAGTCGCTCATATAAATTTTCCCCTAATAATTCCTTAAAAAATAAACAATGAAAGAACTATATTTTTTTAAGATAAACATAATGATGCCTTAGTTTCCATTTTTCTTATTAAAAAAGTATTTGATTTTAAATCAGTTTTATTTTGCTTAACATTCATTAGGCTTAAAACGCCCGTTTTCATGTTTTGACGTAATTTTTTTGACCCAATGGATCATTTCAATTTGAAACAATTATAATTTAAAAGGGTATTTAAACTTAAAAAAAATTATTACAGTTTTTATAGTGGAATATTTTTTTGTTACAGATGAATAGCGCCGAAATTAAAGGAACGATATTTGACATTCCACAAACACCCAAGTCGCCCCAAATTACAGGAACTATTGGTCAATATCTCTTGGAATTTACCCAAAACCACATTAATTGGACGTTAGGAGATGAGAAAAAATGAGAAATTAAATAAGAGAGAATTTCCCTTTAACAATGACAGGATACCGATCGTCGATTCAAATGGTTTGCCCAAAGCTGCATTCAATAATTTTTTTGAGATTTTCTTGTATGGTGTGAAGAGTTTCTTTAGACAGAAAAATCTAATAAGTTTTCGTCGTGCCAGCTAACGACGGATGTGTTTCACGTGGTTTGACAGGCGAATGCTGCATAGCCAACACTCTCGAAGGCCACGTTTTGCTGTATGCTGGATTTATAATGAAGAAAATGGAGAAAACTTAAATATTAGTCGCGATAAAATGCGAGGCCTTATAGTGCGTGACTAGATATTGAATAGTTGTATCTTCAGGTGTTATAAACTTCTATTCAGAACTCTTCTGTTTGATCTGTGTATCGCCCAATAGCACTGTATAAAGATTTTCTGCCAAGAGTGGCAATCTTTATGCTGTTGGCAAATAAAAAATACCCACATTTAGAGGGAAGTTCCCCCAATCTGGCAATAGATACATGTACTATTTGTGTTTAAATGTGTGTGTCGAAGTGAACACATTGTATTCTCTGTGATTGTCAGTGAACGACAGATTGAATTGAATGATTGAGTGAAATGTATATTAAACATATAATTTAAATGTTACCATCGTAAATAGCGTATTTTTTATTTTTAAGGACTAAATTTAAAGCGACAATTTAACTTTGCAGTTGTGCGTTACTTAATCGATATTACTTATGCATAGTTTAATATAAAATAGAAATAACATAAAAGAAGAATATTATTACTATTTTATGTGTAATTGCGGTTTTATAATATGTATTTTTAAAAATAGAACACCAACTCATATACATTGATATAAATAACTCACTCAATTACTCTCAAAAATCCAAATAACACATTTGAACACATTCAACAAATCATAAGTCGCACCTTGTCGCGCTAATAAATATTCAATTAATTACTTTACCTTTCTGTTCACTAGGAAAATGGCGATGTATAAATTAGAGCGTGTTTTTTTTTTACAACACTGTTATGTTTGGATCATATAATATATGATTATAGATTAAGAAATTAACACAAAATCAGACGTCAGTAGATAGTACAATAGGAGGCACTGTCAATAGCAGCCTTAAAAAAAATTGCATATAGGTAGGTAATAATTTAAGCATTTGAAAAAATGAAAGTAAAATGATTTAAAAAAAAATGGACCTAAGTTATTATGTATTTCTTACAACATACATAAAATTCACATAGGCCGCACAAAAAACTGCAAATTTAAGATGACCGTCAACAACTCAATAACCGCTCCGGCCTCCGCGTAAATAAGTCCCCGCACTGACTTCATTTTAAAATTCAAAAGATAAAAATGGATACTGAAAGTTATCTTAAGTATATAGAAATGTATGCGATCGCGGACTTTTCTGTAAGCAATTTTAAAACTCTACAATTTTTTAGAACAGTTTTTTGATGTACTAAGCTTAAGCTAGCGTTAGCACTTGTAAGTTTAGTTCAGTTAAGCAATTTTGTACAAAATATTACTAGTTTAATGCTCTTTCTATCAGTTAAAACCATATCATAAACCGTTGCTTGATTTAAAAAAGTTAGCGAAGATACAGACAGAGGCTAGCGACTTGGTGGTAAAGCTTTGTGCAAGCTCGTCTGGGTAGGTACCGCAAAACAGCAGTACTTGGTATTGTTGTGTTCCGGTTTGAAGGGTGAGTGAGCCAGTGTAATTACAGGCACAAGGGACATAACATCTTAGTTCCCAAGGTTGATGGCGCATTGGCGATGTAAGCGATGGTTAACATCTCTTACAATGCCTATAATGCCAATGTCTATAAGCGTTGGTGACCACTTACCATCAGGTGGCCAAATCTGGTTTATACTATTTATAGATAAAACAGCTCATTGTTGATAAATTAATATTTAATAGCCATAAATCGCGAAGTGACGTAAAGGGATTAATTCTAGATAACCTGATTAACCATTATGCATAAAAACAACTAAATTTGTTAATATTGTTATCACTAGAATCAAATCGATTGAGTGATAAGGTAAATGTTGAGTAAAGACTTTTGATTTACTGACAAGTGTGCACGCATGGTAAGAATCAAATATATTATTATACATGTACAAATATATTAATAAAAAATATTTAGCTTAAGTTTCGAGTCCGCAGTTGATTTACTTTTAATTAATCATAGCGAACTTTGCAAGAGCCGCCCTTTAAATTATTTTGATTTGATAATAAATGTTTTTTCGATAATAGGTTCGTTCTCCAAATTAAATATTTACTTTTTAAGTTACTATACTTTAAAAAAAAATGTTTAATAGTTTTTGAGATACATATAAGAGTAAAGGTATACATACGAATTCGCTTGTAAAACAGTGAAATCCCCACAAAAAAAGTTTTATTAACACTCAAGTACCTACTTATAGGTACTAGAACAAAATAGTTGTTAATAAATTTTTTTTGTGCTTAAATCTCACATTTTCAATAAACTCACTTTTTCAAAATTCAAACCAGTATATATTTTTAAGCCTAATTTTGTTTCAATACAATTAATCTAATGCATTTTAAAATTTATAATTTATGTAAAAAATAATTAGAACAACAGTCCGTCCGTATACCTATTTTTTTTATATTTCAGGGGCAGTTATCAGTTATATTAATCTTCCTGGCGTCCGCGACGCTTCTCAGTGCATACAAAAACCCACACTATGCACCGGGAAGGTCCGTAAACGTTCACCTCTTCGAATGGAAATGGGATGATATCGCTGACGAATGTGAACGGTTTCTTGGACCTAGAGGATATGCTGGCATACAGGTTACTTTCATTAAATTTTCTTTGAATTAAAATTATAGGCAGACTGGTAAACGGGTCATATGATGGTAAATGATTATTACCGCCCAGAGATTGGCACGATAGGAATATAAACAATCCCTTACGTCGTCAATCCCTCCAACAATGCGAATATGTCTGAGTAAATTGTCTCAATCATCCTTTAAACCAACACATATTAATGTTTGGCGGTAGAACATGAGATGAGTAGGCATACCCACAGGGGTTTGAACAAAACTCAATCTAAAACAGCCATATTTTAAATCAAACTCCTCGTGTGGTAACGATTATCATTAGTGTTCAATGAGTATTGATAAAAACTTATTGACTTAAATATATAAAAAAAACTGATAGTTATCAGTTTGTTTAATTTAAAATTATAAAGATTGTTCACATATTACGATAATATATTTTTTTCTACATACATATTATATATTATTTTGATCAGCGTCCCTCTGTATGAATTAATGAATTATTAAATTGCCTCTCCTAAACATTTCTCAAAAGCATGTAACCCGTGTGCAGCAGGAAATTTGGTAGTCCGAAGTATAGCCATTTATTTTTCAATAGATATCTCCGCCCAATGAGAACGTGGTGCTACGAACATACAATAGGCCATGGTGGGAAAGATATCAACCCATGTCTTACCAACTGGTAACACGCTCTGGTAATGAGAGACAATTTGCAAATATGGTTCGTCGATGCAACGCAGTGGGAGTAAGGTATGTAAAACATTTAGTCCCAACTACGCGTTGCTTAATCTTACAATCTTGTCCATACCGATCAATCTCTTTCATATCTTAATCCTACGAAATTATTATATGTATTATTCTTACTTTTAATATTAATACAAATAATAAGTCTCCGTTTATTCGACTATTTATTCGACTAAGCCGAGATGCTAGTGGAAGAATGCGTGAATCTTAACCGATGATCGTGGGTTCGAACCCGGGCAAGCACCACTGAATGTGTATTTCACCAACCCGCATTGGAGCAGCGTGGTGGAATAAGTTCCAAACCTTCTCCTCAAAAAGAGGAGAAGAGGCCTTAGCCCAACAGTGGGACAATCCAGACTGTTACTGTTATTCGACTAATAACTATACCTAAACTATTTACATATGAATTGTCACTAAGTTCAATGACAGAACTTACTCTCACATAGCCCAATATCTCCCATTGGGACGAAACCATAGACAATTTACAAATTTTCAAAAATTTGTTATATTCCTAATATTATTAAACGTATATACGTGTAATTAATTTATCATAGAATTTTTTATTTTTTTTATATAAGCTCAAATTTGACACATGAATTATAAATAATTGAATAATAGCAGCTTGAGCTGAAGAATTTAATAAATTTAAAAGCATTATTATTTTTAATACGTATCTTTAAGTAATACCTATATAGAATATTGTACATATTTATGGCGTATAGTATCGTAAAGTGTTTTTATTGCAAGTTCCAATTAACCTACATTTCTCTGTTTTACTTAGTATTAAAATAACTTAATTATTACATTTTTTTAATTAATATTCTAAGGATATATGTGGATGCAGTTATCAATCACATGACGGGTGAACCTCCAGAGAATGTGGGCACGGCTGGTAATACCGGGGTCTTCAGAGAATGGTATTATCCCGCGGTACCTTATAGGCGAGAGCATTTTAACTGGCCGCCTTGTGGTATAGAAGGATCTGATTATGTTAATAATGCTTGGAGGGTGCGTAGATTGCTTCCTTAATTCGTAAAAGACAAATATATTTCGTAAAAAAAAAGGTATAACTAATTGTAAAAATCAAATTTAAAATTGATTTATTTATTTATTTTATTACAGGTACGAAATTGTGAACTCGTTGGCTTGAAGGACTTAGACCAAAAAAATGAGCATGTTAGACACATGATTGTTAACTTTATGAACGAGCTTATTGACCTTGGTGTTGCTGGATTTAGGTATGGATGTGACCAAATAAATTTTGCAAAATAAATATGTTTAATAAATACTATTAATCGTATTAATCGTAAATTTCATTTAAATTAAATACAAAAAAATCGAACTAACAACACTTTAATGACATGTTTTTCAAAATAATAGAATCGACGCCGCTAAACACATGTGGCCAGAAGACTTAAAAATCATCTATGATAGACTTAAAAACTTGAACACCTCACATGGTTTCCCGCAAAATGCTCGTCCATACATTTACCAAGAAGTCATCGACTATGGAGGCGAAGCAATCAGCAGAGACGAATATACACCGATCGGTGCTGTGACAGAGTTTAAAGTTGGGTTGGAACTTAGTAATGCTTTCCGAGGTAATAATGCCCTAAGATGGCTCTCTACTTGGGGACCAGCGTGGGGTCTATTAGACTCTAGAGACTCTCTTACTTTTATTGATAACCATGATAATGAAAGAGGTCACGGAGGAGGTGGCGGTATTTTAACGTACAAAGAACCAAGACCTTACAAGGCTGCAATAGCTTTTCTACTGGCACATCCATATGGAGAACCGCAAATTATGAGTAGCTTCAGCTTCTGGGATTCTGAAAAAGGTCCACCCATGGACAATAACCAAAACATTATATCTCCGTCAATAAACTCCGTAAGCTATCCATATGTATTTAAATTAAAAAGTTGTTCCCTTTCGATTGTCATATGTTTCCGATAAATAGTTTCTCATAAATTAATTATATAATATATTAAAAAAATAAAAATAGATTTCAAAGTTTGCCTGACTAAATGCTTCAAATTCATTTTCAATATCAATGAAAGACATGGAAGCTACCTTGAAGCAATCCTTAGCCGAATACAAAATAATTACCAAAATCTGTTCATAAACTAAAATAATACACCAGTGTCTTCCTCATTTTATCAAATAGCTTATAAAAACTATAATCTTTTCAGGACGGTTCGTGTGGTAATGGTTGGGTATGTCAGCACAGATGGCGACAGATCCAAGCCATGGTCGGTTTCCGTAACGTAGCTGGTGATACAGAAGTTACTAACTGGTGGGATAATGGCAACAATCAAATTGCATTTTGTCGCGGGAACAGAGCTTTTATCGCTATTAATGGAGAAAATTGGAGTCTTAACCAGAACTTACAGGTAGAGTTTCAAATAACTGATATAAAAATTTGGTCAATTTTTAGCCAATCTTTTCATCGAATCGCTTTTAAGTTAAGTGTTACATTTTTTTCTATTATACGCCTATTTCAGACTTGTCTTCCTGCTGGTAGATATTGCGACGTAATATCTGGTGACAAAGTTAACAATTCCTGTCGCGGAAAGACCATTACAGTTGGTAACGATGGTCGAGCATTGATATCCATCAGCCCACAGGATTATGACATGTTTATTGCTATACACGTTGGATCTGAGGTAAATATTTTATAACTGCCGCTTAATATTTTTGTAAAAAATATGCTACCGTTCTAGTTTTTGTTTAAATAATTTAATCCAAATTTACGGATTTTTGTTTTCACTTAAACTTTATCTTCGAATTTTTTTATGTGAACTTATCGTTAAACTGAAATCATTAGCCATTGCGCTATTGAAGCTCAAATAAATTAATTTCACTGTAAAAATAATTATAATAAGTAATTTAAATATATATGAAATAATAATACATAATGTTATTTAATAATTATTAAAAAAATATTTCAGAGTCGTCTGTAAAGATGTAACACGTCTCGTACTGAAAAAAAAGATAATGTAGGTAACGTGGGACCACAGGATTCTCTTCTTTTGAAATTGAACTTCATAGTGAATACATTTTATTTGTCTTTCTATTGTTTTTTCATTTCTAGATTTAGATCCTGTACTTTTAGTTATATATTTTCGTACTTGTAAAATTAGATAGGCAGTGAATTTCATATAAAATATCAAATCATAAGGCAATAGAATAATTGAAATATTAAATAATGGTAAACGATATAATATTTAAATATTTCTTTAATGTATACAAGAACAAAAATTGACGTCCTTTTTTAGTATATAACATAAGAGAGGGAAATCGAACTTATATCATTCGAAAGAAGAATGCGTTTGCGTGAGACGATGGAATTCTAGCGTTAAGGGGTAATTTCATACGGTACTATAGTACGAATATACGGTACAGTCTACGTAGAATAACCGTCAAGAAACTGAGTAGTTAGTTTTTATCATAAACCAAAAATGTACGTCATGTAATAATCATATTCAATTTTATTTCTGTATCCTGAACATACGAATACTGAATCCGAACTCTTATCATTTTCATTATATAGTATTATAAGACGTATTTATAAAAAAAAACATTTAACATGAACTTAGTTATAGGTAAATGTAAGTAATCATTTTTTTATTATCTCTCTTAATGTTTATTAAGTCATATTTGAAAAATCAGGTGCAAATGATGTGAACGAACGATATGGTGTGTGACGTCCTCAGGTGGCGTTATTGAAAAGTGCTAAGAAGTTCACAGCGTATCGTGAAATATGGTAAGGCTAGATTGTCGCTATTGTTTTTTTTATCGTTTCTTGGTTTTTATTTTGATTTTATAAACAACACACTATTGAAACAATACCAGGATCCCATCAGGATACCATCTGAATGTTTCAATGTTGAATTCTGTCTTCTGAAAGCTATCAGTACCGTACCGTCTTCTGTAAGGTACTATGAGGTCACTATGAGGCTGCGCAAGATCATGAATAAAATTCAAGTTTTCTCCTATAAATTCAGTATAAAGCAAAACGTGGTCTTCAACTTGGCTATGCAGCAAACCAAAGTCGAGAGGTTGCTAAGTATTTAAGAAATGTTTTGCCGTTTTGGTACTTCAAGTAATTTACATTAGAGAACGCGATCACTTAGAAATCATGAGTCGGTTATTCATTTAATACGACACGATAACCAGCTGAGCGCTGACTATAGACATTTTCTATGTCTCCAAGACTCCTGTGTTTGATTGTATGATATTATATATAATAATAAATTATAGTAAAATATTTATTTTTAGAAAATATAGTTGGTTTTTGGACTATATTTGATTTGATGGTCTATAAATAATTGATCATGAGGTCTGGTTTGAATCCTCATTCGGGTTAAGAATTTGATAGTATTACAATCGCTCTAAAAGCTAAGGTGGCACAGTGGTTAGAACGCGTGAATTTCAACTAATGATTGCGGGTTCAAACTCAAACAAGTACTACAAAATTTCCATGTGCTTAATTTGTGTTTATAATTCATCTCGTGCTCGGTAAACATCGTGAGGAAATCCGCATCTGTCTAATTTCATTGAAATTAAGATAGAGTACTTGTTTATGTTCTAAATATCTCCTAGACATAAGACGTACTGAGATTCATTATTATAATTTCCTAAGACAAATTTAATTTTCTTTAAAATAAAATCAAATAAATACCAACTTACCTAGTTTTCACTTACACAAAGTGAAAATATGGAACGACTGCTTAAGCTGACCCATTCACGCTTTACATAAATTGAGATTATTATTATTTTCAAGAACAGCGTTCTCAGTGCGTACTCCTAGGCACAAGGTTTATTTGTATGTAAAAAATATTGCAACAACATTGAGACTGCACTTGTTGTAAGTATTTGTTTTATTTTTCAATGTAATAGATAAGTATGTGTAGGAAATCCAATACTATTAATTGATAAATAGATTCAAAACCAACCTACTACCGTAACTTGGCACCAAAACTAATGTTGTCTATTGTAATGAGCGATATAAAAAAAAATAAGATTTGTTTTTGTTTCAAATTAAGGCAAATCTTTAAAACCGGCTGATACGTGACCGGTTTGTTTAGCAGCCGGCGAATGTTCGCGACACACCCGCTCCGGCTCCAGCCACCAGTCGACGCGATGGCGTTACGATCTACACTCCTGCGCATTGGTATGTAAATCTCTATATATTTAACAAAAAAACTTCATCGAAAACAATCCCGATTTGTACAAATTAAAATATATACTATAATTTGAATACCTGTTGATACGTTTTTGGGTATAAGTGTTTAATTTAAGCATTCGTTTATATGTTAAGGGCGTTTACTTGATAAATAAGCACAGTGCTAGTTCGTCAGTGACAAGCCTTGGCGATGGCCTTTATACAAAACATTACAAAGAAATGTTTGAGTTAATGTTATTGAATACAAGATTATGCCGACATGGAAAATAATTGCGTTTCAAATCACTTATCTTCTTTCTGTAAACATTAGTAGAAAACCTTGAACAAGCCGAATGGGTGCAATTTATGTACAACATATAATTGGATTATTTATCATACTTATCTGTGCTTTACAACAGGACAAAACATTCATTTTAGTAAAAATGTGAGTGGAATATTTATAGATGATTGCTAAAAAAATGACCTATTATTTAAACGAGCTATACCTGTTTTTGGTATTGATTATATAAAAACTCTATCTACTCTATCTGTATTTGTTTGTATATTTACATTTTATCATTAATATTTTAGTTGTTTTTTAATACTTGTTCAGATATATCAATTATGTATTTTTTCAAATTAAAATTTCGATTATACAAAGGAACAAGATAATAAATGTCATATATCTTGTTCCTCTACTCTATATATAGAGTAAAAAAAAATGTCTTAATTCAAAAACGAATTAAAATAATGAATTAAATACACTAATTTATTAAATGATGATTCAAATATGTTAACACATTCAAAATTGGTACCGTAAAATACATGTTAATCCTAAAACTCTTTATATTTTTTCTGTTAACCCAAATAAATCAAGAAACAGTAATGGCATTACATGATAAGTGTAGGTACATACGATTAAAACTAATTCATTATTTATACATTCTACACAAAAAATATAATTGCTTTGATAATCTGGTAATAATTATGTATTACGCAAGTATTAGTTGATTAATACTCAAAGCTGCCATTAAAAAAGAACATTTCTTCCGTCTTTCTATAAAAATATTATTCGATTAATGTTTTTAGTGTTCAATGGACAACGAACCCGTCAAATACATGAGCTGAAAAAAAAGGAGCGCGCTGGAGTAACAAAGCTTCGTGAGGTCTTAGAAGACAGACTTCAAGATATAAAACGGGCTAAAACCTGGAAACATGAAAGAGTCCTCACCTCACCACAAGACACTAAGGTGTGAAAGTTTTTTTATTTAGCTTAATAGTTGGTGTAGATTATACCATCCTCATACTGACGTTGGCAAAGTTTTGTTTTATTGGCGCGAAAAATTAAATAAATTGCAATTTAACGTTAACTTTTTTTTAAATACTAGTGTAGTGATATTCGGTGTTCGAAATTCGAACATAATCATTATTGAAAATTTAAGGAAAACCTGAATACATACCTACTAATGCATTTATATGTTTTCATTTTTATTGATAACACTAAAATTCAACTGTTTTGCGGTAGAATATCTGATGAGTGGGTGGTACCTACCCAGACGAGCTTGCATAAGCTCTACCACCAGTGACTATTACTCAACTACTAGGTACCCAACATTGTTGCCTTTGCCTATTTATATAAGATAAAAATAATTTAAAGGTAGCTTTGAATTTTTGTTTACAATACAGCGCATATAACATATACACAGAAAAAAAATCGAGTACAAAATATCCATTTTCAAGACAGTTAATAGATCTATATTGTGACAACTTAAATTCTTCTGCTATTACTTTAAACGTGAATTTAATTATTATTATATTTTCATTAATGCTTTTATATTTTCCAGGTTAAAGTAAAAGGATCAGAAAAAGAATTCCTTAATTTCTGTGCTAACAACTACTTAGGATTAGCTGTGAGTGCAAATTAATATTCTTATATATATTTTTAATGTTGCTAAAATAGTTCAAAATTGGTTTGTTTGTTTTTTTGTTTATAGAATCATCCAGAAGTCGTGGAAGCTGCTAGAGAAGGTCTAAGCAAATATGGAGCTGGACTGAGTTCCGTTCGTTTTATTTGCGGGACACAAACCATGCATAAGGTAAAATAAAAATATATAGTGTTACTTTAATTCTAAATTGTATCTTTTTCATTATGAAAACACGTACATTATCTGAACTACATTTTATACCACAGAATATACTAATATTGTTGGTTATAAAAATATACAACGAAATATGGTTTCTTCTTCTTCCTGTCCTTCTCGGGTCGGCACAACATATATTTTCCTTCCACTTCTTTCTGTCACTCGTCATCTCATTACGTACCCCTTTCATACACATATCCTTTGTTACGCAATCTATCCACGCTTTCTTCGGCCTCTCCTCCGTCCCCTATATCCATCAACATTCATGCTCATCACCCATCGAGTAACAAGCTTTTCATCCCTCCTCATCACATGCCCATACAACGCTAACCTATTACTCCCCAACTTTTCACAACGAAATATAGTTTGTTAATTATAAAATAAAACACGATATTATTTTAAAACAAAAAAAAAAAGCAATAAGGTTAGGAATAATTAAAGGAAAAAACATAGAATCGAAAAGTCATTACAAAATAATAATAACAATGCAAGGGTAACTATCCTGTAATTAGGACAAATGTTATTTCCTTAATTAAAAAAAAACGGCTCCTTTTTATCATTATTAAAGCATTACACTAGTAAACTAGTTACTAACATAAATACGGGTATCATCTTAGTTTGGCACTAGGGTTGGTGGAAATATTAACTTAAGAGGAGGCAGTTACCTTGCAATTACAGACATACACTTAAATTGTATTTATTTGTATAGACTTAAACAGGCGTACTTAAATGTTTATAGGAACTCGAAGATCGTCTGACTCAATTCCATGGACGAGAAGATACGATCCTCTACGGTTCGTGTTTCGACGCTAACGCCGGGTTATTCGAGGCTTTATTAACACCTGAAGATGCTGTCTTCTCAGATACACTGAACCACGCTTCAATCATTGATGGAATTAGATTATGCAAAGCGCAAAAATTCCGTTACCCGCATAGAGATCTGAATGGTAATTTCATGTTCCAAATTTAAATTATTATTTGATGATAAAAAAAATATGTTTAATGCCATTTTATCAACCTTACTTACATATGGTTCATTTCTCTAAATTTGTTAGGGATTTCTATATTTTTTCCAATTCTTCAGAACATTAACAATAAATACATTATTGTATTTACTTTTTTGTCCACTTAAGGTAATTACAAAATCTTTTTTCTTCAAAAGGTATTGAAAACGCAAAAAAATACTTATCTTTCTTTGTGGTAATGCAGAATTACTATGATAAAAAATATAGGTAGGTACCTACCAATTTGACATAATGTCAACAAACTCTCGATCTCTTTGTCTTTTATAAAACAATGCAATATAAAGAAATATTCGTGGGAAAGTAGTTTTGTTACATTTATAAAATACAAATAATATCTATTAATATTTTTGGGGATTGGGAATTTTAGCAAAAGGATAATCTTGAAACATAGTTCTGTATAAGTAGAACTGTATACAATGAAGTGAAAGAATATAATAAACTAGTTTTCGCCCTTATGATCTTGGGGAGTCCATACCTGCCGTGTTAGGTATAAAAATGTTGCGGTCGGGCGACCCCCGTCAGGAACGAAGTTCGTTGCGATAATTTTTCGACTCCAATCGTATTTTAAAATGTAGATTTTAATTGATTATATTACTGTATTTTTGTCACACCAAAAAGCACCTCAACCTCCTTTATTCAACTATCTCTAATGAAAGTTCAAGAAACGATTTAAATTTTTAAATTCAATTAACAATTTTTAAATTCAATTAACAATTTTTTATAATACTTTTATTAATCCCCATTTTAAGGAATTTACAAATATTTTAATTTTATTTTTTCAATTTAGACCTCCATGTAAACAAAGTTTTAAGGAATTGTGACAATAGCCCAAGGTTCGAACTTGGGACTTGCTTGCGGCTAGTAAGCCGTAGCGCTGTTGGTCCTTATATGGTTTTGTTTTTGTATTTTTAAGAACGTTAGGAAAGTATTTTAAATAAAATTAATTATTTTGATTAAATTTAAGTGTTTAACTTCATTAATAATAAAATGGTAGGCGCACTAATAACAAAAACGACTTAAATAATAAGTACCTACGTACATATATACAAAATAACGTCTTTCTAAATATCAGAATCGATTTTTAAAAATGCTTTCATAACTAGTCTTATGTATACTTTTTTAGAGTTGGAACACCTCCTCGCTCATAGCGAAGCTAGGTTGAAACTGATCATCACTGATGGCGTATTTTCAATGGATGGCAACGTAGCTCCTATCAAAGGATTACGAGACTTGGCTGACAAGTACAGAGCCTTATTAGCTGTGGACGATAGTCATGCTACAGGGTTCTTTGGAGAAACTGGACGGTAAGAAAATTAACGACTTGCTTTTAGAAACAGAAACAAGATCGATATTAACTTATTTATCCAAAAACCCCTTTTTTAATATATGTCTACTAGACGGGCCTTGTAAAGAAACCAATAAATGAATTATATTCTATAAGTAACGGAAGAAATTCAGTTTTTTTTTACTTATATTTATTGAATAGGAATTGTAAGAAATGTCAAACATAGCTTACATCGTCAATGCGCCACCAACCTTGGGAACTAAGATGTTATGTCCCTTGTGCTTGTACACTGGCTCACTCATCCTTCAAACCGGATCACAACAATATCAAGTACCTACTGCTGTTTTGCGGTAGAATATCGAATCTATGAAAATAATAAATATGTGAAATAACTTGGACGCGTTGGTTAATACTTTATTCAGCTAGTAGATGTACTGATATCTTATAACTTTCTAATAATAATACTCTTTTGCACATAAACGCTTTTTTTATCTGTAGGTTGTTCTTTCGATTCTTGTTCTGAGATTAGGACGAATATAAAACATTAAAAAAAGCGTTACTGACTCTATGCAATCGAAATAAGAGACGAAATAAGTTTTTTGTATTTGACCTGTATATTGATGTTATTTCTTGTAATAAGGACAAATAATATGTTTCACAATTTCTTAGTAAAGAGTATTTTGTATATTAAAGAGATCGCTGTCTTAGCGATAAGTCCATCTCGTGTACATTTTTCTTATCTAAGTTTATTAGTGTACAAATAAGAATACTGATATTGTATGTACGTCCCTAGAAGGTAATATTTTGAATGTATGCTTTAATAAAATTCCCGGGTTATAAATTGCGCAAATAGTTCTCCAGAATAAATTTCATATAGATAGCGGCTTTGTTTCCACAAACTAAAATGCGATAAGTCATTAAATAACTGTTATATAAGGAAATCCGTTATAACATCATCAAAACGATACATTAGAATGTTATATTAGTGATAATAGTTAATTACGTGCCAAATAGCGAAGAAAGTGTAGAATATTTGGATAAATATCCTCAGATACATTAAAATAATTAGTGAAATTTTAGCTTTTTATATTCTTTTCGAAGAAGAGGCTTTCACCAACATCATCGTCTTCTGCTGAAACTCACGTATATATATTTTTAGAGGAACTGAAGAGTACTGTGGAGTTAAAGGAGCGGCAGATATAATTTGTTCAACTCTTGGCAAAGCTGTAAGCGGTGCGGCCGGAGGTTATACAACAGGTCCTAAAGAACTGGTATCGTTACTTAGAAATGTATCGAGACCTTACTTATTCTCCAACGCACCTCCACCACCGGTTGTTGCAGCTTGTTTGAAGGTAATGTTTTATTCATTTCGCATTTGTTTTATTTGAAGCAGACACAGGTATACGTTCCTTTACTTTTCCATATAATCCGATGGGACGGATAATCCGACACGACCAGACAGAGATCAGGTGCGGAACCAACAGCCTTACATGCTTTTCGAGGAACGGGACACTTCCAATTTCCAGACTCTCTTGTTGCTGCTTACTGAGATTTTTGTGACAGAAAAACTAAATAACTTTCTGTAATGACATGGGTTTGAACCCAGTAACATTGGGACAGGCTATAGCTGTGTGTAAGAGTAACCTATGTTCGTCAATGGTGTACAAAAGACAGATTTATTTTCGCATTTATAACATTAGTAAATACATCCGTTCAACTGTCCGATTATGGAACAAAGTGCCTGAACATATTAGAAAAGCTACTTTTTAGACTCGTCTACGTGAGCACATATTGTAAGAAAGTTCCTAAGCTCCTAGTTCTCATGACATCTATAATGCACTATTATTTATATGTTTTTACTATAGATATTGTATATACTATCCGCATTATTCATAAACTTTATTTAACTGGTGATTAGTTAAACAATATTTTGTCTTCTTCTTTCGTATGTCAAATCAATAATGACAGAAAAAGACAAATCAGTGTTTAGCTAAACAGTAACTAAGCAACGTTTATAAATAAGGCCGTATATGTGTATGTACACATATACGGCCTTATATGTATACTTTATTTATTTTATAATTTTATATATAAGTATGTAAATTTTTGTGCATTGTTAATTATTAATTACCGCCTTCATGAATTTCTGTTTGACCTAAAGGTTGACGGGCAGAGAATGCCTTCAGGCATTAAGTCCGCCTTTTGTTCCATTTGCTCTGTGGTGGTCAATAAAGTCTTCAAATAAATAAATATATATGTATATTTAAAGCAAAAACATATCGATAGAAAGTAACGAACAAACTTAATCAGTCATTAGATCTGGTAGAAAACAGCAGTGAACTCCGTCAACGCTTACGAGAGAACACTCGAGCTTTCCGCGAAGGAATGACATCTGTTGGTCTCACCGTCGCCGGAGATGACCATCCTATTTGCCCCGTTATGGTCGGAGACGCCGCACTCGCTTCAGACCTCGCAGCTGGCATGCTTGGTGAGCAATCATTATAAAGTTAGTTGAACAGTAAGAGTTAATCGAGTCTAATGAAATCTTGACACATTGAATAATCACGAAAAAGATTGGTATTATCAAAACCGGATCATTATTACTTTATTTATTTTAAAACAAGTTGAAAGTTGACAAAAATATCTTCTAATCGACTTAAGTTTTCCGATTCTTTACTAAGGATATTTTGCGTTCATTGAAAATTCAGAAATAAACAAGATTGCTAGTTTTCATTCTAAACATTTAACTCTAACTGGATTAGCACAATATTAGCGCAAAAAAATATGATGGCATTTATATTTTTCTTCCATGCCTTTGGTCAATTGGCGAATAAAAACTAGTGTTCGATTTATAAAAATAATTTGTCGTAATGGTGTATGGTTGTTCCAGAGCGCGGCGTGTACGTGGTGGCGTTCAGTTACCCGGTGGTGCCGAA
This sequence comes from Nymphalis polychloros, assembly GCA_905220585.2. Classification (NCBI taxonomy): domain Eukaryota; kingdom Metazoa; phylum Arthropoda; class Insecta; order Lepidoptera; family Nymphalidae; genus Nymphalis; species Nymphalis polychloros. The sequence continues at coordinate 8,329,701 of HG992258.1, read as the reverse complement.
GGGCGGCGCGCGGGTGCGCGTGCAGCTGAGCGCGGCGCACGCGCCGGACGACGTGCGCCGCGCCGTGCACGCCTTCGCGGACGTCGCTAGGAATATTGGCCTCATTCGAAAATAGAATGTTATGCATTTTTTTTTATTTGAAACTGGAATGATTTGGCAAATGTACATGTTATTAATGTATGTATTATTAGTAAATTTAAATTGATAATTAGTTACCTAATATAAATGAAATCTCAACAAATGTAAAATTATACTTAATGACTAGAACTTTATAAACAGCAATTTTCAAGAATTATAAAAAAAAATATTGTTAAACGAATTAATAACATGCTTTTATCAAATACAAAGACTAGTCTTGTAATTTTAATTTCGAAATTGAATTACTTGAATGACTTAAGTGTTTCATATTATTTTATTATGAGTACATATGTTTCTTTAAATGTTTTTAATGTACAGACGAACGAATAAATCCGTTATATATAAAAAATAGAATTTATTTTTAAATGAAACGGGCATTTATGTAATAATAATTGATCTATTAACAATAATTTATTACAGTAATAAAACACACTTTTATTGACAACTTGGTAACACACAGTGTGTACGTAAACCTCTCTACACTCACATAAAATTACTTTTAATTCTATTATTAATATTAAATTATATACATTGTTTTTCGAAATGAGTTTTCACTCGACATTATTTATTGCATATTAAGGTGGGTACAGACTCCGTGACTCTTAGATGAGCAACCGTAGTGCGACAATTTCTTTTTCACCGATATTTTTTTTTATTTTAAAAGTATTCCACTGAACCTTTTTTATATTTTTTTTTAAGAAATCATTCATCTTAACACTTCAATGAGTCTACACGGACCTTAAAAGTTTTACGATATTTTATAAGGCTTGACTGAGATCTTATTCGTTGAAAGAACGTCTCTATATAATTAATGACTTACAAACAAATAACACATTATTCCAATCGATCAATAAATAGAATTTAAATCCTATTCAGGCGTCTGGATCTCGTACTGCGCTAAATTTCAGAACAATTTACGATAAAAATAAATCACCTCCGCATTCAATATAACTAGACCAAAACATGGTATCATTTTTCTTACAACAAAAATACAAATTGTTGCAAGGTTTAAAAATCCAATTTCAGAAAAATATCTTTTATCTTATCAATTCTAACCGTGGAGGGTTTATTTTTTTCTAGAATTTGTTTTATCGGGAGATATCTCCTATTTGTCGTATGGACGTTGACAAGTTTGTGAGCAACCATTATTATATAATTTGAGGCGTTGATTTATCCCTCATTGGAGCACGAACGGCTTGGCAGGTCCTGAAACAATACAATAATATTAGGTAGGTATTATAAACACTCAGATTAGTTATATATAGCCTGCTAAATGGTCACCGTCGTCCATAGACATTGGCACTTAGAAATATTAACCATCCCTCATCGTCACCAATCTCAGGAACAAACCAAGATGTTATGTCCCTTGTGCTCGTAATTACAATGGCCCACTTACCCTGACAACTAAAACCTGACGAATAAATATAGAGTAACAATTAAAACTCATATTACTTTAGAAAAATACAAAATAAATATTATATATAGTTGATGACTTTTCATCAATTTTCCTAGTTATTTGCCTTTAAAACTGAGGGTTGAGCCTAACGGTTCAGAAAGGATATAGCGTCAGCGTCCTGGGTTCAATGTCATACGACAATCTTGGATGACGTGTATTGTTTTTTTTTGTTTTTTAATTCAAAGGGAATAATTTATGATGCCAATTTCACTATAATATAGTTAACATCCACGCGGTCAAGATTTGTACAGTAACTATTTTCAATTTTTATTAGTATTTAGGCTTTAATGTTACTATAGTGTAAATGTTGCCATTTATAGTAACAAAAATTATAAACATTGAAATAGGAAAATAAATTTTCCCCGTACTAAAATTTTCTTGCCTGATAATTTCCTAAGGATAATACGTTTCCACTCAGTGATATAAAATTAGTCAGCCTCAACATTGAAAGGACCGACCTCACCTTGAAATTGCCCTTTAAAAAATAAACGATTTGATCACGGAAGAAATATTCAATTTGTATGAAGGACTTTCGTTGATAAGTACACATTGTTGCCGATTCGGTTCTAGACAATCTCTTAACTGTTTTGAGATAATTATGATATTGTTCAAAAAGTAATTTATTAAATAATTTAAATATAAGTATAATAGTATATATAAGCTTTAATCATATGTATAGCACTAAAATATAAAGTTAAAGATTTTGTTTGAGCGCGCTACCTACTTCTCAATACCTACCGGATAGATAGCCCATTCATTGATAAAGGTCACATTCGTCCCATACTTATTAAACTTCTCTGTCATCATTAAATATATAATTCTTTAGTTTAAATATTTAAACGATTTTTCGAAAAACAAAATAATTAAATTTTAATTGTTTTGCTTATTGTTTGTTAATTAAATTAAATTTATTAAAGGTTAAGTAAATGTAACCACCTATTATTCACAATCGGAGAATTTAGCAAGTAATATATATGTACTGTATGTAAAAAGTGAAAAATAATATTACAGTCGGGATGTAAGAGATGCGCAATGCGAAAATGGCAAAGATATCGCGTTCTTAAAAAAAATATAGTCAAATTAATACCTGTTAAAAGTCGGTTAAAATACTTACAATGTTTTTTAAACGTATGATAATGTCTTGAATTCTATAAAATTTGTTTTGTTTAGTGATCGTTTACAACTGAATTTGCGTCAATAATTTCCGATAAAAAAACGACAGAATATACATCAATTTATTGTTTATAATGTGACCTCAACTTAAACTTTGTGATAATTACATATGTGATTTTCAAAGGTAATCCGATTTTTTATATATCACTCTGAAGAATAACTATAAAAACAATCGCGTCTCGAACTCTTATCAACAAGGCTAGGCACAGATATACCACTATTGAGCCTAATTTTTTAAGATAATTTTTTTGTCAAAATTTAACTGAAAGGTCAATAGATAATTATTACCATATAATAATAAATTTCTTTTTCAATATATATATATACTGGGAGGAGATTAAATATAAAATATTTTATAGGTATCGAGACTAATTAGAAGACACATTAAAGTTTATTGGTGTCAATTACTTTTTAATTTGTATTAAATTAAGAAAAAAATTAAATGCAATACTTCGCATAGGATTTATTCAAATTGAGTGGTAGATTTATGACAATCAATATGTAAGTGTAACGTTTTTATATTGAATAAATAAATTTGACTTTGTATTTGAGTTAATATATTATAAAACAATTTAAATTTTAATATTTAATACTTTATTGACCATTTTAATTATTTATAATTAAACAAAGTTGTACCTGGTGCTGTAGTGGTGTTAGCGGCGGCAGTGGAGGGAGGAACAGCAGGTGATGGCGTTGACGTTGTCACTGGGGCTGCTGTTGGAACTGGTTTCTGTGGATATATCGAAATTTAATGGAATCGTAATAATGAGTTCTGTTCAAATATATTTTTTAATTAAAATTAAGGAATTAAATTTTTAATTTGCAGCGATTTAAGTTAATGCCAAATACATCTTTTAGTGATTATAAGTTATGTTTTGTTATCACATACATATGTATATGTTGAATTTAAGTTACATAACAAACTATTTATAATTCTGTATAATGTACATTTTTCATTACGGATGTTTTATTTAATATGGATACTGTACGATAAACTACTCCCATTCGTGTCGTCTACAGATGAGATTTTCATAAGTCATCTTAGTGTAAGGACGATATAAAATACTAGTTTTGTCTGTGCGTGGATAGTCAGTCAGGACAAATGATTATTGAATATTATTACGTATAATACTCACGCTCATTAGTTCAATTTTCGTTTGTAGCCCATCTATCCTGTTTACGAGCGTTGTATTCAGAGACGTCATCTGATTCTTCAAATCTTCATCTCTTTTCATGTTCGCTGTCACATTGGCTATTGTCTCATTTGCCTTCCCTTCCAGCTGGTGAATAAGATTCTTCACTTCTTCAACACCCGTTGTGGCTGCAACAGCCTGCTTCCGAGTCGACGTGAGGGCACCATCGAATCCTTTGATCTGGAATAGTTATTATTATTAATTACACAAATTGCTATCGCCTCAAGCCTCGAAGGAAAAAAATTGTAACGCATTGGTGCGATATCAAAAGTTTATCAAATTAAAACAAATATTACGACATGAAATCATTCAATTTATCAAATAATACACTTTGTAGCTAAAATTAACCGAGTGTTCTCTTTGTTAGGAATGCGAAAACAATCAGGCACTCTTATGAGCTATTTGATTATTTATTATGTTTTCCGCCCGCGTGTGAGAGAGAGAGGGGAGATGTTAAGTACTCTATATCCTTTTCTGCATTCAAAATTTCATGATACCGAAGACGTCAAAGAGTAACAAACAAATAGACGAACAAACGAATTCATTCATCGCATTTATAATATCAGTAAGGAAGTACGTCAGGATAAACATATATTGGATCAAGGTTAACAACATATTGAGTTTATGAATCATATATAGACAATAGACAGTGTAGTGTTCAGAAAAGTTTGGTAACCAACCTGGGAACCAAAATCAGCTACCATCATCTGCAATTCTCCCAATCTTCTCGGCGTGTCCGCTAACTTCGGCGCTGCTGAGAGTTGTTCTGAAACGGAAGCCAGTTCGCCAGCGGCTTGTTCCATACGCTTCGACAGCTCCTGATGTTCGAGTTCCAACTTCGATAGCCGAGCGCTCAACTCGCTCGCATTCGCACGAAGCTCCTTGGCCGCTGTATGGCATACTTGTAGTGCGTCTCCTACGCCGTCGCTGCTTGTTGACACTGTTGAATTTAATTATATACTGTTGTACTAAAATTGAAATACTAAAATACTATTTACATTACATTCATGTTGAATTATGAGTAAAGCGAATTGTTATTGTGGAGGTTTCCAAGTAATTTACGATGTCGTTAATATATTTTCAATGCATATTTTTTTTAAACGTCATAATTATATTACACGCATCTAAATATATAAATGTTACAAAAGTAAATAAAACAATGGAGTACAATAAATTAATTTATAGTCGAAGTTAATATGCATTTTGAACAATCAATAGCATAACAATAATTATACAAATACAATAAAAAAACACTTGTGATTATATTAGCGATTATTTCTTTTATCCAAATGGTGAAAGAAGTTTTATATAATATCTCTCTACAAAAATGCATATATTGAATAATTTGGCGAATGATTTGAAGATGAATAAATCATCCTTATTTATTTAAACAAATATTTTTGCATTGTAATTAAGAACTACGTCGTTCTTAATTATTATTTCTTCTTATCATCTGTACAGTTATGTAAATCAATTTTAAATTCAAATCTTTGTATTAGGGATATCGTATACATTTACTATTTACATTTACTAAATACAGTGTTAGGAGTTTTGCATAATAAAAAGGAAAAAAATCAAGTATTTGCAAGTTTGCCATATCGCTCAATATCACTTCTTATATAGGGTTTTCCATTAAGGGCGCTTGATCGTGCAGAACTTCCATCGTAGCGTGTGCTGTGTGGCACGTAGCGCCGTCCTGTTGAAACCACATGTTGTCCAGATCCATATTCTCGATTTCAGGCCAAAAGAAGTTGGTTATCATCGACCGGTATCGCTCACCATTGACGGTGACGGCCACACCATTATCGTTTTCGAAAAAATACGGACCAATCACGCCTCCGGCCCAAAATCCGCACCAAACAGTCACTTTCTGCGGGTGCATTGCCACTTGGTGAACCTCGTGTGGATTGGTCTCGTCCCAAATACGGCAATTTTGCTTGTTGACATAGCCATTCATCCAAAAATGCGCCTCGTCGCTGAAGATGATTTTTTTGCCAAAATCGGCGTCAACTTCCAACTGCTCTAATGCCCAGTCAGCGAACACACGGCGCTGTCTATGGTCATTAACCTTGAGCTCTTGGGTCAGCTGGATCTTGTACGGGTGCAGGCTCAAGTCACAACGCAAAATTCGCCAAGTTGTCGTCTGCGAAAGGCCGAGTTCCTGTGCGCGACGCGGAATTGACTGCCGCGGGTTTTCGAGGACACATAGAAAAATAAGTAATTTGCCATTTTATAGGGTTTTCCAATAGGGACGCTTGAACTTTGACAGCTGATTGCGGCCATGTTGTTTGAGTGACAGCTGTCAAATGCAGTGTGTTATATTCATTCCGGTTACAGTGTCGAGCAGCACGTGCAAATCATAAAATTGTTTTATGAAAATGGGTCTTCAGTTCGAGCAACGTTCCGCGCACTTCGCCCGTTTTACGGTCGCGATGATCGTCCTGCCGAGTCGACTATCCGTCGATTGGTGGACAAATTCGAGTCAACCGGGTCAGTTAACAATCAGCCGGTTCCCGTGCGTCAACGTAACGCGAGATCTGCTGAGAATATCGCCGCTGTGCGCGACAGTGTCCTCGAAAACCCGCGGCAGTCAATTCCGCGTCGCGCACAGGAACTCGGCCTTTCGCAGACGACAACTTGGCGAATTTTGCGTTGTGACTTGAGCCTGCACCCGTACAAGATCCAGCTGACCCAAGAGCTCAAGGTTAATGACCATAGACAGCGCCGTGTGTTCGCTGACTGGGCATTAGAGCAGTTGGAAGTTGACGCCGATTTTGGCAAAAAAATCATCTTCAGCGACGAGGCGCATTTTTGGATGAATGGCTATGTCAACAAGCAAAATTGCCGTATTTGGGACGAGACCAATCCACACGAGGTTCACCAAGTGGCAATGCACCCGCAGAAAGTGACTGTTTGGTGCGGATTTTGGGCCGGAGGCGTGATTGGTCCGTATTTTTTCGAAAACGATAATGGTGTGGCCGTCACCGTCAATGGTGAGCGATACCGGTCGATGATAACCAACTTCTTTTGGCCTGAAATCGAGAATATGGATCTGGACAACATGTGGTTTCAACAGGACGGCGCTACGTGCCACACAGCACACGCTACGATGGAAGTTCTGCACGATCAAGCGCCCTTAATGGAAAACCCTATAGTAACTAGTTTATAAGGCTGTAGATCCCAATGTACTATGTTAAAATTCCGAGTGGGGCCATGGTTCGGAAAGTACGTCTTTTCTGCACCTTATCTCTTTCCGGTAGTGCCGGATTGCTGTTCTATTGGACTTTGAAAACGAGGGAAAGCCGATTTCGGCCACGGCAGTTAATCTCAAGAGAGATTAGCCAACTGCGCAGGAGATATTATAGTGCACAAGTGTGTGCGCCCACAGGAGCACTCTCTATTCCCTAGCTCTCATAATCCGGCACGACCGGAAAAAGTTCAAGTGCAGGACCAACGGCTTTTACGTGCTTAAACGATGGAATATATAGTACCTAGACCTATGTTATGCATATAAAATAAATGTCATTCGATGTTACAGACATCGCGACAAAGACATCAATTCACCGTTAACCATAGAACCTATTCTAATCCAAGATAGTGTAGAGACAAACCATAGATTTATATGTTCCATGACATTTGCTAATAGCTCTCTAATATTATATCTTGCTAGCTAATATCTAGCAAACAAATATTATATCTTTATTTATAACACTACTCCACTTGGCTAATTATCTCTATCCACTTTAATTTTACTTCGAATGTTTCGATATCGTGTTTCGTGATAGGCTATAGTTGTCACCGTCGGAGCGTGACGGTAGCATGCGCAAGCGATCCCGTGGCGCTCCCGTTAAGACGGGAAGGTTTTTTTAGTGGGTATTCCGATGACCGTGGCGCACTCGGCGCCCTGGACATACGATGAGCCCCACTTACCCCCCCCCCCCCACGCTGTTCCCGTGGGATTTTACAGCGTTAAAAAAAAAGTCTCTAGTTGTCATATATCTCTTAAGCAATTAATTAAACGTTTGGCACTACATACATTTCAAAACTCATTGATGAGCGGGTGGTACCTACCCAGGCAGGCCTGCATACAATCTATCAATCTATCCATAGTTAATATATTTGGGTAGATTAATTCAAGACATATATAAAGTCCTCCAGACCGAATTCGGCCACGGCGGCCAATCTCAAGAGAGATTAGCCAACTGCGCAGGACGTATTATAGTGCACAAGTGTGTGCGCAAACACAGGTGCACTCTCTTTTCCTTAGCTCTCATAATCCGATGGGACGTCAATCCGACACGACCGGAAAGAGTTCAGGCGCAGGACCAACGGCTTAACGTGCTTTCCGAGGCACGGGAGTGTACACACTTCCAACTTCCAGACTCCGGGCTGCTACTGAGAATTTTCTGACAGAAAAACCCAATAACTATTTATTGGCCCGACCTGGGAATTGAACCCAGGACCATCGGGTCTGCGGCCTCATATCTAGCCACTAGACCAACGAGGCAAAGATATATATATATATAGCTACCAAATACAAGTATAAATTAACTAAGTATTACGTTTTAAAAACTTAGTGCCACTATACACAGAAGTTATAACTTGTTAACGAGGCGATTGTATGGACTCTACATAACGCAGGGTGAACCAGTTACATTAGAAACGACGATCAAAGTTTCATGAACGAGGTCGTATGTAAGGAAGTTTCGTATTAATCATTTGACTAACTATTTAGATAACACCTAATAAAATTAAAGTGTATCGGAATATCAATCAAGTTGATGTTGAACGAGACGTTGATTGATGTTCCTACACGCTTCAATTTGCATATCTCTCGTAGGTAAATATACTTAAGCGATTAGAGATCGCATATAATTATAGCTGAGTATTTTGAAGTGATAAAAGTATTTTTCTTTTTTTAAATGTTTGGTAAGTTTTTTTTTTTTAAATTAGTTTCCTATATTTTGTTGCCTTTTTGTATTCTTGATTTTATTAAGATAATTTTATAATGATTTATAATCGTATTTCTATATAACGATAAATTTCTATATTTCTATAAAATATAACGATATAATATAAAAGAAATAATCTTATTGAATCATGTAATCATAATTCAGAGGGATCATCTTAATTAGTAATACAAAAAGGGCTGTCTATGATATATATTACGTGCATACACGTTTATTGTAACGGTACATAAACCAACCTCTATCCATCTCTATTCGAAGGGAAACAATCTGTCGCCGTACATCAACGAAAAGCCATAGAACTGTAGCAGCAGAGACGAGGCACACACACAGCGCGAGGGCGGCGGCAAGGCGGAGGAAAGGGCGGGAACGACGTCTACGCGACGTCCTCCGACCCCAAGGCTCCCCCTCATCACTCGAAGCGGATAAGAGCCTTCCTCCCCGTCCACCCCCGCCTCCCACTAAAGCGTCCAGTTCCCGTCTCTTTCGCATCTTCTTTCCGACCCGCAGCGGCCCCGCCACGTGCACCTTACTCTCCATACTACACTATAACGCTACCGTAAACGCATTCGCACGCACATGAACGTGTAACGCACTTGACACTCACTTGGCTCGACGCGACCGATCAACGCGACACACTCTTATCGACTGACCGTTAGCTTTGTATGTAAACAAATATAAAATATTAAGTGGCATGCAATTTATATGAATATACATTGATTAAGGAACATTTAAATGACGTATTTAACTATCTACTACTTGTGTCTGTGTTTTTACCTCACTACAAATGTGGAGTAGAACAATTGAATTACATGTAACACAGGCGGAAGTCCAATAACGGCTTTGACAATAACTATTATGTGCATATGATTAACAAAATATTATTTAAAGACTAACTTTTCTTTAAAATGGTCGATTTCAATGTGATTTTATTCACCATTAAAAGTGTTTTGGCGTATAAGAGAACCCTAGCTGGTGTAGGGAGGTATGGCAATTAATATTTTACCGGTCAAGGCTTTCGCCCTCTTTGTTTTTCGGTAGAACGAGTACGTTTAAAAATTCAATAAATGGAGCATACGTGTGAACACTGCGGTCAGGCAAAGTTACGTAACCGATAAAAACTATATTATAATTTATAAATATACAAGAAATTCAATCTTGTCACGTCAATAATCTAAATTAAAAGCGGATGATACTGCCATATACAAGTTTTATATATATTGATTTAGTAATTTTTATGTTAGGCCTTACAAAAAAATGTCTCCTCGTTTATTTTTTATTATTATTTATCTATTTATAAAACTATATTTTTTTTATTGTATAGGTAGGCGGACTAGCATATGGGCCACCTGATGGTAAGTGGTCACCAAAGCCCAATGTCTATCATTGGCATTATAAGAAATGTTAACCATCGCTTACATTGCCAATGCGCCACTAACCTTAGGAACTAAGATGTTATGTCCCTTGTGCCTGTAATTACACTGGCTCACTCACCCTTCAACCCGGAACACAGCAGTACCAAGTACTGCTGTTTTGCGGTAGAATATCTGATGAGTGGTATGTGTATGTGGTGGTGGATGGGTGGTACCTACCCAGACGAGCTTGCACAAAGCTCTACCACCCGTAGAAACTTATGATGACATAACTTAAATGTTGTGCAATATTTATTTGAATAATTTATTGCACAAGAAAATTAAATTACAAAGTTGGATTAACGCTGCTGCTTTCTCTACCACCCGACCTCAGATTATATTTAAAACAAGTCGTGTTTTAAAACGTGCACCGTATACACTAAAATTAACGACTGTTAATTAATTAACTGTCGTTAATTCCGATATTAAAGCGAAACTATCGCAAAATCTATAAAATATCATTAATTATCATCTAGCTATTGATACCTTGACGAGCCGGTTAGCGTGATTGGTAGATACTTGCTTTCGCGCCGCATGTCGTGGGTTCGATTCCCACCCAGGACGGACATTTGTATGAATGAACTTGTGTGTTTGTCCTGAGTCTGAGTGTAATTATTTATATAAGTATGTATTTACTAAAGAAAATTAGTATATTATGTATAGTATATCGGTTGTCGAATTTCCATAATACAAGCTCTGCTTAGTTTGGGATCAGATGAACTTGTGTGAATAATGTCCCGGGATATTATTATTATACATGGTGCTATTGATAAATGGTAATACCTTCTTAACTTAACGGCACAATTAACTTGTTACGATTATTGTAAGGTCTACAACAACATAAGTAATTTCATTAACAACAAATAACGCCTTGCCGTAAACAAATTGATCGTTCAATGTAAGGTCGGTGCGGAGTCGACTTTGAAGCATTATTTAAATCGTTAACCTTGATCTTGGTATTTAGTACACTACATATTAAGCTGCGACTACGTCCGCGATAATGTTGTATAAAGCGAATTGGCTTAAATGTTATTCACCATACATCTCACAAAGGTCAATAATGGGATTAGTTTAGGGTATATAGGGATACCGAGGCTTTTTTTATTTAGTATTCATTTCAACAAAATCGGTTCCTCTATCAAAAGTTATAAGAATATATATTTAAAGTAGATCTCATCATCTTTTCATAGATTCAACTAAGAAATAAAATTATAATTAACAGTAAATAATGTACTTAAAGTATCATATGTTTTTTTTTTTAATTTATATTATTATATTTAAGATTAATTATATCCCATGAAAAATATTCTAAAGATAAACTTACGAATCTAAAGATATTGCTTGCAACTATAATTGTATGTATGATCCGTTCAAGTTCATTTTCAAGTTACTATCCAGTCTGTCATTCGCTTAATCAGGAAGCTTTATATGGAAAATTTTGTTTTCCTATAGGGAAAGGATTTGTGTATATTATATGTTAATTGCTAAATTTAAAGGACGATTTTTGCATACGGTGCGTTGTGAATATTTTTAAAAATACAGTTTAGTTATCTCGCTCGTAAAGTATCAAAAGATTAACATCAAGATTCGAGAGCTATATTATCGTATTATTGTATCATATCATATCCTATGTCATGTTAGCCATGAGAACTTATCAGATACAATTTTGTTCATTTTTACTTATTATCTTTCTATATGTTATAGTGTTTCATAAATTACGGTAAAGATTAATTAGGAATAGAAAGAGCGACCAGATCGATGTTTCAATACTTCGTACCGATTCAATTTCTGGCGCTTCTTTGTTCGTTATGTCATCACATTCAAAAAGAAAACTACTTCAGAATGTTCGATAACAAGAGACAATCTGCCTTGTTTATCAAAATGATACTAATATTTAATTTTTTGGAAGGTACCGATTTCATATAATGATAATACTTGAAGAAATCTATTTCTCGAAGCAAAATACATGTACGGCTTTATCCAAAAATGTGCCAGGTCATCACCTAATTTTTCTCATGCTGTCTTCTTCTTTCGAATATCAAATCAATGATGACAGAAAGAGAGACATCAGTGCTCAACTAAAGGCCCGTTAAACAAGTAAGGACGTAAGTATTTAAAATAATGTCTATTACAGATAACACGTGTTTTATTTATAAGTAAAACTAACCTTTAATTAAATGTAAGGATAATTTTTCTATAATTACGCGCTTCTGAATCCGAGAAGAAATTAATAAACGGTACAAAAATTACTTTAAAAAGAGTTATCTTCAAACGACGAAATATTAAAAGGGACAGAAGGGTTCGTCCATATTTACCAAAACACGTGTTAGACGCGTTATTGTAAATAGATTTCGGCCAATTCTTTTTTAAATTATATTTATACGGGAGTAAAATAATAATATAACCATATTAAACACGAATTAAAAAAAAATTATAAACATTCATCACAAAAACAACATAGTAACCAAAAAATGAAATCATAACTTATTACTCTTTGTAATTCTATAAATTTCCCGTTATCGTTAAAACCTTATTTTACAACTACTTTCAACCATGATAAGGATTTACTATTAATAATATACAACGCGTAACTAATTTACTTAAACCAATTAAAAACCAAAGCAAGGAATTTTAAATTTCATCAAATAACATAGAACAAAGTATCGCTGACTACGTAACGATAAGATAAATCACAATACTTGATAACACGATAACACCGTAATATCGACCCCAGGTCACGACGACCACGACAAGGGACGCAGTGAATGAACAACGCGCATGCGCCCAATTGTTTGCGACAACACGCTAATCATTTTATTAATAAATAAACACCATGGACGAAAATAAAAAAAAAAGAATATATTCCAATCGTTTACTTATTATTACGTCACCATCGCCTGTTCTTTTGAAATGTATTGGTAAAAGCACAGACACACAAATTAAAACACAAACCTACGGAATGATTTGTTCACGACTTAATACTTTTTGGCACTATAATTACTATTAACTATCTCTAGTGAGTCGCAAAGACACCGATACGAATTTACTAATCTCTATGACTGTAAACCACAATGACAGGAAACACCGAGGAGGTGCAAGAAAGAACTGAGTGACGTCACGGAGGAGCGACAACCAGGCGCATGCGTGTTCCGCGCATAAGTACTAGATACAACAGTGTTGGGAACTGAAGATAAGAGAAATGAAAAAATACTTTCATCTTTGTTCTGACTTCTCATCGTCATTAGCACAATAGGTGGAGTGATCACACACGCCATTAACGAAGTATATATGCATTACATATTTAAGACATATGTATATATTTGATATGTCTTATAATAAATACAATTTATGTGAAAATGACCAATTTCTATAAAATTTACATGGTGTAAAACTATTTGGATCACACTATGCTGTTTATAATTTATTTTTCTGTAGATCTTCCCTCAAATTATGAATAAGTTATTCAATATCATTTCAATCGGTTTACAATCCTAAGTTGTCAAACATTATTCAACCGTTAGATGTAATCTTTAATTTTTTATATTAAAATGGGACCCTTAGTGATATCTGGCCAATTAAAACAAAACATTCAGATTACAAGAAAGTAAATTAACTTTTCATTGTTTAGATTCAATTGTTCATATCAGTTTCTAGACGTAATAATATTCAATACAGTCAATATTACAAACATTTAATATTTCGATAAACACATATTAGCCGAGATTACAAGCCGAGACGGCCCAGTGGTAAGAACGCGTGAATCTTAACCGATGATCGTGGGTTGGAACCCGGGCAAGCATTCATATATATAATTCATTCATTATAATTCATCTCGTACTTGACGGTGAAGGAAAACGTCGTGAGGAAACCTGCATGTGTCAAATTTCACTGAAATTCTGTCACATGTGTATTCCACCAATCCGCATTGGAGCAGCGTGGTGAAATAAGCTCCAAAACCTTCTTCTCAAGAGAAGAAGAGGCCTTAGCCCAGCAGTGGGACATTCACAGGCTGTTACTTTATATTAGAATACCGTATCACCTTAAGTCGGCTTCAACATAACACGAGTGAGTCGTGAGATACGAAATTATTTTATGAGAATAACACTGCAGATTCTGGTATATAGAAATACCCATTTCTAATTTATTCAAATAAATTATGACACATAATTCAAAATCTCTAAAAAAATTACAATAATCTAAGGCTTTGTAACAGATTTGTAGATGTTTAATAGAATTTACTGATAAGTTCGCGTGTGTATACTGCATACCTTATAAAACACAATAAATTTATTATGTTTAAAAAATTAGAAAATGAATGTCACTAAAATTATCGAATTGTATACATTTTTAAAAGACAAAAGCGATAGTTTGTTGTGCATGGACCGAGAGATTGCTTAACATTTTATTATACGACGGCAATGAAAGTGAAGGGTGGATAATATTTAATTAAAATATGGCTTTTCATATTCATACGTAACTAGCGCTAGTGCTAGTTACGTATACGTCGCGGACAGGCCCGCGAGTAGTTCAAACAAAAAAAAATGTGCGTTTCACTTAAAGAAATAGACATGTCAAGCAACGTGTGTTGTCGAATCACAGGTATTTGAATTAAGTCGAAATTGACGCTTCTCTTCATAATTAAATAAAATCATATGATGAAATTTTTGGAGTGGAAGAATAGAAAACTTCAAATTGCAAGAACTCTTCAGTACCTATTATTTATGTTTCCATATTCCACACAGTTTAGTTAATGGTTTATTTTTACCAACCATTTTCGATAGAAACTTTATAGTAGAATTATAATTTCACACATGTTCAAATGCTAACCTCGTTTTAATATTGTTAATTAATTATTGTAACTCTATCTTTATCTGTGTTACTGATGAAGAGGTGGCAAAAATAAATCAGAATGCCATAATATGGTATATGAAATATAATAATAGTATAATAAGAAAAATTACAGATCGCTTCGGGCACCATGGCTTTGTACGTCGCTGTAACTAGCGGACAGATGACATTGCCGAGCCTAAACCTTTCTACGAGACTGTACTACTTTGAAGCTTATATATAAGGTTTTAACAAAATGACTTAAAAACTTGAAATTTGGTATGATATTTAATTAAAGATACCCACAAAAGTTAAAGATCCAGAAAAATGCGGCGCTAAAATTTAAAGTATTTATTTTCATTTTTCTGCGGTAAAGGCAGCCAGTAGTAGTAGCATGACCAATATGCATGTAGTACAGTCTCGTAGAAAAGCTTAGGTTTAGCTTTGTCATTTGACAGTACCTCGCCACCCAGGCCAGCTATGAAGTTAAGCCCCAAAGACCCTCACTGTCATAAACTAATAAATTTCTAAGCACCGGCTGACTAACCTACTAACATACAAGGCACAAGCCAAACTAGGTAGGTCTAGAATTTTGCAAAGGATTTTCATAATTGGTTTTATAAATAAAACATTTACATTCTAGAAACTTCATCTCCTAAATTATGAAAAAGACAATTAAATATATTAAATTAATGAAAACTAACCTTTGGCTATATCTAATTTCATTGTTGTAACCTGGTCGTAGAGGGCAGCACATATCCATGTAAGCATCAACAGCCAAAGAACCAGGGTGCCACGCACGGCCCAACATAGTGCACATTGTACTTCGGCAGCTACATTAGGTTCTGTTACTTTTGGTGATACATTTTTATTGCGTTCCTTCCTGTAGGAAAAAAATACATCCGATAAATATAGATTGAAAAAAAAAATTTGTTAGAAGAAATGTTATCTTTTGATATCAGATGAAATTTTATATATTATAGCCATATTCATTGATAAAAAAACCACTTTCGACCAATGACAAATTAAAATATATATATGAAATATCTTAGAACAAATCAAAACAAAAGTTTCTTCATGCATTGGTCCTATTCATAATGTTGTTTGTTGTATTCCACGATCACTGCGCTGTAACATCTATAATTCCCTAGTTAAACCACATCTTCTATACTTAATTGAAGTGTGGGGTACTGCCACTAAAACTCATTTAGCAGAACT
Source organism: Nymphalis polychloros (assembly GCA_905220585.2). Lineage (NCBI taxonomy): Eukaryota > Metazoa > Arthropoda > Insecta > Lepidoptera > Nymphalidae > Nymphalis > Nymphalis polychloros. Next base: position 8,313,317 of record HG992258.1, on the reverse strand, counting down.
TCAAACTATCCAGAACACAATTGTTAAAAAAATTTTTAATACCCATATTTAACACCTACTACAAAAATGTATACACTAAAATTATGAATATTAAGCAATTATATACAGGCTGTAACAAAATTCGTGACCGACCCGTGAAGAAAATTTATATAAAAAAATTACTTAAAAAATTTATTAATTGTATTTAACAACACTGTTGGTGGTAAAAACGTGGACTACAGAGGTCATGACCTCGTGTCTTAGCTACTATTGCCCGCACCTGCATTGCCAGGTAATTGTCGTCACATAACTAAAAAAAAAAATTTCTGGACAAATTTTTTGCTTAGCATTTTAAAAATTATTACATAAATAGAACCAACACACGAGACCTAATAACCACTTTACGGGTCGGACACGATTTTTGTTACACGCTGTATATACTCGGTGGTAGAGCTTATATATATAATATAATACTTAGTATTGTTGTGTTTTTGAGTAGCCAGTGTAATTACAGGCACAAGGGACATAACATCTTAGTTCCCAAGGTTGGTGGCGTATTAGCGATGTAAGCGATGGTTAACATTTCTTAAAATGCCATTGTCTATGGGCGTTGGTGACCACTTACCATCGGGTGGCTCGTCCGCCAACCTACAAAATAAAAAAAGCATATTAATACATACAAAATTTGCATATTAATACATAAACTTATAAAAAGTTTTCTCATCATCTCACATTTAAAAACGAAGTAACAAAGTGAAGTTGTCGCCGAGTTAGTTGGTTGGTACTCCCGAAGACTCAAACAAACTACTGTAAAAACTTTTACCTTCGATTGACAACAAGTTGCCTCCAGTGATTAAGAATTGTAACTCAGTGCAAGTGTTTAGGTCTAGATTGTCATAGCATGTTTTAAAAACCTACTTTTAATTTTAACCTATTATGTACATACCTACTACCAACATATTGTTTACCTGTTTACTTATTACTTTCTTTTGTTTATACTCGTAACTATATACCTTTTTTGTTTTCTTGTAATTAGATTAATATTATACCCACCTACCTAAAAGCGACAAACTACATGCATAATTTATTTTCTTTGATATTGTAAATATTTCTCATGTGACTATTTTGTCTTTTCGAGGACTAAATGTCTACAAATCCAAACAAAATGACTTAACTATATTTATCAGTGTATTATTGTATCTACTAAAAAATATAACTTGCTATACAACAAACTATTTATAAAAGGTTGCGTAGATGTTATCCAGAACACAATAATTAATTATCAAGGTCTTGTATACTTGTTATCTCATTTTAAACAATAAATTAGTAATACGATACAATTACTCCATTATAAAACTATTATTACTGTTTTCTGGAAACATCATAACATTTACTTACCTTGTTATCTTCCGTTTTCTATTTGGAATTATTTCTAAGTGCAAATCCTCTGACTCTTCGTCACTGGACAAGTCCAATAACCTACTGTGTTCCTTGATTGTTGACGGTATAGACATGGTTGTTTCATTAACACCATACCTCTCAAATATATCATATACTTCTTAAACGTTTTTGTGTAAAATTGCTATTGTATCATGGAACTTTTAGACATTTTCTTTCATTAATAAACAAATTTTATCTTATTCGAAGTGCGACATTTCTTCTAAACTTTTAATTAAATGTCAATTGTCAATTGTCAACCACATGTCATATGTCAATTATCAAACTTCAACATTTTTAGATTCTACATGACTACAATAAGAAATCAATTTATATGCTTAAAATCCAAATGTAGTTAATATTTTCATGTTTACCTTATTAAATTAATATATTTATAAAAAATACACTCGAAAGACAATGTTTTAAAATATTATTATGTTATGTGCTACAAAATTGGAAATTAAAATATTTTTACTTTATGAATATGATACGAACAGTATACATTTTTCGAATATTAAATCTGTTTTAAGGAACATTGCTTTTGAAGAAGTAAGCATTTCTATATTGTATTTTTTTTATTAAAGTGAATTTAAAATGGCAATAATTGTCAAAAGTCATTAGGTACGCAAAAATAACATATATGTATTGTCATTTCTGGAAATTATGTCAAACAACCAAGTATAGTGTCAAAATCAAAAGATTGTATGACGTGTGTCGTGTGTTTCACGATGTCGATGTAAGGGGTGGTGGTGTTTCTTAATTTATTATTTTCTAAATCTACATAAATAAATGAATACCTTTTTCTTCTTGTATTGAAAACCTCAACTATGAAAGAAAAATGGAATTTTATTTTATACCTTATTTGGTTTTCATATCTTACACTATCGGCTGTTCTTATGTTTGGGCAGGGGTTTTTACTGTCTCGTAAGACTTTAAATGATATATCAGAATGCGTGCCTTTAGAGAGCTTTGGGTGTGATGGTCGTCAAAACTCCAGTGACAAATTCTCGTGTACTGAAAGCAGTAAAATTCAACGAATATTAACAAATTTGGGTTCGCCAATTGTTTGCGCAACTAAGAGTCATAGAGTGGTGTTTGTGTTAGTGGATGCACTACGATATGATTTTACTGAATACAATGAAGATAATGAGAAGCCTTTGTATTATCAAAATCGACTGCCAGTTATTCAAAAGACGATTGAGCGGTACCCCGAACGCGCGGGAATTTTTCGTTTTATGGCAGACCCACCGACAACAACTCTTCAAAGAATAAAGGCGCTTGTAACGGGCTCATTACCAACCTTTGTCGATGTCAGTTCAAATTTTGCTGCTATCGAAATACAGGAAGATAATGTAATTGACCAGGTAAGTGCTATACAGCTTGTATCACCTATACTCTTGTAATATAAAATATCGTATTCGTAAATTTCAATGAAATTTAAGTTTTTTCTCTGATTGTTCAGGCAGTTAGAGGAGGCAGTGAGGCTATATTGTTAGGAGATGATACATGGATGCGTTTAATTCCTGGTAGATGGTTACGCTCTCATGCTTTGTACTCATTCCACACTTGGGATCTAGACACAGTTGACAATGGTAAGTGTTACAAAATCAAAATACCTTATTTAATATGGAAGCATTACACTATTTTATTGAGAGGCAAATTGGAAACTACCACCGGCTTGGAAAAGAAACACGCAATCCTGAGATGAACTCAGCAGGTTTTTCTGGTTTTTTTTTTAATATCACATGCATCTGTAATATTTTAACATTTAACAATATTTTTATTTTTATTTATTTGAAAATATTAATTCAAATAAAGTGAAATTTATAGAAATGTATGAATTTTCTAGAGAATCATTTTATGATAAAAATTTTCATTTGTAGAGGTGGATTCTAAAATCTATGACGAGCTGAAGAGGAATGATTGGGATCTCCTTGTCGCTCATTATCTTGGAGTGGACCATGCGGGTCATAGGTATGGTCCAAACCATCCAGAGATGGCAAGAAAGTTGAGTGAAACTAATATGAGGCTAGAAAAAATTATTGAAACATTGCCACCTGATGTCATACTTTATGTTGTAGGTGACCATGGCATGACGGAAACAGGTATTTATATATAGGGTTTTCCATTAAGGACGCTTGATCGTGCAGAACTTCCATCGTAGCGTGTGCTGTGTGGCACGTAGCGCCGTCCTGTTGAAACCACATGTTGTCCAGATCCATATTCTCGATTTCAGGCCAAAAGAAGTTGGTTATCATCGACCGGTATCGCTCACCATTGACGGTGACGGCCACACCATTATCGTTTTCGAAAAAATACGGACCAATCACGCCTCCGGCCCAAAATCCGCACCAAACAGTCACTTTCTGCGGGTGCATTGCCACTTGGTGAACCTCGTGTGGATTGGTCTCATCCCAAATACGGCAATTTTGCTTGTTGACATAGCCATTCATCCAAAAATGCGCCTCGTCGCTGAAGATGATTTTTTTGCCAAAATCGGCGTCAACTTCCAACTGCTCAATGCCCAGTCAGCGAACACACGGCGCTGTCTATGGTCATTAACCTTGAGCTCTTGGGTCAGCTGGATCTTGTACGGGTGCAGGCTCAAGTCACAACGCAAAATTCGCCAAGTTGTCGTCTGCGAAAGGCCGAGTTCCTGTGCGCGACGCGGAATTGACTGCCGCGGGTTTTCGAGGACACTGTCGCGCACAGCGGCGATATTCTCGGCAGATCTCGCGTTACGTTGACGCACGGGAACCGGCTGATTGTTAACTGACCCGGTTGACTCGAATTTGTCCACCAATCGACGGATAGTCGACTCGGCAGGACGATCATCGCGACCGTAAAACGGGCGAAGTGCGCGGAACGTTGCTCGAACTGAAGACCCATTTTCATAAAACAATTTTATGATTTGCACGTGCTGCTCGACACTGTAACCTGCCATGGTGGTTTGGGAGGACGGAATGAATATAACACACTGCATTTGACAGCTGTCACTTAAACAACATGGCCGCAATCAGCTGTCAAAGTTCAAGCGTCCCTATTGGAAAACCCCTTAGCTTTATTTTCAAAGTTGTTGTTAAGAAATTTCCATATTTTCCCCAATCACATGTACACTCAAGAAGGCATTAAATAAAATAAAATTGTCATCATTTTTTGTATGCTTTTTTATAAATCAATTTTAAATGGACTGTTCATGGTCTTCACATCATAAAACTGTAGCTTACAAAAAAAAACCACTTTAAATGTAGGCTATATCTTTTTAAGTATATTTAATACAATTTTTTAAATCTTGGACATGGAATTAAATGTCTAATGTCTATTGTTTTAGACTCACAAGAATGGAAAGATTCGGAGGGTAGGTAATTGATTGTGTTGTAGTGTAGTAGTCTTTGAATATTTTATGTATTAAACTTTAGAATTTGGTTTGGTTTGTGATTCTAAAGCATATTAAAGCTACTGCTTTATGATTATATTTTTGTCTACAGCTGAGATTTCTTATTTATTCAAATGAAATTTGCAAAAAATTGCAATTTCATACAATTCATAAAGTATTGAATTAATCATGCTTTATGTTAAGATAGTGTGCATTGTTTGTAGCAGCTTATTGAACATAATGTTGCAAGAATTTACAGAAAGAATCTTTTTATTGCCTCATACTAAATATATAAAGATAATTTAAATTTCATCTAGAATGTTGTGTGGCAAAGTAAATCAGCTTAGTCGAAGCACAGCACTGGTTCCCATCATGTCCCAGACCTCGGAAAGGGCGATGCTATGTTTTTTAAAGCAATAGTTTTATGACTAAATTTATTCTTTTGTTTATAACAAAGACTAAACCAATAAAAACTAATTTTGTTTTCGCTTGTTGCCCAATTTATATAATTTATTTACTTGTTATATCAATATTTGAACTTAAAACATACTTTCAAAATAGGTGATCATGGTGGTGAAAGTAAAGCTGAACGCACAGCCGCGTTATTCGCCTATCACAGTTCAGGATTCAGTGGAGACGAATCAGATAGACTTTCTGGAAATGAAGTACAACAAACAGATTTTGCACCAACACTAAGTGCTGCTTTAGGAAGACCTCCACCCGCTCCGTCTCTAGGAAACTTATTGTTTCCTATTCTACCTAATATGCCTGTCGCTCATAGATTGTTGCATTTGAGCAACAATTTGAAGCAGGTAAATAATTTGTCTTTTTTTTGAATATATTGAATTTGTTTATAGTTAATATAATGCTGAATGATGTTGATTTATTCAGATCACCCAATATTTAGTAAGATATGGAGAGGAGTCTCAACAAATTTGTCTTGAAAGACTTGCTCAATTGATTAACGCAACTAGAGACCAAATTGAGAAGGCAGCAAGTGTAGAAAATGAAGCAGAATTGAAATTATATATTTCAGATGTTAGGTAAGTACTGTTATAATTAAGCATATAAAACATTTTATAGTCGATTCCAATGAGAAGAGGAATAAAGATGAATAAACAATTTTGACCTTGAACTGGAGTCCTTGATATCTAGAAGTTCTAGAACGATCTATGGTATTTATCATAGAAAAAAAATATTTTAAATATCGGCGTTGTTATAACGGAATTTTGGAAGTAAAATTAAAGTGTATATAAGTAGTGAAATGAAATGCTGTTGGATGATATATAAAGATATATTAAACAATAACTGTTTTTATAACATAATATAGCTGAGTTCCTAGCAAATGGAATCGCATGTAAACCTAAGGTTTGTTTACCTTTATTCCTTCTGCCAATAGAATGTAGTACAGCAATTTATGAGTGATAAATGTATTCACTGCTACAAATTAGTTTTATTGATGATTCTGGATTATACACTTACAACTGTTAAATTGTTACAGAGCATTAATGGACAACATTCGCAGCATATTTAGAGAAGTTTGGGTTGAGTTCGATTCTCTTTCAATGCTCAGAGCGCTTCTTCTGTTACTTCTTACAGTTTTCTTTAATTGGATTATAACTGAAGGCATTCCAGCTGAGCGTATTCCACACGTATTCGCTAGTTCCTTTGTCCCTATTGGACTTATATCAATGGCTGTTTGCGTAGGCGTTTGTTACACTGGATACTATTTAGAAATTGTTGGAGATTTAGGGCATGCAATAATTTTAAGTACCGGCCTTATATCAGGGGCGATAACATGCGTGTTAGTTATTATGCACTGGGATGGTATCACGCAAAGGTGGTACGAAGGACGTACGCAGTTTTACGAACGTTTCGCTAGAGCCGCTCTATTTGCATCCGCAGCGATTTTAGTATCAAACAGTTACATAATAGAGGAAGGAGCTACTTTATCCTTCCTCTCATTAACAGTATTAGGATTGATGGCTTGGAGTATTGGCAATGTCAAATCGTTGGTTCTGTGGGCTGGTTTTGGTGTTGTTATGGCATTGACTAGGTCCTATAGAGGATGTCGGGAAGAGCAAGGTGATTGTTGGACGGCTGGGGAGGGTGTAGTGACGGGAAATGCATCTAGAGCTGCGTTAGTTATCGCGTTAGGATCAGTAGCCGCAGTAGTAGCTGTTGCGAGACGTCATGTAAACTGGAGAGGTTATGGAATAGTTATTGCTAGTATTTTCTCCTGCGCTCATTGGGCTGTCGGCTGGGGCTCGTTAGGTTCTCCTAGCAGATCGAAAATGCTCGCTAGAGGCGCGTGGCTAGTCATTGTTACTATGTTTGTTCTTCTCTGGAGAAAGGATGGCAGAGGAGCGACTTTACCACTAGTCGTGTCTGGGTTGCTGTTTTATTTGGCAAATGCTCTAGTTTTAGGTGCGTCGCTTGCGCCAACCGCTGGGCTGGCACTTCTCTCAGGATTTTTAGCATTGAACATCGTTTCAATGTTGAAGAATGAAGGCTCAAATAAATTCTGTAAGTTACCAATTTTAGTGCATTTCATCATATTATTATATAATCTATATAATATAAAACAAATTCGCTAAATTCCTCGTTCTGCTGACGCAACGGATTAAACGAGGATAGGTTATATTAAAAAATAATTTGTATATATTTTGTACTTTTCCGTCGTCACCAAAACTATAAATCCTTATCGAAATAAATAAAATATTAATTTTAAACGCTTCATGTTGATAAATATTGCTAACACTAACACTTCGCAACCAACACTAGCAATTCGATCCAGTAGTTTTACGAGATATTTAAATAAACGCATGAAAAAATACGCAAGGTGTGTTTCACTATGCTTTATGCATATTTTTTTATGCCCTTAGCACTGTACTTGTTCGAGCGAATAGATCGATTATCGAATGTTTATATCTTATTGATTAAAAATTGCACGGAATAAAATACTTATTATACCCGTACGATATTGCATGATAAGAGTTCCCGTTCATATAGCTTTATTTACGCATATTTATCCATTGTAAAATATATTAAATAGTGCACATAAATAAAATTAATCAAGGAACTTCCTTGTGATGCTCCAACATCGGCTATGCTATATTTGGATTCAATATTGTATCTTTGTTCTGTCGTCGATAAAAATATTAATTTAATTAAAAATATCAATGTATGAATGTAAATATGTATAGTTGTTATTTCACTGATAATTTGTTTCGTCTGAAAATATAATTTAATTACAGCGTTAACGACGAGATGTAACTCAAGTATGGCTTGTCTATGGGCGTTGTTGGGTTCGTACCATTTCTATGGCACGGGCCATCACGCAACTTTGAGCAACGTACGATGGGCCGCTGTGTTCCACGCCGGCGATCCGAACTATTCCTCCTTCGGGACTGGCATTTCTGTTACTTTGATGTTCATTTATTTATTTGGTAAGATTTCTAATCTCATATCAATCATCAGACATTATTCATTTTCTCTGCTAATTATAATTAGTGATTTGTTGCCATGCTTCTAAAGGATATTTTAAAAAAATGCTTGTATTTGTAATTCGAACGCCCGATAAGATTGTTTTAAATGGCCTCTTTTTATCTTAAATTTATTTGATTTAGAGAAGTTCTTATCGTAAAAGCAAATAGTAACTATATGAATATATTATTTAGTTTCTAATCGCTTATGTTATATTTAATTAAAAAGCGAAAAATGTTACGACTGATATTTTTTATTTTATCTTATATTTCACTATTAATTTCAATAATTGTTCGGTTTTCCATTTTATAAACAATAATTATTTATTCTTTTAATTTAAAATTTTGCTATACTAAAGATGCAAATATATATTAAAAAACGTTTAAATACGTATAATTTAGTTCCTACTTTAAATAATTTTTATATTTCATTTCAATGCCCATTTTAAAAACGGTTGTTAAATTTTTATTACGTTAGATATAATGTAGATTTTTTCGGAATACAGGAATGCCTTTATTGTTCGGTGCAACTGTACCTCTGCTGGCGCTGTGGGGACGTAATGGTGCTTCCACACTCGGGCCCCGGACGCAGCTAGCTGCGGTGTTCTCCCTATGTCTCAAATTTGCGCTTTGTTATGCTATTAGAGTAAGTGTTATTTTGAAGTTAAATACATATAGATAGAATACTTATAGATTTTCAACTAAAATAATTAACGTATTACAAAGTTACGGTTCGTATAGTCTACTTACAGGTGAAACTACATACATTTATTTTATTGTACATTATAAAGTAATATATATACATATATTAAACGTTGGTAATGAGGCAAATAGTGATTTTTTTAAAAGTTAAAATATTATCCGTACTTTAATTTATAATATTGTTCATTGATAATTTAAAACAAGAACATATGCATTTAAACAAATAAATTTGTTACAGGTGTTTGCGTGTGCGATATCAGCTACAATACACTGCCGACATCTTATGATTTGGGGTGTGTTCACACCGAAGCTAATGTTCGAAATCGGGTCTTGTACTGCTGCTCTCCTTGGAACCCTCATTGGAGCAACGCTAACAGCTTGGCACATACCGAACCAGACAAGATCGAGTTGACATTAGCGACTTACCGCTTGTTATACCGAAATAATGCGATGTCATTGGTTATCGATATCAATTGACGCGATATCATTGGTCGAAATCTTGAATTATCTATGATATTCAAATTCACTATGGACTCGCGAAAAGATGGCGTTTTCAATGTCCGCGATGATGTAATTGGAACTTCGAAAGTTAAATTAATGCGGTTATAACTAGTTAATTGTAATAGTGTTGTATTATAAATAAGGGTAAATTAATAAAGAATTGTTTAGTGCATAATACAGCACAATGATTAGAAAATCGCATGCAATTTTTAAATCTACGGTGTGTTTAGAACTTTTGTGTAGAATGAAACTAGCATGAGAATTTTGTATGAAAAATTCTTTATTTGTGACTTGGTTCATAAACTGGTTTAGACTCGTTTGACAGTATGTAAGAAGTGCTCTTATAATTTCAGAGGAAAAGTATTTACATTTTTAAGTGTAAATAAAAGAAGAACTTGATTATTATATTTTCTACGGTATGAAACAATAACCGGCATATAATAATAAGCATTGCATTAAGTACCATAGACAAATCACAGAGAAATAAACCATCTTTTCACTTCTATATTGTACTATATAGTATAAGGGTTTTGTTAAAAACTCCACTCAAAACTAGATTAAGATATGTCCATAGATTATTGTCATTGTTTCCGTTGAAACACTTGTTATAACATAGTATCCTAATTGGATATATCAAACCAGTATTCTTTTAAATATTAATTGTTAAAGGCCATTTCCGGCGAATGATTAGTAAGCTTGACCAAAAAGTATTTTGTTAGTATTTTATATATACATATATTTTAGACTACCCTTTTAATATTTATGTCCTTTGATTTTTATTTCATACTACGAGATTTTTAATTTTAATGTCTATTAAATGTATGAATTTTTATCCAGTGTTACTATTTATTATCATATAATTAATAAATTTATTTATTAACTTGCATTAGTAGATTTTTGCATCGTTAATTCTATCTTAAAATGGCGGACTAATAATAAAAACTTCATAAAAAATAGTAAGTGTGACTTACAATTATTTCCAATTTGTTATTCTATCCTAGATTGTTATATAATCTATGCAGTATGTAGGCCATGATTTTGAAATAAATGTACAAATATATGTGTCTGTTGCGAAAATCTTGTCTAAATATTGTATTATTAAAAACATATATATAAGACCATTCTAGTGACCAATGTCTTTATATTCTTATGAGTATTATAATGATTCGGTTTGCAATGAAATTGTTAACTTTAAGTTTGCAAGTCTCATTAGGATCTTTTGTGAGTTGGAAGCTTAAAAAATTAAAATATCACTTTGATGCTGCTAAAAAAATGTGTCTCAAATTTTTTAAATACTTTTTTACATTTATATAATGATTTTACTCTATGTTTTAACTCATTTAGCAGATATTTAATTGAATTGTTGTATATACATCACATTTGATTTGTTAAAATATGTAGGCTCTTAATAACATTGATGCATATATAAAATAAGGTAGTGCTTAGTGTTATGAATTATACCAACACTGCCATGTTTTAAAGCTTTTTCAACAGAATTATACCAAGGTTGTTATTTTATAATTTTAAATATTTATAAAATTGTTATGACATCTTTTTCATAGTAGTTATAGTGAATTGATTTATATTGTACAATGTACGATAAAAGTAATAAAGGGGATTTCTTGCAATTTTTTTTTTATCTTCACCTTCTTGGAAGAATCGCCATACAATTTGCACAAGCAATTTTAAAAGAACTCATAAGAAAGGCTCCAATTGTTTGCTTACAGATGTTTTTTTTTAAGAAAGCAGATAACAGACCTTTCTTCCAGTGGTACTAAAAAAAAGTAAAAATTCATAAATCGATGCGACGCCAAACTAAAATATTATATTGTTTGATCTAATTACACTGGTTTTAAAATCATAATGTAAAATTCTTGGAACTTGAAATAATTGTTCATCTTGGTTGATGATAAACTATTATAGTTTCCACTAAAAGAAGAATGTCGGTTAGTTATTATTTTGTTAAAATCAAATAGTGTTTTGAACAATTATACACTTATCTTTATTACAGAAAGATTACAGAATCGTTCCCTTAATAATATTCATAGACCAATACAATATTTTTCCCCAAATCTGACAAGCCACATATATTCTTCACGTTCCCTCCGTCATGCCAGTACGTGAGTACGCACATGTCAATCGCCGTATATAAAAACTCCTTGGTTATATTGTCGCAGCTATTGCTTACGGCTCGCCTCGACGTCGCGCGTAACATCGGCCATCCTACAAAGTGAATACCACCAGGTATTCACATACAAATATTAGTGCAGAATTTTACGAAAATAAACTGAATTGATAAAATCAGATCGGACTGAGAAGTAAGTATCTAACTTTTTAGAAGGTCTATTAGATCTTGCGTATTTACAATATCTCCGTCACTGCCAGTATCAGTACCATAGTTAACAGAACTTTTATACGGCCTCAGTGCATCAGCAGAAACCAGTGCTAGAAACTTTTTATAGCCCTTCATTCCTTTTACACTTCGAATTTTATATCGGTCATTCTGTAACACTTGCGTTATTTTGTACGGACCTGCATATAGATTATTTATTTTACGATTGATCCCTGTCTCTGAGGTAGTAAAGGCATTATTCCACAAAACTAATTCTCCTTTCTTATATGTTCTCGCTTCTCTTCTGCCTTCATTGCATTTAGTTTTCATATAAATCTGTTTCTTCCTTATATTTTCACTTGCAATATTTTTTTTGTAGTGCTGTCTATTTTCGAGCTATTACCAGTCATTTCGGGTACTAAACTCTTCTTTTGAGTGAACATAAATTCGTAGGGGCTAAATTTTGTTGTATCCTGAACCATCTGATTGATTCCCATTACGATTTCAGGAACTGCAGAATCCCATGCCGTTGCTTCTTGAGTACTAGTTCTTATTGCATTCAGTAGGGTCCGATTTAGTCGCTCAACTTGCCCATTAGTGCGTGGAACAGCAATTGCATTCAAAGTATGGTGAATCTTATGCGTTATACAAAAATCCTTGAAATATCGACTTATAAAAGACAATCCCCTATCCGTCACAATTCTGTTTGGGTAGCCTAATATAGCAAACACTTCCCGTAATGCCGTAACAGTTTCAAGTGACCTAAGACTTTTGGTTACCTTTACTGCTATAAATTTAGTGAAAGAATCAATAATCGCTAATACATATTGGTTTCCTTTGGATGTTTTTGGAAAGGGTCCCATGTGATCTATATGCACAGTATGCATTGGTTGATCTAGTTTAGTTATAGGGTGGATTTTTCCAGACGTTTTACCATAATTTCCCCTTTTAAACAGACACTCTAGACAAGCACTGACATATTTCTTAATAAATTAGTTTTGCCAAGATTTTTTGTGTCAATCGCGAAACAATCTTGGTATTTGAGAAGCAATTCGAGCAGTCGACAATGATCCTGTTTTGATAAATTTCCAATATCGATTTCCGAAAGAAGCGTGTTTGCAACTTTGCGAGTTTGAAGGCACGCAAACGTCTGCTCAAGGGCAAGGTCACAAATGCTATGCACGCGTATTTCTCTTCTGGGATGGAAGTGTGGTTTTGAAGTGTTCGGCAGTCCGTTCTGATAAAATCAATTCAGGCAGATAAAAAAAACAAGGTTATATATACATATTATACATATGTATGTATTAGAAAATTCATTATTTATATTAGTTACACGTTATAAATAAATAGAACAGAATATTTCCAAAATATAGATTAAACAAAACCAGAATGGGAATCAGATTATATGTTATTATTTAAAAATTAAATAAAATCAGCTTCAGAATCGGTATCTAAGTCATGATCGGATTCAAGTACACTCGAAACTGAGTCGGAATCGAATCAGACTCAGAATAAGTTTCGGAATCGAAATTTAAAACAGAAACATATATAACAGAACAGACAGATCAGACAGACAGAACAGAACAGACGGATCAGACAGACAGAACAGAACAGAATAATACAGAAAACAGAAGCAGAAGGCCAACGGACAGATTAAATAATAATAAGAGTTACGCACCTCAGTGTTGTCGGCCTGGAGCGTAATCGATGCCTCACCCTCGATCCCCTCAGATGTTTCGTCATTCATCGTTTCACATGGCACTGCACGCGTAATAAGTTCGCCTTTTCGCCACAGTACATCTTCCTGTCCCATGTTATAAATCTTCAGACAACCGATTGTCCCAGTTAGTAATGTAGCGGGTATAGCAAAGTATTTATTCTCAAAATCATGAAACCTTGGTGTTGTACATACATCATGGTCCGCTGTATTTCCTATTATGATCACTTGAACAAAACCTGATTCTTGAGGTGAAATTCGTACGTCGGAACAAGAAATGACTTTAAACTTGTCTTTGGACAAACCCTTCAGCATGGCAGATTTCTAGGTAGTAACTAACAAAATTCCATTTGAATTAATGACAGGTTGACCTATAAGTATATCCACATCAGCTGGGAGTTTCATATGTGTTACTACAGCTGTCGTGTCAAAACTCAAATCATCAATTAACATTGTTAAACTTATTTGACCCATAGCTGGTACGGCATCACCAGTAAACCCTTTTAATACAGCATCCGTCTCTCTAATTGTAAGTTCCATGGAGCTTACCAAAGACACAACATTCAATTGAGCTCCCGTATCAAGGTATCCAGAAAAAGTTTTATCCCCAATTAGAACCATCCTTTCCTTTCTTCATCAAATTCTCAATTTTTGTACATCGATTTATTTTATGCCTGGTCTCACCACAAAATTTTCAAATTCTTCTATTAGGTACTGGGCAATCCTTTACCATGTGGTCAGATGAATTGCACCGAAAACAGTTAATTCGACGTGATGCAGATGAAAGCGAACGCGACATTGAAGCAGAGGTTTAAATTAACATTTTGTCTTCTTTCCATGTCGGATCTCGTTGTACGAGGAATACTAGGGTAGATAGTTTCTGTTTTCTTTACATCTTGTTTAAAGCGATAATTCTCGAAAGCAGATAAATATCCTGAGTAAAACTCTTCTGGTGTTTCACATTTGAATGCTTTGGCATTATTCTGCAGATCTAGTGGTAAGCCTTTGATCAAACATGAAAGCGACGCAGAATCATTTAATCCACAACGGCGACACATAGTGTGTTTGTCGTGATAATAATGAGTGATCGTTTCTGTGCTTAGCTTCTTTCTACCAACTAACTCTTCGAGCATATCAGCATACTCAAAACTTCTAGGGAACGCCTTCATCAGCAAAGATTTCCATTGCTCCCAAGTAAAATCGTACTCATCTGCACGGTTAAACCATAATTGAGCTTGGCCTGCTAAACGAGTTTGCATAATCACTATTTTTGAGTAGTCATTCCATTTATGAACTAGCCTAATTGAAAAATCTTCGCCAGCCAATTCTTCACATTGCATTCGTTATTATCAGGGTCAAAAGTTGGTATAATTTTCTCACCTGATATGTTTCGCAAAGGACGCGATTCAACACAAAAAATTTCCACCATCTTTTCAACTTTCTCTGATAGAAGCCGTTCGAACATAACATTAGTGTGAATATTCTCTTCACAATTATTTTCAATTGATGACGTATCTTTATTCACTGATTCGACATGAAAATTTTAAGTGCTCGTCATGGAAGCCGAAAGCAAACGGTTTTTTTTTTGTAGTCGGCGTAAACGCAGTTTTGTCAGATACTGATCTTTTCATTTTCGAGTCTTATTAGTTCTATTCCACTTCTGAATGTTAAAATCAAATAGTGTTTTGAACAATTATACACTTATCTTTATTACAGAAAGATTACAGAATCGTTCCCTTAATAATATTCATAGACCAATACAATATTTTTCCCCAAATCTGACAAGCCACATATATTCTTCACGTTCCCTCCGTCATGCCAGTACGTGAGTACGCACATGTCAATCGCCGTATATAAAAACTCCTTGGTTATATTGTCGCAGCTATTGCTTACGGCTCGCCTCGACGTCGCGCGTAACAATTTATTTGTCCAGTTTATAATACATATAAATTAGGTAGGTAATCAAAGACATTTAATTTCATTGGGAAAAGTTTATTTAAATTTTGTATGGTAAATAAGACAAATATTGCATATTCATCAAAATTATATACTTTAGGCTAATAGTGTAGAAGCATATTCAAAAAGAAAATTTTCTATAAAATCCTATATTACTGCTATTTTATACAAACAAAATATAATTTTTCCCAATATTGAAAATTAAATTGCTGCAGTTTTATTTACAATATTCTCAAACCAATTTTATAAAATAAATAAAAATAACTGTGTGAATCTATGTATTAATAATTATATGTTTTATATGACATCCAATTAAGATATATACATTTTAATAAGAGGTTAACTAAATTGTCAAAACATGAAACAATTTGGTTCTAGATCAATTTGATCGTCCTACTTAATAAAATGTATAAATCTGTGGATGCTAATCTTATATCCAAACCCCAGTCAATATATAAGTTGTATTGTAATTATGTAGTTGTAGGTGCCGGTGGAACATATGGTTTGAGTAAATACTCTGAAAATGCATTAACAGCAGCAGCTCCTCGTACTTCTCTGTCCAACAGTGGCAACTTAGTAACATGAAAGTCTTCATACAAATCTGCTATTTGCTCTAAATATTTCTCCTGAACTTTGTGTCTTGCTGCACAGAGTTCGCACGGTGCTGATGTGTGCAGCAACAATTGGTTAACAATTATGTTATGTGTGTCTATTCCGCACCTCGTCAGTTCTTGTACGAGTCTTTCAGTTTCATATAGGGAAAGAAATTCAGCAATACAAACACACACAAATGTTGTCTGGTTGGGATCTTTAAACTGTGTGTTTACTTGTGTTATAACTGACAACATCTCATCCATTTTGTTACTGAACATATCAGAGTTAAATTCTGCCAGTCCAAAGAGTGTTGCTACTTGATTAATAAATGGAGCCACCTGGAAATTTAAAGCTCAGTACAATATATAATTTATCTGTAATAACACTGTTATTGAAAGGCTTCTAGAACATACCTTTGATTTAAGGCGCATTAATTTACCAAGACCCTTCTCAACAACCTGGGGGAATGACAGTAAACGGAGTGTGTGTCCAGTTGGAGCTGTATCAAAAACTACTGCACTAAAATTCATCCCTTTTACTAGCTTCATAACCTGAAATATATTTTGTGAAAATAACAAAATATACAGACTGCTTCACTCAGTCTAAATGATAATGATTTGAACATACCTCAGCATAGCTCATAGCTTCATCAATACCAGGGAATGCACCAACTATTTCCTGCATAACACCTTTACCAAGCCTCATGGCTTCTGTTTCCCCTTCAAAATATTCTTCTGGTAATTCTGTTAATCCCACATTGGGATCAATTTCCATTGCAAATAAATTGTCAAACCCTTTAACTTTTGTAGGTACCTGCAAGTCACATTTTCATTTAGCAATAGGCAAAGTCTAATAAGAAAAAGATAACCACCAGTCACGATGAAATTAAAAAAAAACATATTCTTTTTCTCGTATGTACGCATTCTTTCTTTTATAATAACTTACTTTAGAAAATTTCTGATCGAACGCATCTGAAATATTATGAGCAGGATCTGTCGATATTATAAGTACCGATTCTCGTACTTTGGAAAGTTGAATAGCAAGGCTGCAACTGCAATTTATAACATTTGTTATGTTAATATCAGAGTAAAATGACAGCAGAATATTTATTATAAGTTAACAAAAAGAATTAAGTTAATTACCTGCATGTAGTTTTGCCTACGCCGCCTTTTCCTCCAACAAAAATCCATCGCAGAGATTTCTGTTCTATAACGTTCCGTAATGAGGGTTCCAAAGGTTCGAAATCACTGCTTTCATCCATTGTGCCAAAAAAATATGTGGAAAATTGCTGAATAAGTAAACAGAATTTCAGAAATTAGAACACACGGAAATGATTGACGTAAATTCATAAAATAAAAAAATGTCATTTAGAAATCACTCATGAGTGTAGACACAGATAACATAGTAATTTTTACTCCATAGACTTTGTTGATAAGTTAATTAATGCCGAGTAACCTGTTTTTTTCCGTCCGCACTGAGCTTCTTATTTGAATTTGCTCATTACATAAAGTAGGAAATTGGAATGATTATAAAATCAATTTTAATAAAAAATCATGTTCCGAGCTAAGTATCACAGAATAAAGAAAGTAATAAAAAAGAGAAGTAAGTGAGTGGGTTATGTAGGTGCTATGTGAATTGTATACAGTGATTTTTATAAAAAGTATAGTTTATGCTTTGTGATTATGTACTCTGTGTAATGTGTTTATAGTGTAATCTGTGAAACTTCTTGTCCTGTCATTACTCATACTCGTCACGGTTGAACACGACCGTGATACTCGTAAATAAAAAAAAACCCACTGACTGAAGCAATGAGTACAATATCTGTACTCATTGACTGAAGTATACACACATGTACAGTGTGTATTTTATACAATAAAATAATATTAAATAAATTATGTTATATATTACATACATTTTTTGTTATAAATATAATTTATATCACTAAAAAAACTAAAAAAAATTCGTGATTTACATTAAGTAGTCACTTACATCTGTGCTGTGATCATTTATTCATAAAGTGAAAAATATAAGTAATTAAATTAACATTTCAATTTATCTTCTAAGGTAACCTTAGTATGAATGAAATGATTACATTTAAAAATATAAAATGTTGTATCGTTTGTTACGCGGCCGATTGACGTTTAAAGTATATATTATTTTCGCAATAATTGCGATTATCGTATGCGGCTATTTGATTCCTCAATATAAAATCTATCCCATAGCTCCTGTAACATCGCCAAGCTTAACCCATTCTCATTCAACACGGCACTTGTCTAAGCTTGTTACTGTCATATTCCGCCAATTTGAAGACTTTGAAAATGATATCGCGGAAAGTGTACAATCATTTGTCTCAGCCTATCCAAACATACAGGTATTGGTGTTGTGTGAGAAAAGACAGTATCCACCTTTCCAGTTTTCTGCTACAAATATAACTCTGCGTAATGTCAAGATTATAACACTCGAGTTTAAGCTGGACACAACTCCAAGTGACCTCGACCCACTGTCTTATGTATCTACGGACTATGTATTATTTGTCCCTGATGCCTCGCGAGTATCCCGGCGTGTTTTTCAATTGATGGCTGTTACTGCTACCACATACCCCACTCAGGCAATAGCTGTTGGTGTAGGGAACACACGATTAGTTTGCCAACAACTAAAATGGGCATATATAGATTGGACTCTACATTACAGTAAAGACTCATCCAAAAGACTTTGTGATGCCATTCAAGGACAACATGCTTTAATGATCAAGACTTCAATGCTACGAAATCTACCTAAGCCATTTGCTTTGCCTTTTCCAGAATCTTTGTATTTACAAACTGCCATACGAAATATTAAGGTACTTTAAATTATATACAAGTATCCCTATATTTAAGAAAGTATACTTTTAATAAATATTAATATTTCTAGGTGCAAATATTGGAGAGTAAGTTTGCTACAGGACGGACTGTATTGAAAACAACAGCTTCTAAACAAAAGGCATCAAAGAGGCAGAGAGATTATCGATTAGCATTATACAAGGAGCTTGGAGTGAAGGCTGTTATGAAAGAAGATGGCAGAGTTCAGTGGTTTGGTTGTAAGAGGGAAAATCAGGTATATAAATTGTACTAGTTACCACAATAACAAGAGATAAGCAACTTTTGACAAACTTTCGTTATGTCATACATTTTGTGATTTACACAATATTATGAAAGTACATGACAGTTGGTACATATTTTTAAAAATGTTACAAATGAATTATCTTCTTAATCTATTAGTGGAGCAGAGATGAACCAAGAACCAAGACCAATATAATGTAGAATGTTGAAGACACAAAGTTGATTGGTTTTGTTCATTATTAAAAAAATAATAACTTAAAGATTTGCATTGATAGACACCTAAAAGTGGAAGACATTACATTTTGAAACATATTTAGATAAGAAATTATAAATCACTTCATGTTTTTACGTAATAAGTAATACCACACACTGTGGATAGGAACAAAAATAACTAAAACATGGCAAACATCTGTATGGCCTATAAATGTTTTTAAAATCAATATTTACGAACTATAATAACTAAAAAATTTATCTACATTACCAAAGAAGCTCCTATAAGTGACTGTAGTGTTAAAGGATGGCACATAGACTAAATCAGTTGTTTGAGTTTGTACATTAAAATTTGTTATATAAACATCGTGTATTATCTTTTTCAGCGCTGTTTCCCACCTGTACAAAGAATCCCATCATATGTGTTAGCAGGGCGTAATACACCACCATGCTGTCTGCGTAATATACGGCGAACAGTAATTCATGTACTTCGAGCCTTATTGCAAGCTGGTGCCAGATGCTGGTTGGAGACAACATCTCTGTTGGGGGCTGTTATGCGGTAAGTTATTGCTATTTATAGTATAGTATTAAATTCCAGTCTTGAGTATTTAATAATAAAATATTATGTATTACTGCATCTTGTTTAGTTCTATTTCTTAAAAAAAGAAATGCTGTCCAAGAAAGCAAAAGCAGACACAGTGTTACTTAAAACTAGTTTTCGCCAGGGCTTCATCCACTCGTTTGTGGGAGGGGTGATGTTAGGTGACCCTATGTAGAGGACAATCTCCTGCGAACATGAAAGCTAAATGTCATGATGATTTATGGAGTAATTAAGATTTGAAGCATAACATACTAATAAAGAAACAAACTCACTTTCACATTTATAATATTGTTATAGTTTGTGTTACTGCTTGTCAATTGTTATTGGCGTTATTGATTGGCTAATCTTTTCAATAAATATTTTATGTACACTAATTAGATAAGACAATTTTTATTTAGTATTAGATTTATTTAACTTACACTTGTACTGAAACTTATCTATAGATCAAATTTAGTTTTAATATATTTTTTTAGAGTTTTATAACTTTACTTATATTTTTGCTTTCCAGTGGTGATTTACTTCCATGGGTTGAATATGCCGAGATTGGCATCCATGCAGCAGATCTCACCCGAGTTTCCTGGTTACAACGAGGGGGTGCGGATAATGATGGCTTTGTATGGGAAAGAGCAACAAAAGGTCATTACTACAGGGTCGCTTATTCTGCAACTAATCGAGTTTACGTTCTAATTCTGCCTTTTACATCGAGAAATGGGACCATGTGGCCAGCTGATTGGGTTTTAGCTCATCAACGAGAATTTCCTGAGCGACATTTGCATCCACTCGCTCAGGTAAGATAAATAATTTAATGAAAAAGTAACCATATCACGTACCTTTAGATAAATATAATAATATAGTCTTTCAATGTTAATTCTTAGAATGAATATTATTGTTATAGATATAATATTATCAGTGGAAATAATTGGAGTTTTCAAGCATATACACTATCAAGATGGACATACTTACTATATGAGAAAAATCTTATGCATTTTTTTATATTTCCGCAGATACAGTTCGTCGGTCGTCATTCACCAGCACCTAACGACGCTCGCGTCTTTTTGGACCTGAAACTTGGCCCCAATGCTGTTGAGAAATGTGACAGGATTGGACCTAAACTTCTATATCCTTAGATAATTAAATAATTGATAGGATTAAAAATTATTCATGTGATTGAATCTTGAATTTGACTTAAATTATCACATTAACAGCATAAGTTTTACAATATTTTAATCTATTATATATAGAGCTTTTTTAAATATTTTAAACACAGGTTATAATCTGAATTACAAAAATTTTATTTGGGACAATACGGCTTAACTGTGCTGTACATAACAATGGAAGCTATTGTAATTTAGCTAAATAATTCACGAATATCAGTGAAAATTGAGTAATTATTGGCATTGCTTAGATATATGTATTTATATTTGTAAATCAATTGAACCAAAAACAATATAAATAAGCATGTTTGGTTTTATTTTTTACTTTTCATTTTGATGTTAGCTTTAAAAAAAAAGTTACAATAAAAATATTGTCATATATGTATAAGATAACATGAACCAAAAAAAAATGTTCTTTTTTGCATTTATTGTCTGTGTGATTTATTTTACAAAAAAGGTTGTATCTTTAAACATGGCATTCATTATTTTATAGTATTAAAGATCTGTATTAGATCTCATTGATTAGTCGTAAGTATATTGTGGTATATTGATCTTAAATTTAATTGAACATTTATCTTTATATTTTCAGAAAGTAATGACATGATACATTAAGAATTAAATAAATAAATGTGATTTGAATATTAGTGTAAGTGATTATAGTAAATGTCAAATAAAGCTTATGCAATAATTTTATTAAGGTATAATGTATTTTGAAGGTCTCAAATTCTAGTCAAAAATTGTTAACTTCTTATTTATATGTAAGTACCATTTTGAATGGCATTGTTTTGTTTTTAGAGTTTATTCAATTTTAGAATTAATATTTACAAGGAAAAAAACTTACTTCATACTTAAGTAGCAAACGATTTTTTTTACAATCATTTCGTTTTCGCATTTACTAGCTTGTTTTATATTAATTCTAAAAGAGAAATTTTAGTCATTCTACATTAAAAACATTATTAATAGACTAGATATACAAATGCTATTTATTTTAAAGCTGTAATAGTAAATAAAGCACAAATCGAAATAAATTATTGTTTTATTTATAAATTAAAATTATACTAATCGTCGTCGAATTTCTCATCAACAACGCCAGTCTGGAATGGCGGATCTCGTACTAAACTAAGTAGTTTGTCCAGTTTCATAATCTGCAGATAAATTTTAATTTTATATAAAAAAGTTTTATAAAAAAACATTTTAGTTATGTCAATTTCATTAAAAAAGTTTTAAATATATTTCTAAACTAAAAAGTTACCTGCAAAGTTCGCTGATCTATTCCTTGCGCCTTTTTAGGTGGTTTACACATAACTCGCAAGTTCGGTGATAATTTAACTACATGGCAGGTGCCCCTAAAAATAAAAAATAATTATAGCTAATAATCGTTGATGCCTCCAGAGAGATTTGAACTCTCGACCCCTGGTTTACAAGACCAGTGCTCTAACCCCTGAGCTATGGAGGCGATGAGAATAAAATCGAAATACTGATACATATTATTTTAGAGATTTCTTCATACATTTTAGGCGAACACTACATTAGGTATTACGAAGTATTTGGACAATGAAAAAAAAAAAATACAAAAGACAATTTAGCACAATATGTTCAATGTCAATATTACAAAATATTGTCATATTTTTTTTTTGAAATTATAGTAGGTATATATGTACATAGTTAGTAATAATACAAAATGTGGAAGATGGTATGAATATTAACTACTCCTTCCACCATTACGATCAAAACTAGGACACATTATAATGGTAAGATTGTTGAATGGGTTGTAAAAAAATTAAGACGTGGCAGCCAGCTTAACTTAACTATTGTAGATACAGATAAATGATCTTAAAAGACTGTCCATGAATTTTAAAAATATTTCGATTGATAATCATAGATAGAAAAAATAGTACGGTTAGCAAAAAAAATAATCACAAAACTTTTTTTAATGCTAGTTCATTTTATAAAGACTATCTAATACGATGAAGTATAATATATTATAAAATTATATAATATATTATAAAATTATAAAATATGTTATACATCCTATAACACATATTTTTAGAAAAAACGGTTTGACAAAAGAAAACCTATAATTCTTATCATTTATGTACCTATATATTTTTTATAAGTGGAATTGATTGTTTATGACGTGTGGAATAAATAAGGTATATTGAGAATTCTGTATTTGATTCGATTTAATTAAGACCTCGTTCAAAATTAAACTTAAATAAACGGCTTTCTGCTTATCATCATTGCGTGAGGAATATCCATTCCATAATCGCTTCTGTTATAAGTTAGATAACTACACTTTGCTACTATTAATATGATAACTTACTTAGTGTCACCACAAACAACGACAGGCAGTGTACGATTGAAGTCTATCCTTGTAAGTTTCTTTGTTTTCTTTGAAACGATAGCTTGCATGCAAATCGGCCTATATTTGTTAACATTTAAGTCGTAAACGTAAACCTGAAAAAAATACAAATCATATCCTGTCATTATGACATTTAATTTAAAAACCATTTTTATTTACAATTATTTATATTGAAGACTTACACAGATACATAAAATATATAATTCATTATTTATTTTTAATGTTTGGTGATTTATATTAATATGAACGATTATAAATATCGAGACACAGGGTCACATAACTATAAATCCGGTCAATCACCTCGGTTTTTAATGATTTTGTATACAATTTGTAAATTTTTATAATGTTATATAACGTTTTGTGATGAAATAATATAGCAAGTCTCAAGAATATATATGTACATTAAAAATACATTAGATACTCGTGGTTCGGGACTGCAATACCGGGCAAGCATAACTAACATGTTATGTGCTAATAATTTATGTTTATAAAAAGTCTAGTACATATTTGGCGACGAAAGAAAACATCGTAAAAGAAACTAAGCATGTGTCGAAAAAGTCTATTAAATGTTTATCCATTTAAATCTTAGGAAGCAGCTTCGGTGGGTAAAAGTTTCAAACAGATTCCTTATCTAGCAGTGGAACATTCATAAAAAGATACATTTTACTTACTTTACTTAACTCAAAAGGTTTCAATTTCTAATTTTTACAAAAACCTTATAAAGTATGTAAAACAATCTGAAATTCAACACGAAAACATATTGTTCATTTTAACGAATGATCAATTCGTACACGTTTGTACTCGTATAAGAGGATTAGGCTATCATTGGTAATAGCAATCAAAGCGAGAATAGATGGTCAGTTGAGCGGTAACAAGCGTATGGAATTCAGGTATTATTGTATCGACTGATCGTGCTTCGACAGCAGTGAGGATTCAGAATCGAATTCAAATTAGCATCATGGCATGTGACTGGCTATGGTTTACGTATGTTACTACAACAATATGCTGTAACTTTTTAAAAATATAATCAAGATTTTTTTTTCAATGGCTAGACATACGTTTCTTATTTTTTACGATATTATCATTATGACAACGAAACCAATTAAAGTGTCATGGAGGTTAGATAATTAAAAACTTATTTGGTCGTCGTTTGTAATCAAATCAGATTTCAGAGAAATTAATCGAAACAATTCATCGAACAATCAGTTGTTTTCCGCAAATCTAAATAAACGTCAACATCAGAAGCTCAAAATAATAAACGTATAAAAGAAAGGCCTTCCTACCTTTCCATCTGCAGTACATGCTGCAAATACGGTGCTGGAGTAAGGCGCCCATTTCACATCACCCACAGGAGAGCCGAGCTCGAACATAAACAGGGGCTCACTGTACAATATAATATATTATATGTAATAGTAGTTCTGCAAACTCTATTATTTGATCTAAGGATTGGAATTTTCTAAACATATATATGTTCTATAGGTGATGATAACCGTTGTTTTTCTTAAATTAAATTTGGCAAGTCAGTACTGCAAAAAGTATACCTAAGCTATTTCTTACATCGTCAATGCGTGGCTAATTATGACAATTGACATCTAAAATATTTCATAACTTGTAACTATACTGTTTGGCTATAAAATTTCAGCGTTGCATATTACTTTAAATATTTATTATGTTGAAATCTTTTTTAGCTCCGGCGGAACGTTGCGACAATGACATCTTAACTGATTACACATAAAACATACTCTCGCCCGTCTTCCCATATCTTGACCCGCCAATCACCAGAGCAGGACGCGTAGATGCTATTGTTGAAGTAGTTATAGTGGATTCTGTACACGGGCATGTGGTGGCCTTGTACTGAACGAACGTAATTGCGATTATACTTCAGTGAGCACGTGTGGATCATTCCGTCTTCTGTTCCGACCAAGAAAATATCCGGTTTCTCTGGGTGGAAACAGATACAGCTGCCACAACCTAGGTTTTTAAAATATAGATTGATTATGTAATAAGAATATTGCATATTGAAAGTACAGGTGGACTGAAGACATAACTTTTGTAATTGAAAAGCTATATGTTTGATTGCCTATGTTGGATTATTAGTTAATAATTAAATAAACTATATAAGCAAAAAATATAATCTTGTGCAAAAAGGTTCCATAATTATATTATGTTTATGAGCCGCTGGCTAGTAATAATAGAATCTGTCAATTTTAAATATTTCGTTTTCCTTCTACTACAGTCTTATTAATTTCTTACATATGGAGAATATATCTCATTTGAAACGGAGTCGCTCCTTTTATTTTCCCTAACCTCCTACAGCCTATGACATCATCAGCTGCCTACGACCATTAAAATTAGGATTAATGCATACTATTGACAGTTAGTAGAGTGCCATCAGGTCCAGGAATGGGAGCAACACTCGAATGCAGTGTGATGATGGTAGTGGCTTGCAACTCTCCTGGCATCACAGCCCACTGAACCACACGTCCATCGCCAGAAATTGAAAAGAACGACGCCTCACCGTCGATCAGGCGACCTCCCCAACGGATCTGATATATTCAAATATTTTATAAGTATTCTTAAATAATTACTACATCAGTGATTTAATTTTGATTAGGGATAATTTTATTTTAACTATATATAGATTTTATAATTATTTTTAATAATTTATAACAAATAAATATTTCCATAAATATATGATCTTATAATTGATGTTACAATATTCTAGCTGGGTTTAATTCTACTAATCTATAACGATTACGATATGTTACAAATTTATTTCCAAGCCTATTTTGTCTATTCTTTGTCTATTCCGATCGGAACCGAATCGATATGATGTTAACATATACCGGTACGTCAAAACCAAATTTAATCGTTAAATATTATATCAATAGTCGATAATTTAAATAAATAATAGGAAAACGCATAAACGGCAACGATCACGTTTCGATTCGATTGCGATAAAGTGACAATTTGTTAGTAGAATTGATCCCCTGATAATCACTGATTAGGTAGTAAAATTAATGGAATTACCTCCCAAACAATGTTGCTGTGTTTATCTCTCACAGAGTCAGATTTATATTGATAACTAGATTCCAATGTCAATTGGGCGTTGTATACGCATACGTTGCCATCGTAGCGTCCTGTAATACAATCGTATTATTTTTTGCAAGCAAATAAAACATCAAAATGTTACATTACTCACCGACACAAACAAGATAAGGAGTTTCCTTATAAACGTCGAGACATATAATCGGAGAATCTGTTATAACGGAATATTCTGGAAATGCTGGGTTTTTTATACTGTAGAGACAGAGACATCCCTCTTTTTGTTGTTGTGTAAAATCCACTGTGGAAAAAGGTGACAATTTTATATATTTTTGTATAAAATAACCCGTCCATTTTTCCTAGAATAATGGTCTATATAAAACGTTCATATCGCAATACATATCACTACTAGTTTTAAGCAAGGAAAGCTCACAGTCAGCATGATTTTTCCGACATCTTCAATAATAATTGTCGAATTTTAGAAAATTACATTTAAAGCATTCTGATGAATCACTCCATCTGGTGAAAACCGTATGAAATTTTTATTTGGTAATTTTTCAAAGATACAAACAGACGGCGACTTTGTTTTATAAAATGTTGTGATTGATAAACTTTATTTTATTTGCGTCCAATTATTAAATTAAAAAAGTAACAATGTATATTACACTGCAAGTATTAATTATAAGTATAAACATTGTACTGTGTGAAGATTTAGTCTACAGGCGCTGTGACGCTTCCAGCTTTATTATATTCATACATCTTTCGAAGTCAATATATATATATTGGCATGGCATTATCATATTATATCGAATTTGGTAGAAAAAACTTTTTTTTTTTATAGACACATTCTGTGTCTATATAATGTACAAATTGTACTTCGTATATGTATAGTCGAAAAATAAAAAAGCAGCATGTAACTTTTGCATATACTATGCAGCTAGTGACACGCGATCGAGAATTTTGCTCCTACCGTCATACAGTTCACCTAGTACGGAGGGTAATGTGACTCGAAGTTGGGTTGCTTAGCATTATTATATTCTACAATTTTATTTTAGTTACGTATTTACTGCATAATACATTATACCCTTTATTCTTGTATATTTTGTATTAGAAATAAGCTAAGACTTTATATAACCATCTACTACAAAATATTAACATAGCAGTGCCACGTACTGCACCTAGACAACCTATAAAAAAAAAAAAAAAAAAAAAAAAAAAAAAAAAAAAAAAAAAAAAAAAAAAAAAAAAAAAAAAAAAAAAAAAAAAAAAAATTTCTCCTCTCGAACTTCCAAATCAAATATAGGTAAATACTCTCCACTCAACCACCTCATAAACTTATATAATAAAGTCAACAGTGATGGCATTGACATTTTTCACGACTCACTATATCTTATATTATCATTGTTTGTAATTATTGTTAGTTATTTTTATTTTCTTTTACTTCATTTTATTTATTTATTTTTTTTTGCTAATTGTTTGAATGTCAAATAATTAATAAGCGTGTTATATTGCAGTCTGTAGTATTTATTAAATAGAGTATTGTTAAAAAAATTGTTATTGGAGGCTAACGTAACTATTAATGCTGTATATACCTATTAAGTGTTTGAAATTGTATCTGTCATTTTATCGTATTCTTGTTTTAAGTGCCATATTTCAAATACTGTGGTGTATCGATTAAATAAATAAATAAATAAATAAATAAATAAACCATATTTTCATAAACACAGAAAATAGTTTAAAATCTCCAAGGCTAATTGTTAAATAAATGTTATGTACTTTTTTTGTGTATGTAGATAAAAAATAAACGTATCATTTCGAATGTGACTAGTGAATGTATATCGCTTACATGATCCATACGCTACTGCGAACAAGTCTTGATAGTGCGGATTCCACTGCACGTCACAAACAGCGTGATTACGCATCGGTTCAAATTGGAACTTCCACAAGGGTAACAGGGACCCCATACCTTCACGAAATTCGTCGGATGGATCATCCCAATAGCGGTAGTCTTGTGCTAGAATGATTTTGTAGTGTTATATGACAAATAAAATTGTAACGATAGTATACCAATTCCAGTAAACTTAATGTAACAAAAATAACCAATCATGTATATTGATAAAACAAGGTTCCAGATTTTTAGGTTGATTACTATTGGCTCCAATTGTTAAATACGATTGTAATGGTCGTCAATTATTTGGCTTTATCTAAAAAATCTTGTTAGAACTACGAATACGAGTTTACGTTTAGTAAGTTGACTGATGAATAAATAAATATGGTTAATAAGTTTAACAATAAGAGCAGGTATTTATGGTAAGCATTGGTACAATTTTTTTTCAGATGACGAATATGTACAGTGTTATTCTTAGATACAGATAATCAGTAACATATAATATAACGATATAAAAACGTATAGGTATATAATATGTATTATTAGTTCATACTTACCAATGTCATCATAAATGTTTTGGTTGACCAATCGTTCAAGGATCGTCCAGGCTTCACGAATGCGTTGCGCGAGCTGCTCATCGTGAATTTGCTGCGCTGACTTCGCATGCTTAGCTGTTTTTTTACGCAACTAACATAGAAAATTAATTAATTTATAAGAAAATCTTATTTACAAGTATCTTTTACAGGATAATAATGTCGAAAAATGTTTACCCTCTTGGGTTTCTCCTCTTCCTTTTCTCGTTGCTTTTTAGCGTAATCCTCTTGATAGTAATCGAATATGATACATTGAAGACCAGTGGCCCCATAATTAGCTCGTGGTGGCGGAATTGTTTGTGTATCCACTGACTATGGGTATGAAGTAACCATTAGTGACGGTATTTGTTGCAAAACAAATGTTATTGATTCAATGTACTAACCCTTCTAGGGAAGGTGTATGTTAGCGCAGCTCTCTCGCAAAAATTGAACTGATTTGCAAGTTTCTTAACTCGTGGTTTAATTTCAATTTTTTCCTCAACATGCTCCTCGCCTTCCTCTTCTGTCAATATATAGTGATGATTTAATTTTAATTGGAATTTTGCCAATTTGAATGATGACAAGTCTTATTAAAATGCATGCATTGTGTGCACTAATATGTAAAATTTAACTATCGGCAGCAGTATTGATAGAAAGCGAACAAATGAAACTAACATTTTTTTTGTAGAAATAGCACAAGACTCTACTTACATTTACGTTAATTTATGTTATAGATTAGTGTAAGAAATATACTTACTTTCTTCAGGAGCAGTTTCTTCAGCACCTTCGTCAGCTACCGCCTCGACTTCTTCATCAGCAATTTCAGGTTTCAGTACTTCTGGTTCATCAACTTGCTCTTTTGGTTTTTCTTCATCTACTGCGTCCTCTTTTGAACGAAGTGAACATACAATAGAATAAATAATATTTGTGTTTTTAAAACATTTCCTATCTATTGTTGATTATTAAGCTGAAAGTACCTTCCGGTTTAGCTTCTTCAGCTGGTTGAGCATCGGGCTCCGGTTCTTCCTCCTCCTCTTCTTCTGCTTTAGATTTCTTAACCTTTGCTCGCTTTGGACCAGCGTCATCAAAACCAACCATACCTGTTTTGATATTATATTGATGGTAAGTATAAATAAAGTAAGACGTTAAGTAAAAATAATTTAATTTATTAATCAAACTGTTGGTATTAACAATAAACTCAGTTTTAGTTAAATGTTTCCAAAAGAGTTTTCTATCTTCTAAACTTATAATAATAACCGTATTTTAATTATTGTACTGAAAATCAATGTTAAGGCAAGATCAAATGAACTTCTACGTTTAAATAATTAATAAGTATATGTTATGTTGTAAAATATATATTCAATACAATTGAGTCACCATAGCCTGCTGCGATTTGGGCTTTCGCTTCTTCTGAGTCTTTCCGTATAGCTGTGCCTTGATAGATATACAAAGGATAGGCTTTCCCATATGTAGGTCTAGCTTTTCTTAAAAAAATCCCCTGTCCGTAGTGATATGCCACTTCATCCGCGACCCATTGAGGATTAATTGTTGTTAAGACACGACCTACTTCTTCCTCGAGATCCTAAAAATATATAATTTCTTGATACTTGTAAGAATATTGTGTATTAAAAAAATGTGACTGAAGACAACAATAAATTTTTGTATCCATAAATAAATTTAAAAGAAAGAAAAAACAGATTAAACCTTGTTTCGTATAGGTAAATGAAACGCATTAAATTTATTTACCGCCCAATAGAAATGCAACTGCTTTGTACAAGTATGTAGACTAATTAGTTACCGTTTGTACAAGGAGCTAAATCATAGTACGTTGGTAGCCATAGTATCTTGCTAGCAGGGGTAGCTGGTAACCTATTATAATGTATATTCCGATATAATTAATGATACCGCAAAAAAATAATAATGGTAATTTGCCACTAAACAATAATATGTAATAAAAATTAATATGCACCAGTCCCTAATGCATTTAAAATAATTGTATAAAGTTGAATTACACTTAATATCTAGCGAGTTAAATAATATGAAGTAAATAAATCATGAAATCTATATCAATATAATAAAAGTGCAGAATTTATATGTGTTAATTTGAAAACTTCTATGTTTGCCACTTATTGAAGTACAAAATTATTCACAATGTATTTTAAACCGACGTGATTAATACAATTAATAAACGCAAGCGAAATAGCGGGGCACAGTTGTAAATTAATCAATTCAGAAAATGTAATATATGAAAATACGCTAAGGAAACGTTGCTTACCGCATCCGGAACGTCTTCTTGATCATCAGGCTTAATCAGCGCTCGAGGTTTCAGCCAATCCAGCGCTTCATCTTCTATGAGATTCCCTCGGGACTTCGACGTTGTTTCCTTCTGCTAAATAACGTATTCAGTATAATTTATCTTATCCCACGTATATTTCGTTAGCGAAAGCGATGAGAATGCCTACTTCTAAACGCAGTAGTGTCTTTGTTATAAGCACTGTTTCATCATCTTTTTTCAAAGCACGCTTAATCATAGCCTTCAGCATTTTTTTAAATTTAATTTCGCAAAAATACGCAAGCTCTCTGTACCGCAGCGAATCAAGGACTGTTTGGTCTTTTAACGCTTAAAGCTATTTGATTTATGGTTAAGTATTCTGTTTGGGTATTATTTTATGAGGACTTTATTGAGCACGATCATGTCACAGAACAATAAACATCACTAGGGGTTTTTAGTCAAGCGAAGCAAGCGTAAACAAATGATTAAATATCGTTGCGTGTTTACAACAACTCTAATCGTATTTTATACATTTTTAATTTGCTTTAAGCTTTGCGATAAATGATCACGCGAAAAGGCTGTTAAGGGTACTTACATCAATTTCCTCGTCAGAAGACATTTTATTTAAGATTATTTCTTATCATACAGTTCTAATTGTGTGCAAATCGAAAGAACATTTTTAACTGCAGTGCCTTTTCGTTAAAG
Organism: Nymphalis polychloros; assembly: GCA_905220585.2. Taxonomy (NCBI): domain Eukaryota; kingdom Metazoa; phylum Arthropoda; class Insecta; order Lepidoptera; family Nymphalidae; genus Nymphalis; species Nymphalis polychloros. The sequence continues at coordinate 8,281,331 of HG992258.1, read as the reverse complement.
CCTATCTCTAGTTGCTTACTAAGGTGTAAACTGCATTGCATTGATTTAAAATCGCATTAGTGCCGGTAAAGAAACCGGCAACAAAAAAATTACATTATCTATCATTAATCTATAAAATACAAATTAAGCGACATAAAAAATATTCATCCTATATTAAACCCTTTCATAAATGTGCTGCGAAAATAATAATATGACTTCATTAAAATTCACAAGTATTGGATATATTTTTTTACTAATCTTAATAAAATACAAACATATAACTAAATATATGTTATTGCTGTAATTTTTTTATTTAAATATTTACATTTCATAGTTCATACATACATTTTCTGCAATGAAACGAAATCCTCTTAAAAAAAAAATGTATATCCAATATATTTATTTTTATGATTTTTCTGACCGTACTTAGTTCGTAAATTACTTTGCTCCATTGGGCGTGTCACCAAATTCTAATTAGTCCCCGTGTCTGGTATTAGCTAGCACAAGACAGCACGGTAGCGTTGTAAGCCGTACGTGCATTAACAGATTTTATAGTCACATAGCCGTTTAAGCCGAGTCAAATTTACATTAGTCTCTTTGCGGCGCCCGTTATTAGTGCTTTGGAGTCGGTACGATTAGTTCACACTTTGCATTTTGGCGTATGTGGTAAAGAATAGGTTGCCTATTAAAATTCTTTAATAATAAATTATGTCGGTTTTATTCGCGAAAATATTAAACTGAGCCTAACTACGAAAACAATAAGACATGGAAATGTGTTATGTATAAATTAATTAGTTCAATAGAACTATATTTTTAACGATTAAACTATTTTTGACTCTTTGTTTCAGTTATTTAATTCAATAACGAAAAATCGAGATATACAGTTATGGGAGTTGTATAGTTATCATTAGAAGATGAAATGGAATTCGGAAGCAAGGAAGCGTGCAGGTGGGTGTTGCTCATATAAGTTGAGTTGACCGAGCTTCGCTCTTTGTGATTTTTGTGAAACATAGAGCCAAATTATTAGAGCCGTTTCTGAGATACACGAACATATGCATATATAAGAACTATTCATTTAATATTATTGGTTTATAAACATTAAATAGTACTAATATGATATACATTTTAATGAAATAATTTTTCAGAGACAAGTTTTGTTGGTGTAAAATTGACTCCTTAATTCTTTTTTCTTTTATATAATAATTAGATTATAATATTTATGATAACCGCGATTATATTTATTTTATTTGGCCTGGCTTTTTATCGAATTTTATCTGCGGTGGTTGCGAGTTGGCCCTCATTATAAAAATATGCATATATAGGAATTGTTAGTCTATATCGATTAATCAAAATAAACTTTATTTGCGTAGGCTGTTGCTGAACTTTTGAATTGTCATTTAAGAAGATTTCATCGGTTCGGAATGTAGATTATACTGAGGAGAAAAAACGGCAAGAAACTCAATAGTTACATTTTTTCATACGATCGCAATAATTATAGTATAACTTTAATTACTAAAATCAATGTAGTCTAAACGTAATGTTGCGAGCATTGATCATACTATAAAATTAAATATATTTATGCATAGAGATATCGGTTTACTCGGTGGTAGAGCTTTGTGCAAGCTCGCCTGGGTAGGTACCACCCACTCAGATATTGTACCGTAAAATAGCAGTACTTTATGTTCCGGTTTGAAGGGTGAGTGAGCCAGTGTAATAACAGGCAAAAGGGACATAACATCTTAGTTCCCAAGGTTGGTGGTGCATTGGCGATGTAAGCGATGGTTAACATTTCTTACAATGCCATTGTCTATTGGCGTTGGTGACCACTTACCATTACGTGGCCCATAGGCTCGTCCGCCTACCTATACAATAAAAAAAGAAATAGTATGTTCTTTTATAAGAAATAAGCAATAGCGTATAATGTAACTATTTACATTACTTATTTACTTTTTATACATATGTATGTGAAGAAAAAGTTGCCGTATGTTTATTAAAATAAACTAACATTATGTATAAAAATGAAAACTCACTGCTCTTTATTAAAATAAGCTTGAATTTGCTCAATCACATCACATATTCATCATATTATGATTAATAGCAGATTTAATTTAAATACATTGCTTTGCGGGTGACTGTTTAATTGTGCTGTGTGTGCTGGTAATTGTGCCGTGTCTTATTCTTTTTAATGTTAAACCAATAACATAAAGGGTGAACACAATGTTTAACTAAAAAACCACTAAGAAACGTTTACAAGGCCGCAGATAAAAGAATTAATTTATTAAATAATCAACGTTTTATTTCAAACAGAGTAATAAATATGAATGTGTATGACTGAAAAAATATGGTGGGACTCTATGAGCGATGACAGAAGGATATCACAAGTTATAGTGATGAAAAGGATTAATGTACTACGTCGACCAAAAACCAAAACCATGAGATAAGGACATTATGTATGATTTTATTTTTACCTTCACACTATTGAGAAAAAGAATATTATTTGCTCTCCTAATAAATAACTTTTGGTCCATTTTTCTATCACATTTCTTATTTAATAAAGCTTAGTATGAACTTTTAAATATCCCGTATAGTTTCACTACAACTTTTTAACACATTTAACTTTCTAAAACCGCAATGGCTATACAAGTTCTATTACCGTCTGAGTTTGAATACTGAATCGAAAAGAATTGATCGGAATGAGTACAGACTTCAGTAGTGCATTCATTATTATTGATTGGGACTTTTAAATTTTCAGGGTTCTCTATAGAATTATTGTAAGGCTTATTCGAACAAAAACGATTTAATGACGTAATAAAATTCGGTAGGATGTTTATTGAGCTGACTTTGACCTAATTTGTTTTGCGTTTAATTAAATGTTACAATGATTTCTGTGATCAAATGCACATTCACACAGAAGGTTCCCGTGTTCACAGGATCATTTTACGGATCAATTTACAATAGATGGCATCATAGTGATATCGATTTTTTTGAAGAAAATTAAATATTACTAAAAGCTTGAACCCCGAGCAAGGACATAGGCTACTTTTTTATACCTAACACATGGGCAAAGATGCAGGACGAAAACTAGCACAACATATGATTAATTTAATATTTCCAAATTAAATTTAATTGGTCGCGATAAGGTTACAATTTAATTGTGACATTTAAGTTCCTTAGGCGTTCCTTAAGTTTTCTCGCGTGCACGTTTGTATGTTCGACAATTTTTTCTTCCTCTGTTATATGGACCTTTTCATACAAGCTATGACCGTGATTGCGATAGCCTGCCTCAAACTTAAGCCTTCAAAATATTTCTATATGTAAAAGTATGTCTGTAAATGCTCCACTGCTAAGCAAAGGGTTCCTTACCTCAGAGTTATAAAATTCTAAACCAATTCAATTCGTAAATTTTGCGTGGGAAACAAGAACTAGGTTTGATGTTATGTTATATCAATTAGTAAAAATTAATACAAATAATTTCGTAGATTTTTTTATACGGAATACTTTAATATGTATTTTGTAGGTACTCCCTATTTATTGAAAACCTGGTTTATTAACCAACAATTTATTTGCAATAAAATGTGTTTACGATTCGTTTCGTTATTCCCGTCTAGTTGCGTGTCGGACGTTAAAATACCAAGTCAGTATTATTGACTTGATAATAGTAATTACGATAATAAACATTGGATACCATAATTCCTTTCGTGTTTTGAATTTTCCACTGCACTTAATGTCGGAGCGTCATAAGATTTCGCGATTTCATGTTTTGAATGAACATAAAAAGTAGCTTATAGGATGTACAAGACTGCTTTATTTATTATATAAATATTATAATGCGAAATTGTAGCAAAAATTATTGATAAAACAAGATAAAGTTATTGCCTCCAAGATCTGCAATACAAATAAAAAAGTCAACTTTTGTGTGTGTAGTCAATACGCATCAATACAGTTTTACAATTGTTTGTGATTTACTGAATAATTGATAACTGTCGCAAACATAGATATTGCAAACTATTTCGGCGGAAATGAACAAAAATTAAAAACGTAATAACTAATATGGGACAAACATTGATTCTTTAAATGAATGTATGATAAGGCTTGATTAGTCATTTTATCAAATAAAGTAAACTTCCATACAATCTTACCTATATATTGCGGTATTTGCAAAGGAACTATAACATTTAAAAGCAAAGTTGCAAAGATGCATCAGGTAAGTTTCACAGGGGCACATTGTGATTTGACGAAAACACAGAATGTAGAAACACACACTAACACAAAATTACGAAAACACACAATGTGCGACGACAGACACAGGGCATAATGGCTCATCATATCACATTCTGTTTTACAAAAACAAATTAATTTTATAAATCGATTAAAAAAAAAATTGGTAAAAATATATATTAAGCCGTTGTACTTAAACAGCCAACTGTTATTTTAAATGAAGACAATAGTTTGAAAATGACTAAGCTTCCTTGCATTTTGGTGTTTTCTTGTTATAATTTTATTTGCTGTTACTTTTGAGTAAACTACAAGGTAAGGTAAGTAAATTTTAATATGATATGATTGCGCCAAAAGCCATACACAAAAGACGAACACGGGTTGCCATGGTTGTATTTACAGTGGATTTCATCGTACCATGTTGAGTGTAGGGTTACTCACTCTCAGTCGTTTTAGCAGCAACCCAAGGGATTTCTCTGTGGATTTACTGCGCCAGAGCAAGGGGAACCTAACCGGCTTATTTGTCCCTTGCGGGCTAGGTATCTAAATCAGGTATCAAAGTAATTATTGATAAAATATCATGGTGTAGTCACTTCTACGAGTTTTTATTACGAAGGTATTTGTTGTTATGTTAAGAATCTCTTCATGTAAACTAACAATTCAAAGAATTTGATTATTTCATATTTGAGTTTTATTATAGTTAGTTTTTATACGAATTTGATTATACTATGTATATTTGGTGAAATCACTTATTTTAATGTTCTAGATTGATGGTAATTTTAAATTTGTGAACGTAAATGGTTGTGTGCTAAAATAAAGTGTTGTTCGTTAATTAGTCACGTCTATTTTCATGCATAGTTAGTGTTTACAAGTGTATTACGAAAATATATGTGTAAGTCAGTAGTGGAGCATACAATATGAGTTAGCAATAGGATTTTGTATAATCGATAAGTTTTACGTAAGACAAATAATACAAATATACATATAATAGATATACAAACTGTGTGATAAGTGTAAAAATAATAATGTTACCTTTGCCGTATTCGTTATATAGTGTGGTCAAAAATATATTAAAAAAAAGTGTAACCTGTTATGAATGTTAATAATATTTAGATTTAACACATACCTTTTTCGGAGCCATACTAATTTAAGGTTTGGTCATCATTTAAACTTGTATTTATAAAAAAAACTAGAGATTGATAAATAGCATTTATGAAAATGTCTCCCAAGTTTGAATTTCTTTTGTATTGCGCGCGCAGTCTTTTGTTACTATGGCAACGGGGAGAGCTCCCCTAAGTTCCCTTGTTGACTGCCAGTGTTAAAGGTTGTGTGAAGGTTTCACGTAGTGTATGTGTGTCCAGCCGGCTGGTTAATTCAGCTCCTAATCTACATTTACCTGGGAATTTTTGGTGAGAATCTAGAATTAGATGACAATTGTTCGAATTGTGAGTTTTGGGTTAAAAAGCTATTCAAAATATTTCACTTGTTAATGTTAATTATTTTCGAATGTTAGTATCTATAAAATATTTATTAATAATGTGATTTTGTTACCTAAGGATGAGGAAAATTATTGTTCACTGTAGCATTATAGTAATGATATAACGCGATAATATTTCATTATTTACGATTAATTTCATTTGGATTAATTGCGCGTTACATTATTTTTGTCTTTTTAATAGTAATCAACTAGTGCGTAGGTATGTTTCTGTCGCCGACATATTGATTTGTATCATGTCAGAAGTTATTGCGTTCTAGACAAAAATAGATCCATTTTCATTGTTACAAAATTTCACGTTAGCTTTTACAATCACTTTTCAACAATATATTAGCTTTAGTCTATGTTAAGTTACCACCGGTTGTAGCTCCGAGAAAAACCAGCAATAAACTTAGTAGTACTTTTATTTTTCACCGATATGGTTTGCAAAATAAAACGCAAAATATGAAATCGTTAATTATAAATAGGAAATATGTAAATTAAAATTATTTACATATTTCCTATTTTAATTACGTTACGTTGTTGTCGGTGTTGTGTCCAATTATATACTTACGTTGTTTTTTTTTTAAATCTTACTTTGATTTTACAATATTTTCAATTTTTATGATATTATGATTACAAACAGAAATTAAAAGAATATAAATATAAGCATTTAATAAAGAAATCAATTATTCCACTTCAATAACTCTTCATAATCTACATCTTCCAGGCTCGACAGCTTTTTTAAAAATTAAAGATGGCGGGCAATCGAGAAGGGTATTTATTCCATCAGCTACCTGAGCCGGATGACAGCGGAATCGATAGCGATGATGCGGAGCGTGCGCGTGCGCACCGTGCTGACGAGGCGATGCAAGTGAGTCTAAAAAAGTTGACTATCTGTTGTATTTCATTCAGATATTTATAATTCTACTTATATTATTTCATCGCTCTGACACTATTTGATATTAAATATGGAGGCAAAGCATGGAGGTTCCTTAAAATATTAGACTTTATTTTAATACCCTCTTATCCCTTGATTTTGTACACGTGTTTCACCCACGTCTCTCTGTCTATATGTTATCCACATATCACATATATGCAGTCTTACCTCAGATTCAGCTAATCTATATTATATATTTCTTGAGATTCTCCTACTCGGCAAATTATTGCAATCGTTGATGGATCAGGCGAATTATACAATTGTGTGAAACCAAGAGTTAACGCACTACAACAGTTTGTCTTATCGTATAGTCAGACAGCTGATGGGCGAGATGGAACGGAAAAGGAGAGTGAGCAGTTGTAACGTAATTTGGACGACTTTATTCAGACCTGTCGCACCTGGCGAGTTACCTCCCCTGCCTGTGTGACTACTATATGAATACTCATAGACCACATCGCGCCGCCGTCATAACGAATCGTTTTATGCTTAAAAAAAAAAACTTTACAATCATTTCAAGGCAGAGACACAAGTCATAAGATTTCGAAGATATCCTTTAATGGCTTTCACCTAATCCCACATTATGTAGTGTCATGTGTATGTTACCAATCATCACTCCCACATATATGTTAATTTTAAAGGCCCTCAGGACTACTCAGAGGCTATCAGAGCTAACCTCTATCTTAGCTGTCAAGGAATATTTATCAACAACTCGTCCGAACAAAAATAAACTATTTTCATTTTATTTAAAATACATCAGTAAATTGTCGACTGTTTATACTTAGTTTTTCATGTTTAATTTATAGTTAACAGAAACCAGTAGCAGTGACGAAGATCCTTCAATGAAGCTGCCATGGGTAAAGAGATGCATGAAGAAAAAATTTGAACATCAACTTGTAAGAATACTTGTTTGCTTACCAAATGAACTGCCTCATGTCTGCCTCGTTGGTCTAGTGGCTAGATATAAGGGCGCAGACCCGGTCGTCCTGGGTTCAATTCCCAGGTCGGGCCAATAAATAGTTATTGAGTTTTTCTGTCAGAAAATCCTCATTAGCAGCCCGGAGTCTGGAAGTTGGAAGTGCCACTCCCGTGCCTCGGAAAGCACGTAAAGCCGTTGGTCCTGCGCCAGAACTCTTTCCGGTCGTGTCGGATTGCCGTCCCATCGGATTATGAGAGCTAGGGAATAGAGTGAGCTGTGTTTGCGCACACACTTGTGCACTATAATATGTCTCTTGAGATTTGCCGTCGTGGCCGAAATCGGTCTGGAGGACCTTATTAGTATTACCAAATGAAAATAATATTTTCATCGATTTTAGTTATTTTTCCTACTGTCTTAGCTCCAATGCGTGACAATAGATGTTTCATATCAAAAAACTTAAACATTAGTAACAATGAAAATAAACATTCCTCTTGTTGCCATTTCCGTGTGCAACATGCCTAAAAGTAAAACATCATGGATTCATCGATTGTGATCTAAATTAAAACAAGTATGTTTTCAGAACATTATGGAGGAGGGTCGGCTCGAGCGTCAAATGCTAATGCCAATGGTTCAGTTGCAGCCGCGAGTTAATGATGCCCATAGTTATGGTCCCAACAGTCCAGATAGGTCCTCGCCGCCGCTTATCGAAGTGGAATTGACCGCGTCCGATGAAGACGACGACAACTCAGTTATAGAATTCGTTATACCTGTGACGTCTCTCCGACCTCCAAAAAGTTCTTTGACAATAACCTTACGCCACGCGTTCATTTTATTTAAAAGGATATTGTGCTGTGAATTTTAAAAATATATTACGTTTAATTTGTTATACCATATATGTTCATTTGTTTTTTTTTTTTATAACATAAACTTATTATTCGTTTTTAATGACATAGTCTCGTAATGAAGATAATGATGTTAATTATTTTCTATATTTAATCGGTAACTAATTTTATTATTATTCTTATTCTTATAATTTTAACGCTCATAACCGAATACATATTAAATACATATAAGAGTAAAAATTGTCACATTATAAACATAATTAAAAACATAAAGATATATAAACTTACATGCTATTTACGTAGCTTTACTATAAAATAGTATATTGAACATATTAAAAAATTAAAAAGTTATAACTTTGTTTCAAATTTTTTGTATGTGGGTTTATATAACACTAATTATATATACATAGTGTTAAAAAATTACATCTTCTTAATCTTGATGTTACTATTTCTATCCTATCTGTATGGTTGATAAAAATATATTAGAAAGTAAATAATAATATAGTTATAATTTTAAAAGAAAGCTATTTAATTATTATTAAGTATAATGCTATGTTTTCTAAAAATATATTTATACTATAAGAATATGAAGTGTAGGAGCTTTATATAATTAAACTAACAATATATTTTATACTTATGTTTTGTCTCTTTCTTTTAGTGAGTAAAAGTAGGTAAAGGATATAAATATGTTCTTATTTTTTATATTTATATAAAATAAAATTATACGGCATTTTATTTAAATCTTTTAATTTGTTCATTGCACAATGTTATCAAATAATAATAGTATTTATTGTGTTTAATTTTATAAAAACAAAAGTTTGTCAAATTAATAATAAAATGTTTTCAATTATAATACCCCATAAATAATAATTATAATGGGTTACGTAAATTATGTCAATTAATAATAAAAATTATATATAACATTTTAATATAATTGTATGTTCCTTTTTCTTTCGTGTAGAAGAATAGTATAATCATGATTTATTCCCGAAGGGTGTTTTAAAATGTTTATTATTTTTATTATAATATGTATTAGTATTGTTCGGTGCAAATGTTAAATAATAATTGTAGTATATATTCAAAATAATTGTGAACTTTTTTTAAATTATTATCAATAATTCGTGCAGTATGCAGTTCTTGTGAGGTTTTATATGTGTTTTGTTTATAATACGTATTGTTATAATAATGGATACATATTTTAAAAGTAAATAATATACTTATAATAAATGTTTTTAAGCTGTATATTTTGCATAATTGCTTGCACAGATTATTAAATTAATATGACGTATTAAATGTTTATTTCAAATTTTATTAAGCATTTTTTCTGTTTAACATTTTATAGAACTGGTCCCTGCTACTGTATCTGTTTGATAAATGTAAAGAAAAGACTGATTTAGGCCAAAATGCATTGATTTTGTTTTGCTAATTAAAATATGTTTTGTAATTATTATATTATTTGTAATCTTAATAAAGTGTTGTCTCAACATGTTATATTTGATTGATTGTTTTTTTAACCCAATCTTTATTAGATAAACTAAAACCTCTAAATATACTAGATTATTAACTTATACTGAGAATTGAATAAATGTTTTGTTCAATTGAATTTGGTAATTGCTTAAAAATATTTAATCATTGAGTTTTTAATTCAATAGTTATATATTAATCTGCATAATTCACGGTATACGATTGTTAACTATCTTAAGAGCGAAACTATGAACGTTTAAAAAATTGTTCAATAAACATATATTGAAGTTGATAAAATGAAACCCACAAATAATCATTATTCTTACGTTTTATCTGTGTCAATGTTTTAATAATTTAACTATACCAAGACACAATGGTCCTACAAAAGGTCCAATTCAGTTTTAGTTATATAAAATTGAGTATAATGTCGGTAGAGGGCGAATGTCTACAAATCTTATGATTATCAATCTTATTTAGTGAAACTACTCAACGAGAGATGGCAGCACAGCTAAAAATAATATAATTTGTAACATAGGTGTAACACTTAACAGATAACAGATTTGGTATTCAGCTATAATATTCAGCTTGAAATACATAACAATATATTACAAAATGATTTATACACAACAAGGGATTTTGTGAAATCATAATAAAAGCTTAGGCTTAGGAAATATTCCATATATATTTATATACTGCAATTAAAACTCAATTGAGTTACAGAATATCTTAAATATAATTGATGTATAAAACGATATCATATAATTAACAAAAGATTTACTAAATTTTTCGCGGACTTCAGAAAAGGAGATTATACCTCATATTTTGTGTACTCGCATATATATATATACTACTATATAAATCTATTGGTTCTGTCTGTACATTTTTTTTCACCTAATTTTGTGATAAATAATCATTTTATGATGCAGTGATTCACATTATACTATTTTTTCTGTCTGTCTGTCTGTATGGCTTCTTATAACTCAAGAACGGCTTGACCAATCTTGATGAAAATTGGTACACACAAAGAACGTGTGATGGCGCAAATGTTATATATAAGATCGGTAAACCCTACGGTATCTTATGAAAATAAATTTGAAATCGTTAATTACGTATTTCTTTACCGGCAGCCATAGTGTGTGTGTCAATGTGTGTATGTGCGTGTGCGTGCGTGCGCGCGTGTGTTATTATAGTAATCTTTTTTTATATTGGTTATCTTGGTGAAGCCGCTGGGCACAGCTAGTATAATATAGAATCTAAAAAGTGGCCTAATTTAAATTTCAAGAATTACTGAAATATCTCAAAGCTAGACGACTTTAAATATATTTTATTATGAATGAAAGTCTAACATTAAGATCTTGGAATATTTAATCGTCTTTAATAGTAAGTATGTTTTGTATTTATTACACGACTGACTGCCCAAGAAAGGAACGTAATGTTTTCAGGATTTATGTATGTATGTGTTTTCTTTATTCCACAATAACTTTTAAATGCCTGAAACGATTTGGATGTAATGAGTAACGTTAGAATATTTCTCTAGTACCAGGATGACAGCTGACAGGGAGAGATGGCGTAACATCCTAAAAATAATAACATCAGACACTACTTCATGATGACTACGACCGCTCTGCTAAGAGTGTATCGACTAAGAAGAAGAATATTACTCGAGTAATATTTGGGGCAGTCGTGCTTTTAATTTTTAAACTAAACTATTAAGTATTCGATATCAATATTTATCTTATATCATTTAATAAGAAATTCTTGTAATATAACTATACATATTTTGTTTATTTTGGAAACCGGTTCAGACTATTTGACTAAATTTTTGCATTTAGGGTTATCTAAATTGAAAAAAAGACGCCACAAAACAAAGTTATAACTAATTATTAGAGCTACGCGAAGCTCGCTCTCGGCTCGCCCAGGTACTTTATATGTCTGCACCGCCTACTCAAATTCTATAGTATGTAGGCGTAGTGTGAAGTGCCTTAAATTTTCTATGTATTTTTTTAAGGTGGGAAATATGTATATACATTTATTTATATATTTTGCAGGCAAGTCGAAAATGTAAATGCAAACTTTATTTAAATTTTATCTATAAAGCCTTTTTGCTTTTGCTTTTCAAATTGATTTATTTCATATTAAGTATATGCTTTTATTAAGTGGACTTTTTTAAGTATTTTTTTTATAATCTTAATTTTTATACACTTATTCAAAAAAATGAACCTTACATTCGTTAAACGATCAGCGGTCACTAGCGTAGCGTCTGTACCAATAATTTTCTCATAAGAAAAAAATTAATATGTAATAATTTAATAATAGTCAATTTGTTATATTGGTCGCTAGAAGTTATTGTGAATTACAATCATGATTTCGCTCAGAATAATAATAATAATTTAAATGTATAATAAATAATTTTAATACAAATGCAAAGATAACTATTACGAGAAATTATTAATTCGTTAGAGCTTCTAAGAGAACTGTTTATATCTATTTTTATCTTATCTTTGTTTTAATACAGAGTGTGCTCTGCAATTGAAGAAAGTTTTGACGCTTGTATGTATTATCATTTTGAATTTTGGAAATTTTGCAATCTTCTAATTAGTTTTATAAACGATTTAACTTATGCGTGTTCTGTGAATTTTTACTTTCTACTGGTTAGATGCTTATAAAGTTCGACATATCAATCAAGGTCCACACATAAGCCACGCCAATTTGTCAAAGCTTACCTATTTTATTTATTCGAATAAAATTAACTCTTCTTTTAAATATAATTTTATTCATTCATAGAATAGCTCTATTTGTAAACGTAATATATATATATAGATCATTTAAAATGTTCAAAAGTAACGTGAATATTGATGTAACTACTAACAGGCCCTTCTTTCCCACTGGAAACTCTGTATGTCCAGGGAAAAGAAAGAATAGGTAGTTTGTCATTGACGGTTGAGGGGCTAAACTCGCATGAGAAAAAAGAGGGTCATCACAGTTAAGATGACGGGGCCCCATCAAATTTTGCCCAGGGCCTCCAATTGGTTAAAGACGGTCCTGATTACTAATATAATATAATTTCGGATTAATAAAATCGACATTCATGGTAAATAATATATTCGTTTATTCGTGTAAAATTCAAAATAATTCACGTACAATATTAATTTAATTTCTATTATTTATTGTTGATTATTGTTGGTAGTAGGTTTATGTTACGTCCGTTTTATCTTCTAAAATAAAATGTGTGTAATTTGAAATAATTATTATTTATTTATAAACAGTATATATGATTTAAAATCATATAAAGAAAGATTAAAATGTTTATGTATAATATGTATACATTCGAATGGGAAATTATTGTTAATTTTATATATGACAAATAAGTGTGTTCGATATCTGAAAAGTTTAAAAACAGTTAATTTTTGTTAATGAATAATATATTTTAAAGTTAATTTTGAATTCGTCAAGATAAATAACTACTAGAGATTGGCCGAATACGAAATTCGGCCGAATGTTCAGTGAAAATAAAAAATTCGGCCGAAGTTCGGTTCAATTATTATTAATATATATTATATAATATATCGGAGATGAAGATAATTTAACTTTCATCACATTGGAAGTTAAGGTTTACTTATTCCTACTAAAATAAATGACCGTGTGTATAAAGGCCTAGTTTTATTTTACAGTTATAATAGATAGTATGATATCCATTAATTTCAGTCAAAATAGTGTAAGTCGGTGTTTTATGTTACTTTCTTTTTGCACCGAATGTTCGGCATTTAGACCGAATTTCGGCCGAATGTCGAAGTTCGGTTCAAGCTGTCGAAATTCGGTTAAACCGAATGTAAAACGAATTTCGGCCCATCCCTAATAACTACTTATAGTTATCCATCTTAGCTTATATTGCATTATTACAATAAAGTTTTCTTTTGACAGAGTATACATAGAATAAAGCGAAATCTGAAATAAAATTAAAATCATAATTGGTGAGCAATGACGGGCGTAGTAATTACACTTTTCATTTAATAGGTTATATTATATCAAAGGGTAATCCTTGAATCGGATCGCAGTAAAGGTTTATTAGCCCCACGCTTAGGCGCTTAGCGTCCGCACTCCGCACACGTGAAGGCTGTTTAATAACGTCTGGGTGGTAGAGTGGCGAACGGACCGCGTGGCTCAATGGCGCGGGGCGGCGCCCGAGCCTCAGTTGCGCCTCACGCCCCGGAGGGGCTGCACGTGTCCTCGATCCCGCTCGCGACTTATGTAACCATCCGCACGGTGAGTCCGCAGCCTCCGAGCCCCTTCCACCCTCGCTCGCCTCCATCGACCCCGCGACGCGACCCACGCGCGCTAATCCACAACGTCGCGAATCGCGAGCGTTCGCGGAACCGGCCGATTCATATCGACTGATAAGCTCACCTCCGACCCTCACGTTGTGCAATAACCGTCAGCTGTGAGGTGACATAATCGATGCAGTAAGCACCGGTGCTCGGTGAGTGTTCCGATAGTCTGGAGGTGCGTTATGTAACGGGAACGTGTGTCTCGTGAATCGTGACGATCGAACGGAAGGCGCCGATTAAGCGGCAGGATGTGTCGTTAGGCTAAGGTACAGATTCCCGGAAAAATACCCATTGTATCAAGCAGTGCCCATCTGATGAGTTCGATCGTAAACGTAATTATATAGGCTTTATTTGTTTAGAGATAACATATCCCCGTTACGGTACAGTAAGTAAGAGCATAACATGATAAGAATCTATATAATCATACGGTATATCCTTAAATGGTAGATAAAAATTGCTAACTATACCTAATTGGAGATTCACGCGGAGCTCGTCCATCCGTGGACGACAGGAAAATGATTCTGCTATTTCTTGCGGCTAAAAAATGAATAATAAAGAAAGAATAAGCTCATTGGATTGTTTTTTCAAACGCTTCGCCACATTTTCTATGGTTCTTTGTTTTCTTCGTCCGAATAGTCATTCAGATTTAATTGAAGAATCTCTTTTGAAAAGCAAAGATCAAGTTGGCAAAGTATATTTTATTCAATGTTTCTTGTGAAACATTTACTTACGATTTTTTATTAATTTTTTTAGCGGTATAATAATTAAGGCAGCGTACCAAGCAACCACTTAAATTTAAATTGAGGCGTCTAACTACTTAATTGGATATCTGGAATCGTTCCTACGGCCCGAGTCTTATCTGTTTCATCATTTGAATAAAATCATGATTTTACTTTAATTACGTGTTTCTTATAACTTTATATGTTTGAAACACATCGTCAAATTTCATTATATATTCAATGTAATTTTCTTTATAATCATTTAACCGTATCAAATTGTTCTATGTCCTATTACTTCTTGATTATTTAGTTTTAGAATATAATATGTGCAATATATAAATGAAAGTAAATTAATTATTTGAGTATGTACTTTAAATGTTCATATTTTTCAATAAAATACATGATAAATTTAGCTGTTAGTATTTTTCTTATAATGTTGAGATTGTTATTAGTTAGACTTAAGTAATGAGTATACGCTAAGTCGCTTAATATTAAAATACATCATTCTTATCTAGAATAACTGCGCGTTAAGTTCTAAAGCTAAAACGACGCGACGTGGAAATGTTTTACTATTAAACATTTTAATTTACACTTTAAAAATTTATAAAGATATGTCTGTTATATAAGGAATAAATAAAGACAGAGATATAAGAAATATACAACATTTACAATAACTAAATTATAATGTACAAAAAAAAACAGTTCATTCGTTAGAAATATTAATATAATATTAAAGTAAAAAAATTCAAAAATAAAATGTATGGAAGAATATGAAAATAACTTTTTTAAGTTAAGCATTGAAATACACACGACATGGCTCAGTGGTTGGAACGTGTTAATCTAAATGGAAACTTGCGGATTCAAGCCTGGGCAAGCACCAGTGTATCTTCACGTTATCTTGTGTTTATAATTATCTCGCGATAAATAATAACATCGTGAGGAAACCTGCATGAGTCGGTTGTAAAGGATAAAATGATGCAAATAAAAAAACTAATATTTCGTTTATAATTTACTAAAAGCTGCTTTGTTTAATTAACCACGGCAAAAATATTGGTAAGTATACCTTTTAAATTTTCGTCTACGTTTTAATTAAAAAGTGATAACCGGACAAAATTAAGAAGTGACTCACTCAGTTATATTACTGAATAGTTCGGAACAAAGACAATATTCTGTTTCAGTGGCTAATTCATCAAAGCCTACTCTAAGCTGCGTACGTCTGTTTACTGCATTATTGTCACCAAGTTTGAGCGAATATGTGTTGAATATCTCAAGCGAACATTGTGCGCTAAATTGTAAGAACTCATTAATAATTTTATATAGTTTTAATTAACATGACAACCGATACTGTCCTGACAAGGCTTATATTATATAGATCAATTATTTTATTTATTTATTTATTGAGGACCATCAGCAGTCACCACACTTACACATGTAATAATATAAACATATTCAGACTTAATATAAAGTGTGCGACTCTTTAAGACGGCCACAGCATGCATATTATGGTACATACATTTTAAAATATTTTTTCATAACAGATTATTAACAATATTTTTTATATTACTAAAATATATTATAAGTGTCAAGGATAAAAATAAATATTATTGTTTTGTAGTTATAAATAAATAAATAAATGTATTTAATTATTTCTACTTCAATACGCAAAAAAAGTCCTATATATATTTTTAATCTGCTTTTAAAGATTGAAAGTGTATAGCAAATTCTTTCACCTTAGGGAAAACTAGAGACTCAGAGAGCTAATGTATGTTATATATATATGTAGCAGAGGCAAATCGGCGTTGCTGTTTTAAAAAAAATCTTCCAACCGTTATAAATGGACAAATATTTCTTTTTAATATAATTAAAGTTGAATAGTTGCTAGGATAATATCTCTTTTCTTATATATGTTAATCGTATATGTGTAAAAAAGTTTGTTAGGTATATAATTACGACCTTCGGTTAAGATTTGGATATTGTATCAAATAGGCCATCTCGATTCAAGTTTCATATCAGTAATGAATACAACTTTTATTTAAATAATATTATATTTGAAATTATTTCTTCGTCTCCTTTCATATAAAGACCACAATGTTTTTGCAAATTATTTTAGAAATATAACAATTTGACCATGATATTTACAATATATTTATTTATAAATAGCATGATCTTGTTTCATTATTAGCTGTACCTGAGCCGGGTGACATTTTGTCCAGCTGTGGTGGTCATTTCCAGGCTGTAATTTTTTACACGAATATAATACGTTATAATTATATTCGTGTTGTCTCCCATAGACTATAGATAGTAAAAGAAAATGAAGTGAAATACAAGATTTTGCCTTGCAAGATATTCGTTACAAAGCTGTAAAAGTATTATAAATATATATTTATGGCGTGACAGCTGCTGCTGGATAAGGTGTACATGTTTATTCCACGAGAATTCCGGTTAATGTTTCTATCAAATATCAACCAGTCTGATGTTATTCTCACAAATACTGGATTTTACTAAGAAAAATAAAACTAATTCTGTTCAATTAAAGACTGAAATAATGTGTTGAACGAATCAAATTATTACACGAAGAAGTTGTATATGTAAATATACTTATAATAAAAAATAACTATCTTTAAATTTTGAAAAATAATGAAGTATTTTCAATATTAGCACAACATTAGAAGCACATAATTAATGTCGGTAAGCAAATTTTTAACTGGTAACACGTGTCAAAGCTCCTTTTTGCCAATCATAAGTAAATTTGACCGGGAAAAGTTCTGGCTGAAATTTACTCGTATATCTTTTTTTTTCACAATTGCATTGGCATTCATTATTCGCTCCAGTACCACTATGCTAAAAATCTTTATTACTTTAAAAGGGCAGTGCCTATGAAATTAGTCAAAAGTACCTTACGTATACGTCATAGGATTGGTTGTTTTTATTGCTGGAAACTTGTCATCTGTATATCTACATATATATAGGATATCCCTTTCGCTATTATATGACTGTCTGTGTGTGTTGAGATACCGGCTAAGACAAAAACAATTAACTTAGGTTACTTTACCTTACCTTTGACCGGGATAAACTTTTGAATATTTGTATTTTAAAGTCAAAATTAATTTATCAAATGTCATATAAAGTAACAGCCTGTGAATGTCCCACTGCTGGGCTAAGGCCTCTTCTCCGCTTTTGAGAAGAAGGTTTTGGAGCTTATTCCACCACGCTGCTCCAATGCGGATTGGTGGAATACACATGTGACAGAATGTCAGTGAAATTTGACACATGCAGGTTTCCTCACGATGTTTTCCTTCACCGTCAAGCAAGAACCGGGTTTGAACCCACGATCATCGGTTAAGATTCACGCGTTCTTACCACTGGGCCATCTCGGCATAATGTCGTATGAGACAATTTAAATATACATAAACGTAATTCAGGTAGGCTCTTATATAATAGAATGCTTTAAGACGGGAAGGGTACCGATGGTTTTTTAGTAGGTATTTCGATGTTCGGGGCGCACTCGGCGTCTTGGACACCGGCGAGCCCCACAAACAAACCACAGTTCCGTCCCCGGCGTTTAAAAAAAATTGATAGGCTCTTAAAAGTCAACTTTCAACATGTAACGTTTGAATCGAAATTTCTTTTTATCATATATTTTTTAGATTTCTGTGCGTTGATTTTAATTGTGAATTTTACAGTACATTTTTATTGCTGAACAAATTTAATTACGTTCGTCTTTTGTAAAAGCCGGTAATATATATGTATAAATTAAGGAATATCATATATAATAAATATATTTGCAACTATAAATTATCGTTAAATTTATCTAATGTTTTAAAAAGCAATGAAATTAGTGTCTGTCTTTTAGACTTTATTGCGTTTGTTTTTAGAGTGATTTATTTATAATTTTATTGCTAAAGAAAAAAATATTATATTCCTCTTATTTGAGTCCTTAAAACTTGTATATTTGATGCATTAATTATCACAGCTTTTATGTACTTTTTGAAGTTAAAAGCTACACGATAAAATTCATGATTTTCGAGTAAATTAAGTTAATTTCATTGCTTAAATAATTTTGTTTCATTTGCTTGTATTCGTGAATAATTTATTGCCAGAATTTTATTACGTTATACAAGAAACACGCATTAAAATATCAATGTTTTTTGTTCGTAGCGTATTTTGTCTTAGTTTAGTAATATTTTAAGTGATCATAAAGGTACAGACATAATGTATTTTTGATTTGATGTTTTCGATTCTAATTCCACCAATTTGATTATTTACTCGTCTTCGTCTTGTCTTCATCCGCTCATTAAAATGCAAATTACTAAATATCTTACTAAAAATAATACCAACTAATTTAGGCAATTTGTAAGGATTTGACGAAAATTTTGTTAAAATATATGATTTGTCAACTATGTCTTTGTCAGTTTGCCTAGTTATTACATAAAAGTAAAATAAACATTACAACACATACAACTTTAATTCATTTTTTTCCATTCAATTATAACTTAATAATTTTAATTTTTTTAATTATAACTTATTGAACTGTTTGAAATACTGGGCTAATTTTCATAAGTCTATTTATAATAGAATTGTTTTTATTAAATTGCGTTATAATACATGCGACTAAAAATATATATTAAATGGTTGTCATTTTTCCCGGAATGTTTAAAATGAAAAATGATCAGAATGTTATGTTGTTTTATTTTTTTCTCTTTTTTCGGCGAGTAGGACAACAAATTCGGCTTTCAATATCTTCGGCCATGATGGCTAGTGTTTCAGAGACAAGTCAACCGCCCAGGAGATATTAAAGAGCACAAGTGTAAGGTTATATAAAGTATGCTTGAGTGCGCAAACACACTTGTATTCTTTAGTCCCTCATTCTCATAATGAGATGGGACGGAAATCCGGTCGATTATTTGGCAAATTCATTCATTCATTTAATTAATTAAATAAAAAGGTTTTACCGGTTTTCAATCCGACATAAAAATCAACCTCATTGGTTTGCCACTACACCAATGAGGCAGTTGGTGAAAAACACTCGTGCTTAACAAATAATGACTCCTCTATTGTTTAACTAATAAGTAACATGACTTGAATATATAATATATGTATTTGATAACATAGCATGTTGAAGATGAATGTTGCAGGTTTATATGTTGTAGGATTTTATCGCAACTTCCCTTTAAACTTTTTATTTTTGGCACATAAAGGTTCCGACTTTAGCCCAGGGTGTAAGCCATTAAGTCGAGTTTCATTACAAACTCCCTCTGAGGCTTACAAACACAAGCAAACATATCATCCTCTTCTCTTATTGACTTCAAGCTTATTCTACAATACTTCCTCTGAATTTAGGTAATTTTGAAAATGACACTATAGATGTAATTTAGATTTTCTCACCATGTATTTCTTGAGTGCTCAGCTCACGATGAATTTTAAATTTGGCACCAATTTATTTACAGCAAATATCATTAATTCTAGCCTGTACGCTGAATCTGATCATCATCATTATCATCAACCCTTTTTCGTTCACTGCTGGACATAGGTTTCTCCAATGGCTTGCCACTGAGCTCGATCTTCAGCTCTCAATTTCCATCCGCTGTCAGCCACTACATATCGTCATTTCACCTAGCAGGATGGTGCCCTTCGTTACGTTTGACAAGGCGTGGTTTCCACTCCAGAACACGTCTACTCCAACGGTTGTCGGTTCTGCGACATGAGTGACAGGCCCACTGTCACTTCAGCTTATTAATCCTTTGGACTATGTCGATAACTTTAGTTCTCTGTCGGATTACTACATTTGGGATTCGAGCCTTCAGAGAAACTCCGAGCATAGCCCTCTCTATAGCTCACTGAGCGACCTTAAATTGGTGGGCCAAACGCATTTTCAGTGTCCATGTCTCGGCTCCGTAGGGCATAGCTGGAAAGAGGTACTCGTTGAAGACTTTTGTCTTCAAGCACTGCGGTATCCGTGACGAAAAGACTTGACCCAGTTTCCTATACGCTGCCCAGCCCAGCTGTACTCTTCTGCGTGCCTCCTTCTCGAAGTTGTTTCGACCCAACTTCAAGTTTTGCGCAAGGTACATATTCATAAACAGCTTTGAGAGGAACTATTTTAAGGGCTATCCGGATTGACGTGTTCATTGAACATTATCTTGGTGTTGTCCAAGTTGATCCGGTAACCAATTCGAGCCGAAGAATCAGCGAAGCTGCTTAGCATTTACTACATGTTCTGCACGGTTTCTGACGATATCGTCTTTAAATCTCAAGTGTGAAAAGTACTCGCCATTTATGAACCTCTTACCTTTTAATTAACTGGACATCTGTGTTCGTTATTTCCTTCATACAAAATTTCATCAAAATTGCTTCAGTTGCGTAAGAGATAGACGGATTTACTTTCGCAATTATAATATAATGTACATTAAAATCATAATATACAAGTGTCAAATGGACGCACGCACAGCTTAGTTAATTATAGATACTAAGTTAATTGCAAACATTGATTATGAATATCAAAATGTTACTTTTATTTTAAAATATCATATGTAGCCTGTCAACTTATTACTGGAACATTCTCAACCCTGGCAATGCGTATTTGCCATACTTGTCAATGCCAGTGAATGGTTGGAACGTCGCGTGTCTCATTGTTAGCACGCGTTTGTACCAAAATACTTCCGTATTCAGCGTGTCAAATGATGTCACGTTAAATGACGTGTTCGCCGAATTATCTATACGTTTAGTGCGAATATTAAGTATTTATAAACGACCGAACGACTTTATTAGCGGTAACGTCAAAATAATTGTAATTTCTTAGAATTATAATTTAAACATAAAACCTTACCGCTAATGCTAAGGGTCGTAGTTTTAAAGAATTCAACGTTTTCTGGTATTAAAACATCTTAAAACGTCTATATACATATGTTTATACTAGACTATATATATTATATATAGATGTCTATATATATTCGTAGTGAACTTATTTGAGGTATAGTATAGGGGGCCCGTTTAGTTATGATTAAACCAATCAGGAACGTTTTTGAAGACGGCAAATCCGGACGGTTAATATAAAAAAAAATGTCGCAAGTGTAATATTTATAATTTTCTCGTTAACATGGTAACTAGTTGAAAAAGAAAAATTAATAAAAATATCTCATCGTCAGTTACAGTAGTGCTAAAAAAGTTTCCGTCGCCGCAAATTCAATATATTTTTCCCGAGGCATGGTCTTCTTTTTTATATCTATATTTATTTTACTAATAACTTTAATATTTAAATTTTAACTTAAAAGATAAGACGTTAAATTATACTTAATTAAGCTAGATCGTTTTAATAGATTAAAATAGTTAATAATCATTGAATATTTAATTATGATTTAAAGATTTACAAATATTAATATATGTACTTTAATCTCTATTAAAATAATATTGTAATTTTTTATTGAAGTTTTAATATAAAATAAATTATTTAGTATATTTTATTAGTTGGATGCATTACTTTTTATTATATAGATAAAACACACCCGAACTGATTTCGATAAAAAAAGGTTTTATCAAAACCTTACCAATTCTGAGAAATAAATAATATCCATTTAAAGCATAATAATAATGTCCTCCAGACCGATTTCAGAACGAGAGTGTACACACTTCCAACTTCCAGACTCCGGGCTGCTTCTGAGAGTTTCCTGACAGAAAAACCCAAAAACTTTTTATCGTCACGACCTGGGGATTGAACCCAGGACCACCGGGTCTGCGGCCTTATATCTAGCCACTAGACTAACGAGGCAGTCAAAGCACATATTTAGAATAGTCAAGAAGTATACAAGTTATGTGCATTGTGATATACATACATGTTTGTTATGCGTATATAGAATATTACATATAACAAACATGTTCTATCTTAATAGATTACCGTTTATATCATTGAAATCGGTCTAGTAGTTTCCAAGAACGGCGACCATACTATCTAGAAAAAAAAAAATATGTCGATCATGTAATCTTAAACCTTTTTAAGCCATTTAAAAAAAGAGTTGTCCTTGCAGATTTGTTTTAGCAGAATCTATATTTCGGACCGGGAGCTTCACAAGCTCAAAAAGCAAAATAAATTCTTCATAAGTACTTATAAAAACCCACTTAAGTAAAGTATATTTCGAATTAAATTATCCCAATCCCAAATTATAAATAATTTTGAACATAAGACTCGTCTTATATAACGGGTTCCGGATATACCTAATGATAGAACATAAGTTTACGCATGCATGGTTAAATCCTGATTTATCTCTTTCTGTCATTAACAACTTGACATTCGAAAGAAGAAGACAGCAAAATTTAATTAATAACCCGCTTACCAAGGTTTATAATAATAATATCCTGGGATATTATTCACACAAGGCCATCTGATCCCAAACTAAGCAGAGCTTGTACTATGGAAACCAGACAACTGATATATTACATATACTACTTTTCTTTTGTAAATAAATACTTATATAGATAATTACACCCAGACTCAGGACAAACAGACAAGTCCATACACACAAATGTGATTCTAGGTGGGAATCGAACCCACGACGTGCGGCGCGAAAGGCAGGCCACCAACAACGTCGTTATAACTAAGGCCGTTGGTTTTTATCGTTAGGCACGGATCGCTAAAACGTAAATTAAGTTACAAAAATTTAGCTTTGCTTATTAGATTTAGGACGCCCGTTGAAATTTAATGTTATGTTTGTAAAGTAACCTTTTCTTAGTCTCCGGTTTTGCGCTACCGTTGAAAGGCTTACCTGCCTAGACTTACTAATGTCTAAGTTATGTTTTATGAATTCTTGAGGAAATAGGTAAGAATATATTGAGGTTAATATAGGTATAGTAGATAATTTTATAACATTTTGATTACATAGTGCCTTATATAGGTTTTAACAATTTTTAAATTCATAATCAATACATATATTATATTCAAGTAGACTTATATAAGAAGTTTCGATCGTCATCTTACAGTAATGATTTAAATGTTAACCTGACACTGTATTAAAGAAAGGAGAAAATGAATGCAGTGACGTTTCCGTAGTGTTACATTTTTAAAAATGTGTTCTTCATTATCATACATACATTTACCACAAGCCCGTCTGGTTTGGTACCACGTATAACCACGAATAGCTCACAAAAGTGACGAAAGATCATAAAAATAAAGTCAACGTGACAACGTGGTTTTCAAATTTAAAACATTAAAAAAGTCATAGAACCCGTTCTTATTTTTAAGCATTTGGTAATGACTTGCGATAATTTTCACGAAAATATAAAATCAACGCAAGCCTAATTACGGTTGATGTATGGTTCAGCGAAAAAACTAGACAAGAACAAGGAATTAAGCCACTTAGTGGCAGACCGCGGAAGGCTTCTGACAAGGATTGATTTTCCCACTTACACCCTGTGTGTGCGTGGAGCGCGTGTCTTCTATGTGGGATTAATGGAAGTGATCAAGTATGTATTCGATAGGAGGGAAATTTGCTATTCGATCTCAATTTGTTGTATTGGCTGAGTAAGTTATAAATGTAAATAAGCTGTTTAACTCTTTCGTCTATAATAATATTATGAATGCGAAAGTAAGGCTGTTTGTTTTTACTCCATTACTAAACCACAGAACCGGTAATGAAAGTCATTGAGGTAGCTTAGATAACTATATAAACTTATAAATTACGAGATTTTTAGCTAACAAATTATATATAACTACATTTCAAAATGATTCAAATTCAGCAAAATATTATTTATATTTCAAACATAGAATAATATAACGCTTAGAAGGAGTGTAGGCCCAAGCGAATTGAAGTCATTCAAATTGTTACTAGTCTCAATACATTTGACGTCACGTCAGTCGTCACGATAAAGTGTCATAGTAAACATCTCGCGCAATTTATTAAAAAATGACTTACTGTGTAGTAAAAGGGTGTCACAACACTCCACATAAAAAAAATAAGGATAAGAAAATCACATTTCACACGGAACTACTAACGTACTATTTGGCAACTTATAATTTTAGCTAAAATACATTCATCAAAACATAAAAAGAATTTGTAAACAAAAGACGCCATTACAATAAAAATGTTGCCAGCTATGGAAAATATATTTACCACGATTGCTTAATATTTTAAATAATAAAAATGTAATAATTATTTAAAATTATTATTTTAAGTTTTTTAAATTACATATAAAACATTAATACTGATCAATTAAAAAATAAAATTCTTTATGATTATACATAAAATAAAAGCAATACTAAATAATATTACTAAATGAACTTTAAAAAAAAGAGATCATTATAATAATAGAAGCTAAAATTAAATAAATCATATTGCAATATATAATTATATTACTTATTCATTAACTGTAATCGTTTTTAGCTTTCCTTTGAATCTGATTGCTTCTTCTTACATATCCCGTCCTTATTCCATACAAATGTTGCGGCAGCCACGATTCTGTAGTGCCTCCGATATGTTTGCTAAAGCACGTACAGATGATGGCTTTGATGCTGTCTGGCGAAAGAAAACCGCCTCTCTCCTTTCCATAGTCCGTGGCAGCACCAACAGCATTCTGCGCATGATAGCTGGTAAGGCGGATAGTCCTTTGATGGGAAAACTTTTCCAGAGGACTAAATCGCTCTTAGTTATAGAATATTAATATGTAAAATTTTAGAATAAGTTACTAACAAATCTAATTTAATTTTATCATTCCTACTAACATAAAATGGACTACTGGTTGTCTGATTTTATAATAATAAATAAATAAATAAATAAATAAATAAATAAATAAATCTACTATTTATCACAATTTACTGTTAGAAAAGCTTTCAGCGTTGTCTAATTAATTTTAATGAAAAAATAATAATGTCCAATATTATGGTCTGACAAATTGTCAGATCTGAATACAACCTACGTAATCATTCAAATTAATTAAATGCAAAAAAATATATTTCATAATTCAAGTTCAAATAATATCATTTTCTTACTTTATGGGGAAAATGTGTATTCACTTGCAACATAATTCGGTCGTATGTGGGCGTGTCGGTGTATGTAACGTACGTGACACTTACACACACATTAATTCTAGTTACTTCAATTTTGAGCGAAACTTTGTATGCCACTATCCTTCTAAGCGTTATTAAGCGTTAGAATAATTCTATGATTTCAAATATATAGAAAACGAAAATCTTCAATGCATCTTATGTTTTTAAAGTTTACGAGTTGTGGAATATCTTCGCAGTAGTTGATCAAGTCACATCGATTGATGAGATAATAAATCATCGTCGCCTACTCATCCAGCGCGGTAATTCCGTGTCACACACTACCCAGTCAATTTGCCGGGAGCTCGCCGCTCGTTACCAAGAACGTGATGTTGTCTCGTTTATTGGAATTTTTAGAGGCGTCTCTTTCTATCGACTCTTCATATAACGATGATTCGATAAAATTGCAAAGAACCTTACGACCTCAATATCTAGATGACTATTTTGTTTATTACAATTAAATCTTTATACAACCATATAAGAGTATTCTAAGATTAAGATTATTATCATTCGATGTAAGAATTAGATCTTGTTTTTAATTAATTAACGACAAAATACTTAGAAAATAAATAGTATATATTGTCGAG
Source organism: Nymphalis polychloros (assembly GCA_905220585.2). Classification (NCBI taxonomy): domain Eukaryota; kingdom Metazoa; phylum Arthropoda; class Insecta; order Lepidoptera; family Nymphalidae; genus Nymphalis; species Nymphalis polychloros. The sequence goes on along the minus strand of HG992258.1, from coordinate 8,254,841 downwards.
TAATTTAAGTACAAATATATTGTGATTGGAATAGCACCGATTACAATTTTACGACGCCTATAGACATTCAGACCGTCGATCAAACTTTATAGCACAATTAAATTCATACAGTATTGAAGGATCGGACATTCCAGAAGGTTCCCATTAAAAGGTCATCAACGTATCTCCGAGTGTGGTCTAATCTTCTGAGATTAATGACGTCCTCCTAAGATTGCTCTTAGCCAAGAACGTTTGCTTTCTTAAAATAAGATCTCGTAATGGCCTAGAAAACACTTTACACTTAGGTGGAAATGTACTCGTATATTTTTTCCCGATAATCTTATCTCCACAAACGTGTAGTCCGTTTCTTTGGTGTATCTTTTCTATAATTTGGGGCCTTACGTTAATTTAATGTGATTATCATGAATCAGAATAAAAATCTTTATTTATCAGTGATGATAATAAAATTCCAATACATATTTTTATTGAAGACATCTTTATGGACTAGAAATGTACTCTGTCAGTTGTCTTCCGTAAATGGGTATTATTGGTCTTGATACGATTCCGTACTTGTATTTTATTTGCAATTTTGTTGCAATGCTTATATGGAAGTTTCACTGTGATGAAGTTTAAGATGCAATGTCGTTTAAACAAACTTGAATTTTGCTTCTTATAAAGAATGTCTTTTGGTGCAGTAGTGTAGTGATCATTATTTCTAGTATAATCTTGAACAGTCTGTCGTCGGGAAATCCGAACAAATTGCATCTCAAACTATCAATTTATTACAGAGTTTTATAACAAATTAAATTGGAAAAATGTATAGTTTAAGAATGTATGCTCATTTTATAGAAAGTATCGGAATTATAAACGTTGCTTATTGTTAAACAATGATTTCGCTCCGTCATTATTGATTGGACATTCGAAAGAAAGAGACAGCATTGTTTAACTAATTACCAGCCAATCAACGTTTCCAACTAATTCGTATATTTTGTCGTCAATTATTATCAAAGAATAGAAACTATTGTTGTTGTAAGAATCGACAAACATATTTTAATGATATATATAGACATTTTAGATCAGGTTTTTGGAGAAAAAGGTGAAGTAATCTATAAATTAGATATAAAATCTTTTTGTAATGTTCAATTGTGTAATGTTCAAGACGGCTAAATAAATAGATATATAGCGGTTTCCTTATGTGCGAGTTCCTTCTATTGGACGTTAAAAGTAATTATTACTTACTAAGAGCGTTAAGACCTTCTTTGCGCATCATTTGTCATTTGTTTTTTTTTTTTCTATCATCAGTTCTTTACGTGTTACGCAATAAAGTGTAATAAAAATAAAGTATATAAATGTAATTAACAATTGTATCAAATAACAAACATTTATTAAATAAGTAATGAAATAGTAGAAACAAAGAACCACGTGCAATGTAAATAATAAAATTACCATGCAATATTCTGATCGAAATTATGATCTGTATTACCATATTCATTAGCTTAGCATGCATAAAGTACCGACAACCCGTAAGCATATGCACTACGAGGTAGAATCATACATGTTGATGTGTGCCATACCCCTTCACTAAGCACGCTTATGTATTCAATATTCATTATTCGCTTTTTACATGATGTTATGTTATGTTCAAGACCCGAGGTGACCCTGTGGTCAAGACTCGTGAATCTTAATGGAAAATGTTTAGGTTCAAGTTCGTACAAGTGCCCCTGAATTTTCATGAGCTTAATTTGTGGTCATGGATTAACCTGGGGCTCAACAGTGAAGGAATACAACGTGAGAAAACCAACACGTGTAGATGACACGACCGGAGTGATCAGATCAACTTCCTAAAGCCGGGATGTTACAGCGACTTTCTCGACAGAAAAACGCTATAACTTTTTATTGTTCCGACCTGGCATTTTATCTTATAGTTAAAGCACCCTGGAATTCGTAACCTTGCCAAAACCATACATTTGGCGCAGACTCGACCGTTTCCGAACTTAACCGCAGCCTTATTTGCTAATCAAAGTTGTGATATTATTTTTAAAGATTCGTTAAAGTTGAATATATTTATGTTCAATTGCTTTGCAAATACGACGTCCCGATTATGTTATCAAATAAGTTATCAAAAGCCATTCCCAAAGTCATTAAAGGACACCATATCTCGAAGATGATATAATCGAAATATACTTTATGGAAAAATATTTTTGAATCGTCTTTTTATAAAATTATAACTTTAACAAAACATAAAGATATCACCGAAGTGTGAATAGATTTATATACTAAGCCCATTCCCTTAGAAGAACCGCAAGAAGCCAAGCAGTTAATCTTAGCTTTATTATTACACGAGTTTGATTACGTTCGCATTGATCGTTGTTTTTTTAGTTATTTATTAAAATTTATTTTATTTTTTTGACTGCCTCGTTGGTCTAGTGGGTAGATATAAGGCCGCAGACCCGGTGGTCCTGGGTTCAATTCCCAGGTCAGGCCAATAAATAGTTATTGAGTTTGTCTGTCAGAAAATTCTCAGTAGCAGCCCGGAGTCTGGAAGTTGGAGGTAGTCCCGTGCCTCGGAAAGCACGTTAAGCCGTTGGTCCTTCGCCTGAACTCTTTCCGGTCGTGTCGGATTGCCGTCCCATCGGATTATGAGAGTTAAGGAAAAGAGAGTACACCTGTGTTTGCGCACACACTTGTGCACTGTAATATTTCCTGCGCAGTTTATTTTATTTAAGTTTATAAATAATTATATCTTTCTTAAAATACTATAATCTTATCTAGGCTGAGGGTAGATGTCAGTTGGGAACTCTGACAGTTTATCTTCGATTTGCGAGACTCGATTGGGCGAATGGTAGCTGAGGGCTGGTAACACTTTAAGTTCTTGAGATAACAAGTAACTTGTTCAAAGGAAGACACTATAACTTAAGAGTATTCAAATGGCATAAGTTCAAATCTGTGTTTTTTTTTTTTTTAAATTATGTCTATACACTGTCTGTTTAACTTCACATATTAAAAAAATTATCACATCAATTCAAAACATATATCATCCGATAGATAACAACATAATTAAATAATATTTAAAAAAAGTGAAGTAGGATATTAAAAAAAAATTGTTGGCAGTTCAAATCGTTCCTTTGACAAATATCTGCAATGATATGCGTCCTCGTCCTGTGATTTTATGTTACAAAAATAAATAAACAATTTATTAATCGCGCTCTATAAAGAATATCATGTCGACCGGTTGCATCGTTGTTAAAATAAGGAGAAACCAACACACAATTCGACATTTATTATATTACTTTAGGATGTGAAAATATAATCCTATTACAATTATTTATATATAACATCCGAAGCTTTAATTATAATGAAACATTAAAATTAATTTCAGATACCACTGATTTTAATTTGTCCACAACTTTGTTTGAACAGAACAGACATGTTGAATAAGTGATGACGTCATTATTATCAATATTAGTATTCATTGGTCATTGTTTGTTTGTAAATGTGAATATAACCTCGAAAATTAAAATTTGCTCGGTCTATCCTGACTCTATGCTCTTAATATGTATACAATATAATATTATAAGCCCGTTTGGGTAGGTAATACCCTCTTCTCATATATACCACCGCCAAATAGCAATCCTCAATATTGTTGTGTTCCTTTTGAAAGGACACAAGGACATAAACATACTAGTTACCAAAAGAAAAAAGAAAAGAAGATTGGTTATGGTCTAAAGAATGGTTAACATTCCTTAGGACGCCAATGTCTATGGGCAGTTAATAGATTAATAATATTGTTAAAGTACATATAATATGAATAATTGCTAATGCGTAAAGATATGTGTATTAATAATAGCTAGAGAATGCATGGCATGCGTATAAATGACTGTATAATATTTTGTAAACAATTATACGATTCGAGCGTGTTGTACGTTGATTGTAATATGCTAGAAAACTTTACAAACAAGTGACAATTATGAACAAAGTTCATTAATTTTTACTTCAAGTGTACGTAGATAAATTGTTACCTAGATGCAGATAAATAAATGAAATCTGTATCAGATTAAGCAATGCTAAGCATGTCTAGGTTTATCATGATATGTTTTGAATGCTCCATATAACCCTCTCAACGTTAGGCAATTTCTTCAATTATATCATTAAATTTATATAAAATGCTTCTCCCTGCGGTATCACCCGCGTAGTTCCCATTCCCATGGGATACGGGGATAAGATATAGCCTATGTTACTGGCTGATAACGTAGCTTTCCATTGTCGAAACAATTTTTTAAATCAGTTTAGTGGCTTAGGCATGAAAGCGTACAAACAAACAAACTCACATTCACATTTATAATATTAATTAGGATTATAAAAAAATAAAGTATAAGGCGTTAAATGTGTTATGAAAAATAAGCCTTATGTATGAATGGAAACATCCAAATGCGCAAGCAATGAGGAGAGTTAACATATTTATATGTTTAAAAAAACAACCCAGAGTTCAAATAAAATTCTAGCCCATAAAAAATATCATCCCTGTTTTTTCACCCATAGGAGTGGTATTTTCTTCAAATTGTAATAGAACCAAACGGGAACAATATTCAGTATTATATAATAGTACCTTTCCAAAAAAAAAAGAGAATTTTCGAATTCAGTTCAAACAATGAGGTAACAAACATTGAAAAATGTGAACGAATTAAGAACAGGAAAAGGAGTTATTTTTTTGAAGTCGATAAAAATTTATGTTTCGTTCAAAATCAAGTTTCAATCAAGTTCAAAAATAATATAACGCTTAGAAGGAGTGTAGGCCCAAGCGAATTGAAGTCATTCAAATTGTTACTAGTCTCAATACATTTGACGTCACGTCAGTCGTCACGATAAAGTGTCATAGTAAACATCTCGCGCAATTTATTAAAAAATGACTTACTGTGTAGTAAAAGGGTGTCACAACACTCCACATAAAAAAAATAAGGATAAGAAAATCACATTTCACACGGAACTACTAACGTACTATTTGGCAACTTATAATTTTAGCTAAAATACATTCATCAAAACATAAAAAGAATTTGTAAACAAAAGACGCCATTACAATAAAAATGTTGCCAGCTATGGAAAATATATTTACCACGATTGCTTAATATTTTAAATAATAAAAATGTAATAATTATTTAAAATTATTATTTTAAGTTTTTTAAATTACATATAAAACATTAATACTGATCAATTAAAAAATAAAATTCTTTATGATTATACATAAAATAAAAGCAATACTAAATAATATTACTAAATGAACTTTAAAAAAAAGAGATCATTATAATAATAGAAGCTAAAATTAAATAAATCATATTGCAATATATAATTATATTACTTATTCATTAACTGTAATCGTTTTTAGCTTTCCTTTGAATCTGATTGCTTCTTCTTACATATCCCGTCCTTATTCCATACAAATGTTGCGGCAGCCACGATTCTGTAGTGCCTCCGATATGTTTGCTAAAGCACGTACAGATGATGGCTTTGATGCTGTCTGGCGAAAGAAAACCGCCTCTCTCCTTTCCATAGTCCGTGGCAGCACCAACAGCATTCTGCGCATGATAGCTGGTAAGGCGGATAGTCCTTTGATGGGAAAACTTTTCCAGAGGACTAAATCGCTCTTAGTTATAGAATATTAATATGTAAAATTTTAGAATAAGTTACTAACAAATCTAATTTAATTTTATCATTCCTACTAACATAAAATGGACTACTGGTTGTCTGATTTTATAATAATAAATAAATAAATAAATAAATAAATAAATCTACTATTTATCACAATTTACTGTTAGAAAAGCTTTCAGCGTTGTCTAATTAATTTTAATGAAAAAATAATAATGTCCAATATTATGGTCTGACAAATTGTCAGATCTGAATACAACCTACGTAATCATTCAAATTAATTAAATGCAAAAAAATATATTTCATAATTCAAGTTCAAATAATATCATTTTCTTACTTTATGGGGAAAATGTGTATTCACTTGCAACATAATTCGGTCGTATGTGGGCGTGTCGGTGTATGTAACGTACGTGACACTTACACACACATTAATTCTAGTTACTTCAATTTTGAGCGAAACTTTGTATGCCACTATCCTTCTAAGCGTTATTAAGCGTTAGAATAATTCTATGATTTCAAATATATAGAAAACGAAAATCTTCAATGCATCTTATGTTTTTAAAGTTTACGAGTTGTGGAATATCTTCGCAGTAGTTGATCAAGTCACATCGATTGATGAGATAATAAATCATCGTCGCCTACTCATCCAGCGCGGTAATTCCGTGTCACACACTACCCAGTCAATTTGCCGGGAGCTCGCCGCTCGTTACCAAGAACGTGATGTTGTCTCGTTTATTGGAATTTTTAGAGGCGTCTCTTTCTATCGACTCTTCATATAACGATGATTCGATAAAATTGCAAAGAACCTTACGACCTCAATATCTAGATGACTATTTTGTTTATTACAATTAAATCTTTATACAACCATATAAGAGTATTCTAAGATTAAGATTATTATCATTCGATGTAAGAATTAGATCTTGTTTTTAATTAATTAACGACAAAATACTTAGAAAATAAATAGTATATATTGTCGAGTAATTTAAGTACAAATATATTGTGATTGGAATAGCACCGATTACAATTTTACGACGCCTATAGACATTCAGACCGTCGATCAAACTTTATAGCACAATTAAATTCATACAGTATTGAAGGATCGGACATTCCAGAAGGTTCCCATTAAAAGGTCATCAACGTATCTCCGAGTGTGGTCTAATCTTCTGAGATTAATGACGTCCTCCTAAGATTGCTCTTAGCCAAGAACGTTTGCTTTCTTAAAATAAGATCTCGTAATGGCCTAGAAAACACTTTACACTTAGGTGGAAATGTACTCGTATATTTTTTCCCGATAATCTTATCTCCACAAACGTGTAGTCCGTTTCTTTGGTGTATCTTTTCTATAATTTGGGGCCTTACGTTAATTTAATGTGATTATCATGAATCAGAATAAAAATCTTTATTTATCAGTGATGATAATAAAATTCCAATACATATTTTTATTGAAGACATCTTTATGGACTAGAAATGTACTCTGTCAGTTGTCTTCCGTAAAGGGGTATTATTGGTCTTGATACGATTCCGTACTTGTATTTTATTTGCAATTTTGTTGCAATGCTTATATGGAAGTTTCACTGTGATGAAGTTTAAGATGCAATGTCGTTTAAACAAACTTGAATTTTGCTTCTTATAAAGAATGTCTTTTGGTGCAGTAGTGTAGTGATCATTATTTCTAGTATAATCTTGAACAGTCTGTCGTCGGGAAATCCGAACAAATTGCATCTCAAACTATCAATTTATTACAGAGTTTTATAACAAATTAAATTGGAAAAATGTATAGTTTAAGAATGTATGCTCATTTTATAGAAAGTATCGGAATTATAAACGTTGCTTATTGTTAAACAATGATTTCGCTCCGTCATTATTGATTGGACATTCGAAAGAAAGAGACAGCATTGTTTAACTAATTACCAGCCAATCAACGTTTCCAACTAATTCGTATATTTTGTCGTCAATTATTATCAAAGAATAGAAACTATTGTTGTTGTAAGAATCGACAAACATATTTTAATGATATATATAGACATTTTAGATCAGGTTTTTGGAGAAAAAGGTGAAGTAATCTATAAATTAGATATAAAATCTTTTTGTAATGTTCAATTGTGTAATGTTCAAGACGGCTAAATAAATAGATATATAGCGGTTTCCTTATGTGCGAGTTCCTTCTATTGGACGTTAAAAGTAATTATTACTTACTAAGAGCGTTAAGACCTTCTTTGCGCATCATTTGTCATTTGTTTTTTTTTTTTCTATCATCAGTTCTTTACGTGTTACGCAATAAAGTGTAATAAAAATAAAGTATATAAATGTAATTAACAATTGTATCAAATAACAAACATTTATTAAATAAGTAATGAAATAGTAGAAACAAAGAACCACGTGCAATGTAAATAATAAAATTACCATGCAATATTCTGATCGAAATTATGATCTGTATTACCATATTCATTAGCTTAGCATGCATAAAGTACCGACAACCCGTAAGCATATGCACTACGAGGTAGAATCATACATGTTGATGTGTGCCATACCCCTTCACTAAGCACGCTTATGTATTCAATATTCATTATTCGCTTTTTACATGATGTTATGTTATGTTCAAGACCCGAGGTGACCCTGTGGTCAAGACTCGTGAATCTTAATGGAAAATGTTTAGGTTCAAGTTCGTACAAGTGCCCCTGAATTTTCATGAGCTTAATTTGTGGTCATGGATTAACCTGGGGCTCAACAGTGAAGGAATACAACGTGAGAAAACCAACACGTGTAGATGACACGACCGGAGTGATCAGATCAACTTCCTAAAGCCGGGATGTTACAGCGACTTTCTCGACAGAAAAACGCTATAACTTTTTATTGTTCCGACCTGGCATTTTATCTTATAGTTAAAGCACCCTGGAATTCGTAACCTTGCCAAAACCATACATTTGGCGCAGACTCGACCGTTTCCGAACTTAACCGCAGCCTTATTTGCTAATCAAAGTTGTGATATTATTTTTAAAGATTCGTTAAAGTTGAATATATTTATGTTCAATTGCTTTGCAAATACGACGTCCCGATTATGTTATCAAATAAGTTATCAAAAGCCATTCCCAAAGTCATTAAAGGACACCATATCTCGAAGATGATATAATCGAAATATACTTTATGGAAAAATATTTTTGAATCGTCTTTTTATAAAATTATAACTTTAACAAAACATAAAGATATCACCGAAGTGTGAATAGATTTATATACTAAGCCCATTCCCTTAGAAGAACCGCAAGAAGCCAAGCAGTTAATCTTAGCTTTATTATTACACGAGTTTGATTACGTTCGCATTGATCGTTGTTTTTTTAGTTATTTATTAAAATTTATTTTATTTTTTTGACTGCCTCGTTGGTCTAGTGGGTAGATATAAGGCCGCAGACCCGGTGGTCCTGGGTTCAATTCCCAGGTCAGGCCAATAAATAGTTATTGAGTTTGTCTGTCAGAAAATTCTCAGTAGCAGCCCGGAGTCTGGAAGTTGGAGGTAGTCCCGTGCCTCGGAAAGCACGTTAAGCCGTTGGTCCTTCGCCTGAACTCTTTCCGGTCGTGTCGGATTGCCGTCCCATCGGATTATGAGAGTTAAGGAAAAGAGAGTACACCTGTGTTTGCGCACACACTTGTGCACTGTAATATTTCCTGCGCAGTTTATTTTATTTAAGTTTATAAATAATTATATCTTTCTTAAAATACTATAATCTTATCTAGGCTGAGGGTAGATGTCAGTTGGGAACTCTGACAGTTTATCTTCGATTTGCGAGACTCGATTGGGCGAATGGTAGCTGAGGGCTGGTAACACTTTAAGTTCTTGAGATAACAAGTAACTTGTTCAAAGGAAGACACTATAACTTAAGAGTATTCAAATGGCATAAGTTCAAATCTGTGTTTTTTTTTTTTTAAATTATGTCTATACACTGTCTGTTTAACTTCACATATTAAAAAAATTATCACATCAATTCAAAACATATATCATCCGATAGATAACAACATAATTAAATAATATTTAAAAAAAGTGAAGTAGGATATTAAAAAAAAATTGTTGGCAGTTCAAATCGTTCCTTTGACAAATATCTGCAATGATATGCGTCCTCGTCCTGTGATTTTATGTTACAAAAATAAATAAACAATTTATTAATCGCGCTCTATAAAGAATATCATGTCGACCGGTTGCATCGTTGTTAAAATAAGGAGAAACCAACACACAATTCGACATTTATTATATTACTTTAGGATGTGAAAATATAATCCTATTACAATTATTTATATATAACATCCGAAGCTTTAATTATAATGAAACATTAAAATTAATTTCAGATACCACTGATTTTAATTTGTCCACAACTTTGTTTGAACAGAACAGACATGTTGAATAAGTGATGACGTCATTATTATCAATATTAGTATTCATTGGTCATTGTTTGTTTGTAAATGTGAATATAACCTCGAAAATTAAAATTTGCTCGGTCTATCCTGACTCTATGCTCTTAATATGTATACAATATAATATTATAAGCCCGTTTGGGTAGGTAATACCCTCTTCTCATATATACCACCGCCAAATAGCAATCCTCAATATTGTTGTGTTCCTTTTGAAAGGTCACAAGGACATAAACATACTAGTTACCAAAAGAAAAAAGAAAAGAAGATTGGTTATGGTCTAAAGAATGGTTAACATTCCTTAGGACGCCAATGTCTATGGGCAGTTAATAGATTAATAATATTGTTAAAGTACATATAATATGAATAATTGCTAATGCGTTAAGATATGTGTATTAATAATAGCTAGAGAATGCATGGCATGCGTTTAAATGACTGATAATATTTTGTAAACAATTATACGATTCGAGCGTGTTGTACGTTGATTGTAATATGCTAGAAAACTTTACAAACAAGTGACAATTATGAACAAAGTTCATTAATTTTTACTTCAAGTGTACGTAGATAAATTGTTACCTAGATGCAGATAAATAAATGAAATCTGTATCAGATTAAGCAATGCTAAGCATGTCTAGGTTTATCATGATATGTTTTGAATGCTCCATATAACCCTCTCAACGTTAGGCAATTTCTTCAATTATATCATTAAATTTATATAAAATGCTTCTCCCTGCGGTATCACCCGCGTAGTTCCCATTCCCATGGGATACGGGGATAAGATATAGCCTATGTTACTGGCTGATAACGTAGCTTTCCATTGTCGAAACAATTTTTTAAATCAGTTTAGTGGCTTAGGCATGAAAGCGTACAAACAAACAAACTCACATTCACATTTATAATATTAATTAGGATTATAAAAAAATAAAGTATAAGGCGTTAAATGTGTTATGAAAAATAAGCCTTATGTATGAATGGAAACATCCAAATGCGCAAGCAATGAGGAGAGTTAACATATTTATATGTTTAAAAAAACAACTCAGAGTTCAAATAAAATTCTAGCCCATAAAAAAGATCATCCCTGTTTTTTCACCCATAGGAGTGGTATTTTCTTCAAATTGTAATAGAACCAAACGGGAACAATATTCAGTATTATATAATAGTACCTTTCCAAAAAAAAAAGAGAATTTTCGAATTCAGTTCAAACAATGAGGTAACAAACATTGAAAAATGTGAACGAATTAAGAACAGGAAAAGGAGTTATTTTTTTGAAGTCGATAAAAATTTATGTTTCGTTCAAAATCACTTTCGATATTGTAGGTAATGTTGCGAGTAGGTCGTCTAATTGTTCTCAGAACACAAGCGCCTCAAGCTCAATAGCTGATATCAGCAGATATTACATTGATCGTTACCGCAATGGATCCAGTCGCCTTTATTTTATCTCGGTTAAGCATAAGCTTTGCAGGTTTAAAGCCGTTACATTGATTTTTCTTGATTCTTAAATTAATTAATTATGTTTAAAAATTCCATCGTTGTATCGGGAGCTTTATTCCACAAATAAGAACGAAAACGTGATTTGCCATTTCAGAAAAAAAATATTATTACCATTACATTTAAAATTTCTCGTGTTTTTTCTCATATTTGAACAATTTCAAGCAGTGAAAAATGTATATGGATTATTTAAAATACAATAATTGTATTTTGTTTATATATGCACAGGAACTTCAAACAATAAGGAGTTTTAATCGAGTTTTTCGAACACGAAGCGGCATGGAAGGATTAGGCATTAATCTAGTTTAGATGAAGAGTAATTAATTGCATAGTAAGAATATATTATTACAAGATGCGAGAAGAGTTTTTATACGCTTAACCGGATAAATCCAGCACCATTTTTTTGCTACAAACTGATGTCGTCGAGATGTTTCTTTTTTAAACCTTATATATTTTTTAAATTCATAAATGGAAGGCACACGGACAATTTGCTTATAGTATTATAACCTGTAAGGATTTTTGAGTGATTAGATCTTTGTTATTTTTTTAATTTACGCGAGACGTGTTCTTTTTATATGGTCAGCGCGCATACTAATCCCGTATTTATACTTAGACATACAAGGCACCTCCCCACAAATAACGATGAAAATAATTTTGTTACAAACTAAATTAGAGGAATTATGTGTTTTTTCTAATAAATATATATATATATATATAACTATACATATATATATATATATATATATATATATATATATATATATACTTATATATATATATGTGTGTGTGTGTGTGTGTGTGTGTATATATAACTTACTAACTAGCAATCAAGATCACGGCTCGCAATATTGGTTGACATTATAAAAAGTACATTTTTAATAAATATTATAATATTTTTCATTAATATATTCGAAATGAAACAAGAATTTTAATACGCCTTAAGGTTCTTGATCGTGACCAGTTATTAAGTCAAGAATGAACCGTGGGGTACCCTCCAAAGTGTCACGTAGAAGATTGACGACCGTAACGCTCGATGGGCATGACGTAGGTTATGTCTGGGAGACGTGTACCCTTTTATAAACCCTATTTAAGGAGAAATTAGGTGGAAAATTGCTTAATCAACTGCAAACTATACAAGTTGCCAATTTATAATAAACTATGCATATTTATTATTTTCAAGTGTTGATTAAAATCTTTAAAAATAATGGCTTTATTCAAAATATATACAGATAAATATAAATTATATATTTTTTAATTTACTTACTGCTTTAATAAAAAATTAAATAAATATTGATTTTTAAAGAATTACTCCAATAAGTTTTTGTCGACTTCTGCTATGTGTATCAAATGCCTTATATCTGAAGATAAAATGATCCACTAACCGTGTTACACTTCCGACGTCAAGTTACGTAAGGAGTCTATATCCATTAATTAAAATCGGATCTCGCTTGCGGCAAATTTCCGTAAAACGCTTAACTGATATTCACCCTAATCCATTTATAAATATAGACACGGGGTGAATAGACGGCCGTAGATTCCTGGAAATCGTAGTTTTAACTATATATTAATTACTATCAAGAATATATAATATATATGCATATAATATTTTATCAAGAAGGCAGAAACCGTGCAGAATATGCAGTATATGCCAAGCAGCTTGGCTGCTGCTCGAATTGGTCCCCGGATGAACTTGGACAAAACCAAGATAATGTTCAATGAACACGTCAAACCGGAACCTATAGTTCTTAACGGAGTTCCTCTCGAAGTTGTCCAAGAATATGTGTACTTTGCTTGGGCAAAGTTTGCAGTTGGGTTGAAACAACTCTGTACCCAGATGCCCAGCTGGGCAGCTGGGCGGATACCGCAATGCTTGAAGACAAAAGTCTTCAACGAGTGCGTCCTACCAGTTATGATCTACGGAGCCGAGACGTGGACACTGACAGTACGTTTGGCCCACCATTTCAAAGTCGGTCAGTGAGTTATGGAGAGGGCTATGCTCGGAGTTCCTCTGAAGGATCGACTCCCAAATGTCCCTGTCGACCCTGAATTTTTGATATGTTATTACGGGATCATTAACAAAACTTTTCCCGTTGGTTTCAGCCACTCAGCTCAAAATTGCAAAGTTACGGCTCTATTGACTGGACTATAATATCTGTTAAATTGCATATTTCTGGCTGGCAAAGATAATTAATTAACGTTTTAACGAAATATTTTTATAACACTTTTTTACCATGAAATGATTTTAAAAGGAGCATTTTGATAGAGATGTGTTATAATGATAAAAGTATACATTTTCTCAAGTAAGTAATCACGCACTAACACACACATAATAATTTTTATTCATTATTTATTTATATACTTATTTGCAAGACCAGATGTTATGTCCCTTGTGCCTGTAATTCAAACTGGAACACAGCAATACCAAGTACTGGTGTTTTGCAGTGTGCTGAAATATCTGATGAGTGGGTGGTACCAACCCAAACGAGCTTGCACAAAGCTCTACCACCGAATACAGACTCAAGTACAGTGTTAGATTACTAAATACATTTGTAGAAAAAATAATTAGCTTTTTCTGAATTATTCTAGAGAAATGTTAATTTAAGATTGTTTCGCGGTGCATGTATATATTTAATATCAGTTAAATTTACGCGACTGAGAATTCTCAGATTCAAACGTTCGCAGCTTACAAATGATGAAGAACTTAGAATTAATGCATCTCTTTGATGTTTCCATCCGGTGACCGCAGGGCTAAATGTGTTTTCTCTAAGCGTATTTGCCTACCCAGAGGGGAAATGCTACTTGTTTACTACAACAAAACTTTTTAACATTACACACATATGATAGATGTATATGTGTGTAAGTGTGAAGTTTGCCTGGTTTTCATATTATTTCATATCCACAGTAATGGTAACAGAAACAGCTTATGAATGTCCTACTGCTGGGCTAAGGCCTCTTCTCTTCTTTTTGAGGAGAAGGTTTTGGAGCTTGTTCCACCACGCTGCTCCAATGCGGGTTGGTGGAATACACATGTGACAGAATTTCAGTGAAATTTGATTGAAGTTGTTTATCAATAAAATATTCTTTCCTTTTTGTTTGCTATTATATTTAATTTAATGCGTTCTTTAAAGTATTATTAAGTATATAACACAAAAAAAAAATGCAATAAGGAAATATGCTAGTAACGCGTGTTGCTGAAATTTCTCCATTATTCCAAACACGGCACGTTTCGTTTAAATTCCATTCTCTTCTTTTTATCGTAAATACCAAAGTTATATACAAAAGTTTACGGTATTTACGCATAAATATATAAGTTAAGAATATTATATGCCTTTAAATACATATTATGTTATACATATAATGTACTAGCAAATCGTCCCTGCTTCGCACTGGTAGATAAGAAGAAAAATGTATTTCGTTCTTAGTGAGCGTCTACGTCGGGGCAGGAGTACCTGATTGTGACAAATTTCGAGTCAATCGGGTGCATAGTTTAGGAGATCTCGATATTTCGCTTATATACATGTATGTATATAGATAATACATTGGTTTATCAAATTGAAATTATTGTAAAGATAATTCGAGTAATAATAATTATGTTGCTAATTAATTTGGTGAAATTAATGGTGCATTGAAGGATTCCCAGTATGGTTATAATGATAAAATTGGTCTTTATTTACCGATATTAGGTGGCTCGTTTGACCGCGTGAAATTGCGGCTGAAATGTAATTTCAAAACATTATTAATTTCGGAATTAATTGTCATCACGGCTTTATTCGCGGGTAGATCGAATGGAAATTAATTTTACGATGAATTAAGTATTAATTTTTACGTTATATGTTTTTTAGAAAACATATAGGCCTATATTGGTGTGGCCCTTTTTTTCTCGCTGAAAAAATGCGTTTACACGTTTCCCCCACATGAAGTGGGGGTATGTGGAGCTCACCGGCGCTGAAAGCACCGCAATACCCACTAAAAAACTAGCGGTATCCTCTTCGTCTCTTCGGGGGGCATCACGGGATTGCTTGCGAATGCCACCGTGTGGACCCGATGGTCGGCCTTCGGTCGGGCCTCGCATTCTAGGAGGGTTACCGGATACAGGGAACCCCCCTAGAACCTAACCTAGCCCCGGCTATTACGGCAGGGGGAGAATGTGTGCATAGTGCCGACGCCTTCCCCGGTTTTCTTCGGCGGATCAAATCAGCGAAGGCACTTTCCTCGCATTGCCGCTCCGCGGCCTCCTTCTGCAACATGACATTCTCGCAGAAGGAGACCATTTCCAACCAGCACTTCTCGCTGCATATTGAGGTGATCCAGTGGCTAGAACGCATGAATCTTAATTGAAGATTGTGCAACATGTATTGCATTGAACATTGAACAACTCATTTCAATTTGTTTTTATAATTTCAGCGGTACTGATGCGGTCACTGTTTCAAATAAATACTCCTTTCTCAGCTATCTGGAATAAAATACATTCACATTTGATATTGTTGCCATAAATATTTAAAATTTTAACCGTTTGATGAAAAGTTAGTATTTGTAATTTTGAATTCACCTGGATGAGTTTTTACTGTCTTAATAAGTGATCATTCAAATCAATCTTCTCGATTAAAGTTCATTTACTTTCCAGTGAAAATTACCTTGTTGTTTTACTTGAATGCGTGTCTTTTGACACGTACAGTAAAAATATTACTAGTTCACGTCATTTTTTGCTAGCTTTCGTATTTAGTCGTATTACATAGGTATATACTGTGAATCATTACATTTCTTAAAATGTTAACTGTCAGAAATTGTTTACAGCAGTTGTTAATAGCTTTGCTCTTTGGGTTTTTATGTCGTAAGAATTTTTCTTTTACTTTTTCTTACGGGGTATTAAATAAAAACATTATTATTTGTCAATAATCAAAAGGTACATATTTTACTACTAAAGTTCAAGGAAAAACGGTCAATTAAAAATACGTTCCAAAATATTGCTAGAAACATCTTCTAATAAACTAATCACGTACATATGTACTAGACATGGTGTTGTTGAACAGATGAAGGTTTTTAGTATATTGAACAGTTAGATTGCAGCTGTTTAGTGATTTGGGGAATCGCCAACATTATCTTATCCACTTATCGTTATTAGTGTGGGTAGATTACGCTATACGTTCACTAGAATCATCTAGTATACATAAGTATTATGTTCTGATTTAGATCCTTGTCGCATTAATTTATTTTGAGTTCATTCGGAATTTTATACGTCAATTTCTAAATCCTTAATTGTGGTATAGGGATGCTGAAATATTTGATATATATTTGATTTTGATGATAAATTTGAGCTTAATGTCATGCATGGAAATAAAAATATTGCCAAGATATTAGGACTAGGATTTAGGACAAACATTTTGTTCCTCTTTGGAGTACTCGTTTTTATAATTTGTCTCACTTATGGTTGTCGAGGAAAATCTTAAGAGGTCTCCATGAGTTAAAAGAAATTTTGCGACTGCCTAGCTCATGCATCCGCGCACAGCTTAACCGTTAGAGTTTCGGAAGTTATATACGACGCCGGCATCTATCAAAAAATATTTTTCAAAATTTCACGTTATCTTTCAAAGATTTTTTTATATGCAAGATCCCTTTATAAGTGGTAATATGTATATACAAATAGAAGAATTATTTAAATTTATTTAATCTTCAAAATATAGAGCCATTTTAGCTAGGTAATTCCTTAAAATTTTAATTATAAATTTAGTCATACGTTACTTTAGTTCAATCAACAATCAATCAACAGCTAATCGTAGTCCACTGCTGAACATAGGCCTCTCCCAAGGTGCGCCAAAGCTCCCGGTCCTCTGCCTTCCGCATCCAGTGTGTACCCGCCACCTTCTTAAGGTCATCGGTCCACCTGGCTGGAGGGCGCCCTACGCTGCGTTTGCCGACCCGCGGTCTCCACTCTAGGACTCGTCTGCTCCAACGGCCATCGGTCCTACGACACACGTGACCAGACCACTGCCACTTCAGCCTGCTAATTTTGCCAGCTATGTCGGTGACTCCAGTTCTTTTCCGGATAATCTCATTTCTGATCTTATCCTTCAAAGATACTTCGAGCATAGCTCGCTCCATAGCACGCTGAGCGACTTTGAATTTGTGGATTAGTCCTGCAGTTAGTGTCCACGTTTCGGCACCGTATGTCATGGCAGGTAAGACGCATTGGTTGAAGACTTTCGTCTTCAAACATTGCGGTATAGACGACGTGAGGACTTGACGAAGGTTGCCAAATGCTGCCCGTCCGAAGCGAATTCTTCGATCGGCTTCCTTCTCGAAGTTGTTCCTACCGACTCGTATAACCTGTCCTAGGTATATTCACTAACAACTTCGAGAGGTTTCCCTTCGACGTATATCGGTCCCGGCACGACATGCTTATTGAACATGACCTTGGTCTTGTCCAAGTTCATACCGAGACCGACACGCCGGGAAGAACCGGAATTAGTAAAATATTTAATTTTATTGATTTTTTATATTTAATATATAATCTTTAACATAAAGTTTATAATTCAATGACTTTAGCCAATATTTAGAAAGAACATCTGGATGAACTTAGCGTATATGTAATTTGTTAAAATAAAACTGGTTTACGTGGAGATTACTTTTGTAAGTCGAAAAATAGTCAAACGAATGCGTTTCTTACGAACTTAACAATAAGACATATATGAATGTTTTCTGTAGATAAGTTCGATTTTAAAAAGAAAAAGAGTCCGCATCATGCTTCGTTGTTATCTATCTTTTACGTTGAATTCAAAAATTGATAACTAATATAATCATCACTACATATTATAAAACAAAGTACGCCGCGGCGTCGTTCTGTCTGTATGAACGCGATAATTTAAAAACTACTGAACGGATTTTCATACGGTTTTCACCAATGAACAAAGTGATTCGAGAGGAAGGTTATTAGGTACGTGTATAATTCATTAATGTTTTCTGTAAATTTGTTTAAATATGACGATAATTATTGAAGAAGTCTGAAAAAAACTAGCCGATTGGGAGCTTTTATCGAAAACGCTGTAAAATCCCTTTGAAATATAACAAAAT
Source organism: Nymphalis polychloros (assembly GCA_905220585.2). Classification (NCBI taxonomy): domain Eukaryota; kingdom Metazoa; phylum Arthropoda; class Insecta; order Lepidoptera; family Nymphalidae; genus Nymphalis; species Nymphalis polychloros. Next base: position 8,236,268 of record HG992258.1, on the reverse strand, counting down.
AATGTATGGTGAAATTGTTCCCCTTTCATAGATCTATAGAAAAGTCACTTTGTTGTTGTTTTACTCACAATGTTTAAAAAAATTGTTACTAATAATGGGAAATCTGTAAAAACGGATATTATATTAATCCTTATCAAATTAAATACGTTATTTACTTTAAGCATTTCATGTATATTATAATTGTCCTTTACACCACTCAATTTAAATTAATATCTTAGGAGTTATCGTAAAATGAAATTATCGCGCACTAAATAAATTCAAGCGGTTCCACACCGATCATACTAACGCGTGATGCAACCGCCTGCGCGCCCCCGCGACCCCGCTGTCGTCCACTTTGACTAAAGGCTGATACAATACTACGACATATTTTATTTACTCTAATACCCGGGCGAAGCCGGGGCGGGTCGCTAGTAAATAATAACGGCCTCATTCATAAACATTGCTTAGTTACTGTTTAGCTAAACACTGATTTGTCTCTTTCTGTCATTATTGATTTGACATACGAAAGAAGAAGACAAAATATTGTTTAACTAACCACCAGGTAAAAAAGGTTTATGAATAAGGCGGTTAATGTCTAAAAGATATATTTAAAATGTATTTTATTCTGTTACGGTTAGTATTAATCCTTAATAAATAAATTATATATGGATTTTAAACGTTTTATGTCGGTAAATTTTATAAATTGCAAATCGAAATAGTGGTTTAAGAAACATTATATATTATCTATCTTAGGATATATTTAAATATTCGCGTGAATAAAGTCATATTAGCACAGTACGGGCGAACAGATTGGTTGTTGAATTTTTATATGTATATCATCGGTAAATAAATACCAATAATTTAAGTTGTACGAAGTCGGGACGTCTAGAAAAAAAGGTAAAATGATTATCACATATATATACCAATAATATCTTATAATACTATATTAAAATTGCATTGCAATATTAAAAAAAAATGGGGGTTTTCTTGTACAGCCCGCGATGTTTTTTTCTTTTTAGTATAAATCAATAATCTTGGCATTGACAAGACATAACTGTTCTTGAAGTTTACAAGCGGCCGACGCGACGTTTTGGATACATTAAGTAATATATCGTAATGACAATAGAATTTGTCAAGGCTTAAAACAACGAAAGACCATTCAACCCATGATATCACGTGTATAATATGCCACCGGTAAAAAACGGGACCGTTATGAATTGAAGCCGTATGTAACCGTAAATGCAATTTCGAATCAAAACTTAACAGTATTTGTGTTTATTTATTGCATTGCGTTGAAATTGCAATGTTTTTTTAATCGAAAGCACTCGATTTTACTGCAAGATGAAATAGGATATATAATATTTCTTTAACTTAATTTATTGTTTGAATCAATGTTTATATAAAGTTTTAAGCTTTGTGAGTTGCGTCTTTACATAATTTTGATTTATCATTTAAAAGTGTCCACAATTCTTTTGTTTAATGTCTAAATGTGTTGTTTGTTATGTGTGTATAATATATTCTTTTATGGTATCCATAATCTAAAATATCTTGAGGATTTTTTAAGAGATAAAATAAATTAGTTAACATTTCACCTTAATGGACATTACACTACATAAGTAATTGTTATGAAGTTAAGAAATTAAAAAAAAAAAAGTGTAAAGATATTTTGAATACCATTCGATATCTCATCAACTGTGAACGTAAAGCAATTCCGCCAAATGCAATAGTGAGGAGAACTAACAAAGCTTCCATCGATGACTCTTCCCATAATATTCAAGCACCGCGAAAATAGACCTGGCGAAAAATCGATATAAGGTGTGGATGTCGAACCTCACTGGGGCCCTTCAAAATTGTGTCAAGTCTTATTAACTTCGCTTCTCTCATCTTATTGACGTGTTGTCTTTTAATAATCTTTCTTTTATGTTATATGTCGTATACAATCTAGTAAACTAAATGGTATTTGTGTCAGTGTAGGAATTAACTATAAACTTTTCGCTTATTCACGTAGTAGATTAAATATATACTAGTATATGTGTATGCGTTGACACATTGGCGAGTTCATAGTTCAGGCAAGCATTAGTGACTTTTCGTGTGTTTATAATTTATATTTTATAATTGTAATTTTTGTTTATAATTCATTCGTTATGCGGCGAATAACGAATGAATTAAGGTGGTAAATGAAAATATCGTAAGGTAAAGTGCATGTGTCAGATGAAATTTTAACACGTGTGTTAACGTTGTTGCCAGTACAATACACACAGAATTAAGAAAACCTAACATAAAATAATAAATTTTATTTTATTTTGCTCAATCACTTTTATGTATGACAAAAGTAAATATTATTGTTGAATCAAAATAAGCACGTAAGATAGCAGGTAACGAGTTTTATAAAATAATACAAAATATAAGTATCAATCTATATATTTAACACATAAAGCTGGTGAGTTTGTTTCTTGGAACGCGTTAAGCTCAGAAACTACAAGTTCAACTTGAAAAATTATTTCGTTAGATAGCCCGTTTATTGAGGAGGGGTGCATATCTTCAGGCAACAACTTTAAGAGCGTAGCAATAACCATAAAGATCAACCAATCTGGCAAACTGTAAAGATATTTAGTTGATAAGATGAACTTGGCTAAGTTCTAGACCTTTGGTTGTTTTTTTTTTTATTGTATAGGAAGATGGACTTTCATATGGGTTCATCTGATGGTAAGTGGTCACCCACGCCCATAGACAATGGCATTGTAAGAAATTTTAACCATCGCTTACATCGCCAATGCGCCACCAACCTTGGGAACTAAGGTGTTATGTCCCTTGAGCCTGTAATTACACTGGCTCACTCACTCTTCAAACCGGAACACAACAGTACAAAGTACTGCTGTTTTGCGGTAGAATATCTGATGAGTGGGTGGTACCTACCCAGACGAGCTTGCACAAAGCTCTACCACCGAGTATGAAACAGACATCAATAGTCCAGACAAATGCGTTCACTTATGCACTATAATATATGCTACGCATTTGGCAACTTGATGTTAAGAATAGCGGCCGTGGAACATATAATCAGTAAAAAATATGTCATCATCATAAATAGTTTAATGTATATGCGTTGTTTTTTTTTGTTATTATTTTTTCTACCTATAACTATTGAATTTCGAATCAACGTAGTCAGAGAAAAAATCGGTTATGTTGGGCACTTATCTAGTGAATATTGTTCAATAAAAACGTATTCATATGTAAAATATGTATAGGTAGGTAAATCTTAATTTTATGAATCTGATGTTTCAATATTACTCCATGGTCCAGGTCAACCACGATCGTAACAATAACATAATTTGGAATAAGAGACGAATATATGCGCCGTTTGTTTACCTAAGCGTTTTCCGCCGCGGTTCCGACGTTTAATATTGTTTCCCTGATATGAGACGGGCCAATGTGTCAACGCATGTTGTGTCCCACACTAGGGCCCGTCACCGTTCTCAGGAAATTTATTAACAAACAATAAGCTATTTTAGTATCGCCTGTATTTGTATTTTAACGTTTGTTTAGGACGATATCAACCAATTTTACTCGTATCTGTCGAATGATATAATTTTTATATTACATAATAAAATACTTTTCGCTACTTTTCATTTTTCAGTTAATAAAGTTATAATTATTATTAATGTTATACATATATAACAAGTCTTCTTTCAAAGTTTTTCCATGTTTGAATAGAAGATGAGTTTTGGCTCGATACTATAAAATATTTCTTTAATTATTATTATTATTTTAAAAAAACATGCTGTTAGCCTGTGAGAAGTCAATACGCGTAGTTAGGCTTTCTTAATAAATAAGTAGCTAGTCTAACGAAAATAAATCAATATAAAACATTAATGTAAGCGTTCAAACGATACGTATAGCTCGTTATAAAAACAACAAAAAGAAACGAATGTTAAACTACAATTTCCAGTTAAAAGTATCGTCAATTAATTTACATAAAGCATTTGTATAAACAAGACTAGGGTTAACTTCACTACGAACGGCTTGAAGTGATCTATCGAGATGTACCCGAGGGATGTATTAAGTGTTAACTGAATTGAACCGATAGCCAATAGATATTCACAGTCACATTTGGAATTCGAAAAGCGTTGTTGTCATACTTGTATAGCTTTTATATATTTTTTTTAATAAAATGCAATAATTTGACTTAAAATCGGTCAATTTAATAATATTGTATGAACTTCCTAAAAGGGCGATTTATTTTGACTTTATTTATTTTCCTCTTGTGGATTATTTTTAAACTGTGTTTCAGCTTTTATATTACCTGAAAACTACTTCTCGATTATCGATTTAATAAAATATACAAGCTATGATAAATTAAGTAAATAATGAAATAAAAACCGATTATCTTATAAATAAACACAACGCAAAAATATCAGCAAAATCGTTTCATACACAAAAAGAGTTAAAAGTGACAAGCATAAAAGTTCTGACATTTTAAAATTAATAGTAAAATGTGAAGCTATAAATGTTTTGTCGCCTTCATGGTATATATTTTATCACATCTCAATAAAGTCGCTCCGATATAAACTGGAAGATTGTAAAATTTTATAATAGAACGAATTTAATACAACACGTTCAACGATCAGTTTACTTAAGATACAATCTATAATTGCTGGAGCTCACTCAAGCGTTCTCTGAGTATGCAAAGTCAGTTAAGCAAAAATTCTGCTAAGACATTTAAAACTATTTTCATTCTTCGGACCAAAGCATCTGATATTGGCATTTCGTTTTAACTTTACGGAAAAAGATTCAATTGCAATATTGAACTGAGATTTTTCATTTAAGATAAGAGTTATTTTTTACTATAATTTTGGGCGTTTGAAAATAATATTTTGGAGAATTTTTCAATTCAATTGCCATTCTAGACTATGCTAGACAAAGTTACGATTTCGTTGAGTCGAGTGTCGATTTCGTTTTAAAAAAGGTAAACACGAAAATGTATTAAAATACTTAGCATTTGATCAAGAATCACGTGATCAAGAATTGACGTATTACATTGAATGCCGTAGACAAAAGCGAAATTCCAAATCTCCTCGACAATTATCAAATGCACTTTGTCTAGTCTATTGTATCTAACGATATTGTACATTCGTACGTGATACCAGCTCCTACACTTAAGAGAAAAGTTACCTTTGTTATAATCTTTTTGATAGATGTAACGTGGCTATTGTATTATATTACAGAGGGTCATGCGGTAGACTTTCGCTCGCTTAGTTGCAAATAGCACTCCAGTCTTTATACATAGAGAAAGAAACATACATTATTTTCAATAAAATTTGCTAATCAAATACAATATTATGTTAATTATGCGTTGTATAATTAATTATGATTATTATTGGAAGAACGCTTTAATGAATAATGTATGTGTTGATTGAATTGTGTCTATTAATAATGTATATTCTAATGAAATCATGTCGACATTTAAATCTTAATGTAAATAACTATATTGCTATGTATATATGTAATATAGAGTTTTTACAAGAAAAGCGAATTTTGTTTATATAACTCTTAAATCGAATGAATTGCTTAAGTTGTATATGCAATATGTCTTTGACGTTTTTCTAGCTGTTCGGTTGAATGGAGATGGTACCCACATATTTGTATCCGCTTTGTGCTCATAAAAACCCCACCAAGCGGAGCGCAGTAGATTCTCGAACATAATGTGTTTATGTATACCTGTAAAAAAAATTGATAATTAAATAAAGCAAAACGAGTGTTTTGCTTGCTTAATACAGTACTTGCTCGTAAATATCTTTTTTTTTATAGTATAGGTAGGCGGACGATCATTTGGGCTACCAGAGTATTCCTTAGGTCGCGTTACATATGAAATTGGCGTTAAGTAGGAATATAAAGTCAATTTTTTTTTTGTAAAATATATTTAATTAATCAAAGTATGCACCGTTGTTATCTATGCACTGTTGCCATCTCATAGGTAGTTCATTGATCCCTTTACTAAAAATACCATGGGGGCGAGAACCAATAAGCTCTTTGAAGGCGGTTTGGACTGCCGCATCGGAGTTGAATTTTTTTCCTTGTAAGAAGTGGTCCAAATTCCGGAAAAAATGGTAATCTGTTGGAGCAAGGTCCGGGGAGTACGGTGGATGTCGCAGACATTCCAATTGTAGCTCATCTAACTTAGTGGTTGTTTGTTGTGCAGTGTGTGGTCTTGCGTTGTCGTGAAGCAGCAGTGGCCTAGAGCGATTGATCAATCTCGGTTGTTTAGCAGCTAGTTCTTCCTTCATGGTTTGCAGTTGCTGACAATAGATATCTGCCGTAATCGTTTGGCCCGATTTTAGAAAGCTATAGTGAAAGACACTGGCGTTAGTCCACCAAACACTCACAAGTAAATTTTCCCGAGTCCATTTTCGTTTAGGGCAGGATTTAGCTGGGTCTCCAGGGTTCAGCCATTGCGACGAGCACTTCCGATTATCGTACAGTATCCACTTTTCATCACAAGTAATGATTCGATTTAAAATCCCTTCATTATTGTGTCGGTTGAGCAAAGTAACACAGCAGTCAACGCGTGTTTGCAAGTTCGATTCACTCAATTCATGAGGTACTCATCGTTCAAGTTTTTTACTTTCCCGATTTGCTTCAAGTGGATTAATACAGTTTTATCACTTACCCAGAAGCCTGTAGTATCTCTGAAGTGCTTTGTGATGGGCCTTTGATTCTTCATTTTCCACTTTGGTCTCCGGCCGTCCACGGGGTTGGTTCTGAAGGTCGAAGGCCAAAAACGTACCGTGCTTTCTTTTGCGACACCAGCGCCGTATACATCATTAATCCTTCGAGCTGTTTCTGCACCACTGGTGCCACGGTAGAACTCATACTCTTAAATATACCGATATTTCATGTTTTCCATTGTGCGGTAATAAGCGACGAGAAAGAAAAAAATTACGAGGAAAAAACAAATGAATGACTATTTTCAAAACTCAAATGTACCAGCTAAATGAATTTATAAATTTGAATTTGGAATTCTTAACCAAAGAGGAGATATTTCAGATCAAAGTGGTCAGTACGACAAAACGCTAATTTCATATGTAAGGACCTAATATTATATATAAATTAATTGACAAATAGGGATTAGTTAGTTGTAAAAATATAGTATTATCAAATTAGTGGCGTTATAACTACTGGAATATTGTTAATCTATGGCCGAACACCTCTCCATTATACAATTGTTTTTCGATTGGAAGGGTGAGTGAGCCAGCTTATTCTAAATACAAGATACATAACACTATAATTTTCATGGCCAAAGATCAGATAACAATGCTAGAAGGAAGTTTGGAAGTTTTATTTAATTATTAATATGCAGACGACTTTTAAAATGCGACTAGTGTCAAGCTTCACCCAGGAATCGGGGTCCGCTTGGGCCAATCGTCAGGGCCTCAAGGTAGGATGCGCAAGCGATCCCGTGACGCCCTGACGATCCTCGAAGACGGAGTGGGTACCGCTGGTTTTTTAGTGGGTATTCCGGACCCTTCTGCGCCAGCGAGTCCCACATACCCCACTTCATGTGGAGGAAACGCGTAAATTTTTCCAGCGAAAAAATAAGTACAATAATTATTTGCGTTCGTAAAAATAATTAACTCGGTAGTAGAGCTTTGTGCAAGCTCGTCTGGGTAGGTACCACCCACTCATCAGATATTCTACCGCAAAACAGCAGTACTTTGTATTGTTGTGTTCCGGTTTGAAGGGTGAGTGAGCCAGTGTAATTACAGGCACAAGGGACATAACATCTTAGTTCCCAAGGTTGGTGGCGCATTGGCAATGTAAGTGATGGTTAACATTTCTTACTCCATTGTCTATGGGCGTTGGTGACCACTTACCATCAGGTGGCCCATATGCTCGTCCGCCAACCTATACAATAAAAAAAAAAAAAAACAAAAAAAAATAGAGCCCGTTCGATTTTCACAATTTGAAGTATTACATACCTTTGCAATCATAGTAATAATTTAATTTTTAACAAAACAATAGTAAGCGATTCCTTTGGATCGGTCTGTCCAGAATGCCTTCGGGATCAATAAGACTTAACTGAATAGACTCGCTCAAGCGACCTCTAAGAACATACAGATAACTTAGCTTAGCAACAATTCGCCAGGGACTGTTATAACGGTAACTGTGATCCCCTGCTTCGTTCGTATTAATATGATAGACTTCCTTTAATAATATGTTATATCCATATCAGTAACCACAAGTTATATTAATATTAATTTAATTTATTTTATCAAATAGGACGCCAACGTTATGTATTCAGAAAAACATTTGTCTAATTGCAGGTATAAAAGTATTGTAACAAAATATATAAACAATTATAGGCCAACTGAACATAAAAAAATAATAATAAATCTCGAAGTGACAACAAACAAGGCACAAGGGACATAAAATTTTCGTTCCCAAGGTTGGTGGCGTATTGGCGATATAAAGAATGGTTAATAATTCTTACATCGCCAATGTCTATGGCGTGGTGGTGACCACTTAATATGTGGCCCATTTGCCTGTGCCTACCTATAGCATAAAGATATATATTTAATGTGCTTATATATATTTAATAATTCACTGTTGTAAGATACATAAATGCTAGCCGATGGTCAGTATGCGTTTGCAATGCAATAACAATGCACATTGCTTTGACTCAATCGCCATAACATACACTACAAATATTCATTTTTATATAAGGTATATTTGACAAGAATCAAATTTTTATTTTTAGATTTTTTTTATAGCATAGGTAGGCGGACGAGCGTATGTGCCACCTAATGGTACACTTACCATCTGGATGCCCATATGCTCGTCCGCGGGACCACTGTCACCAACGCGTAAAAACATTGGCATTGTAAAAGATGTTAACGATCACCTCCATCGCCAAAGCGCCACCAACCTTGGGAACTAAGATGTCACTATTATGTCCCTTGTGCCTGTAAATACACTGGTTCGCTTACCCTTCAAACCGGAACACAACAATACCAAGTACTGCTGTTTTGCGGTATAATATCTGATGAGTGGGTGGTACCTACCCAGACGAGCTTGCACAAAGCTCTACCACCAAGTTCCCCCGATATCACAAATAGTTCAATGGAATTTAAAAAATAAAAAAGAAATCTTGGTTATAATAAATATAGTGTTCGCAAAGACTAAAAACAGGTTCAGAACTCGACAAAGCGAGTTTGCACACTGACATTGTCTACATTACTCAAGCGAAGTTACGTTCATTTAAAATGAATAATGTCATCTCCGTACGTTATGTACTCGTACGTTGTACACTTTACGAAGAAATTTCAAATATTTTTACTGCGACCTGGCTTATGTTAAACTTAGTAAGTGTTTTAAGAAGTAGCTAGCTTAAGTTATATTTTGAAGTGTACATCAGTGGATGTGAAAATATAAATTTGTTAAGATTTCTTATATTTTTGTATTAAGTGGATATTTGAAAATGAATTAAAGTTAGCTATTTTGTTTCAAAATAGGTCATTTAAAATACATATATAATCTCTTTACTTTGTTTATTACGGTCGACTTTTAGTTTTAGGCTGATAAGTTAGGGCGCTACTACTTTTCAAACATATTGGTTTTGTATTTTTTGAGTATGCATGTAACTTCCGTTTATTATCACGGTTTAATTTTTAAAATGAAGACATGATCATTTCAATAAAGTCTTTTATATTTATTAAAAGTCAGATTTGGTCCGTGGTTTTTTATAGTATGGTTTGAATCGCATTTGAATTATACATGAATTTATACACATGAGTACTAAACTAAACTGAACTAAGTTCATTTGATTAACTAAACACCAGTATAGTTTGTCAGATTGGTTTATATTTATGATTAACGCTCTGCTCCTCGGGGTCGTAGCATGAAGCTATATTGCTTATTTAACCATCTATACAAATAAATAAAATTGAACTGTCTGTCTGTTATTTCAAACAAACTGCTCTATAACTCTTTTTATGTTACTATGACTGTTTGGGAGTTAGCAAAACAAGCATTTTTTTCTAATATATACTACCGCTTCTAGCTAATAATTAATAATTTTAATTTTATTGTTTATTTTTTTTTAATTGACTTTTATTAGTTATTGTGACATTTTTTATATTGGTTTACTGACATTTTTTAAGATAGGATGTTTTTTTTATATTGGTAAATATCATTGAAAGCTTATATTTTGTTTTCACCCATATTATGAATATATTTCAGGCCTAGCGGATACCCGGAGTTTTTTATAAAATTGGATACAATAGTCGGGAAAACTGTTTTAATATTCCAACATGAAACTTTTCATTTCACGTTGTTCTACAGTTGTGGGAACATTTAGCTCTAGGCAACGTGCAATTTTTACGGATATGAATGAACAGACTGTATAATGTTCATTTTTTAAATAATAAAAATTAGATCAAAAAATTTAACTATTTGTATGTAATAAACTTCATTGTGCTTTAAATTTTTGTTAAGTAACACATAATAGCCTGTAACGCCGCTAGTCTAATGTTTTAAGGAAAGCTTATTCCACCACGTTGATATAATTCGGGTTTGTGGGTCTTGTGACAGACTTTTATTTGACACATGCAGGTTTTTTACCGATGACAGTGAGTCTTGAAATGTGTTTTCTCTTCTACATATCTCTTTCTCATTTGCTATCTTCATCCCTTTCTCGCTCTTGCATCATTCACATAAACCTTTTGTCTTTTTCAGTCATCAAGAAGATTCTTAAAAAGCCATCTGCATTAATTCTTTCTCTTGTAATGAGACTATGAAATTAATCTGTTTTGTAAACGTATAATTTCTAATATATACTAAAATTTTAATTTATACAAACCTTATAAAAATATCCAAAGCATGAAAGCATGAAGCATGCAATCATGTGCGAATACAATTTAGCTTTACTTTGCATCATAGTTTACTATTTTATCTTAATAACTGATTATGACGAAAGCAAAAATTAAAAAAATCGACTGTCTTGCGGAAAAACAAACTAAAAAGTAAATAATAATTTACAGCCAATGTCATTCGGGATGATATGAGTTCCAAGGAAACACATCCAAATCTGATCAGACATTTAAAAGTTATGGAATAATGAAACTCAAACGTACATGAACCATGATAATATTACACTTTTTTTGGGTGGTTAGTAAAATATTTCTTTCATAAATTCACGTCAAATTAGTAAATTTTGTAAACAGAGCAGGGAGCGTATGATGTCAGTTACAAAACAGATCAACTCTCTTTTTTAAAATTAAAAAGTAACTTCCTTACAAATACACTTGGTTCAAAATATTATTATTCAGCTCGAATAAATACAGCGTAAAGGGTTGAACTGATTTTGGTGGCGGGTGAACTTTTAATGAATTTTTTTTTAACCTTAATCGTCAAACTGTCCGCGACACTTAGTTATAAGTTCCTTTTGTAAAGATTTTAAAACATTGGCGAAATTAAGCTTGGGACCCATTTAGAAAGTTTATTCAAAAGACCAAAGAACTTGTTGGCTTTAATTGGCAACTTGTTTGAATAATAAGGCTTTGACGTGTATTGAGATTGGCTTTATGGTTTCATTACCAAGAAATATTGCAATGAAAAAAATGTTGTGGCGAGGCCCGGAAAGTTCTTATATTATAAGTTTTCCGTATCAAAAATATTTTTTTTAAAGTTGAAATTAATTAGAAATATAGTCACAAATCTCAAGTGCATTGTAATATGAATATTTTTTTACATTTTATATCCACGCGTTTGTAGTCTAACTGTCGAACGAACTCCTTGTTTACAAAATGTAGGTAAGATTTAAAAATAGGATAAAGAAAATAAGATATTGTGTATCGAATTTCTTAATCAAAAACAGTACTAAAATAACTAATGGTTCCTTTGAAACTGGTATAAAAATAAAAATAATTGATGACTGTACTTCTCTTCTCACATTATATTGTCGAAATTAAACATCAATCTCCCACTAGGCCTCAGTCCCACTAGGCAAAGGCCTCTTCTTCCTTAAGGAAAAGTTTTGGAGATTATTCCACCGCACTGTTCCAGTGTGGATTGCTATATTACCATCTAGGGTGGTTGGAGTTGAATTATAGAAATATAAAATGCACTTACAAACAATTGTGTTTATTCGATTTTGAACCCGTTGTCTTCACGCTTTCCTATCTTATAACTCTATTAAAAATTCTGAAATTTGGGTCAGATTCATTTCAATCGAGACTGTTTCCATGTCGTAAGTTTTGCGTACATTCTCTACTGTTACATGTATTGTACAGAGATTAGATGGATTTATTCAGTGACCTCTAACTGACTTTTACATTAAAATTTGTTCATACCTACACCGGCAGAACAATTAAAATAAAAATCATTACGTAACTTCATTAAACACTGAACCACGACTCATTCGGGGTAAATAATTATGGCGATGAGAACTTTTTATTTCTGAAATGAGTTGGTATGTGGACATTGTTACAAACCATGATTTAGTCAGGCTTAAATGAATTATTACTATAAAAACCAGGGTCGATGGATTCGTTACTCATTTAAAATTAATAAACAATATAAGTTTGATTTAAATAAATTTCATTTGTTTCAGATACGACAGACAGCGTAGATAACGATTTAATAAGAATTTTTAAAATTATATAAAGCAACAAATAAAGCGCCTTCAATTAATCCTATAATATCGTGCTAGATAGATTAAGTAATAATTGCAATAAGTGAACACAAGTGCCAAGTCGCGTTGTTCGGTGCATCGCGCGTGTGTCTGTGAATGCATTTAGTGAGACAGTCATCAACTGTGTCGTTTATGGGAGCAAGTATTCGGACTGGTTTTACATTATTATCGAACATTTGAAGGATAGATATTTCGTGAACAGTCGTAAGCATTCGGCCAGACTGTGCCCGGTCGGCAAGATTGAGGTGGTGGCCGGGTGCGGGTGGGGTAGGCGCGCGCGCGTGCGGCCTCTGCACGCGCTGAGCCGCGCGGCCGGCATGTTGGCGTCGCAGCGCTCGCAGTCGTGCAACGAGGAAGGCGCGTTCTTCGGTGCGCGCGCGCTGCGCCGGCCGCGCGGCAAGGGCAGCGGCAGTCCGCCCTGCTAGGGGTACGCCATGTCGCTGCGCAGCCTACACAGGAGGCTCTCCTCCGCCAACAACACGTAAGTCATATCTGTTTTATTTTTAAAATAACTTAGTTTACTTAATGAATAAACAATATTTTGCAAACATTTGTACGGATGTAAGTAAATGTGTAGATTTAATTAGTCTGAAGATTTTCTTCAGATAGTTACGTGATATTTTAGTTGCACTCTACGGATACAATCAATCGGCAAATTAACTTACAATTAAAAAAAAAGTATGATAACTGAGAATACAACCTATAAATAAATCATTGCAGTTTTTTATTTTAAAAAATCGAATCTATGACTACAGTCTATAGTATTGAACAAAACAAAGAATAACAGTCACTTAATTTTTTTTTATTGTATGTGGGGTTATTATTATATTTATTTAGGTATTAATAAATAAAAAATATTATGATAAAATCTATCTTACATTTTACAAACTAGATGAAAATAATTATTTAGTTTTTCAAATTACAATATTCTTAAACGAACATAAGTTCTATAATAGGTACATACAATATGACTTTGTACAATTTCTTAAAAATTATTCATAATGTCATATCCATTAGTAACTACATTGATGTATACGTTGATGCTATTTATAACTGAACCGGTTCTGATTTACTCGAAGTTTGAAAGACGATCGAAATCCGCTTTTACTACGACTGATCAAAACGTTGAACAGGCAACCATCGAGATGTGAATATTCAATTACCGACTAAATCTGGAGCTGTGTACGGCAAAATGCTTATTGACGGCGACTTGCAGAAATATACCCTATATCTTTACAATAACGTACATTTTTCATATCCTGATTTTTACACGATAATACTTGGTGGTTCAAAGGGTAGAACGTCTTATTTATGTAAATTTATATCACCAGAAACAGATTAATAAGTGCAATAATATGTTTTTTGTAAAATATGATATATATTTATACCAACAAATAAATATGAAATATATATAAATATATAATTATAATTTATTAAATAAATTATATATATAAATAATTTATATATATATATATATATATATATATATATATATATATATATATATATATATATATATCACTAAATTATTTTAACTAATCATAAATCGATTCAATATAGATTTCTTTCTATTCGATCTCGTCTAGATAATCGAATACGAATACTTTTACTATATTTTAATATTTACTAATTAAGTTTAAAGTATGAGCGAAAACGTTCAATAGTAAATTATAACCTAGATAAATAGAGCACATATAAAACTATGAATATTGTATACAAACGGCTCTTTATATGTAAAACTGGAATAGCGGATAGAGGCGTTAATTATATTAAACCAATCATATCAATAGCCGTTTGGTAATCGTATCTATATCGTTTTGGGAGATAAGGGGCTTATTACTGTAAAACTATAGTTGTAGGGACAGTGTAATGCATCGTTAGGCGTCATTTAATATCAGCGATTTATAAAAATTGACTTTGAAATGTTATTCTCTACGCTCTCAAAGAAGTTTTACACTAAAAAGGTCGTACAACTTACACCTGACAGGTGAGTAAGAAAAAGGAACTATTCTACGTCAGAAACGTACAACATATTACAATCTAATTCAATTTTTAAATTTTAAGCTGAATGCGTCTAATGATGCACTTAAAAAATTAAAGCTCACATACTGCTCATTACACCTGACAGAAAAGTGAAGTAAAAAGTGAAGAAAATATTTTCCGCCAGAAAGTTTCACTCAAACGTAATAACACGTAGTATTCAAATTCGATCTAGAAATTCTAATCTTGTCACGTCACCAAATAAATTTTACTTTAAAAACGAAAGAGTTTGCAGTTCAAAACAGGTGACAGAAGTTACATTTGACATTAAAACCTTACACTTAAAATCACTACATTTAAATTAACTAAAAGCAAAAAATATATCCCGGATTTTTTTTTTTAAAATTAACTGACGATAATTCATGGCACAAGTGCGGGCAATAGCGCTCGATAGCTCTTACCTATCGGGTAGCTAAGACACGAGGTCATGACCTCAGTAGTCCACGTTTTTACCACCAACACTGTCGTTAAACACAAGTTTTTTGCTTAGTATTTTAAAAATAATTTCATAAATAGAACCGACTCACGATACCTAATAACCACTTCTCGGGTCGGACACGAATTTTGTTACACCTGTATACTAGCTATGCCCCGCGGCTTCACCTGCGTTTAATTAATAAAAATATAATAAATTATTTTATTACTTTAATAACACATACCCCCACTCTTCCCGTGAGGGAAACGCGAAATGCGTTTTTAAAGCGTTAAAAAAAGGGCTTACCGATCTTATATATGGCCTAACATTTGCGCCATCAAAATGTTCTTTGTGTGTACCAATTTTCATCAAGATTGGTCAAGCCGTTCTTGAGTTATAAGGAGACATACAGACAGACAGAAAGACAGACAGACAGAAAGACAGACAGACAGACAGACAAAAATGAAAAAAATAGTATAATGTGAATCACTTCATCATAAAACGATTATTTATCACAAAATTAGGTGAAAAAAAAATGTACCGACAGAGCCATTAGATTTATATAGTGGTATAGATATAACAGTTTGTTTGGCGGATTTTTATTTATTTGTAAAAGAACACTCACAACATACATATAAAACATTGAAAAAAAAATGAACTTATAAAACAATAATAGTGTATCTTATATGCATGTCAATTACAAGTGTCCATAGCACTTCCAGATTCATTCTAATCAAATCAAATTCAAATTAAAAGTAACAAAAAACTTATTAGTAAATTTTTAAAAATGTGCAGATTATGTAAAAAATTAATGTCATTGTTACAATAGTAAAAGAAATAAAAAACAATCAATTGGCGAAATCATAATTGAAATTATAAAAAATATTAATTACAATTTAAAACTAATCATGCATTTTCAAAAATGTCAAAATTAAATAAGAATTTAATGTCATTATTACAATGATAATAGAAGAAAATAAACATTAAAATCAATCAATTGGCGAAATCATAAAAAATATTAATTAAAATTTAAAACTAATCATGCATTTTATAATAGTTAAATAATTTATTTCTGAAGATTGAGGGAGAGTCATAAAAAATGTCAATGCCAGGAATTAATTTCACGATATTATTATATTTATTACACAACCGTACCAAAGAAGCCTGTTTATCAATATTAGACTTTACACAAGGAGTATGAAATATTTTGTGGGTGTGTACTTCTGTGTGCCCTGGACGGAACTGATATCAATATTCTCTCGATTAATTCTGAATTGGTGAGGGTGGTGGTTATAGTTAATTATATTGTGTAGGAAGTTAAGTTCTAACATTTAGCGCCTACTTCGAAGAGAAATCATATTAAATTTTGCCAAACGCTCTTTGTATAACTGTCTGTGCGAAAAATCCTTTTCATGAAAAGCAAGGTGTTTCGTAAAAGCGCGCTGAACACTCTCAATACGCTGAGAGTGTACGCTATACAGTGGATTCCATATCACACTGGCATACTCAAGACAGCTGCGCACTAAAGAATTGTATAAGAGTAATTTAGTTTTCCTTAAAAATCCTTGTGTGTTCCGCTTGATAAAACCAAGATTTTGAGCAGATTTAACAACTATGTTATCAACATGAGTTTTGGAGGTTAATCGCCCGTCTATAGTGACTCCTAAGTCTTTAATTTGCGATAACTCTTGTAGTGTTTTATTTTCAATAGAGTAACTAGAAACAAGCGGTTTTTTCTTTCGGGTAAATTTAATATGAAAATATTTGCCTACGTTAAGATTCATATTGTTGATATGACACCATGCAATAATATGGTTGAGGTCCTATTGTATTAAATCTATGTCTTAATTGGATTTTACTATTTTGTATATTTTGAGATCGTCTGTAAATAATGAACACTTAAAATACTTTACATTCTCAGTAATATCGTTTATAAAAACGAGAAACAAAAGAGGACCCAAATGTGAGCCCTGTGGAACCCCATTTTTAGCAAAATATGTCTCAGATTCAAACTCAGTTACAGCAACTGTAAGAGATCTTTGTGACAAATACGACTGAAACCATCTAAGAAGGGTAGTTCCAAGGCCATACTGATGTAATTTATTAAGAAGTATTTGATGGTTTACTTTGTCAAATGCGCTGCTGAAATCAGTATATATATAGCATCTATCTGGTACTTGGCATTAGCAATGGATAGGCTATCCATCGCTAATGCCAAGTCTGAAGTAAAAAGTGTTAAATTAGTTTGAACTGATAACCCGTTTCTAAAACCATGTCGTGAATGTGTGATGATGCTGTTAAAATGTTTGCTAAATACGGGATACACAAGGCTCTCAAACAGTTTAGAAAGCCAGGAGAGGATGGAGATTGGACGGTAGTTCTTAATGTCCGATCGGTCCCCTTTTTTATAAACTGGTACTATTCTAGCTTTTTTCCATTCCTCGGGGAAAATATCATTCATCATAGAACTATTAAAAATTATCATCAATGGAAACGCTAGAGCAGATCCGCATCTTTTAATCAAAATAGGTGGAATTAAGTCTGGTCCTGGACTCTTTTGGGAATCTAATGCATTCATTGTTTTTTTAACTTCTGCTTCAGTATATGTAATTTTAGTAAGTGTTGTAATGTTAGAATGTGAGTTATGTGTGTGTGTGTGTAGTGTCATATATATCACTAGGAATTATCGTATGTGTAGTTTCATTAGGATAGACAGAAGAAAAGTGGCTATTTCTCTTCCTGAGCTAGTGCTTGGCATAAACATCCAACGACATAGATGAAGGCAAAAGATTAACATTACGTTTGCTTTTATAGTAATTCCAAAATGAAGCCGGGTTCTGGTGAATATTATGTTCAACTTTTTACACAACTATCAAATAAATCATGACAGCGACTACACAATATTTGAAATTCAAGTTTTTCCCTAGGGTTACCATATTTACGATATTTGGTACGTAGTTTCTCCTTCTCGTTGAGTAATTTAGTAAGGCTGTGGTTGAACCAATTAGGATTAGGATTCCGTAATTTTCGCTTAGGTACTAATCGCTCTATTATTTCATACAAAGTGCTGTAAAGTATCTCTACCATGGCATTAACATTATTACAATTGGAAAATTTATAGTACTAATCTATATCATTTAATTCGTTACCAATCTGTGCATAATCAGCCTTATAAAAATTGTTTCGTATAGAGACTTTGGTTCGGATGTATGATATATGAGGGTAAGAAACACTTATTAACAGATTAGGATGATACAGATCCAATCTACCTAGTAAATCAAGAGGCTTAGCTACCGTTACATTAGCCATATTCCTAATTACCAAGTCTAAAACTCTATCATCACAATTTTTAATATTATTGTACTGGTGCAAGTCGTTGGCAGACATGAAATCAATTAACGAGTAACCGAGAGCGTTATGATAATTTGATGGAATCGTATACGGACAATCAACACCTGCAGTCTATTGAATAAGGCCCATATTAAAGTCGCCTATTACTATTACATCATCAATTTTGTTAGTAACAATATCTATATTTTCTTTCTAATTTTTTTTAGCATTCTCGACTTTGACCGGAGGTGACAGGTAGGCAACACAAAGATCGACGATGAAGAGAAGATGATCACTGGTTATGTCTAATATGACCCACATAATTTCATCGTCAGTCTCCCAATGAGATACTCGGCATGAAGAAATATCTTTAGATATAGCAATTAATACGCCTCCTCCGTCTTTTTTTGAGTGTTTAGAACAAAAACGATCCTTCCTGTATACTATGAAGCGCGAATCAAACAGTTCATTACTTGAGATTGTGGATTTCAACCAAGTTTTAGTAAAAACTACACCTTTATAATCAGTATTTAGCATATTTTCATGATATTGTTCGTTTTTGTTCTTAAGGCTCTTACGTTTTGATAGTATATATCTAACATTTTGTAAGCTTAGCAACTATAACATTGGTAGAAATAATGACGTTAGTTTAGCTTTAGACAATCTTCATTTTTTATTTGTTTTGCCTGACTGAATTCATCCTTACGTACGAAATTTTTTCCATTTCTAACCCAAGTGAAGCGGTATTTCATTTCCTTGGTTCTAATACGTGTGGCTGCGTGAAGAGCTTTATTTGCTGGCGATAAATGTTCCGAGACATATATAGGTTTACATGTCCATCCAAATCCAAGGTGATGTGAATTTAGGTATATTTTTGAATTTTTTTTATTGAATTGAGCAACAGCCGCTATCATCGCGTCACGATGTCTTGCACTTTGCAGCTTGACGATGACGGATCGCGGTTTCTCAGTGTTTTTGTTAAATTGCGCAATTCTAGTAACATGTTTTATGTCATCTTCCGTCAAAGGTCCGTCGTGAAAGACTTGTTACAATCTTCTAGAGAGGTGACTGACCTAAAAGGTGTATGTATGTTGCCTACTTTTGGTTGCTTATTTAAACATTCGGGACACTTCCAGTTATTTTTTTTATGTAAATCCATTTGGTGAAAGTGTTTTAGAGGTACATTACCACATTCGATATCATATTTCGCTTTGCAATCAATTCAGGTAAGAAATAATTTTTTAGGTAATGTCGTTTTGCATCCAGCACATACATTATTTATGGAGGTATTGGACATTTTCGTAAGCAAATCTTTGTTACAAAAATTTAAATGTTAATACATATTATGAAGAAACTGAGACTCGAATTCGTGTTGTCCTTTAACACTGACTGGAGTCACACGATCGACGACTGGACCAAGCCTATACACTTTAGAGTTATTATTATTTCCTTTTTTGTAAATATTTACAACGTTTTACCGCACACACAGCACTAATCCCAATTACTAATTAGTCCAAATGATATTTAAAAACTACTAATATGCACTTTTAACCATGATTTTTTTTATAATACGGTGCTACTCTTCTTCTGGTTAACACAGCAGTGGCGCCAACACAATATATATATATATATATGTTATATATGTTGTGTGGTATATATATATATATATATATTTAATCCTATAAGCCAATTATTTTCAGTATATATGTATGTGCCTATTACTGCTATATTTAATTCCATGTATAGTTTGTTAATCGATTGAAAACGGAATACAGGACTTTTTATCTTTGTATTAAAATATTGGTATTTTTGGCGGGCTTTCACAAAAAATGTGACAATAATGGCAATAAAGTGATAGCCTTTTAATTCATTTAAAGAATATATGATAACTAGCTGTGCCAAGCGGCTTCACCCGCGTATAATTAATAAAAATATAATAAATTATTTTATTACTATAGTAACATACACGCGTAAACACACACATACAACATACACACACAAACACACATACACAAACACACACATATGGCTACTGGTAAAGAAATACGTAATTAACGATTTGAAATTAATTTTCATAAGATACCGTAGGGTTTACCGATCTTATTTGTGTGTACTAATTTTCATCAAGATTGGTCAAGCCGTTCTTGAGTTATAACATACATACAGACAGACAGACAAAAATGATAAAAATAGTATAATGTAAATCACTGCATTATAAAACGATTATTTATTAACGATTACAGACAGAACCAATAGATTTATATAGTAGTATAGATATAGATTACATCTTGTAACCTTATAATAACTATTAAAATAAATAATCAAAGTAACTTAAACTGTGCAAAGGAGTTATCTCACACTCTGAACGCGTCTTAAAAAATGTTTTACAGTATTTTTAGACATGGTCCCAGAAAACTTTTACCGCCCAACACATTTACCCTTGTACTCATAAAGGAAGTCTCATCGAACAATGCCTTTCCCTTATGCCCTTTGCCGTAAAAAGATCAAATAAAAAAGTTAAAAAATTTGGAGAAAATTTTAAAAGTAAATACGGGTACTGGCTTTTATGTTTTAATCTTTATAATTATAAAAAATATTCTTAGTTTTAGAAAACTTAACATTAGACGTGAATAAGTATGGGTAATTAACCCGATAAAAATATTTTTAATCTACTATTTCAAAATTAACAGAAAATACACTAAGAAGCCATAATTAAAACAATTGGATTATTTATTTAAATGTTTTATATGTATTTTGAAACTATCTTAAGTCGCTCCCAAAACTAGATTATTAAATATCGTACTACGTTGTACAAAAAGCACCTTAACTAGAGAAGGTCATAAGTTATATTCACATTGTTTAGAATATATGTTTATATTCAGAATATACGCTATTATGATCTAGGTCTCTTTTCGTCTCCGTTTCGTCGAAACGGAAAAAGCATATATAGAAACATTTTTTAATCTTAATACAATATTTTCTACTAAAACACCCGAAAATGTAAGCATACATAATATTAGTCATGATCGATGGACGTGATTTCGACGCGTCCGTTCCATTATGTAATGACGTAGTAATAAGATAGTGACGTAGTAAAATCGGAATCGTTATTAAGTTTATTAATGTTAATTTACTTAAACAAATTTATTTAAATAAATACATACAGATCAACAATTACAAAGGTGATTGTACAAATAATTAGCATAAGGAATAGTACAAAGAAATTTGGCAACTCCTTTCTTTGTCGCACTTCAAAAAAATGGAATTCTTTGCTAGCTGATGTGTTCCTCTCTTCTTACCTGGGTTCCTTCAAAGAGGCGTGAAGAGGCATCTTGCGGGCTGGCAAGGCTAGTGCAGACCATTCTTCCCGACTGTACTGACCGTCGTCGCATTTGGTCTCTACTAAAACATAACATCAGGTGGAGTAGTGTCATTTGCCTTCCCGGTAAATATATATATCACTGGTGAAAAATAAACCGGCCATATATAAATTATAATTTCTATTTATATCGTTCTTGTTATTGGTCTTATTAAATTATAGATTAGTTTCGATAGCAATCTAATAATACTAAGGATATTACTGTATTACTGAATAGCCCGTAGGTAGTGTTTGATTTTTTATTTCTGTTTCTTTTTGCTTGCATTACGTTGACCTGAATAACTTTTTCTTACTGTTATTCTGGTTAAGCTTACGTTATTTATCGAGGAATGCTGGACTGTGAGAAAGATTGTTATTGAACTTGCCACTACGCCGTTACTTACCGTAAATAATACCATGAATGAAAATAATAATAAATTGAAAAAAATACAATTAAATAGAGAATAGACATATATACAATTAACAATATGAAAATGTTTTAAGTAATTGAGCTATTAAAAAATTACAATAATATTTAAAAAAAAATTACAATAATAAAAAGGCAAGTCAAAAAGTCTGGTGAAAGATATTAATATATATACAGATAGCATATAACTTTAAACTTATAGCAATTTTTGATAACATAAATCAACTAAGTTTAAAACTTGAAAATTGAGTTTCCTTGACGTCAAAAGATACAGGCCTTTTTTGAAAAGTCTGCAGGGTTCAGCTATTACTAAGAAGAGTCGTATATAATAAGAACGTTAAAAATAACAAACTATTTTGAACATAAAAGTGGGTCGAAGTAGTATTATTACATATTCATCAGATTCTATAACAATCTAACGATTAATCACATCGAAAGTCGAATTTTGATTGTTATCATTGTGGTAACGTAATGCATAAAATAAATATATCAGTTATTTTTTTGATACATTAAGCTATTTTAATGGTAAATGTGATTGTCTTGTTAAAAGTTTATTTTCTTGCTATAACTAAACTATAAATTATAATATATTAACTTCTATTCTACACCACTCCCCTTCTACGTTCAAACTTATTAGAAACCTAACACAAATGAACAAGTAATTTGTAATTTACTTTGAAATTCATTCATATTTTATCGATTGAGACTATATGACGAAAAAATGTTGAGGTTCACTTATTAAATTCGTCAGCTAATGCTGGTTTGGCGAGGGAGAAACAACCAATAAAGCCTAAATGATTTTGAGAGATACAGATTTTTGTATAGGTATCTAAAAAAAATTAGTGTTATTTGGAATGATCTAAGATACTTCGTAAACCAAACTTGGTAGTAGGGCCTTGTGCAAGTCCATCTCGGTAGGTACCACCCACTAATCAAAAATTCTACCTCCAAACAGCAATACACGTATTAGTGTGTTCCTGTTTGAAGTACATACTGGTGGCGCACTGGCGATGTGATCTTATAAATGGCGTGTAACGGATGAAAACTACCAATTAAATACTAATCTTATTTATATTAAGCAAAATTATATAGGCAAGTACGGGTGTACATAATGTCCCCGGAAATTCATTCTACGCGGTTTGAAATCCACTTTGCGGTGTGACCCTTATACACTGGGCAAAGGCCTCTGAGCTAACGCAAAATTCAAACAAAATTCAACTTTAACATAAAAAAATAAAGTTCAAAATTGACAGCAATCAATTACAATTTACCTAACAAAAGCATTTCTACGAAAGTACGGAATTTTAACTCTCAACATTACAATGCGTATACTTTAAACGTTAACTTCTTATCGTAACTATTATAATACAGGCATTTTAGCTTTTCTTTCTCGAAAATGCGGAAATCAACATATTAGTATATGGCTGTTCAGAATATATATGCATTAATGAGGTATGACCTAGCGTGACTGAATGTGACGCAAGCTTACGTCGAATACCTAAAAAATAATTTTCTAATAATAAAAATAATTTCATATTATATACATATTTTAATTAAGCGTTTAATTAAAGCATATTTTTTTCATAGTACAAAATTAATCTATAAAAAAAGTTTTTATTTATGAAAAAGTCGAATTTATTTTGTTTATAAAATAAATCTGTTATTTATATTCAATTATATAAATAAATACATATAATGGACACAAAAATATCACTTAACAAATGTAAGCTACATAATTCTTGTATGTTTTATATTGATGATTATTGTTCATGAAAAATGAAATGAAAGCAGAATTAGTAGAAAATATTCAGAATATATAGATTAAAGAAAGATTATTGTAAACTAGGAAATTAAACCAGGCACTTATGTTAGATTCTATTTACATATGAAAAATAACAAAGTAAGAACCATGTGGTCCTGAGAACGCCTGTTTGCATAGCAGAAATTTAATTAGGTCACGTCTGATATCACTGGAGCAAAACAGGACGCTCTTGGCGGAATCCCAAAACATTACAACAGGTATTAAGAAGATAGGATAGGCAACTATACGTTTTTAATTAACTTTGTTATTGTAGTTTTTGGTATAATCCGAGTAATATTATAAAGCCGGCTTTGTTCTTACTTAATAGATTATCGAAATTTAAGGTAAGAAAGTAGGTACGGGACAAATAAAATGGACTTGAATGGAAGAGTCAGTTTAAAACAATATCAAGTTTAATATATTGTGATATTATTATACGTACATAACAATGCTACTAAAAGAACATAATTGACATTTATTAAAATTACCTTGAAGTGCGGATTTCCGATGAAATGCAACAATATTTGAAGAGATTTATAACTTTATTAACCTTATCAAATCACAATCGTTAACCAAACGAAAATACTAGAAATACTTCTACAGAAATACTATATATTTCGTTCTTTTCTACAATTTATGTTGCCGATATGTCATTTTGTTAAATAGTACTGTGTAAAACAAACTCGAAAATCACGGAGAACACGGTTGTGAAATGTCAGTGGGGATCAAAATAATGTGTCACCGACAATCGTTTTTCAACATTTTAGTGAGACACCTTTAGGTTCTTACAGAATAGTGCTGTAGTTCTGTTATTATGATTGGGTGGAATACGATTTAAAAGTTCTTGTATAATACGAACTCTATGAAATTATTACCTCAATTTATGGCTCCTTTTTAATTTCATGATGTCACCAAGTTTTCGAATATCTTATCTATATGAAATATTCCTCATTTTCTCCCTTCAAATTTAACTTAAGACGGTCCAATGGGATTGGTACCAATTTAACGTCAATTTATAATAGAATGGTGAAATTCTACTTTGATTGTTACTGTGAACTCATTTAGTTTTAATTTTTTATGTAAGTTAGGCAGCCAAATTAGTAAGATTCATCATTTATCCGTCATCTAATCTTAAGTGAATACAGGCTTACTCACCCTTCAAGCCGGAGCACAGCAACACAAACCATAGTGTAGCTGACGTATGTTTATGAGGTGAATGTAGTGTTATTTTGATTAAAATATATAAGATAAAAGCAATTACTATTGTCGACAGTATTTCGTTCCGAAATTGACCAATAAGTATGCAACGTTATAAGATTAAATGTTAATCTAAAATAAAGTTAAAAATAACTATTAAAGAATGCTTAGAATATAGTAAAAATTTTAAATAAGTAGTCAAATTATGCTAATAAGTAAAATAGCTTGAAATATGTACGATGATAGATACGATGATTTATATGATAGATACGATGAAATTGTAAAACCTCTGTTTTCAAACTGCATCCATATTTTGACGGGTAATGTATTTTGAATGTAAAAGAATATAATTATATAATAAAATAAAAAGGAAACGCCATCACTTCTAAGGATTGAGAAGGATATCGATATAAAATCCTATCCTATCCAAATCCTAATATTTTCCTTTAATACCCAGTTTTGTCTGATTGCGATATTATCTTACTGTTATTCTAAGAGCATAATTTAAACTTAGAACAATTTTACTCTTACATCGTTCCAAGTCAATTGAAGATATGACATACCATTTTGCATTCGACCTTGCCAACTTTGCGGTATTAATCATTATGATTTACATCTCATAATTTTATCTCTTAATTGTATCCTCATAATCTTAACAGAAGCCTTATTATAAACATTAGTCTACGTTATTACTTATTGTACATTTTATTTACATTAATAATAATGTCATCGATGTTGTTGATGTGAAATATTTATTTTGGGCTTTTTGGTTAAGACCGAATCGTATGCCGTGAAGGAAAACGGTATGACGCTCACTTAAGCCGTCATGCCTACTCTCTACCGCCGTATACTGGCGAGTATAAGTACTCGTTATTATAGAAATTATACTTATTTACTTTACATATTTATTTATTGCTTTTCTTTAATTAGTATATTATATATTATTTCAATAACCATACATATTTATGTCTCACATTGGCCGGGCATCCCGTGATTACTATATAAGGTCCTCCAGACCGATTTCGGCCACGGCGGCCAATCTCAAGAGAGATTAGCCAACTGCGCAGGAGATATTATAGTGCACAAGTGTGTGCGCAAACACAGGTGCACTCTCTTTTCCTTAGCTCTCATAATCCGATGGGACGGCAATCCGACACGACCGGAAAGAGTTCAGGCGCAGGACCCACGGCTTAACGTGCTTAACGTGGCCCGACCTGGGAATTGAACCCAGGACCACCGGGTCTGCAGTCTTACATCTAGCCACTAGACCAACGAGGCAGTCCTATATACTTATATTATTAAATAATAATAAAAGTTATTAATGGACAAATTTTCAATTTATATGTAATTTTCAAAGTAAGTTGAAATGTGAGTGGTCATTTTATACGAAATCAAATAAACGAATAAAAAAAAACAAAACGTTTCACGGTTTAATTGAAATCCATTTTATTTTCGATTTAATAAAATTATAAAGGGGCTGCGAGCGGGCGATGACGTGGAAAATAATTAGTAAATAAATAATTAATTTTATGGAATATATGGACAGTTTATCAAATCAAGATAAGCTTTCTTCAAGTAGATTGTTACAAGCACTTGTTAATCTTCATTTCAGAAGTTGCATTACAATCTAAAGCTCCCACCAGTACGGAATTTTGTTTTTCTAATTTAACAATAGTCTTATTAGTGGTATTTGAAATCTAATTATGTTGAATTATATTAATATTGAATTTAATACTTATTTATTACGTAATAATAATTGTATTAAATAATAATAATGTTTAAAGTGTTATTTAAATATTTACTAAAATAAATACTTAAGAATTATCTAAATAGCTCTCTTGGTAGTTAATTTAATAAAATGTCGTTCATGTTATTATAAAAAGAACATATTTTATGTTTTTTTTATAAATTATATTTAAAATTGTAATTGCCCGCGGCTTTGCCCGTGTGCTATAGGAGGAGAGGGGTAGGTATTAGTAAAAGAAAGGGTAACAGACGGACATAGTTACTTTCGCATTAATAATATATCGTCATATTATGTTTTAATCTGTGTGTTAAGTGACGAAAATGTAAAAAATAAATCAATTTGTAAACTGTATTTGTTAAAAAGATAAAATAAGCTCTTGCAATAAAAAGTTGATACACAATAAATAAAATTGTTTTTTATAGAAAAACATTTCTTTTTAACATTTTTTTTTTTTCGTTGCAAAAATTATTCATCCAACAATTTCTAAGTTCACAGACCGTGTAATAGATATAGAAAATTCTCGAACGCTTAAATATTTCATCCAATAAATTTCATTCGGCGCATCGAGTCAACCGTTCAGCATCAAGAGCGTACAACACGATTTAAAAAATCAATTTAACTTCCAAATGGCTATAAAATATATGAAACAGAGCCTCCATATACAGAGCTGTTGGTGTTATCTACCTAGGGAAATAAATCGTAAATCCTGTCGAAGGAACATACATCGTACATGCATGTTTCAAGTAACTGGGTCAGTGTAACTTTGACTTCTTTTATGTTCACAAATAAACCTTATTAGTCTTGTTAATCCTCTTACTCGACACTTTCGTTCGTCACACTGCTCATTTAGAGTACCTGAAAAGTTCATAAATGTAAATTCAACACATAGCGAATGTAAAGGAACCGGATGTTTTTAAAGATTTTAATGTGATACCATGCGTAAGTATTTAATAGGTTTTGCAAGAGTTTATATCATTTAATAAGTTGTATATGTAGGAAAAGATAATTATGGTTTCATTCGAAATTTTATCGTATAATACTTGTCCACTATATAGTAATATAAAATAGATTGAATGCAGATTAATTTAAAATTAGAACGGTTAATTTTTTTCAGTTGCCTAATATGGTTTTGTTATTTATTTTATTATTCATATTCAAAGAAAACGTGTTCGCTAGGAAACAACATTGAAATATAGGTTATTAGAACATTCGGACAGCATGGCAAATACTGCCAGAAATATTTTCCTTACAAACCTATAAGGAGGTCTTCGCATGATGGGAGTATGTAATGTTATTTGTACATACATTATATTGGAGTCGCTTCATTTTTAATTGCCAGGTTTTTTCTGTCTGCGGATCTTATAACTAATCGAGTTAATAAAAAATATTCTGTAATTCTGTATTTAACTTGAAAGTAAAGTAACAGCCTGTAAATATCTCACTGTTGGGCTAAGAGCTTTTTGAGTTTACACCACCACGCTGCTTCAATACGAGTTGGTGGATACACGTAGATTTTCAACCGTCACATGCAGGTTACCTCACGATATTTACCGTGGAGCATGAGATGAATTAAAATCAGCACAGAGTAAGATCTTCTAACCTGGGCCATCACGGCTGTTAGGGTATAGAAGTAAGCGTTGTCATATTGCCCTGCCTCAAAATCAGTTACTAAAGAAAAGTGTCATTTTTCTCATCGATCGTGTTGGTTTATAAGAGAGAAGGGATAATGAGAGCACCCGTGTTTGTGCACACACTTGTGTACCAATCTCCTCTAGTATCTTTCGATAATAATCGTGAAATCCGATCACGTGAACTGTTAATTATTTTACCTTACGATGTATAAGGTTTCAAATATATCACATTATATTTACTTATACACGTACTTATGTATATTCGTACAGAGCAATAACAATAAAGAATTAATTTTGTTAAGTATGAATGACGCACAAATGTGATTTTTCAGACTGTAATGTCCGCTGAATCGTTACTGGTATAATATAGCTTCTAAATATTCATAGCGGCGGCGGCTTGAAATAGCAAATATTTGGCCAAGTGACCCTCTAAATGACTGCTCCGCTCAGTTACCGTCTATTTTTTATAAATTTTTCCATTTAGATCACAGCGAGCTTTGCTTTATTTATACGGAGTGATATTAAATTACTTCGTCTTTTTGTTATTTTATTAAGTAACGCTATAAGGATTTTGTAACTTTATATTACATGGTAAATTAATGTGGTTGAACGACTTTGAACTATGTTGTTTTATAACTAAGAGGGAAAAATATTATAATGATTAGTTATGACGTATAGAAAAATAAAAAATATATATAAATTTACTAGTTAACTTTACCAACTAAGTTAGAGCTGAAATGGTCCAGGAAATTCTTCAATAAGTGTTCAACTTAGCCCAACAGTGCGACATTTACAGGCTATTACTAGTTAGCGCCCGGCATCCATTACAATTTCTTTCGAATTTTATTTTTGTAACTTTTGTCTATGTGTTTCTGTATATTATGTATCTTTGTATTTATATATTTGTATATGATATTTATTTTATTAGCTTCTCTTTTTATTATGCAACATAATATGTTATTTAAATTCGTGTCAAAACTCGTATTTGGTACGATCGTAACAAAGCCTTGGGCGTAACTGCATGATACAAATGACATAATACACCGTCTCTTAAGTATATTCATAGAAAGTCGAGGGAAAAACACGCAATTCTTTTACAAAACATATTGGGGTGAAGAAAATTGTTACACCCTTCAAGTCTCTTTGATGAAATACATTTTTAATGTCGAACCAAAGATGGAAATCCTCGAAGAAACACGAGTTTAATTTAAAAGAAACTTTTCAACGATACTTCTCTTAAAACGGTGAAGCATGCTACATGTGAAATTCCATAAAAAGTAAAGTACATAAATTAATTCGTTGAAACTATTTTAATACTTTTCGATTATACGAATATAACCTATAATATATATTTTTTTAATTTTATCAACGTGTCTATATAAATTAATAAAAAAGATTGACTATTGTATTTCTTGCCGATTCTTCTCTGTAAAATCTTTATTCCGAACCGATGGTAGCTTCACATTCAATTATATACCGCAGTGCTAACCTGTAAGAACTCAGTTCATTGCTTACCCATTAAATGTTGACTACCGACTTATGGTGATATAATCTTTTGATGCTCGGTTTGGACTCGGTGGTAGAGCTTTGTGCAAGCTCGTCTGGGTAGGTACCACCCACTCATTAGATATTCTACCGCAAAACAGCAGTACTTTGTATTGTTGTGTTCCGGTTTGAAGGGTGAGTGAGCCAGTGTAATTACAGGCACAAGGGACATAACATCTTAGTTCCCAAGGTTGGTGGCGCATTGGCAATGTAAGTGATGGTTAACATTTCTTACAATGCCATTGTCTATGGGCGTTGGTGACCACTTACCACCAGGTGGCCCATAAGCTCGTCCGCCAATATATACAATAAAAAAAAAATAAAAAAATATGCGAGTATTCCTGTAATCTTAGAATTATTATGGTCATATCACTTTCTGACATTTCACGAACGTTTTCTTTTGTGAGTTTCCAGTTTTTTTTACAGAATAGCCCTACTGTCATATGATTCAAAAGTGATTTTATGATCCTACTTAAACACAGAATCTAAAAAGGATCTTATAATCTTACAAATTGATGCATGTGTTGTATCAAATTAATCTCCATAAGATGTATGGTCATTACTTGCGTTTATTAACAGTAATGGGACGAAAACAAAGGCCATCGATTTTTTGATTGCATTGTCATCGGAATAGTATACAAAGGATAATTGAGTAAATTCCCGGTACAAACAAAACGCCGCTCTGGATTTTGCTACTAAAAGTTTTCAATGCGAAACTATAAGAATCTCTCTCTATTACGCTAAATACGGAAAAGTTTTAAGTTCGTATTACTTTGTATTCGGATTGGAATTGAAATTGTAATTGAATTAATAACAGTTTCCTTTGTATTAAGGATCGGATACACCTGCGCGACTGTGGGGCTTAATTGAAGTTTTCTACGAATATTCGTTTGTTCTTAAAGGTCTAGTCTAAGCTTTATATCTACCCAGGCCGAAATTGCACGGATATGTGGGATTATGGGATATAATTTAGTTACTAGAATTATTACGACTTTTTGTTTATCAAATATAAAAATGTTTAAAGGCCAAAGAAAATTTGACGTCAGGCCTTATGGATTTTATTTTTTAACTTTAAGTTCAAACTTAGTGGACGCTTGTGTGATACTGGTTATAATTTCCGGAGCGGACCCGACCCGACCAGCAGCTAATATGTTGATAAAATTGCTATATAGTATCGAAAACATACTACTATATATAGTACACCTGTCTTAATATTGTAAGTTATCATAATATTTCATTCAATCAGAGTAGTACGTCTTGGTGGTAGGGCTTTGTGCAAGACAGTCTAGGTAGGTACCAACAACTCTGACATATTCTACCAGCAGCAATACGTTGTACTGTTGTGTTCCACTTTATAATTTGAGGAAGCCAGCGTTACTACAGATTCAAGGGACAAAAAATCCCAAGGCTAATGGGGCGTTTGGTGATGTCTACGTGCGGTGGTGACCATTTACTACCAGATGGTCCATCTACCCGCCCACCTACCTATATTATAAAGAAAAAGAATAAATAGTAATACTTTCAAAAAGAAAACAGAACTCTTACACTTACACTTTGTATGAACAGTAGCCGCAGTCGCTTAGTTTCGTTAGGACTCATATGTGGATCGATACCTTATCCATTAGCTTTTAGTTGTCTAAATAGAACATTCATGTACTTACAATTTATTATATACTTAAGACTAATAGTGTAACGAAAAAATGAGTAAAATATTAAGAGTTATGGAGTTAGCAGTGATATAATCCCGTACCTTAGAAAACATAACATAAGTCTCTCTGTCTTGATGATTTAACGTCCTATAGAGTCATTGAAATGAGAGAATAGAGACTGTACTTGTGTCAGTACACTTTCGTGCACAACTATATCATCTAGGCAGCTTGTCTCCGTTGACATTGGTCTGTCAATATAACACATTTTTATTATTTCTTCTAATGATGTAAAATTTATTTATTTTATTTATTTATATGCTTTATTGTACACACAGTAACAGAAACATACATTATATATGGAAAAAAAATATCTTAGATACGTACATTCTTACATACATAATTCTTGTATATGCATAATATATGTATTGAAGTCTATGAAACGATATGACATGTCCATTTAGAGACATTTACTTAATAAAGTCATATGTATGAATGTATTCATATTGATCATGATAATTTTAGTCAACTTGTATGACTTACTAATATGTCGGAAACTCGTCAGGATTACCGTTATTTCTGGCATCAGACATGGTAAATATTTTTGACAAATGAGGGTAGATATTTGGGAAGTGATATGAACACAATAATTTACCACACTTTAATTTGTTTCACAATAATTGTCTTGATACATTAATACTTAAATCACATTAATTAAGTGAAGAGCAAGAGGCAAACGTTCCGTCGGAGGAATGCGTGTGCACCCGGCGCGTATCGACTGACGACTGACTGCCCGCCCTCGACCCGCGTCGGCCCCGACGTTCCGTTAGTGCCAACTGCCGCGCCATCTGACGGCCAATCGCGCACTTTGCCTCGCTTAAAGTCAATACAGCGTCTTTTTATAATTTGCGCCGACACGGCCTTCCTGACGTACGCACGCCCTCGTGCGTTAATCATCTGGAAATATCAAATTATGTGTTACAATCACATTTAAACATTACACCTTACTTCAGTACACAACACAACAACCTCAACATCAACACTCGAGCGACGCGTATAACACTCGTAACAGCTCTACGCCACGCGCTGGGGACCATCGTGCTTATAGCACGAGGCAGGCCAGCGGCTTGCAGCCAGTTACAAGATGTTACATAACGTGCCTTTTTACTTCAGTACCCAACATATTAAAACATCGTCACTCAAGTAACGCGTATAACACTCGTAACAGCTCTGCGCCACGCGCTGGGGACCATCGTGCTTATAGCACGAGGCGGGCCAACGGCTTGCAGCCAGTTACAAGATGTTACATAACGTACCTTTGCTATCATCACACGTCGGCTAATTCCGAGACTCCGAACTCTACAACAGAGGGGACATCAACTCTAACATTATTCTCCTCATTATCATCACTCTCCGCCGACTCGGTCTCATCTTGCTCTAAAGCCTGATCACATAACGCCTCTGCCATCTCTGTTAACCCTTCACGCCCTTTGGGGACCATACGCAAACTTTCATGGGGATACTTGTACTTTCTTTTAGAGCCATTAAGATGTTGCAAATGGTAACGGTCATTTTCTAAGACTCCAATAACTTTAAATGGGCCTCTAAATTTTCTATCTAATTTTGTCTGATTTCGTTCGCAACATTTAAGAAATACAAAATCGCCTACACTAAATGGTTTGATTTGCGCTTTACCCGCATTAAAACGTTCGGTGTCTGATCTCGCTATACGCTCAATATTATTTGAGGCGGTTTGTCGGATCTGATCTAAATCGGCCCTACATTCAGAACTCTCATTAACGAAAGCTACCTTTGAGATGCCTAACGGTTGAGATTTAATCCCAAACATAAGCTCTGTTGCGGAATAACCAGTGACTCTACATTTTGTAGAATTTAAGATTAATTGAATTTCACCTAGCTCATCTCTCCAAACGGTATCTGAATTATTCTCGATTATAGTTAGTAGATTCTTAAGCGTTTGCA
The DNA here is from genome assembly GCA_905220585.2 of Nymphalis polychloros. Classification (NCBI taxonomy): domain Eukaryota; kingdom Metazoa; phylum Arthropoda; class Insecta; order Lepidoptera; family Nymphalidae; genus Nymphalis; species Nymphalis polychloros. The sequence goes on along the minus strand of HG992258.1, from coordinate 8,202,484 downwards.
TAATTCTTTCGACCTGTCCGTTGGCTTTACTAGACCCAACCGCAATAACGTGAAGCTCAATATTATTATCAGTGCAGAATTGTTTGAAGCTATTGCTAATAAAACAGCGTCCTTGATCAGTGATCAACCGTTTCGGTGTACCGAATAGATTAATTGCTTCTTTTAAGGACTCTAAAGCACAATTTGCATCTAAACTTTTCGTTAACCGTAACAGAACATATTTAGTAAAAGCGTCAATAATAACACACACGTATTCCTTTTTTGAACTTTTACCGCTTAGTTTTCCACTTAAATCTATGTGAATCGTGTGCCACGGGATCGCTACTTTCGGTATTGAGTGCAACTGAACTTGTTGAGCGCCTGACGTTCCTTTACAAGCCCTACATACTAAACAAGCATTTACAAACTTTTTGACCGCTTTAGCCATACCCGGAAACCAATATAAATCATACAATTTATTGAGTGTCTTTTCATAACCGAGGTGTTTTATTTCCGTATGAATGTGACTAATAAGTGACCACACTAACGACCGGGGAACTATAGGCAACCAAACATTTCGATTATTATACTGCACTTTTCTATACAAGATACCCTTTCTAAAATCATAAGATTGAGCAATTTCGCGCGGGAGGTTACCGACTCTCCATTTATCCAAGATATCCATTAGCTCACTATCCCGTTGTTGTTCTACCGCTAACCATTCTTGTTGCAATTCAAGCAACTGAACTATCTTACTACGAACAATATTACACTCCGTTAAGGGTTCAGGTAGTGGATTTCTGGATAAAAAATCTACGTGAGACATACGGCGTCCCTCTCTACACTCTATATCAAAATCAAAGCTTTGTAGTATTGCCCACCACCTATGGACGCGGGGTGTGAGGTCTTTTTTTGTACTAGACGATTTTAGTGCATTGCAATCAGTACGAACAGTGAAGCGGCGACCATATAAATAGTGCCTAAAATGTTCTACAGCGCGCACCACGGCAAGTGTCTCAAGTTCATAGGAATGATAGCGTGATTCAGCTTCAGAAGTACGTCGACTATAATATGCTACTACATGCTGTACATTATTCAGAGGCTGCATTAAAATTGCACCATAGCCCTGCGAGCTAGCATCTGTGTGGAGTTCTATAGCTTTATCGGGATCGAATATAGCTAATACTGGTTCAGAGGTCAAAATTTCTATAACGCGCCTACGTATACGTTCATGTTGTTCAGTCCATTTAACAGTACCGTTGTGTTGCGTCAGAGGATACAATGGGGCCATTAGATGGGAGAAGTTTTTAGTGAATTGTCTAAAATATGATGCGAGTCCTATGAATTGGCGGACTTGAGTGGCTGTACGAGGTGCCGGAATTTCGATTAGTGCTTTAATTTTATTAGGATTTGGTCTAATTTCTCCCGATTTTATCACATATCCTAGGTAATAAATTTGGTGTTTTAGAAATTGACATTTTTTCATGTTTAATGAAAACCCTGCTTTTGTGAGCGCGGCTAGTACTATTTCTAACCTTTCTAGGCCTTGATCTACCGTAAGCGATGGTATCAAAACATCATCAATGTAAACAAGAACGAATTCAAGACCATGTAGGGCATTTTGAATGCTTCTCTGGAAAACTGAAGGTGCATTCTTAAGGCCAAAGGGCATAGCGACAAATTCAAATTGTCCGTCAGGAGTCACGAAGGCAGTACGTTCTATGGAGGCGGGCTCTACGCTAATACAATGGAAACCTGACGTCATATCAAGAGAGGTAAAAAAATTCGCGCCGTGTAATCTATCGATGTGATCACCAATTCGGGGAAGAGGGTAGTTATCACTTCGTGTATTCGAATTAAGTTCCCTGTAATCGACTACCATGCGATCACTACCATCCTTTTTCTTAACAAGCAAGATCGGATAGCAAATGGAGAATTACTTTCGCGAATAATGCCAGCTTGCAATAGTTCAGATATTTTATTCTTAACTATTTGTCGTTCGCTTGACGACAGCCTATAAGGACGTCTTTGAACGGTTTTATTTGGGTCAATTAAGTCTATTTTAATTTCTCCTGTACTGACGCGTCTGGTCGGGGTACCTTCAACGAAATAGTCCGAATAGGAATTTAATAAATTAAGAAGAAAAGCTTTGGTTTCGTCCTTTAGATCTGTATCTACTTGGGTTTCAAATGGGTAAAAAGTTTTAAGTGAAATTAATTGAGAAAATTTAGATTTTAATAAGTGTACACCGTTGTTACCTATTTCAACATGTACCCCCATATCTATTATATCACGGCCAAGAAGAATAGGTTCGGTTAAGTACATATCGTCAATTATGTGAAATAAAATTTTCAAAGTCAAATCGTGAACATTGATTATGCATCTCATTTGCTTAGTACATTTTACATCTGAATTCCCAATGCCTACCAATACTATTTTATCGTGAAAGTACCTCCCATTTATTTTTTCAGCAAGGCTATTTTTTATAAGTGACCACTCAGAGCCGGAGTCAAATAGAAAAAGAACCCGCATACCTGCAACTTCCAGCTCACCAGTAACTGCCCGTTTGCCGCACACTTTCACTTCTCTTTTAGCGGTTTGCCCAGCGTCACGAAGGGTAGCAGCTGCTGCGCAGGTGCTGGCCACGTGCCCCTGCTTTCCACACGCGAAGCACGTTACAGGGCGCGTCTCTTCACGACGCGAAAGTGCCAATGATGGGTTGCGTACCTGGGAACTCTCACCACGGAATTGAGGACAATTAAAAATGTTGTGACCTATCTCGCCGCATTTATGACAGGCGCCACTAAAAGTAGACGTCTGTCGTGGATGAAAGAAACGTTGGCGCTTATTTTCAGTGTATGAGGTCATATCTTCATTTTGACGCTTCATCGTTACTCCACGTAGAATGCGGAAAAGCTGTGTTTTTGAGGTTACGCCGTGGTTGTTAAATTCACGTCTTAGATTATTATCGCAATTTGATAAAATTGATACCACAAAACCTGTTATAACTTCGTCATTTAGATCAGCTTTTGGTATTGTTTCAATCAAATGCCAAAGACGTAAAGCCGCATCCGCAGCAGTCTCTTTATCGCTAATTTTAAATTTGACAATACGATCGAAGTAATCTTGCATTAGCATTGGCTTTGCATATTTCGCAATCAAGATATCCTTGATATTTTGCCACGTAATGCAATCAGGTTTTAATTTTGTTAAGCACGTAGCGGAGGAACCACGTAGGCATTGCATGAGTGATAATAATAAATCGGTACCTTGCAGGTCCTTATGTTTTACAATGATTTCGTTAATATTACACCAGTCTTCGATGCTTGAGTCCGGATCTTCGGGGTCGAATTTAATGAGTGCCGCCGGGGAAGACTGCTGTAGTCCACCCGTTAACAAACGTAGAAGCTGTCGCAGCGCGCCAGCCTCACCCGTGCTTCCATTATTGCTGTTATCACACACATTATTCACGTTTTCAGTTTGTTCACTCGCGGTACCGTTACACTCATGAGTCCCGTATCCCACTTCTGATGTCGGAAACTCGTCAGGATTACCGTTATTTCTGGCATCAGACATGGTAAATATTTTTGACAAATGAGGGTAGATATTTGGGAAGTGATATGAACACAATAATTTACCACACTTTAATTTGTTTCACAATAATTGTCTTGATACATTAATACTTAAATCACATTAATTAAGTGAAGAGCAAGAGGCAAACGTTCCGTCGGAGGAATGCGTGTGCACCCGGCGCGTATCGACTGACGACTGACTGCCCGCCCTCGACCCGCGTCGGCCCCGACGTTCCGTTAGTGCCAACTGCCGCGCCATCTGACGGCCAATCGCGCACTTTGCCTCGCTTAAAGTCAATACAGCGTCTTTTTATAATTTGCGCCGACAAATATATTAATTTTTTGGAAAGAAATTCTTAAGGGGCTTACAGTAGAGTGAAATGGCAGTCGCCCAAGGTCACGTCATATAACGAAATAGCGTTCATACTGTGCCTACCAAATGCTACAAAAGGCTATGCGTTCGAATTTAGGAGGTCGATATAAAGGAGGTAGAGGTGCTTTTTGATGTGATAAAAATACACTAATATAGTCAATTAAAATGTACATTTAAAACACGGTTTGAGTCGAAAAAATATCGTACAGAACTTCATTCCTGACGGGGGTCCCCCGACCGCACAATTATTTTTTACTAAGTAAGTAACTACAGCCTGTAAGTATTTCACTGCTAGGCTAAGGACTCCTTTCCTCGAGAGTAATATGCTCAGAGCTCATTCCACCACGATACTCTAATGCGCATTGGAAAATACACATGTTGCAGAATTGCGCCCGATGCAAGGTTTTCTATCATAATATTTACTCAAAGCCGACTACTCAATATATTAATTCCTATTGTAAATAACTCAATGAGACCGAAATGGAACTAAGTAATTTTTCAAGTTATAAATACTTCTTTTTTAAAGAAAATACATTAAAAAGTAATAAGTTATTTATTAAGAAAATTATCTACAGCGTATGAGCAACATATAACGTTAATTGTATGAATGTGGGTGCTGCGCAAAGTATTCTCTGCTTTCCTACTTTAGAAGCTGCGGTAGCGTTATATGATTTGGTAGCTTCGTCTCATTAGCGACTCCTTTTATACTTTAATAAAGGATCTGTGTATTTTATAGGTTAAGATATGATGGGGCTAACATGTCCAAATGGACAAAAGTCCCAAAAAAATAAAGATTAAAAAAAAAAAAAAATAATAAAAAAAAAAAATCTACAGCGTATGACATATGCATTGGATAAAAAACGATCACTTTACTTGAAAAAAAAAAATTGTAAGGAAAAACCTTTTTAATTAATTAAACTTAAACTTGATTAATGATTGAATGAAATTTTGGATGGAATGTAAATAAACGACAACAGACAATCCCATTCGTCAAAAAAATAAGGTGACAGCATCAAATGTTTCACTTAAAAATAATTATTGTGCAAGCCGCGTAGCTTCGTAGTAAGAGTCGTGGTAAAAATAGAATTTCTCCGGTAAATTCCGACTCTCCGGGCGAAAAGAGAGCTCGCCCGCCTGTCAATAGTAGAGGCAATGAGACGAGTAGTTAAATCTTTTTAAAGTACTTTTGAATTATACTTTTAGTATTATTACTGAAATTATTTCTGAATAGGTAAAATCGGTTCCTGTACATGTTTAAAGTACAAAAACGTTCTTAAAACATTTAAAAATAGAGTGCGCAAATATATGTTTTTATTAGTCTTCTTCTGGAGTAAGTAAGAAGTAACATCAAGAAAGTGGTAACAGATTTATTAGGTTACTTCATTAACCATCGAAACTTTTACTCAAAGAAATAAATGATATGTATTTGTTAACATGCAATGTAAGTCAGCAAAATTAATATTACCACGTGCGTGTTACAAACGTACTACAGATTATATATTTTTTCTGTTAAATGTAGTAAATATTGCTTTACACTTATTTTTTTATAGTATAGATAGGTGGACGATCATATGGTAAGTGGTCACCACCAGACAGTGGAATTGTATATTTCTCAAAAAAAAAACATCGCCAATGCGCCGTCAACCTTGGGAAATAAGATGTTAAGTCCCTTCTGCTTGTAATTATACTGACTCACTCACCCTTCAAACCGGAACACAACGATACAAAGTACTGCTTTTTTGCGGTAGAATATCTGATGAGTGGGTGGTACCTACCCAGGTGAGCTTGTAGATGCGTTAAGCAAGCGCATAAACAACAGTATTGTAGTGCTGTTAGTAATAATAATTTTCTGGCTGTCTAAAATTTTACTATATTATTGTTAAGCTTTACAGAAAGCCCGCTTACTTAGAAAAAAATCTGAACACTAAAATGCTCTCGTAATGTCCCTCCTAGATTTCATACGCATACGCAATTTAACGCACAAGGGGTGTGATGATTCTATACATGTAAGATTATAAGGTAAACTAGTACAAGTACTATCCGACAAAGCTTCACCCGCGGTAAGTAGAAAAGAGTTTTTAAAAAACCTTCCTCTGTTCTCTCATATACGTATATACGTACATATGTACTTGTATTTCGTACTTGCCATTTGCCTGTCTGACTAACTAATTACATAAAAAAATAAAACAAATAATATATTAATGGTTTATAGAGTCCCATCACAAGGAGCAAGGAGTTATTCATAATTGCATAATTTATGCAATTATAATTGCAAGAACTCCTCGCCTCTATAGCACTCCTTAAAATTTTAATAAGCCTCTTGAAAGTTATAAGCTAATGCATCAAATAGTGGTTTTGGTAATTTATTCAAAACTTAAACATTTACTTAAACAAAGTTCCTTCAATATAAGTATACATTGGTATTGAAAGAATGTTTTCACATCAAGTGGGATGTCGATGAAAAGGTCTTTAATACCAAATTGACGTTTCTTTGATATTTTATATCAAGCCCTCGCTTTGAGAATGTGCGGTTTGATATTATTTTTCAATGTGTCCTTTTATATATATATATATATATAAATTTTTAATTTTAAGATATGGGATCCTTATTATATTTTACGACAATGCTTATATAAAAAAAAATCAGAAACATTCTTGTCTCATACAACAAATAGTAAACGGAACGTATATTTTTCAAATTTGAATGAGAACAAGCAACTGGTATATTATAAACAGCTTTGTTGTTCCAAAATTTCCTTGCATTGTCAGCATAGATTACATATTCCTTATTCTTTTGTGTTCTCCAAAACTTCGCAGTAAAATAACACGTGCATATTGCGTACATTCCTATTGAAAGATAAAATAAGTTACCTTAAACAATTTACATTTTTATGCAATACTAGTATATACTTTTTATGTACAATATTATGTCATATTTAATGCTGAACTGTTAGCTTAGCAAATTTGAAGCCCTAGTTCAATATTGACACACACACACATCGCACAAGTAGTTGGAGGAAAAGATAGTAGCTTTAGTAGTTTATACATTACATAAATACCATTGCTACAACGAACGTACGGACGTATGTACGTTTGTTAATTATTTTTTTTTATAGCATAGGTAGGCGGACAAGCATATGGGCCACCTGATGGTAAGTGGTCACCAACGACCATAGACATTGGCATTGTAGAGATGTTAACCATCGCTTACATCGCCAATGCGCCACCAACCTTTTACCAAGTTACCAAGGGACATATTATGTCCCTTGTACCTGGAATTACACTGGTTCACTCACCATTCAAACCGGAACATAACAATACAAAGTACCGTACCTAACCAGACGAGCTTGCACAAAGCTCTACCACCAAGTAAACTGTAACTGTGTATGCAGACACACACTAACCCTCGGAATTCATAGCATTTAATTTGTGGATCTTAATGTCAAACTTTTCAAACGTATCAAACGTATCAAAGTTTTCGGTTTGAAAATATCGGATTGTAATGGTTCCGCTAGTGCAATAATTACTAAACTGGGAAATTAAAAAAATACATATGTAGATGTTGCATATTTTACTCAATACCTACTAAAGTGTTTTCATAAGAATCTAATCTAACTTCACTTCGCCTTTACAGTGGTAATATAGATTATGGTAATACAGAGACGCTTGCCAACCTGAATGTAGGTAGTAGTTTGCTTGCCAGCATTGGAATCGATCCAGCGTGCTATCGCTTATTAATTGGCCAATCGGTGTTCTCAAGCCTGAATCTTGTTTTTGTTTTTATATACGAAGACTCCGGTTAAATTTTTAAAATATATATCTTACTACTATTGAGACGACCAGATCATGTACGACCAACTGACCAAAGCACAGGGAATGTATTTGGGAAACATATTATGTTCCTATGTTCTTGTATCATTTCCGGCTGGGCTTATTTCCGGCGCGTATCGACTGACGACTGACTGCCCGCCCTCGACCCGCGTCGGCCCCGACGTTCCGTTAGTGCCAACTGCCGCGCCATCTGACGGCCAATCGCGCACTTTGCCTCGCTTAAAGTCAATACAGCGTCTTTTTATAATTTGCGCCGACACGGCCTTCCTGACGTACGCACGCCCTCGTGCGTTAATCATCTGGAAATATCAAATTATGTGTTACAATCACATTTAAACATTACACCTTACTTCAGTACACAACACAACAACCTCAACATCAACACTCGAGCGACGCGTATAACACTCGTAACAGCTCTACGCCACGCGCTGGGGACCATCGTGCTTATAGCACGAGGCAGGCCAGCGGCTTGCAGCCAGTTACAAGATGTTACATAACGTGCCTTTTTACTTCAGTACCCAACATATTAAAACATCGTCACTCAAGTAACGCGTATAACACTCGTAACAGCTCTGCGCCACGCGCTGGGGACCATCGTGCTTATAGCACGAGGCGGGCCAACGGCTTGCAGCCAGTTACAAGATGTTACATAACGTACCTTTGCTATCATCACACGTCGGCTAATTCCGAGACTCCGAACTCTACAACAGAGGGGACATCAACTCTAACATTATTCTCCTCATTATCATCACTCTCCGCCGACTCGGTCTCATCTTGCTCTAAAGCCTGATCACATAACGCCTCTGCCATCTCTGTTAACCCTTCACGCCCTTTGGGGACCATACGCAAACTTTCATGGGGATACTTGTACTTTCTTTTAGAGCCATTAAGATGTTGCAAATGGTAACGGTCATTTTCTAAGACTCCAATAACTTTAAATGGGCCTCTAAATTTTCTATCTAATTTTGTCTGATTTCGTTCGCAACATTTAAGAAATACAAAATCGCCTACACTAAATGGTTTGATTTGCGCTTTACCCGCATTAAAACGTTCGGTGTCTGATCTCGCTATACGCTCAATATTATTTGAGGCGGTTTGTCGGATCTGATCTAAATCGGCCCTACATTCAGAACTCTCATTAACGAAAGCTACCTTTGAGATGCCTAACGGTTGAGATTTAATCCCAAACATAAGCTCTGTTGCGGAATAACCAGTGACTCTACATTTTGTAGAATTTAAGATTAATTGAATTTCACCTAGCTCATCTCTCCAAACGGTATCTGAATTATTCTCGATTATAGTTAGTAGATTCTTAAGCGTTTGCATAATTCTTTCGACCTGTCCGTTGGCTTTACTAGACCCAACCGCAATAACGTGAAGCTCAATATTATTATCAGTGCAGAATTGTTTGAAGCTATTGCTAATAAAACAGCGTCCTTGATCAGTGATCAACCGTTTCGGTGTACCGAATAGATTAATTGCTTCTTTTAAGGACTCTAAAGCACAATTTGCATCTAAACTTTTCGTTAACCGTAACAGAACATATTTAGTAAAAGCGTCAATAATAACACACACGTATTCCTTTTTTGAACTTTTACCGCTTAGTTTTCCACTTAAATCTATGTGAATCGTGTGCCACGGGATCGCTACTTTCGGTATTGAGTGCAACTGAACTTGTTGAGCGCCTGACGTTCCTTTACAAGCCCTACATACTAAACAAGCATTTACAAACTTTTTGACCGCTTTAGCCATACCCGGAAACCAATATAAATCATACAATTTATTGAGTGTCTTTTCATAACCGAGGTGTTTTATTTCCGTATGAATGTGACTAATAAGTGACCACACTAACGACCGGGGAACTATAGGCAACCAAACATTTCGATTATTATACTGCACTTTTCTATACAAGATACCCTTTCTAAAATCATAAGATTGAGCAATTTCGCGCGGGAGGTTACCGACTCTCCATTTATCCAAGATATCCATTAGCTCACTATCCCGTTGTTGTTCTACCGCTAACCATTCTTGTTGCAATTCAAGCAACTGAACTATCTTACTACGAACAATATTACACTCCGTTAAGGGTTCAGGTAGTGGATTTCTGGATAAAAAATCTACGTGAGACATACGGCGTCCCTCTCTACACTCTATATCAAAATCAAAGCTTTGTAGTATTGCCCACCACCTATGGACGCGGGGTGTGAGGTCTTTTTTTGTACTAGACGATTTTAGTGCATTGCAATCAGTACGAACAGTGAAGCGGCGACCATATAAATAGTGCCTAAAATGTTCTACAGCGCGCACCACGGCAAGTGTCTCAAGTTCATAGGAATGATAGCGTGATTCAGCTTCAGAAGTACGTCGACTATAATATGCTACTACATGCTGTACATTATTCAGAGGCTGCATTAAAATTGCACCATAGCCCTGCGAGCTAGCATCTGTGTGGAGTTCTATAGCTTTATCGGGATCGAATATAGCTAATACTGGTTCAGAGGTCAAAATTTCTATAACGCGCCTACGTATACGTTCATGTTGTTCAGTCCATTTAACAGTACCGTTGTGTTGCGTCAGAGGATACAATGGGGCCATTAGATGGGAGAAGTTTTTAGTGAATTGTCTAAAATATGATGCGAGTCCTATGAATTGGCGGACTTGAGTGGCTGTACGAGGTGCCGGAATTTCGATTAGTGCTTTAATTTTATTAGGATTTGGTCTAATTTCTCCCGATTTTATCACATATCCTAGGTAATAAATTTGGTGTTTTAGAAATTGACATTTTTTCATGTTTAATGAAAACCCTGCTTTTGTGAGCGCGGCTAGTACTATTTCTAACCTTTCTAGGCCTTGATCTACCGTAAGCGATGGTATCAAAACATCATCAATGTAAACAAGAACGAATTCAAGACCATGTAGGGCATTTTGAATGCTTCTCTGGAAAACTGAAGGTGCATTCTTAAGGCCAAAGGGCATAGCGACAAATTCAAATTGTCCGTCAGGAGTCACGAAGGCAGTACGTTCTATGGAGGCGGGCTCTACGCTAATACAATGGAAACCTGACGTCATATCAAGAGAGGTAAAAAAATTCGCGCCGTGTAATCTATCGATGTGATCACCAATTCGGGGAAGAGGGTAGTTATCACTTCGTGTATTCGAATTAAGTTCCCTGTAATCGACTACCATGCGATCACTACCATCCTTTTTCTTAACAAGCAAGATCGGATAGCAAATGGAGAATTACTTTCGCGAATAATGCCAGCTTGCAATAGTTCAGATATTTTATTCTTAACTATTTGTCGTTCGCTTGACGACAGCCTATAAGGACGTCTTTGAACGGTTTTATTTGGGTCAATTAAGTCTATTTTAATTTCTCCTGTACTGACGCGTCTGGTCGGGGTACCTTCAACGAAATAGTCCGAATAGGAATTTAATAAATTAAGAAGAAAAGCTTTGGTTTCGTCCTTTAGATCTGTATCTACTTGGGTTTCAAATGGGTAAAAAGTTTTAAGTGAAATTAATTGAGAAAATTTAGATTTTAATAAGTGTACACCGTTGTTACCTATTTCAACATGTACCCCCATATCTATTATATCACGGCCAAGAAGAATAGGTTCGGTTAAGTACATATCGTCAATTATGTGAAATAAAATTTTCAAAGTCAAATCGTGAACATTGATTATGCATCTCATTTGCTTAGTACATTTTACATCTGAATTCCCAATGCCTACCAATACTATTTTATCGTGAAAGTACCTCCCATTTATTTTTTCAGCAAGGCTATTTTTTATAAGTGACCACTCAGAGCCGGAGTCAAATAGAAAAAGAACCCGCATACCTGCAACTTCCAGCTCACCAGTAACTGCCCGTTTGCCGCACACTTTCACTTCTCTTTTAGCGGTTTGCCCAGCGTCACGAAGGGTAGCAGCTGCTGCGCAGGTGCTGGCCACGTGCCCCTGCTTTCCACACGCGAAGCACGTTACAGGGCGCGTCTCTTCACGACGCGAAAGTGCCAATGATGGGTTGCGTACCTGGGAACTCTCACCACGGAATTGAGGACAATTAAAAATGTTGTGACCTATCTCGCCGCATTTATGACAGGCGCCACTAAAAGTAGACGTCTGTCGTGGATGAAAGAAACGTTGGCGCTTATTTTCAGTGTATGAGGTCATATCTTCATTTTGACGCTTCATCGTTACTCCACGTAGAATGCGGAAAAGCTGTGTTTTTGAGGTTACGCCGTGGTTGTTAAATTCACGTCTTAGATTATTATCGCAATTTGATAAAATTGATACCACAAAACCTGTTATAACTTCGTCATTTAGATCAGCTTTTGGTATTGTTTCAATCAAATGCCAAAGACGTAAAGCCGCATCCGCAGCAGTCTCTTTATCGCTAATTTTAAATTTGACAATACGATCGAAGTAATCTTGCATTAGCATTGGCTTTGCATATTTCGCAATCAAGATATCCTTGATATTTTGCCACGTAATGCAATCAGGTTTTAATTTTGTTAAGCACGTAGCGGAGGAACCACGTAGGCATTGCATGAGTGATAATAATAAATCGGTACCTTGCAGGTCCTTATGTTTTACAATGATTTCGTTAATATTACACCAGTCTTCGATGCTTGAGTCCGGATCTTCGGGGTCGAATTTAATGAGTGCCGCCGGGGAAGACTGCTGTAGTCCACCCGTTAACAAACGTAGAAGCTGTCGCAGCGCGCCAGCCTCACCCGTGCTTCCATTATTGCTGTTATCACACACATTATTCACGTTTTCAGTTTGTTCACTCGCGGTACCGTTACACTCATGAGTCCCGTATCCCACTTCTGATGTCGGAAACTCGTCAGGATTACCGTTATTTCTGGCATCAGACATGGTAAATATTTTTGACAAATGAGGGTAGATATTTGGGAAGTGATATGAACACAATAATTTACCACACTTTAATTTGTTTCACAATAATTGTCTTGATACATTAATACTTAAATCACATTAATTAAGTGAAGAGCAAGAGGCAAACGTTCCGTCGGAGGAATGCGTGTGCACCCGGCGCGTATCGACTGACGACTGACTGCCCGCCCTCGACCCGCGTCGGCCCCGACGTTCCGTTAGTGCCAACTGCCGCGCCATCTGACGGCCAATCGCGCACTTTGCCTCGCTTAAAGTCAATACAGCGTCTTTTTATAATTTGCGCCGACAAATATATTAATTTTTTGGAAAGAAATTCTTAAGGGGCTTACAGTAGAGTGAAATGGCAGTCGCCCAAGGTCACGTCATATAACGAAATAGCGTTCATACTGTGCCTACCAAATGCTACAAAAGGCTATGCGTTCGAATTTAGGAGGTCGATATAAAGGAGGTAGAGGTGCTTTTTGATGTGATAAAAATACACTAATATAGTCAATTAAAATGTACATTTAAAACACGGTTTGAGTCGAAAAAATATCGTACAGAACTTCATTCCTGACGGGGGTCCCCCGACCGCACAATTATTTTTTACTAAGTAAGTAACTACAGCCTGTAAGTATTTCACTGCTAGGCTAAGGACTCCTTTCCTCGAGAGTAATATGCTCAGAGCTCATTCCACCACGATACTCTAATGCGCATTGGAAAATACACATGTTGCAGAATTGCGCCCGATGCAAGGTTTTCTATCATAATATTTACTCAAAGCCGACTACTCAATATATTAATTCCTATTGTAAATAACTCAATGAGACCGAAATGGAACTAAGTAATTTTTCAAGTTATAAATACTTCTTTTTTAAAGAAAATACATTAAAAAGTAATAAGTTATTTATTAAGAAAATTATCTACAGCGTATGAGCAACATATAACGTTAATTGTATGAATGTGGGTGCTGCGCAAAGTATTCTCTGCTTTCCTACTTTAGAAGCTGCGGTAGCGTTATATGATTTGGTAGCTTCGTCTCATTAGCGACTCCTTTTATACTTTAATAAAGGATCTGTGTATTTTATAGGTTAAGATATGATGGGGCTAACATGTCCAAATGGACAAAAGTCCCAAAAAAATAAAGATTAAAAAAAAAAAAAAATAATAAAAAAAAAAAAATCTACAGCGTATGACATATGCATTGGATAAAAAACGATCACTTTACTTGAAAAAAAAAAATTGTAAGGAAAAACCTTTTTAATTAATTAAACTTAAACTTGATTAATGATTGAATGAAATTTTGGATGGAATGTAAATAAACGACAACAGACAATCCCATTCGTCAAAAAAATAAGGTGACAGCATCAAATGTTTCACTTAAAAATAATTATTGTGCAAGCCGCGTAGCTTCGTAGTAAGAGTCGTGGTAAAAATAGAATTTCTCCGGTAAATTCCGACTCTCCGGGCGAAAAGAGAGCTCGCCCGCCTGTCAATAGTAGAGGCAATGAGACGAGTAGTTAAATCTTTTTAAAGTACTTTTGAATTATACTTTTAGTATTATTACTGAAATTATTTCTGAATAGGTAAAATCGGTTCCTGTACATGTTTAAAGTACAAAAACGTTCTTAAAACATTTAAAAATAGAGTGCGCAAATATATGTTTTTATTAGTCTTCTTCTGGAGTAAGTAAGAAGTAACATCAAGAAAGTGGTAACAGATTTATTAGGTTACTTCATTAACCATCGAAACTTTTACTCAAAGAAATAAATGATATGTATTTGTTAACATGCAATGTAAGTCAGCAAAATTAATATTACCACGTGCGTGTTACAAACGTACTACAGATTATATATTTTTTCTGTTAAATGTAGTAAATATTGCTTTACACTTATTTTTTTATAGTATAGATAGGTGGACGATCATATGGTAAGTGGTCACCACCAGACAGTGGAATTGTATATTTCTCAAAAAAAAAACATCGCCAATGCGCCGTCAACCTTGGGAAATAAGATGTTAAGTCCCTTCTGCTTGTAATTATACTGACTCACTCACCCTTCAAACCGGAACACAACGATACAAAGTACTGCTTTTTTGCGGTAGAATATCTGATGAGTGGGTGGTACCTACCCAGGTGAGCTTGTAGATGCGTTAAGCAAGCGCATAAACAACAGTATTGTAGTGCTGTTAGTAATAATAATTTTCTGGCTGTCTAAAATTTTACTATATTATTGTTAAGCTTTACAGAAAGCCCGCTTACTTAGAAAAAAATCTGAACACTAAAATGCTCTCGTAATGTCCCTCCTAGATTTCATACGCATACGCAATTTAACGCACAAGGGGTGTGATGATTCTATACATGTAAGATTATAAGGTAAACTAGTACAAGTACTATCCGACAAAGCTTCACCCGCGGTAAGTAGAAAAGAGTTTTTAAAAAACCTTCCTCTGTTCTCTCATATACGTATATACGTACATATGTACTTGTATTTCGTACTTGCCATTTGCCTGTCTGACTAACTAATTACATAAAAAAATAAAACAAATAATATATTAATGGTTTATAGAGTCCCATCACAAGGAGCAAGGAGTTATTCATAATTGCATAATTTATGCAATTATAATTGCAAGAACTCCTCGCCTCTATAGCACTCCTTAAAATTTTAATAAGCCTCTTGAAAGTTATAAGCTAATGCATCAAATAGTGGTTTTGGTAATTTATTCAAAACTTAAACATTTACTTAAACAAAGTTCCTTCAATATAAGTATACATTGGTATTGAAAGAATGTTTTCACATCAAGTGGGATGTCGATGAAAAGGTCTTTAATACCAAATTGACGTTTCTTTGATATTTTATATCAAGCCCTCGCTTTGAGAATGTGCGGTTTGATATTATTTTTCAATGTGTCCTTTTATATATATATATATATATAAATTTTTAATTTTAAGATATGGGATCCTTATTATATTTTACGACAATGCTTATATAAAAAAAAATCAGAAACATTCTTGTCTCATACAACAAATAGTAAACGGAACGTATATTTTTCAAATTTGAATGAGAACAAGCAACTGGTATATTATAAACAGCTTTGTTGTTCCAAAATTTCCTTGCATTGTCAGCATAGATTACATATTCCTTATTCTTTTGTGTTCTCCAAAACTTCGCAGTAAAATAACACGTGCATATTGCGTACATTCCTATTGAAAGATAAAATAAGTTACCTTAAACAATTTACATTTTTATGCAATACTAGTATATACTTTTTATGTACAATATTATGTCATATTTAATGCTGAACTGTTAGCTTAGCAAATTTGAAGCCCTAGTTCAATATTGACACACACACACATCGCACAAGTAGTTGGAGGAAAAGATAGTAGCTTTAGTAGTTTATACATTACATAAATACCATTGCTACAACGAACGTACGGACGTATGTACGTTTGTTAATTATTTTTTTTTATAGCATAGGTAGGCGGACAAGCATATGGGCCACCTGATGGTAAGTGGTCACCAACGACCATAGACATTGGCATTGTAGAGATGTTAACCATCGCTTACATCGCCAATGCGCCACCAACCTTTTACCAAGTTACCAAGGGACATATTATGTCCCTTGTACCTGGAATTACACTGGTTCACTCACCATTCAAACCGGAACATAACAATACAAAGTACCGTACCTAACCAGACGAGCTTGCACAAAGCTCTACCACCAAGTAAACTGTAACTGTGTATGCAGACACACACTAACCCTCGGAATTCATAGCATTTAATTTGTGGATCTTAATGTCAAACTTTTCAAACGTATCAAACGTATCAAAGTTTTCGGTTTGAAAATATCGGATTGTAATGGTTCCGCTAGTGCAATAATTACTAAACTGGGAAATTAAAAAAATACATATGTAGATGTTGCATATTTTACTCAATACCTACTAAAGTGTTTTCATAAGAATCTAATCTAACTTCACTTCGCCTTTACAGTG
Source organism: Nymphalis polychloros (assembly GCA_905220585.2). Lineage (NCBI taxonomy): Eukaryota > Metazoa > Arthropoda > Insecta > Lepidoptera > Nymphalidae > Nymphalis > Nymphalis polychloros. The sequence goes on along the minus strand of HG992258.1, from coordinate 8,185,843 downwards.
GTAATATAGATTATGGTAATACAGAGACGCTTGCCAACCTGAATGTAGGTAGTAGTTTGCTTGCCAGCATTGGAATCGATCCAGCGTGCTATCGCTTATTAATTGGCCAATCGGTGTTCTCAAGCCTGAATCTTGTTTTTGTTTTTATATACGAAGACTCCGGTTAAATTTTTAAAATATATATCTTACTACTATTGAGACGACCAGATCATGTACGACCAACTGACCAAAGCACAGGGAATGTATTTGGGAAACATATTATGTTCCTATGTTCTTGTATCATTTCCGGCTGGGCTTATTTCGGCCTGCATTGTATTTTTATTTATGATCCAGTTCCAAGTTTAAGTCAATGTTCATATAATAACTAATCGTGATCGTAAGCTTTCTCCAAACAGTGTCGTCACACGTGGTTTATTCATTCAATTAACATAAAATTAGTGGTTACAAATTTTCAACAAACAGTTAGTGCTAGCGTTCAAAATATTGTCATGTCACTTACGTTATTTATCTATGAAAGCTTAAATCAACATTAGCTTCAGTTTTTTTTTTTTAAACTTATGTTATTGTAATTTTAAATAATGTTATATCATAATGAGATAGATCACACACTTATGTAAGATTAAAAACAGACAGAAATTTAAGACAACACACACTAGCTATAAAATAAATACAACATCGGGTTATTTTTTCATTTCAAGTATTTTTTTTTTTAATTTAGAAAGCTAGGGGACTAATAAATGGGTCACCTGGTTATAATTGGTCACGACCGCTAATAGACATTAGTGCTCTAAGAAATAGAAACCTTCCTTTAACATCTTCAATGTGCCACCAATCTTGAAAAATAAGATGTCCCTTGTGGCTATAGTTACACTGGCTTACTCACCCTTCAAACCAAAACATAAGTAATGCTGGTTGGCGGTAGAATATGTAACGAGCTACCACCACGTAAAGACAAAATAACTTATCTTTTTATAATGTGTTCAAATCCTACAAGTTAAATCTAAACTAATCACTAAACTTAAAATTTTGCAAATACTAGTGACAATACAATCTACTTATGAAATATTGCAATTTATTCAAAATGGCTGCAAAATAAAAGCGTGTTTCTAAAAAGTTGTAACTGTATTAAGTAAAACTGTAACTGTATTCGTTTTTAGATCTATTGTTTCACTAACAATGATTAGCTAGAGAACAGCTAGGCGTTTTGTGAATAAACACTAACTAGTGACAAATTATTTACATTTGTCTATTTATTTGTAATTGGAATGTGGTTGGACGATCGCCAATGTTCAGGACAAATCAATATAACATCAACAAAAGATTTAAGCACTCACTTTAGCAAATATAAATCCTTATTTACGTAAAATTCGGATATTAAAAGAAAATATTTTGGAAACGATTTATTTTATAAAAAAAATACTCTCTATTTACACTCATTTTAAATTAATAACTCTCAAAATAAATTTAGCCTTTTTTAACAGTGAGAATGCAATCCTTTTCTTAGTAAGATTTTTATAACTCACATCAATGATTTTCCATTGCATTGTTCCGGATTCCACTAGGGATAAAAATATTCTACTGGAAGTAAAATAGAGCTAATTCCAATCTGACAAGTCCAATAAACTAAGGTCTTTATATTATAAATCTGCGAACAAATTATTTGTTCGTCCCGCTTTGACGCTTTAAAGTGTAAGTCGATTATAAAAAAAGTCTGGGCGTAGTTATAAATAGAGATTGGAAAATTAGTAAAGGAATTCACTAATTCTTAAATAGAAAACTATGGAAAAGCCAGTAAGTCGTTTTTTTACGTAACAAATCTCCACAAACGTATTGTCCGCTGGTGTATCTTTTCTATTGTTTTGATTGCCTTTATTGTTCTTGTATTTAAAATCTGCACATTTTTTTTCCAGCTACAATCGAAATATTGGAATAATTGATAACTATAAAAAAAATCAATTGATTTTTATTTTTTATTCTTATCTTTTATTATTGTATAGTTTAACCGCCTTATTCATAAACTTTATTTAACTGGTGATTAGTTAAACAATATTTTGTCTTCTTCTTTCGTATGTCAAATCAATAATGACAGAAAGAGACAAATCAGTGTTTAGCTAAACAGTAACTAAGCAACGTTTATGAATAAGGCCGTAAGTCTATAAGTGTTGACAACGAACACCGATGTACGGATTAATCCAATAGGATCTTTGTTACATCGTTCTTAATATAGTAAAACATAAAATAAAATGTATATTTAATTAAATAAATAAAATAAATATCTCGTCTGTCGTCATTAGACCCTACAAAGTTTTTCTAGCAAATCTATGATCATATAACTTATCATATGACTAACGGTTTAACTAATTTATCAATAAACAAGTTAATACAAAAATCATGCAAGAAACCGTTTTAAAAATCATTTTTATGACCAGAAGCAATAACAAAATACATTTCATTACACGAAGAAAACAAAGAACCGATCGCAGAAAATGAAAATAAAGATGACAAATATCTTGTTTTTACTATTTAGGTCATTGACTCATGACGTCATAGTTTTGCTACTTACTATACATAGTATCATTGCTGTTACAGTTTTTATGAAGAGGGTCCTTATTGAGAAAGTTTGGCGTTATTAACATGAACTCGGAGTTTCATCTACGGTATATTGTCTTATACTCTTTAAAGTGATTACGGATGTTTCGTGGTTTGTTATAATATTTTTTGATTATTTATTATCACAAAATAATTTAATAGTATTATGTACTGAGATAAAATTGAAGCCATGTTATGTGAAACTGTATATTTTTATCAAGACTCAATATAATGATTTAAAATCATATTCCTTAATTAACAGAACAATAAACTGTTACAGTATGAAATAGATCGACACAAATAGTATTTACTATTTATATTTAATTCATAACTAAGCTCAACTACATATACGCTCAAACAATAACGTTAAAAGATGAAAACACATACAAAATGAAATGAGCCTCCGTGCACAAGATGAATGTTCTAATACAGCTGGAACAAATATTTGTTATAGTCAATGCAAACACACCACATTGAATTCGCATTATGCGATGAGGAAGTGTATTTAAAACGATGTTTTTTAAATCGTCAATATATATTTGAATGAAAAACTTTTATAAAAAATTATTTGTACAATTTTACTGAGCGTTTCAGTATAATAGTTTGATACTGTACAACATTAGCTTAGTAATCATTTTGATAAAAGAAATTATGCATATTTACATAGTGTAACTCTGATGGTAATTAGCCTATTAGTCGCTAGACTTTTGTTAACTCCGCTAATATTCGTGAGGTTTACGCGGCGTTTAACGTAATAAGATTCATTGTTCTCTACTACTAATAGTTAATATTATGTTCGGCTGTTTAGTGCTTATAAATAATTACATAAAAAAACTAGGCGCATACTAGAATCTAAAATTTTGATTTGCAAATGATTTCTCTGAGGTACTTTCAATGATGTTGGTTCAAATCACCAAAGAATAAATGATATTGAATGGAAAAATTGTACCTTCAAGTGATATAATAACCTCGATTCGAATGCTACAAGGTAATAATTCAAAAAGCGATAAGCCTAAAAGATAAAATTCCGGATTCCATGTATCATATATCACGAAACAATAAAATTGAAAACCCTTAAAAATATGCGAGAATCGAATGACCCAGATGCTAGTGGTTGGCGATACGCCAAAATGTGTTATCAACTGTGAAGAGAAATAATAGACTTTCCAATTTTTTTAATTATCTTGACTTTGATGTCGGGAAAGCTGCAGTGCATTCATTATAACGATACATCCTTGACACAGTAACATAACCTAGCCGAAATTGTAAATCGCGTTACAAGGTTCTGACAATATGTTTCGCGCGGTGTGATTCTGATCGTTTCGCACGTTTTCAAACAATTTATGATATCCACAGCCCGTCCCACGCCATACAATTTAAACAAATCCCATAGTATAATATGTTAAAACGTTTTGTGTAAACGCTCTTAGAATTCAAACCTTTCACATGAGTATTCATATTTTATTTTTATTCTTGAGTGCAGAAACTCATACAAGTCGTTTGACTTCGTTGTTTTGTTTCTTTCGAGCACTTTCAACCTGTCATATTCTCGCTTTCAAATATCCTTAACGTATATTATACTTCAGATTTTACTGTAATGTTTAAATTTAAATTGGGACAGAACATTTTCTATAAAATGTTTTAATTTAATTGGTTTATTATATAATTATTATGTGTATATGAACAAAAAATTCTATTAAAAGTCTTTAAAATAAAATAATAATAATACTATCCTTCAATTTTAATATTACCAGGAAAAAAAATAGCATTCTGAGATAGGTGACATATTTACAAAAAAATATTCGTTAAAATGCACTCAGTGGATTATTATGGTGGGAATATCTTAACGTCTACATTTTCAATTATGTACATTGTCTCATCACAATTAAATATATAAATAATCGGCATCATCTACAGTATCCGTCCTGAATGAATGAATGATGTTTTAAATGTCAATTGGAAAACTTTTAGATTGGAAATGAACAGTCCTTAGTATCTCTTCTACATTAAAAAAAAAATAAACGCTTACTATTAATTTCAAGTTTCTATACATAATAGTTAAAGCTGTGCTGTCAGTCAGTCTGGAATCATTATTACTTACGCATATGTATAATTCTACGTATATGTCGTTGTTTTGTCAACGGTAATCCCTTCACAAAAATAAATAAGTGTATTTGTCCCAGAATTTAAATGTATTATTTATTTAGTCGTGAGAAACATTTGTGTATGTAGCAGACGTGGCATTTTTTCGCTGTCGTAACAATTTGAATAGCGTAGAACAATTCATGCGATGCAAATATTTAGAGTAAGTAGATAAGTTTAGCCGAGCATGTTATATGGAAGATAAAACGACGATGTGCTTAGAATAATCAAAACTTTTTACTTTATTTTGTTATTTATCCAATTGACAAGCGATGAATATTGTCTTATAAAATGATAAAAATTAAAAACAATATTCCATAATAAAAAAACATAAATATAAAGTACATATATACATCATTGAACTCCGACTAAGAGGCTGGACCGATATCGATGTGGCGCAGCGTTTCGGTTTTACTCTTAAACGTTACATAGAGGATGATGACTAACTGATTTTTCTCTTTCTGTCATAAATAAGTTGGCATTTAAAAGAAGATAACAAAGAAAGATAGCGTTTATTAGTAAACTTTTTTGAAGACAAACTGATCATTACTTACATTTAACTATTTTGAATGGTTAGTCATAATTAGATTCATTAGAATCGGAAAACGATGACGTCAGTTTGTTTGCAGAATAATATAAGCATTGTCTTATTCTTTGCAATAATTATAAAATTCTTATATGGCGGATGCTACACGTAATTTTTAATTATTACAAAATGTATTACTTCACAACCGCTCATGTTACTTTGTATTTTTATTATCGTAATATATTGTTTCACCAATCAGTTAATTGGAACTTGGAAGCAATACAAGAGGGATTTAAGCTGTCCTGATGTATTGAAATTATCGAATTGAAATTATGACATTCTTATACATGTTGGAGTAAAACACAATATTTTCTCGTTTTATTAATTTATTTACTTTGAAAAGCCGAGATGGCCCAGTGGTTAATTTTAACCGATGATCACAGATTCAAACTCAGACAAGCACTACTTAATGTGCATGTGCTTACTTTTAGCAGCGAGTTGGTATGAGCTTCAAACCTTCTCAAAAAGAAGAGGAGGCCTTAGCCCAGCAGTGGGATACCTACAGCTTGTTACTTTACTTTATGCTTTGAATTAATTTTACGTTACGACTCTATGGAGCATTGCGGTTATCATTTTTTTTTATAGTTCCCGGTAGGGCAAATGACTCTACTCATAAACGTCAACCAACATTGCAAACTGTATGAAATAAGCATGCATGATTTTTCACACTGTTGAAGCCACGTACATAACAAGTTACTGCTACTATAGGGTTTTCCATTAAGGGCGCTTGCTCGTGCAGAACTTCCATCGTAGCGTGTGCTGTGTGGCACGTAGCGCCGTCCTGTTGAAACCACATGTTGTCCAGATCCATATTCTCGATTTCAGGCCAAAAGAAGTTGGTTATCATCGACCGGTATCGCTCACCATTGACGGTGACGGCCACACCATTATCGTTTTCGAAAAAATACGGACCAATCACGCCTCCGGCCCAAAATCCGCACCAAACAGTCACTTTCTGCGGGTGCATTGCCACTTGGTGAACCTCGTGTGGATTGGTCTCGTCCCAAATACGGCAATTTTGCTTGTTGACATAGCCATTCATCCAAAAATGCGCCTCGTCGCTGAAGATGATTTTTTTGCCAAAATCGGCGTCAACTTCCAACTGCTCTAATGCCCAGTCAGCGAACACACGGCGCTGTCTATGGTCATTAACCTTGAGCTCTTGGGTCAGCTGGATCTTGTACGGGTGCAGGCTCAAGTCACAACGCAAAATTCGCCAAGTTGTCGTCTGCGAAATGCCGAGTTCCTGTGCGCGACGCGGAATTGACTGCCGCGGGTTTTCGAGGACACTGTCGCGCACAGCGGCGATATTCTCGGCAGATCTCGCGTTACGTTGACGCACGGGAACCGGCTGATTGTTAACTGACCCGGTTGACTCGAATTTGTCCACCAATCGACGGATAGTCGACTCGGCAGGACGATCATCGCGACCGTAAAACGGGCGAAGTGCGCGGAACGTTGCTCGAACTGAAGACCCATTTTCATAAAACAATTTTATGATTTGCACGTGCTGCTCGACACTGTAACCTGCCATGGTGGTTTGGGAGGACGGAATGAATATAACACACTGCATTTGACAGCTGTCACTCAAACAACATGGCCGCAATCAGCTGTCAAAGTTCAAACGTCCCTATTGGAAAACCCCTTACTTCATTAAATCTATAAAAAAAATATATTCTAAAATCTCAAGTTCAGGATAACAATTCTGTACAAAAAATAAAATAAAATTTGCAAAGTATGCAAATTATTTCGTTCGAAAAGTTTATATCTGAGTTTTAAGCATCTGTAAGTTGAACGACAAACGCTACTTTGTGAAGACAGTGGTTTTTTGTGACTTTCGAGATTACGACTAGTTCATTTCTAGCCATACAAAAGCGCTCTTAGACATACCAACAATGCACATGAAATTGTTCGTCTAGATTTTATACTCCTTCTTGGAAAACATATTATTATTGGAATTATAATATAAATAAAAAATGGACGGTAACACTGATACTGTGGTTTAAGCTTCGCATTCTGATTTATACTTTTAGTAAATTACAATAACCATTTTAGAGATGACAGAACTATAGAAACTTACTCGTTTTATTTTCAATAGTTCTTCATCAGTTCAATCAGTTAAATAATTAATTTACATATATCGTATTATAAGGTAATGTCGAGATTAGCTAATTAATATCATGAACTCGAAGCTTAAACTAAAAGCTAAAAGAAGCAATATGTATTTTTTATAAATAGCTTAAAATAAATAAAAGAATGCGTTTTATTATATATTTTTTCGAGAAACGTTGTTAGCTTATAACTCATAAATAAATACACTTCAATTATTATAAACCGACTGACGCATTATTGCAGCATCTTGATATAATTAAACAAATGTGCATTTTTTTTAAATTCTTCTTGAATTGAAATTAAATATTTTTTGCAAACCCATCTGGGTAAGTACCATTCACTCATAACTTATTATACCACTAAATAAAATTACTTAGCATTTTTGATTGACAAATTTTAGATGAAAAGTAAATTGCTTATTTTTGTAAAAAATACTTAATCTCTCAATCCAATAAGAATCAATAAATTGTATGATAAAAAATATAACGAACATGACATTTAAAATGGTAATGATATTCTTTCTAGTTCTGTTTGTGGAACGGGGGAAGCTCCAAGATTTATAGGTTGATCTTAAGGGCGATATTTCAGTTATTTCTAGCCACTTGACTAAATTTTATATTTCGATAAGACTTTTCTAGAAACTCACTGAAAGCGCAAGATACCATATGTTTACTTTACATACGGTTTTATATAGTTATCTCGAACTTATCATGTGTGATACTATCGAATTCAAACGTGATACTTTGAATAGTTTTCGTTTTCATAAAATTATATTATATTAAAACATGATTCATAGTTTATAGCTTTCAGGCTTACATGCTACACATTGCAGGCATATATTGATTTTTGTTATCTAAGCCTTGATACGATCGTAATGAATGCAATTTTATGCAGACTTTATTTATATACTAGCTTCCTGTTACGACTTTGTATGTGTAAATAGGGATTTTATCCCGTTCTATTTTTTTAATAAATGAGACAGCAAAATTCGCTATCCGATCTTTTTGCCCGTGCTTAGGGCTAAGGCATCGTACAACGCGCCCTGCGTATATTTTTCATGTGTTTTTTTAAATATCTCATATATTTTCCAAAATTACTGATTTGAATTCCAAAGTGTTAGTTACCTAAAGCGCTTAAAATTGGTATGTAATTTATTTTCATTAAACTTTGTGTTAATTAAACTAAACAACAGTTGTAATTTATTTTCTTTTTTAACAATAAAGATGGTTATCTATAATAATATCCTGAGACATTATTCTCACAAGGCCATCTGATCCCAAACTAAGCAGAGCTCGTACTATGGAAACCAGACAACTGATATACTACGTAATATACTAATACTACGATTCGAATCGAATCCACGACCTGGGGCGCGAAAGGCAAGTATCCAACCACGCCAACCGGTTCGTCAAAAATACAGATATATGTTATGAAGGACTTTTCTTAGAACTTTTGATGAGGGACAATTCAGCGGTAAGTACATTATTGTCGAGCAACTTAAACAATTCAATTAGCATTTGCCGGGGAAACTTACCACAATAAATACCCTAATTTATTATATAAATTAGCTTAAGCCATTTTTAGCTAGTAACCTTTGAGGATAGGGTTGGATCTTTTTCCACCACGCTGATCGAATGTGGATTGGTAGAAGTTCCCTCAAAATGTTTTCCTGCACAACCGAGCATAAGATAATTATTATATGACAGCTTTGAACCCAATTTTCGGTTTCACGTAAGATTCATGCTCTAATCACTGGAACATCAGGAATCATAATTATTTTTACACATAAATCGTTTTAATGAACCACATAATATACTAGGTCAATAATCGTTGATGAAGCTAATTAATAATGACGTAGCCTTGAGTTGAAATTAGGTTAAGTATATATGAAGATCAATTAAATAGTTATTAATATTAAATTATATTATTATAAGTAAAGTGGGAGGTGTTAACCTCATCTTATTTCCTCTACTGGTGGTAATAAAGTGGTTCTTTTTTAACCCTGAGGAAAATATTATATATATATTTGATGATTGTTTTGAAAATATAGTAAGAAGAAAATGTATCAATAAAAAATATTTTTTTATTTTCATTTAAATTACATTTTTTACAGCTTAGTAATATACAGCCAAATATTGATACTATATATTGCTTCGTGTTGTGTTTTATGAACGCAACAAATGTAAATTTGATTACAGCAGTAATTTTATTTAATACACAATGTACCTTATGTACACTCTTATCACATCTTAAACTAAAGAACTTTTTTCTTATCATATCCGATTGTGCTCACGGATAGCAGAAATACTACAATTGAAATCGTTTCATAATTTTATGTATGTGACGTAAAAAGTTATATGACTTGGACGGCTCGACCGGTTACTGGGGTGTACAGTTAATAATGTTTAATATTGGACACCTAGTCAAATCTTTAACAAATGAACCTAAAGTGTTACTATCCTATATACCTCGATATGTCACCATAAACAATATATGCAAATGGATTCGTTATATCCCATATATCGATTTATCAAGAAAATCGATTCTACATACGGATTAAAGAGTAAACGTAAAATAATTAAATCAGTAATTATATGATGTTACAAATCGATCGATTCATTTCAAAAAGCCTCGTGGAAAGGCTTTGTATATAAGCATACCTAATTTATATAGTTAGGTATATATTATAACAATTATTCTAGAATGTACATAAATGGTATATGCAAATATGTTTTATTGTTGACTAAGATTAATAGGAAATATGGTATTAAGGATTAATTATGTCTTTATGATTTATACAATTGTATTGTATCGTTTTGATTACATCCGTGGGAATCACAAGGATATAATTACATGATTATCTTATTTACATGACTGTATCATTAATTTTGTATATTTTATATGTATCTGTATTTTGCTTTATGAAGCACAAATATATGTACATTATTGTCTGCATAATGAACAACTTTGATCGATATCTTGACTTCATTTAATTGTCATTCATGCGACTTAATATTGAGGAAAATATTGTTGCAAGATAGATTAAAGACCACTGGTGCAAATGCAATGACTACACCGTGCGGCATTCGCGGCGTTTCTTAAGATTGCATACGAATCCAGACCATGGATATATAATGTACAAGTAAATTATCAACTAGTAAAAAAAATAGTCTACAAATGCAATTTTTTATATTAATGTAGTTATATAAGTAATTAATTAATTTAATGCAGTTGTATAGTTTTAATTCAAATATTTATTTAAGTAATACCGCACGAATATATGTTTTGTGTCGAATTGGTAATAATTTCCTTTTATTGAAATTTGTATAACGAGATTCTATAGCCGAATTTACTACTATTTAATAATAACTTATTAACTTATACATAAGTTGTAGCGCAACTTTACTGTATGTTTGTCTCGTTTTAAGGACAAACTACTAAACTGATTATGATAAAACGTTAAGAAAAGGTAAATAAATATTAGGATTTATTAACGAGCTAGTGAAAGTTATATATTTAAAACAAATATCAAGTTAACGAAGTTGAGGTAAATAAGCATTACGAATAGGTTGAAACCTCGTATCGTACAGACCTATTTATTGGTTCACAGCTAAGTTCGGTCAATTTCTGGACGCACGCCAGGAGAGAAGATACGTCTTAGTAAATCTATCAATAATGATTTAAGAAACGCATAGGTATTAACGACTCAGAATTTGTGGGAAAGTCATTAAATAAATTTATATTTAAAACAAACTATTCATTATTCAACTCAGACTCTTGTAATGCCTTTTGAATCGTTAATGTTGACTGTTAATGTGAAATCTACTAGGAACCCATACCAGTGTCCAAAATACATAACATATATTGACATATTATCTTATACTCTTGGTTCAGGATCGAACGATTATTTTACACTTCTTCCAGTGTTACAAAAGACAAAGATGATTTCTAAGATTGATGTAATTCATAAACCCAACTATTCTATTATTATAATCAAAAAACAGCACAAACCAATAGCGTTAATCGATTATTGAAGTTTCTGAATCGTGTACTCCGTATTGCTATATGAATCTGTATTGCTGTATATAGTTCAAAACAATTGGAATACATTGTTCAAATGTAACGAAGATTCGTGAGCAGAGCACCTTTATTGTTTCTATCAATTGATTCCCCCAATTACTTCTGATGAAACAAATACTTTATGAAAAATGTGCAGTTTTACACGTGCTACTGTGAGTTCTTCTTCATGTTAGAAGTTAATAACGCTTTGCGATTTTTAGTACTTTGATTGGTTTATATTTGTATATGTACATATATATACAGCGGAAACATAATTCAAGCCCCGTGACGGTGTACCGAACTACTGGTTCGTAGTTGAGTTCTTCCAAGTTCCGCTGGCCGGGAGCCAGCTCGGATGACACGTCTGAGTCAAACTAGTTCACTCTTGATTTTGGAAACATTGACTATGCTATTGAATATCGTTTACGTGATGGCGTAATTTAATTTAAATGCGTTTTATATATTATACGATTTGTTTCAAATTCTTCTTCCATGTTTTATTCGAAAGTTTCTATAGTTATTTAAAGTACAATACAATAGCTTGTAAATATCCTACTGTGAGACAAATCCCTCTGTATTCTTCTTAAGAAGAAAATTGGAGTTTATTACATCCATCAAGCTGCTTCTTTGCAGGTTTGTTCATCCATGTATCATCATTTCATCGAACACATGACACATAAAAAATCAGTTAAACTTGTTTTGACAATCACTCACTTGTCGTGATCATTTAGGCAGACAAACTCGTCTGCATTGTTTTTCGTTATAATTGGACTAGGAACAATATCATGTTGTTCCGTTCTTATGAACGGAAAGTGCCGTAAATTCTCAAAAATGCCAATAAAAATGCAACATCCAACGAAAAACAAAAAAGTAGCTTACGTTAGGAATTATACGTAAAGTTGGAAGTTAACCATAGATTAGATAGACCCTAATCGTCTATGACATAAATCGTAACAAGCCAAAACTAGTGACGTCATAACGCGCTAAGAAACACAAAAGTGTTTTCACAACACGCCTAGATACGTTTTCATAAAATGGTATTCCTGCATGCCAATAGAACAAATCACAGCTAGGGTTAATCCACACGTAGTGAGCCGCAATAAACTATAAGTTTTAATATCAACATGTTTTGTTATAGGTCCTTTATGTGGCCGAAATTATATTTATTGTTGTGAATTATATGATTAATAACGATAGTCATGTATGGTCTTTAAAATACATTTTCAGTATGTATATTAAAACCTGTTTAATAACGGTTCTCAATGAGTAAGCCGTTTTTAAATAATTCCAAATAAGACATAATATTGTAAAATTATACGAGATAAAAATAATAGCTTAAGATTGTTAAATTGAGATGAGAACAAAAAGCATCCTGCCACATTCACACGCATTCACAGTGGTTTTGCTCGAACACTTAAAATAAACATAAAAAGGCCGATGACCGCGAATACTATAGCTGGTTTGTAAAGTTCTCAGTGTTCAATATTTTTTATTTTCATTTATTTGCTTAAGTAAAAAAATAGTAGTTTAAAGCGTGTTCATTTTTATTGAGCGTTTAAAATAATAAAGGACTTTCTATGATGAGCTACTTTGTCGTAGAATGAGACCTACAGCACATTCATAAGTATTAGCGACTTCTTAGTGTAGTTTTAGTTCGTTTCTATTATAGTTGGTAATTTCGTTATTTGTACGTGTTTTAAAATTTTCAGATAGTTATTACGACACACAGAAGTACTACACTTTGTGGTAGGGCTTTGTGCAAGCTTGTCTGGGTTGGTACCACCCACTCATCAGATATTCTACCGAAAAACAGCAGTACTTGGAATTGTTGTGTCGGTTTGAAGGGTGAGTGAGCCATTGTAATTACAGGCACAAGGGACATAACATCTTAGTTCCCAAGATTGGTAGCGCATTGGCGATGTAAGCGATGGTTAAGATCTCTTAGAATGCCAATGTCTATGGGCGTTGGTTACTTACCATCAGGTGGCCCATATGATCGTCCGCCTACCTATGCTATAAAAAAATCGAAGTAATTATGAATAATCAGGTACAAAATTTAAAAAAATGTCTTTGATCTGCCAAGCGTGACAGTGACGAGCGGGGCAATCAACTTTCCGCCTTACAAAATATTTATAAATATGTACATAAATCTTATCAGTGAAACGAACTTGTAGGTATTTTTTTTTTCAATAATATACAAGTAAATACGCATTACTGTGGGGCGTTGGTGACCACTTACCATCAGGGGACCAGGTGGGCTCGTCCGTCTACCTATTCATTAAAAAAAATCTTTTCTGAGCTGGGACTTTGAGGATAATATTCATAATTCATCAGACTCGAAGTAGATGTATAGAGCAATATACTTTAATTTTCTTGGTACAATGCTAACAAAATGTTAAGAACATAATATAATATGTGAAATATATGATTGTCTACAAGACAATAATGTTTCAGGCAAAATAAGAACTCATTATCATTATTAGTCTTGAAAGTAAACATAAAAAGAACATACTGTACACATACAACATAAAATATTATAAATCAATATTTTCACACCATTATATGAGCTTAGAAGATCTTTATAAATTATAATTTGCTTTATAAACTAATATGTTTCAATTTAATTTTAACTGAAGAATTTATGTTGTCTATAATAAATCAGTATAACAAGCAAAGTAGGTAGCGCTAAAAATATTAAACTTCGCAGGAAAATGTATATCGGCACTGGCCTCTACATCACGTCATTCCTCTTTAAATCATTTCCAGACTGAAACTATATAGAAGAAATTAAATGAGCCGTTACAATTACAAGCCACTCAACGAAATTCATTATAATTTATTTATACATTTTATCTCTCATTGTTTAATGTTTTGATAAATTACAATTGCTTTAAATATAAATTATATGATAACTGATTTCTGTATATTTTTTATAATTAAAGAGTAAGCCTAGTGTTGCTAGGTTAATAAATAATAATTCTTATTAATTAAGTTAAAAATATGTCTACCTGTCAAAATGGTTTACGTCTTGTATCGTTGAAACCGGTAATCGTCTAGGTGTTCAAATAAATAGACCAAAAATAAAAATACATAATCATAAAACACGAAATTACAAATGTTCCTATATAGATATGTATATAATACTATATATCAATTGGATCTGTCTGTACATTTTTTTTTCACCTAATTTTGTGATAAATAATCGTTTTATGATGCAGTGATTCACATTATACTATTTATTTTTGTCTGTCTGTCTTTGCAAGAGACATAAATTAGTAAAGAGAGAGAGAAAGATAATAATATTGCAAAAGACACATGTATTGACCGTTTCTATAAACGAGTATTTCGTTTATCGTACAAGGCTCGTTCCGTACGTACTCATCGTGACCCCTCAAATTACCTAAAAATACCTTTGCGATCCACTTTGTCATTTAAATATGTTAAAACAATTCGAGGCTCATTATCTAACGTTGGAAGTGTATTGGAAATATCTTTCGAGTTTCCGAGTGTCTCTAGCAATGCCGAAGCCCACGAGCAAAGGCCACTTAGGATCCGGTAAGTCATCTCATGCGCTTTCTTATCTTAGAATTTTATTAGAATTTACTCTTACTAGATGTTTTATAAATATATTTCTTTAAATAAATTCTAAGTAAGACAAATGAATGAATGAGCGTAATGGTCATGACCACTTCCTACATCATCAACACGTCGGTATTTAACGACGTTATTTATGAACGTTTAACGGGTAGTTAAATAATGTTGTATCTTCTCCGAATATCAAATAAATAGGGACAGTGAGCAATGGAACGAGCGATGCTTGGGGTTTCTCTGGCAGATAAAATCCGAAATGAGGACATTCGCTCGTAGATTTAGCACGTTGAAGTGTAAGTGGGCTGGTCATGTATCCAGGCGCCTTGATGACCGATGGAGCCGACACGCCTAAGAGTGGAGACCACTCTTAGGCAAACGTAGTGTAGGACGCTCTGTGGTGAGGGGGACCGACGATTTAAAAAAGATGGAAGATACGGGATGGATGCGGGCTGCCCAGGATCGGGATGGTTGGCGTTTTATGGAGGAGGCTTTCGTCCAGAGTACTGGATGGAAAACGTCTGAAAAAAGGACAGAAAGAGTGAATTTAGTTTTAACTAAAGAGCCGCTAAGCGATGTTTATAAGTTATGCCGTAAGATATTATATCCCTGGTTTATGTAATTACACTGGTCCACTTACCATTGAAACCTTAAGACAGAAAATTACCAAGAGTTATGAATCTGTTTGCGGGAACAAGCCGAGACGGTCCCAAAGCCGGGAAAAACAGTTGATTGATTTGACATAAAACATATTACTTAACCTTTATCCACAAATAGTTAAATCAATTGGAAGATAACAAAGCTAGAATATAAAATAAGTAAAAAGAGTTATCCTTAAACTTCAAATGGATTCGTTTGATGCAGCATAACAATTAAATTGCTGTATTGATGACTGTAAAAAATACATCGTAAAGTTGGGTATATATACTAAATGCTATATGTGAAACACGATTCCTATTTTTGTATAGTATTATAAATCAAACAATGCATTAAATAACATCGTAGATAAATAATTCTAAAAAAAATTAAAAAGTACTTCATATTGATAAAAATTAATTTAAAAATGTTAATTCAAGTTGTATTCCTAAAATAATTGTGACACTATTGCGACAGATTACTAAAATATTTTTTTAGGTAAAAATATTTTTTGTTGCTTGCTAATTTTTAATGCTTTAAGCAATGTAATGTTACATTGCTTAAAGCTTGGTCCATATAAAAATATTTAATTAAGTGGTGACCTTATTAATATTTGGCAGCAATTCTTGCGCCCAAAATTGTGGTTTTAAGCATATTGTTTTTATTTTTTAGTTGCATCCAGATTGTAGCCCTTCGAAATCGCAATAAACGGGTTTCCCAATTACTACATACGAGCATATTTTGACCGAGTTCGTAGCAAAATCAATCTAAATCTTCTGATTTCTTTTTTCAGAAATGGAATTAAATTGGCATTAAACTGAAAATTCTGTGAAACGATTCATTTCTTAGATCTGCGGATTATCTAGACTGCACTTTACAATCATTGATATTTTTTGGGGTTCCGTTATCAAATAAAAAATGTTTTTTTTCATCAAATGTCATCACATATTATATTACGTTATAAATAAATATGTCAAGAAAAGTGTTTCGAATAATTAATTAATGTAAAAAAAATTATAACTCAGAAAAAAGAGTATAGATATGTAGAAATGAAGTTGAAATTTCATCTTTATCATTACAAACAATTTTGTGTCGTCATTTTACAAGTTTATATAAAGATCGTAATGTACGTTGTAAGTAAGTAATAGTAACTAAATACAGTTAAATGTATACACACATCTCGCTTGAAAATGAACAAATAGATAATGAATGGAGAGAATAGATAATGAATGGAACGATGAGAGAAATTGACACATGACATTGACACAATACATCAAATAAATGGTACATGACAAACGAATTATATTATCTATAGTTTAAAGTAATGTGCTATAATATATTAGTAATTGTTAAAATTAGAATCGTAAACTTAAATTTTTATACATACAAGAACACATTTTTTTACATAAAATAGATAGACGGACGAATAGACAGCATGATGCTAAGAGGTCATCATCGCCCATAGACACTGGCGCTGTAAGCAATTTTAATCAAACATCGTCAATGCGCCACCAACTTTCATACGGGAACACAAACATACTAGGTATTGCTGTTTGGCGGTAGAATATTAATATCGATGAATGAGTCGTACCTGCCCGTCTGGATAGGTTGGGGCTTGAACAAACCCCAAATAATAATTTATTAACGGTTTTAATTATTTAAAAAATATTTTTATTAATTCTTTACTTACTTCTTGGAATGGTCATAGACGGACTGATGGTTAGTTAAACAATGCTCTGTTTTTTTTCTTACACATGTCGAATCAACAACAGAAAGAGATAAACAGCTGCTAAGTAACGTTAATAAGTAAGACTGCCAATGTACATTCATTATAACTTAATTTTTTTTAATAGTGATAAACAGCAAAATAAATTTAGCAATTAAGTTAAACAAATACACGTACCCTTTGTGTATGGAGATGCAATAATATTACATTATAAAATATACTTTAGTAATTCATTTTTATTTCTTACGTTTTGTTTGTGTGACGAGAATGATAGCTATTTTATATAAAAGTTTTACAATATATAAATAAAGTGATTCTACAGACCTGTATTTGAGGATCATGTACCAAGCTATTGTACGTTTGTTCCCATACAAACTATATGTTAAACAAACGCACAAGTAACTTTGTATCGTGAAATTTGCATGACTATGAAACCATCTGCGTGACAAGAACTTACCCGAATCATTTCGCATCATGTAAACCACTAACAAATAAACTTTATAATTAAATAACGGTAAGATAAGTTTCATTACATTAACGCTCGCATGCAATCCTTCTAATTCTGTAATGTATATAATGGTGATGTTACATAGAACAAAGACACCTGCAGCTAATAAGTTTCTGGTCGTGTTGGTGGTACGTGCTTAAAGATTGTGTTGTGTGTGTGACTTGAATTGCTATTTTACAAGGTTGGCAATAATGAGACTTTTAATTACAATAAAACATAAATAACATAAAAGTTATTAACATTAAAGTCATACAAATAAAAATTAAAAATAGCTGCAATAACCTAGTAGTTATTTTTAATTTTCATGATTAGTATCATGACTGCGTTGATTGCTTGCAAGCATGCTAGCTACATTTCCCCTTGAATCGAAACTCCATTCCTCTGGGCGAAAAAATGAGCCCTCGTAACCAGTAGAGACAATAAGGCTAGTTGTCCGGCCTGAAAGCTCTGGCTGTCAACGATAAGGCCATCTCTCTCCGCCATTCCTTTCTTTAAAGTTGTAGTGTTTAATTAAACATACATACGCAATATAGGTTTATCGGGTTCATAAACATAAATAGTCATTATTTTATATGGATTCTAATATTAATAGATTCAAATACTTGCTGTACATAATTAATAGAACCGCTAAATATCATTAATTAGTATTAAAGGTCAAGTGCGACAGGCACATAGGTCATAACATCTTAGTTCCAAAAGTTGATGGCGCGTTTGCCAGTCAGCCAACCTATTATAATTTAAAAAGTAATTCATGTAAATCAATTTCAGACTACTTCAGTGTGAAAGAAATAAAGTACATAATATTTCAAGTCACGTGGTTGTCTATGTATTTACAGTATAAGGTAGGGTAGAGTTAGTCTAATAATGCTAATTTCAATGTTACAACTTTTGCGTTAGTAGCTCACAGTCATTAGTGATTCTATCGTCAAGCATCAATTATTATATATTATTACAGCTACTTTTTTGTTTAAATAATCAAATCTATACTGTATCTATTATAATTTTTTTTATAGATATTATGTTGAACAAGAAATCATCTACATATATAAAAGACGAATGGACGCCCACAGGATTAATGTTTATGAACTCTTTAACTAATGAACAAAAGCTTGAGCGTTGATCTATTATTTTAATGGTGTTTTTCATATTATGACAGTGAAAAATATTAAAAGCTGTACTAAATATAGTAAGAGTCCTTTGTCTGTATTTGGTTCACCACCATTAGTTCTCTGACCTGGTATTTAATCTAGGTCAGTCATTCATTGATGAGGGAATGACTGACTGATTTTTATGTTCATTTCGTATAATACTCGCAGTGTAAAAAACAATGCAGTTGAAATTTATATCTTAGATGATAAATGAGAAAAGGAGTAACAATTTTCGCCAAGTGACCTTAAAAATAAATATTACCAAAAAGCTTAAGAATAACGAAAAAAAAGATACGCAGCTCTGTATTTATTAATGACTTAACCCGTTCATTTAAGCATGTATATATATTGCATTATATTCTATCGAAAGGTATCTAATTGATTTATAAGAGTAAGTTTATGTTTATTTATTTTCATGGTTTTAATAAAACATAAATTACGATAACATTAAAGTTGAAGAATGTTAATCTTATGAAATGTATGTGTATGTTCGTACACCGCAATACCGATTCTATTGTACAGTTTGCCGAGTGAGAGTTTTGCTACCTATTCGAAAGCGTTGACGTTAAGCTGTTTTTATTTCATATAAAAAACTTGCAATAGGAATATAGTTATTAACGATTACGTGAACGTATAATCTGTGGTATAGTAGACTTTGAATCGTATCGCATATTGAGGTATACATAAGCTAGTATTTAAGAAAATTTACAATAACATGGATTAAAATTCATATAAATATTAATCTGAATGAGTTTTTATTTTTTTAAAACCCTTTTCCCTTATAATATAATGACTAGCAGTTGTAATTCCTTATACATTTAAAAAAATATTACTTCTGTTAGAGCGTAAAGCTGACGTTTAAAAGGTGCTCTTGACAGCTATTCTAACTATCAACAATGATGCTTTGTTTTGCTTATAAGAAATATGTCAGTAAGAAAGATAATAGAACTAGCTTAATAACAGATTTTATCAACTGAAACATATGACGAGCACTGGTGGTAGGGCTTTGTGCAAGCTCATCTGGGTAGGTACCACCCACTCACCAGATATTCTACCGCAAAACAGGAGTACTTGCTATTGTTGTGTTCTGGTTTGAAGCGTGAGTACAGTAACAGCCTGTGAATGTCCCACTGCTGACCTAAGGCCTCCTCTCCTCTTTTGAGGAGAAGGTTTGGAGCTTATTCCACCACGCGGCTCCAATTCGGGTTGGTATGTCAATGTCAATACACATGTAAAATTAGACACATACAGGTTTCCTCGCGATGTTTTCCTTCACCGTCAAGCACGAGATGAATTATAATGACAAATTAAGCACATGAAATTCAGTGGTGCTTGCCCGGGTTTGAACCCACGATCATCGGTTAAGATTCACGCGTTTTTACCCCTGGGCCATCTCTGAAGGGTGAGTGAGCCAGTGTAATTAACAGGCACAAGGGACATAACATCTTAGTTCCCAAGGTTGGCACATGTGCAATGCAAGCGATGGTCTACATTTCTTACAATTCCAATGTAAGCGTTGGTGACCACTTACCATCAGGTGGCCCACATACTCGTCCGCCTACCTATTCTATAAAAAAATGTCTATTAAGGAACGGTCTTGACCCTTATAATGTACATAGACGACCTATGTAACTTAGGCCTCTTATATTACAACGTTGTACATCTTAGCTCAATGTTATTGATTTTTTTATTTATAACATTTCTTAATAAATGGGCTATCCAACACAGAATGGTTTTTTTCGAATCGCAATGATCGTTCCTGAGATTAGCATGCAATGTCATACAAAAAATTAAATTTATTTTGGAAAACAACAATGAGTTTCCAGCGCTTTCCAGAGATTTATAGTTTTAAATAGGCAAATATAATCCATGCTTATATGTTGAATAATCTAAAACTCTGATTGAAAGGAAAATAACCAATAAAAAAACTGCAAACCGTCAATACAAAACTGCGCAAAACTTTGTGAGCGAGAATGTACAACAAAACTTCAACATGGACAATTGTGTACAAGAGTGTACAATGTTTTATAAAAGATAAGCACGGTACATGCATTTACTTTTTGTTTAAATGTACATATGCTTATATTATAAACTACGAAAGATTTACTTAAAATAACGAAGGATTAAAACCACTGACAGTGAAAATGAAAAAAATATGCGGACACGAGATAATGAACTGACGACATAATGGATTTTGTTTTTTTTTTTCAATTTCATTCCTAAATCTAACTTTGTCGCTCTGTTATATGTTTTAAGGACCTAATACATAATAAAACTGATGTTTTGAGCTAGTAACAGATATTTTGATTAAACATAAACAAAATGCACAAGAGAGTTTAAGCACCGAATATTTATTAAAGTGATATACGAGATAGACAAGGATGATTAAATTAAAACATAAATTTTGTTCGTGTTATAAATTACTCATGAAATCTATAACTAATATACGAGTAGCATCCGCGCCGTTGTAATGAAATGCGATTGCAACTCGCGAGGGCCGTTTATATTATTCGACAACTATGGTAAAAGCCTGTAAATGTCTCAATGCACATGTAAAAAATATAATAGTAGAAGATCGGTTGTTTTTAACTTAATTGCTTAAAAATGTGATATCTTATACATGATAAAATCTCCTAATCAGATGTATCAATATGTTTTATATTTGCTACTAATAAATCATTGACAATCATGAGTTATATTAGTATTGTTAATTTAATCATAAGAAAATTATATATTATTACCGACATGTATCCTAACTAATATTATAAATGCGAATGTGAGTTTGTTTGTTTCGCTTCCACGCCTAAGCCATTAAACCAATTTTAAAAATTCGCTCACCAGTGGAAAGCTACATTATCAACGAGTAACATAGGCTACATTTTGTCCCCGCACTCCAACGGGAACGGGAACTATCCGGGTGAAACCGCGGGCAAAAAGCTAATAATGTAATAAAATGATCCTCAACACCTCCAAATAAACACCTGTGAATTTACGAGAAATCAAATCAAAATCTAAGCCATTTTTATTAATTACACACATTTCTATTGAGTCTCAATTCATACTTACAAAATTTGGAAAAAATATTAAAAATAATAACAAGTTTTTGGACAATTGAAAGTGAAAAAACCGAATATTATGTTGTTGAATGAAAAAAAATCTCAAGACCCTTTATCAATTTAATAAAAGAATTTCAAACTAAACAGGAAAATGTGCGTTTAAACGCTTATGACAGGATAATGTCTGCACATCTAAAAGGCCTTTGTCGTTATTATTACAGCCGGCGAGGGGCTCGCGAGTAATTAATCAATTATTTCACTTCATTACTCGACTGATCCATCTCATCCTATTTTTTCATTTCCCTCGACTTAAATAAGTAAAATATGGTTTGACCTGTTTAAAATTTCAAGCTTTCCGGATATTGTGGGACGTAAGTAAATTTTATAACGAAAACATTGTAATAGTATCATAAGATTTTAGAATGTGTGCTATGTAGTTGTATTTGGAATTATGATTGTACATGTAAATTGGTTTTTTAAAGGAACTAATAACTAAATTTACTTGACTGACTTCACTTGACTTATTTTATTTATTATCATATATCGTATTTCATGATATAATCTACTTATATATCATTCTTTATCAACATCAATCCAGCGTTTTTAGTAAGATCAATCAAACACCTTCTCAAGTCTTTAAAACAATATATCTATGTATATAAAAATCTCGTGTCACTTATACTCCTCCGAAACGGCTTGACGATTTGAATGAAACTTTATATGTATATTCTGTAGGTCTGAGAATAGGTTTATAACTATTTTTTATAACCCTAAGTGACAAGGGTGGCTCACACCAAAAAAAAATTTTAATTTTTTGGTCAAATTCTTTTTTTTTTATTTTTTTATTATGTGGCATTAAAAATACATACAACCCTAAATTTTCACCCTTCTACCATCAATCCCTATTTTTTAATAGCGATATTAGTAATTCAATCATTTTCAACCTTGGTCGATAACTGGATCAATTAACACTTGATCAGTTATCCCCGTCACTATTGGTGTCACTTCTCACCATATAAGCAGCACGTAGTAGGGATGGGAGCGTTCTCCTGTCTCTCTTGCAATAAGCTGTATCTCATTTCTTACACAGTTTTCGGAAAAATTTCAGCCATTATTATTTTTTGTACATCGATCGCAGTAGTGACGTTTACAGTTATCATTTTATCATTTCCGTGTAATTCTCAACTAAATTTACTATAAATTTGCAGTCCTGTAATGATTATTATTATTCATAATTAATATTAAGAGTATTTCTACTGTTCTTAAGGAAAAATATTGTAAAAGGTAAGTTAAATAACTAAAATGTGTGTGTACTTATGAACATGCGTTAGACCTTTTATAATAAAAAAAAAACAAATAATGGGTCAACTTTTTCAAAAAGGTCTATGCTGCATGCATGGTGCTGGTTGGAAATTTTCTCCTTCTGCGAAAGTGTCATGTCGCAAAAGGAGGCCGCGGAGCGGCAGCGCGAGGAAAATGTGTCCGCGGATTTGATCCGTCGAAGAAGACCGGGAATTAGGCATAGGCGCTATGCGCACCTTAACAGCCACCGGGGCTAAGGGGGTTCCCTGTATCCGGGAAACCCGGGGCGTCACGGTAGCATGCGCAAGCGATCCCGTGGCGCCCCCCGACCAGACGGAGAGGATACAGCTGGTTTTTTAGTGGGTATTCCGGCACCTTCAGTGCCGGGGATGCCCCACATATCCCCCACTTCTTGTGGGGGAAAAGCGTAAATGCATTTTTCCAGCGTAAAAAAGGAGGAAATTTTTCTTACTTTTTTATCACACCAAAGAGCGTTGCCCTTCTTAATTAACTCTCCCTTTCACGTGTATATCTTTTATGTTATTTTCATTATGTTTTCAATGCAAAAATGTAAAGTAAGAATTAAAATTGATAAATTTTTCATTTCATTTAATACTTTAGGAAAATAGTAATTTATTCAAAATTAAATTCATTAGTTAAAAAAAGAGTTTAAATTATTTTTACATTTGTATATAATTGAGGTTATCTCATTGGCCGCACACAATCCTTATTGTCAAATCTGAAAATTTGCACACTTACACATACATACACATACAACCGCTAGAATAGAAAGAATCAGTAAGAAACAAAGAGGGGAAAGGTCGCTTGGAGGACAACGATTTTTTGTTACATGACAATTTCTGCCAGGTCACTCTACTTTGCAGTAGTGAAAGAACTTTGGTCCAATAAATGAAAAAATATATAGAGCATGTTGTACTTTACTTTATTCATTATTATGATAATCCCTGTACCGAACACACATACACTGTACTGTATGGGCGAATGTTTTTATCTTATTGATTAAAAAATGCACGGGATAAAATTCTTATTTTACCCGTACGAAGTCGGGACGGGCAGCTAGTAATATTTAAAAAAGTATTACGATCCAATATGTCATTTCCGATTTTCGCCGTTAATATTATCTCGAAAACATAATCGAAAGAAATTCGATAGATTCTTTCGGACAGTCTCCATTGTACAATAAAGTCGAAGTGTTCGACCAACGATCCTTGAAAAAATTGGTTTATAAAATATATTTTCGCGTAGGTACATACTTTGAAATTTCTTATAATACTATATGTATAATAGTATTTGCTATATATAAGAATATACACATTATTTAAAAAACAAAGTATTAAGTACGATTAATACATTACATATGTGAAATGTGTGACGAGGCTGTACACTTGGTGGTAGAGCCTTGTGCAAGCTCGTCTGGGTAGGTACCACCCACTCATCAGATATTCTACCGCAAAGCAGCAGTATTTTGTATTGTTGTGTTCCAGTTTGAAGGGTGAGTGAGCCAGTGTAATTACAGGCACAAGGGACATAACATCTGAGTTCCCAAGGTTGGTGGCGCATTGGCGATGTAAGCGATGGATAACATTTCTTACAATGCCATTGTCTATGGGCGTTGGTGACTTACCATCAGGTGGCCCATAAGCTCGTCCGTCTACCTATACAATAAAAAAAAAAACATCAAGTACTTTGTATTTGTTTGCTAGCAATAATTTGTGTTGCTGTGTTCTGTTTCAATGGCTGAGTGGGTCAGTGTAAGAAGTGGATAATATTTTTAAGAGCGCTGATGTTTATGAGGAAATCTGGCCACTTATCATCTGTAGAGCCCGTTCGGTCGTCTACCTTCATAAAATAAATTAAAGCGCATATAAAACCTCAAAGCAACTTAAACGCACTCTCTCACCTGATCGGCTATAAAATAGAACAACAGAGAAAATAATTTTAAAAGCAAATCGCCTTTAAACGACATCTCGTCTTCAGACTCCACAGCCCCATTACTTCACACTGCATAATTTTACCATCAAATGACAATTAGCTTTTGAATACATTAACCATAGTGAAACCAGAATCGAGATGGTCTAAGGTTATTAGGACATTAAACCGACGTATGAATAATTTATACGTATGCTAAACGTAGCCCGATGCATTATTCCGAGCTATTTTTGTAGCAAATAATATTTATTCAAACGATTTTATTATAAGTTTAAAATAGAGTTTACTTTAAATTTTATTTATAATTAAGAAGGTAGAAATGTATGCCTATGGGCTGCCTTGTAGTGGTCACTTGCATAGATTCTGACCACAACATTCCGTCCAACTAGGGAGCCGTCCCATACGCCACCATACCGCCACCAAGGGATCGACATAATGGCATCTCCATTATGTCTTTCACCACATATTCGAAATACGTCAATAAATACCTATTGCTAATTGTCGGCTTAATGATGATGATGACCACCAACTGTATTCCGCCAATGCAGGAGATTTATAGATAATTTGTGCACAAACCTTATTACCAGAAAAACCCTAAATCATATTATTGGTTGAGCCCGAATTTTAAGCCAGGACCTCTAGGCCTTTAAGGTTACCACTAGACCAGCGAAGCGTTAGAATAAATGATGAGTGGCAATTGGCGACTATTCAGGCGTGCATGCACAAAACCCTACCCAAGTAAATTTGTTTATCTAACGTTAAATCAATGAGGTAATATTATTACCTTCAATCTAAAAGCGATATTCTAAGCACTAATAAATCAATACTTAAAATAAGATACGAGTAAGTATCAATCTAAAGTATTATGCATATAGTGTAAAGGAAAGTATTATATTTTTATATTTTAAAATATATTATATTCTAATATTAATATTATATAATATCTATAGGCAAAGTCAACACAGTTCAGCACTATTTTCTCCTCTGTTTTTCAACTGACTTTTTTCTTTGTAGAAAAAAAAATGTTTGCACAAACATTTTCACAAATATTCAATAATGATTATTTTACTTTATTAATAAATTAAAGTTATATTAAAAATAAAATAAAACAACTATTTCTATTTTTACAATTATTTATGTGTATAATATTGATATTATTTATATACGACTCGTAGATAATTTAAATTTTAGCACGTCTCTTACGATGTTACTGTGAGGTCATTACACTGTCACGTACAACAATTCGACAACAATCATAAAAGTAACTGTATGGAAATCGCGAGATATAAGCTCTTAATAACACTGAAACGGCGCTGTATTTCGTATTAATAACCATTATCTGAAATATATACGAATTTTGTATTCTAACCATCCTATACAAATATTTACTTAGCTAATACCTGTCTAGTTAAACTCCGCTGAGTAAACATTAGCGACGGAAGAGCGGTCTGACCTACTTAGAAATTCCTTTCTGCCGCCGGTTATAACATTTTCTGTAAACGCGACCCGTAACAACATTTGGCTTATGATTAGATATGCAAATTTCAGAGAAATCTATATATAATATAAATAGATTAAGCTTTACGAGAGCACATGCTAGTGTCTAACTGAAGCGTGAGGACTGACTGGAGCATGCGGAGGACCAAACAATAAAGTCTTGTAAATACGTGTTTCTTTTATATTATTTATTTTGCATTAACTATTATGCTACTACTTTTTTTATGTTGTTGCAAAACAATTAAATTATAATAAAATATGAGAGAAAAATAATAAACGTGTTGTATTTGTGCGTAAATGCTAATTTATTGTTTTTTTTTAACATAATTATGTAATGTCTACTGTCTGTCTGTCAGAATAAAGACTATAAATGAAATAAATGTGATTTCGATTCCTTTAAAATTTGTATATAAATAGGATAGGATTTGATTCTTGGTAATTATATAATTGACATAGCTATTAATTGTGAAGTACTCCTGCAGCACAATATCATTTGTCATTATTTTATATTCCCATAAAGTTACAATATAATAACTATGAATACCGCAATAATTCGAACCGACGCCAATTTATAATTAAAATCATTCAAGTGTATTGCATTCGCGGCTTTCGTACGCAATTGAAAATGAGAATCGTTGGAAACAACAATATTCAATTAACCTGAAAAATATGTAAATTTTTAATAAATCTAGTAATAAGTCATATGTATGATTATAATTTTATTAAGTTTAGTATTTAATATATTATTGTGTTTGCGTAAAAAGTTATTGTCCCACCAAAAACATTTTCATGTAAACTCTATATATCCATAACTCTAAATATTTATTAAATAAAATTTATTTATTTTTAAGGGAAAGTTAGAACATTGCTGTTATATTCATTATAAAATTTTAACAAAACAAGCGACTTCAAGTAAACCTCTAAGAATATATATCTTAAAAGTATGAAAATATTATAATGGCAACCGTGAAACAAGTGTCATTGAGGAGTTCCAGTACCACGTGACCAAATAATACTTTCTGAATGCAAATGTTTCTACCATTATAAGAACTGGATTTTTATAACAATGCGATAAATCTAAAGATATATAAGAGATACATTTGTTAAAAAAAAAAAGAATTGACTAAATAGGTTTCTGATGTAATCAACATTAAAAAAAACAATCAAATTAAGAAGCTCCGCTTTTTTCCAAAGGAAGTTAATATAAATCATAAGCAAATAAGGTAAAAAAATTTAGTCAACTATGCAAGATATAGTGAATGGAAATATGAATAATATTCTATTATTTTACTCGGTGGTAGAGCTTTGTGCAAGCTCGTCTGGGTAGGTACCACCCACTCATCAGATATTCTACCGCAAAACAGCAGTACTTTGTATTGTTGTGTTCCGGTTTGAAGGGTGAGTGAGCCAGTGTAATTACAGGCACAAGGGACATAACATCTTAGTTCCCAAGGTTGGTGGCGCATTGGCAATGTTTCTTACAATGCCATTGTCTATGGGCGTTGGTGACCACTTACCATCAGGTGGCCCAAACGCTCGTTCGCCAACCAATACAATAAAAAAAAAAAAAAAACAAAATTCCGTAAAGTTAAATAATTCTATGGGATAATAACATCACAAGGCACAGAAATATAACACACACGTTTCTCGATAAAAAAGGAACAAAAAAGCGAACCTTATAGATCAGATATGATAGTATATAGTTAAAACAAATACACGAATTATGAATATTCAGTTTCGTAGATTTTGAGATACATACGTACTCGTACTTTTACGACACAGAACAGACTAACCAAATATTATTTGGTAGTTAGTCTTTTCTTGACGTTGAATCACTGAATTGATTTAAATAAAATAAAAATCAATTATTGGAGTAATGTATTTACATTAAAACCTTAAAATAAAATAAATTATTGGATTTTTTTTATACCTGTAGTTTGACCTTATCCATTTAAAAATATATCGATTTATAAAAAAAAAAAGAAGTTACAATAAATCCTCGTTATCCGAGTTTGAATTAAACACAAATTGAATTGCTTTTGGCTGCATTCATTTTACGTTAAGAACGAGATTGTGGGTGAGGTTAACCCTTAAAACGAGACTAGTAATGCTGCTTTTCTCTCATTATTTTCTTTATAGCTCAGTACACGATACGTCGACACAAAGAGAGAGCGTTCTGAAAACATAAAACGTTCTATTTTCAAAAAAAGACGTTCAACCTACTAATTTACATAAAAATTTTAGGATTTATTTGTATTTTGATAAGAATATCATAACCAGTGTTTGGGTTGGAGCGTCAAGGTGGAAACCACTCACTTATTCTACGACCAACGGATATATTATGTTTTTTTGTGTTCCAATGTGATTAGTGAGCCAGTGTAATTATATGCACATGGAATATCTCAGATCCGAGGTTGGTGAGCATTTGCAGTGTACATAAATAATAACTGCTGACTGTAACACATCTTACAGTCAACAAAGTGTCATAGTCAAATCAATGTGATCATATCATTTAATTATTATTTCGTGTAGGAATGAATGAATTCTATTAATTAGGAGTCATGCTGTTAAGAACAGATACTGTAAAAATATATAGAAAAAAGGTTGGGCACGGTGCATATTTAAACAATTCTGGTTGGATGCAAAATCCTCGTAAAAATCAATAGACAGTGCATCCTAATATAATGTTAATATCTCTTTCTTATCTTAAGGTAGGTTTTTTTATTTTATTCAAGTAAGTGCATATTTAATCCTTGTAATGTTATTATGTAAATAAAATCAAATAATTATCAAAAACATGTACTCTCTTGAATGTAAGTTTACCAATTAAAATTCTATTACTAACTTCTATAATAGATAGACAAGAAAAAAGAAACGAATACAATAAAAAGGAATAAAATATTTAATATTTCAATTCTAAATACAGATTAATTAACTTTATACAAGTTAGCATTAGAAATTGTTAAGTATTTAACGAGGTGACTTCTATATTGAGCCATCAGTAGCCATCATAGATCAGTAGATACCGTCGGTAATTTTTTAACAATTAGGAGAATTTGCTTTTTTCCAAAAGTTTGCTTTAGACATACAAAGCACTTTTAACTTGAGCATTATAGAAAGTTCGAAGCGTGAGATCAATATGTTAATTAAGTAACAGGAGCGGCATGACCGATGTGTTGCAATTTTTTTATATATTAATCATGTGCGAAAAGGCGGCAATGACGTCGGTTTAACTATCTAGCGTATTTCATCTCTAAATGAGTCAGTACACAAGAATTTCATTTTCAAGAGTAAGAATAAATGCATACAATTTAAACATAGATTTAATAATGGCTAATATTTTTAATTAAAGTGTAGTATTTACACAAACCAAAAAAAAATTTAAAAGAGATAGTTTTAATGTATTTTTGACGTCTAAATGGGTCACTCGATGCTAAGTCACCACTGCCTATAGACATTGGCGCTGTAAGAAATATTAACTATCCTTATATCACCAATGCACCACCAACATTGGAACTAAAATATATATCGAGCATATGGGCCACCCAATGTTGTGGTCACCAACACCTAGACATTGGCATTGTAAGAAATGTAGACCATCGCTTACATTGCTAATACGCCAACAACCTTGGGAACTAAGATGTGATGTCCCTTGTGCCTGTAATTACACTGGCTCACCCTTCAAACTAACCACAAGAATACTAAGTATTGCTGTTTTGCGGTAGACTATCTGATGACTGGTACCTGGTACCTATCGAAACATACTTGCCCAAAGCTCTAAGTTAATTTTAGACCGATTTCGGCCACGACGGCCAATTTCAAGAGAGATTAGCCAACTGCGCAGGAGGTATTATAGTGCACAATTGTGTGCGCATACACAGGTGCACTCTCTTTTCCTTAGCTCTCATAATCCGATGGGACGGCAATCCGACACGACCGGAAAGAGTTCAGGCGCAGGACCAACGGCTTAACGTGCTTTCCGAGGCACGGGAGTGTACACACTTCCAACTTCCAGACTCCGGCTGCTACTGCGAATTTTCTAACAGAAAATCCCAATAATTTACTGGCCCGACCTGGGAATTGAACTCAGGACCACCGGGTCTGCGGCCTTGTATCTAGTGACTAGACTAACGAGGTTGTCAGAATATAATAGTTAAAGACGAATTATATGCAATGGTATAATTTATAAGTAAAAACTTATCACGTTTAACGTATCCAATACAAAAAAAAAACACCAATCATTAATAAATAAATAAATACAAAATCCTAAGAAGATAGATTTTTTTTTTAAATTTATATTCGTTGGTACTTAAAACATTCACGTAACTTAATATTAAAGCGAGCGGACGCGAGGTGTTTTCGGTGTCGCCTTGAATCGATACCGAGTGTCCAACAAACTGTATCCTGAGCGGGTTAGAGGGTAGGTAAGTTCTATTTTTAAACAGCTAGAAACGAAATGTTTATTTCACTTTAAAATATATACATTCGAATGTTTTACATGTTATTTATTAAGCGGCCTTAATTATTTATAAGCCTTGCTTAGCAGTTGTTTAAATAAATGTTTTATCACTTTCTATCGTTATTGATTTTACATTCGAAAGAAGTAGACACGGCATTGTTTAACTAATCACTCACCAAACAACGTCTATAAGGCCTTATACACGTTATAGGCATTTATTTTAATTACTAGGCTACATTGAAAACTTATCGATTCAAATATGGGTGGGTATAAATTAAATATTCTATAATTTATACTAATTAAAAACATTTTTATAATATAGTTTATATATTTTTAAATGTGTAAATGGGTATTTTTATACGGTAAAGATTTTCGTTCTGTTTTTAAAATATCACAGTTATAACTTTTTCTAACATATTTATTTACCTTGTGTTGACTTAAATTGTACATAAAAGTGATCCCACAAATATTATAAAGCTAACAGGAGGAAGTTCAATGAATTTAGGTACCTATCGTATTATAAAACAGTTATCCTAATCGTGTTAGGTAAATTCAACAACAACAATTAAATTCGTTTTCATATTTTACTAAAATCAGTTGACATAATATTATCATTATACCGTTAATAATGTGAAAGCGTAATAAACAAATAAACTCACTATCGCGTTTCTAATATTAATAAGGATATGTAGTTATATATTGTATCATTATAAAAGTAAATTGATGTGATTCATATCTTCTAACCACTGGGCTATCACGGCTCTTGCAGCTCAATAAATGGGCTATATTACGGTGTATACGCGGATGAAACAGCGGGTAACAGCTAGTAAAAGATAGAGTCATATAAACTCTATACGACAGAATTCTGATTTACAGAGTTGAACCTATAACTTTTGCATGACAACCTTTTAACCGTTATTACGATTTTAACATTTGTATAGTTTTAAATAAAATGTCAAGTATAAAATTCAAAGCATTCAAAATGTTCCGAATTTTACACCAACTTCACCAAACAGTTACGTAGTAGCTGTTGTATCAAGATAGAATCAATACCGGCCGTCCGAGTTGTTCTTAGTCGTTCAGTTTTTAGATACATGAATGGAACGTGAATGTGTTTAAAATAGACAACTTAAACTACATAACTAAAATTTCATTCTAACTTAGTTTGGAACGTCGAGAATAGTTATTCATATTTGTTACCATATACAATATTTTTTCCCAAAAAGACAAATTCGATTGTTTTATGTTTTTTGTGGTTTCGCTTACTTCCAATTTCATTTTAACTGGCATTTGTTTTATTGCTTTCGAAGATAAAATTCAAGAGCGAGTCCATTTTATTTCATCTTCGTTTAATTTATTTTCTTTCCAAAAATAAATTGAATCGTTTCAAGTGGATATAGGATATCTCTTTATCTTTGTAACGATATCGCGCCATTGATAGGAATTAAAGAACTATCATTAACATGATCTATGTAAATTGTAAACGTTTTATTCGGTGATAAACGTAATGACGTATCTAGTTAGTCCCTTTGTGCAATAAATTTAAGAGAAAATAGTACGCACTATTTTCTGATCTAATACGATATGAGCGATAATATTTTGTGAGCATTTAATTATAATATATAATAATTAGAAGAAAATTATACTATTATCGTTATATACATATTCTTTTTTCAAACTACGACACTACACTGCAATTAAAATAAAATTGTTTTGCATAACGGCAGGGTTTTGTTTATAAAGTGTTCAAAAACAGAATTGTCATTTTTAGAGGTTAACGACCTTAAATTGGTGTGAAGCGTGAAAATAGAGCAAATAAATCGACTCTCGGATTGAACAAACAGAATTCGATTTTGAGCAAAATTTTTATATCAGAACTATTTTATTTTATTTTTCGTGTTTTCCTGAAAAATGTGTTATATGTTTATTTAACCTTTATGAAACGTTGAAAATCAAATGAAATATAATTAAAACACTTTTTCGCTGTCAATTCAATTTGATTAATTTGCAATTTGTATGAAACATGGGGTTTTATTCAATTATGAAAGAAATTCATTCATATCATTTTGGGATATTTCATACAAAGTATTAAGGTGTTTGCAGTTACGTCAGAATATTATAACATATTAACAGCATTATAACTACATATTAAAAAAAACAAAGCCCTCCACCACTGTATGTCTCTCTGAACGGTATAAATACAAAAACTACCAAAAGATTTGCATACAGTTTAGGTGTTTAAATCATTAAAGTTTTGAATAAATTGGTTTAAATTGATGATTGTTGAAGTTTTCGGAAAAAATCATGCCGACTGGGTGCTTTCCAGGGTTAGGTATGCATGTATATGTACAAAACGATATAAGCGTTTTGTATATACCCTTATTATAATCGTGCGAGTTGGGACGCGAATTGGGACGTGTAGCTAGTTAGGTATATTTTCAATAATAAAGGTCCATTTAATTGAATCATTATCAATGATTGTATAAGCACAATAAACTTATAACACCAAGTTTCCAACGCGCAAAGTCAATACATCATTCCTGGGGCATGGTATTCGATTCTATACTGAGTATTCGCTATATTTTGAACTTTTACCTATCAATAAATTAAAATTAAAAAATATATATATAAAGCTTTTAACTCGATAAAATTCAATTTTTTTAATTCGTATTCGTTTATTTTCATGCAAGATAAATAATAATTTCATTAACAAACCTTAACTTCAGAGACGTGTTGATTTATCATTTTTATTATTTAAATATACGTCCCTTTTTATGTGCTTATTTAAAAACAATGCAGATAATTCAAATTATTTCTCAAAACAAAAACATTGCAAGATTTTTGTCAATTCAATTAACTTGTAACCGAGGTATTATTATGAACTGAGTTAATCAAGCGACGGTATTAGTTGGCAAAGTGTACTCAGGATAATTTGTTTGTATGAGAACAAGAAACAAACAAGATCAGACACAGAATTAAGCAAACTAATCAAATGTTGATAATTTAACAGCTTGTGTCAATACAATAACATAGTACATGGTATATTATTTGTATATACTTCAATGTATAAGAACCTTTAATAAATATTACAAACATTTATAATGAATAGAAACAAAAAAAATATATTTTGTTAATCAACATTACACTATAAACATTAAAAGTTATAGATAACAAATTAATAAAAAAATAACATTATTTATGAATATAAAAAGATCAAATTTTTTTGTTTAAATATGAATAAAAAGTCAAAAACTCATTTTGAGTTATAACGATAATTTTATAAAACAAAGTCATATGACGCAAGAAATTGGCTACCATTCAGCTCTGTAGAAAGTGACAGCGATAGTTATTTATCAGTCCTACTTATATTATATTAATGATGCGTAAGTTTGTATGTGTGGATGTTTGTTATTGATTTCGGTACATGATATAGAGAGGGCTTATTCCCAGACTTCCTGCCTGCCTAAAACCTGATGCTATTAAAAATATATATGTAATATCTAAAAATTACTATGTATTTCTGTGTTCCTGTTATTTTTTCGCGTTAGAATGATGATGATTTAGGCCCCTAACCGATTTCGGTCGGCCATTCAAATATCGCGGTGCTCATGTATATATGCGCAAACACTGGTGTAACATCATAATCTAAGACGATCGGAGACAGTTACGTGTTCTGAGACCTATCGGAATACTGCCACTACCGACTTCCAAACTTCGGACTGCTACTGAGAACTCCTTAAATGTTAAGTTCGATATTAGGACCTCGAGATTTGCAACGTTACCAGGGAAACGAGTCAGTCGAATACGAACTTGCACTTTACAACCAGAAGAACCTAAATCCTAAAATTTTTATTTTATAACATACGTCACTGTATCACCATGTATCACTTATACAAGATACATGGATTACTTTCCTTGTCTGTTGTGCTGTTGTAAAAAAAACACTTAAATATTTCAAGCATCTAAAATGAAGACAACCAAGATACAATAGACTGTAAGTTAGTATAAAAATTTCATTTTAACGTGAAGTCTGTAGATTCTATTAAACTTCCATTGCACAAAGGAGCAGTTAGACACGGTACGCTGCAGGAAGTCGCTAGAACGAATATGATATACTAAATTAAAGTGTCTCTTCAGTTATACAGGCTGACCTACTGCAGGACAGCGCTTCTAAGCGCTTTTTTTCAGGTTACTTTTTTATAGGAATAACTTTTATTTCTGGAATTGTATTTTGTTAATAAAAATGCTCATATTAGTAGCTTCATTATGTAATAGTATCAGTTATTACATAGGCTATTTTATTAAGGACTTAATTCAAATCATATAGATTTAATTTAAATGAGCAGATCAAGCAACATTTACCGCTTAATAAATTACAATTCTAGATATATTCGAAACAAAATGGTACTAAGCTGGAGATACACGCGCTCGACCAGATTTTCTTTTTCCACAAAATAAATTTCTAGCACAATCTCTGACATGTCATGTGGACATATGTTTTATATCGCAACGTATCCGGTGGAACACTAGGCTAAATATGAAACTCGTTTTTATTATTTACTGCTACTAATTTAATAAAACTGACTATCCACCAAGTTCTAGAACTTCACTGAATTTCAAATTGATATCCATTATAATAAGTATGAACAGAAAATAAAATATTTTTTATGTATATTTCCAATCTGTTACATACCTGTGTGGATGCAAGACTGCTTTTAAAAAAGATATATTACACTAATAAACAAAGAAATACAGGCGAACAGAAAAACAAACATAAAGGTTTTTTACTTAACGATCGAAGCCTTAAAAAAAGAAATCGTACACATCCATATCAGCATTATCGTAAAAATCGCATGTAACACCTTCGAAATAACCTATTTTTATAAAACATAAAGTTTAAGTAAGTCATATAAGAATATTTCATCCTTGCATGTTTATGTGAGCGAGATATATGTACAT
The DNA here is from genome assembly GCA_905220585.2 of Nymphalis polychloros. Lineage (NCBI taxonomy): Eukaryota > Metazoa > Arthropoda > Insecta > Lepidoptera > Nymphalidae > Nymphalis > Nymphalis polychloros. The sequence continues at coordinate 8,149,526 of HG992258.1, read as the reverse complement.
ACATATGTTTTAGAATAATCAATAAATTAAACTGGGTAACCTTACTAGGCAATATAAAACAGTTTTGAAGTGGATGATTTTGAAATAATTTCGTAGTTTCTACGGCATTATTTTGAAGTCTGCTATATTAACAAACTACAAACAGGTCTTCGTTAATAAATTAAATAGCACGACACACTTTACACAACTATTTTTACCTGGTTGAATTTTACTTCGATTATTTCCGATAAAAACTTCGCCGACATTCAAAACGCCATTTTTTCACGAATCCATAATGAATACCATAGATTATTCAAGCCCGACCAATGATATCGCGTCAATTCAATGTCAATATTGTTTATTTGTCTTTACTCCTCCCGTGTTTACAATTGCCTATAAATATATTTTTAATTTTTAATTCAGTTATATTTGTTCTTAAATTATACTATTTTTTTTTAAGTAATATAATTTAAGTAATGGGATTGATTGATCATGATAATAGGAAAGAAGACTAGCAAATAAAATATATACAGCAGAGAAGAATAGCTTACTTTTATTTCATTCCATTGAAAACAAATTGGTATAAAGATAAGAACTAGTAACAGTTTAAATTCATTTCCTTGAGAGGGTCTTTGAAGATTGTATACAAAAATGAGCTTAGCGATATTGGCACCGTTTTAAGGGAAGGAAATGAAGTGTGAAACGATTATGATCACGAGAGCAATAATGTGGGAGAAAGTTAGCAACGAATAAAACTTTAGTAAGATATCAAAACGTAATATTCCTCAATAAAAGGAGGTATCCAAATAAAGAGTTAATAAATGAATGTACCATCTGTATATTTCGTGGCTTTGACTGCGTGGACGAAGTATTTTTTGTATATTTAGAAACCGTAGTATACTAGATGAAAATTATGAATCCTATATTTTTTATAGTAAAACTTATACTATATTATATTATATTTGTAAAGTGTATTTAAAATCTAGTCTGTGTTTGAACGTGCTACGTGCACATAAGCGAATAGATAGATATGTTGTTATTATCTAATATAAAGTATATTTTTGTAGTTATTATTACATAAATAAAGATAATTAACTAAAGGTACTTAACTAGAAATAAATTTTCTCTTTACAAAAGACTATATTTTATAATATATTAAAAATTCTAAATATCTTTAAAGACGAAAAGCTTTCATCAGTCTTTCTGTGTTTTTATCGGACCAGCCATAGTCTTTACTAAATCTATAATAATGGATAAGTAGGTATAATGCTTCAAAATTGAATACAAATATTGAATGTATATTTTTATTGAATAGCTAGCTACATTTGATATTTGCCACTGTAGTATTCCTTGCGTTCTTCCCTCGATTTCCCTAATGCTGTGCTAATAGTAACCAGGTCGCCATGAATGTATTCATGAATCTGGCACACCCCTAATTGGTTATATCTCGCGTAGAATATTGCAATATGTATTATTTGAGATATTATATAAATGTGGAGAAATGCTTTATGCTAAACATAATAATGAAATATTTATAATGATTATTATTAACGAAGGTTTATAGTTGTAAGAAGTTTGAAATATATGCATAACTATCTAGCCCTCCCAGCTACGCATGGGCGGGAAAGAGACACAAAAAACGTTTGTATTGATAGACAAACATACAAAAAAACAGATTTTTTTGCAGAACATCTCGCTAAAGTTTTATCACAATCGGATGAATAGTTTAAGGACGTATGGAAGACAAACATACAGACAATCATTTTTATTTATCCGGAAGAGGATTGGTGTTATTGAAAACAAGGCCTTGTTATGTATGATTTTGTTAATTTGTCAAATACATTACTTTTGTTTGTATAAAAAATCGAATCAACTAGAATTTTTAAATACATTTTATGAAGTATTTTCCTAAATTAAATATTTCGTTTTTAAGAAAGAATAATTGTACTAAAACAGTGATGTACTTCACTTTTTTTAATTAGTCGATATATTATTATATTATATATTATTAAAGTCTGTGTCGAGAATATATTCGCTAATATTTTTTAAATAAATCCTATTAAAATTCGAGAAGCAATCGTTTCGGCAACACGACCGTGGGCGTACTTTCCGCTTGTCAGTAATTTGTCACCCACATCATTGGGCGGAGTAATTAAACGATTCGCTCGCTTTTATGATCCCACGAATGTCGGATACATCGTAAACTTAATTTTTACGATCGATACGACAAATCCAGCTGCGTCAGCATTAAGTGGCTATTTAACTTTACACGTCAAAGTACATTAATTGAATATAACTTTGTTTAACTGGTGTTGCATTCAATTTTGTAATATGATAACAATTATACCACCCTTACAAGTTTTTAGACAATATATGAAAGCAACACATACGACTTCGCCAATTTATAATTAAATTATATTTAAATTTTAAACAGAACATAAAATTTGCGAGCACAAAGTGTTCCGAGTTTATATTTTCAATAAATTTTTAAAGTTATCGCAGAACTTCTTATAAGTTTGAAAATTTTTCTTTAGCATTTTAAAAAGATCTCCTTAATCTCGATTCTTGGTGCATGTGTAAGATATTGTGAAAGTTCCCTCGTAAACTTACTTGCAACGCTACTTTCTATTGCATTTTCAAATGGACATTATTTTTAAACTGGGATTTACATTCAAGTAAAAAACGATAGAAGTGTTTACGATGTTCCTATTTTACCATAATTTCAGAACAGTATAATTACGGTGGCGTGGCTTTATGGATAAAAACTTACAACTTCAACTCCATATTTCGAGAGCAAGGGTATGATAACAAGGGTAGTGCTAACATATATGTTGTTTTGGTTAACCAGCTAATCGTTATATGATGTATCTACACGACAAATATTACAATTACATTATATACATGAAAACTCAATGGAATGAAATCATTGCGGATTTATGTAATTTGAATAAAACATATTTTGAACTACGTTCTTAAAACCTCTAACAAATGTAATTCCGTATATTGAAAACGTTTAAGCAACATAATCAACATTTTGATACATACAAGCTTAATAAACATTTTTAGATAAAAATATGTAAGTAATATGGCATTAAATGTAATACAAAATGTTCACTAAACCGTGCATATCTTTACAATATTATCTTTGATACCATCCTATTCACGTATGCGGTTATTTAAATAAAACTTTAAGTTTATGGAATAAAATTATGCTACAAGTACAAAGATACAGTGAAACTTTATTTATATGAGAATTTTCACATTAAGGTCTATACATAGGTATGTTATGTAAATCAAAATTGAAAAAAGATACCGTACAAATTATTATCGCGTTAAATAACACATAAAAAATATATTTTTGTAATATGATTTTTTTGTACTTATATAATGTGAATAGAAGTATATCTGGCAAGTGTGACAGTGACGAGCACGGCAATCAACTTTCCGCCTTACAAAATATTTATATATTATGTGTAAATAAATCTTATCAGTGAGCTTTGTGCGAGCTCGACTGGGTGACCACTTACCATCAGGTGGCCCATATGCTCGTCCGCTAGATACTATGTTTGGTTTTTTTTTCAATAACATACAAATAAATGCGGGTTATTGTGTACTTACATATACTAATATATTTATGTATAAAGTTTCGATTTTCATAGTATTGTTAATGCTACAAATATGAGAAATATACTGGTATAGTAATATCGACATCTTTATCGAATTAATCAACCCATTAGGTTGACAAGTGTGTGAGAGATAGATATAAATTTATTTCTAATTGTTTATAAGTTTTAAAGCTACGAGTGCTTCGCACGTTGTACACGCATATAGTTATTTAAAATTCAATATTTTTCTATTAAATTATTCATATATTTTATATTTATTTATTATATTTATATTCATATATTTTATATTTATTTATTATATTTATATTCATATATTTTATATTATTATTTTTATTATATATCGAGTGGCATTGAATAGTTACTTGGTGTTCATTTTATTTGTTTCTTGTTATAAAATTAATTTGGAGACAAAAAATCAGTTACTCAAAATGCCTACAGTAAAGTCAGCGACATCATTCTTATACATATACTGTTAACTTAACTCACAGCAATCAGTGCAGTTTTGTTTCAAAAAAAGGAAAAAATGCAGCTACGGGTTATTATGTACAATTTTTTTTTCATAAGGTATTAATTCTTATCCTAATAAATAACATTTTTTGTACACAAATACACGCTTTTTCACTTTGCAATTTGTACATGTAGTTTTAGATATTTAAATAAACGCGTAAAAAATAAGTGAGGCGTGTTGTAAGAAACATTAGACGTGGTGCACATTACGGGCGAATAGATCAGTTAATAATTTATCTTAATTTATCTGTGCAGAGTCAGGATATATTATGTAAATTTAACTACGTTTACAGACATCCTTCTAGAAGACTCACTCGATGGTAGAGCTTTGTGCAAGCTCGTCTGGGTAGGTACCACCCACTCATCAGATATTCTACAGCAAAACAGTAGTACTTGGTATTGTTGTGTTCCAGTTTGAAGGGTGAGTAAGCCAGTGTAATTGCAGGCACTAGGGACATAACATCTCAGTTCCCAAGGTTGGTGGCGATGTAAGCAACGGTTAACATTTCTTACAATACCAATGCCCAACATTGGTGACCACTTACCATTAGGTGGCTCTTTTGCTCGTCCGCCTTGTCCCAGGATATTATTAATGAAGGTGAGCAAATTAGGGCAAGCACTACTAAGTTACCATGTGTCTAATTTGTGTTTATAACTTATATTGTAATCGGTGGTGAAGGGAAAAAGTAATGAGGAAACCTACATTATTATACGAAATTCTTCATTATCCAACCAACCCGCATTGGCGCGAGGTGGAATGAATTCCAGACCTGCTCTTCAGAAGTAAAGCCTTTTCGTAGCAGTGGAACAATTACTGCCTATGTCTACAGTTTATTATAATTTATCACACCGTATACTCTGTTATATAAAAATTTGTTACTCGGCTGCAATCATAAAATAATCATTTAAATAATTGGAGATATTTTTCTTTTTTTTTTATTAAATACAAACATAATTTATTTACATTAAAACCTTAAATAAATACAAATAAAAATTAAAAATAATTACTGTACAAATCGTGACCGCGTGGAATGCTGGCAAGAATGCTAGCAGCATTTCCCCTTTGAATCGCAATTCAGATTCTCCGGACGAAAAATGAACCAGCCCAGTCACCAGTAGAGGCAGTAAGACGGGGTGTAATATTTATGATGATTTTTTTTAATACTCCAAGGTCCAAGCGTTTCAACTGCAAACGGAACAAAAATATAATTAGGAAGATGAGCTTATTTTTTATGATCTCATAAAATCATATTTAAAATATAAAAAATACTAGTGATTTTTTTTACGATATCTGCAAAAATGATTATTTTATGGATTTTTAAAGTTATGAGTTCTTAAATTCTTTTCTGGATCGACCGATCGACGCATGACGTCATTTTCGCGTTATTCTTATGATTTTATTATATTTCGGTTAACATTAAAAAAAAAATACATATATTTATTAAACAGTACCATTGCATACTAATTCAACATATAGAACTCAGAAAAAATACTTTTTCCATATATATTTTCAACAAAAACTTAATTTTAATGTGAATTCCTTAGTAGTAAAATTTGTTTATGTTTTGTTTTTTATGGGCCAGCGAGCGACGGAGCAGGAATTATTCGAGAGCGCCTAAATGAATTTATTTATAAAAAAAAGTATACTTATATAGTAATACAAAATTTTTCCACAGATGTTTTTATAATCACCTAAAGATTATTTTAGTAGAAAAAAATGTTTCTTTTTTTTTCCTAATTGGGAATAAGAGACGAAAATATAAATATTTTTAAATATAAAGATTTTAGCGTTGATAAATTATATTATATATTATTCCGATGTAATTGCGTTCTCTCGATCACGCGATAAAAGATCTTTAAGTCTTAGGTACTTTATTTATAAAAAGTTATGAATGTCGTCTATCAAATTCCGACGAAGTTTTGAAAGATAGTGATCCATCATTGGGGAAATTATACTTGTATTCATTTTGTCACTTTGTAAAGTCTATCTAAAGAATCTTGCTGGGTATACTACCGAAGATGAAATTATTTTATAATGTATTATAAGGCAAGTATAAATTGTACTTGATTTTTATTTTAAAAGTTATTAAATCTAAAAACATAATAATATGAGCCAAATCGTTAGAGCCGTTTCCGAGATACATAATTTATATATATATATATTATGTATCTCGGAAACGGCTATACATATATACACATAGGAATTACTCATTTTATATTATTTAGTATTATGTGATTATATGAACAAAATGTATACTTGTCACGTCATTTGTCTAAATTTAAAACAGGTGAAACTGCGAAGCACTGCTTCTCATATGCTAATATGTATTATACACTAAGCCCTTAACCGAAATGCGATGAATCTTCTGATATTAGTCGGGTATTACAATAAATCGTCTTCTCATTAAATAGTATAGATTATTTTGAAATAAATCTCGTACGGGCTTATAATGTTTATTTTAGCATTTAACGTAGACGTAACAATGTGTAGCTCCATCATTCAGACTAACGAGGGTACAATTGCGCCTCTCCACATCCGTGACCTGCGAACGCTATTTTTCTTCATTCCACGGCATCGCATTTTTCTTTTTATCGACTATCTCGTTTACTCTTCCACAGATATTGTATCCATTTCGCTTTAAATGGCTTCACTAAAAACTGAAACTTTAAAGTGTTACTCATTTAGCAAAATTAAATTTAACTTCTGAACGTAGGCCGCGCTTCTGTTTTCGAAAATATATTTTGTTTAACCGTTTATTTCAAAATTCAAAAGTTTTGTTGAAATTATTTTAACACACGAAAGCAATTATCTGTATATACTTATACATAGCAACTTTTCAAAACGCGTAACTATTTATAAATGTTGTAATTATTACATCTATTCTGTAGTAAAGGTGGAACAAAATCCATTCATTTTCGTCTGATTTTTGTAATGAATTTAACAATGTAGAGCAGCAAGATCCTTTCCTTGTACCTGTATTAATAACTCTGGCTCACTCACACATTACTGATTGGTGAATAATAATAAAAAAATAATAATACTAATAAGTCTACAAGCAAAAGTTTTTCGGAGTCAATGTTTCTTAAAAATTTATAACTAGAAATAAACACGTTGTGAAATCACAATTATAGGATTAAATATACGCAAGAACATAAATAAAAATGCTGTTCCAAATTCAAAATAAGAACAGAATGAAACATAATAATTAAACGTCCAGATAATAAATATTATCTGCATTGTGACGTAACTTTGTATACATTAAATGTTATTTTATATACATAATAAAGACGTCGCAGTTTGTCTTGTCTAATGTTCACGTGCCGTCACTTGCAGTAGAAACGGTTTAAAAGAACGCAATCTTAAATGCGCAGCGGGAAGACAAATGTCTAAACGGCTTCCAGGATTTTTTTATATAATTTTAGCCATTATCAAAGACAATGCAAGCTTATCATAAAGGTGATTTTCATGTTTATGGGTGTGACTTGCGGCAACACCGACTCGTATGACGTGACGAAAGACAGCATGAATCAAAAAATGACAAATTTACGACTCTAATATAAATACACTGATACAACGTATTATTATTTTATTTCAGAATTTTTAAATTAATTTTCTCCGAAGTCGAAGCCTTTTTTGCGGATTAGGTAATCACGAAAAAACACACAGTTTATATTACCAATTTAATATGATGTTTAAATAGAATACCTAAAAAGGTAAATCAAGTAGCAATTTTAGAAGATTGATGAAAAAAATTTAATTAAAATTTATCTATTTATTCTGCGGATCCTGTTGAATACCATATTTAAATTTGTTACAATATTGTATTCTTTTTAACTTTTTTCGAAAAAAGAGCTTAAAAATATATTTTTATTTTTATTTTATGATAACAATTTTAATAGCAAAGTAATCACGAATGCTCTTCTGTGGCGCTGTGTGGCGTTCCCATCCAAGATCTATCAGTCAATGACGACGTGTCTCGAATTCCTGATGCCGTTCATATTACCCACCTGCACACTATCTATATTGAAGACTAGCGAACTCCGTAGCGAATATTAGAAACGTTAATAAAATCATTAAAATAATGTCTGTCCTCTAGCGATATATAACTTTGCACGTCGAAATTCGCTATATTTATTATTAGTAGCAGCCCGTAATTGTCTCCCACTACTGGGCTTAAGTCTCCTTTCTTCTTTGAGTAGAAGTTTTGACGCTTACTCCATTGCGTTGCTCAAATGCTGGTTATCGGTTATCTTTAAATATATATAATTAAAAATCTAGATTCTGCCGATCCGTTTGTAAGAAGGGTGGGTTGTACCCCCGACAAAATTTCATGGTGATCAGTTGATTAGTTAAGACTTACACTAACAAACAAATAAAAAAATACATTTTCGTATTGTTTGTAAGTTTCGTATTGTTCTTTCGAATCGTCAAAATTCTATAAGTGTTAAGTTTATGTTGTCAATAAAAATGTTCACATTGAATGTGAATGAAGTGAAGTCCGAGAATCATGTGGCTTATTAGAAACCTATACTCGTTGGATAACGGACCAAGCTGGCAGCGTCCAGGAGCGCAGCGCAGCATTCCCACCGAATTGCTGTCAGTCATCGTTGATGCGGTCTGAATAACCAATAGCTTCCATTTCACCCACCTGTACACCCATAACATATAAACACTAGAAGCGATATTCGCATTTATTTATAAAAATAAACACAAAATTTTGATTTTGATTATGAATGTTAATTAAATATTTCTGAACATATTGTTCAATACAAATTTTTGGGAGAGTAGCGTGTTCCAGTGTTCCTATCGAAAAGTGATCAGTCAATGTCGAACGCTTCGGATTCTACTGTTGTTATTAATAAACCGTCTGTATGTCTTTATACTAAAATATTTAGAATAACACTGGCTCACTGACTCTTTAAACCGGAACACAACAATAACAACTACTGCTGTCTTGCGATAGAACCCAGTGATAAGTGGGTGGTACCTACCCATACGAGCTTGCACAAAGCTCCACCACTTTAGTCAGTTAGTATTAGTTGGGCCAGCCGCAACATATTCATTTGAGATAGTCGTTACTCGCATTTATTAATTTAACTCATTATATTTAATAACATATTATCATATTAAATAATAATTTCGCATCTGTCCAAATAGTTCCGTGCACAGATTTTTATCCTACGTACTTGTAGGGTAAGTATATGTATGAACTAAAAATATAATTGCAATGTTAATATATTGTTCATCGCACATCCAGTAAACCTTTTTCCGTGTATTACAATGCCGGACTTCCAATTCGTATAAGTCAACCGCAGTGAAATTGTTCATCGCACCCATTATATAGAACTTTCTTCTTTTATTATTATGTAATAATATTTTTATCAGTCGCTATTCGTAATTGTCATAGATAGATGATAATAATAATAATAATAATATCCTGGAACATTATCCACATCCATCCCAAGCTAAGCAGAACTTGTACTATGGAAATCAGACAGCTGATATACTACTTTACTTTTGTAAATAGATACTTATATAGATAATTACACCCAGACTCAAGACAAACAGATAGGTATGTTCATGCACACAAATGTTTGTCTTGGGTGGGAAAAGAACACACGACCTAAGCGCGAAAGGCAGGTATCTACCAACCACGCCAACGGGCTCGATATATATTATTTAATATTCGCAAAATTTAAGAAATTTAATTTTCTTAATTAAATTAAATAACTTATTGTTTAACATTTGTTGATTTACTCATTATTTATTCTTCCGCTAAGCTCTGTTTAGTAGCTTCGTGTTCCGGTTTCCGGTACCAATATAATGCTCAAGGGATATACATTCTTCGTTCCCAAGATTTGGTGGCGCTTTGCCGATGTAAGGAATGGTTAAGGTCTAGCTTCAGTTTCATCGGTGTCAGATGGTAAAAATTTAAACTACTGGTGAAAGACATAGAATCCTAGATTCCGTAGCTGATAGCACAATCACGGTGTAATAAGCGGGCTATACGTTTTACACTGTTGTAGCCTATGTTTAGATTGGCCGCCTTGACCGAAATCAGTCTAGTACTAATCCAACGGGAAATATTATTAAAACTAATTAACTAATTAATTAATTTATTTATTAAGGATATCTAACAAAGGATACACACTTCGTAAATCCTCGTGTAGCCTTTGTTACATTACTTCGTGGAATAATGTTATAAAATATGAGTTCTCCTTCAATTACAGAAGACCACATCATGCACACAAAATAATGACTAAACAGAATGAAAAGATAAAAAGAAATAAAAAAATGAAAAGAAATGTTACATAGTTGTACTCAATAAATTAACATAGAAACTAGTAATAAGTAAGCAATGGTTATTAAGACTATGTTGTGCAAATGTGAGCTAAGTACATATTACAAAACAAAATATAAAATTTATTTAAATATAAAAAAAATGTATTATTACATTTCTCTGTAAATTATTAAAATTCTTATCAAGTCATATTCATGACTCGCAACACATAAATGTGTTGCGAGCCACACACGTTTTTAGTTGTCAGTTTAAAAGTTCCCTAGAGATTTGTTTTCGCTGTTTGTTTTTAAAAAGGTAATTATTTGCACAAGAGTCGTCAGTGTGAAACGACACCGTTGGAACGCCTGCAGCGCGCTTTAATTTTTCATACAAACGCAACTCCACGCTTGTCGAGTTGTTGACTTTTCGACACCGGTTTAATATTGTAATTGTTTGGTCGGTGGAATTTCATAAAAATAAAACATTCATAGCATAGCTCGAAGTCCGAAGAATTGTGTTTAATATATTGCGTTAAAGATTGATTAAAACGCTTTGCTAATTGTAATAGTGTTTTTAAAATAATTTCGCTGTCACCACTTATTTTCCATAAATGATAAAAAGGAACAAAGTACTATTGTTTATTCTAACGTGTATATACAAATAGGAAAGTTAAATAAGGATGGCATTATAAATCTTCATTGACGCAAGCAATAATTTCACGTCATTTTTACCACTATTACGACTTCAGGGGTCTAATTACGTAATGACGATAAGGAAAATGATAGTCATAGCGCTAGTACCGGCGGCCCAATCGCGTGGGCGTTAATCGAATATGTCGGATAAATCACGAGTGTCGAACGATTTGTTCCACAAAAATTCTTGAATTTTCCGATAGTCGATGAAAAAAGAAGTAGGCGGTAGCGTAATGTCGATGTGACTTACAGCCCACCATACACATGACCTGAAATGTGTTTCTTAACTTAAGGTTGCTGTTCAAACTGATGAGGACCCTACCCTTAATTAAAAATAAAGCCTTTTTCTTAAGAGGAACGGACCCATTTGTCCAGCAATGGATAAAAGCCGCCCCCGTTAATAAACGGGCATTTATATTTCCACCTAGCTTATTTGTTGATTGGACTCTTGACTACAAAAAATGTATGATAACCTTGATTTTTCTTAGCAGAATCAAAGATTCCAATTAAAACAAAAAACAACAGAAATTGCGGAGTTCGCACAAACTTAGGCACTCTTTAGTTAGATGACACAAGAGATTTCGTCAACAGCACTTATTTTGAGAGCTCGTGAATGCTTTTTTGTGATACAGCGAGTGTGTGTTCCTTGAAGTTGGAATTGCGGAAAACAAGGCGCCCATTTTGTCAAGTGTCTTAAAAGGCTCGTAAATAGTGATGATAGCTATTGTGAAGTGTTATGGTGGTTTTTACTAAACGTTTGACTAGTTTTATCACGTTAAAATATTTAAGCGTTTTAAAACTGTTGGCAGCACCTGTGTTTACAATTTTAAAACTTATCAATATTTTTTTAAAACGTCGTTGAAATTTTTAGTGACAACTTAATGTAATTGCAGACTTTTTGCAACCAATCCGTGTTGACAACAAAAAAATTGCAATTTAATGTAGAGATGAAGATTTATTTATCTTATTTATTTACAATCTATTTATTTATTTTACACTTTGTATTCTATCCGGTTTTTTTATTCTTGTTTTGCTTGAATAAATGTAACATTTACTAGAATATATCTAATATGGGTAAAGCGTTTCTAAAGAAAATCATATCATAGATTTCTAGCTCCCTCGATCTTTATATAAGTGAACTAAAATACTTTCTACATATATCGGGACTCCCATGGGATATTTAAAATAGTGTTCCTCCATATCCAAACTCTACGCGAGAGATATCAAATAAATCAAATACCCTTTGTTGTACATAAACACAATACAATAAAAAACGTGGTCGTGACGGGACGGCCGGCAAATGTCAAACATCGAAATTGATTGTTGATGAAATAATTTATTATTATTAAAAAAAAAACAATTACTGAACATGAAGTGGAATAAAATAAACATTATAGCTTAGTTAACAAAATAAATATGTTTTCTTTTTAATATAAAATAGTATATAGTATAAGCGCTACGAACACACAGAGCGACGGAGAGAAGACATGACGGTACTCATACCGTCACGGCATACGGTTCGGCCTTACGGTCAAGCTTTGCTCATAGACGTTTCACACTAACAAGTTAAGATGCACAAAGGCGATCTTATCGCTGAGAACGTGATATCTTCTTTTATAGTATATCAAACATATTACATCAATGTTTATAACCAACAAAGAAAAGTCGTTGCAAGAATTGATTTACTCTATATATATACAATTCCATAGCATTTTTTGTATTATAATTTATTCATATACAGACATGACTTGGTTGTAATATTATTTTATATCTGACTTAGCACTTTTTAATTAAGATATGTTTATATGAAGTTAAAAAAATATAAATGCATTTAAATTTTGAGTATTTAGGATACTTTAGAATTGAAGATTTCTTCATACCAAATTACATCAAAATCAGCTTAGTGGTTAAGTCGTGAACGAGAAAAAGTCGAAAAAACGGAAAGAAGCTTTATTAGAAATTAAAAAAAAATGTTTTTATATCTTTTCGTTAATGACTAAATTTATTAACAAATAAGTACGTTACATTTGATTACATTTAAACGAAATTAACGTAATTATACGATATATAATGTTACATTTTCTAAATTAATATTTAATAGATAATATATATCAAGTCAAACAATATTTCCAAATCATAACAAAAAATATTTCAAAATGTTATTTTAATATAAAATTAATTGTTAATTTCATTATAATAACATTAAATTGCTCGTTTAATTAACAAAACTCGTAATGAAGATGTTTTAAAATGTTATTTTAATTTTAAATACAATGTTAATTTAATCATAAATGTATTAAATTGCTTACATGATTAATTAACGGATTATAAAACAGCGGCACAATGTTAAATCTCAATTGTAGTTGACGATAAATGTTGCAATTTTTAAACGTGTTCCGCCCGTGTTACTCAGGGTAGATGGCTCTTCATTTCCAAGCACGTCTCTTTGTTATTTTTTTTTAAGATTGTCACGTATAGCCTTTTTAAAAACCTTTTGTTTATATTTAGGGAATAAAAAAAGAAAACCGGTCAAGTATATCTTATATGGACACATGAAATATCTAAATATCGTATTTAAAATTTATAATATGATATCTTAATAATTTGAGTGCAACGTATTTGTAACAATTAAAACGTATCCGATAAAATAATAATAATAATAAGGAACTTCACCAAAAAAAAAGTAGTGTGTTTCCCGTGTGTGAACACAAGCTTTATTTTTAATGTATAAACTTACTATCGACATGAATCGAGATCCAAAAAATAGATAGAAACATTGGCTATTTATTTTCTTTCTTCGTCTTTATTAATATCTCATGTTAAAAAAAACATTAGTAAATAATGTGTATTGTTTGACGAAATTAATAATAATAATAATAATAATAATAATAAAAATCTTTAAATTCATTAATTTCCATTCAGGATATATAAATTTTATTGTAATTTTTTCATTATACCTTTATTTTAATTTGAAGAGAGAGAGGGAGAGTCATGCTGAGTTGCTTGTGTCTTGATATAATCTACAATATGAACTGGTGGTAATTTAAGATTTCATTGACCCCTCTAAAATGAAAATTAAAAAAGCTTTGTAAGAGCCTACTTAAAAGTTAAACGATTTCGATATTTTTTTATAAATCATAAGAAATATTAATAGCTTTCGGTCTCCTTAAATAATACAGGCGAGGATTCAAACGTTGAATATTAATTCCGAATCTTTTGGCGAATTATGACCCTGCCTTCCTCTCACCAGCGGAGGCAACAAGACAAGGTGTTATATGATTTATAAAAGTTAATTAATAAAAACACGAAGAAAGAAATTAAACCTGACTATATTACCTATATTTCGATCGTGTGTCGTCCTTTTAGTTCCTGTTAGAATTCCTGTAATACTAATCTTAGTCTTTGTTATCTGGGTTAATTCTTATCTGTATATTTATTACAATGTGTATCAGAAACAGCCTGTGAATGTCCCACTGGCTGGGCTAAGGCCTCTTCTTCTCTTTTGAGGAGAAGGTTTGGAACTTATTCCACCACGCTGCTCCAATGCGGGTTGGTGGAATACACATGTGACAGAATTTCAGTAAAATTTGATACATGCAGGTTTCCTCACGATGTTTTCCATCACCGTCGACACGAATTATAATCACTAATTAAGCACATGAAATCCATTGGTGCTTACCCGGGTTTGAACCCACGATCATCGGTTAAGAGTCACGCGTTCTTACCACTGGGCCATCTCGGCTATGTATATTTTATTTAAATTAAAAGAAAGTTTTTAATATAATGTATAATTGTCAAACCACATTAAACAAATTTTTATTTTTATTTTTATTTCCATTCATTTCATATTTTTTTGTAATGATAATAAATAAATAAAATCAGAAAAAAAGTACAAAAGATATATTTTGAACAATTAAGCCCCAAAAGGAAATTTATAAGGCAGGTCTCTTTTCTTACCTTTCCGCTCCTACAATTTCTAATCTGGCATACGAAAACGAATATTCTTAATTACATGAAACAAAACATTTTTTAAGCATTATTCTATGCTTAGATTTCTGATGAGTCTGACTGTTTAATGTAAAGTAATAATTTAATAATATCTTATGTGTATAAAGCGTATCAAAAGATAATCATTACATGGAGTGATTTATTATCCCCTGGGTTTTCATATAAATGTAGAATACTTTTTATATCGGGACTCCCAGGGGATATTTAAAATAGTGTACCTCCATCCAACCTCGACGCGAGAGATATCTCGTACTTATTTTTCGAATGTTTTTAATATTATATAATATATGGAAGTATGTATATTTATTACATTATTATCATACCCAAACTCCTATGTCAGATAGTCGCACCTATATCAGATAAATTTACAGAAAGCTGCCTCCGATGGTATGGTCACGTCATGTGAAGAGGCGAGGATCACGTAGTGAGAAAAGCATTGCAACTGCCCGAACAAAAGAGAGGTAGAGGACGACTTCCTGCTACGTGGTGGACCAGCATGACGAAACTCTTATCAGGGGAAGAATTGCTCGACCCGACAACCCAGGATATATTATCCTGGCGCCATAAAATTAGGAGAGCCGACCCCACATAAAGTGGGAATGATAAGGACCCCACATAAGGATGAAGAAGATTATCATACCCAAACTACTTGACGGATATAATTTGTCAAAATACGTTAATTATATTATGAGTTACAATTTTTTCTTTTGAATATTTTTTTTTAAATAAGTCGGAAACAGTAGGATGGTTTGTAATAGCTAGTCATATCAAATAGATTTATTATTATAATATAATAAATACACTTCCCCATTCAAACGATTATTTATTTTCGCCACGAGAATCGAAATTGTAATTCAACAGGGAAATGCTAGCACTCTTTCATTTAAGAATATATTAATAATATAAAAAATATTGTTCATTTCATACAACTCTTATCCATCAAACATGGGAATGTTTTCTCTCTTGTGGCTGTAACAATGGTTCATTTACACTTGAAATCTAAACACAATAGAAATAAATACTGTTTGTCTATGGAATAATTAATGTGTGGGTGATACCTATTCAGACGAGGCTGCGCAACGCCCTACCACCAAGTTCCAAGTCCTGTCGCAACCAATTTTGAACTTTATATACTTAATTTAGTCCATATGTAGTAAAATTTATATTAGGCAATCTATCCATTATTTATATATATATCTACTATCAAATCTTTCGGTAACTCAATATAATTAGTTTCAAAAGATTTTACTAATTCTTACAACACAAATTTAAAACAAATTTTGTCTTTTTCAGGTAAGTTTCTGCAAATATAGAGTACGATAACGTCTTCGGAACTCGGATCGTAAGTAAATTATTTCGTTATCATTCTCTTTGGAAGTTTATTTTTAGCCGGAACTTCTCTCTCCCGAGGAAACGCCGGCGCGACTACATCCCGTCACAATTTAACAAAGTATTAGCTTGCGAGACTCAGCTTACGTTTTTTCAACGTTAGTGTTCATCTAATCCGCCAAAAAACTATAAAGCGTCATATTCAGAAAATGTAATTCATAAAAGTATCGAAATCTTTGAACGTTCGAAAAATGGACTGTCGAGCAAACTCCAATTGATAGAAAACATATGTAAAATTTATATGAGTAATAACCGGATTTTATTAGGCGTAAACTTCGAACGAATACGGAATTGGACTGGATTTAAAGTAATGTTTTCAGGGGTATAAATCTATCCAATTGTTTCCCATTCCAATTGTTCCGTTCTGACAGTACTTGGTTTGAATATAAGTCAGCTAATGGTGATCCATTACGGCTTTTAAAACGTAACGTGTTTGAATAAATAATATGGTTATGCTAGGGATTATGGTCTGTTTCACTATGCCCTCGGCTAAATATATTAATGAAATTGCCCGCAAAACTCCTTGAAAGTTATTTTTTTTACATGTAACAACGTGCTAGCGTGGCCAATTTGGCACCTAGCCAATGTTACTCGCCCCGATAACTGAATATGCATGCGCTTGTCACTAAGGTTGTCACCTTATCAGTTACTGGATATGTATTTAAATATATACGGCCATCTTTTGTTAAAGATCCACATTCATCTAATATATATATTTAACCACATTCATATATATATATATAACCACATTCATCTAAACATATTATATAGAGTTGTTTGTAAAGTTATCAAACAAATACTTCAGGCAGTTAAGTTTTGGATATATTTTGATTCAATGCAATTTAATTAAAAATAAATATACTATATTATATGATAACTTTACAAACAATTAGATTAATACCAAATGTTTCTATTACTAATAATAAGTTTGCTTCGTTATATATAATGAGTTTTGTTGTTGTTACTGTTGCGGTAGAATATCTGATGAGTGGATGGTACCTAAAATGGTGGTTTTATAGTATTTAGTATTTAAACCACAACTTAATTAAATACTGACAAAAATATATAAAATCGCCTATGTACATTAAAAATAGTCATTTAGTATGTGTGTATTTAATACAAATTAAGATACCAAATATAATCCAAGGAGCAAATGTAACAAATTATACCCACATTCATACATCAGTTTCTACGATAATTCTTATAAGAGAAATAAATAATTAATTTTTAATATTCGTATATCTTGCTATACTTAACATAGTCGCATCTTACATTGATATTGAATTTATATTAAGTAGATTAGATCCAGTATGGTTCGTCTTATTGTTGTCGACCATGGGATTTTCTTGTTTAAAACGCACTTAAACAATAACCCGCGTAGAGGCGTGATGACCCATACTAAGTACATACACACACATAGCTTAGTATATTACATTATGCATTATCAATTGCTATTATTTCATACATTTTAAGTAGCGTTTGAAAAAAAAAAAGATTTGTCAGGCTTACATGGCTGGTCTGGTGTTACCTTAGGAATGCCATTTTTGGTGCTTTCTGTTCCCGCCACTACACCGATAGCTGAAGAGCTTTCGAAAAACCTCATAATCTACTCTTACGATATCCATGGGTTGAGAGAAGATGGTGGAAATATAAGGAAAACGAAAACAAAACTATAAGAAATTACTGAAAATATGCTGCTTGATTACCTTGATGATGTTCTCTAAAATATGAAGCCACAATGACCTACCATTTTTAGTTCCATCTCTTTTAAAGATAAAATTTTGTCACGTGCGCTTACCACTAATACACTGTATAATACACATAATATTTCCGCCAGCTCATCATACGTGAATAGGAATATCAAAACAGTTGCAATCCATTAAAGCTCTGTGAGATTACGAATGTTTTGTGATGAATCTCACAAGGGATTATGCTCTCTTACACTTCCTTTACAATGAATTCACATTTGACAAACCCCTGTGAATATAAAGCACTAAATGAATATGAAGTGAATAAATTTTTGAGCATTTTGTGAAATAACCATTTACACTCGGTTTCATTCGTCTGAAATTAGTACTGTAGATACTTTTGGGTTGTTTTTCTAGGCACAAAATGTTTTTGCTTTATATATCTATTCAAAACGTTAAAAAAAACATAAGGTCAGTGTTATACAAATGTTTCTTCAGGAGCTAATCAAAAATATTGTTTATATATAAGTAAACAAAACATAATATTTTTACATGTATTGGCAAAAAGAGCTCAGCACTTTATCATATAGCACTGCCGCTGTAGGGATTGGTATATTCTTCTTGTAATTGTAACGGCAAAGATCACGACTTACCATCACGGGATATTATTACTGATATAAATAATTACTGAAAATATAGCTTACGTTAACTTCTCGACAAAGTAGCTTTCTAACGGTGAAAAAATTATTAAAATCGCTTCTATAGTTTTTCGATTACAACAAATCTTTCCTCTTTATAATATTACAGATAGTGTAGAGATATTGATTATAAAAGATATGTATCCACCAACTCGCATTTAAGGAGAATGGTAAAATACACTCCAAAACTTCCTAATAAGGGGAGGATGAGCAAAAGCACGATATTAAAAAGCTGTTACTTTAATTTATTTAAAACTACTTACCCATTGCTCATGGAAATATAACAAGAGGAATAATTAACCTTTTCATTTTAAAACAATTAAACGTAGCGACTGAAATTTATTCACTACTAATATGGAGCTAAACACACGAAGCGTTATTAATTTATAACTTAATGCTATTGTTTAGAACAGCGCTAAACACTCGCAAACATAAATTCGGTTACGGATGTATTATGACACTGTAAGTCTGTTTTGCAGCAATGATTGTTAATATTCGCTGATCTTTGTTACGTAATAAGTATAATTTCCATTGTTTTGTAAGAGTAACTGCCTGTGAATGTCCCATTGCTGGGCTAAGGCCTCTTCTTTTCTTTAGAGGAGAAGGTTTGGAGCTTATTCCACCACGCTGCTCCAAGGCGGGTTGGTGGAATAAACATGTGACAGAATTTCAGTGAAATTTGAGCAGGTTTCCTCACGATGTTTTCCTTCACCGTCAAGCACGAGATGAATTATAATAACAAATTAAGCACATGAAATTCAGGGGTGCTTGCCCGGGTGTGAACCCACGATCATCGGTTAAGATTCACGTGTTCTTACCCCTGGCCACCTCGCCTGTTTTTATTTCTAATGTTTGTTTTTTCTATTTATTGCTCTTGATTTTAGTGCTGTTTTGTATAAGCTATAAGCTATTTTGACAGAATTAAAATAAAACAATCGATGTGATAGCTTTGTGTGACTTGGATGAGTAACACTTAATCTTCAATTATTCTACCGTTTTGGTTGAAACACATCTTCTAATATATTAAGACACATATATCCTAAGTTAGGTGTACGATTGATGTGTAAGAAATAGTTTATATTTTTTGAGATGCCAACATCAATAGGTGGTGTTAATCACTTACCATCAATTTACCCGTTTGTCAGTCTGCCTACCTAATACGAATAAAAGAGGCGTAAGGTGCTTATAAAAGTCAATAAGGTGTCATTATTTATGTGAGCTTACTACTTTATCAAAATATAACAAGTATATTTCATCATCTACTGCTTAGTAAAATTAATGTAATATACTTCAACTGATTACATATTTATAAAGTATCATTGAAGAATAATATACTTGCAACAAAATAAGTGACGTTTAAGATAGAAACAGAAAATACTAGTTATAAATTAATCAAATTATAAACTTGCTATTGTTGCAGTTTAGTAGTTAGCTAGGAAGCATTGCGGATGTCATATCGATCAACAAAACGCTGAATCAAACTTGTCATGTGATGTAAATAATTGCTACGAATCAATCTAAATCCTGTATAATAAATTGTGTGGCTTTACAAGTGCTAGTACTATGATTAATTTAATAGTAATAGATTCAGTTTGTTATTTTAATCACATTATTACAAATGTGTATTACAACTATTGTGTATCATGTATTATATATCATAATTGATAGATATATATAGACATTGGCGATGTAAGAAATATTAATCACATTACATCGCCAATGCGCCACCAACTTTGGAAACGAATATGTTATCTCCCTTGTGCCTGTTCTTCCATTGGCTCACTCACCTTTCAAACTGGTACGCAAAAACAAACAATTGCTGTTTAACGGTAAATTATCTGATGAGTAAGAAGTCTGGAAGCCTTGGCACCTAGTAAATTAAAATAGCCATAATTCTTGGTGAATTTATTTCTACCAAAAACATTTCTTTCTGTGTACTTCATTCAAATTTTCTGCTGTAAAACCTTAAAATAACATTAAAATATGTCTTCGCTTTCTAATGGCACATCCATTATTAAAGAATTCCACTCACGCTTACACCATTTTAAAATATCTTATTTTATTTCTGTGCATTTCGACATTTAAAGAAAACAAGACGAAAATTGTCAGAAAATGAGATACTGCGAAAACGTGACGCGAACAACGAAATTGTTCTAAAATGCAATACAGATAGCTTCCAAATATATAGCGAGCTCTACGACTCGGAAACCATGCTTAAAGTGATATTCTGAAATTTGATATTCCGAAGTATAAAAATGTATTTAAATTCAAACACACATATACCGACATATATCTAATTGTATATAGACTATTCAAATACATTAGCAGCAAAGAGTAGCTACTGGGATTTTATTGAATTTACTTAAATTTTTACATTCAATTTCACCCTGTTACCTGACGAATAGAAGCGTTTTCGAATAAAGAATATACATTTTTTAAATAATACTAGAAATACCATTTCTGAGAAATTTCCTCCAATGTGTTAAAAGGGCTAGGCACCTATAAACCACTGCGCTATTGACGCTATTGTATATTGGATTGACATCATAAATTAATCATCATTCTTATTCTCTTACTCTGATCCCATTTATTTGGGGTATACGCGTAGGTAAACGATTTGACACACTAACAAATGCCTGACGGAATGCTTTTACTTTCCCGTATGGTTGAGGCGCTTATGCTTTCAATCGAATATGCGTTTAAGAAAAATTCCCATAATAAACTCTTTAGACACATACGGCTTACGATGAACCGGATTCATATCAACATAATTTTTTTAAGACTGATATAACGTTTTCTTGAATTTCTGCGTTGCCGTTAGAAGATGAATTCTGGATTTACGAAATATAATGAAATATATGTTCATACATTGTTAGTAATAAATTTATAATTTATTAAAATTATTATAAGAATTATTTAATATTGTATAAGAATAAGTTACTATTAAGTTTTCCATTTTAATTTAAGCAAATACAACGTTAATTGCCGAATCCCGTATTAAATGTTCTTTAGTCGGTCTGTACACAGTTTCACTTAAAATTGTACTAGCTCAGTTGGTAATCCTACAAAATGCGGTAAATTTTGTAACATTTGTTACGACATAATGGGACGAAGAAAATAATGCTTGTGGTGCGAGTGCGCTGCGACGCGCTAGGCGCTGCATTAAAGTCACAATTGTACTACTCATCCATTATTACCACCTGCTTCAAAAAGCTTCGATGATTATTTTTTGAAATACATTTAATTTTAAATTTATGTACTTAATTTAAAAAAGGTAGCCTGTAAATTGTCACTACCATCCATAGATATTGGGACTCTTGGGTGGCGCTTTGGCGATGTAAGCGATGGTTAACATTTCTTACACTGCCAATGTCTAAGGGCGTTGGTGATCACTTACCATAAGGTGGCCCATATGATCGTCCACCTACCTATCCTTTAAAAAAAGTAATGAATCTGGTTATGAAAATGTTACAGCTAGCGACATTTACAAAATATAATTAACGCCAAAATTATAAGCTTAAAACTATTGTTTCATCTACCGCCTACGTCTACTAACACTTCATAAATATGATACAAATAAGTGACATCACTTTTAAAACGTAATATAACGATGGCTAGGGAAATGGTGAACAAAATTTCTTTAAAATTTACTCATGTTTCTGACATTAATTTATATTAATGCCACGAGAATAGAAGGCTGAAGAAATATTAAGGCCTGCATTTGACACCGTAGTAGTTTTGCTTCCTTTTTTTTTTAATTGACTTAGAATTCTTTACTCTTGTTTGATGAATATCGGAGAGGCAGACATCAAGGAATCCAAGTAAGTAGTTTTACTTGGTGGTAGGGCTTTGTGCAAGCTCGTCTGGGTAGGTACCACCCACTCATCAGATTTTTTACCGCAAAACAACAGTACTTGGTTTGTTGTGTTCCCGTTTGAAGGGTGAGTGAGCCAGTATAATTACAGGAACAAGGGACATAACATCTTAGTTCCCAAGGTTGGTGGCGCATAGGCGATGTAAGCGATGGTTAACGTATCTTACAATGCCAATATCCATATGCTCGTTCGCCTACCTATACTATAAAAAAGTAGTGTGTGAACTGCAAACGTAACGAAGATATTATTAGTATATTAAACAACATTTTCAAATCAATCGTGTATTTATGGTTTTAGATAATTTCAGTGTAATATTCACTTGCGTGACCCAGATTCCATTCTGTTCAAATTTCGTCAGAATAAACACGCATCGCGTTAATACCATACACGTTTCGCACACATTGAATATTAAACGTTTGTGTTTGTTTGTGTTAACTGAGAGATTTATTTTAGAATCTATCTTAATTCACTTTGGAACAATCACTTTCATTCAAATAATTCTATGATACATTATAACTTTCATATAAATGTTAAATACATGTACACCATTGCTTTACAAGCTTTATCAACGTAATGCGTGTCTATGTGTATAGAGTGTGTTTGGTGTGTATGTGTGCATGTGTGTCTCATTAGTCTATTGAATAGCTGTTCATACGGATGATTTGGATTTGAATTCTCAGTAGCTGCCCGGAGTTAGAAAGTTGTCAGTGTTTACACTCCCGTAAATCGAAAACCTAAATAAATCCATTGGTCGCCTGATCTGTCTCCGGTCGTATCGGGTTGTAAAATTGAAAAAATCGAGATTGCACTTGCGCTTGCATTTGCACATGTGCGCTGTCATATATCCCGCGCATATTCTATGCATCTACATTACATCTTTGCTATAATCGTTGGTAAAACATTTGTAGCTTTAATTTAAGTAACAATCATTTTTTTAGTTTATATAAACTTTTTTTTAATTTCATCATATCATACATGTTTGTATCATACTTTTTTATATTGTATTAACTACACATCGCGACGATTACTTGTAGCCCGAAGTAAATTAGCCATATTGTTTTTATCATTTGCAACTTTAGGAATGCAAACCCAACTCCATAATCATTTCTACAATTGAAACGAAATAAAAGCGCTTACTCGACAAAATGTATCATTAAAAATACATTGAAACGATATGCCAAATGCTCACTTGTAATGTTCTATCAGACTCACTAAATTCAAATTCTCAAGGGGGTGGCGCTTTGAAGCATTTGAAGCGGCAATTGTGTTGATTTTTCCAACGTTTACTGTCGGGGTGAAATGAAACGCGCCACTAAAAGTGCCAAAATTCCCCATAACAAACATAAAACGTAGTGCAAACATTGTTGTAGTATCACGCGAGCACACTTCGTGAAGAGACATGCTACTATACATTATTCACAGCTAACTAAGAAGTCGCTCGGAATATAAGCGGTAGCGAATAGAAGGACGGATTTACTTTTTTAAGAGTTTAATAATGTGACGTCAATTAATTGTTATATCAATATAGCTTTAAACGGGAGTTACTTCGATAGAATTTACAAGTTTCAGTAAAAAAAAATTTTAGACAGTTATATATTGGTTAATAAGCCGAGATGGATTCGTCGGTTCAAACCCGAGCAAGAACCACTGAATTTCATATGCTTAATTTGTGATTATAATTCATCTCGTGCTTGACAGTGAAGGAAAACATCGTGAGGAAACTTGCATATTGTGGCGGAATTAGCTCCAAAACCTTCTTCTCAAAAAGTAGAGGAGGCCTTAGACATTCACAGGCTGTTACTGGTGGTATATATTGGTTGCTTTATAGAAGTAAAAGATTATAATTGTATGTATTTATAAATAAAAATATTGCTTCATTTTAATTTTTTTCTATGCGTTTACGCAACGTTCGCTTATTGAGTAGAAATTTTGTACAGTACAGTTGTTGTTAAAACAAGATACAATAGCATCAATGTAAAATAGGTCACACCCGTAACGTATCGGATATTTACAAAATTAAAGGGCCTGTGCGTCGCATACTCTTTAGTTATTAAAAAAGTTATTTATACTTGAAATAAATATAAAAACGCTTGAACCGTACTCTTTTACTAAATGGTTCTTTTACTAAATAAGTGCATTAAAAATGTTGTAAAACATATTCCAGACCAGTAGAAAATAATATTATATAAATATCAGCTTAGTTCAGAAATTATTAATTACTTTAATATTTACGTTTACGTTAATGTTTAAAATATGTGTAAAAAGTAACATACTATATGATCGAGTTCTAGTCTACGTTAATCAAATAAAAAGAAACGCAAGGCCTGAGTGAGATTTAAATGTCCCTTCCGTGTTGATAAGACGGTCCCGTAATTTATTCCAACTTGATCGACAGTCTTATTGAATCAGATTTAGAAATAAAATAAGGCCATATCGTAACCTTAGATTGAAAAATGTAGATAGTTATTTCATTTGAATTGGTAATTTGATTTATGTTATAATTTATATACGCGAATAGATATATCATTTTTTATACGTTATCCACCTAGAAGCGAATTTAATGCCCAAACATTTATCATATCAAATATATATGCGTGTGTCTCTGTGTTTCTGTGTGTGCGTTGTGTGTGTTTTTTTGGGACTGCCAGGTGATTCATTCTCTTGCAATGCATGTATGAAATGTATGAAAAGGACTCGTATTCGAATCTGGGTCATAACAGAGTTTTTGGCGTTAGTGTTTACATTGCGTGCGTCGGAAAGCACATAAATTTTCTTTCTCAGTCTTACTTTCCTTTCAGACCTTTCAGACAATGAAAGTGAGGGAATAGAGAATGCAGCTGTGTTGGCGTCTCTAGCGCAGTTGGAGAGTGTCCATGGAGAATGTCTGCTGTTGATAAAGTCGGTCAGGAGGACATGACCCAAGTTTATTCGCTAATGTTTCCGTCAACCTATTCATATTGAGAACAAACGATTAAATACAATTATTCTAAATTTCAATTCCTATAATGGTAATGAAATTTATGTTAAAAGGACAGCTTAGTTAGCCCGCACATACCAATATAAATTTTAGAAATTGATATGTTGTCAAATACAACATATTTATTAACATACACTATAGGTTAGTTTTCCATTTTATTAATTTTTATATAATTTTTCATTAAGTAAACAAAAATTAACTTTCACCGTTTAAAATCATAAATAACGTCAACATTTATATTAAATCGTCTAAACCGCAATTTCATTTCTTGCAGTGTATTATTATTTATAAAATTAATTAAACCAAAATTAATTAAAATAAAACAACACATAATAACAATGGCAACATTGATTTAATTATGCTTGTGCTTCGCATATAGTCGGTTTTATTCAAGTAATCTCTCTTTGAATCTTCATTTTAGAAGATTCAAATAAATTTAAAGCTACAACATGTTCAGAATGTAGATTTTAACGAGAATAGCCTGATAATAAAATACATTTAAACTTATATGTCATCTAATACTTATAATAAAAATTAATAACTTCATGCTTTTTCAATATGTTTCATCTTGTAAGTAACATGTTTTTTTTATTATTGATGTATATTATAGAACAGTACCTACTCTGTAGCGCCGTTAATTGGAAAGCCAATAGTGAACAACCATCCACGATAGCGATATTGTTTGAACAATATTATATGTACCAAATATAGTATATGTCTCAAAATAATAAAGGTTATAGAAAACTGGGCTTGCAGCCAACCAGAAAACACTTGCCAAATTAAATCTTTAAAAGCTTGTATCGAAGTCACGGAATGTAGGACAGGGGTCAGGTGGTATCAATATAGGCTAGAAGGTGAAATACTTCAAGGACGGCCTTAGAACAGAAAGTATAATAGAAGCGGTACAGCCAAGTTTGACCCACATACGTTGTTGTAGCAAATTTGATCCGAACTTTTGAATTAAATAAATACCCGGAATAACTTTAGATATAGGAAGATTTAATATTTTAAATCCAACTTAAGTGTTGTATTACCTAAAGACACGAACTTTTACGATCTTGGAATTATTAAGTCATTTCAGAAATGCGCTTCTAATTTTTTTTATATTTCATTAAAAGTTAAAAAGTCTTGAAACTTCACTAGCTTACTTCAAGTGTTGTGGCCAATCCAAATATTTTTAATATCATTTTTGGTAAATTTTCTTCTCTAGGATATGGGCCCCGTTTGTAAGATTGTGAGAAATGGTGATTTATGCTTCACCTAATTGGGTCATTGACGGGGCTTATTTATGTTTTGCGGACAACCTGATTTACCGATATTTGTTTATCACAGAATGCATGTTACATCACTTATTTTCTACTTTCGTATACTAATAAGAATGGTCGTCCTGACTAGCCAACTGAGATAGAGAGATATAGAGAGTAGCCAACTGTGCAGGAGATATTATAGTGCAAAAGTGTGTGCACAAACACAGGTGCACTCTATTCCCTAACTCTTATAACCCGATGGGACGGCAATCCGACACGACCGGAAAGAGTGCAGGCGCAGGAACAACGACTATACGTGCTTTCCGAAGCACGGGATTGTACACACTTCCAACCTCCAGACTCCGGGATGCTACTAAGAATTTTCGACAGAAAATCTCAATAACATTTTATTGGCCGACCTGGAATTTGAACCCAGGACCACCATGTCTGCGGCCTTACATTTAGCCACTAGACCAACCAGGCAGTCACTTTCGTATACTATCTCAATATCGTCAGGCCTACACTTGACTGACAATTTTATCTACCTACTCATAAATCAAAGATATAATATGATACATAAATGGGGAGCCTTAACGAAAAAGAAGATTATTTTAGAACAGTCAAATAAATCGGCACAAGACTATCACAAATATATGTTTGAATAAAATTTACTTTTATGAGTTATAATTCAAGTCTTGTTCTATTTCTAAGAACTGAAAATGATAGATTGTTTTTTGTTTCAACATATGTATATCGCTACGTTTTCAAACTATCATAACTAAATGTAAATTCTGATAACACCAAGATGTATATACATATGTGAATAAAACGCTAATTATATCAGTACATACAAGCGAGAATCCATTGACAGTTGAGAAACCTGAGAAGAAAGTCCCTAAGATTATCTACTTAACTGGCCTTAAAAGATTTCCGGCTTATATCGGACCTTCAATCTCCGATTTTAGCCTCTTACAGAACTTTCCTACTTCGTAATGAGTAGGTGTTCCTTTCGTTTCAAGTTGCGAAAAATTATTTTCACGAGAGAAAATAAAGTGTAGTGTTCTGAATGCGAAAATAGGTGTTCAGGGCATAGGGTTGCAAAATATTTTCTAAGCAGATATAAATAGTATTTTTTAATGCTTAGAAATATAAGGTAATAATAAAACTACTTTTGGACTAATCGTAAGTATTAAAGTTAAAATAATAAATATGCCAGCATTTCTATCACCATTACCACGATGTAAATACTTTAACGAGCCTCGTTTTAGTGATGTTTTATATGTGTAATTTTTCATCGGAAACTTAAAAAAATCCTGGGTTATAATAAAGTCTGTAACTTAAGATAAGATTACATAATCTTTTAAATACGTTTCTTTTTCCAAAATCATATTTTAAAGGAAAACAAGTTAATCAAAATAAAATAAAATAAACCAGTATTTCAATTAAATAATGTGTACGAGAATAGTGGAATTATTAAGAATTAGAAATATTCAAATGCATGTTTTGTATTGTCTTTAGAAACATTTATGTATCTCGGCAGTTTTTATTGCAAAGTTAACCTTTTACACATATCCGGCAACCCTACTATTGTATAGCGACTCCATTGTAGTTGGAAATCGCTCGCTTACATTTTAGCTCTGTGTGGTTTGGGGCTGAAGAAACAACAAATTGTACTGTTTTGTTTATGGGTTGTTACAAGTAACTTTGGACCTTAACATTTGCGACACGTCGACATTTCCAAGAAATGGACAATACATTATAATATACACCATTATTTGGTACCAATTTTAGATGAACTCAAACAAATTTAGATGTAGACTAAGATATTCTTTAAACAAATTTATTATAATTAACTTTTTTATTTCTGAAATTTTAATTATTTTGTTTTTTTTTTTTAATTAAGTTATTCAGAAAGGTCGTATACCAAAGGTCGTTATTATAACGTTTATTACCGTCATTTGTTACTTTAACCTGAACGTCTGGGAAACAGTATTGACCCAGTCCAAGCAGTATGATTTGTGAATGTAGAAACAATCATTTTTTTTTATTCAACGCAAGTCGTATTTTTGTAATAGTATAAAACAGCGTCAGTTTGTTCTCATGCTTCTCCTAAATTTTTACTCGATGGATTTTAACGCGATTTAGCTCTTCAAGCAATTGTTCTTTAAATATGATATTTATTTATTTTGTGGTATAACTTTAACTATCCCCATATGATAATTCGGAACGACGAACGGGTAGGTTTTTAAATCAGCGCAAAATTTCCATCCATTTCTTCTTTAATCATAAATCCATGTAAACCATTTCCTACAAAGAACTTGCTAATGAATGCTGTTGCTACTCTATTCGATAATTTCAAACGCTTTGAGAATTCTTTCATTCTCGTTACTCCTTGTGTGATTGAGATCAAAAGATTTCTTAATTAACGAAGAGTTTTTTTACGAATAATGGTGTCACTCAATGTCGAATTATATTTTACAAATGGCACCATATTTTGAGTTCACATTTTTTATATGATCTTTAAATATTTAAGAATTTAATATATGTATGTATCGTTATATAGTTCATCTTGTTAAATATAAGGATCTTTTCAAACTAAATCGAAAACGCGATCAAATTTCGCAATATTAAATTATATGATAAAATAACATGAATTCAGTTTTATTTGGTTTTAATACAAGAGTTTTTATACATATTCTATAGGAAGGCAAATTACTCTACTCCACCTGACGGTAAATGGTAGTAGAGTCCAAACGCGACAACGGCCAGTACAGTCGGGAAATGTTCTGCACTAGCCGCCACAATTACAAATATATTTTGATTGCTTTGATTTGATATCTATAACTCCAAATTCTAAACTTTCTGGTACATATCATAACGACAAGGAATGCTTGCAAACTGTGCTCATTATTTCTTGTACTATTCCGAATTTATATTATCAGTTAATTGCATAGGCAAATTACGTCACATTATACTATAATTCTTCATTCGTGTATCTATAATAAATCAAAAATATTCACATGCATGGTTGGCTAATTATAATTATCAGATTGAAATCGAAACACAATTACCACGATGAAGTTACATCAGTATCCGCATTAGCGTAGAGTTGAGGAGTCATTGCAGTGCATACTTACGGTTCATCATCAAAACACAAACATGGCGATAATTAAACGCGCTTTAACAAAGCGCTCTCTTAAAAACTTTGCAGCGCATGAACGTCGCTTGAATGTCGGTACTACACATGAAATGAGGAATACTTCATATCTGTCAACAGACGTAAACTTCAAAAGATTGCTAAATATGCTCTTACTTTAGTGATTATATGTTTTAGAACATAGTTTGAGAATATACACATAAGGAATACAGGATGTGATTGTGTTATGGTTGGCACAGAATTTTGACAGTTTTGTTTCGGATATAAAACCTTTTTAGTGTCACTACATTTGATAATTAAATTATTTAAAAAAAAATAGTATGTTGTTTTTTTTATTACATAACTAAATTCTTTAAAATAAGATTCAATTGTAATGTTATGTTCGAAGTCATAACTCGTAACGTTATAAATTATATTATTTTCTATGAAAACGTATTTTTAAAACAACTGGATTATACGATAAAATTTCTTCAAGGAACGTTGTTAAGTGTCGAATAAAATGTCAACATTTATTAAACTAAAAAATTTCTTGGTCTACATTTTAAAGTTGTTTCTATAAACTTCCTGTATTAACTCATAATTAGCATTAGTGTACTTCTTTTAATTCGGTGATAAGAAAATTATTTATATAAGCGGCCATTACTTGTATTTCTTATTTTTAATTATTGAAGCAACTACAACAACATTTTGTTTTATACAAAGTTACGTAAAATATTATATTGAAACTACATAGATCCTACTTGAAGCTTAATGCTCCTCCCCCATGGGTCCTAGCGTGATGTTGTGAGTACTAATTAAAGTCTATCTCTAACACTTCTAACTAAATGAGCCCAAAGTAACAGAGAGATTTTAACAACGAAAAAAATTTTGATTAGTATATTATATATTGTTTGTCAGTGTTCAACAGAAAATGTTTTAACTACATTTCAAAAGAAACAGCATAATTTAATTTATAATACACATCCCTTACATAATAATAAAAAGTTAAATAAATATTAAGTGTATTTCGTATAATTATTGTTATATAAAAAAAACCATTAAAATTTTCGTTTCTAACAACATTTATGCCACACTATCTATACTTGAAAATGTTTACATAACAGAATTACAAGCTTTGTAATTTAAAAATTATAAACAAATAAAATGTTAATATCTGTAACATTAACCAATTATCTCTGACTGAATGAGATAGGGCCTTTGCCTGCAGCTAATATATTTGAATTGAATAATATTATAAATATGTATTAACAACGAATTGTAGCGCTTGAAGATAAGTCATTTTATATTCACTTTGGCTCCCGTTTCAGGGCTGTTATGATCGTTAAGGTTCAGTTTCGCTATTGTTAATATAAGTTATTGCTACTTTACTGTTCTCAAAACAATGGACGTCCTGTCTAAAATATTATTTACCATATTTAACTTTAACCTTTTATCTTAAATACGTAATTATATAATCCGCGGATTTATTTAATTGTTTTTGTAAATATATAAGCTAATTAACAATATTAATTAGCATAATATTACTTTACTAATATTCGTATTTATTTTTTATACACCACATTACATATTCACAAATGGTGTAGAAACATGTAATGCACGAGCGGCGGACTAATAATATAAGCGATTTCTTCCTAAAAACCTTTGGATTAGGATATTTGAAGAATGAATTGGGTACGTGGTGCTATTATTTGCACATTCAAATATTAAAACTACTATGTACCTCTCCAATTAAGCGTAAAGCGCTGAAATGACAATAATAGCCCAAGAGGCAAGGATCGAACCTGTGATTTCCACGTCACTAGACGGCCGTAAGCTCTGGCGCTATTGACGCTTGAATTCGCAACTTGCTAATCAATAATTTAATTTCCATTTGACGATAGTTACATTTCAAACTGATCTCGATGCGATAAACCGCACGATAGGCAGGCAGGTACTCTTGAATAAGTAAGAAGATGACGCCGCTAGCGACGATTTAAAAGATTATTATAATGAGTTATATATGGCAGATATTTATCCCGAGCCTGCGAGTAAGCAGATGTATAGGAATTATTAAGGAATGAATATTCTGTTCTTTGATTAAACTTCCGTTTCAATTAAAACACTGAAGTGAATTTTAATAGAATGGAAAACGAATTCTATTTGACTATTAATTATGACTTTCAAATTATTTTAATTAATGTCAACACTAAAATCAATTAGGTCAGCTCAAGTTATTATTTGTTTTCTTTAATATACAGCAATATCTATCATATTCAGCAAAAATAAAAATTGTTATTTTTGCTGAATATGATAGATACAAATGATAATTGATTAAGGAAAGTTAATACTCTTGTAAAAACCAAAATCTATTGAGTAATTTAAAAAAAAAAAACTGTGGAATTACTCATTGTAGCAATAACCATAACCTATAAAAAACATAACTCGTGTAAAATGATATTCAATATAAATACACACAAAGTATAACTTTCTAGAACATTTTTTTTTTATATACATCCTCTGCCTTTTATTTAATGCGCTATACGATGACGTCATACAGTAACTAATTATTTATTTTAGGTTGGAATTTAACGATATCCCAGTAGTCAAATAATTTATAGATAAATCTAGAAGGATATTAAACAAATGAAACAAAAAGGGCCATTGGTTGCCCCGTAATCAAAGGATATAAAACTGAAACAAAAAAGGTCGGTTGGTCATTGGTTGTCCCGTAATCGAGTTAAATAATATAAGGTTGGAAACCTAACAGTAACAAAAGAGTTCTTTCTTCTTTCATCCCTATCGTAAACATCATCAATTAGGCGACTTAGAAATATTGGACAAAATGTCTTGAAAGGTGAGATGATTGATGATAGCTAGGATTAGGAACCCATCATGAGCGTTTCAAGGTTAAGTTGGATTAATTCTCAGACATGTGGTAAATATCTTACAAAAAATAATAATCTAGTTCTATCAATGTGTATTTTTAACTTAACATCTTTATACATAGGTCATAAGTTGATCCGTCTAGTAGCCAGCTCATAAGGCCAAAGATTCCGAGGTCCTGAGTTCAAACCCCTGTTCGAGCCAGTTAAAAGTTATTGAAAAAATTGAAAGCTTACACTCTCGTACCTCGGAAAGCACGTATTGATCCTGCGCGGTATTGAGCAATTATATTTTTTCAATCTCCATTCCGAAAAATAAGTAGAATAACTTTATATTTATTTAAACCTTGTCCAAGGTTGACAAGGTTTAAATAAATATAAATTCTTCAAAAATATCTACGTGAATTTAGTATATTTTCAGGTTAAACTTTATTACTAAACTTTATTACTCATAAAGAACCAATATCGAAGATAGTATGATATGAGCAATATATATTAAATAACCCACACAATGCGCACAAGGACCTAAAAAAAGTATATAAAGTACATAAAAATGTATATAAGCTTGCTTAATTAATTTAGTAACATTAAATTTCAATATAGAATTTTACTCATATACCTTTTCCCTTATAAAAAGTTTTAGGTCATTTTTGAAGGTAGGCATACTTTTGCACACGCTTTTGTAAAATTCGGTAAACGATTATATATAAATTTTAAGTAAATATATTTTATTCACGCTTTACGGATTGGCTTAAGATCGCTAAATAATTTAAAAATTAACATAAATCTAAACCCTGGATATGGAATCCATAGATCAAGCGCAACCTACACAAAGGCGTTTGAAAAACATAGTTAAGCTTTGATTTGTTTGACAAACTGTATAACAGTTTAAAGTCTTTAAAACCGTCACGGATACACTTCTTTTGTTACATTTATGTATGAACGAGTGATATTTTTAATACATTAATCAAAAAACACCGAGTCATTATTACATCGGATGACTTTTATTCAATTAACAAATGTACCGAACTAATCCAACAGCGAGTTCCATACATAACGAGAATAAAAATAAATAAGTTTACACGGGAATATATTACGACCTACTTTCGCTTATTTGAATCGTATTTATTTCTAACAACTATAGTTTAGACGGGTTTTATTATCAACGAGAAACCCGGGGCGCCGTTTGTGATTTTGGAAATATGTTTTTTCTCATCTCCTAACAGCTCTTTCGCTTAACTTTTTCGATTAAGGTATACCCTGTATTATTTTACAAATGTGTGCACACACAAACATACACAGGTATACACACACACATATACAGAGAGAGAAACAAACTCATATACGTAAAGTATAATATTTACTGATATTAGTAAAATTGTTTCTAAATATTTATAAAATATATAGAAACAATTTTATTTCTAAATATTTATAAAATAATTTGTATTACACACGTACGTATAACAGAAAATAATGGAATACACTTCAACTACCAATATTTACCTAATATTGGTAGTTGAAGTGTATTCCATTATTTTCTACTTGTATTCAGCTTCCGTATAGAAGTAGTTATTGGAATTTCGTTGTACTGAATAATGAAATAGGGTTTGAAGATGTCGGTAGTTAAATTTACCACCGCCATAAAAAACCCTTCCACCTGTGATGTATGCTCTTCACACGCGTTACCGGCGTGACTCTCATGGGTTTAACTTTACGTTTATTTAATCTCTTAGTAAAGATGAGCTAGTAATTACAGGCACATTCAATATAACACCAAAAACCCTTTGGTCAGTTCATAACGCTCTAAATAAAAACTGTAAATGTCTCATAGCTGGGTAAAGACCTTATATGTTCTTAAAGGGAACGTTTAAAGTTGGTTTTACCATGATGCTCCAATACGGGTTAGTAGCCAATTTCATAAGACAAATGCAGGATTGAATAATTTTAAATACAAAGTATATACGTGAAAAACCAATGACACTGTAATACAGTCCCAAGCCTCAAACCCTCCAGGCCATTTCCAAGAAAAGTATCATGTAACAATTGTCCAAAAAGACTTAGTTATTAAGATCTACGATTATGGTGAACTTGTACAACCTTTTGTGTTTCCATACGTTTCATTTCTACACCGTTTCTTCAGCAACGCCATCTAGTATCAAGTAGCAAAGCTACTTTAAAAGAAGTTGCTAATAGTTCCCTTCTTGTCCGATAGGCGCTCGTTTTTGTTATCGCCGTTCTTTTTTTTTAATATACTTTTCCAAATACGATAAAATGCTATACTTATAGATCATCCCTAAAAAACTTAAAAGAACTTATTAAATTCATTTTCGTGGGATAATTAAACATTTCAAGATTCTTTATTTTTTATTACAAAATATAATATCTAATAGTAAAATTGTATTACTTATTAAATTATAACTAAATAATATCATTCGATTCATAAATACACAAAGTTTTTTGTTGTTAATAGATTAAACGAATAGTCATAATATCTGCAAATATTTCCAAACATTGTCTATGTTATAAATTCTACAAAGAAACGCTAGATGGCGCTATTTTAAAAATTATCTTGATACCTTTATATAACAAAATAATGTTCCAAAAGTATATTTTAATAATTTCAATCGTTCAATCCTCAATAGTTCAATTAAAAACAGCTACTTTTTTGTCAGATATTATTAACCGGCGTTGATTATAATTTATTTCGTCTTTTGATTTTTATGTATTAGATTATCATTTATCGCTGTTCTTTAATAATATTTCAGTTAAATGAACTTATTATGTTTATGGAATAAAAAAATCATAAATAATTACTTCACCGTCCTTCATCGTCAGATCGAAATATAGACGGTTCGCTAGAAGCTAGGACATTTGAATTGGGGTAGCGGGGTTGTTAGGTGACAGAAGGCCGCGGGGAGTGGGGGTTATAAGTACTCTCGCCCACCAGGCAGTGCTCGCCTGGCTCCTAACCTACGCGCATGTCATATGCGCCCGCCCTTTAACCAATTTCCATACAAACCGAGTCTCCGTTACATAACTTCGATACAAGCACTTTAAATTATAGTTATAAGGCTTATTTCTGTGATCAATACATTTTTGCACATTTTTATAAGTGTAGATAAGTTATTAAATATTACGTAAGCCGCCGCCGTCCATTAAGCTTCGCTTGCCACCGCTTTTGTGATATTCGGTTGTGATATTCGTTATAGGCAAGCTTTTTGCTCGTAGTGTCTTAGTATTTAGATTTATACGGAGGTTTTTACAATTTGTAACGGAGGCTTGGGCTGTGATTCCTGCGTTTCACTTGTTGATCCGATCCGCATCCTGCCACTCCTGGTCCTAGTCCATGGTGAGCATTGCGCGGGCTCAATCGCGCGGGTGCGCGGTCGTGCGTGACTTGTTGCTGCGGAGTGAGATGCGCGCGTAGCGCTCCTGATAGTGGCTCGGCACGGCTTCGCGCGACTAGTGGCCGCGCGCCACGCCATCTGGCGACTGCGACGCTCCGGCTCGCAGCCCACACAAGACTCCAATGACCACGAACAGACCAATCATCTGTACGTTTCTTCTCTGTCTATCTTCACTCTGTCTTGCGAGCTTCTGTTATCCTCATTTTATGTCGCCTTCTGTGTATTTTTTAATTTTTTAAAAGGTATTTCACTGGACTTTATATTGTTTCATTGAACTGAAATAAATTGAAATTCTTTCGCACTAAAACGGCACGCCAGCTAATAAGCAGTTGAAAATTACTAATTCACAAATAAATTCGAAATGAAATAAAAAAGCGATAGAGTTCAGTGAAATGATTTTTAAACTTGTCTTTTATGTTTAGTTTACCTCCCTCGACGCTGAAAGCTGTATCCCCCGCTTTTAATCCCTTCACTTTTCACGTTTTCCATTCTTCTGACGGCGGCTGTATGATGTGATGTGAATATCATAAATAAATGTTATCCTTCAAACGTGTTTTATTTGCGCTTTGATGTCGACCACCTTAATAATATATGTACGTACATTTATGTGTAGCTTAGATTGCTGTTTAGATGTGAGGCACGTGTCAACTAATATTTCAATTATTGTATTTGTTAGTAGTTAAATGCTTAAAATCATTATCATGCCGATTGTTTTATATTTTATATTGTTGGACAACGCATACTCGAATTAAGTATTATTAAGTTTCCCAAAAATATTCAAAACTTCTTGCTTATCCTAGTTATAACTGATTTTTGCATTGATAGTCGTAGGTTCGATCCAAGTGTTATATAAGCTAATTATTAATTGTCTTAGAATATGCTGATTCTAATTTAATATGAGTGATACAGATGAGTAAATAAAAAGTTAAGTCCACAGATGAGTACATTAATATAGATTTTTTAAATTTAAAATAAAACATTTATCTTTTGGACTGCGTGAAAATGTTTTATAATTGAGTGAAAAGATTTGTCTTACACGAACTTTCAGGAAAAATATATTTAATATATAAGTAGACCACTTCATTCCACGACGACGAGCTTCACTCATTTATCCCAATCGTTACAATGTAAGTGTAAAATGTTAGTTTTTTATTGTAAGCAATAATCTGATGTGACAGGCACGCCACCTTTTTTACAAAATGGTAGATGCCATCATCTCAAAACGTTACATACGTGAAGGCTTACAGTTAAGTTTCCTATTGAAATGAAATGAGGTCTTTTACATTTCTGGCACACCTATATTGCGCGTCAGCCAAATTAAACCCAATGATAAAGTATAAACCCAAGGATAACCTTGAGTCATGAGACACATTTTTTAGCTAGAACTGTTATTTTGCATGAAACGATTTCCTAAAAGTGTTATGTTCATTGAAACGGTTTCCCATTAATTCAAAAAAAGGAAATGAAACGTTACTTTTTAGGTCACAGCTATTGAAATACATTTAATTTCTTTGGACGAAGTGACCTTTATAAAACGATTGCTTTATTGAAACGATGATATTTCACCTGCGAACCTCTTTCATTTTATCGTCGCAACAATTCGAATGAAATCGTTTTAACTATTTTAATTTTGAACAAAATATCAAATAAAAAAGACCTTAAATTTGCAAAAAAAAACCCTCGTTCGATAAAAGATATTTATACTCTGTTTAATTTTTTTGTTGTAATCATTTATACCAAATTAATATACAATGTATGAGTTACACAAGAAATATAAGTAGTTAAATCAACACAATTTATTACATTAAATAAGTATTCTGTTTCGGTGTGAAGGGTGAGTGAGCCAGTATAATAACAGGCACAAGGTATGTATAATATATTATGTTAGTTCCTATTAGGTGGCCTATTTTATATAAAAAAAATGATTTAATTAAAATAATTTTATGTATGTTTGTCATCTATTGGTAATAAATTATTATTACAGATTAATATCAATTGTTATTAAATATGGGGAAAAAAATCATTATTTTTTTCTTTGTATGTTTGTTTTTCAATATAAACGTTCTACGTAGATGCTTATTCTACCCATGTAAAGCCGGAATATAAATCTAAAATTGAAACCAAAAACAATATTAATATAAATTTGGTCTCAACTTCCGAATGATATCAGAATCAAGAAGCCGATTATATCATGTAATAAATATTAGGCTTGTTATTTTACTTTAGATTTATCACTTACATTTATGTTCAAAATATATACATCTGTCAAAATTGTTATGGATATTTCAAATATTTGTAGGAAAACTTTTCAGACATTTCAATATTACTGTATAAAGAAAATCCTACAACCTTATTTTATTACAAGAAAAAATAGTGGATAAATATGAAGATTTCAGATCACGTCCAACGCTTTGAAACTTCGACGCCGAGAATATATAGAAACGAACAACTTTCTATACTTCTATCGTGATAGTGTACTTTTATATTGATAACGTTATATACCAAAATCTATCATATAATAAAATGTAGAATGTCAATTTACATAGGTTTATAATTGTGAAATATTGTTATTTGCTAAGAATTTTCTATTTAGACACACGTGAGCATCGTGAAGAACTTGTTCATGTGTCGAATAAAATTTTGCCAAAGACGTCTCCACCTGTACTGGAACACAAGCCATATAATTTTTCCGTTAAGAGGAAGGACAGCCTTTGCCTATCTTTTATTTTATTTTTTATTTACTATTTACAAAGTAAATAATGAGGAAATATATAAATATATGATTTGTTGTCTTCCCTACGTTACGCTCAGTTTTGATTTAGTCGTTATTTTAATATAATAATTCAAATCATATTTTTCAATTTTTACAAGAATTCCGTCTATTCCAGGTGATTCGTTAGCAAAAATTATATAAACAAAGAAACATTACCAAAAACATTATCATGAGCAAGATTATTACTTTCTAACACGTAAGTAATAACATTTTCACTTGATAAATTATCTTCACGACTCTCATAAATACGGCTACGTATCCATTATCAGATCTAGGCCATGATATCAAAAGCTGCGGTTACATTGAACTACTTGGCAATACCTGTGTTTGCAACGGTTTGTCATTCTTAATAACTCATCTTATGTTTCCTTTTTGTCCACACCAAACTATAATAAGTATATCTATCTGAAAATAAGTATTTATTTAAAGGACAAATACGATTTGTATAAAATTTTAATTTCGACGTGTATTGGGAAAATAACATTTACCAAAATTTATTTTCTGGATACTCAACGCATTTCTCAAAATGATGCTATCGTTTAATATGGTAGATTAATAAAGTAAAATTAATTATTAAATATTACTATTACTTTCAGATTAGCCTTTAATAATTAATATTGGTATCAAATTTCACATGAAACTCAACCTTAATGGTAAAGAAATGAAAATCTATATTTAATATTTAATAAATAAATAACATATTAACCAGTAAAACTTTTCTTGAATATATATTTTTATTACACACAGAACTTTCATCAGCGATTAGATTATTAATATTGATATGCCAAACTCGTAAATTCGAACACAGTTGGTCTACGCATTCGGTCGTAGGCGTTGCTACGTGAGACGCCTACGTACATTCCTACGTACTACGATCACGAATTACAAGAATTTCATAATATATAAATGACAATATTATATATAGTCTGTCTATATAGTGTATATCGTGCAGCATTGTCAATAATTCTATGACAAATTCGACAAATATCAGTTGTGAAAGTAACGTAATTATTTCAATTTATTTGACGATAAATAAAACTTTTTGTATACAGTTATGTGATCACATAACTTATGTTAAAATGGGTTATACCGTTTTAATGTTTTAAATAAATTTCCGAATCGGTGATAGCTCTAACTCAATAAAAAAGTAATCAGAGTTTTGTAGTAAAAATAACGATAAATAAATGTAAAATATTATTTAATATAATTCATATTATCATTTTCTTTATAAACGGTACATTTGAACTAATTTTAAAATAAAATAACTGACACTTGTAAGGTATAAGGGAACTTTATAGTTAACTGTGACATGAATTACAATCAATTGAATTGTAAAAGGAATTCATTTTGAGAATATTTCAATAGTCTGTTAACTTAGGAACGCCTACACATTCTAATTACGTCACAAGACTTAAAAGCTTAAGGGTGTGGAGAGCGAAACGATACGAAACCCACGCACTCTATTTAAGCCCTCGGTTTAAAGAATATCAGTATTTTGATATAATTCCGACGAAATAAAAAAATGCCGAAAACTATGTAAAACAAAAATATATTATAAAGATATTTTTTTGTTTTCTGAAGTTATTTTTTACGAAGCAATGAAGAAACAAATCATCGTGATTCTTAGAAAAGAGGTACTCTATTGACCAGAAAATGACACAGGGTTATTTTTAACCCAAACATTCGCTTCTACCAGTGGCAGTTGAATAGCAGCCTTATAAAATCAATACATTTTTAATAGATTTTCACAGAGCTTTAACAGTTATAAATGTTATCTACTAATTCAACTTTAAATTGTAATAGAAAAAAAGTTATGTACGGAATTTATTAGAATATATTATGTATGGAAACCAATTGAGTATGCGATAATATTGACTGTTAATAAATGGACTAAAGAGCACTTAAGTTCCGTAACACATAGACGACATTGAAATCGCTCGGATAGTCTATTCACTCAGCAATTGATCCCCAGAGCAAGCAGACTATCGCAACCTTTCATTACTACGGTACCACGAGACTACCAATCTTGTTGCTAGAATTTAATATAATATTTTGAAAATGGAACATAATCTCTCTAATTTAAAATGTTTTTTTTTTCGATATTACGTAACAGATATAAATTAGTAAGCAATATTTATTAATATTACTTGATTATTTGATAAGAATATATGAAAAACGTTAATAGCAATTCCATGTTAACTTTTTGTATGACATCGTATGGTAATCGCTGAAAGAGCAAATGTATTTTTATTGC
The DNA here is from genome assembly GCA_905220585.2 of Nymphalis polychloros. NCBI lineage: Eukaryota > Metazoa > Arthropoda > Insecta > Lepidoptera > Nymphalidae > Nymphalis > Nymphalis polychloros. The sequence continues at coordinate 8,108,107 of HG992258.1, read as the reverse complement.
TTTCATGTTTAATAAAATGTCAAGGATGGCTAGAAAATTTAATAAAAAAAAACGGAACGAGATTTGCACCATTTATTTACTTTGGCTGTCGGCCTCCTGACCTATAAACGCGTTACGTAACTCTTTCGATTGCATTTCACTCGCACACATGTGTAACCTTTATGAGATAATCGTATTCAATTTCCATTTACAAGAAATCGAGATCATAAACAATTCGTTACATGAAATTATATACTTGTATGTATTTTAAATTGTTAAAATAAAATAACGTAACTTTTGAAATAACGTTAAATACAAATAACCGAACAGAAAAACGATATTAGGGTCAAATGAAAGCTTTTATTCGCAATATAATTCACAACCTTAATGGTTTTATAATGATGCAACTTAATAAAATTGTTGACGAACTTTAGTAAATAGAAAAGGCTGTTATATTAAAATTACTCCGCCTTTACTTCATATTACTAATATAATACTTTGAATTTCGATATTTATTTGTCGATCATATGGAACAACTGTGGGTATAATAATGAATAATAATTTAATATAGGGGTCACTTTTTTTATTTAATATTTTTTACTTTATATACGTCTAGCAAAGCGAAGGCAACAGATGACAGAATCATAAGATTTTATTATTTTATAAAAGATATATATTAAAACATTAAAAACAGACATTATTTTCTAACCACATACATATATTCTATGGTATAAAATATATATATTTTGCAATGAAGACTGAAGCATTTCAAGTCCTTTACGTAAGCGTCCTTGCTTAGAGTTCGGCAGACACGGCGCCGCCGTCCCTCTATTGACCCGGCTATTTTTAGCCTAAGCTTCACAATTTGATCGCTTTACAACATGTTTTGTCTGTAGAAGCTTATCCTAAAAAGTTTACCCTAAGAATTATATATATAATAAATATTTTTTACATATACATTGAGTTAGATATTTCATGTAAATACATTTATTTTTGCGAAATTGTTTTTGCTTCTGTTTTTATTATAACGAGATATGAATGATTTGGTTTTTGACAATCAATAAGCGAGCAAAATGTTTATCAAATAAAGAAATTGATTTAGACATTGCTCACACAACATTAGGTATATTTATGGGGTAGAGCTTTGCCACTCGGTGCTAGAGCTTTGTGCAAGCTCGTATGGGTAGGTATTACCCACTCATCCGATATTCTACCGCAAAACAGCAGTATTTGGTATTGTTGTGTTCCGGTTTGATGGGTGAGTGAGCCAATGTAATAACAGGAACAAGGGACATAACATCTTAGTTCCCAAGGTTGGTGGCAAATAGGCGATGTTTTAAAAAAAAAAGTAGAATGCCACTGTCCGTGGGCGTTGGTGACCACTTACCATCAGGTGGCCCATATGCTCGTCCGCCTACCTATACTATAAAAGAACGTCTTAATTTATTTTAAAATATCAGACAACTTGCGTGGGTCTAGGTCACTTTGAAAGCTCAATTCTGCCATGCCTTGTACGATTACGTAAGCTGAACGTGGGACGTAGTTAGAATGAATCTATCTTTAGAATATTAAGGGTGAATGACAATTTGGCTTGTTTAAGATGTTACAAAATTTATTTATTTAAATGTAGGAAACAACCAGTATAATAGCACCATACAATTAATGAACATAACACCATAATATACATAAACCAAAAAAGTTTCCAATTTTAGACAAAACATTAGAAAGCAAAAGTAAAGAACAGATTAATAATTTTGCATAATGTTCTCAAATTTCTAATTCCATTATAGTTATATTTTCTTTATATACTTCTATCAAAATCGCAAAAAATAATTAGAGCTTCCTAATAAAGAAACTCAAGGGTGTCCATTAGCTGGAACACGTAAATCTTAAATGATAATTGCGGGTTCAACCTTGGACAAGCACGACTAAGTATTTACGTGCTTATTTTGCTTCTGCTAGGCGGTAAAGAAAAACATCGCGAGGTAAATAAACCCTTCTCCACAAGAGGAGAGGAGACCTTTGCCCAACAGTGGGACACTTACAGTCTGTAACTTTTTTTAGAACATATACCTCCACGCCACTCCATTGCGATTCTCGAGAAACACGCGTGGCAAGGTTTCATTGCAATTCATGGCAATTCGGGAATTTCAGTTAAAGTGCGTGTTTACCACAATTTTATTAAAGATACAAAAGGATCCTATGATGAGATAACTCAACAAACTGTGACACACAAAGTAAAGTGATATACATGTATCTAAGTATATATATAGTGAATAGGTAACCAACCGTACATATTCCAGCACACCGCCCCCGTAATGGCTTACAAATGTACTTCAACCTAATTTCCCTATAAATATCTTTATACAAACCGTCGGGTTGTCATATAAATTATCTTGTGACCTTTATAAACAAAATGATGAATCGAATCCGTTTTCATTAGTTGATATACTGCAACGGGTATATAAACACTGATAAATAAAACATATCTAAATACTAATTAATTACAAAATTAATTATTTTCACTAAAATATTTTTTTCTAAGGAGTTTGAAATTAAAATAAAGTTAAAACACTACGTACTTAGTTTAGCATGAAAGATATGCGTTAGATAGGTATTCCTTTTTTAGACTGCTATTTACAAGATTATATGGAACAAAGGGTACACATTAAAATAACAAATATATCAAAAAATACAAAAAATCTTAACATTTTCATACATTATACACGGTCTGTATAGTTGATTTTATTGCTTTTTCACACCATTATGAATTTGTTTTTAGACAAAAGATCGGCTTATTCCGCCTTTTGTTCCAATTGAATAATTTTATCGGTCACAGCATTAATTTATGTAGAATATATTTGTTTACTTGGTGGTAGAGCTTTGTGCAAGCTCGTCTGGGAAGGTACCACCCACTCATCAGATATTCTACCGCAAAACAGCAGTACTTGGTATTGTTATGTTCCGGTTTGAAGGGTGAGTGAGCCAGTGTAATAACATCTTAATTCCCAAGGTTGGTGGCGCATTGGCGATGTAAGCGATGGTTAACATCTCTTACAATGCCAATGGGCGTTTGTGACCACTTAACATCAGGTGGCCCGGAAATATGCATGTCCGCCTGCCTATGCTATAAAAAAAAACTGCTTTAATGGTATTTTATTTCAGATTATATAGATAATGATTTTGTCAACCAGATGACTATTATGTTGTCTTGAGTTTGCATTTTCAAAGGAAATACGAAGAGAGCGATACATATTACGAAACAGTATAAATCGTGTTATAAAATTCGCACTAGCGCTAAATTGCAGCTTGCGAGCAAATGTGGAATTTCTAAGAATGCGTTTCGCAACATGAAATATAGATGGCGCTATCTGCTCTCAATCTTCGCTACTAGACACTAGACTGCGCTTTTGTTTGATATATAAATTTTAATCCTTTATTAATCATTTTCAAAGATTGTAGCTTCAACTAAAGCTTATTATATTATGTAGATATTTTACATAATGTATACAGTCGACCTATTGTTCGTTTATATGAAAAAGTAGTAAGCAGTTCGGCATAAAGGATTCAGTAGAACCAATAAAATAATAAAATTTGAAACAAACATTTATATAGGCGTTTTTAATGATCCTATGAAAATTACGAAGCTGTCAGGTAGACGACCAAAATATGTCAATCAGTAATGGACTTTATGCGAAATATGTTGCTAACAATACATGTGGATTGAATTTGTAACACAAATGTAGTTACTTACAAAGGTATTTCTAGGAACAACGTTGAATAAAGTTCGCGAAAGTCGAAAGCTATTGAACGAGAACACCTCATGCTGTGACCCTGACACGACCACGCGAGGTCGCGTGCCAACCTGCGCATCCAGGGTTAGCTAATCTAACAATATCGCCATGGTAAATGCCACTACAGTAACCGTTAAGGTTAACCTTTTCACACCTGACTGATAGTTTAATTTTATATAGCTCTTCAGTTTGGTTGTATTCCTTCGTCAATACAATTGCGTTCATTTAAATAAAATTAAATCAAAATTAAAAATATAGTATAAAATACATTTATTCGAAGAGACATTTGACAAGTTCTTTTGTATCGTCAAGCGCTACCACCGATTCGCTATGTGGGTTCTGGAAGAAGAACTCGAAATTCACCGCAGGACACGATCGGGAAATGACGAAGATAAATATAGCAAGTTAAAGATGATAAGCTCTAAATATAACTGGTATATTTAAAGAAGTGATTTTCTTAATATTATTTTTATAGTTTAGATCATATATTCATTATTTGTCTAATTAACATTTTCTTTTATTTTAACCAACTGAACTTACTTACACAGAGATCTTAAACGAGGATCGTTGATTTTATTCCGCTCTAGCTGCAATGTTTTTTTGTGGCTTAAGTCGGTTTTAACACAAGTTAAACACATGTGGTGTTTGCTCACCACACCACACAATTCAGTGGTGTTTGCTCAGGCTCAAACCCGGAATAAGATTTACGTGTCATAGCCACTAAGACATCCCGGCTACTAAATAAGCATATATTCTCGTTAATAGGATAGGAGGTCCTCGCCTATAGTTTGTATACCATTTACTTTCTTAACTTACGTAACTTAAATTAATAAGTTGCTGAACATTTTAACCAACAGTGGAAGATAATAACGATAATAAAATCCTTTATTTTACGCCAAATAAAACAAATAGTAATTTCCACCTGACAGGTTAATGACAGTTATATAGTACGGGAAGTATGGCTTCATCTAATACTTAGGATTATTTTTTTGTTTATCCCACTTTACTCTAAAATTGACAGTTGGATTTGAAAAAATCTTCTTGCGCAAGGGTACGCGCAATTCAGTATTACGCTACGATCTACGTGACTGAAGCAGTAACATTTAACGTGGATGAAACCGCACGGAACAGCTAGTCAACACATAAAGAGGCAAGTGTCTTAGCTATATGGAACATATATTAATATAAATGTTTATATATACGCACACTCATATACTATACATACATAAATAAATAATAATACTTACAAGCTAAGTCAACTGGTGCTAGTACTTGGAGAAGGTAATATTTTAAATACACACGTATTATAATATTTACAAAGTCAATGCATTTACACTAATGAGACACAGCTCTTCTGTCCATTGTGCCTGCAATTACACTCATTCTACATTTAAATAGGAATATCACTATTCAACTCTACCGTTGGATTGTTCATGATATTATAAAATACATTGAATAGTCTATGAAAGAAAATGAATATATTTTTTCAACACTTTTTTTGTTGTTGTAAAAACATAATAAGACTTATTTTATTACAGTAATTCACATATTGCATGTCGTCTTTAATCAAAGATACGAGTTTGGAGTTCGTGTATTGTCATTGAGAATCTTCTTGAAATATTATTTCTGTTTTTTTAGAAGGTATGTTGGCAAATGTTTTGTCTGATAATATGTTGATTACATACATACCTCACTACTGAGCCGAGATGTGTGTGTGCCAGTGGTTAAGATTCTCGTGATAATACTATACTAGTATTATATGATTTGTGGTGATAGCTTAACCGAAGATTCTGGGTTCAAGTCCGGACAAGCACCACTTAATTTTCCTGTCTTTAATTTGTATTGGAGAACTAGCACGAGCTATAAGGAAACCTGCACGTGTTTAATTTCATTGAAATTCTGCAACATGAGGCTCCACCAACCCGCCATGGAGCAGCAGGCTCATTATTGATTAGCAGCAATAGTTCTCAGCCCCAAAATACTTCCACTGAATCAATAAATAATACATATAAAAATAGAAAAAAGAAAACTGAGAAGACGCAAAATTTTCAGTTATAATACGAAAAAAGCCGCATGTAGCAATTGGTAATATTAAAGGCACCATAATTACGACATACGTATTTTATAGGCCTTTCCTTTGTAGGCATTTGATCACAAGACAAATAACGTACAATTTTCCCTGTAGATTTTATATACCGCAGTACCCGTACCATCTGCTCTGGAGATCGTGCATACATTCATTACATAAACAACTAACTATGAACGCAACACGACTCCGTATATTTAAACAAATAGTCCGTATCGTTGCAAACAATCTAGTTAGCAGGACTATTTGCTTTCGCTTAAATAAAATAAGCAAAAATATAATTAGCTATGTACCTGAACGAATGTAAAATTAAAAAATACTCCTTAAAGTATTCTGCTAAGAGTTTGACAATAAGCTATATTGTCTGAATCGTACTTTCAGCTATGACGTCATTAACTCTTTTTTTTGTTTTCAAGGAATTAAAGCGGTGTTACAAAAAATGAATAACATATTTAACAAGAAATTAAATTGCAATTCGCGTTTCGATCTGTAGAGTAAATACGTAAAAATTACGATGTAGGTAGTTTCGATATAACACATACCGACAGTCCGAGCTGTTTTTAGCTGTTCAGATTATAGAAATCTATTTAGAGACATGAATGAATGGATATTAATGATTGTTGTATGTTTATTACTTACGAATTCATAGAAATATTTCGATGAGTACAATAAATTATGTACAACGTGTTCATTTCTATCTAAATAATACTTTGAGCCTTTTGACACTGAGACTTTGGTACGGCTTTGAGCAAGCCCGTCTGGTTAGTTACCACCCATTCATCACATATTCTATCAGTGACAGTAACAGCAACAGCCTGTGAAGGTCCCACTGCTGGGCTAAGGCGTCCTTTCATTTTTTTTGGGGAGGAGGTTTGGAGCTTCCACCACGCTGCTCCAATGCGGGTTTGTGGAATACACATGTGACAGAATTTTAGTGAAATTTGACACATGCAGGTTTCCTCAAGATGTTTTCCTTCCAGTTAAGCACGAGATGAATTATAATCATAAATTAAGCACATGAAATTCAGTGGTGCTTGCCCGGGTTTGAATCCACGATCATCGGTTAAGATTCACGCGTTCTTACCACTGGGCCATCTCGGCTTTTACATATTCTACCACCAAAACAGAAAAACAACTAATCTTATATAATCTGGAACCAAAATTCCAGGATCAATAATTAGACAACCTTATAAGCAGTTCAATGAAACACTACGTCATGATTTCAATAAACGATATATTTTTAATTTCGAAACCAAAATGAGAATCCTTTTTGAAATCTAAGCTGATTACGATAACAATCAAGTTCCATTAAAACGTTACATTAATTAAGAAGGGTCGGATATAACCTTTGTTTACATCACAGGTAGAACGTAAACCCAACGAATAGTTACAATAGAAATTATGTAGCATTAATTCATTTCAACTAACTTGATAAATAGAATAACTAGTAAGATAAAAAATCTAATAGTCGCGATTTGAAATCTGATAAATGTTACTGGGTTTCTTATATTCTAACTAACTGCCTCGTTGGTCTAGTGGCTAGATATAAGGCCGCAGACCCGGTGGTCCTGGGTTCAATTCCCAGGTCGGGCCAATAACTAGTTATTGGGTTTTTCTGTCAGAAAATTCTCAGTAGCAGCCCGAAGTCTGGAAGTTGGAAGTGTGTACACTCCCGTGCTTCGGAAAGCACGTTAAGCCGTTGGTCCTGCGCTTGAACTCTTTTCGGTCGTGTCGGATTGCCGTCCTATCGGATTATGAGAGCTAAGGAAAAGAGTGCACCTGTGTTTGCGCACACACTTGTGCACTATAATATGTCCTGCGCAGTTGGCTAATCTCCCTTGAGATTAGCCGCCATGACCGAAATCGGTCTGGAGGAGGACCTTGGACCTATACTCTAACTATATTATCCATCTCTTTGTTGGGTATGAAAGAAAACTTCACAGGAAATTCTGACACAAATTCACCAACACGCCATGAAGAGTGGAAATATAAGCTTCAAATATTTCTCTTTACTCGTATAAGAGACTTTTGCTTGGCGTATATACATACGTTGTTACTTCTACATTCGAATAAAAGTACAAATAAGCTTGTAAAATTTTGCCGTTATAATAAACGGCCGTTATAAAAAATTTACGGCCTGTTCCCGCACCTTTTCCAATTAAAATTGACCGAAAAAGCAACCATCACGAGACCTTGTCGTATCCACAATGTTTCAATATTACACAATTCACCTGAATTTCCATTTCATTGAAACCATTTCGTACTGACCTCTAACTAGAACGTTCCTCTTATTACAAAAAAAAAAACGCCACATAATGCTTCGAGCCAATGTAGCAGTCTGAATTGGATTTTCAATTTAAGAAAAATTCAAATTAAGAATACCTTTGTTTCAATAATCAATCAGTATTAAAATCTAAAACGAAAACAAATTAATAACATAGAGTAAATTTAATTAGTGTTCAAATTCTCTGTTCAAATATATGAACAATGGCGCAGACCTTTCTGAACAATGTAAAACATTTACACATAATCCAACATTAAGCCTTCGTTAGGCGAATCATACGTCATATACAGTGAATACCTCGGGGGTAACATATCAGATCCAAATGACCTTATATGTAGATAATTAAACTACAAACATCTCCTTGGAGAATTATCGGCGTTTCGGTTCATTTCGAAATGGAGCATTGTTTCGGGATTTATTTTAATTGTCAAATCAATTACAATTATTTTGTTCTTCGTTGTCCTTGCTGCGAATATTCACGTTATGGTGATTAGCATTACCATGTAATAAAAAACATTTACATCAAATTTATTTATTCCTTTTCAGTTTTCCCGTCGAATGTTATCAATAGAAGTTTCGTAACGAGAACCCATCAGATGATAATTTATTAGCATTAAACTTAAAATCATCTATTATGTTTATTTGTAAAGAATTTATTACGAATGAGTGAGTGTTGTTGACCTTTTATTGGTTGATTGAACGCCCTTAAAAGATATATAGATTATAAATTAATATTTTTCGTCTCATTTACTCGAGGAAAACACTATAACCTTCTTAAGAATATCTTTATCCTAGTTTTTTTATTTCTTTCTAGTTTTTCGGTTGGAACAATTTATGTAACGCCTAAGTGTTGGTAGTTTTCGACCTCTTGAAAACTTTTTCGTCCCATTTTCATCGTATTTCTGATAAAGTAACCATTAGTCATGTAAGTCGAAATTTTTGAGTCGCAATATTTCGCAAGAAAACCACAGTTTGCATATTACATCACTGATTAAAATAAGAAAAAGAATCATCAAAATTAGAGCTATAAAATATAGTCTTAATCGGTAGTTTCTAAATGTAGGTTAATTTACAAATAAAGTCTTAGGTAACTTTCACTTTCTTTATCAACGTAAATTAAATTTTAATAACTATACCATTATATACATACATGAACCCTGTTTTGAAGGAAAGCTGGCGCGTAGGATAAAAATAAAGAGTGCGCCTCGTATCTTGATGCAGATAATATTTTGGTTTCTCCTCGTCTCGACTGTCTTCTCCTTAAAGATAGATAGAAGGTATCTATAGCTGCTCACAGCCTCTGCACGTATGGAAGTTCTTTCGGAGCAAGAAATATTAGCTATGTGTTATAGCTTCCGAATCATAAATAATATATATGACCCGAAAGATAAAAACTTAAGTAGAACCGAAAATATAGACATTAACAGTCCATTTAGTAGTAAAGTTATACCTTAAAGATATATTACCATAGATTTTATGATAGTAGTTTTGATGTATGTAAACAATGTATATTATAACAATGTAGCCGGAGAGACGTTTGCCAAATAACATCGTAATTTCATCGTAAGGCCGGTATTTAAGAGATAATAACAATTAGTATTCACCAGAAATTTATAATGCTCATCTGCATGATTCTTCTTATTATTGATAATTATACATATATATATATATAATATAATATAAATTGTATAATATTTAATTATTAGTGCAGAAATGAATTTGTCAGTAGTTTTACATTAATAATGTAATTCACAAGGGATATAATATAAAAACCAAGGTTAGCGTATTGACGATGCAAGGAATTATCAAAATTTTTTACAGTGCAACTTATATGCGACGTCATTCATCAATTACCATGGAACATCACCGGACTGTAGAGACAGAGAAAACGTATTTCTATCAACAATATTTTTAAGTTACATTGATATCTACTATAAATTACATATATATGACAAAATTGAATTTTTATTTCTATTTGACAGCAGACGAGGAAAATTAATGAGCCTCCAAGAAGGTTTACAATGGAAATTCTAATATCTATTTATGACGTCAGTCTGCAACTGTGGCCACTAGAGTCACAAGTAAAGTAAATTACAAAGCCATTGGTAAGACATTGAATAAAGAAATTAAAAAGTATACTGTGAGGTTGATCAGAACTAATGATTTACAGCACTATCCGTTGATATTATGTAGTGCTAAAATAATGCCTAACAATACATATACACTTATAAAAATGCAAGTATCATCTGATTGATAGTTCTTAAATAAAGGTATTAAATAATGTTGGAACAACACAAAATGGAACTTTCAAATATGTTTCTTGACCTTGAAAAGCTGCTATCTATAGCTTTTTGTATATTTTGAAACAAACATAGAGTAGTCAAATCAAACCAAATCTAATTTCATACAGCCGAATTCGTAAGAAACAGTATGAAGCATAATATTTTGTATTTATCATTAAAACAAACGAGAATGCGCCAACGTGAGCCAACGTGCCAAGCACGACGCCTTGTTTGATGGGAAAATATAGCAATTTCGTCATGACCAAACTTATTCATATTAACCATTATTATGATTACAATATTACACGCTTAGGCTTTCTCTGCCAAAATCAATCTTTGCTTCTATACGAACCATACGCCAAAAACATTGTGTTTTTGCTGTAATATATTCAAGCAACTGGCAAAGAGACACACAGACAAACATAGAAAATTTGTGAACTGAACCATTTCCATTTCAAGGTTCGTATTTTTACTTTAACATCTGCTACTTTGGTGATGCTCCTAATTTTTGTAGCTTTCCATTTGTCTTTCAACCTTAGTCCCAACATACTTCTTTCCATTCCTCTTTGGCATACACCCAGTTTGTGCTCGATTTTCTGTGTTAGTGGCCAGGTCTGGCAGCCGTAGGTGAGACATGGAAGTATACAAGTGTTGTAGACGGTTTTCTTTTCCGAGATGGGTATAGATTTATTTTTCATTTCTCTTAGGGACCAGTATCTTTGCCAGGTATTATTTACTCGTCTTTCTACTTCTTTAATTGATAAGTCTTCCACAGATATGACTTGACCCATTTGACCAATTACAAAGTGATAAAAAAAAAACGAACTTAGAAGAGAAAGAAATGAAGTAATTACTGGATTGAATAATATACCCGCTCTTACACAATTATTTTACTATACCTATCCTAAATTTAAAGAAAATTTTAACGTATGTTTAATTATATATATATGTATAAATAAAGCTTAATTGTGTGCCGTAATTTCATTTTGTATTCTTTTCTAAATTTATAATATTGAAACTAATTTTAAAATTAGACTTGGTTGTTTTTTATATAAACTAATTTCTAGAAACTACGTAAATTGTTTCTAAACGCATTTATATCACAACCAACATGCAATAGGTTCAAAGAAATGTTGATGGACTGTTAAAAGTTTTATCGTATAATTTTTTCTCTGTTTTTGTAGCAAATATACTGTATATAAAACAAAGAAACGGCTTTTAATATATTTTGGAATTAAATGGAAAATATTTTAAGTCTTGTTTACGATCGCGAACGGAAATGCAAATTTAATTACGCTATAACCAGAGATTGGAGTGGATTTAACCAGTAAATTGAAGTAAACTCTGACAAAATTATCTGCCAAAGCCAAGGGATATAATATTAGATAGAGCCAGAATGATGGGTTTGTCGTGGTTCTTGCCACTTAGTTGCAGGATATATGAAGTTTTTTTTATTGTATAGGAAGGCGGACGAGTGGGCACCAACGCCCATAGAAATTGGCATTATAAGAAATGTTAACCATCGCTTACATCGCCAATGCGCCACCAACCTTGGGAACTAAGATGTTATGTCCCTTGTGCCTGTAATTACACTGGCTCACTCACCATTTAAGCTGGAACACAACAATACCAAGTACTGCTGTTTTGCGGTAGAATATCTGATGAGTAGGTGGTACCTACCCAGACGAGCTTGCACAAATCCCTACCAAATTATACTTTATTCAAGCGGGTAGACTTTAACGAGAAATTGGAAATCATGATATTACAAATATCTTCTACGTAAAATCCTTGTATAATTCTCTATCTTAATGAAGTCCCTGAAACATACCGGACGGATTTGATGACATTGCTCTTAAGAACGTAATTTTTAAACGATGACGTGTGGATACACAGTATGCGCAACCATATAAAAAGCTTATCATCCAAGATTTGCCGCCTCCTAAATTATGCGACCCGGGTCTAGTCGACCTATTAGTAAATCCGCCCCTGTTCTTACGTCACTTACTTTTTAAGAGCAAAAGACACTTGCGAATTAACCAACGTGACCTCGTTACTTTATCTCTATTTAAATAAAGAAATGATATATATCCTAAATTCAAAACAAACATGTGTTAAAAACAGTAATGTGTTATTTTATGAGCTATAAAAAGCGCGTTAACGTTAGATAGGTGAATAACCAATGTCGAATTTAAGAAATTTTAAAAGAATCAAAAGATCTTCAAATATTCGCTATTTCCATGTTTCCGGAAATCGCTTCGTGTTTACGCACAGTGTCTTATTCACTGTGACCTTATTACTAACTGATTAAAATAAATACTACGGGATAATATATTCGGAATAAAGAATAGATAGATCGTGGGATATTTAGAACTTGTTAAGCTACAAGTTAACTAACCAGTTAATGTGATACAAAATAGCAAAGCAATACCCGCAGTTGTTCACAAACCACAATCGGGGGCGGACGTTTGCTTACAGGCAAATCAAAATTGCAAATATTCCATCCTGTATCATAAAAGTATTTTTAAAACGCAACAAAAAACGTAAAAGAGAGCACTGGGCTTAAATATATAATGAGATATATCCTATATTTAGATGCAGCCAAATCAACTTGATTAAGTTTTTGCGTTTGTCTAGCACTGTCAGCAGATAAATAAATCAACGAATGCTTTTAAAATTTTTTTATAAGCACATACTTAAAAATAGTTATATAAAACGTAATTTTTAATCATTTAATAATACTTCGTTCTGAAATTGTATTTAAAGCTTACACAATTTCACAAATATTTCTCCATTCCTCTACAGTCACGCACTAAATTTTTACTCAGCTAATACATAAAACATTCATATTAATTATTACTCTTTTGTAACTTTATTTTTCACTACACGGTACTTTTATTTTAAGGAACGTGGTAGCAAACCGGCTTATTCCGGATTTAGTCACTATGTGTAATACACTAACAATACAAACGGTAAAATGACTCCAAGCTTTACTTGTTAACTTTATATATTCTATAGTTTCTTACTCAAATAATAGCTGTTATCTTTTTTAAAGGTTTCAAGTTCTGATTATTTTAATCCTAAAACAATTACAACTTTAAAAATCCAACTAAATAAATCTCATAATTATCAAGTGAAGGCGATGTAATAACAAACTCAATTCACACGCTGAACCTTTTTTAAGCTGACTTCAAAAATAAGAATATTTTAATATGTACTGATTTTGATTCGCTATACCTGCCTAGAAGTGGTCTTTTTTTAGTTTTTTTTATTGCATAGGTAGACGATCGTATGGGCCACCTGATGGTAAGTGGTCACCAGCGCCCATAGACATTGGTATTGTAAGAGATGTTAACCATCGGAATTAAGATGTTATGTCCCATGTGCCTGTAATTACACTGGCTCACTTACCCTTCAAACCGGAACACAACAATACCAAGTACTGCTGTTTTGCAGTAGAATATCTATATTATAAAAATTAATAGAATAAAATCTATCCTTGGGAATTTATATCTCTCTAAGCGGCGCTGTAATACAAATTTATTACACTTATTGTGTGTGGGTATATTTTTGTGTTAAGCTAAAAATAAAATAATAAAAGTATAATCGACATCAAAAGTACCAGAAAATGCACTCAAATGATTTTTTTGTTAAGAGGTATTATTATATGTTTTAAAAACTCTGAAGTCGGCTTGATATCGATAATATAACGAGCTCAATTATGATTCTAGTATCCCCAATGTTAATATTGTTATATATTTGCAGATGCGAAGATGGTGGAGGCGGCGCGGCGACAGGCACGGGCGGGCGCGCAGCGTCGCTGCGGCTCGCGAACGGGCGGGTTGCAGCGCAGTCGGCGGAGCAGCTGCCGCACTCGCCCGCGGACTGCAACTCCGTGCGAATATCCATCGACAACACCAACACGTGCTGCACCGACTCGCTCGTCACAGCGCTCGATGACGAGACCCTACTGCTCGGTTAGTGTAACAATCATGATGCATCTCCTTACCAACTGTGCAGGATATATTAAAGTAGACAATCGACTCACTCTTACAATCCGATGTAACGGCAGTACGATGCGTCAAAGTGGATCTTCTAAGCAAGCAAGTTCCATATTAGACTGCATCTGTACTTACCATTAGATATAATCGTACATATTTTTTTATGATACTGTCTTCGATCAACAATATTACTAGATAACGTTTCACGAACAAAAATCAATGTCCGACTGACTATACCATAAAATGAAGAAAACGATATAAAGGTTTAATAATTTCAACCTAAACTATGCCTTGTTCTTGAGTTATAAAGTGTGGTTTAGATTGTATTAATATTCACTTACGATCTTACGCTATGATTGATGGAAAGAGATAAGAAATGTACAATAACTTTTGTTCCAAATTCAACCTTATTTCGTTAGTAATAAAGCAGATAATTACAGACACAAATATTTTACTTACCTTATTACGGTGGTTATGTCCACAAATTTTGACATCTTAACGTTAGTTATGATTGGATCATACCAATTTGAAATAAGACCAATACCGTATATGTGCTCTTATTTTTCGGGCCGTTTTTGAAACGCTTACCGATAATCTAGTACATTTTTGATAGAAGGATACTATTTCATAATATCATATTAACATAACAATCATAACATTATCTAATCAAGGATAGACAGAGAGAGCGGGGCAAACACGACGATTAACTAAATATTAGGTTCTTACATATAAAATTGGCGTTTTGTACGGGAGGAATATAACGTTTTTTTTTTTTTTTTTGTAAAGTATGTTTAAATTATCGAAGTATACACCGTTGTTATCTATGCACTTTTGCCATCTCATAGCTAGTTCATTGATCCATTTACTAAAAAAACCATGGGGGCGAGAATCAATAAACTCTTTGAAGGCGGTTTGGACTGCCGCATCGGAGTTGAATTTTTTCCCTTGTAAGAAGTTGTCCAAATTCCGGAAAAAATGGTAATCTGTTGGAGCAAGAACCGGGGAGAACGGTGGATGTCGCAGACATTCCAATTGTAGCTCATCTAACTTGGTTGTTTGCTTTGCAGTGTGTGGTCTTGCGTTGTCGTGAAGCAGCCGTGGCCTAGAGCGATTGACCAATCTCGGTTGTTTAGCAGCTAGTTCATCCTTCATGGTTTGCAGTTGCTGACAAAAGATATCTGCCGTAATTGTTTGGCCAGATTTTAGAAAGCTGTAGTGAACGACACCGGCTCTAGTCCACCAAACGTTCAAGTTTTTTTACTTCCCGATTTGCTTCAAGTGCATTAATACAGTTTTATCACTTACCCCGAAGCCTGCAGCTATCTCTGAAGTGCTTTGTGATGAATCCGCTTCCACATTAGCCTTTAATTCTTAATTTTCTACTTTGGTCTCCGGCCGTCCACGGGGTTGGTTTTGAAGGTCGAAATTTCCAGACCGAAAACCAAAAACGTACCGGTTTTTCTTTTGCGACACCAGCGCAGTACACATCATTAATCCTTCGAGCTGTTTCTGCAGCACTAGTGCCACGGTAGAACTCGTACTTGTAAATATACCGATATTTCTTGTTTTCCATTGTGCGGTAATAAGCGACGCCAAAGAAAAATATAATGAGGAAAAAACAAATGAATGACTGTTTTCAATACTCAAACGTACCAGCTAAATGAATTTATAAATTTGAATTTGGAATTCTTAACCAAAGAGGAGATATTTCAGATCAAAGCGGTCAGTACGACAAAACGCTAATTTCATATGTAAGGACCTAATATTATTTATAAATTAATTGACAAATAGGGATTAGTTAGTTGTAAAAATATAGTATACTAATTGGCAATATTCATTAATTCTCAATAATGTAAAACATCGTACTCTATGATATAAAAAATGCAAGCAATATAATGTACTACCCTACAAATACACGATATAAATTATTACTTGCTTTTAATTGCGTTTTCAATTTTATCATGTTAAAACTTAATAAATAACTAAATTATAATGAAGGCTTAAAATTCCAAACATTAACTTGAAATGGGACTATTATTAAGCATTTTAAATTACCATACCGTGTCCTTCGAGGCTATTAAGGCAAACTACGACCTTCACCAATTTCATAACTATTCAACTTGAATTAAGTTAAAGTTCATTCAAAACCCTTATTTAAAAATAAATTTCAAATCTACGAAGGTCATCTCATCGCCAGGTTTATAAAAAACCGTGAAACGTCACATACCAAACAAATTAAAAAGTTGCGTTATGTTACTATACATAATATATTATCTATTATTCATGCTTTTTTTAAACTGCCTTTTAGTTAAAATCATTTAAAATAATAGGCTGTTAGAAATTTATAATAATTAATAATGTGTCTAAATAATTATTCTTTGGCACCGATATGCCCCTCCCTCCTCTAAGTCAATTCCACAACGTTGCTTCCGTAATCTTAATATATATATATCTAATTAATTAAATGTGTTTACCTACCGTATTTTATTTTTAATTATAAATGCGGACTATAATTACCCTTGTGATTTTCTATTTAATCAATCATTTGGTCCAAACAATGTTGTTGGCAACCAAATAAATAAAAATTAATACATTGATATAATTTATATTACGCAAAAGATAAAACATTTAATTGAATATGACAATTACATCATTACAATTGTCACGAAAAACCGAACGTGTCATTTATAAGAAAAAACACAATCAATTAATAAATGCATTGAAATAATAATAAATCGAGTTGAAATTTGTAACTATATAGTGTTATATTGATAAGATAGTACGGTCTTTGACTGCTATTACAAGGAAAGGCAAACATTGCACTCGTTTATGAAATAAAAAAGTGTACTTTATAAGAACGAACAGTGTTGCAAAAGTTGCGTCATCAATAAACTCATCTTAAAATAGATCTTACGAACGGGATTTATTAACAAAGAGTTTCCTGAAAACATGAGTCAAGCAGGTAAATGACACAGGTACTATATTAAAAGATTGCCCGTTTAGTTTACCGGTACATACAATAAGCAACTGCCCGTAGTTGTCCCACAGCTTTAGAAAAGCATCCTATCCAGTTAGGGAAATATTTTGAATTTATTCAACAGCCTATATGTGACATACGTATACGACGTTTTCCTTGGGATGAATTATAGACACAAATAATTCATATGAAAATTAAAAGGTGCTTCCCCGGATTTGTTACCGCGATACTCTGTTAAGATTCTGCAGAAGTTCTGCGTTTCACATATTAAATTAATCTGTATTAGTAACTTGTGATTTTGTAAAATATGAAAAGACAATATTATTATTAAAATTTAGCAATGAAATTATAACTATACATTTAAGATAAAATCTATTGCGGCCGTTTAATATTCATGATTGAATGATTGATAAGGACTGGCCTTATGACAATGAGCGATTTTTTAAATTTGGTAAGTAAATAAAATAATTAAATAAATATCCTGGGACATTATTCACACTTAATAAGGGGAGATGAGGCCTTAGCCCAGCAGTGGGAAATTCATAGGCTGTTACTGTATTACTGTATTATTCACACTGGCCCATCTGATCCCAAACTGAGCAGAGCTTGTACTATGATAACCAGGCAACTGATATACTACATAAACTACTTTTCTTTTGTAAATACATACTTATATAGATAATTACACCCGGACTCAGGACAAACAGACATGTTCATGCACACAAATGTCTGTCCTGGGTGGGAATCGAACCCACGACCTGCGGGCGAATGGCAAGTATCTACTAACCACGCCAACCGACTCGTCGAAAGTCTGAAATTAAAGATAAGGAATTGACAGGCGATCACGAAGCGACGAAGAGGAACGTATTCGTATGTAGTGTAGTGTAGTGTTCGGAATGCAAGGCTGCAGACCATTAAAACTTTCTTTGATTCTTAATAAAAATCAAAAGGAATCAATTAGCATTTATAAATTAAAGCATTACTTTTTTTTCTACTGCGCCCTATTTTTTGTTTTTAATTATTTGCCAGCTATACCAGTAAGTTTATTAATATTTTAAAAGAGTTTAAAAGTTCGTGTATAGTAATCCCGGAATTAACAGAGCAATATATGTAACAACAACAATTATTTCTGGATCAAGTTATATATTCGTTGTTTTATATCGCCCCTATATTGTTTTCTTATAATACTAAATGAACAATTATAATAAATACTTATATAAATATATAAGAAATATATTTCGTATATATCTGAAATATTAGTCTATTTTGTGAAAAATACTCAAAATTTCACAAAATAAAACTAACATTAATTGAGACAAAGAATATACATTATAAAAAATTAGTAAATCATACCTTTATATTATATTCCAATACAGACAAGGTAAATGATTCAATTGTATTTAAAAGAGTTTAACTTATTTGTGAGTAGGTTTTATTCAAAAGCAATCGTATTTAGTTTACTATATAGCAAGATTACTCATAAGAAAAGAACAATGCTATAGGATGTGGCAAGTCCGGGTCGGTTAACTCCCATCTCCGAAAGTGTTTGTTCATTGCATGTAACCAATTCCATCGGAAAAAATAATTTATCATTAATGCATCAGTTATTTTATAAGTGTGTTAAGGAAAACTCTTAAAGGGGAAAAACTCTTGTGAGAAGAACACATGTAATACAAATATATTTAAATTTTTAGTCATAAATTCGCTTGGTTGTTAAAACTGGTTTATGCAGTCATCCAAATAGAGGCTAATATGATGGCGGTGGTGTTCTCCTAACTGCTATCGAGCTCGGAAGCCATTCTGAAGGATATATCTCTAATATCTACTCATTTACAACCCATAATACGATTGTACGGCAAATCCATAGCGTCAGAAAGAGTTCAGCCGCAAGTCCAAAGACTCACCCGAGGTGTAAAACGAAGTTCTTAAATAGGAGGAGCAAGATAAAGACCAATTCGGTCTGGAAAGCATCATAATCATATAAATTTATCCATTTACTGGTGATAACATGATAAAATAATAGATATCGAACAAACAATCAAATTCAAACGCACTCACACAAACAAACTCACTTCCGCGTTATAATATTAGTAAGACAAGCGGAAAGCTCTTCAAATAATACTTATCAATCTTAATAATAATAATTGTATTCTGATTTTGTTTTCTAGGAAATGTATACAAAACAACCGAAAGAGTTTTTTGTTTAATTTAATTCTCAATACATAATATCTTATGTTATTTACGAACTCCTCGAACGCTTGAAGCTGTCAAGCGGAACTTCTTGCATTATAATGCAATTTTAACAGCGACTTTTTGTTCATTTTGCATTTAAGGCAAATTTATTATAAATAAAGTTTTAAACGTGTACTTTTATTTTCATGCGTGGATTTATAGTGATGTCATCGGGTTAATGTAAATCAAAGTCAATCTATATTATATACCTATTTGTTTAGGAATCTGTTAGAAGTTTCTCGGTAATCCACTGACCGCTGCTTTAATCCAGATTCTACAGGTTGAAATTGTTTATATTGAATGATTATAACTTGACCTCAGGAACTCTTTAGACAAGCCAGTGACGTATTGGATTAATATTCCCGTTTAATGATTCTTATCATTAATAAATAACATCCTGCATTTATATCGAAGGTTTCGCATTAATTATTATTTACTATTAGTTAATATGTATAAGTAAGTTTTATTTTGTTTTTATTTATAAGCCCCGAGAAATAGTTGTTTATATTGCTATTTTTATGCTGCCCAAAATAAGCCGTTACTTGCTATATTTTAGTTTTTTTTTTAAATTAACAACAATACTAAGTATCACTGTTTGGAGGTAGAATATAATATAGAATATAATTAGGAGGATGTAACAAAAATATTGACCGACCCGTGAGTATTTTAAAAATTATTACAAAAATAGAACCGACACACGATACCTAATAACCACTTCACGTATCGGATAGGGTTTTTGTTACACCTGTATGAGTGGGTGGTACATACACAGACGGGCTTACACAAAGCTCTACCACTAAATATTTAAGGAAAACAATATTCGCTAATAAAAAGCCACATTATGTTTACCCTTAAAAGTGATTCATTTTAAACAGAACACAGAATATAATATGGAGAGTGCTCGAATTGTGCCATTCCCCCGTCAATTAGTCCATACCCATATTAAAATTGTATGTTCGCTTCAAAATTCTATCCGTACCCGAAGCCTTTACGAATGCACGCTCGTTGAAATTGGAAATAAAAGAATTTTATAGTAGATGTATGAATATATTTTCAGTGATGACTCGTGTTAATATTATTGTTTTCACGATATAAAATTGTTTACTACAGTTCCCAAGGTCGTTGAATAGATTTAAATCTGATTTTATTCAATCAAAAGAAACCATTAAGCTTTTAATTCACTTTTTTCTTGTAACATACAAAGAAAATGTGTTATATTTTTTATGTACGTCTGTGCCTCTGTAGCTTGCGAATAATATATTCTTTATTGCCAATATTGCACAATACTTTTTTCGTATTAACATATCCTGGATTTTTCAAAAATCATATTGATATATTTAATATTAATGATATACTTCGCCATATTTGTAATTAAAAAAAAACGAATGTAGTACATCGAACGCCACATCTATTGCCATTTTTTTAAGAAAACCTTGCCCGAAGCTCGACTACGTAGAACGAGTCGATACGCGCAAAGCAACAAGGCCACCTCAATAGTTAAACCTCCTTGGAAGAGCAAGGTATACATATAAGATATAACTTTCAAAAAAGCAAAAAAAAAATTATAAAGAACCTTTACACTTACCTATAGTTTAAAAACGGTGTTGCTATTGTTAGAATATTATAACCGTAAAAACAATTTTGTTAAATTATCTCGTTTTGGTTTTTACACATGAGAATTTACTTCATCGGAAACTAGACCAAATTCCAAAGCAACACAACTCCGAGTAACCGTATATCTTCCAAAAACGCTTTAATATTTATCACCAAGGAAAGAATTACCTTGGTTCGTATTTTCTTAGAATTTTATGAACAGAATGTGTAGTGAAATATTTTTTTGTTATATTTATCTACAAGACAGATACACAAGTTTGTCAACAATTAAACGACTAGTTCAAGCAACAGATAATTTAAATAAATTAACATACACTATGTTAAAATGCGATTCAAATCGGTTGTATCATGAAATTATTTTAAGGTTAAAAATAAGACGAATTCGTATAATCTTTGATAAAAACAGGATGTTTGCGTATTTATTATTATTACAACTGTTCACGAAACTACGCATGTCACAAATATGAAATAATGTATAAAGTAAATATAAATAAATCGTTATTAACCTTACCGGAAAATATTACTATTCAATTAGCAACATATTTTAACATGAATTCGTGTTACATTAGTCCGTCTGTAACAAAAATAGATTTGAATTGTAATACTGAATTTCGACAAAGTCAACTTGCTCGCGTTTATAATTGACGACAAGTTATAACAAACAATAATAAATTTAAAAAAAAATATTTATTTTAAAAAAGTTCATTCATTGCGTTACATAAAAAAGCTTGACAAAGCTTACATCCGACATTATTATAGATATCAAAAAGCGTACCCACAGTCAAATTACTCATTATTTAGTAAACCAATCTTAATAGAATAAATAATTAAATATCCATACAAGTGAACACCGATTTCATTGTTAAAATAATTAAATTAAAAAAAAAAAACAAAAAATATAATGTTAGTTGCATTCAGGTAGCATGTGATTTTAATAAGAGAATTTCGGCAACAGGAACAAGTTATCAATCTGTTAGCATTGACCATGAATGCTGGGCGTCCGTAGAAGCGACAAGGCGCATGGTCGCTTCCGAGTCTTGGCCTGCCAACGTGCAGTTATACGCCGCCCAGCCGAGCGCGCTGACATGTTGCCTCTCGTTACTGAAACAAGAACCACGCGACGCATACGCTAACTCGTGTCGCAACTCGTAAACCAGTGTTTCTTGTGTTGTGTTATAAATTTAAATAAAGAAGAATTCATTCGAAAATGACGAAAACAGGATTACGGCGTTATGTTCGTAGATGAATTATTTTAGGGATTTAAAGCTTTTATGTTGTCCGCAATGCTGTCTGTTTGTATGGATATGTCGAATCCATAATCTAACAAAACGGTGTTACATCTAAACCTAAGTTAATTGTGGTATATAACTTTTTAAGTGTTATCTGTGATATTAAATTAATTATATTGTATTTTATTAGTTGGAATGACGTTATCGCTTGCTAATTAAATGTTGCTTTATTCAAAATGTGGGAATCACGGTGATACATCAAAACTGTTGGATTATAATTAAATACATGCAAACCGAGTGGGTTAACTTGCTAACATGTACAACATTCTCTCTCATTGCCAAAATAAACACGAGAAAGCTTACGTATTAACAATTTTATAAAACACTACTTTATTATCGATTGAAAAGCGGATAAATTGTTTCGAAACAATAAGAAAACAAAGATATTACAATAGGAAATATAAAGTCTTAAAAACTATAAATCTATTTTATAGAATAAACATTATTATTGTACCTTATAAATATATTACAGGTATGAGACTGTAAATAACACGTGAAAAAGTAAAAATCCGTATTCAAATAAACATAAAAATATAAACTAATATCCACAAAAATTCTAAAGATTGTTAAAACTAATATTACAGGCTTATGAATGTATTTTAGAAACTAGACGTTGTGATTGTTAATCAAGTTCAAATTCAAATGTATTTCTTTGCGAAGCTAATTGACTTCTTTTATATTACTATAATGCTTTGAGTTCAGCCACAACAATATAAGCTTGTATGCAAGTATACTATAAATATTAAATAACAATAACCAATTTAAAAAAGGCTTTAAATTTAAATATGATTTTTTTTTTAAATAATTATGCTTAGATTTAAAACAATTTAACACCGCAAGTAACTACAATCTAAATCTCTCCATAAGCGTTTTAGAATAATTACTTCTTATGGAGACCATATAAGACGCTCTAAATGCTAATGTTGTGGTTGAGTAATGGTGATTTTTTTAAAGATAATACGCACCACAAATAAACTGGTCACGTCTTTTTGTTGGCCCGTTCATTATTTGAGTTAATAATAATTGAAAAACATAAATGTATACGAAAAAATCCTCACTATTCTGAATTTTGTTAAGACAGACGTACTTTCTTCCATAACCGAAAAGTATTTATTTAACCAATAAGAGAGTTATGTCAGTTTTAAATCTTTATCAATTTCCTAATTGAAAAAATAAAAAAAGATCATCGATAAAAAACAATCCGCCTCAATGTCATGACGATACTGTGGAATACGTCATCGTGTCAACTGATACTCCAAGTCAACCAGGGTCCAATTGCCGTAATCCGCATAATGTCACACGTATTGCTTACATACACTTGAGACTTGACATTGCAATATTACTTACCATTAGGATCACGTGGTGCCAAGACTATTGTACTCGATTAATTCATGTTTATTAAACAAATTAACGATATGATGAGGCGGGTATTGGATGCCTACGTCCTACATCACGGCTAATTGTAGGTTTGTAGTGTTGTAGCGTGACTTAAGAAAAATGTACTACCAATTAAAAACTAAAAGTTTTGACATTTATACTTTAAATATTTTCTACTTTCCAACAAACTAAGACTTACTTTTGAAAAAAAATAAAAGAAATATTGATATTAGCATATTTATATTTACGAAATTCAAGTATTTTTTTACCGTCTTTAACATATTAGTTAACATTATTAAAAAAAAATAGTTTTCTTTTGTTTATAGCAAATACTAAACACTGTTTCAATTTTAAGTAGTATGCATTAGACTTGTTTGATATAACCTTAATTCCAATCAAAGATATAATGTTTAAAAGTAACAAATTTATCTTTTTATTTAAAATAGGAAGTGTTTCTTTAATAGTTCCGTGAAAAATTTCAATAACGAAATATTTAAGTCAAATTCTTAGCACAAAATAGTACTTTTTACGTTCGTTTATTTTAATAGTGTCATTTTTTTATTGCAAATGCGGTAGTTACCGCTTTTTTCCCTGAGGTCACCAATTACAAAAAGCGTTGCAGAGATCTAATGTTCAGATTGAATAATTCGATTGAAGTCGTCAGACAAACAACCATTCGATTTATGTAACTATAAATAGCATGGGGTGTACACAATGCTGTGGAGATTTTGAAATCATTCAATTGTTATTGTTCACATTTATTATCAATTGGAATATACTAGTATCTGAAATCTTTTAAAAAAAAATTAAGCTAGTAATTGTAGTATGTCGTCATCAGGGCGATGTTTTATAAGTATGGTAATGCACTAAAATGTAGGCTCTAGGTCGAGTAGGATGTAGGACAGGGCTTGCTGCCAACCACTCAAAGTTTTACAATTATTACAAGTGCAATGTCATTAAAACATATGCATTGTTTAACGAGCAGAGATTTTTCTTCGAATTTCTTTTATTAATTTAATTTTACATTACCCTTAAAATACTCACTCACTTTAACTTCTAGGGTTGTTTAAGTTTATTTTGTTACAAATTCTAATGAAAGCAATATGTAAATTAACATGACTTAAAGAATTGCTATCCTTTTTAATTTCGTACATAAAAAAGGAATATTTAATATGTCTTAGTTATATAAAAATATTTTAGCATAAATGTATCCTCATTATCCTTCTAATGTCCTCTGAATCATAATTTTGTGATATTATATGAGAACCAAGGAATTTTGTGTAGTTTATTTAACTTTGCCTCTTGCTCATATATGTAGCTGAAAGCTTGCGACTGAATTCCAAAAAAGTTGTAAAAGGTTTGTTGTTTAAATTGAAATTTTAAACACACCTTGGTTACAATAAAAATTTAGTAAACAAAATTTTGTAATTTATTCAAAATGGCCACTAATTAAAAAGTCATTCTTAAAACTTTTTATATTTTTTATAATATTAATTTTTTGGATGTAAACATTAAAATATGTAAAATAATATTGCAAATATCTAAATATTTAAGAATTTAATAAATTCCTGATTATTTTATATTGTGGCAAAATGGTGAGGTTTCAAAAACCGCGATACGGAAATTGAAAACATCCCAATTTATATCGCATCCCATTGTAGTGTTCGGCATCATAATATCGCGTTATCGCTTAAAACATTAAACTTAATAACGAATAATATAATCAGGCTTTGTTACATTATCGTAATCTATTTATTTATAAATATGTAATGATAAAATTATGTATAAATAGAGTTGCAATATTTATAATATATTTTATTTTACTGAAATTGAATAATTATATTATATATATGTTTTTATAATAGTAGTAATTTACAATAGTATAAATATTATTTTAACATTATTTGGAACAATATTGTTCATATCAATACGTTATCGATATTTATACATTATATATAAGGAATTGCAGTAAGTCGAGATAGGTTAATGACTTTTGGCTGCAAAACTGTGTTTCAGTGGAAACACAATGTATGTAATATACTTGATAGAATAAATTCTAGAATACGTTTAGAAAATTGATAATCACGAACTAAATTTAAAACGAATATCAATTATTTATGAATAATTATTCCATATTTAAAAAATTTAAGCGCCACGTTTCGAATACTTCTGTGTTTTTTAGTGCAATGATAAAAGACAATAACTAGCTATGTAATAACTGTTGAGTTATTATTTCTTTTTTATAAAAATATGTGATAGTCCCTTCTAATCGATTTTGGCCACGGCGGCCATTCTCAAGTACGACTAGCCAACTGCACTTGATATATTATAGTGCACAAATGGGTGCTCAGACATATGTGCACTCTCTTTTCTCTCACTATCATAGTCTGATGGGACTGCAAATCCGACACGACTGAAAAGAGTTCAGGTTCAGAACCAACGGCTGTACATGCTCTCCAAGAAAAACACCTCCCAAATCGATTTTTTTGACAGATAATCCCAATAACTTTTAATCGGTCCGATCTGGGGTTTAAGCCCAGGACCACGGTATTCATCTAACCACTAGAACACCTTTTTTTCACGCGGTGGATACCTTCAGAAAGGTACCCGGCTCCCTTGGGGGAGGAACCGGGTTATGTGGGATTCTTACCCACTAAAACCACTGCGATGGCCGTCCTCGGCACGGATCGGAGAGGCTACGGGATCGTGTTGACATAACGCATCCGCGGCCCCTCCCGTGCTGTGCCCGGCTCGTGGCTCGGCGGAGCTCTCCTCAAGGGGCGAAGATAATCTCATCCCCCTACACTCCTCGCTAGTGCTTACGGCAATACGAGGCCATCCCGGCTGCCGTCACGGCACCAGGGTTACGCCCTATCTTTTAAGCCCCGGACGTCGGGGCTGTAGGAGGGCAGAGACGACGCTGACGTCGTCTCCGCCGAGCAGGATCGGCCCTTTTCCTTTCCCGCTCCACCGTCTCCTTTTGGACCATGACAGTCTCACAAAAGGAGGATACGGCCCTCCAAGCAGATTCCCTGCGGAGCATCGTCGACACGATTGCTCGCAGAGGTCATGTCCGACTTCGTGGACCAGAAACTGCCTCTCCACGCTCCACGCGGGGTACGCCTCCAACGTATGCTGGGCAGTGTCCCGGTCTGCGCCACAGTGGTGGCACATCACCGTCGATTCGCGTCCGATCTTACACAGGTATTCTCCTAAACAACCGTGACCGGTCATTACCTGCGTAAGTCGGAAGGGGACTCGTGGAACCACTAGAAGAATAGACCAACGAGGCAGACAGAATAGAGTATCCTGCATAAAAAACATTATATCTATAAAAATTTTGCAAATAAAATAAGCATATTCCGTATGACTTAACTTTAGGAATTAAGCTTTGAGATAAAATACGATTTGTTTGTAGGAGCGGCTAAATTAGAATTCGGTTAGTTATTTGGCGTTGATCATGGCAATGAGATGAAGAAAAAGAAACTGTTTCAAAAACAGATGTATGGAATCACATAAACATATTATTCACATCTGCATATATCATAGCAGCACTTAAAATATCTAATGTGTTTATACGATATGTCAAAATATTGTATTTCTTTCTTATTTTGGTTTAATTGTTTGCTATCCTGTTAATACATTTTTATTTAAATAGCATTTACATCTGGGAGTATACTGTTTGGTTGTTTGTCGCCCTATCTGACTTATTACATACTCTTTTAATTATTTTTTATCTTTTTGTAACATAGAATAGTTTATGGATAATTAGGGATGCAATGACAATATTACATTTGAATAATTAATATGTATAATGTTGTTAGGAATGAAAGACGTATACATGTTTCGTATCGATTCTTCTTCATAGTGTCTATCTACACTTTAACTCGATGCTGATCTGATCGAACTACATAAAATAAAATATAAATAGATTTAAAAAAGTATAAAATATTACTAAAACCAAAATTTTACTAACTATAAATATCGTTTCAATAGCTCTCAGAATACTTATAAAAGAAAACATTTTGGTATATTAATTAAATTGTAAAACTATAGTTTTATATGTAATATCTCTACAGTTTTACAATTTGTTTTGCAGTTTTGCAATCTGTCACTGAGATCATATCGTCATTTCCATGAATCGAAACGATCCATGCCAACGAATTCATAAAAACAAAACAAAAATAACGTAAACATTGTATTGCATATGTAACGTCAATAACTTTCTATCACACAAATACCAAAATATTTAGAATATCATATATTTTAAACTATGACGTAGGCTTGCTGTTAAGTCGTTTCGTACTGGTAAAAAATACAGTCGAAATGTACATGAGATTAAATATTTCGAGTATCTCTTTTCATCTCAATCGTATTCATTTCAATATTTTGATTATGAATATTTAGAGGTTGGAGCAGATGTAAATTTTTACCAACTCTATATTTACGAATCAACTTTGATGTTTGTGCCAAAACTAACATAATCCTGATATGAGCAAATGAAAGAACCGCGTGCTCTTTAAAACGTCTTAAGAGTAGCTATAAAAAGCAATGTTAACCGTCTCGATTTATATAAAATTATATAAATAGGTGACGTTAAACAGTAAGTAAAAGTATAATAGTAAAAAACCAGCTCGTAAATGTCTCACTGGTGGGTTTAAACCTCCTCTCCTCTTTGTAGAGAAAGTTTGAAGCATTAGATCAGTTGGTTCCAATGCAAGTTGGTACACATGTGGAAGTTTCCATATATATATGTAGGTTTCTTCACGACATCCAATTTCTTCGTGTTCGTTCATGAATTATAAACACAAATTAAACAATTTCAGCGTGCCCGGGTTTGAATTCTCAATGTTCAATTAAGATTTATGATTCTAGCCATTAGACCATCGCGGCTCTTAATTTTAAAAAGTAATTAATTACGAGTCAAAATCCAAACGATACATAAAGTAACAATGTCAAGTTTCAACCATAGACCTAAGCTTACAATTATTGATAATTTAAAGAAACAAATTAATGAAAGATAGATAATTAATCTGATAAATTAGATTCTCTGTTCTATAATTACCATAGTGCAAAAGTAGATGTAATGTTTTCCGAAAAGTTTTTTTTTTATTTTGCGTTCAAACAAAAACAACTGTAGCAGGTTGTATTTATCTTTATGGCAGTTTTTATTACGCATTAACATTGCGCTGTAGACATTATAGTGCACAAATGTGGGTACAAACGCACGTGCACTCTCTATTTTTTTCTTATAAATCAGTAGACAACCCGACACGATCAGAGAGCGGTCAGGCGCATGACCAACTGCTTTACCTGCTTTCCGAGACACGGAAGCGTAACATTGCCAACGATCTAACTCCAGGCTCCTATTAACAAAACCTTGAAACCAAAACCTGACCCAATTTACAGAACCCGGGATTCGAATTCGGAATCCTGCAATCTACATCCTGCTAAGCTGCAGCTATTGCTCTAATGAGCAGTTTTTTACTATAATAGTACTGATATAATATACAGGTGTCATAAAATAAGCAAGATTTTAAATGATGACCACAACTAATCACGTGAACAGCTAATAACTAATACAATTCCAATGTTATTTATTAAGGTATAAATTATCAATATAACTTCATCGTCGCAGTACTGCATTCGTTGTGCAGTAAGCATGCCGTGCCTATAGAATCACCTGCGCTCTGGTGCGCGTTGACGTCTCGATTATACGCAAAAGTTGATAATGAAATACTTGAACCAATACAGTGAATCTGTTAATAATGGCTTACGAAGGACTACTATGTTTTTTAAGAAAAAAAAATCGATCACCGAGTATTCCATGAGTAAGATTTTTGTTTTTTTTTTTCTAAAAATACGTAAAACTCATGGCTGTGCGTCATCTAAACTGTCTTGTATTCTAGGCCACATTGAGTTACTTAATAATATAAGCTTATAATTAAAATAGTTACGAAATAATTTAATGATTTTCTTAACAGCACATATTAATGAATATAATATTTTGAACCCAACACCGCTTAATTTAATTTATTGTCCACTATCCAAAATATATATATTTTTAATTCAATATAAAAAAATATTTGCATTGTATCAAATAGTATTCAAATTTGTAATATCTAAAATGTCAAAAGACGTATTTATTTTGTTAAGTTTTGAATTTGGTAGTTAAGTTAGCAAATTGTACAAGTATAATGTATAAACATCAAATGTAATACTAACTAACATATTATACAACATAAAATAATATAATATAAATCTGCTCTCAATTTCGTAATTACAGTGCTTTTGCAATGGATAAGTTTTCCTATTATAAAAACGTACAACGTACCACGTACTCTTGATGCGAGCACCGCTACAAATTACACACCGCCTCAATAAATTGGGGCAGGTATTGAAACCCGTTAAAATAATCACGTAAACACACTGTAGAAATCTTCATTATTTACGTATGTATTAACAAAGCGTATTTTTCACTTATAGATAATGCAGTGTACGAGATACTCCAATATACTTTGTAGTAGTTACGGATTGTGTATTAAGTCACGAATATTATAATACAGTTAAAAATGTATGATTTAAGTCTTTATTTTTCTAGTATAATTACTGTAAAAACAAATATGTCAATCTCTCATAACTAAATTAATTACTTTGTGATAATCTTTTACTTAATTTTCCTGTCTGTAAATGGATCACATAAAACTGAAGTGTTGCTTGACCGGGTTTGAACTCGGTCTCATTCGTTGTTATTCCCGTTTTCAAGCCATTGGGTCAGCACGACTCCATCATCGTATTTTACTTAATTTTCTTATAAATACTTTTTTATCACTAAGTCTATCACAAAACACAATAAATATACGAGTATTTCCTTTTGCTTAAAGTTAAACAAATTTGAAACCAGAAGCGCACAAAAACAAATGTATTCCTTCACATCTGCCTACCCTCTAAAAACGCGTGCCGCTTGTCGGTATTGTCAGATGAAAAACGGGGATAGATTTCAAAAACGTCGTCTTCACAAATAAGCCACAAATGTTGAATTCGCAGAATAAATAGACCAACTACAAAAAAAAAGGATTTATATTATTTATTGCGGATTTATTCTTATGAAATACAATATAAGTAATATAAATCTTTTTATTTATAAGAAAAAAATAACAACGATTATTTATTTATATTGTGACATGACATAATGGTAATATTTTTGCTTCACCCTCATACATCTCTATCATAAACATTAAATATACCAATGAAAGCATTATCGTATTTTACTTTTTCTGTACGTATTAGAAAATATTTAAATATACATATATCCATTGCTATGGTCGCCCTAAGCTGTCGTACATATTTCACTTAGGTATATAGTACATGTATAAATAGTAAAATCGTTTAATTAAATTAAAATATCCTTCAAGGATAGAAAACAGTGTACATAATATTTAATTTGAATATCCTTATGTGAAAATATATGCAATTGAGGTAACATTCATTGAATAATAAGTATAAATGCACGTGTTATAGACTAAGTGCATTTTAATAAACGGATAGGTACATAATAAATAATTAATCAGTGTTTTATAGGCAGTATATGCTTAAGTAAATAGAACGAACAATATT
This sequence comes from Nymphalis polychloros, assembly GCA_905220585.2. NCBI lineage: Eukaryota > Metazoa > Arthropoda > Insecta > Lepidoptera > Nymphalidae > Nymphalis > Nymphalis polychloros. The sequence goes on along the minus strand of HG992258.1, from coordinate 8,076,578 downwards.
TCTAATAAATTGAATTCGCTAATGTATAGAATAATTTATTAGCATAATAGCTACTCCTACTTTATAAAACCATATTTAGTGTGATCGTTATAAAATTTGAATTATAAAAAAAGTAATAAATTAATGAAAAGAAGAAATATGTCATGATAATGATTTGTTTATTTTATTATTCGATAATTAATTAATATGCAACGTAAAAACTACTATAAAAACCTTTAGAAATATATCTTCGGAAAAATTGTAACAAACAATTTATCTTAATAACCTTCCACTGCTTATTCTATATTATTAATTAATGTGTTATTACGAAATTATAAATAAATTTAATAAATACCTATAAGCATGTCATATGATAAGATATATCAACATTGACTTACAGATATAATTAATTTTATAATCATCCAGAAAAAAACACAATAATTGTAAAGTGTAATAAATTTTCCTTAATGTTTATAATCTGCATTTTGCAATTGAATACATGTAAACGGCGGTAGGTCCTTCAGAAATGTACTTTATTTTAATATAAATTGTACATATACATTAGTATCATTAGTCACTGTCACAGTTTACGAAGAAAGAAAAAAAAACATAGCACATTGTTTCTGCTAAAATTTTAAAATTCGAAGACAAAGAATTTAAGGATTTATAGCAAAAAAATATTTTTGTTAAAAAAAGTTACTGTTCGAAATTCAAATTAACAATTGATTTCATTACAGATCACATTACATAAATAAAAATAAACTAAGAAGAAATAAAACTTAGAAATATAATTTTATCACTTTGCATTGACTAACATGCCTTTGTGTTGCTTAACTGACTTTTATTGAGATGTTGTAATAATTTCTAAAATTGATTTATAACTCATGCGCCCTTGTCATGTATTTATATCCGCTTTAAGCCAGTTTTACTACTCAACTAGATTTAAATGGCCCACTTAAGGTAAGCGGTAATCTCTACTATTCGTATTGTAAAAACTATGAACCATTATTTATTATATCAATGTGATGCCGGACATAGGATTTAAGATATTATATCCTTCCTGCAATTTAGATGAAACTCAGCAATATAAAATATAAATAACTGGTCAGTCTTTATATAACACTAATTTATTTATTTATGAAGCAAGAAGCCAAGAAATAAATAATTCCTATTTACATTTATTATTATAATATAATTACTCAATAAAGTTTGTACGCATGCCAGCAAATTATTCGGCTTAACGAGAATTTCAGTAAATTAATATTTACTTTAATAACACCAATATTGTAAGAATAATGATATCAATATTAAAACAGTTATCCTAACATTTACATTTTATTATAAGAACTTTAAAAACCGAAAAATGTTTTCGTAATAACAAAAAGGTCCAATAAAGGAGGTCGGAAATTGTAGTTTTTACAACTATTTGTCAATAAAGTTTATTATGATATAACAATGCCTGAGATAGGATCACCTGTTTGGGTTATAGAATAGAGTATTATCCGCTACAATGCACAAAAACCAGTCCTATACATTGAGATATTTATTTAGGATTTCTAAATTTTTGTTGGAGTTTTTTTTCGAAAAGTTTTTACTACATATTACTGGGAACCATACAAATATTCCTCGTCTAATAATAATAACTGACATCTGTCTCCAAAGTGTCTACAGATATCAAATACTAACTACTTCTGTTTTGGAAGCAAAAGTATTTTTTTTAAATGTTAAAATCAATCATTTAAAAATAACAACACTAAATTATAAAATTATACTAAAAGTTTACGTAGGTAGGTTTTTGCACAAGTTCTCCTCGCTAATCGTATCAATTTAGTTCTAATTATTCTAAATCCTTCAAACAAATATGATCAGTAAATAGGAAACAAAATATTTCAATACTTATTTCATCTAAAAGTTTCAGCACATGCCTAAACAACTTCCTTTTAAAATTTAACAAATAGAAATACTTCGCTGAGAGTTATTATGTTGCAAATAAGTTGACAGTCGTGGAGAATTCTGACTGATAGCGTTCGTTCCATATGACAGCCACTATATATTTTTGTTTAATCTGTGGCGCACACCATATAGTAAAACCTCTTTTCAGTGGATGAGTACTAGATACCATGTCACGGGTATTGAAAACATTGAATAGGTCATTAGGTATGCTCAGTGGATTCGTTGCTAAGCGATTTCGATTTTTAATTCAATGTTTTGCACATATTAATGATTGAAATACATGATCAATAAGGTTTTATTTATTTTAAAACTTATATTATTTATTATATAATTTCTAATTATGAGAAAAAACTTTTTAATTATGTTAGTGCACTGTTTTCTACTTTTATTGAGAAAAATAATCTTGATTGACAAATACAATCGAAAAAAAGCACATTACGTTCTCTTTATTATTTGTTATATATCTAATAAGTAAATCGTTGAAAGGAAACAGTTCAAAAGGATAAAAAACCTTTTAAGATTAGAAGCAAGATAGTGGGTGACCTTTCCTAAGCCTATTTGGTCACCTTTGTTCGGTATAACACAGCTACAATTCGAATGCAATATATAAAAAAAAAGCTAAAAGCTATAAAGCTAGTTTTAAATTAAATATACCTAGAACTTTTATTCAAGCCAATTGAAAAAAGCATGAATATGTACCTGGATGAGAGTCGAGGGCTTTTAATTTATAAAAAAATATTTTTTTTTAAATTTTATTAAAAAGCTGATACTACTTCATTGCAACGACTCTTAACTAAAGTTTTCAAAAGCTGTATATATAAAGTTAAAAAGTTTTCATTTCAAAAATGATGAAATGTTTTTCTGCTGATAACTATCGTCTCTATTTACGTTTAAATTTAATAAAAAAAAACACAAATAGTTATAATACTTGCAAAACCCGGACACATTAAGGTCCTAAGGTCTCCGGACACATTAAGGTTTAAGGTACTAAGACATGTAATATGTCTTAGTACTGCACAAGTTTATGCGCAAAAACAAGCTCACTCTCTATTCCCTTTCTACTCTCATAATACGATGTGACTGCAATCCGACCCGAGCAAGGAACAGGCGCAAGATCACAGGTCTTACGCACTTTTCGAAGCAAGAAAACGTACACACTTCCAACTTTCAGGTTCCATTTTACGGATTTTTAGACAAAAAAAAAACAAAAATTAACTCGGGTTATCAACCTTATATTCTAGCCAGTTGACCGATGAGTCTATAAACCAGTCAAGCCTATTCATATATTTTACCAATCGTCATAGTGATTGCCTTAACGATAATGAAGTTTAAGTGATGTGGGGCCATCTAGTGACGAGTTACAAGAAGTAGTTGGTTATAAAAACTTTCTCCATGAGTCGGTGCCAGAACGCCGATGCGTCAACTTACCCTCCGAGGCCAGGACGTGGAGTGGCAGACCTCAGTTTGTTACTTGGGGTGTCACTTGGACCGCGGGCTGAGCATGATTCCCACCGTTAACAAGGTGGTGAGTCATGCTGCGGCTGCTCGGTCTAAGCTACACACCCTGTTCACATCCCGCCTACCATTGAAGACCAAACTGAGGATCTACGGTGCCTACGTCCGCTCGCGCTTGACGTATGCGGCCCCCGCCTGGTACGCACTCTGCTCAGCGTACCAGAAGCGGAGGATCCAGATCCAGCAGAATCGATGCCTGCGACTGATAGTGAGAGCCCCGAGGTACGTCAAGAATGACGTCATACACCGAGACACCAGGACGCCCGCCGTGGAGGAGTTCGTCCGCCACCTCGCACGCAAACTGTTCGCCAGAGCGGACAGTAGCGCGTGCGTGCACCTCCACGGCATTGCACCACTGCATGCTCGACCACCTGAGGGGCGTCCTCTACCTCGGGAGCTCCTACTGTCACCGACCTCCTGTTCCGGCGCGGGCACCGACGACGACGACGATCTGGAGGACACGGGATAGGACGACGACTACCACCGGATCGGACATACCTGGACCAGGACAATAAATAAATTAATTAAGAAGACTACCACCAGGCCATTGGCCTTGACCCTTAATTAGGTCAGAAATAAATGACCCGGCAGTTAAGGCTGCCGGAGGGGAAATGCCCGGGTAGAGAGGGAGACCTCGAGGCCCGTACCCGTACTGGACTTAGGCCCAGTAAGGAGGAACCGAATGATATCTCCATGAACATATAATTATATAACCTAGCCTTCAAATCGGTCAAACGGTGTTGAAGTCTCTCCAACCTATATACCAGCATCCATTTTTATATATTTATATAGACGTGTCATGCATATTATTATATATATATATATATATAAAATATAAGACCTTTTCACCTTACTGTCAGAGCCAGATAAGATAATTTAATTATTGACCTTGTAAATAAGAATATGAGGAAGTGCATTTAGTAAAACAAGTACACAAACAGATTAATAACTTATGTTGTTTTTATGGACCGTGTAATAGACGTGATAAATGAACGGACATGTTATGACGGACGCAACTTTTAAATGAAATATGGTATTATGTTCTTACTAATATATACATATAATTATGTAACTCGATGTATTAAAGTCACATGAATGTGTATATTCATTGTTTTGTTTTTCGTCAATTAGAGTTTTTTTTTAATGTTAAGTTAGCCTATAATTGATTATATAATTTGTTACAATATTTTTATACATGCAAATAGTTTTTTTCTAAATATATAACGCTGGATTCCTATTTAATAAAATGAAATAATGTTTGTTGTTTAAACAATAAATATGAAATTCTTATTTTGTATTATTTGGTTTAATATTATCGAAGGTTTTTAAATTGTAAACAGAGATTAAAAAGCTTTTTATTTTGTAAGCTTCATACGACGTGTCCTTACCAAATGGCGGCAGGCAGTCTGCCAAGTATGGTTGTCGTACCGGTTTATTCGAGGTGCCATATCAAAAAGTGTAATATATATTTTAATATTAAAATAACTATTTCGTCGCCAAAATATTCATTGATAGAGATAAAATTATTGTTTGATTTAAAATAAGTAACTTGTTCTCCTTACGAATTTTCGCATGTATTTTTTGTATGTATCTTATTCAAAATTAATATTTATTCTATATAATGGTGATAATTATAATAAAAGTATATATTTTTTTAATAAATGTTGTATACATACCTATGAAAATGACGGCGGATGTGGTTTATCATAAAAATATGCATTTGCCACATTATTACTTGTACATAATTACATATATATGTACTTATATAAAAGATGATGATCACTGCGGAGTAGAAACTACCGACTTCCATACTCCATGACTAGCTTTGCCCCGCGGGTTTACCCGAATTCAATTTATATTATACGTTAAATAAATATGTAACTAAACCTTAAGTTATTATAACTTTTGTTAGACTCAACCGATTTCAATGGAATAAAGTTTAATCTTTACTTACGTCGGTCGGTCGGTCGGTACGCCGGGATACTTAATAATAAAATAATAATTTAATATTACTCCGAAAAAAATGGAAGACGGCCAAAAATAAAACTAATGGTCGTTTAGGTTCTGGCAACTTTATACAATTTATGAAAATAATAGGTTTCAGTGATTAAGCAAAATATTTAATGCTGAATGAAGCCGATCATTATGATCATGACAAAAATATATAACATAACGTAAACAATAAACGGTCTTAAGTACCAGTAATAAGGATTAGAGTACAATAAATTAAACGAACGAAAATTAATGTAGGGTTAAAGCTTTAATTTTTATTTTTCAAACATTCTGTGTTTCTACCGCCATATTTTATCTCACTAATTAGGTATTATATTATTCTCAACTAGCTTTAAATATATTATGCATTTCCATACATATGAACATACTTTTTCCCTTTAGAATGAAATCTTCAGGGTAAATATTCAGATTGTACATGGATTTTACTCATACTGGAGTTAGGCTGGTAGGCATTGAGGTACGTACCACCCACTTCCTCCTCAAGCTATACGCACCGATCTCACTTAATCAAGCTCAATATTTTAACATATTAAAGTGTCAAGTGACAAAATACACATCTCACACACACATACACGACACGTGCACACATACACTACTAGGTACTACACTACAGTTCTAATTATTGTTTGTTAATTTCGTTGTATTTTTTTGTAATTGCAAATGTAGTTGCTTTGTTATTTATTATGTAACTACATATTTGAAGAAGAAGGAAATAGAACGAGTATACTGAGATAGAGATTTGTTTTAAAACTAAATTCAAAATGCCCAACTCCATTGTGAATTAACGAATTTTCATTCAATATAATTATTGAATACAATAATATATTAATTATAAAAAACCCTTTATGGGCGAATGAGCCATTGCAATAACATATTAGATCCAAAGGTAGGCGAAAATTTATAGTGTGATCCAATTTGGGCAAAGGTCCACTTACAATGAGCCTTATTGATCAAAATAAAAACAACATAGTTTTAAAACGTTTTTTAAACTAAACCCAACCTGTATTGCTAAATAGTTCATAAAGATAAAGACTTAATAGATGATATGGACATAACCACAGTCAATCATCACGGTTCAATTACGATAAGCATATATCACTCGATATTGAAATGATAAATAATAAGATCGATGACGTAACTTGCTCTCCAAGACACGTGCCTAATGTTAAACAACATATCACTCATCGCTGGTTAAACCAGTAACATGTTGAAATATTTACATCTAATAAAACTTTTAAAAAATTTTAAGCACTTTTGAATCGACTTTTTCCATAATTATATTAAACTAATTTTCGCCCGCGGATTCGCTCGCATTTTGGTGTAAGGCTTGAAAAAAGTAGTCCTTCCTTAGGTCAAGCTTGCCTCATGCTAAATTTCATCATTTCAATTTCAGACAGATAAAATAACTTTCGCACTTATAATATTAATATAAATACAATGCTACCAACGGTTCAGAATGTAAATTCTACTGAGAAGAACCGACAAGAAACTCATTAATAACTCTTTTCGACCGATAACTTCTTACGTTTCTTTACGCTTTGTTACAAGAGAAGATTTTATAAGTTACTTTAATAATTTATTTATCTATTAAAGACGCAATTAATTTATGCTCGGCTTCTCAATGCTCCTTTTGTCTGCAACCTGTGATATACATATTTTAATATTATATCTATCTATATAGTGGTTAAAAGTAATAATAGGTGTACATACTCGTACCTCAATAAATCATATGTTTTTTAATATAGTTTACGAACAGTGAAATATCATACAAAGTTTAATATAATCTAACATCAATTTCCGAACCAAACAAATTCGTTTAATAATTTTAAAACCATCAAGATTTTTTTAATCTATTTTATTAAATCTAAATTATCTGTCATTTATTGCATAATAAATTAGGAAAGAAATATTTTTATAAGTTATCGTAATAAATTTATCCGACGTCGTGACTTATCATTTTTTAATTTTATATCTACAATATTGAGTAATCTATTTACAATATTTAATTATGTAGTAAGTAGTGTATCTATAGCCTAAAGATATCTTAGGCTACAGATACACGTTTATATTTAAACGATAAATAAAACGTAATGAGTTCATCATAAATCAAAATCAACATTTGCTTGCCCTTATTGCGGGTTTTCGGCATCAGAGCAATATGTTTTACGTTTTAATGTATCTCTATCAAATTAAATTTTCAGATTTATTTATTATAGAAGAATTACTAACTTATTGTTAATCGAAGTAAAAACTACCAACGTTTCGGAAAAAGCATACGTAAACGAGAAGAATCTATGAAATAAATTATTAGCGAGGTTTATTAGAAAGAAATATACGAGGTATAAAGTTAAATTAAGGTAAATATATATTTTATTAGATTTTTTAATCGATGATGAATTCTATAAACGGATTTAAAGTAGAATAGTTTTTACAAAATGTCTGATGTTTCTTAAAAAAGTAAATTACGTATAAAAAAAGTAAAAGAATTTCCGCTTTGCTTTCCCGTTAATTTCACACATTTCCCCGGAAACACATACATGGCTGTATGTAGGCACGTCCACAGATTATATATTTTTAAAATTAATTATTAATATTTAAAAAAAAACTTTTTATTAATTATATTACTACATTTCTTTGTCGTATTCAATTTCTCTAATTTTGTAAGTACGCCCCGGCATCCCACGTAGATATTAATTAATTAGATCACATTAACTTACATTATGTATTTAATTCGTGTATATATTACAAGTATCGAAATTAAAAAATAAATAATAACAAAGTTTTTTAATAATAATAAAGGACAGCCAGCTAGGATATTATTATTATTTAAATCTATTCGAATTTAAATAATAATAATTTCACTTTCAATAACACTTCAATATGCGTTCCGAGCACACTATTTAAAACATTACTTTGTTTTATTAAGGAAAGCTTATTCTAAAACAATTTTCTTGTTGAATGTAGTATAAGATGATAAATTTAATTTTTTGTTAAAAAAAATACCAATAAAGAAAACAATACATAATTGAATTGATTATTTGATAACAAACTTTTATAAGTAGAAGTATTATTTAAAAAAAGAGTTTAAGAGGTGATTTAAGCTTTTTTAAAATGTAAATAAACTTATTTGAAATTCAATATGAAGTTAAATTTAAATTATACATCTAACTTCGCTGTATACTAGCTTATAAATTAGGTCAAAATTAAATGTGAAAATAGTTTAAAAAAGCATCTCTTTACCCGACATTCGCATTTACATAATCACAAGTAAATGATATAAAACAAAAATTCTCAACTCCTTTGTTAATCTGATCTTAAAGCGTAAATCTCAAAGCTTTAGTTAATAAAAAAATAGCATGCCGTCACGTAAATTATTTTGACATGTTAGAGGCGTCTTCTTACGTTGACGGATTTGATGCTAATCCACTACGACGCTCAGCTGCGCTTCAGCGGATATAAGTTTATATGTCTCAGAAATTCTTTTCACTATATTTTCCTGCAGCCGCAATCAAGTTTTGAGTTATAAATATAAATAAACGCGTTAAAACTAGGTATTGTTTAAAGGAACCTTTATATAAAACCTTTATATTAAGAGGCCATATTGGATCAGTTCAATTCCCACGCAGGACAGACATTTGTGTATATGAACATATCTGTTTGTCCTGAGTCTAGGTGTAATTATCTATATAAGTATGTATTTACAAAATAAAAGTAGCATTTGTAGTATATCAGTTGTCTGGTTTCCATAGTACGATGTCTGCTTAGTTTGGGATTAGATGTCCCAGAATATTATTATATTATTTTTACTAGAAAATTTAAGTTTTGCTAATACAGCCCTTATTCACATTGCAAAGAAGCTTCGACATATTCTTACACACAAATACTACAGATATTAATACAGTACATCAATATTACACGCATTTTTATATATCGGTTAAGTCAGATCAATACGGGAATACCCTTCAAATGTAAAACTAAGAAATACGGTTCCATTCAAAACGAGGTCCTCAAATATTTATCTGCCAGCCTCCGAACGGATCTCTACGTCCTTGTGATATTTAATATTTAATGTAACAGTCGGTAACAATACCAAGAACGAACAATGCCTACTGAAGCAAACCTAAACGACTCGAATACATACTAGATATATATCTATATATATATTATTACTCATTGTTTACTATGTACTTGCCTCTTGTCACCGTACATAATCTAACGTACCATAATCTAAAATATATAGATTATCCAGTAAGGCTTATAATTGTGAGAAAGTTGACATTACATATATTAGTATATTTAATACTACATTAATATATTTATTTCAAAACATAGTATTAAAAATATGAATATATATAATCTTCAATAGAAATTTATATCAACAAATTTAGATAAATTAAGAAAACTGGATTAAATTTAATAAATTAGATAATTATTATCATTATATCAGCTCTATTACATTTTAAACTTCATTTACTTCAATATTAACTTGAACAAAATGTTTATATAACGATATTTAGTTTTAATGAACCGGTCAATGTTTTGCTGTCTTCCTGTCATTGACGTTTATTATATATTTTAAAATAATTAAACGTTTTAAGTTTTAACGAAGTGGCTTAACCAATGATCAGTTAATGATACTTTACAAACAACTTTTTGAATTAAATAAGGTAGGGATCATAGTACGGTCATTCCCATGACTTCCTAAATAAACTCAAAGACCACGGCCGTAATTACAATGTCATTTCCTTATGCTGATTTTTATTCAGATTTACTCAAATTCTTTATAACAGTTTTATTTATTTCGCACACTTAGTATAAATATAACATTATAAAATAATCATTTCACACACACACATCCAATCAAATAAAAGAACAGCACAATAGGCCTCAGAGAAGTCTTTGCCCAGCCGTGGAACTTTTATAGGCTTATACTTTTGTATTTGTAGTCCTGTAAAGTTTAAATATTGTGTATTACGTGAACCAACATCGATGACTCATATTTAATTAAATACAAATCAAATTAAAAACATAGTTTTATGCCAAATGTATGTTTATTATGCCAAAAATTTCATCCAAAATATTACACCCCGTCTTATTGTCTCTACTGGTGACCGGAGGGGTGGTTCATTTTTCACCCAGAGAATCGGAATTACGATTCAAAGGGGAAATACTGCTAGCATTCTTGCCACCATTCCACGAGGTCACGATTTGTACAGTAATTATTTTTAATTTTTATTTAAGGTTTTAATGTAAATAAATTATATTTACGTAGAACGATAATACGTACAGCGAAATTCCCGAAAATAATTTATAAAGTTCGTGTAATGAGCATAATCTGGAAGTTTTGTTATATGAGTTGATGAAATAAACGTTCACGCAATATGATCGTCACATTTAAAGAGACACATTTACATACAAACCATTTTATGCATATCATATTTTATCAAATTTAAATCTCAGACATTATAAATAAGAACAAACCTACATATATCAATTTTCAATGTTTTTGACCAATCAATAACAAGTATGTATTTCGTTTTTTTACATATTTTTAAATATAATACATTTCAGTGAAATAAATGGACGTGATAGATTAATGTTAAAACAGAGGTTAAAATATTATAAAATTTACATTGAAAGATAAGCTCTTGATATAAGATGAAATAAATCTGTTGCAAGCCTTATACGAATACATACGGATAACAGCTGTAAACTCAGTAAGGCTAAGATTAATAGCAGACCCAGGTTGTTCCGGAAACCATAAGCTTTACAAATATCCACACATACGGGAGTAATAAACATTATCATTATTTTTAATGCAGTCAAAACGTGTTAAATTTTATTAGTATAATTCGCTAAGCCCGGAATGTTTGCATTGCTGAATTCAGATTTTTAACTACGTCATGTGATTTTTATTTATTTTAAAGGAAAAATTTTATCAAGCTGCCTTAAAGTCCGTCCATATGTTATCTGTATGATAGATTTTATTCAACAGGCGGACGGCCTGTGATGACGTAGAAAACATCACAACTTACAAACCTTATAATCGTAAACTAAATCTGTATCAAATCTTAAAGATTTGAAAAACTTAATAAGAACTCGATATAAAAAAATCCAAGCTTTAGATTATTTACCTGCTGAATACCTTATTTATTTTTAATCTGTTTGTTATACGGTTTATAAGTTTTTGAACGTACAATATTTAATGTGTTTTAATTTAATTTAAACGCAATTACTTATAAAATAATAAATTTTACATACAACCCCGATACGTTATTAGTCCCCGCAGGCCATCCGATGTCTTTGAACTATTACTATAACATCGAATAAAAACTTTGAATCTTATCGTTAGTATACAGTCTTACAATAATCGATCGTGCTGCATATATATCACTGAATAACAAGATTTTATCATTAAAAAATAAAATAAACAATATGTCACCTAGCTGAAGATCGTATCGAGATAGTACATGATATATCTATTATCAGATTGATTTGTTCAATTGTTGTGTATTGTAACGAGCTTTGGAACCGACACTGTGTTTTTTTTTTTTTGTAATTACATATGTATTTTATTCTCATTACTTTGATCCAAAAAAGTCATGAATTAATGACAATTATAATATTGGATTTCTACTATCTAATTAATACTGAAACTTAAAATCAAATGTGACATTATGTATTATTAATGACTACTTTATATAATAGAAAAAGTAACATTAACCATTAATTACATCGCCAGCGCGCCGCCAATCTTGACAAAGATGGTATGTTACCTGTACTTAGCTCACTCACCCTTCAAACCGGAGCTCTTATAGTATTACTCTTTGACAATATTCGGCTTGCACAAAGCCTGGTATAAACAATACATATATACAGAAAACATTTTATTTTATGAATAAAAATATATACTATCATCTCTGCACGAAATCAACCCCAGATCATTCAATCCAATATTAGCACACAATAAATTCATATTATCACGTTACATAAAGGTACAATAATATTCGCTTATTGACTTTTAAATATCAATTTGTAACAAGTAAATCATAAATATCAGAAATATTGTTACATGCCCGGCGTATTTTAAATGGCCAGAACATGTGCGCGTGACGTGTGTAACTAATTTACTACACATAACACGTTGAAATGATAACACAGGTTTCAAGTTCAAGACGAATTTCATTGAACTGAAACGCATAGTCATTGAAGTTAAATTCGAAACGCAAACGTATTTTAGACTAATATTTGGTTGTTCTGGAACTTTCGATGCTTTTTTTTATAAATTGAAGGGCTTATTTAAAAATATAATTATTTATATTTATAACGTACTAGGTAATGCCCAGCATGCGTTGCAATTCCTATATAAATTTAGTTATAGAGTATTATGCGATACAATTGGCGCGAAAACGAACAAGAAACCTTCTCCATCAAAAAAAAATGTGCCTGATTACCTGTTAAATGATTGGTCAAACGGTATACAAGTCTGATTATCCAAACTGATTCTTATAAATTTACCTACTTAATTTAAATTGGTACACTTCTTAGTTATTTGCGTAATCAGAACTGACTGACCACATTATCATGTTTAAAAAATTTAAACGGTAAAATTAATTCTATTTATTTGTCACACAGAAATAAATAACATTTTTTAAAATGTAAAAAAAAAATAGGTACCTAAAATTTACCGAATACACTTTGCAATTTAGACCAGTTGTTATTTTTTTATTTTATTGTATAGGTAGGTTGACGAGCGTATGGGCCACCTGATGGTAAGTGGTCACCAACGCCCATAGACAATGGTATTGTAAGAAATGTTAACCATCGCTTACATCGCCAATGCGCCACCTACCTTGGGAACTAAGATGTTATGTCCCTTGTGCCTGTAATTAAACTGGCTCACTCACCCTTCAAACCGGAACACAACAATACAAAGGACTGCTGTTTTGCGGTAGAATATCTGATGAGTGGGTGATAGCTACCCAGACGAGCTTGCATAAAGCCCTACCACCGAGTACAGTAGTAAATTTTAACGACTAATTTTATCAAAACATTGTCATGTTATAGAAATATTACATGATATTTGACTTATATAGGAAGACATCGCTTGTTATTAAAATATGAACTTTAGCTGTATATACTCTTATATAATTATAACATCGTCAGGAAACCTTGAATTGACCACACGGAAGGATAAGCCATACGCGGTTGTAATGGACACTCGATTATAATTAATGTAACAGACTGCAAATTTAAAACAGCTATTATAAGGACTACATTGCTCTTAAGAAGGCTTGGAGCGCGGCCTACCAAGCTGTTTCAATGCGGGTTTGTGGATATACATGTGGCAATTTTTTTTCACTGATACATAGAGATCTCCTCACGATGTTTTTCTTCACCGAACACGCAATGAATTATGAACACAGATTATATAACTTGCATAATTTACAATCAAACTTGAATATGTAATAATATCGTCATTGACTATGTTAAAAGATTTGTTATCAAAAATAATAGTAACAAACGCGGTATTATTCGGAAAATTCTGCATCTTTTTTGTTTTTACTTTCCACAGAATAATTCTCAAACGGATTCACAGCTTAATTTTTTTGAATTTATATCTGATTTGATTATAGAAAATTCACAAGAAGATATAATTATTACAGGTGATTTTAATATACGAGATGCTGTTTGGTCATTGAATAGTAATAATTCAATTTATATTTTAAATCCCTCGGAATGTCTCCTTGTACATCAAATATTTGTTTTTATGAATTTTACTGGATGGACAACAATTAAATTATATTCTTAACTTAAATAACAGGCTCTTAGACTTAGTACTTTCCAATCTGAATTGTAACATATCTCGTGTGGACCCTTTATCAGAACCTGAAGATGAACATCATCCTTCCCTTTGTATTAAAGTTGATATGAATACCATTGAGCGAAATTTAAATCCAGCTATTCGTGTTGTACGTCGCTTTCACAGCGCTGATTATGATAAAATTAATTTTGAATTAGCTAAAGTTAACTGGCAACACGAATTTAAAAACAAAGATATTAGTCAGGCAGTTGATACGTTCTATCTTATCGTAAATCACATTATAGAGACATTTGTCCCGTCTAAGTGTATAAATGAGATCAATAAATATCCACGCTGGTTTACGCGACCCTTGATAAAATTAATTAATAAAAAATTAAAATTCCACAAAAAATGGAAAATTTATGGCCAACAAAACGATTATAACAAGTTCTCTGAATTACGACTACAATCAAAAAACTTAGAAGGAACGTGTTATAATGAGTTTCTGGAACGAGCAGAGAATAATATTCGTTTTAGCTCAAAACAGTTTTGGTCCTATATAAAGACTAAAAAAGGTCATACATCTGTACCTAATGTAATGTATTTTAACTCTCAAGTTGGATACAATGGACACGATATAGCAAATATGTTTAATTCTTATTTTCATTCAGTTTTTGAGGATAATAGTGGAAATCAAACAATGGATCACTATTCTACTAGCGCAAATCAGACTATCATCAGCTCTATCGAGATTGTTGACAAAAAAGTAGAACGATATTTATCGAACATAGATACATCCAAGGGTTATGGTCCAGATGGAATACATCCCATTTTCTTAAAAAACTGCAGTAAAGTGTTATGTGTGCCTTTAACAATGCTTTTCAAAAAATCATTGGACAACGGATTATTACCAACTATTTGGAAAAAATCTTTAATTACGCCGATTTATAAGTCTGGAAATAAAAACGATATAAAAAACTATCGCGGTATTTCTAAATTGTCAGTCATTCCAAAAATTTTTGAAAAGATTGTCTATGATACGATATTTCCATTATTAAGGCCTCTACTTACCTGTAACCAACATGGTTTTATTAATAAGCGATCCACTGAGTCCAATCTGTGTGAGTTCTTGCATACAGTATTGAGTGCTATGGAAGTTGGTTTCCAGGTAGATGTCGTATACACTGATTACTCGAAAGCATTTGATAAGATATCGCACAATTTGTTATTACAAAAACTTAACAACATCGGTATACATGGTGACCTTCTACGTTGGCTTACATCTTATCTCCGCGAAAGATCTCAAGCCGTTGCTATTAAAGGATATACGTCTAGTTTTATTCCTGTAACATCGGGTGTACCACAAGGTTCTCACCTTGGCCCTTTACTTTTTAACATTTTTATTAATGACGTAACTAATTGTTTCAAAAATTCTCAAGTTTTATTATACGCTGATGACACTAAAATTTTTAAGATAATAAAAAATAATCAAGACTGTTTTTATTTACAAGAGGATTTAAATGAATTAAGACAATATTGCATTGCTAATAATTTGCAGCTTAATGTTGACAAGTGCTGTGTAATTACATTTTCGAGAAAAAAAGAACAAATAATTTTTGACTATTCCATATTTAATACTAAATTAAAAAGGGTAACCGAGGTGAGAGACCTTGGGGTACAACTAGACAACAAACTCATATTCGATAAGCATATTGAGGAAATAGTGATGAAGTCGTATAAAATGCTTGGATTTATCTTTCGGCAAGGGGCAGATTTTAAAAATATTCATACCTTTGTAATTTTGTACAATGCTTTCGTTAGATCACATTTAGAGTATGCGTCAACTGTTTGGAATCCACAATATGCAAAATATGTCAACTTAATTGAAAATATACAAAACAAATTTATCAGGAGGTTGCGATACAAATTTACTTTTCCTGACTCTGTTTTTATGCCACTTGAAGAACGTAGAGAACAAAGAGACCAAATGTTTCTTTACAAAATATTAAATAATTTAATTGATTCTCCATATCTGAGAAGATATGGAGAATTTATTTAAATGTCCTCGTTTTAACGCTCGCTCTCAGGATACTTTTTCAATACCCATTTATAAAACTAATTATTTCAAAAATTATTTTATTCTAAGATCTTGTAATAGTCATAATAGAAGATACAACCACATTGATCTGTTTAAAAATAGTTTAAGTAAATTTTATAATCTTGTGAAAAATACTTATTAGTAATTAACCATAACCATATTTACGTTAAAATTTTACTTTGTCATAAATAGTTATATTTTATGTAACATCAAAATTAGTCCACTTCCCTGTTAAAACAGTAGTGGAAACTTAACTGGCATAAGTGTTAAAATATGATTATTATATTAAGTTGTAATATACGATATGCTGTATGTTTCCCTAATAAATAAATAAATAAATAAATAAATAAATAACAATTTTTTGATAAAATTAGTGTGTAAATTAAATCAAGCTCTAATAACTCACACGTTTCATTACAATTCATTTATTATTTGGTCAACGGAACATAACAAATACAAACAAAACACGTGATTCTACAAATATTACTATCCGTTTGGTTATATATAATATTTGCATAATATTGGGATAGTCTAGCATTTACTGGATAATATATATAATTGATTGAGAATTTATTAGAAGTCTTTGTCCCGTATGTTTGTAAAGTACAGCATCCCTTCAAATATATTTTCAGAATTACCAACTTATCACTGAAAAAATCGCAGCTACGGTACCTGAGGCTATTTTAGACTCTACTCTTAGCACAAGCTTTACACT
Source organism: Nymphalis polychloros (assembly GCA_905220585.2). Classification (NCBI taxonomy): domain Eukaryota; kingdom Metazoa; phylum Arthropoda; class Insecta; order Lepidoptera; family Nymphalidae; genus Nymphalis; species Nymphalis polychloros. Next base: position 8,059,502 of record HG992258.1, on the reverse strand, counting down.
TAATCGGGATAATAATAAGGGATAAGAAAGAATATTTGTCATTTATATTATTTTAATTCAACCTTCTATAGAAATACCTATTCTTGTACTCGTACCTACAAATTAGCAGGCGGTGTTTTTTGAATAAATACAAGCCAATAGAGCAAAGTGTATCAAACACGAGAACAAGGATGTTTCCATTTAAGCGAATTAGAATAATTCCTCAAGTTGTCGCTTTCCTGGTTCATAAAAACAAATGAATTCGCCCACAAGCACAACACTCTTGATTGTAATAATGATGGTGTAATTGAAAAATGGCAGTTCGTTTATACGATTTCCTAACAATTAATGCGAATTTATTAAAATTGGGATGTATGTTTGTTTTGTTAACATGCATGGATAATTTTAGTTTGTTTTTTATCTATCATAAATATATTGCAATTAAATAAACGAAATGATGGAAGTATATTCAAGTGAAGAAAAACTTCACTTATATAACAATATATGCTATAAATGCTATTACGATATAATAAATTATAAAAACCTTTAGGCTAAAGATTCATCTCCCTCTCGCTTTGAGGAGAAGTTCTAAAGTTTATTCTATTATGCGTCTCCAAGGCAGATTGGTAAATAAACATGTAACATATTTTCATCTAACACAAGCAATATATATAGATCTATTTAAGTAATCCTTAATATTAGTACACAGTACATATAAGTTTTCTATTGAAACTCGACACTGAATCTTTTATACTTATAGAATAATAATATTCTATGCTTTATACTAAGTTATGTTATGTTGTAAGTAATGTTATAAATAAATGTAATGTAACTTGGGATTCATGAATTAAATACAGAATATAAGTTATTAGAATAAAATAAAAAGCACATAAAATATAATATTAGTAAGAAAATTTAGGGCGTGACGCTAGTATAATACAAATTTTAAAGACTATCATCACAATGGCAATACAAAATATGACATTATTTGATGACAAATCAAAACCAAATTACATTCACAGTCCGCGAGACAGAAATATTATTCGATTGTTTGAAACGGAAACATTCAAACGCATTCCATTGTCATGAACATGTCATGTTAAAATGCGATTATTTAGAGCTACTTTAGTCTTTAAATATATTAGTATTTTTTCAGTATGACACCCTTGTATTACATTCACAGTTAATTTCCTTATAGCAGTATATCTTACAACTTATATTAATTAATTTTATTTAAATCACCAACAAAATAAACACATTAATAGGTATATATATTAAAGGAAATAGGACATGTAAATATTTACTAATTTATATAAAATATGAGCAATTTAAAAAAATATTATTTTAAAAAGCAAATTAATTGCAAATATATTATGCATGCATATTAAATTTTAACGTCTAAATAAATTAAATGTGATAAGAGTGAAAAAATATTTACGTATAGTATGACAAAACAAATGATAATGACCAAAACAAAAATATCTGATCTATAAAGTATAAATAGGCAAACAAAACTGCCCTCAGTTTTTTTAAGCAACCATTGCTACTAAAGATATTCATGTAAAATATAAGTAGTACTCTGAAACAATGTCTAACATATGAAATATAATATTAACCTTGAATAATTTATAACTTTCCTTCAAATCGGCGAATAAATTTCGTTAATAACCGTTACCTTACGAACGGAAAAACAAACTTTTAAAACTATCATGCGCAATTGCAAAAATCTTAACGTAACCTACATTTATTGGTGGTGCTTCCTGATGCCAGATTTGAATCCGTAATATTTGCTTCAGATTCACGTACTATTGATTTAAAATTAAATTTAGATGTTTAATAGTAAAGCCAGGATTAAAATATACAATTGTAATTTTTCTAGAATGTTACCACCCATTATATTTCTCCTAAACATTAATTGTATAGTGACGCGAACAATACATCACTTTTATTTTCTCGTGCGCTGTTCACACATGTGTTAACAATCGCAAAAAGTAAACAATGGAAATGAAAAAAATAATGGATTCTTTATCAGGAATGAACCTTTTATATTTAAATAATTATATATTAACTACATAAATCCTTTTTTCTTATTCTATTTAACTGAATACATATTTTCTTTTAATTTTGTCGATATTTTTTTGTAAAATTAGAGAGTGCAAAGTAAATTTTGATTTTTTTAATATTAATTGCAATAACACAATTTTAGTTCTGATTTTTTTTCTGTATTAAGCCATTCAAAGTATGCGCTAACTTCAAATGAATATCCAATTACTCTTTTCCGAACTAAAACTGTTCCCAACTTACCGTAACCAAGTTTGTACGACTAAAACATTAAAACCGTTGGTCGAATTTACCAGACCGGTGCTCAAATTAATTGGGTCCTAAGGCAATAAATAAATTCGCAAAGTTCAACTCAAAGTCGAATATTGCTACGTAAAATTTAAATAACTTCACTAAACGTTTAAGAGATATTCATAAAAATGTTAATTTATATGAATATCTCTTAAAATTATTTTCATTCAATACATTATACAATTGAAATAAAACTTTTGTTTTTGACGTCTTATTACTTATGAGTCGTCTTAGTACTTATGAGTCCATATTGACGACAGTGAAAATCATCCAATCAAACAATGTAAGACTTCATAATTTATCTATGCAATATTATCACTTTTTTCAAATGAATGAAACAAAGATTCAAAAGTGCTTGTAAGGGTTAGACAGATAATAGTTTTTCAGCTTATTTTGCTATGAATAAAACGTTGTGCTGATGATAACTACATCAAATATTTAAGCAATAAGTATATTTAGTATGTATTTAAAAATATGTTTCAATAGATGGGATAAATATCTGTCAACAATCGATATAAAAAATAAAAGCACGGAATTTATTGCAACTCATGTAATTGTGTTGCGGTTACGTATCATTTTGTAAGACATTGAACTATTTCTATTTACGACAGAAACTTACACTTCTTAGATATGTCTTGGTATTGAAAGTCCACAAAACCGAAAGTACTGACCGCAGAAAAAATGCATCAAATCGTCCGTAAATCAAAAGAACATACACATATACCTACATTCATTCATGTTACTTTGCTTTATTTTGACCTAAATACGCACCTGATCAAACGTCGAATGCTTACACATATCCGCATTTTGCTGCTATAAATATATAATTGAAATAAAACATATCGAGGCATATTCGACTTACTACAAAAGAGTTTCTAGTTCTAGTTGAAGTTTTCAAAACTACAAACTGCAATATGAAATTGAACATTACATAATATAAATTTTTAAATTTGAACATCGAGTTGACTTGCAGTTCAATATATTTTAAATATACTTAATAATAATTTACTTTAACAAAATTATTTGATTTACATGTCTCGATATTTTGTAAAATTAACCCAACAAATATTTTATATATAATTCAAAGAATAATGCTAATGATGCATGAACTTTGACGTAAAAAATTGTTTTTAAATGCGTAGTATTCATCGCTTAAATATTTATAAACAATAAATAAATATAACTTAGATTAGAGATTTTATTAAATGAATATTTAAAAAAAACAATAGCTAAACCTGAAGAATGAAATTCACTATTTGTATTTATTTTTAAATCCAAATTAAAAAAGTCGTTAATTTATAGTCGTTATTGTAGTAATACTTGCAGTTAACGCAATTGTTTGTGGTTAACAATTAACGAATAGCGGCGATCGCTTTAAATTTCGTCTATTATTGACTTTAATTGCTGAATTGAATGAAAAAAAAGGTCAGTAGATGGTGAATAGCGGGCCCAGGCAGCCGTTCGGCGGCCCCGGTTCGAAGTACACGATAAAGCTCGGTGCATATTATTTTCGGGGGCGCCGTAGCGTGCATTCACGTTCAGCTCGGTCAATTGTATCGCGATATGTGCGACGACCGGTCGCGTACGCCTCTCCCGCCCGCCGCCGCTCGCGCCGCTCACATCACAACACAAAAATGACGCTGTCACCAATCACGAGCTGACGTCCGCGTTGCAATTCAAAACTTTCAATATGTGCTGTGCGGGATTCACAAATTACTTGTTCCATAAACTAAGGAAGTACACATGTGGACTGGCCAGCCGCGAAAGTGAGTAAACTAACGATCTCGGTCGATTAGTAATACGCTCAACGATTTATTTGTACGGAATTATATTATAGCTAAAATTTAAATATGTTATTGCCGATGTAGTTCATCTATTTATAACTGGAAATGTTCGAACTGGAAGCGTACGAGTGCTTGAAGCTAATTTAGTTCGTTAACAACAATATGAATGAGATTTATAGAATGTCCTGCAGCGGACGGGAGTGATTGAAAGCATACCTACTCACGCGCATGTCTATTGCAACTTTCTAGAAATGTTTCGCAGATATACGATCTAGTTCAAACTAAGTGTGACCTTAAGATAGGATTACAATATTATAATCAGTATTTAAAGTACTTCAACTTTTATAATTATTCTCATAAAGTTGACATGATTTACTATTTTCAAGCATTAATGCAAGTGGCACTTTTATAATATTAATCACAAATTCTTGCGGGTTTTAATACTATATTGTGATAATTTTAAAATAACTGAAACTATGAATAAATTTACTTCCACTACAAAACAAAATGGAACGGAATATATGCTAATCATGTATATAAAAAATAACTTGTCTTATAACAACATGGAACACTTCAATTGATTAGTGAAGCGTTTAAACTGAAAACAAAAACAAAATAGAAGTTTTCCTAGGGCACAGCCAAAGAGCGTCTAGCGTCTAAAGTATATTACGGATTAAAGATCAGCTAAAGCAAAAACTATATAAGCTTGATGTCAGTTTTTAAACGAACATGCAATTCATGTAGATAAGTACAACAATTATTAACAGACTGTTAAAGAAACTATACCTAAGAATACCTTAGTACCCAACTTAATAGTACGAAATTATTATAATTAGGTTTTAAAATTAAATTGCAAAATGTTAATCAAAATAATTATGATATTTCTAAACGACCATTTCAAAGTTGTCTTAATAATTAAAATATCTTAGTAGTATACAAATAAAATTTAAAAATAGCTAATGTATAAATCATAACCGATTGAGGTGATTCTTGACATATTTACTAATAGACATGTAATTTACTATGTGGAGATTTTTTATTATTATTCGGAGAATGAAAACATACGCTGTAATTTCATAATTTTTGTAATACTTTAACCACAATATTATTTACATTTAAAAATATAAGTTACTATTATATTAGAATCACTATTCTTACTAATTTTATGTCCACACGTCATATAATGAGAAATTGAAATTCCACAATCCGAAATTAAAATTCAGATACTCTTACTTAAATAAATAATTTTATTTTGCTTAGATAATCTCCTTAGTAGTTATTGCTATTCTATATAAGTGGTGACTCAAATTCAAATTCAAAATACTTTATTCAATATTGAAGTTTCTTATTGATAGTCAATTTAGAAACTACCACCAGTTCGGAAATAAAATACCTAGCCTTGAGAAGAACCGGCAAATCGTGTCATTCCCAAGGTGTGCCAAGGTGTATCATCCATAAAATCATTAATTGTATAACCATTATGTGTAATAACCTCACACACAAGCGTTCCTTTACAATTTTTTTAAATTTAACCACTGGCGCATTTTTAGCGCTTTCTGGGATCTTGTTGTATAACCGTATACATTGCCCCACAAAAGAGTTACCGACTCTACGCAGTCGAATCGACTGACTATTATTGCCAGAAGATTATTAATAATGAATAACTTCTAAAATTCCAAAATGTCTTTCATCAGAGTAATAATTTTCTGGATTAGAATTAACGGTATGTATAAAAATAAAAAATTCAAACTTATTTAAATAATACGAGTAGTAATCATGCCAATTATTTATCTTAACCACTTAACTTTGTTTTTTTTTTCCTTATTTAACAAGGTCACTTAGTTAAATGTTAACAATTTAATAGTTATTGGTTCTTGAAACTTATTTTGATTACTTAATATTATATTAAATGTTTACGACTCGCAAGTAAAAGATGCATTTCACATTAAATATAATTAGGTAGATCAAAGTATCTCCATTTATGTAGAATTCGAATTTTAAAAATATATTTTAGTATGTATTTATACAATCGTTCTTATTAAACTTAAGTATATTTTGCATTTCATTCGTTATCTATACACTATTGAAAAACCATAAATTACAAATTGAATTAATATCAATTTATTTTATATCAATTTTTATTTTCAATTGAACAAATAAAGCCGTCCTTGACACAGCGGCCAAACATTATCCTTTTGTCTCAATTGCCTGGTAATTGTCTGGGACGTCTTCTGTTCTATTCTCAGATATAATTTGCACTTGCTGTCAAATTGCACCTTAACTGAGGCTGGGGATAATGCTATTACCTCATATACTAGATGATGTCTTGTTTCCAGGCTGATATTATGATGTTTAATTCGAATGTACGCTATTGTTTTAACCGAAGTTTGAAACTTAGTTGCAAATATTGTGTCATTTATTATTTCAACTATAATTCTTTGCTAATAATCGATTCCCTTCTGACAAACACTTAAACTAAATTAAAAAAGACTAACGTTCTTAAAGAACAATATGATTCATTAAATCGTTTCCCATTTAAAATTATATACAAGGTAATGATATAATTGTATACATCTATTGATGAAAAAGTAATTAGAAACGAGTGCAATCTTTAAAACCCGCTTGTCAGCGGAACTCGAAAGCTAATATCACGAATAACAAGAGGAAGAGATAAGACAAAAATAGAGTTATAAATGTTGCTAAAAAGAGGAATTATTATTTATTTATCATAAAAAAAAAAACATAAAAAATTTTATACAATTTGCATGTAATTCCTAAACTGTATCCTAAAATAATTATCTTATTAACGGGTACCCATCATCCAAGGCCGATTACAAAATACTAATTAAAATACATAATTAAACATAAGCAAGAGATTTACTTTACCTAAAACCTTACAACTACATGTTTACCAATTAATATTATCAATTTATTACGTAGGTATATTATTAATAAAATAACCAACTGCAATAACTAACGAAGCGATAACGTCAGTCCAAATAAACAATGGATTATAATAATAATATTTATCGTATTAAAAAATCACTTCTATTTCAGCCAAATCTAAAGCCACCAAGCATAGTCAGAATATAGTCATTCGTAACTTAGAAACCAAACCAAACAAACAGTGTATATAAGAAGATTAATCTAACCCTCTGTGTTGTTCTTTTCGTGTCTGTGTTTGTGATGTCAGAATTGTATAACAACAATTGAAAACTAACCTGTTTGTAAATAAAACTAATCACAACGGCTACACTAAAAGGGAAATATAAATTAAGAAATCTCTCCAAAATGCCGAAGGGTAAGTATAATATATGTGTGTAAACGCGCGATATAAGTTGGCTAGTCAGAAATTTTGCACACTTTTGTTTGTAAATTCTATATCTGTATCAATACTGTTTTTCTGTTTCTCTGGGTCTCAACAACCTAAGTTTAGGCCAACTTAGATTGCGCGCAATAAAATGTTTCATGTTATATTAATTCGCCTTAATTTACCTCGGATACATTTTGCTGAATTAATTTCAAATAATATTTTTTAAGTTATTTGAGTAATGTCAATTCAATCATGAACATGAATTGGAAATATAAAACCCATCTAATCATACTATACCTCTTTTGATGGAATGATAATAACTTATTTCTTTACACTTAAGTAACAACAACTTACTATATTTGTATATTTTTTTGTATTTGTGTATATTTTTAATCGTCGTGCTTAAGTTACTGATTATATCGAATGATGGAAAATAACCGAGAAATCTTAGAAAACTATGCAAGGCGATAACATTGGAATTTTAATTCCTATACAGAGCGCAATTTCACAGATTTACTGCTCTTTATGTCGATGGGTATATATGATTATTAATCCATTTCATAAAAACTTTCCTCGTTACACAAAAATCCTTCTAAATTCAAAAATATATTAAATATTCGACAATTTTTTTTTACGACATTGAAGTTTTATCCACAATTTAGCTTGCATAATTAATAAAAACAACATTAAATCATTCATTCTGTTTATCGCATTGCGGTTTCTTAATTAATGGTCATTTTTACGTTTAAACTCGCATGGCAGATCTTCGTGACATCATCGTGAATAAACTATATTACTGTCGATTTCAAGGTTAAAAAAGAATGCATTGTGGCAATAATTATACTAAATGTAGGCTTACATACAGTGAAACCACAAGAATAAAATTTGATGTTTTTTATCGACGCAAATCATTTTTGTTTCAAACAAAAAATGTTTAGTAGTAGACCTCAAATATTTAAATAAGGGACTAACTTTTATCCCAAGAGTTCTATTTGCGTTCGGTCGGATTGTCCTTTATGAGAATTCTAATTAAAATACAGCAATTTGTCTAAATTAATATCAGGGCTGGAACATCTGATACTTTGAATATAATCCTTTTCAAGATCACCAAGGCAACCGCTTACGCATTACGAATGAATGTTCCCAAAATTACTTAAATTCAAATTCCGATGCCTATTTTTCAGCGTTTTGAACAAAAACAAGTATTTTACAATATTTCTTGACTAGCATTACTGGTAGTAAACTTAAAATAGCAGAGATATTTTCGTATACCGAAACAGATCTGAAAGTACAATGTTTATTCGGTCTAAGATACACCAGTTACTGTAAAATTCAAGATCACATAAAATGCGTGGAAGACGTTTAAACTTCTAACAATTCTGCTATTAAAGCAGTAAATTGTATCGGGACAGTTGATTGGCGATCTCGAGTTTCAGTGTTGACGCCACTTGAATCAATGAAGTGCTATTGGCTCATTGTTTAATCGTCTGTTTTATCAGCTGTAATGGTCATACTCGAGATGTAAAACAAGCGAGCTAACAAAGATACATGTTCAGATGGTACTCATATTACAGCAATTCTTAATAAAAGAATACCTTTGAATTTAATAGCATTATATTTATTTCTTATAAGTATAGTTTAAATATTTTCTTTTTTACTAAACATAAAATAATATCACGTGATTACAAATTAGCTAACAATATTTGTATATTTTAAACTGTTTTATTAGTTATATTATAATATAAGAATGCATAGTTTATTTATCCCGCTTTCACATGTCAACGTGTCAATAGGTCGTCGTGAACACGTGCTCCGAGACGGAGACGGACATGGGTTACTTGCTCGATTGGACTAACGCTTACAATATTGCCAACAAAAGCTAGTAAAAGTTGACGAAAATATTTATATATATATTTTTTTTTGTTTGGTAATTATTGACGAGCTTTGACACAACAATAAAACAAATTGGACAAAAAATGTGCAAATTCGTATATGTTTTCCTCATATTTTTATAATAATTGTATTGTATTTATAAAAAAGGAAAATAACAGCTCGAAATTTCCATTTGCTGGGCATATATGCCTCTTCTTATCTTAAAAAGAAATTTGGCAGATCATTTCATTATACTGCTAAACTGCGGATACACATGTGGCAGAATTCTATCGAACACATGCAAATTTCGTCACGATTTTTTTTTCTTCAATGCCAAACACGTGATTAATTACAAACACAAATTAAACACATGAAAACAATGCGGTGCTTGCTCGGATTCGTACAAGTGACCTTCGCTTAAGATCCTTAACTCTGATCTCTCAAAACATTAAGTAATTTTATTCTTACAAAATCAAATCCTGAGTAAGACATTAGAGTGATTTATTTTAAGATTAGACAGAGATAATTGGTTTCTATTTAGCGTAGCTATTTACTTCACACATTAAAAAGTAATCATAAATCCGGAACAACGACATTATAACCAACCATCATACGACCACTTGCTGAACGGTATAAACAGGAAACGTTCACATTAAATACTGTGCAAGCGCATGTATATGAAAGAACAATAACCATTTACCTTGATAGCCTCGCCTCGGGCACTATTGTAGTCCACTTCTCTATACGCTATAGCTGAACTAAGTATTGTTGGAGCATCGAATTCAATTTCGATACACGCTGATAACACTCGGCTTTATGTAATAAAGCTGCAGTATTGAATATTACTTTCCTTTAGAAATAAGACTTTACAAATGTATAAATAACGTTTGAATGAAATAACAGCGGTTGGTTCGATAAATTAAAAGCACGCGCCTCTTAGTAAACGCGGATAGACTTAAAATTTATTTACGTCAGAATTGTATCAGTATAAAACGTTACAAAAGAGAACGGATTAATATTTAAAAAAAAAATGGTTGCATTTTAAAAATCTGTATTCAACAATTCGAAACAGAAATATTATAAACATTAGTACACAGTTAATGTGTCACATGATTTAGGTTGTATGAAATTTAGTTGCTCATTGTAATAATTTTCCACGAAATCTTTTAACGATTAGCCTAATGGTCGCTTCTAAAATTCAGTTATGGTAACACTTACAAGTATATAAACTCATACTTTAACACATTTATTTAATCTGTATTGGCTAATTATTCTATAATCTATACATTTTAGTATCTTACCCAGTTTAATTTCTAAAACCGCGGAAAAACAATAACAGCATGAGTAATACGACAATTGATGATTATTTATTTACAACTATTACACAACACTTAACAATATTGCCGCCATAAAATGTTTATTGTTATGTTAAGACCATAAATTGAAATTCATATAACTCAGAAGTGGGCCATAAATTGTCATCTTTAAACCCTATTATTATAGTGCTCTTTATGAAAATAGGTATAGTATAGAACATATTGACGACGACATATGAGAAGCTAATGGCGTTCACGGACTTTCATTTCTCTTACGTCGCTACCTGTCTATTACCTACTAACGAATGTTCACTTTCTCCTGTTGTCTCTTGTCTAATTTCTATTTTATCAATGTCAATATTTGTTACTAAACATGCTATTTGGTTATATTGATTTTTATAGCTTTACATCCAAAAGTTTATGTGACGACCTTTTCAATTTTTATTGCATTTTATAACATATTTTTTTTGCCAAACTTCTCACTTATTAAGGAAGATTCTTTATTATGTCTATGACTATGTATTTTTTTTTGTGTTGTAGGCGACGCCGATATGTCGCTGAAGCAGGGCAGCGGCACAGGCAAGGTCCACTTCGGTGGTTTGGACGATGTGTCCCTGTACGGCACACCCGTGGAGCCCGCGCCCCCGGCCCCCGACGCCAAGCAGGGTTTCCTGCGCAATCAGCTGCAGGCTCTCTTCCAGCCTACCGACAACAAATTAGCCATGAAGCTCTTCGGTTCCAAAAAGGCTCTAATGAAGGAGCGCATCAGGCAGAAGGCGGCAGGACATTGGGTCATCCATCCGTGCAGTAGTTTTAGGTAAGTTTTTATACAATAACCTTTTTATATTCTTTCATACTATTGAAGGACTTTATTCATTGTGAATAATTCATGAAAATCTAAGAAAACAACCAACATGTATCTGTGTTAATGGCTTCTTGATACAATACAAGCCAAGTCAGTAACGCCGAGACAAAGTTGCCGTACTTTTTCTTCACATAAAATGTCACAATTTCCAAGTATTAACGCAAGCGATAAAAGTAAGAATTGCATCAATGTTCGCTGCACTTTCAGCGTCAGCGGTCGTAAACTCCTCAAATAAAACTTCCGCAAATACCTCTTTAAGGAAACGAGGGTAAATAAATAAGACTTCTCAACTTTTCTTACTCGACAAAGCAAGTACTTATTCATAAATTCAACTTTTGACCGCGAATAAAAAACGTTGATAAATTGCTTGAATGGTGTGTAATTGGCACATGTTAACGGTTCTCATGGTTTAATTACCCACTTCAAAATCTTGGAACGTACCAGATTTATAAGGATTAACTTGTAATTAGTGAATCAAATATTCTCAGTAATGAAAAGCTAATCTACTATGCCGCGGAAAGTACAGAAACCCAGCTAGAGTTGAGTTTGTTAAATTTTTAAAATGCACTCCAAGAAATATTTACGTTCTCTCGCAATTTATAAACTTCATTATTTTGCAAAATACCTTCACGAAACCAAGGCCGAATGAGATTAGTGGAAAATTGCCTACAAGTATTCTTTGAATAAAATGTTCAACATTAAAGCTGCCTCTTTTCAATTTATTCACTTCGTTTCGGTTTATCCGAAGGGCTTGCAAAAACTGTAATCCTATTAAGTGCCACTTTCATAGTAAATTTTAATTATATATTATATTACTTATAAAGATTTTATTACCAGCGTTTCAGAAGGCAGTGTCTTTTTATATTTATTTAAATGTAGAAGCATATTTCATATGTTTTGTATATAATAGCGTATGTTGGAAGCTCTCATTCGTTTATTTAATCGTAAATAAAAAGTTTTTTTACAAATCCGAATCCGAATACTAACGTATTCAATTAACGGTAATAAATTTTATACCACATTTAACAACTTAGTACGTAAAGTACTACGTAGTTAGTGAAAACAATGTATGAATGTAATTATAATAATTATTAATTTATGCCATTTATTTGAGTCATAAAGAAGTAAAGTAACAGCCTGTGAATGTCCCACTGCTGGGCTAAGGCCTCTTCTCCTCTTTTGAGAAGAAGGTTTTGGAGCTTATTCCACCATGCTTCTCCAATTCGGATTGGTGGAATACACATGTGACAGAATTTCAGTGAAATTTGACACATGCAGGTTTCCTCACGATGTTTTTCTTCGCCGTCAAGCACGAGATGAATTGTAATCATAAATTAAGCACATGAAATTCAGTGGTGCTTGCCCGGGTTTGAACCCATGATCATCGGTTAAGATTCCCGCGTTCTTACCACTGGGCCATCTCGGCTTTTTATTTATTTATTTCAGTCACAACACGAACATTTATTTTTATTATATATATAAGTAGGAGGGAAAATCGACCACCTGATAGTAAGTGGTCACCACCAACAGACATTGGCACTGTAAGAAATATTGACCATTCTTATATCACTAATGCGCTACCAACCTTGGGTATTTCCCAAGGTTAGGTGGAAGGTATTCTACACTGGCTCACTCACCTTTCCGATCGGAACATAACAGTACATAATTATAGCTGTGTGACGTTCGATGTACCAGTACCTACCATGGTAGGTACCCCCCACCCCCCCAAACGGACCTGCTTACTACCAAGTAAATTACCACTAACAGATAATATTGAATTAAAATACATATCTTAAGAATCCTTGCTCTGATATAAATGCATACTAACTTTTTTTTTCAAACTACAATTAATCAGATCACTGTCATTATGGATTTTTTGCTGCTTGGTTAAAACGGTTTCAAATAGCGGTTGTTCTCATTGCAATAGCACTAAGGTTTAGATATAATACCGTAATGTAAAAAATAGATTTGTCATTTTTTTATATTACATTTTCGATATGATCTAAAGCTGAATTAATTCTCGTCTGCTAGTATAACTAAGTATACATAATTAAATATATGTAAAGATAGCATGAATAAGAATAAGAAGAAAGCCATAAATTGAATCGACAGCTTTAACGGAATTTGAATCTGCAGTCTTAATAAACCTTTTCATTATTATATATTATAAAATTCAATATTTAAAAATATATAGACGACATTTAAACATTTGTACATAAAATGAACATTATGTCCAACTGATCGTTTATCTGACGAGGTGACAGCTTCCGCTCGGCTAACTCGCTATCACGATTAGTTACAGATGCTAGACGATCGATAGTCTATGATTTCAAACTTATTTATGGTAAAACATCAATCCAAGCTACTACTACAATTTTCTATGACAAGGTTGAGTAAAGGCTCAGGATTTCCTGTCTATTTAACATTGAAACCATATTATAATTGATTATTTGTAACTAACAAAATATTAATATTTATTCTAGCTGCAAACTTTTTGATTACTAAATAGACAATTCATATTACAGATCTCAATAATCAAAGTAATACATATAGTGATAGGAAAAATACACTAATTAGGTTGTTATTGCCTCGACTGGTTGTTTTCATTCAGAAAGTCTGAATAGCGATCCAACGAGAATACGTTGCTACCATTCTTCTCATTATTTAACGCGTTCAGTTTAATACGAGTCTATCGTATCATTTAATCTGTATATTATGTTTACGATCTTTAAACTGTAAACTATCATAATATTAAATTTTCATATTAATTGTAACATTTGGTTAATTGGTTAATCTTTGGCAAAAAAAACAAATATACAAAAAACGTTTTCACTGTCAATGTTGAAAGATTTCAACGAGAGGGTTTTTTTCGATGTTAGAAATTTAAAAAAAGTCACGTGCTCTATGTGCTAAAGATTAATGTTGCTCTGCAATAATTTACATTTATAAACTTGCTATTAAATTCTCAACTTTGGAAACTTTAAACATGTGCTTTGCAAAGTTCTTTTTCAAAGTCTCGTGCAAGTGAAAACTTTCGAACAACGTTCAAATTCTTTTAGCAAATTAAGTTTATACAGAGAAAATCTTCTTGTAGGTAATCTTAATATATTCCATTACAATAAAAATATTCATAAAGTAAACTACAACCTGGAAAATTGAACTTTATCATCAACTTTGTAGCGCAAATTAATCACCTGAAAATTCAGTTTTGCTTACCCGCGCTTGACATAATCTTTGGCTAAGACTCATGTATATCACGTATATGTTACCTGCAAAGAATCGAATCTTTTGAAAAACTTTGAGTTGACTTTTGACTTTTGTACCTACTATTCTTCATATAATATATAGTTAATAAATAAAAGAAATAACAATCATTTCTTATTTATAATAAAAGTATGAAATGTTTAAGTGTAGGTCATTTGACTTGTTAATACAATACCTCTCAAAATTAAATCACACAATATGCTGAAGAATAAATGATCATACATACTCGATGTTCATCAAAGCTATTGTGATTTATTATTGGAACAATGGTGCTGCCGGTAGTACGAGACTCGTATTGCGATCGTAAATGTGACGATCCGGTTTGATGCTGGATCAGAATAAACGAGTTAAAATTGTTACTTGATTGTTAATTGGTTCCGGAGTATATGCCTCTTTACTTAGTTTATCAGTTAATAACTTTGAAATGATTTTTTATCTGTATTCGTGTAGTCTCTGCCTTAATAATTTTGGAAGCGACACGCTTTTATTGAATGAAGATACAGCCGGTTCAGCCAAGGAACAATTTCCTGTCAATTTCAAAGGTTCAGACAGATCCTCACTAATGCATTAAATATCAATTGCTACCTATATCTGGTTGTGTCTGGCTACATTTAGTTACGCAAACATTTCCGCGTCTAAAGAGCAAAGAGATTTCTAAACGACTGCCTTTCCGACATTGAAATTGAACGAACATATATATTACTAAATAACATCCTCTTATGATACTACGTTAGTTATTCTGGGTCTAAATTACTAAATTATTCTTCAGATAAGAAAACAGGGTATTTAATAAAAACGGTTGAAAACTTTAGTTAGTTTCGCTATATTCATTTAAAGTTAATATAAACGTATTTATCTGAGATTAAAAATTTAAATAATCTAACAAATTAAAGTATTAAGTAATTAATTTAAATACAATTACGAGCGGGGTTTTGCCTTCATAAACGTTTCCCAAAGCACTATATATTGATTATTCATCGTTATTGTTAAACGACTCAGAAAACGTGGACAGTATGCGTGAAACATGAAATTCATGTCTGTTTTCAACATCGAAAAACGGCTAATGAATAGAAATAGAATTACCTATTACGTAATAAATATTTATATAGAAAATATTGTTTTTTTTTTTAAGAATACTAATATTGCCAGTATATTATTTGTTCGGTAGAATCTACATTCGGAACCTTTTTATTTAATTCATACTATAACTTGAATTATTATTGTTGTTTAAATGGTGAGTGAGCCAGTGTAATTACAGGCACAAGGGCACCATCTTGGTTCTCAGTGTTGGTGGCGCATTGGTTATGTAAGCGATGGTTAACATTTCTTAGACAGCTTATGTCTAAAGGCGTTGATTGGACTTACCATCAGGTGGCCCAAATGCTCGTCCGCTTATCTATCTTATAAAAAAATATTAAATAAACTTGACGATTCAAAAGTGCTTTTATGAGCCTGATAGAATTATGAATATTTTAGATTTTTTCCATCTATGTTTCGGTTCGACTAAGAACCTACAATAATATAAGAAGAGAGCTAAGATGCCAGTATGCATGTGCTAAGACTTTTATGTGCTTAATGTTTGATTATTTATGATTATTGAAGTCTAATATCAGAGAGTGAAATCAGCCACATGTTTAACCACCAAAACGAATTGGACTAGCACGGTATGTGCTACTCAGTAATAAAACAATTATAGGACTTTGATTTACTCTTTAAAATAACCCATCTTTTCCTCAAAATATGCGTGGAGTCTGTGGTAATTGTAAATACATTTTATTATTGATAGTTGCTAACTAACTATTCCTATATAATTACTTCTTGATAGTAAAAAGATGATTCTGTTAAAATATCTATTGTTGTATTTTTAATTTTTACTAATTAAAATGAATACCCGTAATTTTTAATAATTTAATAAGTCTTGAAGTAAAATCAAGGACAATCAAATTAATTTTATTACTAGGAAATTAAAAAATAATTTATTGGTGTAATTTCCTATTGTACATAATTTAAATATTTCATGAATAAAATATGACACGATAACAATAGACTTGACAAATGATTTTAACGATAAAAAGTTTTTAAAGCTGAGCATAATATCTTAACATTAGTATTCATATTTTTTTCAGTAATGTGTTATTTTATAAAAACAGCTTAGTGTCAATCGATGTATTGCTAAGTAGCGTAGTCGTTGGCTTATTAAATAATTTGGTGCTTATTCTTGTACTTAGTAACGTTGTTAATAAACGAAACTCAGCTATCTGATTTTAATTGATAGAATATAAAGTCACAATAAGTCTTGATGCAATTTAATTCAGTCAAAAATACTGACTAACTAATAATATATAGTAGTATAGCAAAATTAATAAATCGGTTCCTGTTTCGTAATTATTATTACTTTTAGCCCGCGGCTTCGTGCGCGTGTTAGTAAAGAAGGACAGATGTTAGGCATACAAAAAGTTATAGCTTATATATCTTGGCCCCCAAGATTAAGGGGCCCCAAGGTATACTTGCTTTGTATCAAAAATTTATTAATTTCTCCATTTAAGTTAAACCAAGCTGGGAGCGTAACCGACACACAATTTCTTTTTCATTTGTATTATTAGTGCAGATATAAATTATATTTTTTAATTTATCTAACATTTTTGAAATTCTTCCCGTTTTGCAGTTCCGTTTCTGCGTTATTAAGGCTGACAAACGTACCTACATGTAATGTATGTATACGTAAAAACGTAAACGAAAATAAGGGGATTAAAATAGGAAATTAATAGTGAAAGCATATCAAACCACACCCAGGCCATACCAGACTAGTCTCAGACCAATTTATTACATAATTACTTGAAAGTGTCATTAATTTGTCTAATATAAATGACAGCGGCGACTCCATACACTTACTAAGACCTGAAGATTAAGTAAATATAGACTCGTAGATTGCTTCAAATCTCAATGAAATGGAAGGAATGGGTGCACCAGCTATTACGTAAATAGCTAACGTCGCCTTGTCGATGGCCCTCGTTCTACATTCGTTCACATGATCCATGATTATAATTTCAAACACACTGCTATTAAAAAATTCAATAAATTTGAAAAAATATATATGTATTTTAACTTAATAGTATTGTTAATGACAAAGAAGAGGTCTTAAATAAAAAAAAACATTAAATATATACATACAAAAACTTTTATATCGATTAAATTGCAAAATGCCATCCGGTTGCTTCGTTCGTAAAAACCTGCATAATCATTTTTCCATCATTCGATAAAAATCTTTCCATTAATAATTTAATAACAAAAACTTTAATAAACATAATTCGAGCCAGTTGGCGCGTATTTCACGCCGCAGGTCGTGGGTTCGATTCCCAACCAGGACAGACATTTGTGTGCATGAACATGTGTGTTTGTCGACTGCCTCGTTGGTCTAGTGGCTAGATATAAGGCCGCAGACCCGGTGGTCCTGGGTTTAATTCCCAGGTCGGGCCAATAAATAGTTATTGGGTTTTTCTGTCAGAAAATTCTCAGTAGCAGCCCGAAGTCTGGAAGTTGGAAGTGTGTACACTCCCGTGCCTCGGAAAGCACGTTAAGCCGTTGGCCCTGCGCCTGAACTCTTTCCGGTCGTGTCGGATTGCCGTCCCATCGGATTATGAGAGCTAAGGAAAAGAGAGTGCACCTGTGTTTGCGCACACACTTGTGCACTATAATATGTCCTGCGCAGTTGGCCTTGGAGGACCTTATCGTCCTGAGTCTGGGTGTAATTATCTATATAAGTATGGTTTTACAAAAGAAAAGTAGTATATGTAAGTATATCAGTTGTCTGGTTTCCATAGTACAAGCTCTGCTTAGTTTGGATTTGATGGCCTTGTGTGAATATTGTCCAGCATATTACATTATTATAATCTATGGAAAGCACTTTTCAAGTTATTTTAATTTGCTAATTTTCATTTGTTCTCAAACAGAATATCTATTATTAAGAAAAAACAACACACTAACTTTTTAAATTTACAATGTTATAATAGAAATAAACCGATCGTTACTCGAGCAAATTTCACGCAGACGTAACCGTCAGATTTGTAATCAGTGAACCATTAAGTATCTAACGGAATTAAATAGGGATTATAACTGCCAATGATTGGATCATTAAGCTCTTGGATAGTCTTAAATTGAATCGTTAAATTAAAGATATTATGACTATTATGAGTGAAAGGAGGATATACATTCCACGCAATTGTAAGTGAAAGTAATAATATTATTTTTTGCCATTTTCGATTAGGAATACACAGTCGATCCAGGGCTTAAGCCAAGGTCGAGCCGTTAATAAGTTGCTAGTTTCTGTTTGGCAAAACAAAACTCCTGTGCCTCGGAAGTAAAGCCGTTGGCCCTGTGCCTGATCCTTTTCCGGTCGAGTCGGATTTGTTGCCCCATCAGATTATGAGAGTACCGGAATAGACTGTTCTTGTGTTTAGCATACGCTAGTTTTATAATGCCAATATAGAATGTTTTTTTAAATAAAATAGGTAATTTATTAATTTATGCATTTATGATCTCGATCCTGATGCTGGTTTGAGTTAAATAAATTGTCATTTGCGAAAATTGGATGTCCATTAAAAACTGAATTATCTTTTATAGAATCTTTTGTGTAAATTTAATAACCTATTTTAAAACCAAATAATTTTTATACTTTCTTGCAATTGTACAATTTGTTACCTTTTTAAAATTGTTTCAACTAAAAGATTGTTTAGATTACTTATATATTTGCATATGCAAAAAGATTTATAAAATTGTAAAAATTTCGAAATGTTAGTATGTACATTTGTACGGCCCTCGGCATATTATGTTTACATACTTATTGATCAATTTAATGACGATACAAATTGAAGCAATTAGTTGAGAACAACGTCAGTGCCACGGGTTGAATTACGTTCTTCAATAAGTTGGTTTTACAATAAAATTCCTAGAACTTATATAATTATGTGTTGCGCAATATTTTTTGCATTTTATCAATGGTGATAGAATGTAATGCATGGATTGTTGTAACACAACTATAATAAAATCATTGCGTATTATTAATAAGATTATTAATAAGATTTTATCATTTCAAGAGGACTTAGAAAAATAAAATATTATGATATTCACATTAAATAACGCGGGTAGTATAGCTTTGTGTACATTCGTCTGTGTGGATAACATCTGTTAGTTTCATCACAAACATTTTAAATCCATTGGGAACCCATCGATATTGCGTAACACCGAAAGCAGACGTCCATAGCTTGTATAGCTGCTAAACATAGTCAAAGAAGAAACAAAAAAACCTTTGGCGCAATTGTGACTGAATGTAGAATGCGTAATGTGTCCTTAGCTCTTCCAAGATATTTATCACTCGCCAATTACACTCAGAGCTGTAATTTATCCGAAGCGAGGACATAAACGAATAGCTAAGGTCTAATTCGTAAGGCTAAAGCTTGCAATTAGGATATAAGATGATATAACGGTCATATGAGACTCTTTTTATTTATATTAAATGATTTTTTTTTAATTAAAAATTAAATAATGTGCCAGCTGGTGCTTGATCACCTGTGACCATAGTTAACATTGTAAAGCTTTAGCCACGCCACACATTCGGAATGCGTAACATACCATCTGATTTGAATTGTTAATGATGTCCCTTGTGTCTGAATTACACTGTCTAATTTACCCAACATGCCGCAACTAAGTAATACAAAAACTGACCCACTGTCGAGCAAAGGGCTCTCTTCCTTAAGAATATTTTTGAAGTTATTCCATGACTCTGCTCCACTGCGAGTTAATGACTACTATGTACTAGGCACATAGATTTATGATTTTCATCCCACAGGTGCAAGTTTTTGCATTTATTTTTTGGATCAACGAACAGTAAAACTTTTTTATTTTTTATAGAATAGTTAGGCGGATGAGTATATGGGCCACCTGATAGTAAGTGGTCACCATGGGCCCATAAACATTGGCATTGTAAGAAATGTTAACCAATGCTTACATCGCCAATGCGCCACCAACCTTGGGAACTAAGATGTCCCTTGTGCCTGTAATTACACTGGCTCACTCACCCTTCAAACCGGAACACAACAATACCAAGTACTGCTGTTTTGTGGTAGAATATCTGACGAGTGGGAGGCACCTACCCAGACGAGCTTGCACAAAGCCCTACCACCAAGTTAAAGAAAATAAAACCATAAGCATACATAAATTACGCATAAGAAAACCTACAATCAATGATGCTTGCCGGATTTGAATCCGTGACCTTCGCTTGTGATCTATGTGTTCTATTCACTGGGTCATTTCGCATTTTATACATAATATACGATAATAAGAAAGGGCAAAATTACTATTTAGTGACAGAATATGGTTATTACCGAGAACTTACGCCTCCCAATAGTGAACTAACAAAAAGGTAACAGATCTGTCACATACTCCGATCGCTTACATTCGTGACAGGGAAAGGTGGCACATTTTTCGCAAAAACACTGGTAATTGTGATTCAGTGGGGATTTATAGCTAGCGTTCTTGCCAACATTCCATACGGCCTTGATTTGTTTGTGAGGCTAATAATTACTTGTAAATTTCATTTGTGAATTAAATAACTTATTTAACTATCATATTTTATGAATTTATACTTCATATTTAAATAAATTTCTAACGATGTTATCTAATCGTAAATATTATAATGTAATACTACAAGATTGAAAAGATACTTTTATGCTATAGTTTTTATTCTATCAGACATTACTTCAACAATTTATGTTTATAAAAATATAAAACGAACAACAGAATTTAAGTATTCAAGGTAAAGAAATCCAGACGCTATGAAACGTATAAAACAACGCGCGAGATCTTCCCAACCCTACCTGACCTTAACCCGTTAATTTATTTATTCATATTAACTGTCTACAACGGGGCTCATCTTAACGAAATATTTAAATAGGAGAACAGTAACAAGCCTTGTATCTTTGTTTTTATATTTATAATTAACGTCAAATTTATTTGCATATATTTTTGGGAATTGATTGAAACTGGCTGATTTGCAACGAAAGCGATGTTATTCTGTAAACATTCATTTCGTATCTTTCTCTTGAAATGGTCATAACCGACTAACAGTGATACGCTATTTTATGCGTTTATCTATCATTTTTTTATAATTGTTATAATCAATATTTGACATATCATTATTTGACATTTCAAAATCATATCCTGCATTGAGTTTCGAATTTGTTCTTACTGAATATGACCTAAGTATAATGTAAATAACATATATAAATTTCAGCTAACGTAAATTTTTATAAAGTTTTCGTACTTTTGATACTTTATAAAACACACAGGAACCGGAATAAGAGACTGCCTTTTCATTTATGAATAAAAAAAAATGCATACTATAACATATTAAAAAGGCAGCCATGCTACGATCACGTTTTAAAAGTCAATTTTGACGATTTTTGACTTCAGAACACGCCCAAAGGAACCGTCGACGGGAATAGTGAATCCCCATTTCAGCTACGGCATGTGAAATAGTATACCTAGCATAAATATGGACTTTGCTAATATACCGTAAGTCTGCCGATCACTGGCTCTCAGTTTAATAGCTCTACAGATAATATTTAAATCGCAGACATTTAAATTAAGTAGAAAACTGAACTAAAATTTATTATTATTATCTTTTATACCAATTAAATTTTTATAAAAAAAAAAAACTATGATTAAAGAGAAATGCCGTATTTAAATGTAATTGTGCTCCATTGTACTTTCTGCATAATAATCATAATCATTACATATAGATTAAATAATGTCATTCATCGTAATTAAATATGTATATCTGTAATATTTATCATATCCTAAATGTAAAAAAAAAATGTTCTATAATATAGTCTTGATGAGAACAATGACAAAAAATAAAACATAATATGTTCTTAAAGAGACCACAACGCAATTTATCCTGGCAATTTAAGAATGAAATGTCATTGTCAAGTTGATAGATCGATGTAATGAATCTCATTTTTAGTAAATGGTGGCAATTCTAGATATCATATTTTTCATCCTCACGGCAAATATTCGCATCACGTCTACCAAATATAACAAAAACTTAATAAATTGATTTCCAATGAAAATATTCCAATATTTAAGCGATTATTCTATTACAATTTCGATTTGTATACCGAATCGTTTAGTTTCCAAATCGTAATATGATGAACTTATTTATTTAGTCTTCAATGCATGCTACAAAAAGCTATCTTTTGATAGTAGTTTTATTAGTTGAAGTAGAACCTCGATTATCCGAACCAATTGGGACTGAGACTAGTTCGGATAATCAAAAGTTCGGATAATTGAAACGTGGATTTTTTGGAGCGAGGTCATAATCAACATCTTTATACGAAAAAACAGTACATACATTTATATATTAAAAAAAAAGACATGCATATTGATGTTGAAATATATATAATAAGGTCCTCCAGACCGATTTCGGTCACGGCGACCAATCTCAAGAGAGATTAGCCAAGTGCGCAGGAGATATTATAGTGCACAAGTGTGTGCGCAAACTCAGGTGCACTCTCTTTTACTTAGCTCTCATAATCCGATGGGACGGCAATCCAACACGACCGGAAAGAGTTCAGGCGCAGTACCAACGGCTTAACGTGCTTTCCGAGGCACGGGAGTGTACACACTTCCAACTTCCAGACTCCGGGTTGCTACTGAGAATTTTCTGACAGAAAAACCCAATAACTATTTATTGGCCCGACCTGGGAATTGAACCCAGGACCACCGGGTCTGCGGCCTTATATCTAGCCACTAGACCAACGAGGCAGTCAATATATATATATATGTATGTGTATTTTCAACACCTGAAAAAAATCGAATACTTTTTGTTATATTTTCTTTGATAAAATCGTCAATTTTTAATTGACGAATGGATGTAACGCGTTTTTGATCGGCCAAGCTCAACAAACATTGTATATTCGCACCAATGTTCGGATAATTGAGCGTTCGGATAAACTTAGTCATCGTTCGGATAATTGAGGGTTCGGATGATTGAGGTTCGGATAATCGAGGCTCTACCGTATTTAGTTAAATACTAAATACGGTAGAGACACACGAAAGTGTATGTAGTCTACTATAGTATGTATGTTCTACCCTATCTCAGGAACTAACAGTTCGATGTGATATATGAATATCCATAATTATATACATAGTACAAAGGGTTTCTTTTGCATTCCCTATCAACTTAACGGGTGTGCGAAAATGTAATAAATATAAATGTATTGAAATAATAATAAAAAAATATTATCTAATAAGACTTACTTAATTATGTAATCGTCAAATGAAAAAGGGCTTTATATTCAAAATTTAATAAGAATGAAACCGCGAGTCACGACTAGTTACGGATAAAAACCTTTAAGCAATTTCATACAATATATGTATATCAAACTTTGACAGTAACAATAATGTCGTTATAATGGAAAACGTCACGGCCTTCGTCGACCCATCGTGGTCTGTTAAAACAGAAGTCTAGTTAAGTTCACTACAGTCGCTCGTTAGATGAAACTCAAGTGTTTGTCGCAATCACGCTGTAATATTATGTGTAGAGTTGGATGCAACTCGGAGACAAGCCTTTCTAATTAAAATTCAAAAGAATTATTCATACATTTTAAACATTAAATATTTCATTTCTCTGTGTTAAATATTAACTACACAAGAATAAAAAATACTACTTATAAGCGTTGCTTAGTATTTTGTTAAACATCATGTCTCTCTTTCTCTCTTTCTGTCATCCTTGATCTGAGATTCGAAAGAAAAGGACACAGTATTAATAAACTAGTCATTCGTTATACAAAATTTATATATAATGTCGTAAGTCTATCAAATTATCAACCACAATAGACTTTGACAATGTAGACATTTGAACAGCCCTGACATTATCTATACAATTATAAAACTCAAAAGCCATATGTAGGAGTTTTGACGGAACGTTCATTTTTTTCCTTGATCTTTGTAAATTTTACAGCATTCGAAAACTTGTATCAGAGATAGAACCAGAAACCGAAATTGTTATAAACATGAGCAAAAATAGCTTTTGACTGAACGTAACTTGTAACAAGCAAGTACAAATACATTCGATATCTGTTTTGTTTATTAGGTAGACAGATTGGCAAATGGTTCACCTGATGGTAAGCGGTTGCCGCTCATCCATAGACATAGGCACTATCTAAGAAACATTACCAATCCTTACATCGGCGATGTGCCACCCAACCTCGTGAGCTAAACTTTTATATCCCTTATGCCTATAGTTACTGGCTCACTACACTACACTCAACCTACAAACCGGAAAACAGTAATATTAAGCATTACTATTTGGCGGTAGCATATGTGTTGGTAGGAGGACTGTCACAGAGCCTGATGGTACCCTACCATAGTAAAGTTTCTCACGCGTCGTATTTTATTAGTCCCATTTATTTATAAAATAAAGTAGAATTATTCATGCAATTGAACTCTCACAAATATACAGTGAGATAAAGCAAGCTACGTGTTTCTCTTCGTCGTAACAAATGACCCGATCACATCGTAAACGTTCTTGCACTAATTCCATAGACGTATTGACCGTCGAAACTTCGTAATCTATACGGCAAAAGTTTTAATTAAGTACCTTATATACTCAGCTTATTGATAATGATCACCGAAGCGATTATTTACAAGAGACGAAAGTATTTTTGTGATGACAGTAAACATATAATCACGTGATCAATCAAGATCAAGATTGTATTTAAAAGCAACATATATAAAAAAATGTGTAATTAGGCTAAGGAAGAACTCTGCTTATTCTACCACGCTGCTTAACTGTGAGTTATTATATAATATGGCACAAGGCTTTCCTTTACTGAGATAAAATTATAAGTTATACAATTGAGTATATAAAAGCTTAATAGTACTCAGCCTTAGATTTATGCGTAGGTCTAAAGGGCAGGGACCCAAATCAGCCAAACATAATATAATATTACTCTAACCGTATGGGTCCCATAGCTTAAGTGTCAAAGTGCCTGGATGCTTGAATCTCTAAATACGGGCCTGGTGCTAACCCAAATATGAACGTGTAATCTTCGGTTAAGATTTGTACTCTTAATTATGCTTTGGGATATATCGGTGACGATACTGGGACACCTATTTTATTAAATTAAATAGCTTTTATTAATTATTTTCGAACCTATCACGTCTCGACGATGTTATGTAAATTGATATCATAATAAGGAAAGTCTAATCTACTAAAGGTGTATTTATAAAAATCCCGACCAGATTTATGCAACAATTATGAAGAAATTAGCACATGCGGTTTTGCCCGTTTGTATTTAGTTAGCAATTACCTTAGTAAGTAATAAATAAAGCGGTATATTTCGAATTTTACCTCGTTATATTCCAAACTAGAGTTATAGAATAATAAAAAAATCTTAAAACCAAATAGAATTAACGACATCGAAACCACGGAATATAATAAAAATCTCGTTAA
Source organism: Nymphalis polychloros (assembly GCA_905220585.2). Taxonomy (NCBI): domain Eukaryota; kingdom Metazoa; phylum Arthropoda; class Insecta; order Lepidoptera; family Nymphalidae; genus Nymphalis; species Nymphalis polychloros. Next base: position 8,033,245 of record HG992258.1, on the reverse strand, counting down.
TAGTTATTTGTTTTTATACTTATATACCTAGCTAAAATAGCGGTAATCATAAGTATTTATGTATCAACGTAAACTTTTGATGGAGTCAACCGATTTTAATGAAATAAAGACTGAACTGTACCTTAGCGTACAAACAATAATGATTAAATTATTTACATTTATAATTTTTAGTCGTTATAAATATTATCCCTGAACAAACAGACATATAAGAAAATGAAAATAATTATTGTTCTGATTTTAGGGTCTTGCAAACAGCCATATTAACTATATATATATAGTAGTAACTGCCTGTGAATGTCCCACTGCTGGGCTAAGGCATCTTCTCCTCTTTTTGAGGAAAAGGTTTGTAGCTTATTCCACCACACTGCTACAATGCAGGTTGGTGGAATACACATGTGACAGAATCTCAGTGAAATTTGACACATGCAGGTTTCCTCACGATATTTTCCTTCACCGTCAAGCACGAGATCAATTATAATCACAAATTAAGCACATGAAAATTCAGTGATGCTTGCCTGGGTTGAACCCACGATCATTGGTTCACGCGTTCTTACCACTGGGCCATCTCGGCTTGTTAACGTAACTATACGTATTTATATATTACCTTTTTTTTTAATTTACGATCCTAAGTTTATAGATCACGTAGAATATTTTTTGATACAATCACTTCGAAACGTGAAGAATATTTTATGAGTTGTCTTACATGATTCATGGAAAACCGAGGTCGTCTGAGATTCTGCGGTGCCGTAAGCAAATTCTAGATGCCGACGGAATACTACTTAAATATTGATAAGGCAATCTCCCTTTTAAATCACTGCTTAATAAGCTTGGGTCATCTTGTAATTAACATAAAATATTTGTAATATTAAGTTTAAGTAATGTTTCAATCTAAACAAAATATTTTAAAAGAGATATAAAACATATTAAAATTATTCAAGTTTACGACAATAGCAACTAATACTATTATTATTTTATCAAGAATAATCTCATTTTCTCTTTTTAACTTAACAAAATACATGTATTAATTAAGTTTCAATACTTCAACGGTATACGGTTTGTCAAGCGATGACATCTTTATGTGATGATGATCATAGAAGCTCAAAGGAGCTTTTGTTGACTGAAGGGTCGACAAGAGACTAAAGGAATTAAGTTACCTAATTGTAAATATACAAAAGAACTTCTAATCCATATTGACGTTGACGCTATTAGAAGTTTAAAAAACTATCAAATTATACTAAGTTACTCACGATATTGTATAAACTTTAAGGATCGATGGCGCAGTGTTGTTTGTAAAAATAGCTTGTATTTCTTACAGTGTCAAAGTCCATTAGCGTTGATAACTACTTACCAGCAGGTTTTCACCGTGTGTCTTCCTGAATCAATTAAGAAAAAAGCTATTTATAAATGTTAAGCTATTGCAGAATGTTAAACTTCTAATCGTTACCTCAGTCTACATTAATACGGTCTACACGCGATGTGTCGACAATTTCTCGAGCGAACAAGAAAACGACACTCAAATGTATCACGCGATCAGTCGCATGGTTCCAACCATGTGGAGATGTAAAAATTATTAAAACTTCCTAATATTATGTACCCTTAAAATATAAACATTTAAAACAAATCAATTTAAATATAAAAAAATAATTTCTCTAACGCTTTGACAATTCGTATTCGTCATTGAAAATTTCCACTTGTAATAAATATTCATTTTTCATGAAAAATGAAAAATAAATATTACATTTATTTACATAATAATTATAATAAATATTTACAGATATCAATTAAAAATAGCTACTGTACTATACTATAGACTAGTTTGTTATTGAAAAAATATATATTTAAAAATAATTCGTTATTTTTAATACAAAAGCCACAAATCAAAATATTATAAGAATCAAATATTGATAAGAACAAATATTGTAATAATATGCAACATATAAATTAATTTTGAGAAGTTACCTTATCTACATAAAACGTTCGTCGTTTCAAAATAGGCCAGAACATTGATTATATTAAACCAAGCCAAAGGGAAATTTGCCAATTTCGTTTTACCAGAAGCATCGGCTTAAGGTCTTTGATAAGCAGTAATTAAAGTTCAGGTAAATTAGAAACCTGGAACTCGTCTTCTACCTATCACTACAAATATAAGGTAATACCTACTATCTCCTTACACAGTTACTAATACGACACATCAGGTCAATAATACTTTGAAGTTATAATTATGAGGGATATTAACGTCAATAAATTAGATAGAAAATATTTAATGAGTTCGATATTTAGAAATCAGTTTCTTGAGTTTCTTGGCTAAATAAATTGGTTTTTATTTTGATATAACTCAAACTTAACATATATGTACTTATATGTAACGTAACAACCTGCAAATGACTCACTGCTGGGCCTCTTCTTAACAAAGCTTTTGGAGCTAATTCCACCACGCTGCTTCAATGAGGATTGATACATACGTGACAGAATTTCATCCGCAACATTTAGATTTCCTCGTGATGTTCCTGTCACCACCGAACACGAAATTAATTATAAACACAAAATAGACATATGAAAATTAAATGGTGCTTGCAAGAGTTCGAACCCGCTATCTTCAGTTAAGATTCACGTGTATATGTATGTTTTTAAAAATTTTAGCTAACTATAGTAATTTTCTAAATACCATAAAAATCATACTACATATATTATTTTATTACTGCGTAACAATTACAACTAAAGTTATTCCATTTATTCGTTGAAACTGTTGATCGTTGTATAAATACAAATGTTAATTACAATAATGCTAAACGAATTTCGGCTGCAAGAGGATTACAGTTGCACTAGTAAGCGGATTATTGTAAAATCGATTTTCCAAATTCAACTGTCTCGCAAATCTTTATAATCTAGGTGACAAACTTTTCCTATTTCACCCGTACAGCTCGTTGAATGAAAAATGACAGAAACGTGAACTGAAATATGCAAGTTTTATTCGAGTGGTTTAATATTCATTCTCTCGCTCATTCATTCGTTTATAAAAATAGAATGTTAAAGTTGAGTTACAATATTGTGCAACACTCATTCCTCGTCCAAGTCCATTATTGCGACAAATATTTTTAAAGAATGCTTGAAGCACATTTTTTATATTATAGACTGTTATAGCTATTAATTAATGTTAAAAGCTTAATAAAGTAATTAATCAAACCATTATGGCTATTAAGTTTTAATTATATTAAAATATGTTGTGTGGAGCAAAATTGCACAGTATTGTAATGACTATTTTTATATTAAAAAAAAAACTATTTAAAAAACTCAATACAATATTACTCACGTTAAAAACACCTAATCAAATTATGTCAATGTATGTAATAATGTTTTTAAAAAAAAGGGTATTTTTTTGTAAATATACTCGCGTTCCGTAAGAAGTGTTTTTTGTTTAAACTTACAAATAATGGAACATTCCTTTTATGGTCCATTGTTAGCCAATGGTGATGTTTGGAAACAAATTCCGTACCACCGCGTACTAGACATGTAGGAACGTGCACCGATCAAGAATATAAATTAAGCGAATTGTCGACATCAAACACGTAACGGCTTGTGAGAACAAACCATATGTTATCGTTAGATAATTCAGAGGCATCGGATAAATACCAGCTGTTCACTAGGTATACAGCTTGCAACTACATACTTTATTACCATATACCACATGAACATTGTAAGGATAAAGTGTTATGATCAAAATTAAATAATATTATAAATATAATAGAGTACTATTATGATTGATGTCCTCCCAACCAATTTCGTTCACGGTGGCCACTCTTATCACAAGTTATACAACTGAGCAGGAGATATTATAGTGCTTCAGTGTTTACGCAAACATAGGTGTACTCTCTATTCCATTAGTTCTCACCATTCGATGGGACGTCGATTGAAAACGACAGGAAAGAGTTCAAGGGCATGACTTAAAGTGCTCTCCGAAAACCGGGGGTTTAAACACTGACAACTTTCATACTTCTAGATTTTTTTTGACAGAAATACTCAATAACGTTTTATAGGCCTGACCCTGGATTTGAATCCAGGATTTTGGAATCTGCAACTGTGTAAATAAACCACTAGACCAAGGAAGAATCTTATTACGATCACATCGAATCTACTTACTTAAAAAAATGCATATTTCCACCTTATTTTGTCTCGTTTTAAAATTCGTTTGAACTGTCACGAGTACGACGAATTGATTTATCAGAACGAAAGCATTCTAAAATATTCGGTAAACCGTAAATTAAGCGCGACGTATTCAGTAGCAAGATCAGCATGCATAACCAAAACTAAGTTTTGTTAAACCAACCCGATTGTACATCATGCATTCCTTATTTTACGTTTTAAATACCAATATCCTGCTTTAAAGAATATTATCCTAAAGTTGGCAAACTTTGCAAAAGTAGAAATATATAACAACAAACAAGGACAAAAGATTCATAATATTTAAAATTATTCCAAGGGTTTTAATTTTTTGTATACATACTTAACTTGGAAATATTTTAAAGTAAAAGATTATTCATTTGATTTATGCTCTATTTTTAACGTAAACGTTGCCAGACTATAAAATAATATAGTAATTGGTAATTTTTAAAAGCGACATGATTTTACGGGCATAGTTGTAATATAGTATAATTTATATTGCATATAATACATGACATAATGATTACTATTAATAATTAGTGATTAAAATAATAATAATAAAAATAATGCAAAAAGTTCGAATTGTACATATGTACAATTCGAACTTTTTGCATTCGTATAAATATGTATTACACCACACATTGCAGATCACACGTACGGCTTTATAAACCTGTTCTAGAGATTATAATTATCTAATGCCTGTACCCATAGTCTATCTATTACCTTGGATCGGGTGAGCTACTGTCACCAGTAGAGACAAATATATGACATATTTATTATACAGGTTTTTACATACATAAATATACATAGTAAGAAAAATTTAACATGGCAAAAGATTAACCAGAATCGATGAAAGAAATGATGATAATTTCCAAGCCAAACAAATTTTAGTAAAAAAATGGTGCTGTCTATATACGGATAACGCGGAAAATTCTTGGACGCACTCCTAATCTTCCAAGCTTCGAGGAGCAAGCGAAATTATTAAATCTTATCCTACAAAATCATTAAGCATACGCATTAGAATAACGCATCCCGATTTTGGGGGAAAAATAGGGTGGAGGAGGGAGATGGGGGTGTAAAAAACACCCCTTACCATTCCCCTAGTTAGGAGACCCATGGTTACCGAGATATTTATAATTAAAGTTTTTTAGGTTATGTCACTTACGATCTATCATTTTCTTGTTTTAGACCAGTGAACATGGTCCGATTCGGTTCTGGCATGGGCGATGTGCTTTACTAACTAACACATCCTAACCTACATGACTTTGCCCTAGAATTTTATGTGATCCATCTTATCGTTAATCAGCCAAAGTCTGAAATCCACAAAAAAACACGAAAAACACAAAGAGCACATTCACGTAACTACGAGAGGAATGGATGACAACATCAACATAGGGTCGCCGGTCGTATGTTGTCATAAACAAAATGGCGTAAAACGTTCTGTTTCATGATCATACCAATTTAATATATATATTTTCCAATTTTAATTAATTATTACACAATAATTAATTATTATAAAATAACAGGAAATATTTATAAGACAAAATCATCATAATCTAGTATTCTAGAACTTTAAAAATGGACATGTCAAACCAAAATGACCTTTCTTAGCACGTAACTTTAAGCTCGTATAAAAAAACTACGGATCTCCTAACTCTGGGAGTGGTGTCACCAGTGTTGCCAATTTAGCGACAAAGTCGCAAGATCTAGCGACATTTCGTTTTCTACAGCGGCTTAAATTATGGGTCTAGTGACAGAAAAAATCTAGCGACTATTCTAACGACTTCTAGAGTTTAAATAAATAAGTAGATATTTTAAATATCTTCATAAAATATGCCAAGGTCTCAGCTCAGAATTCTCTTCTCTATATTCGAAACGGTCACGGTGTTCCGAAATCGGATACGTATGATTTTTTATGTGGAGTTAGATGGGAGGCTGGAGAGTGACATAGGCTACTTATGAAACGACTGCGCCAAAAGGAGGGTAACCACGCGAGCGTAGCCCCGGGCAACAGCTAGTATTTATATAATTTGGTGGCAATAAATAACAGTTTGTTATGTTTAATTTTTAGTATTAATTTCTTGACTTTTCGTTTGTTAAATAATTGTTTTTCATATTTTTCAATTGTTTTATACCGATTAAAAATATTATTATATGTAAGAATCAAATTATTTTCTTTTATTCCAACAGACCAAATACTGTACCCCTTTCTACCGCGCGTAAAACAATATAGAATTAGAGGTACATGAAAGCATTGCGCTCAGTTTCCATCCCTAGCGCTCAGTCTACTGGGATCATTTAGCGACTTCTAGCGGCTTTAGATCTTTGTCCATAGCATAGCTAGCGACATCTAGCGACTTTTCAAGCGTACGACTAACGACTTTTTGACATATAGAGTTGGCAACACTGGGTGTCATTCTATAAAATACAACACTTATTACACGCAAAATCGGGATGCGCTATTCTAATGCCAACCCCACTAACATAAACAATTCATAATTTACTTTTCAATAATATTAAAAAAATTAGCATATTTCTAGTACATTGTACATAATTAGTATTATTCGCTTTTAATTTACTTGTTTAACTTTTCATTTTATATATAAATACAATTAACAACATATTGTAAACTTACTGTGTAAAGTTTTGTAATCGTGCTATGAGCGCCTATTCTTCTTACACGATTATACCTTGATTTATAAAATAATATGACTTCTGTCTCCGTTGTAGTAATAACCTTAGAGTTGTTTTTAAAATGTGACACATGCTAAATGAAGAACCACGCGTGTCGTGACATTTCACTTAAAATAATTGACTCATTCTGTCAAAGTGAATATTCTAAAACATGTTACATATAATATAAATCGGTTTGAAGAGTATTTGATTGTTAAAATGTAATATATTATTTAGCTACTAAATAAATAAATTATTAGTATAGTAAAAGTTATAGAGGAACTAGAATGAATAATTGTGGATAATTAAAAGTGGTTAAAAGGAATTTACTCTATCCAAACTATATACTAAAACTTTTTATAGATCGTTAAGGTCAAAATTTTTTTTAATACATAATGTTCTAAGTGGATGGAATACAATAAAACTCTGTATTTATTATTTTTAAACGTTTTAAATACTTTTCTGATGAGAAATTTAAAAAAAAAACGGAAAATTGGACAAAAAGTACACGAGAACTAAGTCGCTGAATCATCTTGTATCTAAATAAACTGTTTCTAACTTCAACACTTTTAATCTTGCTAACGTCGAAATTCACCTTTCAATCAAGAACTTGTAATGTGATCAAACCAAGCGATCACAGAAGTTCTGTTATTCATCCCTCAATTCGCAAGTGTTATTTCAGCATAAGCGTCAACCTCGAAGTTTGAACAATGGATGATATGGATCAAAATCCAACTACAAAAGCCTGGACATGCTCAGGTGCTCTGAAGTAAAGTGGAATTGCCCTCGTCTCAAGATCACTCGAACCTATGCCGACGTCGCCTTCAAATTTTTTTTCTCTTGGATTCAAATCTATATAGAAAAAAATTACCATTAAAATATATCACATATTTTTAAGCCTCAAAATCAATATTTTATCATCTAAGCTAAAAGCTTAGGATTTTTTTAAACGTAAGCCTTCTGGCATACAAGCTTTCCACCTTTGCCCAAAGCGTAATTCGAATATACATGTATACATAGAATAATAACGCTTAGAAGGAGTGTAGGTCCAAGCGAATTGAAGTCATTCAAATTGTTACTAGTTTCAATACATTGACGTCACGTCAGTTGTCACGACAAAGTGTTATAGTAACCATCTCGCGCAATTTATTAAAAAATGACTTACTGTGTAGTAAAAGGATGTCACAACACTCCACATAAAAAAAAGAAGGATAAGAAAATCACATTTCACACGTAACTACTATTTGGCAACTTATAATTTTAGCTAAATTACATTCATCAAAACATAAAAAGAATTTGTGAACAAAAGACGCCATTAAAATAAAAATGTTGCCAGCTATGGAAAATATATTTACCACGATTGCTTAATATTTTAAACAATAAAATGTAATAATTATTTAAAATTATTATTTTAACTTTTTTAAATTACATATAAAACATTAATACTGTTCAAATAATTATATTTTTTTCTTTATGATTATACACAAAATAAAAGCAATACTAAATAATATTACTAAATAAATTAAAAAAAAGAGATAATAATAATAAAAACTAAAATGAAATAAATAAAATTGCAATATATAATTATAATACTTATTGATTAATTGTAATCTCTTTTAGCTTTCCTTCGAATTAAATTGCTGCTGCTCGATGGATAGATAAAATACAACTTAATCGAAGAGAAGAATATTGGAAGCCAACTAAATCCACAAATATACTATTTATTTCATTTATTTATTTTTTTCCATGGATTAGTGGATTTCCAGACATCGAGGTGGTGAGGATGGAATTTTGAGTTCTGGCGTGATGTCCGGTGGTGAAATTCAGCGGCCGGGGCTAAACCAAACAACTCCTCAGAACACTCTCCGTGATATATGCGATAGAGTATGCAGAGTGACCCAACATCTCTACGCAAATCCAAAGTATCAAGCCGGTCGGTAATAGCTTGATCGTCGACAATTCGAACTGCTCTACGTCGAATGCGGTCAAAAGGAAGAAGCTGGTACTGGGGAGCTCCCGCCCAGAGGTGAGAGCAGTACTCCATGAAGGGCCGAATTTGCGCCTTGTTAAGTTTTAGGCGATGGGCCGACGTGAATTACTGTCTCGCCTTGTTGAGCACTCCAAGCTTTTTGGAAGCCAGTTTGGCTTTAACTTCCAATTGACCGCGGAACTGAACAACGTTCGAAATCTCAACGCCAAGTATCCCGATACTGGCTGTGGGATGGAGGGGAGTATTCTCGAAATGAGGGGATATGACAAAAGGAGACTTTTTAGCGGTTAACGCGCAAACTTGAGTCTTATTGGGGTTGAATTGAACCAAGCTTAGTCGGCCCCAGTCCGAGACTTTGGCTAACAAGGTCTCGACTTCAGACACAAGTTTATTCCGACACTCGTCGACGTGTTCCCGAGAAATATTAGCACGGCCGGTGTAAAGGACGTCTACAGTGCTGTCATCCGCATAGCAGTGAATGTTACTGATTTGTAACATATCATTGATATGCAGAAGAAACAGAGTAGGTGAAAGAACGCAGCCTTGTGGAACACCAGAATTGACGAATTTTAAGTCAGAGCATGCACCGTCGACAACGACCTTGATGCTCCGATCTGCCAAAAAGCTGGTGATCCACTTGCATAATTTCTCGGGAAGCCCGTAGGAAGGAAGCTTCGTGAGAAGCGCTTTATGCCATACCCGATCGAAGGCTTTCGCTAATTTGTTGGATCAGAGCGATTGCCCTTTTTAGGGATCGTATGCACCAAAGGAGTCTTCCAAGAATTCGGGCCTACGCCTAATGTGTAAGAGTGGCGGAAAAGACGCGTTAAGACCGGTGCCAACTCGGGAGCACAAGTACGCAGCACGATCGGAGGAATGCCATCGGGCCCACTCGACTTATGGATGTCCAAGGAAAGAAGTGCTTTACGAACTACACTCTGCCGGAATTTAATTTCCTGCATCATAGTATCACACCGCAAGATTGTCGGTGGTGTCTTTCCTTGATCATCAAGAGTCGAGTTGGACGCGAAGAGAGATCCCAAAAGGTCGGCTTTCTCCTTCGCAGTATGGGCCAACGAGTCATCGCTCCTGTGCAGAGATGGAAGGGAGGGCTGACAGAAATTCCCTAAGACAGCTTTAGCGAGAGACCAAAATGCGCGTGTTCCCGAAGGAAGACGCACCAATCTCTCGCCAATCCTGCCAATGTGCTCCGATTTCGCCTTTGCAATAACGTTATAATTCAAATTAATTAAATGCAAAAAAATATATTTCATAATTCAAGTTCAAACAATATGAATTTCCTCACTTTATGGGGAAAATGTGTATTCACTTGCAACATAATATGTGGGCGCGTCGATGTATGTAACGTACGTGACACTTACACACACATTAATTCTAGTTACTTAAATTTTGAGCGAAACTTTATATGACACTATCCTTCTAAGCGTTATTATTCTATGCATGTATATTTATATATTTAGATTGTCATGTTACAAGGAAGATTTGTTTAGGCTGTTGTCATGTGTAATAAAAAAATAACGATGTATTTCATTATAATAAAAGATATTTCGATATAATTATGCTCGATGTAAACAAGATCAATTGCCTATATATACTTTAATTTATTATATACTCGTGAAAACTAAATGGAACATCGGAAGCAGATTCTTAAAACATTCTTTTAACTAGTTTTAAAGACGCCCGGAGATATCTGTTGCGAAAACCCCGACGGTTAAAATATTTTTTATTCAATCCAACTTCGTCGTTTGTTTCTCACGAGCGTTTGAGAATATCGAAACAACTTTTTTTATTCCCAACTAGCTAATACCGGGCATGTATTTCAATGCCTCCTTAAACTTAAAAAAAATCTATCCGTGTGAAGCCGCTACGGGTACCTAGTAAAAAATATAAATAAATTTATCTGAATAGTAATTGCTGATCTGACCTGAATTATGTTAATTATGTATGTATGTTATAAGCAACTTATTTAAATCGAAACGCATACTAATAGCTTTAATCTACTTTACCATATCTTTTCGCTTACTTCCATCCGCACCAAATCTGACATCACTAATGCCGTTAGTGATAACAGTTGTCGATAATGTAATATTATGAAAGCTCCGTGACCTAGTTACCATAATAATGAAACGTTTTCATCAAATTATTTAACATGATTTCAGGTCGTAATTATTTAAAATTAGTTTGGTAGAAAAGTAAAACTTAACCAGCAAACTGACTGTCGCATTTATAATATTGATTAGGATTTTATATAATTATTCACAAAATAACAAAGTATTGTGTTTTGTATTGCTTTACAGTCAATTTCGTTACTAATAAAAAAAAAAAAACGTACACAAGTAACTGAATAATATTTTAAAAGTACCGACACACGTCACGGAATGTGTTCGTCAGTATATAATTCAATAACATTCCTAATTAAACAATCCCGATTGTTAGGGCACCGAAACAATTGAACTGTGTAGAAATTGTTATATTTTCAAGCCCATCATATGAATTATTGAATATTTGTACTTATGTAATTTTATTGATAACTTATAATAGTTACGAGGTTACAAACTTCGAGGTTTTAGGTTCAAATCTCTGATCGGATCATCAAAATTAATGGGATTCAAAAATCACACAAAGCTGTTGCTTTTACGTTTGTTCTGGTCTTATCGAATTACCGTCCCATCGAACCATGAGAGCAAGGGAATAGAGTGCACCTGTGTTTGCGCGCTATACTACTATTTTATAATCCTACCTGTGTAAATGTTACCCTTTGTCGCCGTAGGCAAAGTTCAAGTTATAAAAATATAATTACTGTCTTTTTTAAACTGATATTTTAAAGCAACTGTTACAAAAACTGACGAGTGTCAGCTTTATAACATACAAGAAAGCATACTATACTATATTGGTTCTATAGAAAATTACCTTTAAGTGCGCCATTACAAATATAACGTGGGTCATTATTTTAATCACGAGAGTAGTTTAAACACCTTTATGATGACCATGGTCAATAGCTGCAGAGCATAACATTCGTTTCAGCATCATTTATTTCCATATAATTACAAAATGCACTACCATTAGCTGGTATTTGCTTGCACATAATGTTGCCACTATTTATAATTATAAAGAGGTTTTGGTTCTTATATATTCAAATTTAAAATAGTACGTGAATGATTAATGTTAACAAAAATGTATACTTTATTTTTTTTTTACGGGTAATAAGGATTTTTACAAGTCTTATCTACTAAAACATACTTTCTATTGCAGTGTTTGAGCTTGGAGAGTGATTTTCTGTGTAATTACAGCTCAAGATAACAACTCAGATCTCATGGTTAACCGTATATTATAGCGAATAATTTGTACTTAAATCACTACGCTTTAAAATTTTGCGATGGATATTTTAAAATAGAAAAGTTTTATTAGTTTAGCCAGTTTGACTAACCCAAAATGTTCTACAAATGAACTTATATTTATATTTTAGATACATTGATAATAGGATTCGATTTATTTAATTATATACATTATATATATCTTTTTCAAAACAGGACTTACAAAACCATATTTCAGAGTAATTACATAATATGGTGCAACGCTTGTACGAAATCTGCATGGATTTGATTATATTTATACATTTGCGTTATATGTGGAATCCAATCTAGCGTGGGTTTAATATAATGATTTCCCCGCTGAGCAGTAAATATCTGCCGTGTAAAATGATCGAATAAAACAATAGCAAAATTGGAATCACAATCCGACACGTGTATTGAACCTAAACTAACGTTAAACATTTAAATTCGTTTGCAGAAAGCAATCATTTAATATGCATATATGATAATATAATACACATGGTTGTAGTTATCGTTTATGCATCTTATCCTTAGCTACTACCCATTCCAATGATGAACAAACCAGTATAATTACAGGCACATGGGACAAAACATAATAGTTCACATGGTTACTTACGAACGTACGTTTATTGCCTGTGAAAACCACTTACCATTAAAAGACAAATTTTCGCCTCTCTATTAAAAAAAATATATTTTTGTTTAAATAATTTACAATTCCAAATATTAACTGCGATTTTAAAATTTGGGTACACTTAATAAGATATACAATATACATACGTTTAAATCAATAAAAAATAATTGGTATATAAACACAAGCGTATACTCATACATGTTTGCCCGTATTTGAACATGCAATCTTCAACTAAAATTAACGCGTTATAACCGCTTAGCTGTCATCGTATTTCGTAGTACGATTTTCAAATATCACCTTTACAAGCGGCCCACAGCCTCCATCGAACTCTTAAAAACTAATTATGAATATGGGACGCTGCAAATCTTGAATGAATGATCCTCATCTAACTCTTGAAATTAATTGGAGATGTTGGGAACACAACCCAACCTTTGTAGTAAGAGCAGTTCTTTACATGTCTAAGAATGTGAGTTAATCCGACCCCAATAAGTTGTAACATCATTTAAATATATTTGTCATGTTATGTGATAAAAAATAAGTAACAAGACGTGGGTTTCCCACTACTGGGCTAAGGTCTCTTCTTCTTTTGTAGAGAAGGTTTTGGAGCATATTCCATCACGCTACTTAAATTTAAGGCTTTGAATACACCAAGAAGGAGATAAATTATAAACCCTCAATCTTTGGTTGGCCATCTCAATATTGACATCAATATAATAGCAATCTTTGTTAGCAATTCCTTGAAATACTCCACGAACTATTTTCCTGGTCTGGCACGAAAGTAACACAAGACTGATGCCATTGGTCGCGTTCTCAATTCCCGCTCGGGTCAGCTAGTTGTATTTTTTTTTTATACCCTGTATTTTACCCGTTTTTATATGAAAAGATTTCTTAATATTTAATGCGTAATTTTAAACCAGACTATAATTACAGTAATTAGAGTAAGCCAGTGTAATTACAGGCTCGAGGAACATAACATTTTAGTTCCTAAGGTTGGTGTCCACTTACCATCAGGTGGCCCATTTGCACGTCCGCCTACCCATTCTATAAATTAAAAAATATATATTTACACTCGTAAAAAAAATATTCTAGTTTAATGTTACGATTACGTTTCTATAAGGAATCGAAGGTCAGATAGACCTCGGTTTAAATATGTAGACCCTGGCATCATCCGCAACAATAATGTAAAAAAATATAACCATATCTCCCTCTCTTGTTTTTATTATGAAGATAAAATAAGTTTTTAAATCTTTTGTTTTTCATAACAACCAATTTTATTTTCTTCACTGATGACAAAAAGGTAACCTCATTTTCGTCCAGAGTACAGAAATAGTGATGCAATGGGAAAACATTGTTAGCATTCTTACCACCATTCCACGCTACCATGATTTGTTCAGAAGCTATTTTTAATTTTGATCTGTTTATATTTATTTAAGTGTGAAGAATGGTTTCGTTCCTAACAAATTTTAAACGAACTTATAAAATACTTACGTATATTAATAACTCGTCACAATAAATCATGTTAAAAATCGTGATGTTTAAATGAAAAGTATTCGAATATGAAACTATTTTATTTTAAAGTTCAAGGATACAATGTAAAATAAAAGTTCAACTTATGCAGAAATACACAGCTTGTTTCTTTCATAGGAGAGTTGTATTCAGTGTAGTCTCGAGTTTCACTTTACATATTGTTCCATTATGTAAAAGGTCGAAAAGCAAACCTACACCGACCGGTAACTTAATTTTCAACACAATGCCCAAAGCACAATTGACGTCTACACTAGTCCAAGCAATACCGCAAAAACTGAAGTGCCAATTTGACGATACAAAACTGCTACAAAGATAAATGTAACGTACGTTTTTGCAATTTTTATAACACAAATTTTAAAATATCCCTGGAAACCATTGTAAAATCGTTTACGTTTTTCGTTCACTTTTTTAAAATTATATAAGGTATATAGAAATGATGACCTTCTGACCATCGGTCACTTCAAATAACGCACGAGATATTCAAATTATTCAGAGTTCAATCGTGTGTACAAACACAATACTCTCTATTAACTCACTCTTATAATCCGATGGGAGTTCACGGTCCTTTTTGAGGCAAGGGAGAAAAAAAATTAAAACTTATAAATTTCGGAATTCTGCTGAAAACTCCTGCAAATATCCAATATTTTTTAATCGACCCAGATTTTTTAACCTCGGGCCTTGGAATCTGCAATTTTATAAACTCAAGACTTAAAAAATTATTCAATAGCCGAAGTTTTGTTTTCTTCTATCAAAACATGTATTGCAAAAATAAATATGTTTTTTTATTAATATTTCTTCAACATAGTGAATTAAATATCAATATCAAGTGCAAATAACCTAACCAAGGTTCAACTTTTATAATATGTAAAAAAATTATAACATTTAAACTTATAACGCAAGAAACAACTCTTGCGTCGACGACACATTTTTGGAAACCCTTCATGTGTTTCCACCAAACTAAACTATGCGCCCGTAACCTACTTTTATTGTTTGAATAGCTTATTGTACCGGAATTATATCGTGGTACGGAAGTAGCGAATATTTTTGTAGGTAATTTGTCAACAATTGTAACTGGGACGGCGCGGGCGGGCGATTCGTTGACGGCTCCAGTAAAGGTCAACCCGACCTCCTTGACATTACCGTCGAAGCGGGGTTGGAAGTATTGAATGTTATTATTACGCTATTTTATAGCATGGTCCGTATATTTTTAGAAGCGTGTTTCGATCTTTTTGCATAGTTCTTTTCATCTTTAGTTGGGCCGATAGATTCTAACCTTTCCCAGATCGGTCAAAGAAAAATATCATTGAAATATTTTTATAGGTTAAAAAAACAGTTTCATCATGATTCGAAATCTCGAATTAAATACTATCTAAAAAACGAAGTTGTAAGACTATGTTATTACGGACATCTACTTAGATAACTCGTTAGATGATTACATAAAAATACGTTAAGTCGACAGAATTGCACATTCAATAATCAAAATTACTTAAATCAGCAGATATTTCTGGTAGGTATACCTTTCACTAAATAAACTTAATTTATAGAGCTTTAAATTGGTTACGGTTGTACATATGTGTTCCAAGTTTGGTGAAATTACAGTCGTGTATTTGTAGGAATTATGTGACATTGGACATCGATGATTGAGATCTACTTGATGATTGAGCATTGTGCAAACCCGTCGGGTTATCACCAACACATCACTTATTTCACCGCTAAGTTAAAGCTAAGTAACAAAACTTAGTATGTAGCCAGGATAATTCCAGGCACGAAGGACATTATTTCCCTCATAGGCTCATTAATTGCTATAAACGTTACTAACACAATAATGAAGTCAATATATTTAGCTTATATAAAAACCTAGTTCGAAATTAGACGTCATCTGCTTTTTAAGCCGCTAATAACAGAGTCTTACTTAATATATTTTCATTATACAACTTACATGTTACACCTAAAGTGCATGCTTCCTTATTGGCCCTTAGCCTTGTACGAATGATGATTTATAACGTAAGGACGTCTAGTGACTCACGGTGAGATTAGTCTTGTGACTTAAATTGTAAATATATAAAGGACCTTACTTCTATCTGATTATTTATTAACAAAAAATATTCTTATTTACTTATGTTATTTTTTCAATAAATTTGTATCATTTTACTTGCAACACAATGCTAAAACCTAAAAATATGAACGGAACTGCATTAAAATATTTTAATATTTTCTACAAGAAATTAACTTTGTAATTCATAGCGTGGACAGATAACATTGCAATAATCAAGAATTATTTTGGATTAAATAAACAGAAAAAAACCAAATAATACAATTTTAAAATAAAATCAGTCGAGTACTTATAACATTTCAAATCGAAACCGAAATTTTATTCACGATTGCTGCCCACTCATCCGTATAATACTCGACATCAAATGTATCGAAATTTGTAGTGTTCTCGGAGATCGCCACAATCATATTGTGTTTCGGTTTGATGAGAATAGCTGGAGAGCTTTCACGAGAACACTTCTCTTCAGACGCTTGTATCTTGACCTAAAGCCATCTGGTGTTTCTCAGAATAGGTTCAACGTTACAGTTTAAACTATACTAAAGCGTAAGCGTAATTGTTATCTTTCAGCATATTACGTTATATATGAGCTATTAATAAAACATAATATTTGTTAGTCTAAATGTATAATCATTGTAAATTCAATGTATTACGATTATAACATATATTTATGCTATATTTCATATATTTATTAACTTTTTTGTAATATCTATAGTAAAATAAAAAAATAGTATTTTTTTTTGTAGACATTAGAGTACGTTTGCACTTACTTATGTTGCCAGGACAAATATTAAAATTATTAAAAATAAGCTTACAAACAATGGAAGACAGGTTATAATATTATATTATACTTAATATTTAAAACTCGAATGAATATTTAAACTGTAAATTACTTTCCATAGTAGAAAAGCAACATACAAGTACATAAAGTTTATTAGGATTCATAAAATATGTACCTACACGCCGCAGGTTGAACGGAACTAATTAGCCCCAAACTTATTCAAAATTCAAACATATGTAATACTAATAACAGCAATGTTTATGCTGTTGAAATTAAACATTGCGAGCTGAGTTGGCCTAATATCGTAGAAAGTGTATTGAACACGTAAGTCTAAAGCAGTGTTTACTTATTATTTATTCGTGTTTTTAAATTAATTCGTGCTCGGCGGTCACCAAACGTATCGTGATCTAATGGTCCGGGATGTAGCGTTGCATTTTAGGTAGTGATTTTAAGCCGTTTAAATGATGGCAACATTTTCAATAGAACTTGTATGACTAATAAGTGAACCAAGCATCAGCTCACGCACCCGGGCCGCGGTGGGTTTGGCTGCGGGAGGGTGCGAAAGTTGGGAATTGAAGAAAAAAAAGTAATAGTATGCCGGCTAAACCTTTTTTCATGAATAGTTAACATCATACTGAGCTGGAAAATAACCGTCAGCTGCATAGAGGGAGGGTCAAGCGTCAGCCAGCCGCATGAACTTTTATAAAATTGTGTAAAATAAAGTCATAGTAAGCCGGATGAAATTTAACTATGTCATTTCTTAGATATTCGAAAATACGAAAACAATCGTCAGCTGCCTGGGTAACGGTGGAAAGACCGTCAGCCGACGCAGTTAAGAATAGAAATATTGTAGCATACTTTTTAACACATATTTGGAGACAGACTCTGGAGCTGCTTAAGTCCATAACACGACCTTGTCTAAGCTTCTACCCATAAAATTTCGCACCATCCCACACCAAAACCCACCGCTACTTGGGCAGCTGACGGTCAGTTTGCTTATTAGCTATAAGATCTACTATCTATGTCAATATCAGCCGGCTTACTATGACTTTTATAAATGAAATGCTACCTCCCGGACCATAATTGGTATTATGAAATTTTACCCCACCTTTATCCAACCCACAAGGTTATTAATATCCTTAACAGGAAAAGATTTTTCCCAGTTGTGGGATGCCCATTTATTTACGTAACACCTAACTTTCAACGTAGTCGTAGAGCGTCTGTAGGTCATAATACTCGTATAATTATATAATATTATATGTAAAATTGATTGCTGAACGCCTTTTCTGCTCAAAATTGCATAAAGCAAGTGCATTTTGAAATATTAGTGCTGTCTTAACAGAGCTAGAGTACGTAAATTTAACACGTTGTATAATAATTTAATGCCACGAAGTAATATGGTGCTTATAAATAATTTCAGTAAAAGTATATTACACCGAGTTTATATAGCTTGCAAACCCATTTTTTCGAAAAAGTGTATTTATATTATTTATTCAATTTTAATATTATTTATTCAAACTGAATTTGTGAACAAAATTTTGCGACTGAATTCGAAACCAATTTAACCGAAATTATATTCATATTTCTGAGTTCTGTTCTGTTTTTAAAAATTGTATTTTAATTCTTTTCAATAGGCAGTTAAAATAGACATGTTTTCGATGTACAAATAATCACTTACTAACAATTAATTATTTTACTGTATACGAATATTCTGTATGTATGCATAATATATAAAATCATTACGGAAAAATCTGTTCGTAGCATATTCTATCCTGAAAGATAAATCGAGGACTTCCATAACGCCTTCTACGTGACCGTTTTAAAAAGTTAGGGATATGAAATGGCAACAAAATTATATGTTAGCTAAGTTTTTATCTCAGTTTTATCGTTGATGCACTTTCTACCCACTATTTGTTGAAGACGCTGATCCTCTAGTTTTCAGCAAATACAATTCTATTGACTGATAGATTTCATTTTGTAATGGCTAATTAAAAATTCTCTTGTTTTTTTCAAATTAGATGATAGATCTCTCATTTTATCACACCATACAATTCGTTTCGTTATTTGTTAATTTCTTTTTGAGAATATCAATTCTTTATTAACCAGCAAAGGTATAAATAGCAATACATCGTATTCAAATATAATGTTTACGCTTCGAATTAATTGTATGCGAATAGTTCTCTTTAAAATTAAAGCTGCGGAACAGTTGCGTTTTAAAATACGTCAGTTATACGATAAACGGTGATATATATTATATAGCTTTATAAAAGCAGTTAAAACAAGCTGCAGGCGATTAGAAGTGAAACTATCAAGAATTTTGATGTTAAAATATATCGAGATTACGTACTGTTATTATTAAATAATTCTATAATATAAAGCACATTATCATAATTATGTCCGTGTCTCAGTATAATAACAAGTCATTTGTGTACTTTGCATTTGAAAATGAATTAAATTAGATTTTTCTATTTTGACTTTTATGCAACATGAATGTTGTATCAGCTTTTTATTAACGTTATTATTATATAATAATTAACTTAGCTTGTTATTTTAAGACGTCGGAAGGTTGTCTGTTAAATTCAAATTCAAATTCAAATTTCTTTATTCAATATAGAAGCGTTACACTTGCTTATTGATTGTCATAAATCTACCACAGTTCTAAAACCTTCATAGTTAAGGATCTTCTTGTTCTTTTACAATTTGGTTTTTCATAAATTAATCTGTGGTGCGTTTTTGAAATAACCACATATATTAATGATTTACTTTTTAGGTATAAAATGAACTACTATAGAAACCAATAAACTTTCCTATGTTTGTGCTTCCTGATTGATGTGATTGACGTATAACGCGATTTATATTAATAGTGATTATCAGAACAGTGTTATCACTCAATAGATATCCGGGTCACATTAGTCCTAGACATGTGCAATCGCCCGTAATTCACTGCTTAACTAATCACTACTGTTCTCGCGTACGTCATTAAGCAATGAATTAATTGCGCTCGAATAATTATGGCATTTAAATTGCTTAAATAGTTGAAATACGCTTAAGGATTTTTAATTTGTTGTCAAACTGACGCGGTATCAAATACAATAAAGCCTTGTAAGCAAATTTTCATTATAAGTTAGGCATTTATTAAATTAAAATAATATATTACCAATTTTTTTTAAAAATATATATTTTTAGCAAATTCAAATATGGCGTAGCGTGGTAACCGAGAACAAGATTTTACTACAAAAAAAATATTTTTTTACATATACTCGTATATTAATATTTTTTATTATTTAATTCATTGTATATACGCATTACAATTTATATAGGTAATAACTATCATTGTAAAGGAAAAGAAATTAAACCACTAATAAAATAATCGGGAGTTTATGTATAAAAATCCTTAGTTGAAAATTTTTAGCACGGTATTTCATTCAATAATTTAGAGTAGTTATTAAATATTCTGATTGATTAATTATAGAATGTTATAGACATAAGTTTTAAACGGTGAATACTAAAGTAAAAAATGAACTTGGTACTTTCTACGAAGTCGTTTGTATTTATCCTCAATAATTAGTCATCTGATTTCTCGACAACGATTTCGGAGAAATACTGAGAGTTGATTACTCATTGAAATATACTCGATTATAGATTTATTAGTTTATAAAATTACAATACACAAGATCTCCGCTATTTTAGTTCGCGTGAACGCTGATTTTTTAGCTTTTTATTAACACATAGGACTTTAATAGTTTGCTTATTTACGGAATGCGTGCAAAGATATAATATTATAAATTTTAATTTTCAGATTCAACAACTATATAATATACTGTATATACTCGTACATCTGGATGGTTTAAATAAAATGAAATAGCCCAATGAATGACTACTGTTTTCATGTGTTTTTGTTTCATATCGTGCTCGACGATGAAAGAAATTCTACCACATATGTACACCAAACCTTAAAGGAGTACCTTTGTCTGGCAATAAAAGTCTTAACGTAAAATACAAACAAACTATATAATAATACATTAACTTATAAATATACTTATGATTATTTTAATTAAAATTTTCAAACTAACATCGTCTATATTTAAAAGTTTACAAAATAATCTATCTGGCTTTTATCTTTCTTTATTTAAAGCAGCAATCTATCGTAAATTGATAATAGATAAAAACTGTTGATTTTAATATTAAATTTAGATCTCCCTCGGTTTCAGACATAAATATTTGTGGGAAGCATTTACGTTAACCGTCCACCGATTACGAAGCGGCAAAGCGAATAATGATATTTTTATAAAATATATTATGCTCATGACTTTATGACTTTTATAACGACTTAGTAGAAAGTACTAAGTTAAATAAACTTTATATGTAGTTATGAAAGACAGCTATCTGTCTGTCTGTTAATAGTCACGAAATATATGGAATATTTTAAAACCACTTACTGTACATAACTAGTAGCAAATAGTAACCATAATTGTACCCTTATAAATTAAATAACTACATTTTATATACTTTGAATAGTCTTATTAAATTAAATTTTTATCGAACAACCCTTTGATATATATACATATGAGTTAAGGATGAACTTAGGACTATTTTATCATAATACAAAAACAATAAAAAAACTTATCACCCAGAAAAATTACATACTACCTACATTCACCATTATCGAAATAAAACGTATAAATAAAAATATAGTAATTTTATGATTTATTAAGCTTCGAATGGACAATAAACCTTAGAAATAATTTAATAATAACTATATTGTTGAAATAAAATTGATTACCGATTTTAATTTTATTACTATAAAGGCGATAATCTCATTATAATTTATGTTTATTATGAACAATCAAGTAATTATACTAAGTTATGGTTATTTTTCCGTTACTAACGGTGCTAGTTTTAACAATATAAATTGAGTAGTTGAGATAATTAATCTTCATCAACTCAACTTTCAGGACTATTAAGGGAAAAATACGATTAAATTTGGATTCATAATCCTAAAGGTAAATTGTAGCAGTAACGCAAATTTTAGATTCAGCGTGTTTATGAGAAAAGACATATTCATTAATGACGTTACGACTCATTTTAATAATGGCAACATTCATAAACGGATATTGGACTTTGTGATTAGGTACCATTTAATGACAGTAATTTAAATTTTATAGAGCCTAAACCAAAATATGACTAGGTCATACAAGGATAACTGCTAATTTTGTTGATTTTCTTATTGTCTGCAAATCAAATGTTTTTTAATTGTTTTTAATTAATTATCTTTGTATTTTTTGATATGTTACGTTATGCACAGATTTAAATCAATGCAGGCTTTTATTAAAAAAGTATATTTTAATAATATTTTCTTTTTATTTAGCGTTTACACAAATAAAAGATAAACTGCCATCTTGAAATGATTGCGCATTTACATATTAATGCATCACACGAAGTGCGCCAAATTAAGGTTAATTAAATACAATTAGGATTTATGTCTGCTTATTAATAAGTGAATATCATCGAGTCGAATGTATTTCACTATTTTTTATACAAATATTTTTATTATTACCAATTCTTAATATTTAGAAAATATTAAAGCGCGAATACCTATTGCTATACAAATTCTGAATAGATTATCAATTGAATTTATAATTCAGGGCTATCTTTTGTTTAGAAAATAAACCTGAAAATAGAATAGACGATTCGCGAAACGGAAACATAATTATTGCTCTCCTACTCTTAAAGTAGCTCGTTATTCTTCCAACGCAGTATGAATAAAATGCTACACAAAGGCACTGCGCTAAACCCGCTGACGTGGTTGACATGAGCTTTAGCATTGCATTTAAGCCTGATTTACGTGTTTTCGCTCGCTACTTACCCGTATTTTCTAATTACCCACGTTGTATCTCGTAAAATAATGCGACATAGACTTTTAAAGAGTCCAATCACAATTACGCTTGACCTATTTTCTATGGTTCCGTTTTTGTGCTATGTAAAGATTTTGTTAAGTGCATTCATTGTTATAATGATCATCACCACCTTACCTTTTATTAATATAATTTTGACTCCTTCTTAACTTTTTTTTAATAATAATTAAACATTTGCGATAATTTTCGATGTTATAACATATAAATACAAAAGTGTTTTAACACAAGTAACATGTTTATTATAATTGTACTCATAACTAACATAAAAAACACCTCTTGACAACGGAATTATTGTGGAAATATTTCTGGCGTATTGTGTAAAATTACCGTCATTTACTTCATTTCGGGCACAATGCGGGAAGTGGCTGACCGGCAAAAACATTTGGTATAATACCGCTGTTCGCTACCTAACTTAAACATAATGATTTTATTTATGAACTCCACTTTGCAAAATAATCCAGTAATATAGAATGCTCGGCTATTGATCAATTACGACTAGTTATTTCAATATTACGTAATCTTAATATTAGTCTTAATTTTGAAATGTCTTAGTAATTAATACAATGATGCTTCAACATACCAATGAAAAAAACTGACTCGTTTGTGTAGTGGCTAGATATAGGGCCGCAGATCGCCAGATCCTGGGTTCGCACCCCAGGTCGGGCAGAGCCTCTTTTTGCTTAATTCTTTATTAATAAAATATACCCTTTTCTGTTTTCAGGTTCTACTGGGATCTATGTATGTTATTGTTACTGGTGGCCAACCTCATCATTCTTCCCGTCGCCATCTCCTTCTTCAACGACGACCTTAGCACACGATGGATAGCGTTTAATTGTCTATCAGACACAATATTTCTTATAGATATCGTTGTTAATTTTAGAACAGGTGAGTTGGTTCTAGTAGAATCTCTCAACCATTATTTGAAGTATTGATAGAGATAATTTGAAATATCAAATGATGGTTTGTTTTGTTTTCAGGAATAATGCAGCAAGATAATGCAGAACAAGTGATATTAGATCCAAAGTTAATAGCGAAGCACTATTTGAGGACATGGTTCTTCCTTGACCTCATCTCTAGTATACCACTAGATTACATATTCCTTATCTTCAACCAGGTAAACGTACGTTGCAATTTGGCCGTGTTCCTATTACTAGTTTTAAACTGTCTTTTATGTTTTTTGATTCTGTTTCAGCTTGGGTGTTATTTATTTTATAGCGTAATTTTTATTTTATTTTTGATTTTTTTTTTCTCATTGTGATTTTTACCCAACTGCCACGAGAACGTTCAACGCGCCATCGTGTTCGGTTTAATGTCTTGTATTCTAAGGGTTTCTATGAAACCTTGCAAAGGTTTGATTGCAGCACATTAGTTACATCTTCAATTTTATTTTTATATTTTCACAATTATTTAAATCTATCAGCACAAAATTTATCGTCTGCAACTCATATATATCTGGTCCTATCTTATTCTTCTTCGCCTTATCGCTAATATCTTTAGGTTAACTTGTATCGTATGGGATACTGATATTTTTCTAAGGTTTATGGCCTTTAAAAAGCAAAATATCAATTTTGTGCACAATCTATTCTAAAAAAATCTTCAATTGCACTCTTTTCTTCTAAATTCTTTGCCACAGAATGGCTATTAATTTGCACGTTAATACAGTCTTTACATCCATCTCTTTATTCTTTAAAGCTCACTTTGTCGACAGCATGACTTGTTATATAGCGTTATTTTTTCAGCCATGATTTAAGCTTTTTTATTTATATTCTTAATCAGCACGTATAATAATTACCTTTTATTTAATTATTCTGCCATAATATGCAACACGACCAAATTGTAATATTTATACTATTTATCGATAGTATATTTTATATTATTACTAACATTTAAATATTTATAGACGAAGTAATGAAAGTTCAACGAACTGCATATAAAACTTTATGAATACTATTTTTACAGATATGTATAAGACAAGCTTTACTAATATTTTAATTACATTTAAATCCTTTTAATGTATTTATACGATTTTTGAAAACATAATTATTATATGTAAAATACAATGCTTAGGCACTTTTCTTTGGCTGATGTATTTTAAAGCTATCAATTTGACAAGTATGCATGCTTGTACACTTCTATTGTAAAATAAAGTTAGGCATTGAGTACTGGTTACTTAGATTAGAGTCACGAGAACAATGTATATGGTAGTAGGCACTATTATAATATGACGTGGTTATATTTACAGGATTTTAGTGAAAGCTTTCAAATTCTTCACGCCGGTCGTGCCCTAAGGATACTACGGTTAGCAAAACTTTTATCGCTGGTTCGACTGCTCAGACTTTCCAGGCTCGTCCGATATGTATCACAATGGGAGGAAGTATATGTAAGCCATAATTACCTCTTGCTACCATTTTTGCCCATTTTCTTACTTATCCACTAACACTGCTCTAAACACATTACGCTCACATAAAACTAACTAACTAACACTAAATTGACACCAACTGATATTATTTTATTTTAAGATTGGATATGAATATGTTTTTGAAATTGTTTTATAATGTTTCCTGTGATTGGCATTAATATTTTTGTAAATAACTTACCTATAATTATATTTTACTATTATTACTTAATAAATTAATCTGAAATGTTCTATCTAGTTAGTAGCGATCCTAATGACGTGTCATTGGAGTTCGATGTAATCCTGTTCTGTACCATTGTCCCCACCCTCCACTGTATGTGAGCCCCACGTCCCGCTCTGCACTTCTCTACTGCTTCTCTGCAAGCTTCTTTCTGCCTGAGCACGCTCTCACTTGAGATACCTCAGTCTGTCTCTTATTAGCGCCCGCGCCGCGCCGCGCCGCGTCCGCCGCGTCTGCCGACCCAAACCGTCCCACACTCACTAAAGTGATATTTGATTTGCCAAGTTGTTCTTATTATGTTGCTGCTTTTTAAGGCCTTTAGAAGATGCGCTGACACAACACTAAAATAAAAAGACGATGAATAAATAAAAACTATTATTGACCGTCTAGATTCGAGTGCACCCTACTCAATTTTATATAGATAAACCATCCCAAAAAAAAACGGTAAATCAAGTATTATATTCCGTCATTAGAACGCCCCAACCTCGACGACCATAGAATCGACATGTATTAGTATAATTATGCACCAATATGTACCAAATAATTAGCCACCAAGTAGGTGAAACCTGTCACGATAGTAGTATGCGGAGACTCAGTGAGAAGTGGAGTACGGGGAGGGTGGTGGCGACGTCGCAGTGACGGTGTTGTGTGCAGATGAGCCCCGCCCCGCAGCCGAGCGACGAGCCGGGCGACGCGGACGGCGGAGGCTCGCGCGACCTCGCCTCGCAGGTGCCGCATGCGACTCGCCGCGCTCCCTAGCCTGTAGGGGCCTAGCCCGCGTTACGCTCGTCTCGGTGTTAGTGCATCCTGTGTGTCCGCACGCGACCCCGCCCCGCCCCGCACACCCCGCGACGTCTTTCGACCGCCGCCCGTGCTCTCGCCGGGCGCGTCTGGCTCTCTTCCTACTATCTCGTGTTTCTCGCTTGTTTTCTAGATCTTGCAGAATCTCCAAAAAAAGCGCACGGAACGGAGGGGACGGCTCAGCTCCGATGTTGCAAAAAAGAAGGGTGACACGAAAAGCAATCTGATCTTTAAGGTAACCAGGGTCGGCACGAGCCGGCGCGCATGTGCTCGTTCGCCCGCTTAGCATGCTGCCGGCGCCGCCCGGCGTCCTTTACACGCTGCGCTCGCTTCGCTTCCTCTCTTTCGTTGGCGTTTCTGTTTTCGACCCTCGTACCGCCGGCGGCCGTGCGGGCGGAGGCGCGTGGAGGCGGCGAGCAGGGCGACCGCGGCGGCTCGGGGCGCCCTGCCCGCATGCCCGACCCGCGATCGCATGCTCGCTCGACGACTCGTCACACGCGTTCATATTTTGTTTCTCACTTTTACAATACTTCATCGGTAGATATCATCGCGATGCTTGAAATCGAGCGTCCTTGTCGCGCGCAGTCCGCACGGCTTCCTTTAGAGGCGAAGCTTTACAATTATTAGATTTTAAATTAAACTGTTATTCGTCCTCAGTTCCTCAATATGGCATCGGTGTTCATGCGGATATTTAACCTGATCTGCATGATGTTGTTGATCGGGCACTGGTCTGGATGTCTGCAATTTCTTGTTCCTATGCTGCAAGGATTTCCTCCGAATTCCTGGGTTGCAATAAATGAATTACAGGTTGGTAAAATACTTTAATTATCTGAAACACCTTGTGAAACTAAGCTATCTAATTTTTAATAACATATTTTTATTTTATTTTAGGAAGCCTTCTGGCTCGAGCAGTACTCTTGGGCACTGTTTAAGGCTATGTCTCACATGCTGTGCATTGGGTATGGCCGGTTTCCACCGCAATCCCTCACAGATATGTGGCTAACGATGCTTTCTATGATCTCCGGTGCGACTTGTTACGCTCTTTTCCTCGGTCATGCTACAAATCTTATTCAGAGTCTCGACTCATCCCGTAGACAATATCGTGAAAAGGTAATTTGATAATAAGTAAACTCTATATTTAAAAAATCTTATAGAAACTTACGTTCAATTCCAAACTGAGGTACGTTTCCAGCTGTTATGAACACCTTTATTTATCCAGGGTTAAATACATTATTTCCTAAAGTCACCGAAATTCGAAAATCCAAGCGATCAAGTTAATTATCTATTATATTCATATATATATAGTGAGGCAGTCGCTATTCACTATCATATTAACAACTAATCTTAAGTCATTATTGCCTGTTTCAGAAACTTGACGTGAGTATAAAGAGAATGATTGTTTCGTGAATTATATGCAATGTTTTAATTTCACCATCTCATTTACTCGCACCAACTTCTATCGCGCCATTATATAAATTATCACAAAAATATAATTAATTACCAATGCACTATCTGGGTGTTCATAACAGCTTTATATTTTACCAATAAGATTAAATCCAACTACATACATTTACTACTACTTTGCCTTACCTATCTTACTAATTCATCTTTCGCCTGTTGTATTAATAATGTAGGTGGAATATCATACTATTTATAAGAAAAACAATAACTGATATCTTTCGTAGATTTTTGCACATGTGAGATTTGTCGGCCACCAATTTGGGTGAATTAAATCAGATGTTTTTATTCGGATTTGGATGTACACTATATTAACAGTGGAGTTTTAATACTAAAATTTTACTTTGTAAACTTCTAATGATGAAATTTATGCTTATTCCAGGTGAAGCAAGTGGAGGAGTATATGGCTTATAGAAAACTACCTCGCGAAATGCGTCAGCGCATCACGGAGTATTTTGAGCACCGGTATCAGGGAAAATTCTTCGACGAGGAATTGATTTTAGGCGAATTAAGCGAGAAATTGCGAGAGGACGTAATCAATTACAATTGTCGATCGCTCGTTGCTTCGGTTCCATTTTTCGCAAATGCTGACTCCAACTTTGTCTCAGATGTAGTCACCAAATTGCGTTATGAAGTCTTCCAGCCGGGTAAAAAATTTTGTGAATTTTCTTAGTAGTAACTTTGTCATTATTAGCGTTTTTATTCTATATAATTTTCAGTAGAATAAATCATATAATATAATATACGATATTGTTGTTTACAGGTGACATTATCATAAAAGAGGGTACTATTGGAAATAAAATGTACTTTATTCAAGAAGGCATCGTCGATATTGTAATGGCAAATGGCGAAGTAGCCACCAGTCTTTCTGATGGATCGTACTTCGGTGAAATCTGCCTACTGACCAATGCCCGACGAGTTGCTTCCGTCCGCGCTGAAACTTACTGTAATCTTTTCTCCTTATCTGTGGACCATTTCAACGCAGTACTCGATCAGTATCCATTGATGCGGCGGACCATGGAAAGTGTGGCTGCCGAACGGTTGAACAAGATCGGTAAAAATCCTAACCTGGTGGCGCATCGAGAGGACGACACGACGTCGGAGGGAAACACAATCAACGCTGTCGTAAACGCGCTAGCAGCGGAAGCGGAGCACGTGAGCCTATCGGATGATAGCGTGGCGCGGCTATCTGAGCGGTCACTAGGGCTAGCGCTGCAACCGCTGCAGGCAGCGTCGTGCCGTATGGCGGGCGTGGCGCTGCCAGGACTGGGCGTGGCTGCGGCACTGCCGCGTCCCAAGTCCGAGCACGACTTTAGCTCGGCACAGGCGCAACAGCCGCCGCTGGCGAGCGCCGCAGCCGCATTCCACAAGTCGGACGCCGGAATCGCTCCCTGACGCCGCACGCTGTGCTAGGCCGCGGCCGGGGCCGTGGCGTGTGCCGACCGATAGCAATACTAGGCTTAGTGCGAGCGCGCGCGGCGCCTCGCTAGTTGTAGCGTAGACACGAGTATTATAGCTGCGACTTCGCCGGGCGCGCGCCCACCGCGCCCGCTGAATCTCATTTTGTGATCTTATACTTAATTCTCCTGTGTTATAATTTAGGTTAAATTTTATATCATTGACGCTGTGAGGAAATGAATACGCGACGTATTCCGATGTATAGATATACCTGTTATATATTGAGAATGAAACTATTAAGTCTTTATAGAGATACCTTGCCATTAAAGAAAAATAATTATATAGACTAGACTGAAATGTAAAGATATCATATTTTATGCTTTGTTGGCGTACGAAATAGGACTTTATTGTTGACGGATGCGATGCAATCGTTCTCGTAAATACGAACGATATTGATAATTTATAATTGTCTCGATCGCGACGAAAACGAGGATTTATAAAATATTAATTGTTAATAATTATATAAACTTCGGAGAGTAGAAAAGTATAAAACCGTTGCGTAGCTGCGCGTTGCCTATGCCGCCTCAGAGCCGATGGAACGGATAAGTTAGTGCCATAATATTAGCGCGCAGCTCACGACGCGCGGTGTGCGCGCACCGCGCTCTGCACCGGCGACGCACAACACGATGAACTTCACAATTCCATAGCACACGGACGCTTTCTTAATTTTAAATTTAAATAGACTAACGACGGATATCAAACGCATCGTTGGTCTCGGTTTCCTAGGTAGAGGTGAATCAGTAGAGCTTCGAATCGTTTCTTTATGTAAATATTGTAATATTATCGAGGATTCGCCACTAGCGTGATTTGTTTTATAGAAGTGATAAGGAGACGCTTGTACGAGCGATCCAGTCAATTATCGCGTGAGCGCGACGCGAGACGTCTCGTTTTTCGATGCACTACAACACTTCGTACCTTGTTTTAATTGTAGGTCAAAATAATTTATTATCGATAGTGATCATTTTGTAGGAGTAAGTAGGCAGAAGCGATAACGAATTCGGACGAATTACGTTTTGTGATAGAGCAGCAGAGGGCTGCGAGCGCGCTGCCTCGCCGCCGGCTCGGCGATACTCGATACATACAGACGACGTAGAAGTAGCCACATGCATGGATAATGCTTACACTTTTCTAACTTGAGACTTTGTTTCAGTTCTATATTTAGCGTTTTTTTCTGGCAACAGTTATTGCGACTAGTGACTATGCAAGCGCTTCACGAACTTTTCAAATTTCGTAGCAATAAATAGTTAATCGCAACGAGTAACATATCCTACGATTAGAGTAGAGTAGTCGTTGAGCCGACCGCCGCCGGCGCCGCATCTTTGGCACGTTTTCATCGTTGACTAATTCTTATAGTGTCATGACAATTTGTAAAGAAAATTTTGCAAATGTTGACTTTTTAGCCAAAATAATTATAGTTAATGAATGACGAACCAATACGCAGTAGCTTACTTGTAGATGAATGCAGCCTAGTTCTCAGTTTTGGCGACTAACACCAATAGATACTTTGTACTCGTAAGATATTTATACAATTGACCTTAACAGAGTGACATCTGTCAATTTATCTACAAAGAGAAAAATATAATATTGCGTTTTATCCCCAGAGGCATTTATTTATTATTGTTTTATCTAACATTACCGCTTTTGTAAATTATATAAATTTTATAGGAGAGATATATTTTTATTGTGAAGTTGAACTGCTGAGTATAAGCAAAGAAACATAAATATATAAAAATCAAAACTTTTTTTTATCGAAACTGTTAATTAATATATAGTTAAATTATACTGATTTCTGGTATCTATTTTCACCAAAAGTGCTCATCGCTGTCAAAAAAATTAGAGGAAATGCATTAAAGAATGAAGAAAATTTTGTTGTTTTACTACCTGATATATCCTTAAGAAATTAAACATTTTTGTCATTACTTTCTTTACACTATATACAAATTAAAGAATATATGTTATGGTTCTTAATGTCCATACATCAAGAAAATATCTCATGTGGGTGGGTCTTCACCTGAAAACGTGTACAGAAATGTATGATATACCTATAAATTAAACATATGTTGCCAGAACGGCGCTACTGCACGTTGAAGGTATTCGTTGAAATTAACATATATGCATTTATTAAGTGAGATTTATAAATTTCAATTTATATTAGGTCCTTTTAAAAGTGGATGTCTAACTTTCTCTTTCTAATTCCGTTTTACTCTACCGAGCATTACCGCGTTCTTTCACCATCTAATCATTTTGTGGGACATTTTAACACACCAAGTAAAGATTTAATTAGCATGAGACCACCTGCAATTTAATTAAAATTTATATTATTAAAAAAATAGTATCTGTCAACGGTACAAAATAGTAATACTACACTTAATTTAACTTAACATTTCACGACTCATACCTTTTCAGGCTGATACCTACTCATGTTATATAAAGGCAAGATTTCTTTGTTTGTTAACGATAAACTTTGAAACTATTGTATCAATTTTAATAATTTACCAATAGAGTATAAAGTGGCATCCATACATAAAGATTAACATATTTATAACACTTCCGGTGGCCAATAAACAAACCCCCAGGCACGTGAATTTAGCGCCTTAACCGTCAACGAGTTAAACTAGCTACACAAATGTATTATTTCAGTACTAATTACCATTTCCATCTGAAATAATTTGTAAAGCAAACCAGAATCCTGAATTCCGCTCCTGAATTGCTTTTTCTGCGTGCGCTAACCAAATGATCCATGTTAATAATTTAAATAGTAAAATATATATATAAGCTATATAATTGAAATATTAAGCATTCAATTTATTTGCCTGAAACATTATAATTATGAAACGTTAAAAGGTCACGATAGCAAATTTTGTTCAGTTAGTACTTTTAAGATGTAATCAGATTAATTATTAACGATTACGACTACGGGTAATCAACAATCACGATTACAGTTTAACTTTGACTGATTCTGAGGAGGGCACGGGGAGCTCTGGGACACTTACTTGACTCACTCACTTAATTTACTTTTTTGATAACTTTCGTAAAATTTAACATACTTCCATATTGTAATCGTTAATTACATTTTGCCCCAGTCTGCCTTTAACCATAAGTTTCACAATTTAATATTTTACAAGCTAGCAACACTGACATCAAGCGCTCAATAACTTTATTTGCTCTCCACTCACTACCGTCTTTGATTTGTTAAATGACAAGTGACAACTAGAATAAACATGAAATTAAAGTTCATTTGTGCCTGTGTGTTGAACTTAGACACTTCGCAATATTTATGATTTTTACTGAATATTGTAATATATTTATTACAATTCAGTAACTGAGTTATGTTCTAGCTAACGTAACTATAACTTAAATATTACCGAACGGTAGTATATAGTTTCACCATGTCTACCAGAAGAGCGAGAATAAAAGCTGTAACATCGTTGCCACCAAGGAGAAAAAATAATGAAGCAGCCGATGGCAAAAATAAAGCACCATTATCAAAAGAAATATCTGAAAAAGTTGCTAAGAGCCCTCGTACCCCCAAAGTAAATCCCGCATTAAATCAAGAACAAAATCTAACACCATACGTAAAAAATACTTCTGATCCCCAAACTGTAAGTGGTAAAACAACACCCATTAAAGTCGTAAAAACTCCAAAGGTACGAGAAAAAACACCGCTCAGGCTTTTGGAGTCAAATGAAAGTCCACATAGAGAACAATCTTCCACTTTACCAACGGAGAAGTCACTCCATAGTGCAAATTTAAGTTTTAAATCAAATTTTGACAATGTTTTTGCTTCGCCCCTACGGAGAGACAGTCCTAAACGAACATTCGCATCACCTATTGTACCATCACCGAAAATTAACAAAAGTTTAGATCATCAAAAGCTAGCCACTCAGAAAAATATACCAACTCCGGTCGCTCAAAAAATTAACGAGAATAATGAGTTACAAATAACTGATAGTGTGGTCAGCAATATTAGTCACAATAGTAGGTCTAAGAAGAAACATGGAGACAAAGGTAGCTATAAACATATCATTTAAAAGAATATGTAGAATTAAGTGTGAATGAAATAATTTGAAGTACCAGTAATACTCAAACATTATTGCCAAAAAAAATGTTCCACTAACAAGTTAAGTAAATTTTTTTCTATTAACTAATAGAGTAATCAATTGCAGATAGTCTGCTCTCATCACGTAATGAAATAAAAGATCTTGACCATACAAAGCATCTTGTCTAAATACAAATATTTGTTGAAGCCCTTCTATTGTTATGCTAAACCACATTGTCTTTGTTACATAACTCAAAATGACATTTAATGTTATAACTTTTGTATTAAAGTGAAATAAAAGAAAAAGTTGTAATAATTATGGCCCAGTGGTAAGAACTCGTGAATCTTAACCGATGATCGTGGGTTCAAACCCGGGCAAGCACCACTGAATTACACATGCTTAATTTGTGATTTATAATTCATTTCATGACAGTGAAGGAAAACATCGTGAGGAAACCTGCATGTATCAAATTTCACTGAAATTCTGTCACATATGTATTTCACCATGCTGCCTGGTTCCAAAACCTTCTCCTCAAAAGAGGAGAAGAGGCCCAGCAGTGGGACATTCACAGGCTATTACTATACTTACTATACTATAGTGCATGTAGGATTAGAATTCGAAATGCATTTATATATTTTATATACCTATATACAATACCAATATTTCCTATATTTATTAGTAGATGGGCTACTTTATGATATGCGATCACAACCGAAACATTTCTAATTCATGAACTTATTAGAGGCCTTAGCCCAGCAGTGGGACATTCACATGCTGATACTTTGATATTTTTTACAAATATTTTATAGAATTTTTTGATATTTATTATGTTTTTAGCCCAGAAATAGTATATTCACTAGCTGTTATTACTTTTTAATCTGTGCTAGAGGAACATATTAGATTAAATTTAATTTCTTAAATGATTGCTCTTACACCATGTGTAAATTTTTCTTTTATTTCTTAACTTTAGATAATCCACTTAGTATTGATGAAAATTTGAATGAAGAAGCAATGGACGGTATTGTTCCACTACAACCAGCCAATACCTTACATAAACCTATTGATTTGTTGAAGAATGAAATAATATCAGAAAATGCTGAAGTATTATTTGACCCCATTGTACCGTTGCCTTCACCAAGCAAAGTCCGTCCCAAACTTCGACCAGTTCCAAGACTGGGACCTCACAGAAGAAACAGTGTACAGGTAAACAGTTTATGTTATTTATTAATTTTTATTAAGTCTTTTTTTTTTGCTATATACTTAGTATTTAAAAACTTAATTTCATGATAGATTGATGTTCCTTTAATGTAAATTGAGCGATATTAGCAATAGATATAATATGTATGTATGACTAGCGGTTCCCACGCGGCTTTGCCCGCAACATAATCAAAAATAATAAAATATGTTAAGTATGGTCTATTTTAGTTGCGAAAACATTAAATTTCAAGCAGGTCAGACCATTTATTTTTTATACTAATGTGTTTAACCCATTTCTCCTTGTTTTTATACTAATGTGTCTTTATTACACATTTATTTTTGCGCAGAAGCTTTAAAATTTTCGAAAACCCTGAAATATATATTTATCTATTTCTAACCAGAGGCTTGTATATAAAATTTTATGCTTGTTACATCAAAAATGACGGACCCGCCATACAAATTTTCAACCCCTGTTTCACCCTCTTGCGAGGTAGATTTTCGAAAGCCCTGACATACGTATTTATTTATTTCTAACTAATAGTTTGTATATGAAATTTCATGCTTCTTACATCAAAAATGACATACCCGCCATACAAACTTTCAACCTCTATATCACCCTCTTGGGAGGTAGATTTTCGAAAACCCTGACATACATATTTATTTATTTACTACCAGAGGTTTTGTATATAAAATTTCATGCTTCTTACTTCAAAAATGACGGAGTCGCCATGCAAACTTTCAACCCCTATATAAACCTCTTGCGGGATAGTTTTAAAAAAATCCACCCTCTTATATGGTGAATTTTGGAAAACTCAGATTTGTATACTTATTTATTTCTAACCAGAAACTTGTGTATGAAATATCATGCTTCTAACTTTGAAAATGACGGATTTCCATATAACGGTTCATCCCTTGTTTCAACCCTTTAGGGGTGATATTTCCAAAAATATTTTCTTAGTACGCGTTTTCATTATAAAATGCCAAAATTTCAAGTCTCTAACCCCAGTGGCTTAGACTGCGTTGATGAGTCAGTCAGGACAAGTCTTTTTATATAATATATAGATAACAATTATTTATTTGTTACGAGAATATATAGCCATATTGGTTTATAAATAATTAAAATAAGAACATAATTATATACTTTTAAATCTATTTACTGTAGAAACTTTAAGATATTTAAAAAATATTAATTTATTATTTAGATTTTATAATAAAAGTATTATGATTTAAGGGAAGTGCAAGTGAATCAGAAGATGAAAGTCGTCGGAACCTCCTCGCATCGAGTTCTTCACGACAAAGACATGACTCTCACACATCACACAGCACACATCAATCTTTATCTAATAGGTGAATATCATATATAAATTTAGTGTGATTGAGTAAATAGTTCATAGTAATTAACAGATTTACATCATTTTTAATATTCTGTGAATCATAATTCATTTTGTGTATTTTCAAGCCGAGATGGCCCAGTGGTTAGACCGCGTGAATCTTAGCCGATGATCGAGGGTTCAAACCTGGGCACGCATCACTAAATTTTCAAGTGCTTAATTTGTATTTATAATTCATCTCGTGCTTGACGGTTAAGGAAAACATTCTGAGGAAACCTGCATGTGTCTAATTTCACTGAAATTAGACACATGCCACATGTGAATTCCACCAACTCGAATTGGAGCAGCGTGGTGGAATAAATTCCAAAACCTTCTCAAAAGGGAGAGAAGGCCTTATTAGCCCAGCAGTGAGACATTCACAGGCTGTTACTGTTCTGTATTTTTAAGTGTTCCACCCATGGGATGTATGTATGTATAATATATTTATTAATATAAAAAAATAATCGACCACAATTCGATTAGTAGTTGATGTGTATTAAACTATTAACTTTCTTACTATCGTAATTCAATATGATGAACTTATAACTAATATTTAATACATACTCATACTCATAGTGTAAAAACTGTTTAATTTTTTATATTAAGACTATTGTATGACGTTGCGCCGCGCGAAGTTTACGTTTTTAGCGCTACTGTCGCAACGATCGAGGCTCGGGTTTCGCATCCTAGGGGCTCCCATAGGTTCTGACGTCTGGCCAAGTCTGTGCAAAACTACTCTAATTTACTGACTAATGAGGGTTTGTCAGATGCGCCATCATGCGTGCTTCGTTTTATGCATAAATATGATTTGGTCATTTTTATTATTTAGTGTTCAAAACACTTTATAAATATAAGCACGTTGTTTAGTTCTACGTTATCAATGAACATAAGAATAATTTGAATTTTTACGACAGCAAATTTATCAATAAACTAGCTGTGACCGCGGCTTCACCCGCGTATAATTAATAAAAATATAATAAATTATTTTATTACTTTAATAACACACACACGCACCCATGGCTACTGGTACAGAAATACGTAATTAACGATTTGAAATTAATTTTCATAAGATGAAGACATACAGACAGACAGTCAAAAATGAAAAAAAAAATAGTATAATGTGAATCACTGCATCATAAAACAATTATTTATCACAAAATTAGGTGAAAAAAAATGTAAAGACAGAGCTAATAGATTTATATAGTAGTATAGATATTGCCTCAGTTGTTGTTTTACTGACCAATATAACTAGGCAATGGACGAAATAAGTAATTATATATACAAATATTTCAAAAAAATATATTTATTTGTATTTGTATTATTGTATATGAGAGTGTTATAATTACGCAACTAGTTAGAATTTCAACTCGGCTATTTTTTGTTTTTTTATCAAACTACAAAATATTATCAATAAAAATATCGTATCAAATGATAAAGCACTAAAAATACCAAAAAAAACAGAATACATAAGCAGGTGCGCGTCCTAAAATTTAAGATGAACAGCCGGTGACAACTAAAACGTAACGCACATACTGATTTTGTGTAAATACACGGTTCGATCGCAATCTGTCAATGCGGCGCAAACCGACATGCTCTCACTTCGGAGGCGCCTGGTCGACTGGTCTGCAAGGGCTATCGGCGGCTCGAAAAAGAAAGCGCGCCCGCTTCATAGTAATTTATATGGAGATTTTGAGCAAAAAACATGGGCAAGTTTGAGATTTTTAATACAAATTAAGAAATGAAGATTGCAGGCGTTTCTTTTAGTTTTTAACTTTATTATTTGATAAAATTAATTTCAAAATTCTCGATCATTACGTTAATTGAGTCCAAATACGGGAGTGCGATTTACATGCTTTTAGTAATTTTCTGATTTTTTTTTTTACAGTTATCCATAAATATTATCTTAAATTCGAATGTTCCAGATGTAAGTTAAATTCATTAGCTGGGTAATTTATTTCAAGGTTATGGAGCATCGCTTTCTATATAATTCTTTCCAAATCCCGACCTTCGATTCTCATACAATAATCTTAAAATATAAAATTTTATGAATTAATTAGATTATATAACCTACATATAAAAAATTAAAAACATCATTTTTACGTTATAATAAAAAGATTAATAAATATTATGCTTTTTCAGGGATGTTAGCCGAGTTAGAAACGATTCTGTTTGTTCAAGTGTTAGTCAAGTCACGGCACAACAACCACCACCAGGATCACCGCTTAAAGAAAAGCAAAATAATAAGTAATTAATTCATTATCATCATTTCTTAAATTCTATGAATTAATAGATTAATTTTGATAACATTTAAAAACGAAATATGTATTATTATTTATACTGTTGTTAAAATATATTTACATTTATATAGGATTTGTATGTGCTATTGTGTTATGTAGAGCGAAACGACAGGAAAGTAGTCGGCGCATGACAACGATGAGGCGGAGACGGGAGAATGTTAAACGAGACGCCCTTACAATGTACGACCTCATCTTCTACAATCCTACGTCTAACCCTATAGTGTAAGTATTAACCACTGACATATAAAGAAAAAATTATATTCAAGCAAAATAAATAAAATTATTGCAAAATGAATAGTGAAGGTAGCCTTAATTCTGTCTCTTTCTTCTACTATACCCCAACTTGAGTTTGGGCTAGTGAGAGCTCTCTCTCTCTCCCTCTCTCTCTTTCTCTATATCCCTCTCAAACTCGAAATATTGTATCCAAATAAACTTTTATATTTACAGACCGGATGAAGACGAAATAAATATCAAAGAGGCAAATTTTAAAGAAGAAATAGAAAGGACAAAAAAGACTGAAGCCGTTGAACCGGAACCAGAGAAAGACAATGCAGCGCCAGTACCCCAAATCAAACTTGGACCAAAGGGTGAAATCATACTTGATGAAGAGAGCTTGGTAAAATTATTATTGTTATTAATAAAAGTTATTCACCAGATTATTCGTTAGTTATTAACCAACTTCTGTCGGTTTGTCATTAATCGGTCGGTCGGTTATGAGTTCGGACATAACTCAATACATGACAAAAAAATGATTTACAAGTTTTTGTCGTATTGTCGTGACATTTGTAGATCTATATTTCATTCATAAACGAAAGGACGACGCGACGCGTCATTCTTTGCGATGCGCGTAGATTTATAAACGTTCAAGCTGTAAATTAAATTAATACTTATTTTTGTATGGAAATAAAATCTAACAAATTATCAAGTCTTAGAACAAA
The DNA here is from genome assembly GCA_905220585.2 of Nymphalis polychloros. Classification (NCBI taxonomy): domain Eukaryota; kingdom Metazoa; phylum Arthropoda; class Insecta; order Lepidoptera; family Nymphalidae; genus Nymphalis; species Nymphalis polychloros. Next base: position 7,993,972 of record HG992258.1, on the reverse strand, counting down.
AGTTATTGCTTACAAATAACCCTGTATAGTTCTTGAAATATTATATTCATATTATTGTACCGTTAGCAGGGGATCAATGATTATTTTATGGTATATTCTTCGTACCTCAAAGTTCCTATTACTGTACCTGTCAGGAGCGCATTCTCGTGGGCTGCTCTATGGTTTTTTTTTAGAAATATAGATGAACATGTATGGGCCTTTTAACAACAAGTGTTCACCTTCGCCTAACGACTCACGCACTGCTAGAATTATGAACATTAAAATAAGGCTTGATGAGAATCAAAATGTTATATATTTGAAATTTAAAAGTTAGTTTTAGTAATATATAAGTATGAAAAATCAAGTCTGTTAGTGCAAATATCCTCTTCAAGTTCAATAAGGATTTTGTGGAAAAGGACAGTTACGTGTACATATGTATTCTACAATCTCAAATGCTGATCATATACTATCGAGTGAGCAAGAAACGATACACACTTGACCAATAATATCAATACATATTTCTAAATTTAGTCTTCAAAGTCAAATAACTTTGACCTATATTTTCAACAAGAACACAAAAATTAGTACGTTAGTGAAGCTTAACCTTAAGTTAAGATTCACGTGATTTAGCCACTGAGCCATCTCGGGTCTTTATACTATTAAATTTCATAATGTCCTCAGGTAATTAACCAAACAAATAGTGGTCGAGCGGTTTCATCAGTAGTCCACGAAGGTGTCTGGGGCAACAGCAACAGCTTCAAGTACAAGCGTGGTCCCAGAACTGCGGAATGGAGTGCAGCTGAAACTATTCGTTTCTACCGTGCACTAGCGGCTATAGGTACCGACTTCACACTGATGGCCCCATTGTTCCCGGACCGGACGAGGAAGGACTTAAAATTAAAGGTGGGCTTTTTTAATTGATTAATTCATCCTACTTGTTAACTTTTTTACTTTTTATTATTAATGGGTTTATAGTGTTTTCTTGAACTAAGAAATTTCTAGTAATTCTGATTTAATTATAATGTATTTAAATATCGAATGACACATACATAAGATATTTATGCAATATAACAACTTTTTATTTAATATAAATAAACATTTTTTTTTTTTTGATTATAGTTTAAAAAAGAAGAGAAGCTAAACGGCGCGCAAGTGGACAAAGCCCTGCGAGCGAAAGTCCCCTGGGATGTGTTGAAGTTGAAGGACGAGTTCAAGGAGGAGCGCGTGGCTGCCGTGAACCGCGCGGAGCGGGAGCGGGAGCAGATGCAGAGCGAGAAACGCGCCGAGCGGGAGCGGCTCAAGGCCGCCCGCGAGCTGCGCGTCAGGCAGAGTGAGTGCTCCGACACTGGGGGGTGGAACTTTGTCAAAGTTAATCAGACATTACAGTACTCGAGCGAAAGGAGACTGGAAATTGGTATTTAAAGCCATTAGCTTTGCGCCTGAATCCTCCAGAGTATGAGAGTGAATGAGTTAACTCATATCCATTAGGAATAACTGTTAGGACTAATATCGGACAATAACATTATCGGTACAAGTAATACATACAACTCCAGGACCCCGAGATTCTATAAAGAAAATATGTATATTTTAAAATTGTAACATCTGTATATTATCCTTACAATTTTAAATAAGCTTCAAATCAGAGCAGTGAGTTATGCAAAAGTTAAAAAACCTGACTCCACAGACAATGGTATCATCTCTTAAAGCGATTTGTAAGACATAATAAAAGCACTGAAATTTTGTTGTCTAATTGCTTGTAGATAAAGTAATTGTATGAAGAAATACTCAAAAATAGAAAAATAATAAGAAATATAATTTAAAAAATGCAAACAATACCGATTATAAAGTCTTCCGCCGCATATGTTGGTATATATGTTCGCGGTACTTTTATAAACTGCTGCAAAGACTAACATTACAAAATCTCTAATAGACAAAAAATTGCATGGGGTGTATTTTAAGTGTATTAGTTATGAAGATTTTGTGTTAAGATTATGACTAGGAAGTTATTATTAGTAAAAAAATCGTGACTACAATCTAATAATTTAAGTATATTAAGATAAAGTTAGTGATGGATGGATGGATTGTTTCTTCTAAGTAGTAAGGTAATAATATCGGCTAACAATTATTTTTTTTAAGGTAAAGGAGCAAAGGCCTTGGAATCGACGATGTTGCCAAGTAATACCGGACGGCATAGCCACGCAGTTACAGCTGAAGATATAATCGAACGAGCTAAATGTACTCCGCAAAAACGAAAATCAAATGCACCGGCATCAGAAGAAACACCATCAAAATTAAATCTAGCTACATTAACTCCTCTGAGCAAAACAAACAAGACTCAAGGCGTTCCAACACCGGAATCTGAGAATATGGCCACGATTTCAAAATTGAACACACCAAACTTACAAGTGAAGACACCCGAAATTATAAACGGTGTACCACAGTTGATACCGTCTAATATTGAAACTGGATCGTTAGTGGTATTGACGGTTAACGATCCATCGTCTGCAGCCAAGAAAATGTTCCAGACGTACATAGCCCACGGCGCTGGACAGCTGACACCGATCGCTTTGCCGTCAACGTTGTTGAATTCCGTCGTCGGTTACATGGCGAAGAATACGTCATTGTCATCGCCGCAAATATTGTCGCCGAGCAGTGTTGCAAGCCACGATAGCCGGACTAGTAATACGCCTAGTGGCATTACAGTGTTGCCTAGCCCGACGAAAAAACAAAGACATAATTCGTTTACAATTACACAGCTTTAACTAGTTGATAAGTTTTATATTCTTATTAAGCATATTTAATTTTTTTATGACGCGTGCCAATAAAGAAAATTTTCATAAATGACGGTAAGTACATATTTTCTTATTATGGATAGCTAAATAAATTTTGATTACATGCATTACAATTGTGTTGAATGAATTACACTAAATTTATTTATAATATAATTAAATTAATTGAAACTTGTTTTGGAATTGTTAAAATAGGTAATTTAAGTAAATAGAAATTTAAGTAATAGAAACTTAATTATAAAATCTTCTATTCGTAATTGTATTGTTTTTTTGGGTCATTTTCTTGTTTTTCCTCGTCTTGTGAAAAGTTGTATAAAAATCCAATCCGAAATATAACACATATCTTTCAAAAACGTCTCGTGACATGAAAATTAAGGCTGACACCGATTTATCGTTCATTTAACGACATAGCAAGAGATCGGCTATTTATTGGCACGGGTAATAATAAAAACTTGTTTCTACCGTTTCATATTTAATGCATATCTTTTAAGTTCTGAAAAAACAGTACATATAGGGTTTTCCAATAGGGACGCTTGAACTTTGACAGCTGATTGCGGCCATGTTGTTTGAGTGACAGCTGTCAAATGCAGTGTGTTATATTCATTCCGTCCTCCCAAACCACCATGGCAGGTTACAGTGTCGAGCAGCACGTGCAAATCATAAAATTGTTTTATGAAAATGGGTCTTCAGTTCGAGCAACGTTCCGCGCACTTCGCCCGTTTTACGGTCGCGATGATCGTCCTGCCGAGTCGACTATCCGTCGATTGGTTGACAAATTCGAGTCAACCGGGTCAGTTAACAATCAGCCGGTTCCCGTGCGTCAACGTAACGCGAGATCTGCCGAGAATATCGCCGCTGTGCGCGACAGTGTCCTCGAAAACCCGCGGCAGTCAATTCCGCGTCGCGCACAGGAACTCGGCCTTTCGCAGACGACAACTTGGCGAATTTTGCGTTGTGACTTGAGCCTGCACCCGTACAAGATCCAGCTGACCCAATAGCTCAAGGTTAATGACCATAGACAGCGCCGTGTGTTCGCTGACTGGGCATTAGAGCAGTTGGAAGTTGACGCCGATTTTGGCAAAAAAATCATCTTCAGCGACGAGGCGCATTTTTGGATGAATGGCTATGTCAACAAGCAAAATTGCCGTATTTGGGACGAGACCAATCCACACGAGGTTCACCAAGTGGCAATGCACCCGCAGAAAGTGACTGTTTGGTGCGGATTTTGGGCCGGAGGCGTGATTGGTCCGTATTTTTTCGAAAACGATAATGGTGTGGCCGTCACCGTCAATGGTGAGCGATACCGGTCGATGATAACCAACTTCTTTTGGCCTGAAATCGAGAATATGGATCTGGACAACATGTGGTTTCAACAGGACGGCGCTACGTGCCACACAGCACACGCTACGATGGAAGTTCTGCACGATCAAGCGCCCTTAATGGAAAACCCTATATATGTATAAAAAAAAAACTTTGATGCTTTTATTTGTATTATCTGTATGTTTTGAAAAATACAAGCAACTTTGCAAAAAAATGTACCATTAAACGACAAAATATTTAAGTGCTTTGACATTTAATGCGTCGACACTGACATCTCGAGGCCGAGATGGCCCAGTGGTAAGAACGCGTGAATCTTAACCGATGATCGTGAGTTCAAACCCGGGCAACCACCACTGAATTTCATGTGCTTAATTTGTGATTTATAATTCATCTCGTGCTTGACGGTGAAGGAAAACATCGTGAGAAAACCTACATGTGTCAAATTTCACTGAAATTCTCTCATATGTCTTATTCCACCAACCCGCATTGGAGCAGCGTGGTGGAATAAGCTCCAAAAACCTTCTCATCCAAAAAAAGCTACTATACTGTACTGACATCTGTATATGCGTAGCCATGAAAATACGGCTCCCGCCTTCGATCAATAATGTGCCAGATTACCGGTAAGCGCTTCGTAACCGGTCCGAAAAATAAGAGCACAAACACGTTTGTGGTCTTATTTCAAATTTGTATGGTCCAATCATAACCTTGTTTGAGCGTCGAGCTTCGGTCGAATTTTTTTATTGCTTTTTTTACTTTGTAATTCCGACTTTAAAACATGCGTGTAAGGTTGAATTTGATTTAATGTGTTTTGACCAGCAAGTAAAGGCTTTTTGTACATAATAATGTAAATTCAACCTTAAACGTTGCGTTTAAGGTAGAATTTACATTACTGTATTTTTACTTTTAACTAAACACAAGTGGCAACAGTTTTAAGATAATTTTGTATGGGATTGTGTATCTAGTGCATTATTGACCAAAGGATTCCCGCCCCAGAAAACAGAATAATTTGATATTTTTTTTACCTAAGTAACTAATTATCGATTATAATTGTATCTGCGTAATATTAAGATAATTTTTCCATGAGGATCTGTAGAGAAACTATACTGCCTATGTTAATGGTCAGCTTAACTGATGCAATCTCTTATTTTTATAATAATAAATAATCCTCACTTATTTTGAAATATGATTTAAACAAAGGTAGAAAAACGAGTGACGTAACCATGCTATTTTTTAAAATCTCGCGGAAAAAATTATAACTCTAGTTAATTATCTAAACAAGTGATGCTTCGCAACGCTTTAAACAGAAATTATACATTATGTATTTTATTATTATATAACAGCTGTCATGTTGGTTATTATTAAATGGAATCTGCATGTTACCTGGATTTTTATTTTGTCATTGAAATAGATAACATTTTTTGGTGACGGTATTTTATTTTTTTAATAACAAATGTTTTTCTTATTTTAAAGTTTTTAAAAAGAGAAAGACATTGGATAGCGTTTTGGAAATTTTGTACTATCGATCAAATGCGCTTATCTCAGGAACTACGTTAGATTAATTTTTTCCGCCATTATAACATGACTGCGGCCATAAGACGCGGATCAGTAACTATAAACGTCAACAAATATGGCAGAGAGAAGTATAATCACAGTCTTGTATACAGGTCTATCAACGGAACCCAATTTCAGTGGTGAGAAAGTGGTACGATCATGATATCACTTTTATTTCGCGTCAACACCGCTGTACGTCGTTGCTATCGATGGGTGCGGTCACGCGCCAGTTGAATGACACGCGGTACACGTGCGTTACGTGTGAGAGAAAAAGAAACAGAATGCTATGCTGTCTTCGTTGCACAGCACAACAATCTATCGTCATGCATCTGGCGGCCGTAAATTGAACAGAACAGCGCAATCATTAAGCCGACGTACCCCCACTACTGTTGTTGATAGACTTGTGTACAACACCGTGCATATAATTAACCCTCATCGCAGGTGAAATTACGCCTTAGCAAAATGCTATAAAAAACAAAAGGTAAGTAGTTTTGTCCTAAGCAGGCATTATTTTCATTCGCTTTTTCTTTCTATTTATATAGTATCTGTTTCTCATGACTGCCTCGTTGGTCTGGTGGCTAGATATAAGGCCGCAACCCGGTCCCGGGTTCAATCCCCAGGTCGGGCCAATAAAAAGTTATTGGGTTTTTATGTCAGAAAATTCTCAGTAGCAGCCCGGAGTCTGGTAGTGTGTACACTGCCATGCCTCGGAAAGCACTTAAAGCCGTTGGTCCTGCGCCTGAACTCTTTCCGATCGTGTCGGATGGCTGAACCATAGAATTATGAGAGCTAGGGAATAGAGAGTGCACCTGTGTTCGCGCACACACTTGTGCACTATAATATCTCCTGCGCTAGTTGGCTAACCTCTTGAGATTGGCCGTCTTGACCGAAATCGGTTTGGAGGACATTATTATTACTATCGGTTTCTCAACAAAATTCGTTATGCAATATATAGTAGGAGACACTTATTTATTGAAACTTCACGTGATCCGAAATAACCGATTTATCGCATGTGCATGGTTCGCAACGACAAACCCACTGACGTAGGACACCGTAATCTATAACAAAAGGTTACAAAGCATATTTTCGAGAGCTTCGGCCAAACTACATCGATTTGTACGAAAAGGATTTAAAGGCAATCAACAAAGTTAATTTAAAAAAAAATACATGAATACAGCTTAAAATAATTTATTTATAAAAGTTATACACAGGTATTAACAAAATTCGTGTCCGACGAGCTATCGAGCGCTATTGCTCGCATCTGCGTTGCCAGGAAATTTTCGTCACTTAATTTAAAAAAAAAATTCGGGATAAATTTTTTAAATAGAACCGACACACGATACCTAATAACCACTTCACGGGTCGGACACGAATTTTGTTACAACCTGTATATACAAAACTATTATTAGTGAGCTTCAATAATCTCATGAGGGAACCACTGTGAAGATTCAAGCGCATCCCATAGCGACAATTCCGGATCTAGGAATTCTTGGTTTATCTGATCTACGTCGATTATCTTTTTGTGATCTGGGGAACAGAGAAAAGAATATTTTGTGTTTCTACAACCTATATAAAATTAGTAAATATATTGGTTTAATAAGTTTTAAAATAAATTTCAAATGCTAACCAACAAGTGCCAGGTCATCGTTTTGAGCTTTGAGGACTGCTGCTTGTGTGGAGTCAACGACAGGTGTCGCCTGCACGGCTGCACTCTGGTCGCCCTGCCCATAGTAACCCGACCATGCTGAGTAATTTTGCCAATAGGCTGAAGGATCATAATAATGATTGTACTCCTAGAATTAGAAATGCATGTCAATGTCCTTTTTCTGAAATTTGGTGGCTGCATTAAGCACTTAACTAAGCAAGCAATTTATCTGCATATCCTGTTTTTAATGCAAGTAACCATGATATGTAAAGCAGATACAAACATGAAAGTAAAACTTAAATAAAGCTCAATTCGTGTATAGCCAAACATTCGACAAGCAGCAAATCTAATCAAAATAGATGTTTATTTAAGCCATATTGACACCATATTATACTAAATGGGCTATAAAGCACAATAAGAGCAAAAGCAAGAGACTAATTTCTCAAATGAGAATTAAATGATATTTCTATTCAATTACAAAATAAACAAGTGAATTTATAATATTGTGAAATAATAATATTATAAATATTAACTGTATGAAAAAGCCTTGCATATGCAGTAAATGTATATCTCATACCGTCCCACTACTATATGTTGCAGTCGTAGTAACAGGAGTGGTTGATATTTGTGTGGTACTTGCACCTTTTGGCTTAGGCACCGCTGTACATATTTTAAGAGGTTTAGTTCCGAGACCTGTATATCCGTTCATTGCATAAAGAGCATTACGTTGTTCATCCTCATTGCCGAATCTGACAAATCCATACCCTTTCGTATAACCTGAACTATCTAGTATTACTGCAAAAAGAAAAAGATAATACACACTAATGCTTTATGTCATTTATTAATATAATCTATGTATACATACATAAAACCCATTTGTATATTTATTTTAAACAATGAGCCACTGGAGGGTGTTCACGTGTTAGTATAGCTACAAAAAGTGTAAGTGTCCATTACACCACCAATAGGCCTTGTGTCTGTAATCACTCGACTCACTCACACCTTTAAAAGGGGACAGAGCAAAACAGAGTATAAATGGTAGCCAAAAGAAAAATTTATGTTCAAGTAGTATCTATTCAGACAAGCCGGCATAATGCCATTGTCCTGGGAAAATTATAAAACAAAATATTATTTCATTTACAGCTAAATAAATTGAATCATATACTTGGACAAATAATTTGAATATACCTTCAAATAATATATTTTACCTTTAGCAGTTTTTATTGAAGAGTACTTTGCTGCAAATACTCTGTACAAAGAGTAATCATCTACATCTGGACTAAGATCTCCGACCCATACTGAAAATTCTCGTTCCTGTTGCATATTTGCACGAGCCTCTCTTGAAGCTGTGTTCAGTCTAAAGCGTACCACAGGGAAGGTTCCGGGAATTGGTTTACCATTAAGTTTATGCATAGCGTCCATAGCTCCTTCGTCAGTCTAAAATATGGAAATATTATTTATAATTTTAATACGTAAAATAATAATCACAATTTTAAACATTTTATGCAAAACAATTACCTGAAAGTGAACAAAAGCGTATCCAGCAGGTTCCCCAGAGAATTTGTTTCGCATAACCTTAACCGCAAGTGGACGCTGCCCCATACGATGAAATGCAGCCATAATAAAACTTTCGGTCATGTTTGGCTCTAACTGTAATTTATAATCTATTCTATATTATAATGATACAGCAATGTAAAATGTACGAATTTAAATGATGAAAGTGATATGGTGTATTGTAAACATTGTGGTAATATTACAAGAAAATCCACTTACACTGCCCATCCATAACTGACATTGCATCGCCATAATTTTTGTCAAAATTATATTATTGTAGTCTCAGATAAATAAGGCGTATTTAAATTTCACAAGCAAGTATTTCAGTTGTCTAATGTTTTCGCTGTTTGACTGTTTGTATTTTTTTTTTTGCTGTCTGAACTGACATATGTCAATATTATAATCACACCATAGATAATTGTGAAGTGTACGGGTAAGAATCTTTGTATATAAAAAGTGTCCCTAAAAATTGATGAAATTGAGATTGCACTGCTGGAGCTCGATAAATTTTGAATGATCACGATATTGTTCAATAGAAAATAATGGTATTAGAGAGTGAAAATTACATATCAACCTTTAAAAGGCAAAAGTTAATAAAATAGATAAATTCCTATGTACTGTGTATAATGTATAACATAACTAATACGTATGAATGTTCATTTTAGACAACATCTCCTAGTCATAGTAGTCCCATTTTGTTAATTTAAATAACCGTCGATTTCATACAGTTTGTTTGTCGGGTGAAGACCTATTTTACTTTGACTTTTCGTACATTCCAAGGTCCCCACTCGATTGTACTTAACTTAAAAAAACTCTTAACTGACTGAGAATTCTTTAGAGAAAAACCTCAAAACTTTGTTTTGACCCTGATCGGGATTGAAACACAGAACCTCGATATCTGCTATATTATAAAATAGCTATACCTTATTCCAATCGGAGTAGGAATATAATAAACACACTGTAGATTTACAAATTGCATTCGATTTACTAATAGTTCTGCTGTATTATGCACTCTAAACAGTTCTTGTTTAATTTACTCTTATCTATAATACAACACTATTCCAATTAACTAGTTATAACCACATTAATTTAACTTTCGAAGTTCCGATTACAACTTCGCGAACATTGAAAACAATTTATTATTCAAGGTCTCAACCAATGATATCGCGTCAATTTATATCGATGACTAATGATATCCCATTAATCCGGTGTCAAAGTTGTTTATTAGGGTTTATTACTGTTGTGGTTGGAATAGGCTATACTAAACAGGCACCTTTTATAGTAAACTTAGCCTGACTTACACAAAATGTAATCTGAATAATGATTAACAAATACGGTTACAATATATTATCGATCACGATTACAGATAAACTTTGATTCTGAAGAGAGCGTTGGATACTTGACTCACTTTACTTTTTGGATTACTTTGATTATACTGTAATCGTGATTGATGGTTATGCACTGTAATCGTAATCGTTAAGCTGTAATTGGATTGTATTTTGGCCAACTTTGCACTCTGCACTTCTCCTCCAATGTCTTCTACATTGTTATTGTTCTTATCTATTAAGGCCTTAAATGTGTATTACATCACACAGAGGCGTTATGAATGAACGTGGCTTTATGAATTTTGTGATAATATAAAAGTTGAATGATTGGTTCATAAAACCTTGTGAATAATTGTCTCGATCATTAAGCCCTGAGTTTTTATAATAATGGACTAAGATCGAAACCTTCCAGCCAACTTATTTTAATCTTTTAAATAGTAATTATTAAAGGCCGTACATTTTATTATACATAATTTAAGCTTTATAAAGACCACATAATGTCAATTGGAAATATTGTTTAACAATAAACAAATATATTTTGGAAATGAAAGTACAAAATTCAATGAAGAACACCGATGATCGATTTCGTTGATGATAAATAATATTCACACACCACTACTATGGTATGTGCCAAAAATATTGAATGATATTATTTTTTATTATGTCGAAAAATGAATGACGTGTGCGTGTGACTGAGGTTTTAGTGTTACAATTACAAAGTAATATGATTAAGTCATAAGTGAGTGAATACTTGAATAGTGATAATATTATGTATAAAGTAAATATCTTTTTAACTATTTTTTTTGCTTTGTCTAATTGTATTACATAAAAATAGTAATTTGGTATAAACTTTGCAATATACTGTACATATTTTAAAAATAATAATTACGATAAGATTTTACCTGCATAAAGTCACTATGTCTAGACTGGATAACAATGACGCATTGGAAAAACAATTAGCTGATCTACAAATGACTAAAGACATAAATTCGGCTGGAAAAATAAAAAAGATACCACCAGCTGTGCCACCAAAGAAGAAAGCTCAGCCTCAAGTTCCTCACAGTGCCGTCGTTAATACATTGCGTGAGCCTTCTTACTCAACAAAGATAACTCCTTTACAAAATGTGCAGAACGTCCCTCCTCCACCGCCTCCTCCTCCTCCGACGTACAGCAATGTACCACGACATCCTAGCAATATTCATCCTATGCACAAAGATTACGCAAATGTAACTCAGTTGTCACTTCCTTCTTATTCACTTCGACAAAATATGACTATTCCCTCCAAAAGTTATAATACTATGTATAGTAATGTTCCTCAATATCAGAATAATCCGCCCCCGCCTCCCCCTCCACCTCCTTTCCATGTCCCATCAAAGTCATTTGATCCGAACCATAATGAAGAAATGTTACCTCCACCATCTCCTGTTAGCTCTAATTACAGTGAATTAATGAGAGCCACTGCCAATTTAAATTTTAATCAAGATCGTCCACCTTACCCTGCTATATATCAAAATGAGTACCCTGAGTATGGAGTATCTCAGGCATCGACCTATGAGTCACTTTATGAGCCTATTAACCTACATCCACAAACTAATTCAGGGCAAGCTAATAATCCATCAATAAGTCAAAACTACAAAAGCAATTTGAGACCTATGGGAAAATCTCCTTTGCCAAAGGAAGAAGAAGTAGATGCATTAACTAATATGCTTGTGCAATCAATATCTGGTAGTTCAGAATTCTTTGGTATATGTGTTAAATGTGACCAACAAGTTGTAGATGAGAGTTCTGGCTGCACCGCAATGGGAAATTTGTATCATATCAAATGTTTTTGTTGCCACAGATGCAATACTAACTTACAAGGAAAACCATTTTATGCAGTTGAAGGAAATCCTTATTGTGAAGCTGATTATTATGAAACATTAGAAAAATGTTCAGTGTGTAACAATCCTATATTGGATAGAATTTTAAGAGCAACAGGCAAACCGTATCACCCAACTTGTTTCACTTGTGTTGTGTGCGGAAAAAGCCTGGATGGTATTCCTTTCACCGTGGATGCTATGAATCAAATCCATTGCATTGAAGATTTTCATAAAAAATTTGCTCCAAGATGTTGCGTATGTGAGCTACCGATAATGCCAGAGGAAGGTGAAGAAGAAACTGTAAGAGTTGTTGCTTTAGACCGTAGTTTTCATGTGCGATGTTACAAGTGTGAAGATTGTGGTCTTTTATTGTCATCTGAAGCAGAAGGGCGTGGTTGCTATCCCCTTGATGATCATATTCTTTGCAAGGCTTGCAATGCTCATCGTATTCGTCTCATTACTAATGTAATGACAACAGATTTATAAATATTTATTCTATTCAATACTTTACCTTGCTTGAGCTCAGATAGTTTTGTAATAAGTCATATTATATTAGAATGATTTAAGTTTATAAATGCCATATTTTAATATACAAGTGAACTTTTAAAATATATGCAATATACCTTCTTACTAACAAATCAAAACGTTTCGGCAATCCTTGCATTACATTGTTATTACTTACATTTTGTTAAAGATGTTATATTTTCATAGAATTTTATTATATGAATAAAATGAATTAGACTTGTCAGAATGAATATAGTTTATTATATGTATATAACTTCAAAGACTGAAGCGGTAGCAATAATTTTGCATTTATAAAGGATAGTGTTATAAAATCAAAAATTAACATTATTAAAATTTTAAAATGTGATATTTACAAATTATACAATTAAAGGCAAAGATGTATTCATACTAATTTATTTGGTAGCATTATAAATGCTATAGAATAGATATATTTTATTAAGTGCTTTTGCTAGTAATAAGATGGCAGCTGTAATCTATATTTATAAAATATATATTGTAAAAAAAAATATTTGTTTCATTTAAAATAATGATAGCGTTATTTCCAAAAACTAAGAAAACATACATTGTACATACGCTACAAAGCATATTGTTGTGCTATTGTAGTTATTTTAGGGCCAATGATCAGGATAAAATGGATAAAAACATGTATTATTACATTATAAATTTTATTATATACAAAAAAGAGCTACAAAATTTACAATACTGGCTGAAAATACAGTAAAAAATAAAGGCACTTACATCACAGTTAATATTTTTTTGGAATGCATTTGTAAGTATATACTTGACAAAAATCGAAAAAAATTATATCTAAATTCGAATTAGATTTCTAACTTTCTTATATAATTATATTTAAGAAAGTTCAGCAATGACAAATCTCATCGTTATCTATATCAATAATGAGGGCGATTTAAAGTTGTTTTATTAGAACTTAAAATCAGATCTATTGATATAATTTAACCGATATTACATTTACGAGTATATAGTCATAAAAGTGTTTGAAAACAATTTAAAATAGTTTCCGTGAAAAAACAAAGGTACATTCACGTTCCTTCACACTAGGAAAAAAGTAGACGTTTATAAAATTTAAATTTGCCCCTTTTGCTACTATGCTTTTCCGTCTTTGTTAGCAGTCGTGAAAATATTATTAATAATAAACAACAGTAATAGGAATAAAATCCTAATCATACTCCGGTAAAGGTAAATTCGTAAATTCTATGTCGACTTCTTACATAGTGTTAACAGAAAAATATTGTAGTCGAATATAACTGAAATAATCTTAAATTTAAACATAACTGAAATAGTTCTTATGATAAATCATTTAAGTTAATGATACGGCAAAATTACGACAAAAATTGAGAACAAAAAATAAAACTTACAGAGAAATATGGTTACTATTACAACAAAACTAGGTGGAGACTGAATTAACTCTCAACCTGAGCATTTGCTTTTTATAAGCATCTCGATTGGTTAATTGTAATTTGTTATTTTCTTAAATGCCTAATGACTGAAATCAATTTACAAAAACTAAATCGTTATATGACAATTTATTGTTTTGTATATCTTTACGCAAACGATCACGAAATTCAAAAGTACAACTATGAAACTTTAATAAATGGGAAACATTATTAAAATGACTACAATTATGGTGAGATCTATGTTGATATTGACTTGTTTCAAGTAAAAACATATTTTAAACTTAAATGCATCACAACGCTAGAATTGTTATCATTCAATAAATCACTATTTAGGAGTTTTATCTTTGTAGGAACTTATTAAAAACTTGCTATTGATCATCAATTACACCTTATGTCTTAACTTAGTATTAAATCTTGGTGGGCTCAGCACCTGTTTCATAAATAATGATCTCTTTTCCTTAATACTTTTCGACGGCACATTCGATAACATAGAACATATGTTTTCATCACTTATTATCGTATTTGTTTGTTTTTGGGGACATATTTCTGTTTGGTTGATATGACCATCAAATTGGTTTCGAACATTCATTATATTAGAGTCAACTTGTTGGGTCACATTTTCAGAACAATGATATAAAATTTCCTCATCTGAATGTAAATTAGGCTTTGGTTCAAATCTTTCTCTTAAAATAGAAAACTTTCTCCTAGGTCTACTTCGAACATTTTTCTTGATATTTGATATTTTAGATGCTGCTGTATTAACTAAGTTTGGAGGTGTTTCTTTTTGTATTAAAGATTGTAATGACGGCGTTTTTCGACTTAATGAAATATCTTCCATCGAGCTTATAGGTAATGAGTTGTCTGTCACTAGTTGCCATAGAAAGTCGATATCTTTATTTGAGAGATCGTGGATTTGCTGTTCGGATTTATTGTTCAGTTTTTTATTTTGAGTTTTTGTGCATGTTGACTTTTGCCGCCTTGCAATATTTTTATTTTGACTTTTACTACTATCTAAACTTGAAGTAGTGGACACTGGTAAAACATTTGAATCTTTTATATTTGATTCAAACTTCGTGCCATGTGATACGTCTAAAATACAGTCCTTTTCTGGCAAGGTTTCCATTTTATTACTTAAATCAAATTTATAAGGTTCTTTCCATATGGCTTTCTTAAGACTTGTTTCTGATTTGTCAGATGAGTGAAACTGTGGCGAATCCCATTGATGCTCCCTTCTATGGTACAAGTTTCTTGGAGAATTTGTTACTGTGGCTTTCCTTATTTCGTCTATAGTTGCAACAAGAGAGCTTTCTGAATTCAATCTTTTTTTACATGAAATGTCGATGTCACCTAAATCATCAAGTTCCTCTAAAATTGGTTCTAAATGATTAGGGTCTTTACTATCTATCATGCAAGGCTTGGCTAAGAAAGTGTCATCATTAGAGTGACACATAACTGTATTAGCATAATCTTCTTGACTACTTCTTTCAAATTTGACAAACACATTAGAATATGTATGTGCTTTTTTAGGAAAAGATGGTGCAGCTAATATAGCATTTTTTAATTCTTGTGATAGACAACTACTGATTTCAGAGCTACCTGAGGTTAAGGTATCCCTACTCCTGTCTCTGACAACACTGCCATCATGTAACCAATTTTCTATATCACAATATCCATTCCAAGATCTAAGACCCCAAGCTTCTCTCGCAATATTTACTGCACATATATTTTCGTAATCATGAACTGATAGAATTTCTGTGGGTGTATCAAGGTCTCGTTTGGACTGTAGCAATTCACTGGTTATACCATTTTTTATTTTATCTTTCTTTGTATACATTTCTTTGAGTATATCAAGTGCTATTCTTTGTATATTTTCAATGTCTGCATCTTGGTTTCCAACTTTAATATTTTTTAATGCACTTAAACAGAGTTTCTGTACAATATTTTCATTAAAAGTGTTTATGTCTGAACTGTTAATATCACTGAAACTTAAATCTAAATCCATGTCAATTGAATCTGATGATGTTTTCTTATTTGTGCCATCAGTATCATGACTAATTTCTGAACTATCAGTCTTGATAGTTTTTACAAAATCATCATTTGCAATATTGCAATTCTCTAACTTTAAATTAGTTAAGTCATCTCTTAATTCATCTGATGAACAAATTCCGCGCCGTTTCTGCAAATTTAACGTACTAGATGTAATCTCATCAATGGAACTCTCCAGATTTTCAATTGATGACAACTTGAGATTCAGCTCTGTTGGTGAACAAATTTTCTTTTTTGCTATTTTGGTATTTATTTGATTGTCTCTCTTTGAAGTAACAGATTGTGGTGTATTTTCAATTGAGTACAATTCTATGCTTGAAACACTTAAATTACCAACTGGAGCGGATGTGAATGTTGGTGAACCAGATCTAGCAATCCAATGATCTAATAGGAACTTTTTGTCAGCATTATCACTGTCATTTTGTGGTAATTGTTGATTACTTGTAGTTGAATCACCTCTGCTAGAAATTAAATAATAAAATATTAGCTTATAACATGAACATTGCAATATAAGTAAAGGGCTTATTCTATACAATCTCAAATATGAAATTTCCATACTATTGAATTGAAAGAATATCTCATTTACTTTTGTAGAAATATACATTTTACGAATACAAAAGTAAAAATATGTATCTACCTTGTCTCATTGACTTTGGCACTTTTAAAAGATCTGACATGATTAAGTCCATTTTGTTTATTGTTTTTGCTTTCACAATTTGGTGCTACAACTTTGTTATTCAATTCAACATCATCTTGAGGACTCTTCCAAGGGATTGGCCCTTTTGAATGAAAGAATCTATAGTATAATATCATTGTTATCATCCCTGGAAATAAAAAAAAAATTACAATATATTATATTACATACATTTTGCAAATTATTATATTATATAATAAGACATACCAACTAGAGTTCCAACAATTACACACACAGTTGCGGCAATAGACCAGGATTTTTTCTGCTTTTCAGAATCAGATATCAGTACATACAAAAGTAAACTACCAAAATTCTGAGTGACTATTAATGTGTAAAACATTAAAAGACGATACCTTGTGTGGCCGTCGCGTAAATTAATATAACAAAAACAATATACAAAACCCATGATGGCATTGTAAAATGTTTCCTCCAATTTATTCGGACAGAATGTTGTTTTCTGTGTTATAATCCAAAATGTCATTGCTGACCAATGTAAGCCTAAAAAAGAAATTATTTTTGAATTTTTCTTAAAATAAGTCACTATTTATTTTCTTCAAGAGTAAACTTACCTAACGGAATTAAAGTCCAGATACCAAATATTATGGTAAACAATAAGATTCCAGCAATCCTGCCTAATAATATGCCAAAATGCCATGATAGTTTTAAAATAATTGAACTCCATTTAAAATTATTGGTACTAAATGTTGTAATACTATAAATGTATGTTACACAACCCCATATCACAGATGCTATTGATGCTACTAAGGCAAACACTGAAAAACAAATAACAATAATTACAATTAAAGTTATACATTTTTTTTTATTATTTATGTCATAAAAAGTAACGAATAATTAATATTTTTGTTGCAAAATTTCCATGAAAAAAATAATATAAGCATAATATATTTTTTTAATAAATACATAGTATACTTATTGGTGTTTTACAATCAATATTTACAGCCTTTATCCTGTTAATAAAATATTAAGGTGCATTCGTGAATATGATTCTACAGCAAATGGTAATAAATTGTTTACCTTTCGTATGATAATTTTCATTTAACATAATAATAGAATATGTTTGTAATATAATTTGTGGTACAGTTCCTGTGAAAATATATAAAAAGTGCAACAGACTCAAATCATTTCGTTGACATATTAATTTTTGTGTTTTCATTGATTCTAAATTTTTGCAGGAAAATACTTTCTGCAGAAATATTATATACCTAGAAAGAAAAATAATATTTAGTATTTTAATTTTATATATTTAATGTTTAGTTTATTTTCTGTACAAATGCACCTTTCTAATAATCCAACTAGACAACAATGAGTAATCCAATGGCGAAGTTTTGATTCCTGATCTATAATAAACCATCTTAATGAAAAAATATTTATTAAAATATTTGGTGATAGTATGAATATCATTGTTGACAAAGCCCAATATAGATAGCCATCCTTACAATATTCTGCAAAGACTAGAATATCTGAAATAAAAAATATTATTTTTAACTGTTTAACTGAATAATATTTCAAGAAATAAAAACAATCGAAAGTTATAATTACTACGAAAAGGAAGTTACAGAAAACTAGTTATTTATATGACAAAACCTTTAAAATTACGTGAAATTAATAACAAAACGTCTAAGCACCTGTTGTTAAATCTGCAAGTATGGACACGAGGGATATAAATACACTTAGAACATTAAAAACACAATAATTTTCGTCTTGAGTACAGACAATCTTTCTGTCTGTTGTCGTTCCAAGCCTACAAGCTTCTGCCATTGTAAAAAAATATGCACATAATGCAGTTCAATAAGATTCGGATTCCTTTTCTTTGATGTAAATATATATAAGCAATAAGCTTTCTCATACATATAATTTACAAAATTTATCTACGTCCAAATGTATAAATCAATTCAACGGCGGCGCGGAGTGATAGACGCAGGCGCAGGACCGAGGTCACCGCACTCCATTCGCTTGTATCACAGATAAAGTACAGATTATTGTTAGGATTTAACAATAATATGATTTGGAAATAATGCGAGTTTATTATAATTAAGTACTTCAAAAACTTTAATTCAATCATGTATAGGTTCATAAAATATAAACTAATTTTAATTGCAGAAAACACTTACAATTATTGTAGTCTTTATTTTAATAAGAAGTAATACTGTGTGAGAAATAAAAATGGTTTCCTTAATTTATTTTTCCGAGCACATAAATAAATTGACACGGATTTTCATTTTTCTGTACACATTTAATAAATCTACAAATCCTACGTCGACCACTTGTACCCATATCTTTAAAAATTAAATTTTCGCTGTGGAATAAAAAATATATTTAAACAAACTATAGAATTATACCCAAGTTAGGATTTATGTACGATGCAAATGTTCGTCTTGAAACTATTATCGTCGTATTAATTGCACTTGTACTAGGTGTTTTGCAAACCAAGCTATCTTATCTCTTCATTAATATTATTATTTATTAGTCTGTCGTTACATACTTGTGTCAATTAGAATTTGACAGTCAGTTTTATAAAAGGTAAATAAACAATTAAATTCTTTAAAATTTCCGGTTAGTAGGTCCTAACATATTTCTGCTTAATTTTTTAATATAACTTTTTATTTTTATTAAAGAAAATTATAATTAAAAATATATTAATATAAATTCTGTTCCCAGAAATTATAATTGATCTTAATTATCAAATGTTAATATAATTATAAAACAAAATATAAGAGGTATATTTTGTACTGAAAATTATATTTCAAATAAAAATGATTCACGACGCACTGTTAGTTTTGTGGGATTGTTCGCAAACTAATGCGCCACAGGTAGTTATCCGTTAAAGGTATTTAATAACACTTACTTTGTAATGCCTTATTTAGTTACTTTACATTTTTAAATATTTACAGCCTGCGCCACTTACCTATGCAAATGAAGGAGATGCAGAAGTATACAACAGAATTTACGCTATTGCAAAGAGTCATCGCAAAATTCAAAATTTTGTTATAGGAACTGCGTTTCATTCCAGAAAATCACAAACAGGTTATCTTTAAAATGACTAATATATATTTGGTACAACAGTTGCTATAATATTAATTCAATTTGTGTTTATTTACTTTTTTAATTAGCTTCTGGACATAAATCTTATGGACTGTATGGACAAGCATTGAGTGAAGGCATTTCTGAAGTTTTACAGTCGTATAAGAATACTTTAAAGGAAGTAGAGGAACTTGTTATTGGGAATCCAAATTACACATTGTCATTGCTGTACAGTTATGTTGAAAAGTTTCAAGGATTATTTAATACACTCAATAGAATTATAAGTACTATAAAAGAGAGAAGATTGACAGGATGCCAGATTTTAAGCCTTATACATCAATTTATTTTGAATGGCAACAAAATGGTACATGAAGCTATTATACAGTGCGTATTTAAAATAATATAATAATATTTCATATAAGAAAAAATAAAACTATCAAAATTGGTGTTAAAAATATATATGTATATTGATTCAATTTTTGTTTATTGATTATATTTAGAATGTAGTAATAGATGCATTAAAACTAAAAGGCGAAAAACAAATCAATTGTTTTCTTAAGTTATGAACACTGATGTTATTATTACTTCAGGATATTTTGCTGTATAAACACAGTTTTCATTAATCAACTCTGCACATGGCTACTTTATGGTGAATTGAGAGACCCATATCAAGAATTCTTCATATATCAAATGAAGAAAAATGATGCTTCAGATACATTTATTTCCACTCCGTCATCAACAACTACTTGTGAGAAATCACTTGTATCAACGGTAATTATATAAAATAGAATACTAATTTTAACAAAAGTAGGCATAATTCAAATTCAGCTTAGTATGCCTCTAAATTTCTTATAATATGTTCTTCGGAGACAAGAAATGACAAATTATATTAATAAAAATTATAATGGTAGCATAAGTTAACATTTAAAATAAATAATAATGATAACATTTTATATGAAAACAACAATTGTTTTGGTCCAAAATTCAAAAGCCTAAACATAAAAGTGTAGTGTTTTGAATAATGTAAATGTTTATTTCAGTTACAACAAACACCCTTAGACTGCGGGTACAATCTTAATCCGAATATGATACCATATTTTATTCCACTTTCATTGGCACAAGAAATATTATTCATTGGTAAAACTGTCATTCTATTTGGTTTTGATCCTAAGAAAGTTAAGAAGAACAATAGTTTCACAATCAACAGACCTATGCTCACTTTGCAGAAGATTGATGCAGATTCAAGAAGGTATGCATTTTTTTATAATAACTTAATTATTAAAAAGTAAAGTAACAGTCTGTAAACATTCTACTGCTTGTCTTAAGGCCTTCACTTCTTATTAAGAAAACATATGGACCACGCACCACTGCATGATTAGATTATATACAACAAAAAATATATAAATATTTATAATGAATATAAATATCAAATAAATTTAAATAAGGCTATGACGTTGTTACAGATTTACAATTTGGGAAGAGAAGGAAGCAGAATTTCACGAAAAATTACAAAAACTTAAAACTATTGAAGTATTCGAAGTTTATAACTTGAGGGGTGTGGTGAGAGAGATTAAAGAATGTGTCACAAAGGTACGGTTTTATTCATCATAAATATTAAAGCACGAATACAGGGTTATTTGTAAGGTACCAGCAACCTCGCAGGATCAGATAGCTAACAGTATAAGCAACAACTTTTGTTCTACGAGTATGGACATAACTCAATACATGGAAAGAAAATGATTTTACAAGTTTTTGTTGTACTGTCGTGACATTTGAAGGTCTATGTTTCTTTCATAAACGAAAGGACGACTCGACGTTTCGATCTTTGCGATGCGCGTAGATCTATATACGTTCAAGCGGGAAATTAAATTAATACTTATTTTTGTATGAAAATAAAATCTAACAAATTATCAAATGTCGAGGAACAAAAGTTGTTGCTTATGATGTTAGCTATCTAGTCCCGCGAGGTTGTTGGGTAGTTACAAATAACCCTGTATATATAAAACTCTCCAATATATTATTTACATTAACATTGATAAGTGTTTGTTAGTGTTAACCTGTATGAATATAAAAAAGTTTTTTTTTTTAATAACATAACGCGGCGGACCTGCTTTTGGGTCACCTGATGGTAAGTGGTCACCAACGCCCGTAGACATTGGTATTGTAAGTGATGTTAACCATCGCTTACATCGCCAACGCGCCACCAACCTTGGGAACTACGATGTTATGTCCATTGTGCCTGTAATTACACTTGATCACTCACCCTTCAAACCGGAACACAACAATACCAAGTAATGCTGTTTTGCGGTAGAATATCTGATGAGTGGGTGGTACCTACCCAGGCGCAAAGCCCTACCACCAAGTAATATCCTTACTAGTCGTTACTAATATTATAACTTACAACAAGACCCCCAATATATAATGACTTTATTTTTATTTTTCTTGCATACCTTATCTACTTAACCGATCTTTATGATTATTTGCTTACACATACAGAAAACTTCTGAGGGCCAGGATTTGTTTGATTTCTGATTTGATTTTATTATTGTATTCCTGTAACATAGCTTTCATTAGTAATTATTAAAATCTGGCTTGTATCAGAAGGATCAATTATTGCAACAAAAATCTGTGAAGGTCCTGACTTTAAAAAAAAACAGCGAAAAATCAGTTTGGAATTCAGTGTTTGTATAAGAATTGTAAACAAAACTTGTGTTACAATAAATATATTGCCAACATATGAGCCGTGTTACAGTGTGTATCTCAAAAAGTAGGTGCTTAGTCTGGCACTTGATCTCTCTCGCGTTTTCGGCCATACAAGAGATGCGCAGAAACTTCGGCCGCTATGGCCAAAGTCGACCAGACAGACATCATATAATAATATATTACCTATTTCAGCATTTATGGACTGTAGCTGTTGAAGAAGCACAACTATTACACGAACTTCGTCTTATGAAGGATTTCTATCTTATCGGTCGTGGGGAACTATTTTTGGAATTGCTACGTCTCACAGCGCCTATGCTCGACAGGCCCACCACGAGAACTTCCACCAGAGGTAAACTAACGTCGTAGTCTTACCATTTAACTTATAAATTAACCGTAAGTCATAATAATAATATAAATTAAACTGTAGGCCGCAAAATTAGAACTCTGCTAATTGAGAACAATTTTGTTCTCAATATATGTCGAGTATTCTTCGATAAATAAAACCTGATAAGGCTATGGCTATATAGCCTTATCAGGTTTTTATGATAATATTATTATCTGTGCTCGAATTTTCGACGCATGAAAAACTATACCTTAAAGTCAAAGGCGTTACTCTCACACTGCCTATGTGATCTTTTGTTCCGAGTCAATTCAAACAAGGGCAAGTGTTATAACAATGCTCAACCACCAGTTGAGCGTGGTGCAAGCTCGTCCGGGTAGGTACCACCCACACATCAGATATTCTACTGCAAACTAGCAGTACTTGTTATTGTTGTGTTCCGGTTTGAAGGGTGAGTGAGCCAGTGTAAATACAGGATCAAGGGACATAACAATTGACATCTTAGTTCCTAAGTTTGGTGGCGCATTGGAGATTTATGCGATGGTTAACATTTCTTACTATACCAATGTCTATAGGCGTAGGGGAACACTTACCATCAGGTGGCCTATATGCTCGTTCGCCTATTCAATAAAAAAAAATGCACTATATAGTAAGAAATATTTTTAATACCAAAATATTATTTTCAGATATGAACCATGCGTTTCAATTGGCGGCGCGGGCTGTGTTCCTGAGCAATAGTGCTGACATAGAAAAGTTTAGCTTCGAACTGCCATATGTCAAGCCGAATATTTCTGTGAATTCATCCGTTGATGATGATAGCAGTACAGGTATAGTAGCTAGCTACCTACTTATAGATGAGTAGGCACTAGCCGTTCATTTCGCGATGGTAGTCTTCGGTCGATACAAAATTACGCCTTAAAAGGAACAAATACAAGTACTGTTCACAAAAAAAAAAAAAAAGTATTTTTTACTGTATTTATTATTTTAATTGTATAAATGTATGTAGAATACCTAGTGTGGTATATGTTAAAATGTTTTATTATATGGTAGCACACTGTCGTATTTATAATATTAGTAAGAATAGTAAGGGTAATCTTTTCATTTAATTACGTACAGTTACGTACGTACTTAGATAGACATTAGATATAGAAAAAATAAGAGTAATGTCCCATATGCTATTTTTATGATAATGTATATTTTGCATCCGTACTAAGCGAGTCAAAACAAAATTTCAACAAAATAGTTTGCAAATATATCCATAGGGAATGTTTAGGACTTTAAATAATCATTCGACGACGTTAATTTCAATTTTTGAATATGGAACAAGTTATAACGTTTAAATGAATATAGTAACGGTTATCCGCTTTCTTAAGTCGAACTCAATTAAAATCTAACAATCTTTTTTTATTAAACATAAATGGAAAACTGTATCTTATATCTTATGTACTTAACTTTTATACTTAGAATTCATTAGAAACCGTTAGTCCGTTCGAATGTAATTCATTAACCAACATTCATCACATCACCGGACAAATAAAATAGAAACCCCCGTTTTAAAAAAAAAAGTGTTAGGAATAGACGGTCAATTTTTGCCAACAGTGGCAGATGGGTGGTCGAGTATAATTCTAAAGTACGACTTCAAGTGGCCGCTACATCTGCTATTTGCGCCGGAGGTCTTGGCGCGGTACAACGACATGTTTCGACTCCTGCTGAGGATAAAGAAGACGCAACACGATCTGCACGCGCTTTGGAAGACATATAAGCAATCTACTAGGTTACTGTTTATCTTTTTAATTTCATAGATGAAAAAGATTTAATAAGCATTCCTTTGATAATATTTCGCTTTTATACGATCTACCAAATTACATTAAAAAAAAAAAAAAATATTGTGCAGTCGGGGCACCCCCGTCAGCCCCCCATTATATTACTGTATTGTTGTCACTCCAAAAAGCAGCTCAACTTCCTCAATTCGAACGCCCGACGCAATGCATTTTGTAGGCATAGTTAGAACGCTATTTCGTTATATGACGTGACCTTGGGCCACTGCCATTTCACTCTATTGTCGCCGCGTAAAAGAACTTCGTTCCAAAATACTTAAGATGATTTTTGTAATGTATTACGCGATTTCGTGTTTTGAATTTATTTTTTGAAATGCGGGCTTGCGCGTATTGCTCATTAAAAGCTTAACAAATGCTGTCGCTCTTAGCCCGAACCTTCTCGACCTATAGGGAGCACTCGATAATGTGTTTATAATAATGGGAAGAAGGAGTGTTCAATCATTCAATCGTTGAAACATCTTTAGGTTTACTATGTGCCAGCTGCATAACAAACTGATGTTTCTAATGGACAATCTTCAACATTACCTACAAGCTGATGTGCTAGAAACGAATTTCTCTCGTCTCATGGAAGCAGTTAACAAGACTAATGATTTCGAGAAATTGAAGAAAGCACATGCAACTTTTCTGGCGGATATATTAAGTCAATCTTTCTTAACAGTAACGGTAAGTAAATATGTAAGTATTTTTATTTATTTATTGAGATAGTTACACCATCAACTTATGACTAAACATTAAAAATTAACAATTTAAATAGTTACTCTTACGAAGTGATACGTCTTTGAAGGCGTAAGCAACATTAAATATATATTCCAATCGAAGAAGTAATTAATGTATACAAAGAGTTTTACATATTATATGCGATTTGATAATTACTAACAAGCTGTTTTTTATTTAATATATTTAAAATCATTTGACGTCACTATATAATTGTAAGCACCGGTGGATAACAAATCTAGTGATATTGTAAACAGACAAAAATATTGTGAAAGCATGTGATTTGAATCAACGATCGTCGTATCGAAATATACGAAATGTTTTTTTTTATTGTACTGATCGTAAAAAAATATCGTATGTATTTATATCGTTACTAAGTTATTCTATAATTTCAGTCCGGTGACAACGATTCTGGCGACACACTCGACTCGATAAACAATCCCGTTTTCTGTAATATCATGGAACTGCTTAAGCTCTGTCATTCGTTCTGCAGCATGAGTGAGTTTGCCTCCGATAAGGAAGCCGAAGATTATTACATACGTGGATATTCAGATCGGTAATATTATATTTTTAATAATAAATCAGAGTAAACATAAGTAGATTTCTAACAAATTGAAATAGGTAATGTTTTACTCATACAGTAGTATGCGTATTGCGAATTTTTGAAGTGAAACTTCTATATAGACGGACTATTAGGATTCTTCTGTCACGAAAAGCGTTACGGCCGCGTGGAGGGGGGTAGACGATATAATATCGCGTGGTGAGAGGCGGCCTGTATTATTTAAGTTCCGACTTAGCTAATAGATGGCACTTTACAGATATAACGTTTTTTTTTAATCTGTTTTAAAAAAAAATTGAAATAAAATAATAATAATAAAGTTTCACTTCTACTGTGTCCCAGCACACATTTCAATTTTTTTTTTAATTTACGTATTCGATAGCGTTTACGTTGTCTGCGATTTGAATGAAATTTTGATTATTTATTGTCTACGACTAGTACTAGAGGGCGTTTTATTCTATGCAAAAGTATAAAAAAAAAACTTTCACTACGCACACAATTCGTTGACCTATAGTAGTGTTAAAAATAAGTAAGTTCCTTTTATGGAAGGCATAACAAAATAAAAATTAAGAAGTTTATTTTTTGCATTTATACCGCTTAGGTATAGAGATGAGCCTCAAAGTATGAAAGTATACAAAATATATGGCCTATCAAATAGTATACAGGAAAATCGAAATAAGGGGTTTTCCAATAGGGACGCTTGAACTTTGACAGCTGATTGCGGCCATGTTGTTTGAGTGACAGCTGTCAAATGTAGTGTGTTATATTCATTCCGTCCTCCCAAACCACCATGGCAGGTTACAGTGTCGAGCAGCACGTGCAAATCATAAAATTGTTTTATGAAAATGGGTCTTCAGTTCGAGCAACGTTCCGCGCACTTCGCCCGTTTTACGGTCGCGATGATCGTCCTGCCGAGTCGACTATCCGTCGATTGGTGGACAAATTCGAGTCAACCGGGTCAGTTAACAATCAGCCGGTTCCCGTGCGTCAACGTAACGCGAGATCTGCCGAGAATATCGCCGCTGTGCGTGACAGTGTCCTCGAAAACCCGCGGCAGTCAATTCCGCGTCGCGCACAGGAACTCGGCCTTTCGCAGACGACAACTTCGCGAATTTTGCGTTGTGACTTGAGCCTGCACCCGTACAAGATCCAGCTGACCCAAGAGCTCAAGGTTAATGACCATAGACAGCGCCGTGTGTTCGCTGACTGGGCATTAGAGCAGTTGGAAGTTGACGCCGATTTTGGCAAAAAAATCATCTTCAGCGACGAGGCGCATTTTTGGATAAATGGCTATGTCAACAAGCAAAATTGCCGTATTTGGGACGAGACCAATCCACACGAGGTTCACCAAGTGGCAATGCACCCGCAGAAAGTGACTGTTTGGTGCGGATTTTGGGCCGGAGGCGTGATTGGTCCGTATTTTTTCGAAAACGATAATGGTGTGGCCGTCACCGTCAATGGTGAGCGATACCGGTCGATGATAACCAACTTTTTTTGGCCTGAAATCGAGAATATGGATCTGGACAACATGTGGTTTCAACAGGACGGCGCTACGTGCCACACAGCACACGCTACGATGGAAGTTCTGCACGAGCAATTTCTGGACATGGTCATCTCGCGCGGAGGCGACGTGAACTGGCCACCGAGATCGTGCGATTTGACCCCGCTGGACTTTTTCTTGTGGGGTTTTCTTAAGTCGCAGGTCTATGCCAACAAGCCGCAAACCACCGATGCCCTCAAAGTCAACATACGCCACGCCATCGATCAAATACAGCCCGATTTGTGCGCCAGAGTCATCGAAAATTGGACCTTTCGTGTGCGCGCCACCAACCGAAGCCGTGGCGGTCATTTGAATGATGTCATATTCCATACATAAAGGGGTCGATAGACCTTCCAAATAAAAAAAAAATTCGCAAATATCTCTCCTACATGTATTTTTTTTTGCATTTCAAAGATCAAGCGCCCTTAATGGAAAACCCTATAATATCCTATTTCTATAATTTCCAACGGGAATCAGAATAGTATGAAACCGTCTTTGTATATTTTATTATGAGCTGTTTAATGTATTTATCTACAAAATAAATGCCTTCAATGATATGGCATATTGCAAGTTATTGTATATGATTTAACTTAATTGTACAAATAGATTTTTATTTCTTTAACTTAACTGTGTTACCAATTATTATAGTTAAACATTCGAGCAAAATGATCTCAGAATTATTTTTTATTAATATAATATGGGACATATTGCACTTCTATTCCAGGTTTAATAAATTGGTTAAGCAATTGATGCAGCTTCTAGTGTCCTTGAGAGATCGTCCATGTGGTGTTTATTTGGCAAGGCTGCTTATGCGACTGGACTATAACCGCTGGCTCAGTGGAGAGGCTCAGCTTACTCAGTCTGTCACTAATATGCTACGGTACTAGTAATATAATATTTTATGAACTAGGAACTTGTCAATATTTACTATCTAAATATATATATCTTTTTAACTGTAATCAACAGTATGGGAACAGCATAATATACCTACATACTATTTAATAAATAAAAAGAAAATGTTTTAATTTTTTTGGAAAACTTTAATAATAAAATATGTAAAAAAAAATTGTTTCATTTGTTACTACAGTCATCATCATCATCGTCATTAATGTTATCATCTTCTAATATATTGGAATTTGTTACTTTGTTTTGGCTTATTGCATGTTCTGCATGTTGGAACATAACAGTCTTCATGAGGATACACTTTGTCATGTGACATGTGCATGGTACTGGATGCTCCACTTCCTCTGGATCTTGTAATGTTAGCTGAAGGTTGTATCTGCAAGTTTATGTATCTATTATTAAGTATATAAGGCTAGAATAATTTGCTATCATTTTAGAAAACATTTTTTTTTGAATAGCTTTATTAAATAAATCCTCTATAATAACTTGGAATGTTCTTGTGTATACTTTGGGCACAACTTTTATATTTAAAAACTTAAATTTCATATGAATATATATGATGTTAAATACATGTATCCAACGTAAATTATAACAAATACTGAACTAATCAATAAAACTTACCGCCTGGAGTTAAACTGGTCTCTATTCATGTCCAGCTGAAATGAAATAGGTTCCTGTTCGTCTACATTCTGCCCTTCAGGTAAAAGTATAACTGTTTGTTTCCAATGTGTCACGGGACTATCTGGTCCAGTCTTTAATATTATTCTACTACTATTTGATAATTCTGGGAAATTACACTCGAACCAGACACATACGCCTTGATACTGTCCGCTTTTACTTGCACCTAAATGACAATGATTAAAAATTAAATTTAAATAAAGAACTTACAATTTTATTGGTAAATATTATTTTTAAATCATAAACTATATAAAAAAGAAAAATATACATATTATATTGAAATAAATTTAAGATTTAAGCCATATTATAAAATCATGAATTGAAGTATATAACTGATATTTTGTTTATGGATATACTGGTAATATATAATATAGTCTAGCAATAACTTTAAATGACTGCCTCGTTGGTCTAGTGGCTAGATATAAGGCCGCAGACCCGCCGAGATTGGCCGCCGTGGCCGAAATCGGTCTGGAGGACCTTATTAACTTTAAATAAAAAAATAGATAAATATTATTAACTTATAAGTACAATGCAAAGTCAGAATACAAACAACATAATACTAAAGAAAGAATTGTTCATATAGTTCCATTAAATGACAGCAAACGAACTTAAACATATATTCTAATATTTAGGGAGGAGGTTATCATCTATATACTTGTATCATGTAAAAATTGCTTTAGATACAAACCTACAACATGCTGAATGCTATAAGAGTCAAGATCCTGAGGAGTATCTTCTCGTAAATTAATCCATGCTATAGCTACCTCTGTACCAAGGAGATCGTCATTTTTTATTTGCATTATCTCAGGTTTATCACTTTTACTTGATCTTAGGTGTTTGGAAAATGTTGATAGTGAAACACCATGGAAATCTTGCCACTTGTTGTATAAATCAGGGACACTGTAAAAAAACACACATCTATACATAATGACATATGGTTACTGTTTGTGAAAAAGGTTGCATATAAAAATTAGCTTCTAATTTATAACTGACAAAAATCATATGAGACTATATAACTTGTTAAAGTTGTATTCTTTATTACCAAGAATCCCGTAGAAGAGAAAATTTAATATTATACAGCATGTAACAAAATTCGTGTCCGACCCGTGAAGTGGTTATTAGGTAGTGTGTTGGTTCTATTTATGTAATAATTTCTAAAATACTAAGCAAAAAATTTTTCTCAAAATTTTTTTTTAAATTAAATGACGAATATTACTCGGCTACATAGGTGCGGGCAATAGAGCTCAATAGCTCTTACATAGAAAACAATAGATAACATACATTTAAGATAAAACAAGTATTAAAAACATGTTTCTTGTTATTTATTTGACATGTCAAATCTCACAAATTAAAAAAATATAAGCACATCAACTGTAAAATATTGCTTACTCAACATTATTTATATGTATATAACTTGCAGTGTATATGTCATTCAGTTTTTCAGACTCAAAAAGAAATAAATATCTAAATTACATTAATATAAAATCTCACCTACATGGAGCTACATAGATGACAGCACTTTCTGGAAACATTTCACCATCAGGTTTGAGGAACTTATCTCTAGCTGCAAGTACTGAATCTAGCATTCCCTCATGGAGCAGGTAGAAGCCCATCCACTCTGATACTATTGCGTCAACCTTGATATCTCCTGGCAAAATTATGTCTTCCACTTTACCATGCAGAACCTGTAGTCAATAATTTACTGAGGGATAAAAATTCTATTTATATTTCTAAGAATATTTATACATTTAAACATTTTAAATAACCTCTATTATTTCTTCAAAATTGTTTTCCTTGACTATTTCCTTCGCTAAATTTGCCATGTTGCTGGCCTCTACTGCATACACTTTTTTAGCACCAGCTTGGGCACAAAATATTGAGAGAATACCTGTGCCACAACCAACGTCCATAACCACTTTATCCTTAAAATATGATTTATTTTCCATAATTGCCTTTTTATAGGTATCAGTTCTAGGGTGGTCGTCCAACATAAGCCTATGTATCTAAAAAAATATGTATATGTAACATTAAGTGATGCCGAAATATAAAAAATAGACCAGTGTAACTTTAATTTTAGGTTATAATCTCTACCTCTAAATCTTCATAACTAGTAAAATATTGATCGTGTGAAATGTTCATTTCCATTTTGTTTAATTAAAGAAGCAATTATATATTTATTTCCTAGATATAATTTTTCAATTACGATTTATCAACTATAAACACCATACATTTGATAATATCATCAATGATCTATTTTGAAGCCACGGTCATATACGACCGTGTTTGAAGCCGACGTTGACGTTTGACGTTTGACGTCGGCTTCAAAATAGATGCGAAGCACGGTCTTGTATACAGGTCAACGGAGCCCAATTTCAGTGGTTGGAGATTGGTGCGATTGTGTTACAACTTTTATTTCGCAATAACGCCCGCTGTACGTCGTTGCTATCGAATGTGGTTGAGTGACACGTGGCGTATATTTTTCTCTCCCAAGTATTGTGTTATTTAATCATTGTTGTATCGTTTTGCTGATTTGTTTTTATTTGTGTTTTGTTATTTTACTGTTTTGTTTGTATTTGAAAAAGTGTTCGGGATAATTATTACGCGAATTTTCATGCCTCTGGCGGCCGTAAATTGAACTGAACAGCATCAAAAACCGAGATACCCTCCCCACTACTGTTGTTGATAGGCCTGTGTATACGACCGTGATGCGAAGAATAGGCATGATGACAGTATTAAAGAATATTTGATTTTAGAGAAGAAACTATTATGAAAGGATTCTAAAAAATGATCCCGTTTCAATATACACATTAAGATGAATAAGATTTTCAATAAAATTCTGCAATCGCCATTGTAATTGAAACACCAATCAGAGCGAATGACGTCACGCCTCAGTATCGCCGTTTCTCCTGAACAATTGTGTTTACGAGTTTCAAAATTAATTATGGTGGCTTTGTGAAGAAAATAAAATATCTTAGATTTATCAATAATGGAACAAGTAGGTTATGTTGCGCAGTACACAGTTTCTGCCAAAAAAGGAATCTCGCGGAACCAGCCTCCCGCCAGTGAAACTTGCTGCTTTGGTTAAAATTAATATTGTTTAATTTTTATGTTTATGATCATTACATGATTGGCATCCAATTCTGTCACATGTATTCATTTTAGTTTTAGTGAATTTAATTTTTAAATAAATTTTATTCTTTTTAAAAGTATTTTGAGGAAAGACCTCCCATTTTGTAAATTTAGTATTAGAATGTACTTTTGAGCACTACTGGCATAATTAACGTAAC
This sequence comes from Nymphalis polychloros, assembly GCA_905220585.2. Taxonomy (NCBI): domain Eukaryota; kingdom Metazoa; phylum Arthropoda; class Insecta; order Lepidoptera; family Nymphalidae; genus Nymphalis; species Nymphalis polychloros. Next base: position 7,961,666 of record HG992258.1, on the reverse strand, counting down.
TACGAGAGGAACGGAACTTCTTAAACTATATATCTCCTAAACTAATAGAGACCAATGGGTGGCATACATATATACAGTGTAGGTACAAATGTTCGTAAAAAATATACACATTCAATAATTAATAATCATGCAATAATATAGCCACTCAAATAAAAAACTCATTAAATACTTTTAAGTACAAAATGAGTTTTACACATGTAGGAGTTTATTTTCTGTTACTGGCCGCTTGGACGCCTAATTAGAAACATTTTAAAAAAGCATCGTTCTTTTTTTGAAATTGGAGAATAACATTTCTTTCTTGGCTTTTTCTATTATTTTGGCGGCAATTCAAAATTTAATCTGAATTTATCTTGTTCAAAATGGGCAAAAATAAAAGTTGTGACGTCAACTAGGCAAATCATTGTTAATTTACATATAGATCATAAGAGATTTGATCTATTTATATCATAAGTGATTGATCTGAGCATTTAAATTGTTCTGTTAAGAAAGTTTTTAATGCAATTGATCATTATAAAACACATGGAACTGTTGAAAATGTTCTTAGAAGATACGCTAATCGTTCGTGTTAGTAAAAAAAGACCCAAGTAAAGGCTCCAACCAGATTAAAAATAAAGTTTTTTCTCCTGATGACCCGAGAAACATCTCGTCAAGACTGATACGCCGAAGATTAGTGGAAGCTAAATTGTTTGATAAATCTCTCGAGAGGTACCGCTTCTTACCGAGCAACACCGAGAGAAGCGATTATTATTCGCTAAAAAATATGTTAATTGGACGGTACGAGAATGGAACAAGTGTTATTTTCAGATGAAACAAAAATAAATATGGTAAATTCCGATGGCAAGCGCTATGTTAGACGTCCTGTAAACAATGCTTTTAATTATAAATACACAAAGAGCATAGTCAAGCACGGTGGCGGTACAATGGATCAATGGTAATACAAAGATATCTTAGAGCAAACAATGATTCCCTACTCGGACGATCATATAGCCTGGATCTTTCAGCATGACAATGACCCTAAACACACGGCCAATAGCGTCAAATATTTCCTTAGTCAACAGTGTATATCCGTTTTAGCTACTCCAGCAAATAATCCGGATTTGAACCCGATAGAAAATCTCTGGTATAGTGTTAAAAAGAAAGTCTCAAACAAACGTCACGCCAGTCAAAACGAACTATATGAAGCATTTGTTGAAGCATGGAATTCAATCCCCCTAGAAAAATGCATGAAATTGATTGAATCAATGCCACGTCGTTGTAGTGCTGTTATTGAAAATAAGGGATACGCCACTAAATATTAATTATAACTATTGGTAGGCTGTGGATAGTAGCTATTCGTATATCGTAAATAACAATACTAATTACTAATACTTAAAAAAATATTGTTTTTTATATTTTTTGTTGTTGTTTCTAATTAGTTGACTGATTATTGTTCATACCTTAAAACTGATTTAAATGTTTGTCCGTAATGTAATATTGAAACTGCATTTGTGTAATGGGATTTATATTGTTTTTCTAATAAATGATAAATAGTTGATCCTATTTATTGCTTAATTTCAAAATAAAAACGATTGCGGTGAAGTATCTTACATAATGTCAAGGACCGTTGGTAGTTTTTCTAATTATATGACCACCACTGTATATATATCAAATTACTCGGAAAATGTGTAGAATAACATATTTCAAAATGAATAAAATCGGTGGTGACACCCGTTATCTGTAGTTTTACCAATCATCACTCAATAATTTTCTCCTCACTAGTCTAGTTCTTTGACAATCATCGAAATAAAATTGTAGATTTGGATTATGTCGATAATTATTGATCGTAACTATCGATATTTTGATATAATGTAATTGAATATGTTTCAATTAAATCAAACAGTAAACATGTTCTATGTTACAAATTTGTACTTTAGTAATAAGTGACGAGTATTTGCGGTGTGTGTGTGTGACCTATTTCCATATACAACATTTATTTACATTAAAGCTTTAAATAAATACAAATAAAAATAATAACTGAACAAATCGTGACCGCATGGAATGGTGGCAAGGATGCTAACAGCATTTTCCCTTTGAATCGCAATTCCAATTCTCTGGGTGAAAACTGAACCAGCCCTCCCACTAGTAGAGGCAATAAGCCCATTTCATCATCCAAGAATTTCAATAATTCTTTCTTCAGAATCTTTTTATTATATTTTACCTTTGCTTAGCCATTTATGATTTCATTTATTAGTTTGTAGCAGCTCTGCGTTTATTTAATTTATCAAACAGCAGTTCAGAACAACATTAAGCAATTCTAGCAGTCTGCATTTCAATGTAACGATTTAGCAATTTAATTTTTAGGATCGATAATTTGTTGTTTTTTATGATGACTCGAGAACGTCTCTAATCAGAGCATAACAGGAATATAAGACCGTGACAGCAATAAAGTATGACATTTATTTCGGGTATATTGCGTATTCCGTATCGTCACAAAATACGGTACTTGATATGCGTGATTTCGATGATATCTGGTACAGCCCAAAAGACTTATAGTATATTTTAAAAATAATAAATGTTGTAAATATATAAAATAAGATCCATTTTTAGACGGCGTGTTTTTTCTATAAATTTGTAGTGCATAGTTTTTTATTTTAGGTTTAGTTTACTATTGTATTATCTTTTGTGTGTGTCAAAAATAAATAAAATAATATTTAAAAAATCATTTGGTAGCCCAATTTACGGAGTCAAAATAATTGAAATGTCATCCAAGTCCAATGAAATGGCCCACAGAGTACATAACCACTTGTATTTTACTAGAGACAACTCAACTCCAATTTACTGTCTATGGTTATTAATGCGACAGGCGACTCTGTCACTTTGTTTTCGGCTACAACTTCAAGATAAACTTGTAAATGTGATTTGTGAACAAGTTTCGATTTTCACTTTTACCATGCAGAAATATTATTTCTGCTGATTGTTATTATGAGTGAACTGTGTTTCAAGTAAATATTAGTACTTTTTTTTGAAAATGGCTAAAGAAGGAGATATGTCTTTGCTAAATGATGTATTGGAGCCGTTTAGGCGGGTTATAAACACCGATCCGCCAAAAGACAAATTGTCGGCGTCTACGAAATTAAATTTTTCTGATAGTAATCAATCAATAAAAGAAGGTATTATTTCATGTTATTCCAAATCTTAATAGCTAGATTGTAGAATTTCTATGTTAATTTATAAAATTTTTGCTCAGAATCACCTAACATGCATTCGCTGGGGAAAAGAAAATCTGCCTTAAACATGAGCGTTCCAGGGACTCCTGAAAAGCGTATGCGTTCCGAATCTACCTCTAACACGGTATCTGTACCTCCTTCACCCTGGGAAGCGAAACGGCTTAAAATTGATTTAATTGCAGCAAAAGCTCAGGTAATATTAAAGTATAATGTATATAGTCTTCTAACGCATATATGACAACTTTAAATTCATTATAAAGTTATAACTATTTTATTTGTTTATTTATTTAATGGAAAGAAACAGTAAATAATAAATTTTATAAATAATAAATATTGACAAATCATTACCAAAATAGTTTCCAATGATTAATAACTAACACATTACCGGCGTAGATGCATTAGATAACGGATAAAATTATCGATCAATTAGAGATTAGGCACTAAAGAGAGAGTGGGAGAAACGACAAATTAGTTCAATGACAATTAATTCAATCAGTACTAATACTACCATTAGATAACATATTTTTGATATAACGATTAAAGCTATTAAAAGAGACATGAAATATATCACAATCTAAAAACATCAGGTTATATTTAGTACAACTTCTATTTATAAAAGAATTCTTAGCAAATTTAGTTCTGGTTACAGGAACATAGAATGTTTCCTTACGCCTAGCGTTTATATATAAATAAAAATAATCTTTTCACAACAGATTGTAAAGTTAGAAGCCCGTGTTAACCATCAACATACAATTAGGAAAGAAATGCAAATTCTGTTTGAAGAGGAAAAAACATCACTCACTGAACAACATAAAAGAGATCAGAGAGCTGTTTCTGAAGTGGAAGAAAGACTGCAATTAATAAGGAGAAGGGAACAAGAATTAAAGGATGAATATAATGAGGTATTTTTAACATATATTTAGGTAAAGATAACCTCAATTCATAATAATAATTGACATTCATAATAATGATTGAAATGACTTAACATTTTACTAAACAGACCTATACTTTGAACAGTAGAAAAATAAATTAAGTAATCGAACAAGTCGATAATAATTGTTAAAAAATCAACGATATCTATTTGTAAGCATATTTACAATGTCTTAGTAATTTGATTTTTCAGGCAATTAAACAGCATATGGAAAAGAAAACAAAATGGGATAAAGAGAAGAGTGAGCTACAAAAGCAAGTAGCCGAATTAAAAGATAAGTTATTAGAATCCAATGTTAGCAGTAAAGATCAAATATCAGAAATGAAGAAAGATATGGATGAATTACTCCAGGTTAGATTATTAATTACAAAACTCTCTTATATTCTGTATTAATTATATCAGTCGAGTCAACTATTTTGCATAAGTCTTGGGACAGTGTATGTGACCTATTTAATTGTTTCGAACCAGCTGATTGGAACACTTTTTTTAATAATTATGTATTTTTAATGCTTGTTATGGTTCTCCTTTATAATTTTGAGCATTTATTTTCTTTGAAACAGTTATATGTTGAAAAAATAACATTAATGAATCATTTTTTGTTATAATTAAAGTTTTAAAAAACTTTATTGTAGTTATTAGGATTAATAGTATTTACATAAATAGTGATGTAACAAGTATTGTTAATTAGGCTTTAGAAGGTGCACAACAAGAGGTGGATATGCTCAAAAAAGAAGTAACAAGGCAAACAGCCAGGGCTGAACAATGTACAACGCTACGGACACAAGTGGAAAAACAAACATTTGAACTTCAACAAGTTACAAACAAATTAAAAGAAATAGAGTATGAAAGAGATTCATATAAGGACTGGCAACAGCAGGCAAAAGTAAGCAAAACGATAAATTATATACTAATATAATTAAGATTTGTAATATTTGCTGGTTAATCTTAACTTTAAGTGTTTTTTAATCAATTGGAGGATTTTTAATACAGTCTTATGGAAGATTAATATTGTTTCAAGTACTTTAGACTAGACTTAACTTATTACAAAGTAATTATTAAAGTTTACCAAATAGTTCTTATGTCTGGTTGCTTTCTTTTACCCAGAATAAAAAGCTGTCGGTGATATGCTTACCACGGTAATATGTTATAACAAACAATGCTATTTTTAGTTCAATTAAAATTTGACGTATTTATATTGAGTATGGCATTGATGTTGTAAAGAATGGTGAATATTTCTTGCAGCATCAATGTGCTTAGGTGTTGGTGACCACTTACCATGGTCCATTTGCCAGTCCTTACCTATTACATAAAAAAATATGAAAATGTATTAAGGGTTTTGGTTCTTATTATATTGACGAGGTATGACAGTGTATTTAATATGTCTGTATATATATATATTTTTTTAAAATTTTTATTCACTTTCAGACAGCACAAAAACGTCTATCGAATATGGCAGAACTAGAAAAAGAGGTGGTACGTCTGAGGGCGGCGGAAAGGAATCTTCGAGATGCTGTCTGTAATAAACTTCTGCTCGAAGAACAGGTTAATATACTAACTGCGAAGGTCGAGAATTTACAGCCGATGCAGCAGCAGTTACATGAAGCAACAGTGAGTAATTACTTTTACATATAATAAGGTCTTCCAGACCGATTTCGGCCACAGCGGCCAATCTCAAGAGAGATTAGCTTACTGCGCAGGACATATTATAGTGTACAAGTGTGTGCGCAAACACAGGTGCACTCTCTTTTCCTTAGCTCTAATAATCCGATGGGACGGTAATCCAACACGACCGGAAAGAGTTCAGGCGCAGGACCAACGGCTTTCCGAGGCACGGGAGTGTACACACTTCCAACTTCCAGACTCCGGGCTGCTACTGAGAATTTTCTGACAGAAAAACCCAATAACTATTTATTGGCCCGACCTGTGAATTGAACCCAGGACCACCGGGTCTGCGGCCTTATATCTAGCCACTAGACCAACGGGGCAGTATTTTTACATATACATACATATACAACCACTCATGGTTTTATCAAATGCATGAAACAAAATATATAAAATTTTAAAATGTGTATTCCAAATTCAAATTTCTGTTTCTAGTAAATATATTATCAAATATAACTAACAGATGAAAAATAATAATTTTTTTAGGTAAAAATAGCTGCTTTAGAATCATCACTGGAGGAATGGACGACTGCTGCAAAAAATCACGGTATTGAAACATCTCGTGCACTGTCCTCTGCTCTGGACTCGGCTTTAAGCGGTCAGTTAAATGCAGTTGCAGGATGTTCCGAGGCACAGTCGATCCTTGCACAGCATACTGAGGTAAATAAAAAAGGAGAAAAGATCCTTCCAGATCAACTTTGATGCTTTGGTTACATTGTATCAGTATAAAGTTTTATTATATTAGTTCATCTTTTTGAAGAATATATGTGTATAGAATTTTCAATTTTTAAAAGTTACTCATGGTTAGTGGTATTGATCATTGTGCTTAGTACTATATTATGTTAGTGTAAAAAACGAATTTGCTCACTACGTGAAACAGTTTATGACACTTTGTGGATATCAGCATCCACATGTTTTTTTTTTTTTTAATTTAATTATTTGAGCCAAGAAACTATCATATATTTACTGATCCACAGTGGAGTTGTATCACGAAGCTTCAATTGCTTTATTCAATCATAGTAGCAAAAATAATACATAATTTATTATTCTAGGAACTAGCGACACTTAAATTTGAGCGCGACAAGGTAAACACTAAGCTAAATGATCTTCAAATTGTGCGCAAGAACCAAGAGAGCCTCATACATCGGTTGCAGAAACGGCTACTGCTGGTCACGAGAGAAAGAGATAGCTATAGGTAAATATCAATAATAAGTTCATTTCATTATTAAACATCATTTTTTAATTGATTAAGTATTTAATTACTAATAGATATTTCTTGTTATTTTAAAATGCTTAATTTCCTCAATAAACTATAGTTTTTAAGAGTTACAGTAGTATACTATGTCCAGTTTATAAGATAAACTCATAAATGTGCTTCACTGCATGCATGGATGTATGACTTGGTGATAGAGCTTTGTGCAGGCTAGTCTGGGTAGGTACCACCCACTCATCAGATATTCTTCCGCTCAACAGCAGTACTTGGTACTGTTGTGTTCCAGTTTGAAGGGTGAGTGAGCCAGTGTAATTACAGGCACAAGGGACATAACATCTTAGTTCCCAATGTTGGTGGCGCATTGGCGATGTAAGCGATGGTTAACATTTCTTACACTGCTAATGTCTATGGGCGTCGGTGACCACTTACCATCAGATGGCCCATAGGCTCGTTGGCTTAACTATCCTATAAATTACTGTATTTTTATTTATTTAACATTTTCACTCAGCATATATTCGAACGTCGCGTAATGTAACGAATGTCGGCAGGCAGCAGCTGGACAGCTACGAGCGCGAGCTGACGGTGTCGCTGAGCGGCGAGGGCGCGGGCGGCGCGGCGCTGCTGGCGGCGCGCGTGGAGCAGCTGGAGAAGGCGCTGCAGGCCTACCGCGACCTGCTGGCGCACCACGACCACGAGCCCGCCGCCCGGGGTAGCCGCATATACCCTCACTCCCACAGTCCGTTGGACCGATGGCTTTCCGAGACTCCGGGCTGCTCCTGAGAATTCCTCGAACTGTTCGAACCACTGAGATCCAAGCTTCTGGAGCGATGAGGCGGTCATATATAAAAGCCACATAGCCTATAAAGCCCTGCCACGATAAAAAGGCGATCTAATTGAAAAATCATTTTCTAAATAGAACTGATAGTTTTGAGATATTTAATTTATATCCACATAATATACACACCATACATAATTGTATCCACAGACATGATGTCCGTACCTTTAGTGTATCATACCATTAATTTATTATAATGTTGTTTTGATACACCTTTGTTTTTACTAGGCAGCGTCGCATCTTAGTTTTAGAATTAAGAAATGATAGAAATATGATATTCATATGCAATATCAATATAAGTTTGCATTAGACCTTGAAGTCCGGCTGACTTCTTCAATGACTCAAAATGGGTTGTTAAATGTTATGGTTGGAGGGCATTTAGCCAATATGTCTATAATCGGGTCAACTTTATTATGGATCGCCATTTTTTTTTCTTGTGATTAGCGCATTCGTACATACGAACCCTCCAACTTTATAATTTCAATAGTAAAACTTATACATAACTTTTACATAACTATATAATTTATGTTTTATATACGTAATTATGAACTTCTTTTTTTTAAATATACATTATCTTTTAGCATTGGAGAACGCGCGCACAGAAATCAATAAATACCGTGACGAGGCGGAAAACGCGAAACGAGATGTAATAAAGCTGAGAGCCCAGCGCGACCAGTTACAGGCGCACTTGGAAAAGCTTGCCGCACCTACTAAAGTAAGTATACAATAATAATTAATCATTAGCTTCCCACTATTCCCGTTTAATGAGTGTTTTTGCGGTAGAATATCTGTTGATTGGATGGTATCTAACCAGACGAGCTTGTACAAAGCCCTTTTTATAATATTCATTATTGACTGCTATAAATTGTTAATGTTATACACAGGTCCTTCACTTAGCTGACAATCCAGCTGCAGCTGCCCATAAGCAGATGCAAGTAGATTTAGAATCAGCACAGGAAGAGGTAAGAAAAAACACATGTACTTAAATACATAACTTTAAAATATTTATCTTTTGTGCATCTTTTCCTTTTTTTAAATATTTCATATTCATTTTTCCTCCAATTTTAGATTAAAAAGCTGAAGACTGCGCTGCGCGAGGGCGGGTCTCGCGCTTGTCCCGAAGAAATGCAGCAATTAAAAACTCAACTAGAGAATAGTCGAATTAAATTGCAAAGGTATTGTTCTACATAATATTTACATGTAATAATAATGATGTATTGATTAATGATTAAGACACTGATAATTTTGTTATAAATGAATGCGTTAATTACATATATCACAAAACAATATAAAATAGCACAAATATAAAAAAAAAATAGTAATATTAATAAATTTAAGTAATAAATTGAAGTAATATAAATTATACTTATTGCGCACTAAGACAGAAAACAGATACATAAATGACATCTTAGTTACCAAAGTTGGTGGCGCATTGGCGATGTAAGGAATGGTTAATACATATTTCTTACGGCGTGATAGTTGTTTACCCTTCCGCCTACTTATATTATTAAAAAAGTATTTTTTAAATTAATATTCATTTATATTTTGTCGTTGAATTAATTTGAAAATGGAAAATATTTCAGAATGAAAGAAGAATTTACGTCTTCTGCTCAAGAATACCGAGATGTATGCTACATGCTCCTCGGTTACAAAATAGATAGGACTGGTCATAAGAATTATAGGTAAGTTCTTAACCAAATCACTGCCCCACCCACTGTCTGTTAGTTGATGAATGGATGTTTGTCTTCATAGCTGAAATTGACACATGAAAAACACAGTGGCATTTCATGTGTCACGTTTTCTACTGACTAGGCTATCTCAGCTCCTTCAATAATCCTTATCAAAGTCCGACCGCTGAGAGAATGCGTTGTGACAGGTTCGTCTGAGCTAACACATAATATCATTGAAAACTAAGACAATTTATATAAATAATAAGATAATAATATATTTTTAAATATGCAGTGTTGTTACAATTTTACGTCGATTGTTTATTTTTGTAGTGTATCATTTGGTATCACTAACTGACAGACGTCAGAAACATATTCTCTCACACGGAAATAAATATAATAAACGCCAAAGCATGTTTGTTGGTAATCTTTCTTTCACAAAGCAGTAGAGTTTTAGAGTCTTGTGTAATATAATATTTAATACTTATTTTTTGTTTCAGAATATCAAATATGTATGCAGAGTCATCAGATGAATACCTAACATTTACATTATGCGATGACGGTATAGAGATGGTTCATACCGAATATTCTGCATCTTTGGGTGAGCTGGTGGAACTGCATCTACATCATCACCGTTCTATACCATTGTTTCTAAGTGCACTGACTATGGAACTGTTCACCCGGACCACCATGCAACAAGAAGTTCAGGAGTGTTAAGTGAATATTGAAAGACTGTGTACAAGAAAAGTATTTTTGACTAAATTAATGTATAGTGCAGACTAGTGAAATTGAATTGTGTGAGTTTGGGGGCTTAAAAAGTGGTTGTGGATGATGCTACTTGGCTCTATGTATTAAAGAGGCATAAACCTGTTTGCTTACATATAAATCGTTTGTTAGAAGAATAATGTTTCGGTAAAAGCAACTTTCATTCATTATCTGCATACTTTAAATAATTGATTGTGCAAATAGACCTGTAAATATGCTGTAGTGGTTTATTTCAACAACATCTGTGTATGTATCAACAATATTTTATATTAAACTATTAGGAACATATCTTAATGGCACAAAAGCATTATAGACGTCACATAGTCTATTTTAAAAGAGCAAATAATTCATGTATCGTTTCGATCTTGTAAAACTAGATTGTGCTAATCCGTCTGAAAATATGGTCAGGTTTGCTGCTATGATGTTGACATTGTAACCTTTGGTTAATTGCTGTGTTTTTTTTTTTATTTCTAGCCACTTTGAAGCATATATTTTGGCAGTTCCTGGTAACTAAGGAGAATTATATAATATTATATTAAGCGGTAACAAATCACATTAAAGAAATAAGTAAAATTTAGGACATAATCTCATATTCCTTTGTATATTATGAGTATGATTAAAAAAAAAAAAAACTTTTTTTATTTTTCTATGTTTTGAATAATACTCTGTATTCAGGTTCCCTATATAAAGCTGGATTACTTTAATTCTACAGAACAATTATAATTTAAATGTGGCTGACTTTCCTTAATTTTATAATATAAAAATATCATTCAAAAAAATATGTATAGATACAATTTATATTACTGCCTTAATTCCATTATGAGTAAAATATATGATGACAAGATAAGAGTTTTTATTTATTTAATTTGTTAAAATTAAATATTGAATATTTATGAATAAATGTTTTAGTCATACTTGACCTGTCGTGGCTTTTGAAAGGAATGCCCGTGTATTGTTTACGCGTGTGTTGTTCAAGTTCATATAATTATTCTTAAATTACGCCATACGGATTAATGTCCTCCCCTGCTACCCCGGAAGTTACCCCTTCGCCCTTGTTATTACTTTTCTGTGCTGTGTTGTCAGACTTTAAAATCAAAGTTAGGTGTTGTAAACATACTTTGTGCGACATTAAATGACAGATATGTGAAATTATTTTTTTATGCATGATATAATTTATTCTGGCAAGTCTACGGTTTCCGTGGCGCCGCCAAATGACTGATTTTTGTAGAAAACGACGAAATAAGACTTTTTTTTAAGAATATTTTTTTTCGATATCTGGCTTAGTTTTTGAGATATCGCAATTTTAAAACTTTGAAAAAAAAGATTTAATTTTAAATGTAACATTATCAAATTTTAGTTAAAATTATTTAAATAATTGTATAAAATTATATTTATATAAAAAATCACTAGATTAAGGACTAACTACGTTAATCGTAAATATTGCATAATTTATGAGATTACATTTTTCTCATGAATGAGACACCTACAATAAAATTTCGAATTGTGACGGCTGCGGCGCTGCGGGAAGGGGGGCTGCACCTGCGCCGGAGCATATGGGCCACCTGATGGTAAGTGGTCATCAACGCCCATAGACAGTGGCATTGTAAGAAATGTTAACCATCGCTTACATCGACAATGCGCCACCAACCTTGGAAACTAAGATGTTATGACCCTTGTGCCTGTTATTACATTGGCTCACTCACCCTTCAAACCGGAACACAACAACACCAAGTACTGCTGTTTTGCGGTACCCAGATGAACTTGCACAAAGCTCTACCTCCTCTCTTCTATTCTTCTTTTTTATTGATAAAGACCTCCCATAATAGTTTTACGCATATATCCCCAGACAGACAGCGATCAGTTACATTTTTATTATATGTATAGATTAGTGTAAAAGAGTATGGCGGAAACTGCATTTTTGTCATATTTCTATGCTTTCATGAAGACTGGATGGATTTATTGGTTGCTATGTTTTGTATATTTATGTATTAGTAAAAGTGGTGCCACTGTGAACAATCATTTCTTGTTATTGTTATCAGTGGAATATTAAGTAATGCTTTTTAAAATGACGTTAACGATGTAAATATTCTTTCATTTTGTTCAGTTTAAAAAAATTAAATGTAAGACGAATAAGAGTCATTTTTTCGAGTTTTATTTACGGTTCCGACTATGGTTAAATCAAAATTCGCGTGCTGTTATTTTTTCTTGCTGCCCGTTCGCGTACAGAGATCTGATTATTGGTATCAGTTCTGATACAAAGGTTCCTTCCCGAATTAAAACAAAAGAAAAACGCATTAATACTAGTATAAATTTTTTTTTGAATTGTTAAAAGCCAACAACTGTCCTTTATTTTAAATTAATTCTCTATTTGGTTATGTCGTGGGCCGATCGTTGGATTGGCTACATTGTGATATGCCCAGGCACATCGTGAAACGCCGGCACTTCATGATCTGGCCATCTTACACCAGCCATAACGCTTCCACGCTTAACATTTGACGATTTGGCCAGCGATATTATTGGGCATAGCGTTTGTTTACAACTGATATATCTTTTTATTTTTACCTTGAATAATTGAACGAGAAATTTTAGATACTTTTTTTATTATGGCAAATTGACACAAAACCGACTCTTTTCACTCTGTTTTTTAAGAAATCGAAGGCGCGTAGTCATTTCTGCACATGCCGTAGCGCCGAAGACCATTGAGTTTCGAAACTTGATAAACAACCTAATTTTGAAGTTAGAATTATACAACATGTTTTTGCCAATATCTCAAGAACGGAGCATTTCTTCAAGATAAGAATGGTACTATATATAGGGGAAAGCCCCCGCTACCGCATAGCCCGAAGGATCTTTATAATTCTCATAGCCGAATGAAAGAAAATACTCGAATTAGCTGACGACTATATTTTTCTTTAAATGCACGATTTGATTCAGTTTCACTGTTATTTTCAACACAGTATTTATTTGATTGTGACGCCGTCACCTTCCACTCGCGTAAATAAAGCGGAACACGCAATGACAGCGCCACCATCGGCTCCAACTACTGCACGATGCGCCCAGTGTTTGGCTGAGAATATCAACAAATACGTTATTCTCGTCGATCCGTCCGGTATTTTACTGGGCACATCGGGATATGGCCGACCAGATCATGAAGTGCCGGCGTTTCACGATGTGCCTGGCATATCACGATGTCGCCAATGCAACAATCGGCCAACGACATATTAGTCCTTGGTTGATATAATTTTTAATGTGTATGTTTTCACGTTCGATAAAGAGACGTTAGACGACGTCAAACATTTAGGATAATTATAACTGTTGTTAGTAACTTATATATTATGATATTGTGGTCCCGACCTATTTCGGCCACTCTCAAGAGGGACTGAAGCCATGGATCAGTGGTAATAACGCGTGAATTTTAACCGATGATCGTGGGTTCAAACCCGGGCAAGCACTGAATTTCATGTGCTTAATTTGTGTTTATAATTCATCTCGTGCTTGACGGTGAAGCAAAACATGGTGAGGAAACCTGCATGTGTCAAATTTTCACTGAAATTCTGTCACATATGTATTCCACCAACCCGCATTGGAGCTGCGTGGTGGAATAAGCTCCAAACCTTCTCCTCAAAAGAGAAGAAGAGGCCTTAGCCCAGCAGTAGGACATTTAGAGGCTGTTAGAATTAAAAGTGGGACTAACCAACTGCGCGGGACACATTATAGTGCACAAGTGTGTGTGCAAATATAAGATAATTCACTGTTCTCTCACACTAATAATAATTAATCCGATCGAACAGCAAAACCTACTACTGATGAACTAGGTTACGCGCTTACCGAGGCAAGGGAGTGTAATTTGCAATCATTAAAACAATTCAGACCTCGGGCTGCTACTGAGAATTCCTCCACAGAAAAACCCAATAACTTTTCTAATGGCCCAACCGGAGATTTGAACACAGGACCTCGGGATATACGGCGTTAAAAGCTAGGTAAAACTGGACTAACGAGGCAGAGATTTCAGGAAATATTCTAATTCTATTAAATATAATATAGTGACAATAATTTTATCCATTACTTAATTGTACGGTTGTTTGGTATAAAAGAAAATACAAGTTTCATGTAAAATATTTATGAAGAAACAAGGACAATATATTAATACATCATCTATAATGTTTGAATGAGTTAACTACAACAATTTAGTGGTTCAACTACAACAATAATATGTAGTAGAACAGTTAACAATCGTTTAATGCGTAAACTTTGAAACTGACATTTTGAAATATTTTTCTACAATATTTATTTTTAATCTGTCCCATATGTTTTTAAAAAGGTTTGCTTGTTACGTACAAGGAACAGAATTACTAAATGTTTACGCATACATAAAGAAAATAATTGACAAGAGCAAAGTCGTAAGTTAATATAAAATAGTTAAGTATTAAAAATATATAGTCCACAATATGAAATTGTATAAATATTACTTTATAAGCGAGAATACAAAATAATAATTTTAACATATACTTAACATGTTTCACAGAATTGGGTCACCGTTACGTTTCAGTGCAATTCATTTCGACTGCAAACCTGCATAATGTATTTCGACTTTATTCATCAAAATATTTAAAACTTGAATTTAAAAGTACTCAAATGGCAAGATCACTTGATTATTTCAATTTATTTAAGCCGGCTTTTATTCGCTTTCAGTAAAATGTTTGCAGTCGAAACCAAAGAAATATCGTTTGTAAAATATCTAAAGTTCAACACATGAAATGAAAATAATATATAAAGTATCAAATTAAATTGTATAATCTATTTTCATTTTCGATTTTCTTTGATCTAATAATATGTGTCTGAGATCTTACAGATGGTTTTACGTAAAAAAAATTTAAATAACGTAAATATTAAACACATTATGACACTAAATAAAACTTAAATATTAATAAGACTTAAGTGGACTAATATTCTATATTAAAGAAATTAAATTGTAAACTATTTAAAGCTAAGCAGGACGTCCAGAAACTCAATTTTTCGAGTGACATTCATCACGCATTAGTTCGATTCGATATATTCACAACTGACATCCATACAAATTATACTTGGAAACATTTTGGAAACAATTTAAAAGTAACAATAAATTACTTTTTATCTACAGTCTATAAAGTCACCTAATTTTATTAGAAAACGTTTCGAAAATAAAAATTAAATCCTAAAGATCTTACATAGACATAATACTGAAATAAGTATTTAAAATGTTCTTTTTAAATGATCGAATTAAATTTTTCTGATCCAGTGACGCACGTTCGTATATAAAAATTAAAACAAAACAAAACACGTAAACATAAATTTCACACAATTTTCAATAACATTATTGCACTAAAACTTCATAACTTAATAATAAATATTGCATAAGCGTTAAAACCACATTACGTGAAGTAAAATTAAATCTTAAACTACTAAAAGTTATTAAAATTTTAAGAACAAATGTCAGTCAAAAAGAGTAAGTTATTTCAATCTACGAGCTTCGTCGTAAGAACGTCAACAAGACGTAATTTAGGATTTTCTACAATAGAAATACCTACAACATACCAAATATTGTGCTAACTACAGTTCTATTTATAACGTTTTGACTAAATATTAAGTACAATTTGGTGCTCAACTTTAATAATGTAAAGTGTTAATCATTAATTACTATAGACATTATTATTTATCTACAAAAGTCGAAAAATGTGCAACAAGGTTAAGATTTTTCCTAAACCTACTATAAGTAACTACGAACATTCTTCGTTCGGATGAACTGGCTCAATGACTCGACCATTCTTATATAAATAATATTCTGGTCTTCAGGTTAGGTCGGACTCTTATGTATTAAATTAAGTCAATATTTATTTATCACCAAAATCCTGTTTTACTTGACTTCTAACTTCGTTTCAAAATTTCTTTAAATTTTGCGGATTTAATGTTTTTTCACAATCAGACTTTTTGTATCGAATTGTCATATATATATTTTTTTTATTCGAATTCGTGTTTCTAATCAGCTGCTAAAAACGTCGATTGTTATAGCTTTATCCTAACCCCAAGAGACTCGTAAATTCTGGTTCCAAACGCAGTCTTCTACATAGCGTTTTAGCACTGCGTATATTATGTTTAAAGATATTTGTCTTCCAAGTGACGTTTCAGCTTGTTTTACAAATTTATCTAAACACTGCAGTGCTAATTCCGAGTCCATGACTATAGGACTCGTGATGTGTCTGTATCCTCGCCATTTTTCTCGTCGGTCACACTATTTTCCGTTATATTTTTGTTTCCTAAAGCAAAAAAAGCGGTTAAAGTTAAAAATAACAATAGTTTTTTATGAAATAGTACTCGACTATAATCTCTTGGAATCTCTTTCAATAATATTTGTTTAATATTTATGTGTATAATTTAAACAGTTCGCACCTTTGCAAGGTCCAGGGTGCATGGGGTCGACGACGGTCCCGGCGTGGCACGCGGCGCGCTGCAGGCGGCACCACGAGGCGTAGGTGCGCGCGTCGGAGCCGCACAGCGGCCGCCGCGCGCCGCCGCCGCACGCGCCGCACGACACGCAGCGCGCGCCGCTCGCGCCTCCCGACACGCAGCGCTGGCCCGCGCCACACCGCACTCGCGCACAAGTCGCGTTTGCTGATCAAATTTATAATATTAATGAAACATGAAAGTTAGTTGCTTACTATTTAAAATGACTCATGTTTAATGTAACTTTACGTAATTATTTATTCCATTGAAAGGGGTAATTTACAAATGGGAGATCATACACAATCTACATACCCATACACGATCCCTTGTAGGCGAGTGGCAGTGCTTTACCGCGTTCGCACGCCGCTTTTCTCAACGCACACGCACCGGCGTACGTGCGTCCATCCACAGCGCAAACGGGCGCCCCTGCCACACTACAGGCACCGCATCGAACACAATGCGCTCCCAGTTCAGCGTCTAACACGCAGCGCTTGTCACCTCCACAGCGCACGCCTTCGCAGCTGCCGACTGTCGAGACAAGCTCATTTAAAAACCTCATTAAGCGTAATCAGCTTTACAACGGGCCCTCGACCCATAGGTTAGGGCTAATGTCGCCTTAAAATGAGGAAATATGATGCCTAATGTAACATAATAACTGAGTAGAAATCGTACTAACGAGCATGGCCTGTAAATATCTGACGCCTTTCCCAGTGGATTGTATCGTATTGCGGTTTATAGAGCGGCGATAGATAGTCTAGTCTAGACAGCGATCAAGTGCAGCCACTTTAGAGCTTAGATTACAGAGAATTTATCACGGTTAAAATCAGGCCGCCAACGGCTGCTTTTGTAAAACTATTTCGTGTCTGGCTTTTATAGAGAACGTATTAATATTTTACGAGTAAGTAAGTACACTTAAACGATTTAGATTTTATGTAAATATATTATGTGCTATGAATTTTATTGATAACAAACGGAAAACAGTAACAAATACTCATAGATTTTGCAGTAATACAATCTGGATACTTAACCATAAAATCAAAAACATGTAATCCTCTGAAAAAGGACTTACTTTGTTTTACCTTTCAGTTAAAGGTAGACCGTAATATATATTATATCGATGTAATATTGAAGCTTATTTTTTTATGTATCGATGTAATGAGGTTATCGTTTTTATGAGACATGATTGGCAAATAGGTCCCCTGATAGATTTCAGCCTTGTCTCCTCAAGGTACACTAGCTAACTTCATAGCCATCAGTCAGGAGGTCATCAAAATCAATTAAAATAATGATTGAAATATTCAGAAACTCGATACTTATAAATTATAATAGTTAAATTCAAATTATATCAAAAAAAATTCAAAGAAATAGTCGCGCCGTGGCCTACCAAGGCGACATCATCATTATTGTTATTCTTATCTATATTTTTTATTAGGTTGGCAGACAGGCAAATGGCAATTACCACTAGACCAGATATAGATTTGGTGTTAAGAAATATTCAAATCAAATCAAAATCAATAGAGATTGGCGGTGTAAGAAATAATAACCATTCCTTACATCGTCATTGCGCAACCAATCTTGGGAACTAAGATGCTGCTTGGCGGTAGAATGTATGATCTACGTAGACAAGTTAATGTGTGATCGTCTTTAATACTAATACTGGTTTGACACATTACTGTTAATTAATATGGTTCATATAATAGGCGATATTCAGACGCTTTCGTTTTATTATCCTTTTCAATTATTGCAATGCAACAAAATGCATCTCAACTCCTGGCTCACCTTTAAATTAATTATAGAGTTATATACGAAGACATTTCGCGTAATATGCATGAATGTATTTTGAGAATCTCGGGTAGGTGCGTTCATTACAAGAATTTGCGCTTGCGGCGAGCCTATCCGCTCATAAAATACTATGATGTCGTGCATAAAACTTGTGCACATAATTTCGCGTGCAGTAATATTTTGATGTTTCGGAATAATACATTATTCTAAGAAAAGCACTCGCTAATATAGGTCGTGTGAATGTCCTTAACTCTGAGTAACCGTTTAGGTTCAGCGGATTGAAGCTTTAAGTTTTAGGTATTTATTTTAAAGGTTCTCTTTACAGATTTACTGTATTATAATATTTTTATTACTATTATTATTATATTATTGTATTCTAGCTTAGGTTTAGTGAAGAACTGGAGTTGGACGCATCTTTCGCCATTGATTTATTCAGACTTAATTAATTTAATATTGTAAAACATACTTTAAGAGATTGCACTTGAGGAGTTAAGATAAATATCGCAATATGAATGAGTCTTTAGAACGACCATTACATTGACGTTATCGCGAAGGATATTATTCATACTATGGAATGAGGACGTCTGTCTGGTTCGGTCTAGGGCCGACTGCGATTATGACGGTTTGAAAGTGTCCCCGACAAGGAGTAATTAATTATTGAGGTATGTCTTAACTGTACATTACTGTAAAGTAAAGCTACTTTACAAGTATCCGATTTTAATTATAAATATTTTCATTTAGTAATAAAATAAGACACTATCCGATTCTCACTATTTCAAAGTCACAGATTAGGTCATAAAATTCAATAAGGTTTTTGTAGTTGAATATTATGATTTTATCCAATCTTATTGAAGAGGTTTTAAAATTCAAGTTAATTATCATTAAATAGACGGTGTCTATTTAAAACAGTGTTCTATTTTATGTTGACAAAGTCCCGCAGACGCATTTATAACCTGGGAGAGTTTATTTTTTCACATCCATTGAGTTACGTTATCTGTGTGCGTAACGAAGGAAGCGCTCGCCGCGGCCGGTTTCTCATAATTGCACCCATTCTGCACTCGGATGACATCCTGCGAGTTGCGACTACACCATTGCTATAAGCACTAACCACACGTTTTCGAATGCCTTTTCCTTTGAAACTGTCACATAGCTCAGCCCGCTCTGTTAGTAACTTTAAATAGTTTTTATTGGAATGGAAGCAAGTAATTACATGCTACTGAGAAGTAAAGACTTGTATTTATAACAAGTGAACGGATGGAAATATTACTTTTATAAACATAGTTTAATAAACGCAATTGTAAGTGAAAATTAACTTTAATAAATATAAAATTATTCAACACAGCATAAAAGTATCGTACATACATATATATAATTTATTCTAGATTCCACGGAATACTATGGTGAACATTTCTCGGCGTAGTTTCGCTTGCTTTTACATTCAGACATATTAACACCTGTAAGGTAGACTAAAAATAAAAGGGTATGGTCGCATGTCTTGCAACAAAGTTAGCTTGGACGGCCTACATGCAAATGTCGCTCGTCTGTATCGTCCCACGGTTCGTTTTGTTCCCACTGACTTACACACGCTGAATAATGAACTATATCTCACTTTTGTCTCAAGTAAATTTAAAAGAAGTGAAAATAAATACATTTTGTTTTGTTACGTGATGAAATGTATACGAAATCTAAAAGAAATCGCACACTGTAATCAATCAACGAAGTATCGGAATTATGTGTATATTATATATTTTAAAGCATTAATTTGTATTGCTAGCGTAGTAAGTAGTGTTTAACTTTTTTTTTATTATCTCTGGTATAGTATGCTGCACCTGAACATACAGTGATCATCTTTTGAAAATTATTGTATGTGTTCAGCAAAAATTTCATATCCTAGTGTTGATAGTACCTGAAAGTATTCAATATTGGAGACGATTTGATTGAAAATAAAACAATAAATTCCATCAAAAATATAATAAAGTTGAGGAGCACCCGAATGTACCACAATCGTAGTTTTCTTTGAAATGTATTGAAACAGTCGTGATGGATAGGAGATAAAGATGTAAACAAGAACCAGCTATCACGTGCTATTGATTTACATCGATCAAGTTAATTCGAAAACCAGTGGTTGGGTATTACAGGTCTCATTCACATGAATGCACCCCGGGCGACGCGATCGGCCAGACGCATCATGCATCGCAATGAGCTATTATTGAGACCCGATCCCGATAGAGACGTACTGAGCCTTATACGAACAAAACAGCAATTTACTAGTGCGATAGTAAAGGAGTGTCCGTTCATCGCGGGACAGGGATAAATACGTTCAAAGGGAATGAATAAAACAACCAGCGATTCCTGGCGTGGAAAGCGGTCCATAATTATAGCTGCAGCAATACTAGAACGCTCTGGGCGGCGTTTGATTACTGGTTCGCCAATAAACCTCTTAAGGAGAATTTGTTATAAATGCGAAGTGATTGGTCATTGTTTGTAAAATTTTCTTTTTGATATTATCGTGTATGAAATATGTACACAATACAGTTCAATGATTTCTTGTTCGTGTTATGTGATTCGATTTACTAAGATTTAAGCTCAGGCGCACTTTAAAGTCTGATACTTACTCGGCCTTCGCGTACGTCGAAGCCCATGTACCATTAACATTTACGTTACGACAAATGTAACCTTAAAATTCATATTTAACTGGTTTCTTTGTCAATTTAATAAAAATATATTTATTAGATACAAAACGAAATCAACAGTTATGGCTGAACGAATTTGTTTTTATTCGAAACCATTTAATGTGAACAAATTATCATTTATTGAATATTTACATTAAAATGTACCATATTCAGTTAAATTGCGTTAAAAATATTCTAGACGCGATAAGCGTGTCAAGTCGGTTAGCCAGCTGTTAAGCTTGAACACGCTAATAATGAGCCCGTAAACTTTGATGGGGCCTTCAACTACACTTGCTATAGATAGAACTTCTACTTATACGTATGCATTATAGAAACTGTTGCTAGGTGCCTTACAGTTATGAGTGTTAGATATTGGTTGCCAGGCGGATCAGCTAATGAATCGTGTGCACCCATATTTATAACAATTAACAATTCATTGAACGTAACACGTGTGTAGGGATCATTATTAATTGCAATTTATAATCGAAGAGGTATTATACTAAAATAGTTCGCGACGGTCGTAAATTGATTGTTCGATTATTTATGCTTGAATAATATTTATTGCGTTTGAATTTATTGGACGTTAAGATAAGCTACTGCTAAAGGGGGAACAGTGAAAGCTTTCTAAGGACGTTGCTTACGGACGCCATATGGCGATGCGCGTCGGAATATATTTAGGTAAAATTATGTTCGACTTGGCATAAAATGAAAATTTTCTTTATGCGTATAAGAATTGTTTGTGTAGTATATAAATAAAATTACCGCGAGGGAAAAGGACAAGGTATAATTTAAAAGTTGTTTTTGTGTTGTAGATACTCGTTAGTGATCGACGTAATGTTATTCAAATATAATACCAATATAATTACCTACCTACCTAGAATATGAAGAGAAAAATCATTATTATCTTTTATACAACGATGTAATATATGTGAAAAAAATTTAATCTTTTCTAGCGATATAAATATTTATTTGATTAGTTCGCAAAGTAATAAAATGGATTTATTTTCAAGATTCTGGACTTTAACTTATTTTACGTGAATGGTAAATAATTTTGCATTTACTTGCACAAAACTATTTGTTCGACTTTAAATAAAGGAATTTTCAATTCGATGTTTTCTGTGCGTTTATTAAGCGATATCCTTCTCGATTAGACGAATGTTTGAACAAGTATATAAAAGTTCACTCAGTCGACTATGTTTTTTTCCTTTATTAAAGCACATCCTCGGGTGATAAAATATTGTGTACCGATCGATTGGTAATAATGATGTGAAGTGAAGTGAAGATTTAATCCTATATTTGTGGTGGGATTTATGCAAGCCCGTCTCGGATACCACCCATTCACTTGTGTGATAAGATTGAAAAGTAGAGTCAGTGTCACGTTGATTTAGTTCCCAAAGTGTTTATGGGGTGTGTTTCGGAGTGTGGGTGGTGTTTTGGTACCAATGTCTTTATTAATATTTCAATCTCACCTCGGCAAGGCCCCGGGTAATCGAGAGTCAGGTGCTTAGCGGGGCGGCGGCAGGCTCGACGGCGTAAGCGGCACAGTGAGCGGTACGTCTTGCCGTCGCTGCCGCAAACGGGCCCTGCGCGCCTACACGTCGCTGCGCACACGCATCGCGCTCGCCCTCCACGCACCACGCACCGCCGCCCCGCACCACATGATACACCAGCACAAGATTCTGTTGACAACATTTTAATTTTAGACAAATTTGTTCCACTTAAATTAAATTTGTTTATTCAAAAGTACAGTCGTGTTTTGTATCGAATTTATTTTATAGTATGAACTGTTATATCAATGAATGAAAGCGAAATAGTGTAAGAATGTTTTTATTAAAGCAAAAAATATGTTGATTATAATATACTAGAGCAAAATGTTGACGGTAATTATAATTGAAGGAACTATAATTTAGTTCCTTCAATTATTTGATTTATTGATAAATTTATGTGTGTGATTTTTTTTTTGTAAATTAATTTGAGTTTGTTTAATAAATAGATAACTTTTACGATAATTCGCGCCAATAAAACTTAAATAACTTTTATTACGCATAGCTTCGTATATTAACGACCGGTTTATTTTTCGGCACTACGCAATATTAAGATCCACATTCATAAGATAGCATTTGTCACCGTTCAAAAATAGGAATCTAAATAGGTATTCAATATGTTTAAATGACAAGCTTTTAAAATGATTTTCTAAAAAAATATCAATCGTATCGAGTCAGTTATAATGAGAGATAGTGACAACAAGTGAATCTTGCTTAAAAATGACGGAGTTTTAATGAGTTTATTTAGTGTTTGTCATATCAACCCCGAATATATCGTTATATCGGATATAATTCTTCCAAATGTTTACCCACCGGCTTTCATTGGATCAGCGTAGTGGTAATGGCTCCCAAATCATCTCCTCAAAATAGAGGAGGCCTTTGCCGAGTAGGTCAATTTTTTCATCGATTCTTAGCAAGAATTTAGTTCGTGAACAATTTTTACTTTACTTTAAATATTATTTAAAAAAGATATACATCTATATTGAATAACTTCTATTGGAATCTGAAACTCACTAGGAGCTTGTTGAGATCGAAACACGGGTGTTTACGAGTAGCCCCAAATCAGGTCACCGGTTATAAGGTATTATCTATCGGACGATGCACGGCTGCCCTAATTCCTAATAAAACAATCGTTTATCGCAAACAATTTGAAATGTAACACCGAACATACTGCGATATCAAACTCTTCAAAGTAATTGAGATTGGTTTCGAGCAAACAATATAAATAGTGCACGCAAGAATAATATCAAACATAATAACGCGATAATGTTTTGCGCATGTAGAGTTTGAGGTTGAAATAATAGAAATAACTACATATTTACTTCTCGATTACGAACATTTTAAAGGGCGAAGAGACTTTCTATCCTTTTCTACTATAAAGATCAGAATAAGATTGCAATATATTTACTAATCTTGGACTTCAGAAGTAGTGTGCTACATCGGACACTAATCGGACAAATTGTCCGTTTGAGCTGGTTCCAGTAGCTGGTTCATATTTTTTATATATCAAAGCACACATTTACAATTACAAAAAATACATTTTAATGCTTTATTTACTATTATTTAGAGACGATAATTTTATAATTATACGTCGAATGTTAATGGATCTTAAAGTATTTTAAGAAATGTAATTAAATTAAATGTATTTTTTTATGTTGTGTATTTTCTTAATTAAACTACAATTTCGGAACATTTAAAACGAAGGACAAACTTTACGACTTTTATATAAACGTATACATAAAATAGACTACATTTTTTGTAACTTAATAATCTTTAGCAAATACTACGATATAAATGTATGTATGTGGAATAAATGAACAAAATGTGTATTTAATATGTATTTCACAGTTTAAATAAACTATTAGTTATAAAATCAGTTTTTAAACAGTGATTATCGGAATATATACGTTACGATTTTAAACTTAAATTAGACTTTAAAATTCAGAAGGTATTATCTTGTAAGATAAAATTAATTAATAATTACAAGACAGAAATTAATTAGTATATCTTTATAGCGCTATAAGAAATACATTTTATATTTACTTTAATATGTTTTATATGTATATGTAAATTGTCTAATTAGGATTCAAACGGAAATGTATCGTCAGTCCGTATATGGTAATACGATTTGTTCATCTATATCTGAAGCGTGAACTAAATACGTCGTCACAGATTTATCTCGTTTATGTTGTTAATGAAAACGTTATTTCAGGTATAAATATGCATATAAATATTACCATTTGAATTATATCAGTTATTTAATATATGCCGTCGTTATAAATATTGAGTAAATTGATTCTCAAGTGAACGCTAATGATGAAGTTCGCGAAGCAAATGCCGTATAGGAATGAAACCTTAACGGTTTTTATTAATTACGTAAAATGTATTTTTTTAAGTAATTAGGGACTTTTATTTGAGTACAGAGATAGATGGTCCAGTGGTTAGATAGTAGTCTGATTGTGGTTTCCAGGCAAGCGTCACTGAAATTCATTTGCTTAATTTGTTTTATAATTCATCTCGTGCTCGTCGGCGAAAGAAAACATCGACGGACGTGACGGATAAATATTTGCCACATGTGAATCCACCCGCATTGGAGTAGAGTGGTGGAATAAGCTCGGAACCTTCTCAAAAAAAGTACAGGAGGCCTCAAGCTCAGCTGTGGGTCATTGAGAGACTGTTGCTTACATTAATGAAAGTAATATTAATTAACCTATAATGTAATACTAGATGCTATCGGATCTATTAATTGTTTTATATTGCCATTAATTTAATGAAAGAAATCCTTAACAAAATCATAAAAGTTGTTCAGTCGTTCTAATATAAATGATATCTTACCAGCACAAGCTGTACACGGTACACCTCCAGATAAAGCTTTATAGAAGAATATTTCCCCACTGTCCAGGTCCCGCGGGCTCCAGGCTGCGGGTGCGCGTGCGCCGCCCGAGCAGCACTCCGCGCGACCCACGCGTAGCGCCGCCACAGAGCTGCATCGTCCGCCGCGCTCCATTCCCGACCAGCAGATCCCGGCTAGACGGAGATAATTCAAACGTATTTTGTTAGAAAATAGTTAAATTACATGATATTATTAGAAATTATTAAAGTCGAAAAAAAGATTAGGGTTGTCGATTCT
Organism: Nymphalis polychloros; assembly: GCA_905220585.2. NCBI lineage: Eukaryota > Metazoa > Arthropoda > Insecta > Lepidoptera > Nymphalidae > Nymphalis > Nymphalis polychloros. The sequence continues at coordinate 7,935,779 of HG992258.1, read as the reverse complement.
TTCATGTCCCATCTAAGAATATTTTTTAACCATCTTAGAATAGTTTTATATTTTGTAAACTATAACTTAAGTCAATTATTTTATTCTATTTTTGTTATTATTGTATAGCTTGTTTGCAATGCGTGCTGCCTTAAACAATTTTTTCTCTTTTTCTATATAATATTTGAAACACTAATTTATTTTTAAATTTATCGCAAATTTTTAATTGATACAGAATTGTCTGCATCTTAATTAAATGACATTGTTACTGAAAATACCGTTAGTAATTTCAAATCACAAAGTATGCATTTTTATTTATTCTGACAAATAAAGTTAAGCAAAGTGCGAGTTAATTTTTTTGTGGTAAACCATGCATAATTGCGTTACGTCTAAGCCTTAGCGTGTAGAGCGTCATGGTGTTTATTAACATTCGTTGGACACACGCGATGGCTGGGATTTGCTGCTTGTTTTGTTTACTCTGTGATTGTCGCACTTTCATAATGGCGGGAAATACATGGAGCAGTTTTTTTTTTAAATACAATTAGAAATTCTCTTTGGTTTTAATTTTTATTTAGGTACTTAGTCTTACTATGATATGTTTTTGAATCGAATAAAACATATTGTAATTTGGTTTTTAATTTCTTGAGATATCTACGGAAAAAGAATTAAAATAATTTACCCTTTACCAAATTTTATAAAACACGATGTATATTATTAAATTCGATATAATAGTTATCTTCTCAGTTGTTAAGATTGTTAAAGTATGTTGTTTATCACTTCATGTAGGGGAAACGCGGAAAGGAGTTTGTGTAGAGAAATAAAAAAAATTTTTTGCTGTTTATAATTATTATTGCATTTTCAAGTCAGATGAATTCAAATATCTACAAGGGTTTAAAAATATATTTCTATATACATACCTACGAAAAAAAGTGCAAAGAAAAAAATAAACGGGCCTTTTAATTATACAGTCCGAACCTGATTATTTTTTGCTTAGATTTATAAGCGCCGCGATTAAAACTCAATCCTTATTAAATTATCTAATTTATGTGTCGGTGCCGTTACGAGTATAGTAGTCACTTAAAAAAAAAACTTGTATTTAATTACTTGTATCTATATATGAAACATACCAATTTGAATAATCATAATATTAAAGATATATTATCACATTATAACTTAAGTTAAAATAGGCTTTATGTATTTATAAATATGAAATGAAAAAATAAATATCAGTTACATAAATCGTGTGTAATTTCGTTTAGTATAAAAATGAGTATGGAGCGAGTTCTTTTTCAATTGAAACGCGGTTACCAATATTTTAAAACTGGGGCCGAATTCTACTAATCTGTAACTATAACGATACGTTCCCGATTCAATTCCAATCCAACTTTAACTATTCTATATTTAGTCGTATCGGAAACGAACCGATATGATGTTAGAAACCAAAATTTATTGGTAACTATTATTCCATAAGTCGATAAGTAAATTAAAGAATAGGAAAACGCATAAACAGCAAGGACTACGTTTCGATTAGATTGCGATAAAATGATAATTCGTTAGTAGAATTTTTCTCCTGATATTAAAAGCAGAGGCGTGTACGAGTGTTCGGCTGGAATCCAGCGCTGACGATGACTCAGAGCTCGCTAGACACCACCCAGACGCTATTTCACAAACTGGCCAGCCACCGCCGCCGTCGCCCGCCTCGACCACATTGCATACGACCGTTAACCACCCGTCTGCCGTCTTATTTTTCCTTGTGCATTGACGTGTTAATTTAAAAAATAACGACAAACGAACCTAACTGATTGTGTATGTTATATGATAATTTTATTATAGCGACTTTATATAAAAGTATTTTTGCAATCAAAATTTACTGTATAATATGTTGATATGACTTTATATGAGAAGTCATAACACTCACGTTAATAATTAACTAGGGTTATGTACATATAAAGCCTATTAGCGGATTCGAAATAGAAATAGACTTTAATTTTTAGCAACGTCAAAAAACAATAGTGGAAATTAAACAAATTTTCAATAAGCAATATACTTGGGTATAATAAAATCTTGGAAGCAATTTATAAAAAAAAATAACTAATAAATAAAATTTAACGTATGTATTATTTTTCGCTTTTCAGAAAAGTATCGAAAAAAATTTATTTTATTTAAGTCATGTAATTTGTTTGCTTTGATTTGAAGTCTATCAAGAATACAGAATCTATCAAGAAATAAATGAAAACGTATTCAAAATATTAACCACGATATATATAAAGCAGCTGTCGTAGTGGTCAGCGGTAAAAATGCAAATTAAATTGAATAACGATTTACGCGCGAACAGCGGACGTTGACTCGTGCGCCGATCACATCCTATCTTCGGTGCGTATTATTGAAATAATTGTAAAAAACAAACTCCGTTTTATTTATGTTCAATGTTACATAATTATATTAAAACCTTTTAAAAAATATGGTTTGGACAAACTGAAAAAAATATTAATAGGTATGAAAAGTACGGATAAATACACAGCTGATTAAATAAGAAATTATTTATGCTTTTTTGGTAAGCTACTCTTCAGATATTGCTGATATTTTATAAGTTATTTCAAAGTATGAAGTCGCTAGCAGATAGCTATTAATATAATAGACTTGCCTACGCCCGTTCAGTCAATTTTGGCGCCACATATTGGAAGCAACGCGGATATCGTTGAACCCACATGCTTCAGTTTTTTGTTGCAAAAACTATTTTAATTTAAACCCAACAAACTATGCTCGCCAGAAGTTTTTCATCACATTCCATATTAATTGAAGTATGAAAAAATTGGGAATTTTAATTAAACTTTTTTTAATTTTGCCACTTAATGGTATTTTAAATTTGAAAATCATAATTTATAAGAATCTTAGTTGTAAACAAGTTTAGTTTGCATTTATATGTATGTTAAAGATTAATTAGAATCATATTTTTGTGATTAACAGCTAACTGTACTACTTATTAATATTATTAATCATGAACATTGTAATATCTATGCAAGACTTAAAACATTAGAACAAAACTGGTTTCAAAATCACTTTTCCTTCGTGCTCGAAATAGTAGTTTCACGATTCTCGTGTCTTGATTTGCAATTTTAATTATTTTGGGTATTGTTTGGGAGCATAACAGATTAGCGAACAAATTCAAAGTGGACGCGAAAAATAAACAGCGCGTCATTACAGTGCGGGCGAGACGCAAATAGACCGGTAGCAGTTCGTTTCTGTCACCGCCGATATTTGTGGGATCATGAATGACCCCAGAATAGATAGCACTAAAACAGTCCAGTTAATTATACGCACCGCTTATTTTGATTCCACGCTATCAACAAATAACTACTGGAGGTGTGATTTAATATGTCAAAATAATATCACACTTTGAAGCGGTCTCGTCTGACACATCAGCGCGCCCGTTAATCAATCGGCTCCGCTGCAATCGCTTTATTTTAATACAAATAAACAGTACAAAATAAAAAGTAAGAAATAAAAGATCACACGGATATACAGCAGGATTTTAATTAATAAAACTGGTATTTAATAAGCTACGTTACTCAGCGATTTCTGTTACAGCTACGATATTATACATCAAAATAAAAAAAAATATCTGTGAACAGTATCCACGTGCCGCGTGAAATCTGAGTCGATATAGGTAGGTCAGAACTATAACACAAATGCGTTCGTTATTCAACAATAGCGTTTAATAGACCTTTTTTTTTTAAATATTACGAGGCAGATTCAGATTATGTTTCGAAAGCTGTTGCCAAGGGACGACTTGTAATGAAATGCATTAATTGTCTCGACAAAAGTTGGGTGTTCCTAATTTAAAATTGTGATCGTCTGGCAGCCTTCGGGCGACCTAGTTTTCGGTTCTGGGACGTTGAAGGACATATTTAAGCAGGTGTCTGGACTATATTTTGCATAATAAGTTAATTCGCCGTCTAGCCGTTTGATTATTGAAATAAATCTGTCTGCGGCGCCCGAATATATTAAACTATGATAATAAATACTCTGAATTATAGAATACGGTGAACGTATCAAAAATATTAATGTTGAATGGATTAACCAATTGACAGATTAGCGAAATGAGAACATGTAACTTATCTAATGATTTGGTCATTAAAACTTAATAGGAAAATGATAAACGGGAATTAATAATTTATATTTCTCTTCGTATTATGTTACATTCGAATTAAAAAAAATCTATCCTTGAAAATGTTGCGAATTTTGGCCTTACTAATCATCGACGATATTTTCAAATAAAGATTAGCGAAATTTAATTAAAACAAATACCAATGTCTATATCTTATCCTATTTGATATGGGAGTCATGTTTAAAAAATGACATAGATAAAAAATTCTGAGGTCTTGCCAAAAAATTATTTAGAACTCGCGGACGTGATGAATCAAAATGTGCAGCGGTAACGTCACTTCAAACATGTTTGACAGATCATTTCTTATTTGTCAGAAAATTAGGTTCGCGGCTATAAAATGTTTAGTAACAAGCACAAAAAGTCCGTTCATTAAAACTTATTGATTAAATGTCGTACCATAAATTAAATTACAAATTAAGAACAGTTTTTTTTTGTGTGAAATATGTATGTGGTTTTACAATTTTGTGCCGCTTGCAGTAGATTTAGATCTTGGAAGATTAGTGCTCATGTCTCCGCCATTTAAAAAAGAAGTTTCAATTTTTGGTTAATGAATCAGAATTGTTATTCTAAGGGGAACTGCTATCATTTTTGCCTTCTTCTTCTTAATATATTTTTATAGAACCTAAAGTTAACAATTGAGAATTTTTAAGAAGATATTTCTTAAGAAACAGAAAATACATAGATAGCTATATTTATATTGACAATCGATATTGCCTTAACATTATCGTAACAAATACATTTTACAATAGCTTTTAAATTTATATACGTGTTTGTATTTCATTAATTTAAAATAGGTAAATTTGTAGAATTATAAATAACGTTGATATTGGCCGCCGTGGCCGAAATCGGTCAGATTTCGGCCACGGCGGCCGAATCTGACCGATTTCGGCCGAGTTGGCTAATCTCAAGAGAGATTAGCCAACTGCGCTGGAGATATAGTGCACAAGTGTGTGCGCAAACACAGGTGCACTCACTATTCCCTAGCTTTCATAATCCGATGGGACAGCAGTCGGCAATCCGACACGACCGGAAAGAGTTCAGGCGCAGGACCAACGGCTTTACGTGCTTTCCGAGGCACAGGAGTGTACACACTTCCAACTTCCAGACTGTGGGCTGCTACTGAGAATTTTCTGACAGAAAAACCCAATAACTATTTATTGGACCTACTGGGAATTGAACTCAGGACCACCGGGTCCACGGCCTTATATCTAGCCACTAGACCAACGAGGCAGAGAGCAGGTAGAATTTATAGTCCAGAAATAAAAAAAAAGATCAATGCATGAACAGCTACTTTTATATAACAAAATACGAGTATCATATAATTCATTTAGCACTAGTATTCGCATGAATGAATTGAACTCCCGTTACACTTGCGTATTTCAATACTGGCTGTATTTACAAAACCCACGCTATAAGTGTAGTCTGTGTCCAACAGTAGTCCGGTAGTGCATCCAAGTTAGTGATGTTCCTGCGTCAGCGAGGAATTATCGATTCAATTTAATTGAAGAATATTTCGCAGCTAAAGTGACTGACAGAATGTTATTTTGAAGCGTACATTTGAAATAAGATCGAACATAATCGTAAACAAAACTTGGAGCAGGGTATACATTCAAAATTCAAGGAAACATTTGTATGTGTTGAACGAGCGTTTCATACATAAATCTCGCGAAGCGATTGAATGCAGACGCGTAAGCGTGCCCGTGCGCATAATTCAAAGAGGCGATCACCAGGAATCGCAGTTTGGCATGCAGACGGTCGAGTTCATTCCAAAGCAATAAACCCGTTACCGGCGACGTAATATGCATATTGGTGAACACTAAATGTATCGCATTGGTATATAACATAAGTTTAAAAAAGTATATGAGTGTTTAATATATGTATTCCTTTATTTATCATTATCAAAATAATATATAAGGTTTAGATATTAAATATAATAATGGAAATGTTTCTTGTTCATGAAAGCTGACTTCAATGGGGATGCTGCTCTACACACAGTTACATAGTAAGCACTTTTAAATTTTCAATGTGATATGAATCTTTATTATTTCATTATTTGCATTGCCTTGCAAATGATGAAACAATAAAGTTTCATACATAGTATAATATAGTAGTATAATTATAATATAGTAAGTATAATATTATAATATCGATACATTCGCTGTCGATATCGATGCGATGCGAGTTGATAGGCGTAACCAGCCCGCAGGTGCTCAGTCTGATATATGCGGTTCCTCTCGAATCATCACGGCGCCGGCCGCCGCGACCGGACGACCGGGCTCTTTAATATTTATTTACACATGCAAATTCGCTCGACCCAAACAACTATACAAATATACGAGCACTAACAAATACTCCATGTCACTGCTTAATAGAGAACTGTAAATTTATTATTAGTTTTAAGCTTTATTATTAGCTTATTAATGGTATTTTTATTCTTTGACACGGGTCATCTACTTCGATCGTTTAAAGATTTTTACTTACCTATGTATGCTTTAGTTCTTGATTTATGTTCCCGTAGATTTTTCTAATAACAACAATTTTCTGTAATGGTCGTTATTATGAGCACCTAATGACCGTACGGGTGCGACGCGCGTATCCGCTCCTTTTTACTTCATTTATTTTCTTACTGCAACTCCTATGCAGTTATAGCCCCCTGAGACTAATAGTCGTATAATAGTAAACATTGAGAGATATATTGATGTCTTTATAAGTGCCAGGTATGATATTGCGAACGTAAAACTATATATGAGATATGAAGAATTAATCGAAATTAATGTTTTTCTTTTGTGATAATGGAAATAATATTGTGTTATATTTATAGTTTTCTTAATGTACAATTGTTTACTATTTGTCGGGTCGTTGATTGAGTCGTTAATTCTTCTTTATTTCGTATATTTTGTACAATAAAAATATCGCAATTTGCTGTTGTCTTTGATAAGCTATATTCCTGGTTTGCGGTAAGGCTTTTGTCGCGACTGTAATTATCGAAGCGATATATACATTTTAAGACCCGTATTAATGAATCGAATTAATTTTAAAGATTAAACGATTTTTTACTAAATACAGTAAAGGTTGGTTGAGGTTTTATGACTATAATTAGTGGTATGAAATTTTGATATTTTCAATATGAATTATTATTTAATATATAATTATTATACATATGTATATAATATCCTGGGACATTATTCACACAAGGCAATCTGATCCCAAACTAAGCTTGTACTATGGAAATCAGACAACTAATATACTTACATATGCTACTTTTCTTTTATAAATATATACTTATATAGATAATTACACCCAGACTCAGGACAAACAAACATGTTCATGCACACAAATGTCTGTCCTGAGTGGGAATCGAACCCACGACCTGCCGCGTGAAAGACCTTACCACCCACGCCAACCGGCTCGTCCACATAACGGTGAAAAATAACGTGATTGCTTATTTTAATGCGTTAATGAAATTTAAAGTTAATGCATAAAATATTTTAAATTCGAATAAAAATTTAAGTGCTTGTCTGTGACTTTGAAACTACTTTTCAATGTTTATTTGCAGGTTATAAAAATAAAAATAACTTCTTCGATCTCTTCGTTTCAAGGTTATCTTCGAAACGGCTGAACCAAATTTAATATAATTTTTTTAGCAAGACAAGCAGGCAAGATTTATTCATATAGAACGATCGAAGCTATTTATTATATACATATATGTACATCTAAAAGACTGAAAAAGCTGTATATAACTGTTGGTATAGATAATTTATTAGATTTTTCACATGATGTCAAGCTTATATATTGTTCTTCCATATATTTTGAGTTACTAAACTTATATTAAGGTTAAAAAGTTTCCTTTTTATCTATTTAAATGAATACCGTCAATTGAAATTGCTTCTAAGCTTATTAAAGTCAGTTATACATTTAACAAGCATTTTTATTTATTTTTTAAATTATATAATAATAATAAAAATTTTATTTACTTCTTCACATTAATTTTACAAATTTACATGCATAACATTATCAACTTAATAATGTGAAGACTGGTGCTTGCAATAGAAAAAACTGTTCTACAAGACACCAGGCCTCCACTCCCGTTTACATGAACAGAGGAAAAAAAATAATTGTGAGAAGTAAATAATTATAGTTTAGTTTTCATTATTTTTCGAAACAGCTTTGCTTCATGATATCAGGTTTTGTTTATTGACACTTTGTTAATTGCCTCGGATGACTAATAGGTCATTATTGAAATTACTTTTGGGGCACATAAGCTTGAAAGCGGGGTAGCCGCTGTCCAAATACAAAAGGGACATATGGTCAAATTAGTCATACAATACCCATGAAGAATTGTGTCATTTTGTCAATGCACCAGTTTCAATGGACTCGAAGGTAGATCTCACTCACCCTTGGAACGCAATAATAAACTATTGACATTTGGTGCTAGAATGAATTGATGGTACTTAACCAGAAAAACTCGAGCAAGGATTACTACCAGTAAGTTTTATTTTAAATGCTATGATTTTTTTTTAATTGGATTATTATTAAAACTCTCGATAAATTTACTGTCAAGCTATACCTCAATTATATAATTATGTTAATTATAGGTAATTTACTTTGAACCTATACATCGGTTTATCTTGTACAAGGTGTTAATCGATTCTAATTTCGTTAGACATCCGCCCTGCCCATATTTAGTTATATTTATAGATAAATTATTTCAAATTAGACATAGTAATTGCTATAGGATTTAGGTAATCGGGTTAGCTTACATCGGCGTTTAAAGTATTGTCGGCAAGGAAATAAATCTTGGCTAACTATTCAGGTAAGTTTTGTAAATTATGAGAAAATCGATCGAAATTTTTACTATAATAGATTTTACCGCGATTTTATAATAATATTATGGTTTATGAATTCTTTAATAATAATTAATATCGTCTGGTTATATAATTTAGTAAGTTTTCTATCTTTATAAAGATGAAAATAAAGTAAAGTAAGCAGCCTATAAATGTCCCACTGCTGGGCATCTTTATATTTTACTTTTATTTTTTTCACGTTTTTGTGGAGAAGGTTAAGAGCTATAAGCTCACCTAGTTGCTCCAATGTTGGCTTAAAACACATGCAGGTTTCACTATGTTTCCTTCACTGCCGAGTACGAGATGAGTTTTAAAACGAATTAAGCACTTGAAATTACAGCGGTGCTTACTCGGGCTTAAACCCACCATCTTAATATTCACGTGTTCAAGCCATGGGACCATTTCTTACAATTATGTGCATAAATAAAATATATTGAGAAATAGGAACGATGAAACATTACATAAATATATATTATAATTATACAATAATATTTTGTTTATTATATATATGTATTTCGTTTGTTTCTGTGATTATTTATTTGTTACACTTCATCTATATACATAAAAAGACTTGTCCTAACTGACTCATCAACGCAGAGCCTAAACCACTGGGGTTAGAGACTTGAAATTTTGACAGTGTACGAAGAAAGGATTTTTGGAAATTTCGGTTTTTTTTGTGAAATAAGGGATGAACCTTTGTAAGGAAATCCGTCATTTTAAAGTTAGAAGCATGATATTTCGTATACAAGCTTCTGGTTGGAAATAAATACGTACGCAAATCAGAGTTTTCCAAAATTCACCACCTAAGAGGGTGAAAGTTTATATGGGGACTTCGTCATTTTTGATGTAAGAAGCATGAAATTTTATATACAAGGCTCTGGTTATAAATGAATAAATACGTATTCCAGGGTTTTTAAAAATTTTAAAGCTGAGCAAAAATGAGTACGTATATTGTCATTTTTGAAAATTCAACCCCAAACTGGATAGGGTTAGACACATATAAAAAAAATGGTCTGATCTGCTTGAAATTTACCGTTTTCACAGCTAAAATAGACCATAATTAACATATTTTATTATTTTTGATTACGTCGCGGGCAAAGCCGCGGTGGAACCGCTAGTGCTCTATAAAAACTAGTGGAGCAAAATTTAACGGCACTTTTTTATGGAACACTAAATTTTTTTTATATAATACTTCGAAGCTGCCAAATCTCTAGGAAAATATGTACATAATAAATCATAGCCACTATCAACAGGTTAAAAGCTTAGGGTAATAATACATGTAAAACAGTAACAGCCTGTGAATGTCCCACTGCTGGGCTAAGGCCTCTTCTCCTCATTTGAGAAGAAGGTTTTTGGAGCTTATTCCACCACGCTGCTCCAATGCGGATTGGTGAAATACACATGTGACAGAATTTCAGTGAAATTTGACACATGCAGGTTTCCTCGCGATGTTTTCCTTCACCGTCAAGCACGAGAGGGTAATAGGGTAATACATACTCGGTAATATTTTCACTCATATTGCCCGGAAATTTATTTGTATTAGTTTAACCCCAGTAAAATCCTGGTATATACATTTGTATGTCATTCTTCTCTCGGTTAACTACAAGAGAAAGCAATTAGGACTTTACGTTCTAATAAATAAACAAATAGAATTTTGCCTGTCATTGAATTTATGCATCAATAAAGGCAAACGTAATAAAGCCCTGCCTAGCTAGTACCATTCGAGATATTTTAATCTTTCTAAAGCTGCTTTCCTAAATCATAGAGTTAAGAAGTCGGTTTACGTCTATATGATTTAGTATGAAAAAACATTATTTTTTGATTTGTATATTTAAAATATATATCACCGAAATTATGTCACTATTTCTGTATTATATTTTCAGTACATTATAAATATTTAATGTAAGTTTTTCAACTTTCGTCGTGGTAATGACGCATCGGCAATTTTCACTCAAAGAATCTTTAACATAACACAATATATGATATAATTATGTAAATAATTTTTTTCTCTGTTAGTCTCTCTTTTTGTTATTTCGCTTGAGTTTTGCGTCTTCTTTCATTTAATTTTTATCTTTAATATAATATCTTAATTTAATATTGGTAACTTTTTTGGTAAGTTTTATTAATATATCATATTTTATTTAATATAATCAACCCATTCGTTTCCAAAATAAATAAATAAATACATATAATAGGTAATAAACAAAATTTTACATAATTTACGATTATTTTAAGTATCTTCGTCACAAGTTTTAATTGAAAATATATTAACATACAAAACATGAATCTATTTAACCCCGGGTTGCATTGCAATGAAAATATTTATGTTATGATATTCATATTTATAAATTCATAATCATACGTATACACAAGCCATGTAAAGTATATAAGCAAGTTTTATATGGTATTTCTTAATAACTAATATCTTTTCATCGCATAAATTTACCAAATGATAATAAGACCCTTATAGTTGCAGAAAAATGTAAATCTGTGTTCTTAAGATTTCATTAATTAAAAAAAATATTACCTTATATAATATATAAGGTAAATAATAAATAACTGTAGAAGAAATTTATATATTATATAATTAATAATATTATATTATATTATTATTAATATGAAACAGAAAACCGAGAAGAAATATAAATGTTAATAGTATTTATATTATTTTTCACATATTTTTCAGTTATCTTATCATATAATTGAAATATAATATAATAAACTAATTAAAAAAACGACTATAACATAAATATTGAGTTGAGCTTTTAACGAAGTACATTTTTGTTCTTAAAATATTTATTTTTCTTAATACTTTATCCGTTATAAACTAAAGGAAATCCTTCAAAATCTTTTATAAATGAGTATATTTCGATAATAATAGATTTGAATTGTTTTTTTTTTCAGTAACAGAGTAAACGCTTTTATTCTATTACTGCCAGTATTTTTTTTATAAATAAGTATAATAATCATTGTTAACTAGGTGATTTTTCGACTTATACAATCTGCCTTTTAAATCAATTTATATTTTACTTAACTTCTTAACAAAAGCATTTCCACTTGCAGTTGAAACAAAATTTGTAATATTTTCTCCAAAATATTTTCCTTTTTCGGAAAATGCTGATTAAATTTTAATGATAGAAACTGGCCATATATTATATTTAAGGTATAGTTATATAAGATAAAATAGAAGATTTTTTGATTGAGAATAGGATTGCAATACAAACTTCTTTAAATGGGTGATATATTAGTTGAAATATACCAAGCGCTGTTGTTATATGTATATGTGTAGCAAATTTTACAAGTTCTATATTGCTAAGAATATATTGCTCAGTAATATAAAACCATATTAAGCTCTACGTATGAGTTAATTTGTGTTACGACTTATTTAAAAATATATTTTGTTATTAAAGAAAAAAATTGTTTCTTTTATATTTTGGACAGATTACTAAGAAAAGAGCTCAATTTGCGCAGACGATAGCGGAAAAAAACAACTTGTTGATTGGTAAACAAAATATAAGAGCTTTTATCTAGAACATTAACGTTACGTATAACTCTGCTATGTTTCATTTCTAAATAAATTTTTCATGTTTATATATTCATTAACGAATTATATATGTGTAAGATAAATACCGTTTACGGCTATTTCAATAATATACGAATTATATTTGTCAACAAATAGAAATGGACGAGTTTTATGTTAAAACGTGGAGTTAGCATCGGTTGTTGACTGTACTATTCGCGTATTTATTACGCATTTTCTATCTTCCGATCGCTATCAAAATAAAATAAAAATAGCCTTCAGTCTATTTTAGTGTTATTTGATTCACTTTACACAAAGTGAGAATGATAAAATGTAAATGTAATTTTGAAAAGAGAAAAATGCGACAACTCGTTTAAGAACAATACGGGTGTTAATTATGTGTGTACATCGTTTTATGACTCTACGGCGGAATTATGTTGTTTATTTAAAACTTTAGTGGAATAACTTGTATCCAAACAATCAGGGGGCATTGCTATTCGAAGTTTGTGTGCCAATTATTTGGGTGATAGTTTAAATCAGGTAAATTCAATTGGTTTAATCGAAGGAAAACAAAATTAACTTACCGTATCGATAAAATACGAACACTTTACGCTTATCAATTGTATACTAAGAAGTTTTTAACCGCTCGCCGCCACGATATTGCAAAACGGGAGCCGCTCTACCGGTCAAGCGACTCCGCCGAAATTATCACATTTGTTTGCGAGTGATTAATTTTAATTAATTATCATTACCGAGAAGCCGGGCACTGATAACTTCGGGAACAGAGGAAGCCATACCTGACATCACCACTGTCACTAACAATTTAAAAGAAAAAAAAATGTTGAATAATAAAAATCGGTGTATCTCACCTGCTGCCGGGCGCACGAGCACGAGCGGCAGCACGAGCAGCGGCAGCAGAGGCAGCCGCATGCTCCCGCTAGCGTCGCATGCCGGCGCGTGCGGCGCTCTGTGCTCCTCGCCCGCCGCCGCGGTACTGCGCGCCACTCGCACTCGCACACTGCGGCCGCTCGCCGGGCGAGCCGCGCGACGAGCGCGCCCCGAGCGCCGCCACCGCGTGTGCCGGCGCGGCACGTGCGCGCACACTCGCGCGCCACGCGTGCCACTCGTTGCACCCGCCTGAGACGCCGCGTCTAGCATCCGACGCCCGTCTTACCATCGGTGTGGCCCTATCGGAGAGTCGACGCGGACTGAGAGCGCGGTCAGGCCGCAGGCGACCAGGCGGCGGCGAGGTGCAAGTGCAGCGGCGCGGCGTGGCGGCGAGTCGTCGACCGCGCGCCTCCCGCGGCCTTCCGCCTCCGCGGAATGTGCTGCGGACGCTGCAACCCTGCGACGTGCTGCACCCGCACATCGCCAACGGCGAAGTTCTGGTTGCACTGCACAACTCACCCCAGTGCTTCTAGATGATATAATTAATATCTAATTATTGTATATTGTATTTAAATATTCTTCTCTTTAGTAATCAAGAATCTCAATATATTTGGGTTTGTTTTTAATTATTTACTTATAGACTTATATTTGCGAGTTATTGTATTCGTGTATTAGTTAGTAATAGTGTATTTAATTTTTTAAATAAAAAAATGTAATATTATTGATGATTAAAAAGATCTTCAATCATGACATGTACATCAAATTAATCTCATTAAAGACAATTTTTAAATCCAAATGATAGATCATTGAACTTAACGTTAGTTAAGCGTTGAAGTCTTTTCAAGGGCGCTTATTAGGCGGCACAGACAAAAAATCGCGGAACCGCTTAAATAAAAAGCAGTTGGCAACAGTTTATTATTAAGCAAAGGTCGTATGACTTAATAAAGTTACAAGTGTTGTTTGTAATTTCACTAATGCATACAATAACTAATTTAAAAAAATGTACTAATAGTTTTTTTTTAAACAATTTCTGACAGATTTTGTCGTCTGGTTCTCGTAACTAATGATTTTTAAAACGCACAATGGCCAGCAGCAGCAAGCAATTATTATTGGTAATGGTTGGAGAAATCCGCCTTGATTATAGGTCTCAGCACTTGTTCCTACATGGAGCCCCAGGCCTCATCGGCGACGCGATGCCCAAAAAAACACACAGTATTTACTTATACGCTTCAAGATTTCATTCAACTAAATCATTACTTGGAAACGTTCTTTAAATACAAAATAAGTAAAATTCAATTTCTCATAAATAATATTAAATAAAATCCTATTTATCTACTTTCATTTTATCTATAACTATATCATAAACATTTAAACGGATATAAATGAAGCTTCTAAGACTAATACATTGCATTTAAGATAATGGTAATCAAATTGCAAATTGCAAAAAAAAAATTACAAATTGTAAAACTAACAAACTTCTTAATACTACAAAAAAAAATCCAAATTATTTTATATATGATTTATTCTTCTTTTAATTTTCTAAACCTTACTATAACATAAACATTTTTTTCATTTCAGTAAAAAAAGAGCGAAATAAAAAAATACTATGATTGAAAAATAAATTATAATATGCTTTTTTATCGATAAAACTGTCGTTCGTGTAATGATTAAGCTGACATAATTCAATGACGTACGATGGGCTTAAAAACAAATATATGAGGCGCTACTAATAACACAACGAGAGTTATTCGACGATATATCGAGACGTCTCATACATACTTTTTGCTGTATGACATAACTATTTGAAATATCTATACAGTTCCCTTCAAGATCACATCACCGTATTACGTCATCGTGTCACGCGTTAAAACTTTAGTAATTTAACCTAATTTGTAGAAAATATAAACATTGTCACTTATTATTTAAATTCCGATGTGTCGCTCTAATACATACCGTTGTTAAAACCACACTGTAATAAGATTAGTCGCCGTTAGTTTAGGTCGCGCTTAGACACATTATGACAGTTATTGAAAATCATCGAATATAATGTGTGACAGTAAAATTTATACAATTTAATATACTAGTGTTCGCTTAGTGATCGAAATTGAAGTATAAATGAAAAGAGGAAAAATATAAATATCAATTTGCAAGATTTATAAAAAAAATTATGTACGTTTTTTATTTTCAATATATATGTATATAAATAATGATGAACTGATGAGAAAAGGTGCTTTAACTCGGCTATGACGTCACCTTTTGAGGAATAATTTTGAACTCATTTCAATTTCCAAGGCGGGTTGGTGGATTCACATGTCGCACATTTTCATCGTGAGGTTCTGTATGTATCAGGTCCTTAAAGGTTGCGACAAGCATCTAAAGGACACCAAACTGGGTTACCTGTCCCGGGCTCAGTTCAATATGTTTGGACAAACCTGTTTAATAAGTCATCTTAATGTTAATACAATAGATAATAAAGAGGACAAATCAATATTTCGTCGTTAAAAAGAGACGAAAAATCCCACTCGGTAATATAAGACTTATACACAACAGTGTAATACTGTGCCATAGACTTACAAAAGAAAATTGACCCTAATTTCGACCAATTTGTTATGTGACTTATTATTATTATAGTAGTTACTTATTATAGTTCTAATTAGATATATTGTCAACTGTCATTTAATTACGGTTATTTATTTCCCTTAAATAATATTCTGAATATTCAGATTTCAAGTAATATTAATAATTTAGTTTTGGCATTAAAATAACTCAATTTGAAATCTAATTATTAAATTAATAAAATACATTTTGGTAAAGCACACTACAAATGTAAATACATTGTTTATTAAAACAATAAACCAATAAATGAAGACATAAATATACATACAAATGTAACATTTCAAGATATAAGATAATAATCTTCCGCTAGATTATTTTAAAATGTACTGTGACTTCGTCTGGAAAACTATTTACACTAATTAGAATAGTTTTCGTTCCTCGAGGTATGATTGCATTCATATTTAATAAGATATGAACAATAAAGGCATTTTAATTGGACTCCGCTGCTTAGCTATTTTAATAAGTTTCTAGATAGATCTAAAGCACTTGAAGTATCCGTCCAAATGCTATTTTTATGTAACGGTTTTCTCGTCCCATCGTAGGTGCATACGAAATTTAAATTATACGAGTTTTCTCCCGCAGTTTCGTCCACTTGCTAAGGAGAGGGCGCTGGTATAAAGTAAAAGAAAAAAGTCTATGTTCTTCCTTGAGATTAAAGCTTATTTCATACCGGACTTCATCAAAATCGGCTTAGTGATTTTAATTATTGTAATTTTCAAGCCAATAATTAAAATTTACGATATCAAACATAATTTTTCTTCATTTTATTGCTTATTGAGATAAAGATTAAATTGATAGGATAAGTGGATCTTAATTAAAGAGTGTAGGTTCGTAATTGTTCATAATATAATTATTATTGTTCACTTCCTTCGGCGACGTCATATCGACGCATCCGCTGGGTGACCGTCAAAGTATTTTCAAAACATGTCGAATATTCCAAGCTACATGAAGTTAGTGAAACTTAAAAATAAATGGCACTTGCTTAAAGTTATATTAATCCCAATAATTATTTCTACAACTAGCACCGTAACCAAATAAATAATAAGAAATGTTTACGCCCTTAAAATCTCCCAAATTGTATGTAGGTACATAAACGGGTATACGGGTGTACGGGCTTTGTTGTATAGCTTCTTAGTTAGGGTATGTTCAATTGGCTTCTGTTCTTGATTATGACGTATATCCCGAGTCTTTGCCGAGTTGTTAAAAAGAACAAAATAATAGTAATATTTATGGTAGCTTGAGATTTCCTTTGACATAAATATCGAAGACAAAAAAAAAACAAATATTTTTAATCTAAGCTTTCTTCAACCCAATCAAAATATCAATCAACATTTTCCCGGATACCGTCATAAGCTTTTATCTCGATAATCATTAACATTTCTAATGGTTAATTCCTATCTGATGTACCGTATGTACTTAACGGTACGTAGATGAGATAGAGGTCTGTAAGGAGCTGATGACATCAATATTCAATCAATAAATATGTAGACCTTGATTAGATTTTAATTATTTTGTCGTACTTTTGAGGATTTTGTATTGTTTTAATACATCACATTCTATCAATTGCTCACAATAAATATAAATGAATTGTAAAAGACACGCTCAGTTTATTTTTTTACATTAAAACACATTTTGTTATATATATTATTTAATTTTATAACAAAATGATATTTTTCGGTGTTTTTCGCAATGGCTGTTGGAA
Organism: Nymphalis polychloros; assembly: GCA_905220585.2. Taxonomy (NCBI): domain Eukaryota; kingdom Metazoa; phylum Arthropoda; class Insecta; order Lepidoptera; family Nymphalidae; genus Nymphalis; species Nymphalis polychloros. Next base: position 7,918,062 of record HG992258.1, on the reverse strand, counting down.
GTTGTTTATTTACTTGGTCATCTCATAAGTGTAAAGCTAATATAGTAGGATATACAAAGAAAAGGAATAAAAAAAAAAAATTGTAACCTATATTTTTTTGTACTGTATTAAACTTTTGATTAACTTAAAATATTTTTTTGACTCGATTTTATACAAATAGTGATGATCTCAGTAACACATGTAACGATCTAGTAATGCATTTTTTCTTATATTTTTTAAGCTCAGCTTTCAAAAGCTTTTAAAATTATCTGTTTATTAGTATCGTTTAATATATCATTAACAGCAATGAAGCGAAGACAATGAGTCCTAATCTATTTTAAAATTTATTATATAGACGTGTAGCCGGATGTCCGAAACAGATAAATTTCCTGCCCGTGTTGATTTAGCACTAAACGAAATATCTTTCAATGAAATTCTAATCCAGTGACGCAATATTACGTGGAACTAATGCCAAATGATAGTCACTTCTGCGACTGGTTAGAAATATTTTGGTGAGTGGTATTCCCCGAATTCGAACGTTTATTATTATAATATTTTTCACTATTCTTTTACCAGCGTTCCGAAGGTGAAACACATGTGAAGATCGCATGCGAAATAGTTTATGAAGAGTTAGATAATCACTTGAAACAAGTCATAGTTAGTGTTAATATGTTCTTAACAACAACAATCACTAGGCAACAAAAGTATGGTACACAAAAGATCATCAAGTAATAAACTTAACAATATAAAAAAAGTAAAAAAATATATAAATAAGTCCAATAAGATATGTCTTTCAGCCAACTTTGAGTTATCGAGATTAGAATTAATCAAGAAGGTTAAATAGCGTAGAAACTGATAGAAATGTTTGCTTACTTCATTTTATTATTCAAGAGTTTTTTTACAACGCTATAAAACTAGTAAAAGTCGTAACCAATCGATGATTTTAAAAACGATTCATTTTAATGAGGAAATAATAAAATTACATATAGAATTACACGTAACACCAAACCAAAAATTGAAATAAAAACTTTATTCAAGAAGTGTCCTAAAAGCACTTAAATCTACATTTCACACATCTTCAAATGTACACGCAGCTACCACTGATTCGGAATATACCGTAAATAAGCGACAATAACAAATACATAATAATATATTGATTATTTTGTACATATATTTTTAAAATTCGTATCAATTAAAAGTATAATGTATTTAAGAATGTTAAATTCGATAAACAAATCAATAGTTGATTGATTTGTTTAGATGATTTGAAACGGGTATCGGAATCGTTAGAAACTTTGACATTTAAATGTGTAGACAGTTTTTTTATGTATAGACATCGTATAGGGCAGACGGTGATCAGAAAAATATGTAAATAAATCAAATCGTCGATGAGCATATCATTTGTTATTGTCAAATTAAATTGGCACAAAAAACGCGAGCCGTGATCGTGCCGTCCTCATTCACGTAAATGTCATTTTTTATCTAAAATAAAATAATACAACAAAAGGTTAGACTCCGCGGAATGCACGTGGGATTGCAGCAACGGGTAACATGGCGATGGATGTGTCAATTTATCACCTGCTATCGAAAAAACACATTAATCAACCCTTAAATCATACATGGAAAAAATTTTAGAACCGCAAATGGTCAAGTGCGTTAAAAATTGAGTTCGTCGGAACTTTTGTATTACGAAAAATATGTAGTTTTTCAATATAGCAAAGATGTAAGTAAACGGTGCATTAAACTTATATAATAACATTTGTTTAAATACATTTTATATGTATTTTTCTTATTGTATTAGGTCGGCAGACTGGCAAGTGAAGTACATGTTTGTAAGTGGTAGACATTGGTATTGCTAGAAATATTAACCATCCCTTCCATCTCTAATCCGCTACAAAATTTGATAACTACAAAAAGTTGGTATATTCCTTGCGCCTGTATTTAAACTAGCTTATTCAACCTAAATATAAATATAATAAACACACGCCAACTGCCAGGATATCAGAAGTCTGAAGCAATTAAAAACAAACAGATCTACAATACGCGGAAATGAGATAGAGCCAAAACCATTTTTCAAAGAACAATTATGATATTAGATGCATTCCAGTTCCGCGCATATGGCGAGCGACGCGTAGGAGTCCTTACAATTACCACCCGGCAGAAAACATTTGTTAAACAAACAGACAATTCATAGAATTTAATGCATAAACAAGGATCTTTTTATTTTACGCAATCACCTATTTCTAACGATAAATCAAATTCAATGTGCGTGATGGTTTTAATATAAGTTATATTATTTTGTTTGTTATATGATAAAGTTTTTGTTATGTCGTCATTAATAATAATGAAGTGTATCTAGGCAAATGTTGAACAAAATATATTTGATTTAGTTTTTAAAAAGTTTTTGGTCTCTATGTAAAAAGCTTTTTAGTGACTACATAAATATGTATATTATTTGAAACGTAAAAATAATTAAATAATGCGATTGGGATTTTCAAATTCAAACTGCCGCAATGGATGATAATCGTTTGTTTGAAATAAATAAAATAAAACTATTATAAAATATGTCATGTTTTTCCTAAAAATGAAGCAACAATCACAATGGCGCCTGAGTGGGCAATAAGATCGGCTAAACGACTGGGCCGCTTCTAGCCGACCCGCCGAACGTTATTTACTCGTACAAGCCTTTTATTTCCTCTTCGCATGTTTCTGTCTCTGCATTTATAATATGTTTATCTTGATAAATTAAGACAGGATTATTTATTTTTAATTTAGAAAACCATGTTCGAAATTAAAATATTTAAAAAATTAAAACTAAAAGATATTACGGCGCGTATCTAAAGTGCTCGATAGTGCCTATCGCGCCTCTTATTATGAGAGATAAAATAAAAAGAATGGACCGCTTCACTAATTAATTCATGTGGATAAGCAAAGTAATTTGCATGTCTTTTAACTAATGTTATTGAAAGCTGTTAATGTATGCTGAATTATAGTATCTATATTCGTTACGCCAGATGAATAACAATGAGAGAAACGGCTATTTATACACATTATAAAAATTACAATAACAATAATCACCCCGTAACTTGGACTTTAAATTTGATTAGTAAGAAACGTATAAAAGTGTGGTCGTCACATGATGCATGGTTGATGTGAAACATGGTATTTGGTAATTATTGAAATAACATATTATTATAGAAAACCAATATATATAGAGTAAAATATATAATAATACAGAGTTTCATTATTTTAATAATATATATAGTAAATGTGTTAGTATATGCGCCACGCTATGTGTGTAGGGCGCAGAATGGCGACGGGAAAGAGGAGACGGCGCATGACGGCATAAGAGAGCGTCATACATTTACCGTCATAGCATACGAGTTGGTCATACTACCAAAGTGCGCCAATACATATTTCATATCAAAATATATTTAAATACGATGTTTGTTAATATACAAATTTAAAGAATTTATACAAGAGTCGATTCTATTCCGATACACCATCGACCAACCCGCAACTGGGTGGTTATGTTAGTAGAATAGGAAAACGATTAAATGGACCAATTTTCTAGTAGAATTGGTCCCCTGGATAGGTAATCTTAGCATTATATTAGTATCAAAATTAGCTGTTGTTATGCAGAAATATAGATGAAATTTCAGAGTTAGGCATAAGGCTCGTCTTATTGCCTACACCGGTGACAGAATTTTCGCACAGTATCTGCAAATCGGAATTGCGATTCGATGGGTAATGCTGCTAGAATTATTGCCACCATTCCACGCGGTCACGATTTGTACTATTTTTAATTTTGATGCGTATAAATTCGTTCAAGCCCTATATAAATAATGCATGTATTAATAAATTATATATATGTATGTATATTTAGTTAAATTCGTGGTTCTGAAACGAAGATTGTGAATTGAAGATCGAGGAGCATTCACACTTTTCATGTGCTTATATCTGATTTTATATTTTTACTCGTGCTCAGTTGTACAGGAAAACATGTGTAATAAGCTCTAAAGTTTCTTCTTAAGAAGACGGAATGCCTTTGCCAAGACTCAGGACAATTTTTTACCGCTTTCTGTTTTGTATTTGAAATTGAATAAAATACTGAAAATATATGAAAATCCCATAATTCTAATATATGAACAAAATAGCCATTTTTTGGCTCCATACTTCTACTATATGTATTGAAATTTTGTATTTAGCAAATATTTGAATATATTTGTCTTTGGTATTAGTTATTGAGGATTTCTCGACAAGTCTAATGAGTTGAAATTCAAAATCAGAACGGAAAGAAAAAAAAATGAAATTAAAAATATATTTCTATATGGAAATTTAATATCAACGTGAAGATGAACTAAATATTTAAGCTGCTTAAATTAACCTCTTATAAGTCACATTGGAGTGCAGGCCGCCCGCCGTTCACCATTAACTAAGGAGAAGTGTAGAAACATACGGAACTCTAATCGTCACAAGCCTACAATGGTTTTTGACCGACTGAATTAAAAACGAAATTCATATAATTATGTGTGATAAAAGACGTGAACTATTTTAGGCGCAATGAGAATGTCATGTTCAGATTTGAGTTTTATTTGTAACGTTTATTCGTTTCCGACTCAAATTAATAATGTTAAAGAAACCAAAAATACACAATTAGTCTTTTGTGAAAATTTATTATTACCAACCGTATCTAACCTGTTGTTTACCAATATTTGTAAGTATCACAATAAACACAGATAAACAAAAAAAGTGACAAGTATTGTTCTAAGAGCATAACTATACTATTATAAAAGAAGAATGTTTAAAAATATAGTATTTTTGATTTTTGGGTTATATTTTCAAAATTGATAGATTGAATTTTGCCTTTAAATACAAGCGAATTAGTTGTTTTAAGAGTAATATGGATTTCGTTAATTTTATTACGAATTAATTTACACGAGTATAATATTGTAATGGACCTTCAGATTAGGTTGAGAGCAGTGTGGCTTATGACTAATATAAAAATGCAATCATTTAAAACATTTTGCGTATTTAAAACTGCTTCAATATATTTTTAAAGCCACAAAAAACATCGTAAAGCTTTGATAGATTGTGGAAGTAATTGCAAGCGTTGGAATTTTATTACTCAGCTTTTCTTGACAGCAAAAAGCAAAGATTTGCGGTGGTCATAATTGTTTAAATTCTTTAATGTATTGTGTAACATGATTTTATTGCCCAGCAGTTCCCGAGATCTTGGGTACAAACCCTGGTTAAGCCCTATAAAAATCTATGAAGAAATTCTCAGCACAACCCCGAAGCCCTTAAGTTTAAGGAAGTGTTTACCAGTCCCATGCAACGAAAAGCACGTAATAACCTTTGGTCCTACACCTGAACTATTTCAGATTGTGTTAGTCTTTTTTGAGAATGGTCACCGTAGGTCAAAACGTTTAGGAGAACATTATGATGTTCCTCACATTGCCAACTCATTGCAAACCAATGGATCTATTTAGTAGTAGAGTTCCGTATGGCCCGTTTAGTCACCATTTACTCATCAGTTTGATCCACATTTGAAAGTGCGCTTTTATTCTATAACTTAACAAAATCAACGTTGGTATATAATATGTTATAGTGTGTGTGTAGTATGTATATGTGTTATGAGTTGGCAATGTGAGGCACAGATAATATCTTTTTCAATAACCGTGTCTGTTTGTATAGCTTATTCCAACCACAACAGGAGTAGAAATAAATAAACCACTTTGACATTGAATTGACGCGATAGCATGGGCCATAGCCAAGATCTTAATCTTGAATAATCTATGATTTTCTTGAAAATTTGGAAGACAATTACTGTGGATATAACTAGTTAAAGTGAAAATTATTTTTATTTTCAATAAAGATATATTAATCAGAAACAGTTTGTAGTTTTTGTATAGCCGAGTTATTAGAAAATTGCATAGAATATGTCTATGAAATGATGAAAATCTAAGATTTGTTTATCTTTCCTCCTTCGGAATTGGAATAGTCATAGTCATAGGATTGCAATAGTCTTACATCGTCATGGAAAACTATTGTCATCTACTATTTCACCAAAAAAAAAAGAGTATTTAAAAGACCCGCAGCGTTTATGGGACCAGAAGTGTGACGTGTGTGATCAATATTACCGCTCAATACTGACCATTAACGAATTCCGAGACAAGACTTAAACCGTTCAAATATGCGGGCGGGCAGGCGATGCCAAGAATTTGGTCGATTCGACAACTTTACATAGTACTTGTTTACCTCGCGGGCTAAAGCTATTTCTGTGTATAGTGTTTGCGAACAATGCCGACGTACCGTTGAATACTATATTTGTACGCTAACTAGATCGTACTCGAGTCGAGATATGACACCGGCGGTGAACTCTGCTGTAATTCGGATTTAGGTAATTTAACATAACGACAAATTGCTAAGAATATATTTAAAAAAAATTAGGTCTCGAATCACATAATGAAACTCGAAGAAATTTGAAGAGCTTTCATTTAGGGTATTATGTAGTTTTTAATAGCGAATTGATAACAATTAACAAATATAAAAAAAAAACAAATAAGTCGAAAAATACTTATAGCTGTGTCGCTCGTATACATATTAATTGCAAGACGAGGCTTTGAATCGTAAATATTGAAGTAAAATTTATGTGTTCCAGCTTAAACGCTGAATCACAATATATGTATATCATAGAAATATATACTTTAACAAAAGTAATGGTGTAATATATTTGTATTATTGCTACCGAATTTTAAAATTGTTATTTTTATAAATTATTAATTTATGTAAAGCTTTATGTTCGGACAAAACATTTTCTTTTTTTCTATAGAATACAAATTTTAAATCCCTAACTTAAATGACTGAAAATGATATTGCCATATGAAAATTAGGATGACAAAGATATGGCGACACTCCTTCACCATACTTCTCCTACACACTGCACTGCCAATACTAGTATGCGTTCTGGATTAACCGGAGTGTCATTATTATTTGTTGTTTTAGTATGAAGTTGCATGAAATAGTTACATATCTTAGAATCTATGGTTCGAAGCGCCATTGCGATTGTTTATGGAATGATATACTGTTATCAGGCTCAATTGTTATTTCATTTTTCCACTATTGATATTTTTCTAAAATATGGTACAATAATATCTACATTATACTTCGATGTAATATGACTTATTTTTCTACTATTTATACGTATAGTTTACATATATACTTATTTGTCCTTGATGCAGATGGATATTGATTTACATTAGTTGATATTTATGTTTAAATCTTTATTTTATGTGTAGACTAGTTCGCAGTATTACACAAGGATTCGTAAATCATAAGATTTGAATATATTCGTGTATCAAAACCGCGTGATGTCGTTAAAAATATTTAGAAAGATTTTATTAATGATTTATGTATCACTAACTGTTATATAATTATTCATCAACCAGAATTAAATTGTTACAAGCAAACAAAATTTTTGTATACATTTTACACATATTAAAAACTAATTTATATGTTAATATAATATTTAACATCACTTAATTATGTAAAAAAAAATGTTTAATCTTAGTAACTTAATGATTTAGTATTTTAAAAATTATTACATAAATAGAACCGACGCCCGATACCTATTAACCACTTCACGGGTCGGACACGAATTTTGTTTCACCATGTATAAAAGCAAATTAATTAAATTACATTTGACATTTTTATTTTTTTACATAATTTATAATAATTATATACAAAAATGTTTATATTTATTTGAATATTTCAATACAATTAATTAAACATAACATTTTTATCCAATTTATCGGTAGTCGATACCTGGGCGACTCTAACATATAATTAGTTTTTTAAGCAAAACCTTATCTTAATACATTTGAGTCAAATCTTTACACGAAATAAATTTATAAATATAGATTTACAAGAATTGCTGATATATTATATTTAAGTAAATAGTAGTAGTCAGCGGTAATCGAAAAGACGAATAAGTGAAGTTTGTCATTGTCACTAAAAATCATTTAACTTGGAAATGACCGACCGTATGAAACACGATACCAAATGAAAACATAAAATGTTTTGTTACGCAAGCGTAACACAAAATCGGAATGAATAGATTGATATCACAGTTTGATTTACAACCGTAGTCAGTGGGTTCGGTCGTAAATCAGTCGGAGTGATTTCCGTTGGCATACACTAATTTCTACAAATTAGCGGCCTTAGGATGTAATCATGCAATACGAGCACGTCTCGAACGAAATCAATGCAACAAAACACGAATAAAAATGTAATGATACATACAAATAATAAATAACGTAAGAATGTAATTGACGTGTTATTGTTTTTATATTGAATATTTAGCTTTAATATTATATAATACTAATATAATTTCCTATTTATTTAAGAAAAAAGTAGCCGCAATTGTTCCACAAGAGCAAAAGCCTCTCCCCTATCGAGGAGATACGAACCTTTTTCACCAGTGCTCCACTACGGGGTGACATATATATTATAAACACAAAACACATGAAAACTTATTGTTTGATTAACAATGACGTATTATTTTATGTCATTTCTCATGTAGTCTAGTAACATTTTAATATTAAAAATTAAGGATATTTTAGAAAAATTTCGAACAATTCTTACATTTAAAATAAATTCGCGGGCTACGTACTTTTAAAGGTTCTAATTATTTCTGTATTAAAAATGCGTTAATAGTTGTTTTTTTTTTTTAATTTCTTAACGTAAACTTGTTTCTAAGCACTTAACTATCTGAACACATTTTAACACGTCCAAAGTCCTTTAAAAGATTTCCTTTAGATAATTAACTGCAAATTTTTAAAATTGATTAACGTTTGCAATCTGACAGCTTTCTATACAGCTAATCTGACTAGTTATTAGCTAGTATATGGTGTATTAGAGTTCTTCGCAAAAGGGTATCTACGTTTCCTTCTCAAACTTTCACGCAATTTTACTATTAGAAACTAAGCAAACAAATTAAGCTTTAAATTCGAAAAGTTAGTAAAAAATAGCCTGTAAACGTCTATTGCTGGACAAATATCTCTCTTCTTGATATCACATAATTCACAGACCCATCGGATCAGCGTGGTAATATAAGATCCAAAGTCCAAACCCAAATTTCAAAATTAATAAATATTAAAATGTAAATGTTTTTTTAATATGTTCTATATATCATATATATATATATATATATATATATATATATATACTACTTTAAAATACAAACAACAGTCAACAGTCAGTATTTTTTATGAACAATTTTATTTTGAATTAAGGTAAATAATATGAATACCATAAACCAAATTGCCGCGGGGTTAACAATCGTTTGTAGCGTCTTCGTTCTTATCTAATATCTAACGCGATGACACAGTAGTTAGTAATAAGACTAATAAGTCTGCGTCCATTCGTTCGTTCAACGCATGCGATGCAGCAGACGAATATTATGTCATAGTCTAGACGAGTCACAAATACTGGCTATTCAATGTTTACACAGAGCGCACACTGACGATTTCATTACGAATTTTATAACGTTTAACATATAACCAATTGATCGATTCGATCATTTTTTTTAATCGATAAACGTACGCACATCCTTATATCAATTCGCAAGTCGATTAAGCGATTGTCATTTATTTATTAGTCAATAAGTTTTGAAATGCTATTCGATTACTGATTGACACTATAATTGGTTTTAAGTCTAGACAATTTAATATGATATATGATACAATAAATATCGAGTTATTTTCACAATCAACAGAACAGCTATGTCAAACGTATTCATATACTTTTTAAATAATGACATTCAAACTTTTAGTGCATCGCGATTTTCTGTCAAGACGTTTTAGTATTCCGTCTGCGCGACATCGTTAAATAACTTATTCAAACACGAATTTTAAATAAATAAACTTGAATATTAGATTTAGTTTGTATAATATTTTAGATGGCTGTGTATGAGATGTACCATAAAAGAGTTACCGAGAATTTGACTACAGATATCATAGAATGGAGTAGGTAAACTAACTGCGCTGATTGCAAATAAATAGGATATGAACAAGCGATGGTGATAAATATTTATGTATATAATATTTAATATTTGCTGTCCACATATTGTCTGCCTTTAGTTTAAAGGTTGTCTCTTTTCCGTTTGTAGTACAAATTTACATACACATATTGTTTTCAATAAAGACAAAATATTATTGAATAAAACAGTATTTTTGAAAGCGTCGGTAATTTATAATTGATTACTCCTAGTTATACTTTTGTTAAGATAACCCAGTTCTAAGTTACCAAAAAATAAAATCTTTGACTCAACAAAGTCATATTTGTCATAAAACAACTGTTCATTTAAATTTTAATCAATTATAATTTGACACTTTGTATATGAAGGCACGATCCCCAAATAATTTAGATGTTTTAAAAAACCTTCAACACATTTTATTTAATTTATCTTAAGACTTCGTTTCGGCGTATCTATAAACAAAACCTTTCATAACCATAAACCTCAGTGATAATCAGCAGTACATCTGTTATTTATTTGTTTGCTTTTTTTTAATATAGAAGCAAAGGATGGAATTTGTGGATGATAAACATCGACAATGAACAAATAGACGCTGCAACCGCAACAAGAAAAAAATAAAGTATTATTCACTTAATTTATGGTCTCAATAATTATATAGTATAATGTGTTATCTCGACGCGAAATATTGAGGTAGCATGAGTTATGGGAAATTTTAATTGATGATAACAATCTTTAGTCCAATTTATATTTTATACAAGTCGTTGCTGAGAGTTTTAAGCTACTGGGGTTATGTGTTTTTATTAATATTTTCCAACTTGTTTGTCAAATTTAATACATTGTATATTATACCTTGCGGTAATTTATTATTATAAAACATTTTTGGCTGAATGGCTGTGGCTACAGGAGAGCAACCGGTAGCAAAAAAAAAATTTGGTTTCCCGCCAAATTCTAGACAATCGATGTAGCCATTGTTATTTATGGAATCGACATTGATAACATTAAAATATATATTCATATACATATATTTTGATAAAAAAGGCTATTTTGTCGTATTGCCTATAATGTTGTTACAATAATTTTTCAATAGGTCAACACTGCAATTTCAAATTTCATAATTAAAATGCTACATTTCTTATCTACTGTTCAGGAAAAAATATTAAGCTACGATAAATCCAGCGCTTTATTATAGCTTTATAAGGACTTAATATTAACTGAATGATATATATCTACTATAGACACCATAATTAAGAGCGCTTAAGGTTATTGCCTTTTATTACATGCGATTATTGCTCGCCAATAGGTAGGTAATAATTTTAATATTATTCAATGGTTTAAGTGTCCTGCCTGGAGCGTCGCTATTATAAGAAATCGACTAGAAATCGGTATGCTTCCGGATTGTAAAACGTAGTATTTTGACTTTACTCGTTATTTTATATAATACAAAATGATACTTTCTATCTAATAATAAATATTCGTTGTGAACATTTTTCTTTCTGATAAAAAATCTTATTAATTGAATAATAATGCCGAAAATGATTATTTATATTGAGAAACTTAAAAAAATAATTAATTTGGTCTGGTTGCTATTTGTTACTGTTATTTGCCAAAGCTATCGACTTTCTCGCTTTTAAAAATATTCATGAATGTTTTAAATGTATAATTTTATTTTTTATACCATCAAGTCTTGCCCAAACTGGCTTATTAAAAAAAATCTTATTAGTAAAACAATGTACTATTATCATGATATGTCATATTTATCTATTTATTCAGTATGTACTTATTAATTATGTTTGAGGTATCTGGCCTTACATAATCTGGCGTATTGTCAAATATTATAGATACTACTAGAACTAATCAAAGATATATTATATTAAAGGGACACCATAGACAATTTTATTGACATATAATTAATTAAACATTTGAACGTCAAAATAAGGCAAAAATGTATTGTATCACATAAGCAATGGTTGGTAAAGGAATCGATTGAGACGCTCTCACGATGCATTGTGCCGTTCCGGGAATAGAAGGGTCGTGGAAACGCACCATCCGATCCTGTTTACAAATCAACTCGCTTCGATTGAAATGAAAATTAGCTTTGATCATTCATCGTCTATACTACTATATAAATCTATTAGGTTCTGTCTATACATTTGCATTTTTCACCTAATTTTGGGATAATTTCATCGTTTTATGATGCAGTGATTCACATTATACCCTTTTTTAATTTTGTCTGTCTGTTTGTCTGTATGTCTTCTTATAACTCAAGAACGGCTTGACCAATCTTGATGAAAATTGGTATACACAAAGAACATGTGATGGCGCAAATGTAAGGCGCATATATAAGATCGGTAAACCCTACGGTATCTTATGAAAATTAATTTCAAAACGTTAATTACGTATTTCTTTACCAGTAGCCATATGTGTGTGCGTATGCGTATGTGTGTGTGCGCGTGCGCGTTTCTATTATAGTAATAAAATAATTTATTATATTTTTATTAATTATACGCGGGTGAAACCGCGTGTCACAGTTAGTTCTGATATATAAGTAAGATTTAGTTATTTTGATATTTTTAGATTTATTTAGATTTGCAAAATCTATTTTCATTTTGTTGATATATAATATATACATATATATAGGTAGGTATGTCTGGTCATATCAGGTAAATATATACGAGTATAAAACAGTTTCTAATCGTAATTATTGAAACAAAAGAAATCATATAATTTTAAAATTAAAGTCAAGCAGATATAATATATATGGATGTTCAAAACTCAAAGGTAATTTAATAAAGATCTTGTCCAGATTTAAATCAGCAAATTTCGGTTTAGATTCACTTGATCGAAAAGTTAGACCATCTCGGCTTAAAGAGATGTGGACTTTCTCGTAAAACATATTTTTTCTATATATATACTATACTGGAATAGAATATCATATATTCCAATTCTTGGGTCTAACATTTATATATCAGAGGATAATATATATAAAAAAGTAATAAATGTCAAAGTTGAGATTAAACTTTTCCTCTTATTCTTAAGTAATTGTGTTTCAAAAATAAAATATCAATAATCAATATGTAAAGACAAATCACGTACCTTTTTCTTCGGTTTGTCAAGCGATTTCTGATTTTTTTAAGTATGGTAGCTGTTGGCGAGCGTTAATGAGCTTTAGTGTTATCAATAAAAAATGTATATAAGTAGAAAAATAATGTTCGAAACATCCATTATATATGTTTTCCTCAAATTTTCATAAACGATCATCCACGAGCGAACTCGAGTATATTATAAATTGTCTAAAAATAATAATATACGATATGTTTTGCCTTAAGAGCTTATAGTAGGTCATTACATATGAAATTGGCGTTTTGTACGGGAGGAATATAGTCACTTTTTTTTTTGTAAAATATATTTAATTAATCAAAGTATGCACCGTTGTTATCTATGCACTTTTGCCATCTCATAGGTCGTTCATTGATCTCTTTACTAAATAAACCATGGGGGCGAGAATCAATAAACTCATAAGGCGGTTTGGACTGCCGCATCGGAGTTGAATTTTTTTCCTTGTAAGAAGTTGTCCAAATTCCGGTAAAAATGGTAATCTGTTGGAGCAAGGTCCGGGGAGTACGGTGGATGTCGCAGACATTCCAATTGTAGCTCATCTAACTTAGTGGTTGTTTGTTGTGCAGTGTGTGGTCTTGCGTTGTCGTGAAGCTGCAGTGGCCTAAAGTGATTGACCAATCTCGGTTGTTTAGCAGCTAGTTCTTCCTTCATGGTTTGCAGTTGCTTACAAAAGATGTCTGCCGTAATCGTTTGGCCAGATTTTAGAAAGCTGTAGTGAACGACACCGGCGCTAGTCCACCAAACACTCACAAGTAACTTATTCTGAGTCAATTTTCGTTTAGGGCAGGATTTGGCTGGGTCTCCAGGGTTCAGCCATTACGACGAGCGCTTCCGATTGTCGTACAGTATCTACTTTTGTAGTGTTGTTTGTTTTTATGTTCCTATGTTCCACTTTGGTCTCCGGTCGTCCACGGGGTTGGTTCTGAAGGTCGAAATTTCCAGAACGAAAACGTTGAAACCAAAAACGTACCGTGCTTTCTTTTGCGACACCAGCGCCGTACATATCATTAATCGTTCGAGCTGTTTCTGCAGCACTGGTGCCACGGTAGAACTCGTACTCGTAATATACCGATATTTTATGTTTTCCATTGTGCGGTAATAAGCGACGCCAAAGAAAAAAATTATGAGAAATAAACGACTGAATGACTGTTTTCAAAACTCAAATGTACCAGCTAAATGAATTTATTAATTTGAATTTGGAATTCTCAACCAAAGAGGAGATATTTCAGATCAAAGTGGTCAGTACGACAAAACGCTAATTTCATATGTAAGGACCTAATATTAAATAAAAATGTCTAAGTTTGAGTGAGAATCAGATTATTAAACAAAGTGTAGTCACAGGGATTTTGTTGAAATATCAACAGTTAGTGGTAAATAGGTATTAATAATTATAATACATATATGTGTATCGTAGTATGTTTATATTAAATATTGGTAAACCCATCGCGCTGATCGAATGAGACATTTTTGTTTAGAGGAACTTAGTCTTTCCACCATTTGAGTGGATTTTGTCATCTAATTTACCCTAATAAATATAATCTATTCGTTAAAATGAATCTAAAATGCCTAATACTACTAGAACTTTTGTACCGTACCTAATCCCACACTCTCCACATATATAAGGATACCGAATCAAATCAAAATCGATTCCCAATCGTCGAAGTTATCAAGGACCATATAAATAAAAAGGCCGAACTGGTAACCTCTTTTTTTAAGTTGGTTAATAAATGAACAGATCATTACCTAAAATCCGTCTGTAATGATCTCGAAACAAAAAAATAGATGCATTAGTATAGTCTATTAATTATAAAAGGTATGTACCAGTAAATATCCGGCAAAAAGTCCATGACTCAGTCGAGATTAGTGCTTCTCTTACAAGTAATACAAGATTGACAGCATTATTTTTAGCGGCGTTATGCAAGACGCGTTGTGATGTCATAGTTTTGAAACAATTAGGAATGTTTCATACGACGCTATAATCGTTTTTGTTTTTACTTGCAATGATTATCATGAACAAGATTATTTTTCAAACTTCAATTTAACCATTGCATAATAATTACAGTGTTCCTGTTTGTTCATTCGAAATTTTCCTAAACTAAAAACATAATTAAGCAACGCTTGCATAAGCAATTGCTATTTTGCAATTATAGCGCTTAAATATGTTTCGAATATAAATTTATAATTTTAATACAAAAATAGGTATTATTTTCATCTGTATGATAAATCCAATACAATTTTCCGCTTTAAGTACATGTGTACGGGCTTTAGTGCTGTTTTGCGACCTACCTTAATTGTGGACGATTATGCTTTCGTCCTACACGACCTTGTTGGAATACAACTGCGGACACCGCTGCCAATATGACTCGATCGATTTTATTCTGTTTGGCACCTCAATATTTTTCCACGAGGCGTTAATAGCAGTCGTTTGAACCAATCTAATTTTACAACGTGTCAAAACTGTACCACCATAAAAGTTTTTGTCACATGATTGTAAAATTAATTGCTAAGTTCTGATAAGTGATGCGCGGTATTATTTTGTATTATGGTTGTAAGGTAATGTCAATAAAATGATAAACCAGTATTATAAATATTTACGATCTTTTTAAACAAAACGAACTATGTATAAAAATGAAAGATTGTTGTTTAATATATTTAATATAGTCATTACAAGATCTAATACGGCTAACAAAACTTTCTTTCTTGAAAATGCTTTCGAACAACTATAGGAATTTCCGCTGCTGGAGCAATGTCTAAGTAATTAAACATGCCTAAAGCGACAGACTACAACACAAAATTTATGAGATATATCTAAGTTGAATATAGATCACAGATAAGCAATAGCTGAGATAACATCAGCTTGTTATTTCTAATCTATGCGATTTATTTACAAGCATATATCCTATTAAGAAATACAGAATTTAAATACTTATCAACATTTAGAAATAGCAATTTAAGGCTATTATTTACTATATTTTTATTAGTTAAATATCAGTACGTGCTCTTAATAATCCAATACAATTTATCAAATGATTGGGGTTGTTTTAAAGGGCAGTGATAACAGAAGGTGATTCAGGAATAGTTAATGGCATTAATTAAGTCTTGATACATGTCTATTAATGTAAGGTTTTCGTAGTATCGCAAAGTTCCCGACGGCGGACGGCGCGGCCGGCTGCGCCGGAGTAAGTGGATGCAACTAGTTTTTTTACATTGGGCGAACATCCGCGTCTGCGCTAGTTTTTATGCCGCCTCAACGTCTGCTTGTTTTTCTGAACAATCTCGATTGATGACCGTCTGGCTCCTCGACTCTGTTTACACGGCGCACCTAATCTCTACAATACTACATATTATAATGCGTAGCACGGTAGCCGTTCGGCAACACGTCGGAGAATTTATTGTTGAAAAAATGCTACCGCCGCTTACGAGTTGATGGTCTTTATAATATTTACGGATACTGTATAATGCGCCGTTTCGAATTAGAGAAAAAAGGCAATTTGCCGTTCTTTTTGCCGATACCGTTCGTTGGTTCTTCTATAATAAATATTGTAGCTTCATATTTTAAATCAATCGAGTCGAACTCAGAGCGTCTTGTAAGTAATGTAGTGAGACATTAGTCAATTCTCGCCACGTCGTGAATAGGTAGATGATTTGTGTTGCATGCCGTGTGCGGTGAGCTACCGGATTGGTAATTGGTAGCTTTGTATGGACCATCACAACAGCTAGGCCAGACAGGCAGCCTCCGGCGTCTGGGCACTAGACGGCGATTTGCGAGATCACGTTTCGGCCGGCCGAACATGCTAAGTGCGCGTCTGGCCGTAGACCGTGGATATGTGAAACATGTGCAGGATGTGACAGTTTGATTGCTCACTTGATCGCACTCGGTTGGACGTACGCATCAAGTAAAGTCTACGTGCATGTTTTTTATCTTACATGAGTTGGTAGACGTATTAAGTCTCACACAATATTAATATAACGTAGAATGCTTTAGGTTCCAAAAAATATAATAAAAATAATTCTAAAATTTTAATTTTAATTAAGGAGTATAAAAAATAATTGACAGAAACAAACATAAAATGGCGCATGTTGAATGAGTGTACAATTTTTCATTCAACAAAGTCAAAGTGATAATAGTCCGAAATGAGATGATTTATGGCTTTTCAATTCGGGCAGTAACAATAGTGCAATGATTTGCGCCGACGCAGACGTTGCGATCAGAGCCGGTCAACGACCTCGTACGAGACGCGGGACGACAAGGTTATAGAAATGCAGCGGGCCGCATCTAGAGGCGGGCGTGAGAACTCTTCTGACATCCACTATAGGGACGATGTCTCAAATGTCTATGTACACATTCACATAGGCCTAGACGAGAGGTACATAAAGACGTTTGATTGCTTTATGCTCGATACCTACAATAGACAATAGTCGTAATAAATGAATAAATGCCATTACCAATGAAAAAATGAACCCAAACCAGACTCTACGGAATTATATTTAATGTCGCGAATAATACTTTTAGATTTACATACCTAATAAATAAGATCAGTGTAAGTAATTGTAATATCCCATTTAATAAAAAATATTTAAGTACTTTAGTAACAAAAATTATGATTAAAAGTTGTAAATTAAGTATTAAACAAAGATTATCGTATTTAAGGCAAATAAAAGAAAGTTGAAATTAAATTTCCAAGCACCTCAAAACTGCGCACCATAAAAACCTTTCAAAAAACACAAAATAACTTTTACATTCTCACAGGCCTTTTCCCGTCTGCGGCTTTATGCGAAAAAAAGAATCAATTCAAGTCCATTTAAACTTTCTCCGTGCAAAAAGTGCAGGGTATCAAAATCGAAGGACGCCGCGAAACGTTACGCCGTCTGCCGGCCTTGACACCTGACGGCGCAAGTTGCCTCTTACAAGGTTACCATGTTCAATGCACATTATTAGTCGAATATTTTTTCTCATGGCAATAGTTTTATTTTTTCAAAATTTTTCCTTGTTCGCAAACAGCAAAGTTAATTCACAATTCTATAACAATCAACATTATTTTAAATGTATGTATAAACTGAAAATAAAAATATTTTTCATTTAAATTGCTCTTGTAATTTGCGCAATCCTTGTCCAGACAGACAAAAAGAAAAAAAAAAAAGAAACATGAACAAAACATTTGATCGTTTTAAAACAACCAATTAATGTTTTTTGTTTAATATTTTATGTTAAGTTACAATTTTATTATAAGTATTTTAACAAGTTTTTATTAAAAAAAAAGAATAATTGTTAAATTAAATTTGAACAGATAATATAGTTTATAAAATGATAAATAAATTTTATTGAATTGAACATGCTAAGACTGCAAAAAAAAGCAGTGTCAATATCGAAGGACATTAAGCCGTCTGCGCGCCGACCTTGACATAGCACCTGACAATTCACGTTGCCACTCTTATCTTGAGCAATTTGTGCTGACGAATCCCGAATATTTATTTAGTTTATTAGTCTTTATTAATTGATGTCATTATTTTCTTTAATCAAAATCCCCTTTGAAAGTTGCCATAATTGCAGCATATCGTCATGCATCGTATTTAATAACAATATAGGTACATAATTATTAACGCACAATTAAGACACATTAAATTAAAAATGTATTCCGTAAAGGTCAAACGTGCAGAAACGGTATTTTTTTTTTATACAGACAAATTAAACTTTATAAAAGGCATCATTTAATATGTACTGAAACACTACCCTAAAAACCGGCTATTGAATTTAAGATTAACAGACGCTCATGCTTGGATTATTATCGTTTTTTTAGAGTTTCCAACGGCTATCATATTACAAAGTTACATGACTGTCGGATATGAAATAAACCATTGACTTGACGATAGAGACTTCGGGTGGAAGCTGCGGGAAGTTGGTCGGTTGTATTCAAAAGTTATAAAATATATTTAAATTTTATTAACATAAGAATTATTAACATTAGAGCCATAAATATATAGAAATAAAATTAAAATTATCTAATGTAAGAATTATATTCCAATATAATAATTATAATAAAAATGGTATTTAACTAGTAAAATATTTAAGTATTCTTCATTAGTAGTTATAAGTATATTTTTTTATTATCATTTAAGTTTTTCATATGTGCATAATTGAATTGGTTTCTCGGAAGTTGTTTAAGCTTTTATATCAATTGTGACGCGAGCACAATTGTAATAATCAAAATGTATACTATTGTTTCTAGCTGAAATATATAAATAATATATGTATTTCAAAGTCATGGAAATAATACGTGAAAATACAAAAGAACAGACACAATAGCTTAATTAAGTTTCATCAGGATTACTTCTTAAATTAGGTACGGAATCTAAGAGTGATACATTATCAATTGCTTATACACTTCCTATATGTTTATGTATAAATTACCGAAATGAAGCTATAAAGCAACTGGCAGTATTAAAATTTCATCGAACATTCGATATTTGAACTTACTTTTGCAATTAAAATATTTCCCAGCCAATATTTAAATAATTTATAAGTGGGAAAATATGCCTAACAATCAATTGGCATATATATATATATATATATATATATATATATATATATATATATATATATATATATAGTTGCCTAGAAGCAATATTTAAGGTTATATAAATTGTAATTAATTTGCGAAGTAAAAACATTTTCAATCAACGTTTATAAATCAATCAAAATTAATAAACATGTAAGAAACAATTGAAGTCTAAGAGATAGCACCATAACACTACACCTCGAGAGAAATATTCACATTGAGCAGTTTCTGAGCTACATGTGACTGTGACATATATATATATATATATATATATATATACATTGGCAGTGTAAGAAACCATCGCTTACATCGCCAATGCGCCACCAATCTTGGGAACTAAGATGTTATGTCCCTTGTGCCTGTAATTACACTGGCTCACTCAGCCTTCAAACCGGAATACAACAATACCAAGTACTGCTGTTTTGCGGTAGAATATCTAATGAGTGGGTGGTACCTACCCAGACGAGCTTGCACAAAGCTCTACCACCGAGTAAATATCTGCGCCGATATTTATTAAAATCCGTCAAGTAATTCTTATTCCGTGAGTACAGATAATGTGTTTATAATATTGTACGAATTTATTCTATAAAATAGTACTATATTTTCATTTAAATGAATCACAATTACTATTTTTTTTATTTAAAAATATGGGAAATATGAGGCTACAACTTTAGTTGAATTTATTTATCATACAGTCCTTACCCATATCAAAATTGAATAACTTGAATAAATTGGATGGATCAGTAGTTTTAGATATATTACAAGATAAACGCATGAGTAAATAGAAATGAAGTGCTGTCAGATGTATTAACACGTAACAGTCGGATAGGTCGCTTGACTTGGTACTGATTGTATTGTAATAATAGTTTATTAGTCGTTATAAATTTGTTATAATACGAAATAGATAAAGCACAAAAAAAAAACCGAAAATGAATAGCGTTAAAATCATAACGGTTATGTTAACGTTTCATTGTCTGTGGCATGGTAAATGTTTATTGTAAATAATAGATTGGATATACAAAAACGAAAGTCGCGTATCTCAAGGGATGCGTTACACCGGCGGCAACTTGTCCTTCACGGCACCTGTTGCAGACTGTCGTCGTGGGCACAGAGTAAAATATACAAAGTCTTATTATTATAACTACATATTAGCTACGCTCAGAAGAATTGCTTCAGTAGGCAAAATTTAAAGAATTGAAATAAAAAAAATACGAATGTAAAATATAAGTTTCGCAAATTGTTTCATCATTTATTTAATTCTTAAAGTATACTGCAATACGTTTAATATAGTGTTTTAAAATAAATCAAATAAATGGCTCATTATTAATATATATTATATATTATAATGAGCCGCCGAGTATAAATATAAATATATTATAATGAGCCGTTAAGTAAACGGTAAGTAGACTCCCGTACTATAGAGTTGTTTACTCATCTGTCGATGTGGGAAATTTCAAGACGAAAGCAGCAGACTGAGGTCACGTCCTAGAGTACTGGTTAGTGTTTATAGCGTTAAATTTAGTTTGTTTAGTCGGCGAAAGTTATTTCAGAGGTCGTAAACTTGAGTTTTTCTAACCGTAATAAACTTTCGTAGTTTTTTCTAAGAATTCGTAAATGAATGAATGAATGAATGAATGGATAGAGAACGACTTGCGTAATTAAATTTTTTATTTCAAATCTTTTATTCAATGTACATTCATAAAATTTGTTTGTAATTCCTGTTCCGTTACACGTGTTTTTCAGTTTCGACTTTTTCATGATAACGATCTCGCAATTTCGTGGATTTACGATAGTATTAAGTAAAATTAAACTGTTATTATAGTTTTGTGTTGCAAAAACTGGAAAAAATACATTCACGGTTGGTGGTAGTCGCATTTGCATTTGGCGTAATGACGCCGGACGCGCCGCGTTCCGGTCTGGGTGGTGTGCGTATTGTATGTGAACTGGGCTTTGTTTGAATGAGGATTTTCATTTTCCAATATTTTATATATTTTAAGAGCGTCGCAAAAATTTGCAATTTATGATCAAAACTAAGCCTTTCAAGCAACTTGCCCACACATTCCTATATTTTTTATGATTAAATATATAAACAAATTCTGTCACATGTGTATTCCACCATTGGAGCAGCGTAGTGGAATAAGCTCCAAGCCTCCTCAAAAAAAGAAAAGAGACCTTAGCCCAGCAGTGGGAGATCCACAGGCTGCTACTACTAAATATATAAGCAATTTAATTAGATTTAAATAAATCTATACATGCTTATATAAATATTGATTTATATATCTCCTTTTTTTATCTCGCACCTTTTTTAGCAATGTCTATCTTTGCTCTCTCTTTAATGACAATGAGCATGCAGCCCATGTTTCACAAATTAAATATTAATGCATTTTCAATGCTCAAAATAGAATCGAATAAAATTATAAATGTAGACGTTACGTTGAAATATATTATATTATTACAAAAAGAATGCTTGACTCATGAAATGAATTTAATTTACCTTTTGTTTAACCTCAATAGCTGCTCTGACCTGATGAATTTAACATTTAACAAGAGGTCGAGTTAATTATAGGTGTGGGGGGTGGGATGGGGTGGAAGGGTGCACAGGAAGCGGCGCAGACAGCGCACTTGCCGCCGACGCATAACTAATAGCCCCGGCGCCATCTGTACCGAGGTCACCCCGACCTTTCACTCTGGAAAAGCATGACTTTAAAATGTATGATGTACAACAGACATTTTATATAAATAGTTGAAGCCATGTCGGCGTTGTTAGATAATGACTAGAAAAGTAAAATTTATATCTTGATTAATTAAAATAATTTAGCGGATGATGTCTCACTGTTGTTGTCATAGCGGATATTCTTAAACGAGAAAAGCCAACTGCGTTTGAGATTAAGTGAGTTACTCCACAAGCGTGTGCCCACTCTTAAGAGACGAATGGTAATTACCGATACGATTTTTTCATTAGGAGAAAGACAGTTCAGGTACGGTTTTACGGTCTTCCTAAGACACAGGAGTCTAAATACTGTCAATTTTCAAACTTCACCCATGAATTGCAGCCACGTGGCAGTCAATTCACAATTATTGATATCTTTCAAATTAATATTATTATTACTAATTTTTAAACCATATTTGTGTGATATACATATTTTGCGAAAATGTACTACTCGGAATTGTCTATTTATTTATTTTGTATATTATATTTGAGTTTTTGTTTTTGAGTTTACTTTGTTTGATTTTATACTGTCTATTGTTTCGGAGATAGAGTGGCACCTGTCATGTTCACGAGCTCGCTGGGAGCTCACTGTAAGAAAACAATTTAAAAAAATTATAAATTCGGTATTTAAAAATGTACAGTGTTTATTTTTTAATTTATTTACAACAAATATATACAGTAAAAACTAACAGCCAGCTGAGCAATCTCTCCTAATACAAAAGTTTGCACCTTATTCAACCACGCTGTTCTAATACAAGTGGATACATATGTGACTGGATCTCATCCAGGTTGCCTAGTCAGCATATGCGTTTATTTAATTTATCAACTCTATGTACTGTTCTATTAGCATGTATAATATATGTATTGCTTTTATAATTAAGAAAAAAAGTGCGATGATATTACCTATATTTTCAAATACAACATTCTTACAATACTTTATATATAAGTTATATTCCAGTAGAAACCAATTATAATTTATTACATCGCACACGAATTCCCTCATTTTCACAACTTAAAACAGCTGGATACTTCTCGAAGCATGTCCAGTCGTATCTTAAATATTTAATGAACGAAAAGATTATTTATCTAAGAGATAAAACTTTAACCATAAACCAGACAAGCAAGATATCTATAATTACGTTGCTTTGTAACTGCCGTTGCATTCAAATTGAGTACCGTAAAACTACACAACTATAGTCCGGGGCCTCAACTATAGTCCAGCTCATTTTCAAATAAAATCGCAGTGGTATCGACTTGTAGCGACACTTAGGTTTATTATTAATACTATTATTTAAATTTACTGTATGAGGCTACTAGTTTCAAGCATTATTTTTAAATGGCGCTCTGGATACCATTCATTCGAATAATTGCGAGAAAAGCTTGTTTATACGTGCTAAGCGAACTCCTCAAACTTTTAGTTGGAGAAATTGGCTGAAGTAAGAAAGAGAGTCTGAATTGGATTTATATGGAAGGTAATATTGCTATCATGTATTTAACGTATAGTTTACTTTGTAATTGTATCAAACACAAAAATGTGGATATTGTTTTTATATTTTGGTACTTAGGTTTCAACTATAGTCCTTTTACTTTTGGACCATAATTAAAAATCAACTTGAATCTTTTACTGTTTAAACATTAAAACTGTAGAATGCCCTCCCACGAGACATACGCCAAGCGTAGTCGATACGTATTTTTAAGCGAAGTGTCAAAAACTTTATTTATCTACATATTGTCATATCACAATATTGCCTTTGTGGCTCTTTCACCAAATAGCACTCAATTAACGCAGCCTTTAGACGTTGCCTACTTTAGGCCTCTTAAACGGCGTTAGCGGTAAATTTTGGACGACTGGAAGGAAACTCCTGAAGGGCAGAGATCGCCCACATCCCTAAAAAAATATTTCCTGCATTGCTTAAAAGATTTTAGGAAAAGATGATGGATAACTCTTTAGACAATCTCAAAGCTGGCTTTAGGAAAACCGGCATTTTTCCCATAGATGAAAATCCTCTGCTCCAACGTTTGCCTACTTTTAAACATCCAGATGCTCCACCGCCAGAGCAGAGTCTGATTTCAGAATCCTTTTTGGAATTTCTAGAAAAGAAAAAAGTCGTTGAACTAAAAATGTGGGGAGAAAGGACGAAAGATTTAATGTTGCGGCGGGTAAAAGCATTTCTGCAGAAGAAATAGGTCAAATTCAATCCACCACATTAAAGAGCCTATACAAAAATCAAACAAAAAATAAAAATAATACAAAATATACTATACATTCTTCTGCTGAAAGCGACGAAGATGCTGAGATTCAGTAAGCACATACTCAAGTATGGCTCTCTGTTGAGTTTATCGAAAACGAGTTTCCAGACGAGACTCTTAATCATCCGGACTTTATTCAAAAAACCAATCGAATACGTATTAGTGGAATACGAAGGTGAAACTAAGCCAGGACAAGTGCAGACCGTCGATGTTAATGGAGCATTCGTCATCTGCATGGCACGCTGTGGGTTATCTTGGAAGTGGTCTGAAAAAACATACTGCATTTTCTATCCAATTGACAAGATTCACTCCCCAATTAAAACTTCATCGAAATTAAGCACTGCACGTGCACTGTTTCGTATACCGGAGCTCGAGTATAATTGGGGAAACTCAAAAAATTAATAAGTCCCCGCCCCCACTTGATTTCATAATTGTACTAAAGATTACACAAAAGTATTACACAGTTGTTGATTTTTTAATTCAATCAATAAAACCTGCTTTGATCTCATTATTTTGTGATTTTCTTAAAGAATATACGTTGACTTTTTTAATTTAATCAATAAAACCAGCTTCGATCTCATTATTTAGTGTTTTCTAAAAGAATAAACTACATCCCAAAAAGAATATAACCACTTCGTTCTACAGCCAATAAAGTATAGCACCCAAGTATAGTCTAATGTGTTACAATATGCGTCCCGAGTATGATTTGTAATCTGGATTACAGTTGGCAACATGCAATACAACAATGGTCCAAAAATTAAAAAAAATAATAATCAAATAACGCGGATACTATATTTTGACTTTAAATCCTATCTTACTATAGTCTACTGTTTCTAAAAACATTAATAAGTAATAAATATGAAAATCCATTCTTTAGTTAAACAAGCGCAAATGTGAAATTCGACTAATCTGGACTATAGTTGTGTAGTTTTACGGTATTTACTTTCTACCACAAGCCTTTAATTGTTTGTATCCTGTATAATAAATATTAATGCACTTGTATCAGGGAACAGGATTGACATGTTAAGGAAATTTATTTTGAAAATTTCAAACAACTTTCAATTATTAGAGACGAGTTAAGATTTATATATGTATATTGAATATATAGTAAAGAACATTATTAACCGTCCCATTTAGGAATACATATTCAAAACAAAGTAAGAGACAGTAGACCCGCAGAGAAATTATAAACAATGTTTTATTCGTGTACTTAGAAAGACATTTTTAAATTCAATAATACGTTTGCAAACTAGTACTATTTAGTATTTTTAGCCAGATTAAACGTCTGAATCGAATTTAATAAAAAAAATATCAGTTGCAAATTATTCTATTCGAGTCGATATCATAATTATTTTTCGAAATATGCAAGTCCTACAACTTTCTACACTACTGATACTTGGTTTTGTTCAATTTAATAACTTCCAGAATAATTGATATAATATTATTCTTGTTTTTGTGTTCATAAATTATCAAGAATCCATCACAATTACCGCACACTCTTTACTGTTTCAGAATTGCAGACCAAACATGATGATTGTGTATTATTTCAAGCTCACCAATAAAATTAAGTCCAATTTTTTAAATTTACAATCAGAGATGATTTATCATGTGCCCAGAGCACGTACGCGAATAATAACACAGGTATTCATATAATCCACAGGCGAAACGATTTCCCTCAGACGTGCCGCCAGAGAAAACTACAATTGCTAGTTATTTTTAACCCAATGATCATTTTAATAGTAAATTATGTTCGAATTCGAAAATGACCGGTCATGCATCACGCTGAGTAATCGAAACTGACGGGTATCCAAACGCGTGATCAGACGCTCAACCATTTGATAACCCACAATTAAACGAGCGATGAGTCGATCTGAACATAAAACCGATTCTTTACGACCATTGGAACCTTCCTGACGTGTAAAATACCCGATATATTGAGCTTGATCATTCGCAAGAATTGATTGGCAAAGCGTTTGTAGTCATGTTCGGCGGAGTTAAGACTAAATGACTTTATAATATGTGTAGTGTAAATAATAAAAATATTTTTATATATTGTGAAATACAAAAGATTAGATAAAACAAGATAATGAGCAACAAGCTCATTATACAAGTCATTTTTTTAAATTATAAACTTGTTAGGTGAAGGATTGGCAAGACGGGGTGGCTGGTAAGACGGGGTACCTGCCTTACCTCAGAAACAAATTGACCAATTATGATTATTTTTGCTCATAACACATTGTCTTTTTTTTTTTTTTTTATAGGTAGGCGGACGAGCATATGGGCCACCTGATGATAAGTGGTCACCAACGCCCATAGACATTGGCATTGTAA
This sequence comes from Nymphalis polychloros, assembly GCA_905220585.2. Classification (NCBI taxonomy): domain Eukaryota; kingdom Metazoa; phylum Arthropoda; class Insecta; order Lepidoptera; family Nymphalidae; genus Nymphalis; species Nymphalis polychloros. The sequence goes on along the minus strand of HG992258.1, from coordinate 7,891,079 downwards.
GAAATGTTAACTATCGCTTAGATCGCCAATGCGCCACCAACCTCGGGAACTAAGATTTTATGTCCCTTGTGCCTGTAATTACACTGGCTCACTCACCCTTCAAACCGGAACACAACAATACTAAGTACTGCTGTTTTGCGGTAGAATATCTGATGAGTGGGTGGTACCTACCCAGACGAGCTTGCACCGAGCTCTACCACCGACGGTCTCTATGACGGTTATTAATCGGAAATGTCACAGGGTGACAGGACCCCATGATTTATTGTAAAATTGAAAAAAAGTTTTTGGTGATTTACTTAGAGGTTTAGTTGTATAACGTGATTGTATTGTTTCTAACAACATTTCCAAATTCAAGTAAGGTTATTTACGTGCGCCAACAATCACACTTGCAGGTCAATTAATAAATCTAATTAGACATAGGAGAGCAAGACGGTGTACGGGGTAACGCATACAACTCTCCAAAAATTTACATTTTCTATGACCAGTCCCCAGCAAATCATGCCCTTTCCAGTAACACGCAAAGCTTCTCGCGCTATTAGAAAACAAGAAAAAACTACAATTATAACTTCATATGGCGGTATAAGAGATTAGAAGATATGTAAAAAAAAGAAGGTGGCACAGGAAGAAAAGTAAAGGAAAAAAAATCCATAAGAGAACAAAGAAAACCGAAAGAAAATGTGCGGGTATTAAAAATACAGTGTCCAAAGAAAAAGAACATCTAAAGTTAGGTCATCAACAACGAGCAGTTAAAGTAAAGTTGAAAACACACATGTTTGTATTGTAATGGTTCTTATTTTGAGTCCATTGAAGGCTGGGCTGCATGCGCTGAATGCGGCAAATGGGCTTACTGCAGCTGTGCTAGTATAGATGACGAAGATGAAGATGCGACGATTACTGGCGAATTTTGTCAGCAAATATAAATAAATTGTTGCAAACCTCATCTTGCCCCGTAGGGTACTCCATCTTACCCGAGGGAGGGGGCAAGATGGGGAGATCTGACTTTTTCTACTTTTGAGAATTTTCTATTTATTTACATAACTTTTGTTCCTAATTATATTGAATCATGGAAGACCGATTACCAAAGATGATAATTAAAATAAAAAATAATACTTTTAACACCAAAATATTAGTTTAATTGACGTTCAAACGTTAAGTACCTCATCTTGCCCCCTCTCCCCTAAAGCTTGTCTATTTTAGCAACAAAAACAGTAATAATTAAATTACAATTTAAGAAAAAAAATCGTAGTTAGTCTTTTTTGTAATGTTTGTTATAGATAACAAATAACTACAGAAGCACAATAAAGCAGGAACAATGCATGTTCGAGTGCAATCAAGCTCCCGTTTCAGCTAATCACTGCATCGAGCGGTTCTGCTGAATAATAGCCACTTCTAGGCACTAGCCAGCACTCACGGAAACACGCACGCCACCTCTTCATTAACTGCGCAATATTTACTCCCACTGCAAACGTGTAACACTTCTTTATGTATTATTTTAAAAATACAAATTACTGGTGCTTTAAACTTGTTCACGGAGACGATTCATTTTCTATTTTATATTTGAATTCGATTATTTGGAATAAATGGTGCAATCCGATTCTAGAAGTAACTCGCACGCTCATTATTTTTATATGATCCTTACGATCAATGAACTATTTTCCTGTATAAAAAAAATCAATCAGCTTTGTTGATCATTAATGTTTTGTTGTAATCATGTAACAGATTAAAAAATAAATCTTTAAAGGAATAATTTAGTCGAGTTGTTTTAATTAAACTCTCAACTCTCACAACCGTAGGAGGAGTCAGTTCTTCGTGCGTCAAAGCGATAATTTTAATAGAAATCCATTACGACGGCCGCGTTAACTTGAATTGCCACCGTTAGCTTCAATAGTCTTTTATTAGCAGACAAGTGATGGGTAGACAAGACTAACTCCTGCGCACGACGTTGCGTACTGGCGCGCAAGATTATATATATTATTAACATTCATGTCCTATACTTACATTGTTTTAGTCTGATTTGCTTGAATCGTATTGCCTTGTTAACGATATTAGGCGCAATGTCACACTATATATTTTTATGTTTCAATGTAGTTTAACAGAAAAGTGTTTAATGTATTTTTTTCAAAGTATGGGCAAAATGACTAACTGGTCACTGTTTTTCTGTAATATTAAGCGCGTAATGTAAAAATAATTGATTCTAAGGAAATATATATTTGACGAAGACATATTATAATTGATAAGTATTTTTTTCATATCATACCATTTGTATATATCAATTATGTACATTAAGCATCAATACTTTGTATTACTGTTTCAGTTTGAAGGGAGGGTAAAGCGAGAGTAATTACAGACTCAAGGGATATATCATCTTACATGCCATGCCTGACGGCGTATTAATATTGTAATGCTACCACTTACCGCCAGGTGGCCCATTGCCTTGATATCCTGTTCTAAATTTAAAAAGTGGTTAGTAAATACTTTGTACTAATACAATATACAAAATTAGCAGACTGAAATTGCAGTGGGCTGGTCATCTGTCTGGAAGAGCGTTGGCCGTTGAAGCAGAGGAGTTCTCGAGTGGAGCACAATACCAGACACGTGGACAGTGGCTGCGGCAGGCGGAGAACCTAGAGCTTTGGTGCACCTTGTGTGGGATGATTGGCTGATGTTGATGATGACATGCTATGTCTACTTACGAGCTTTGTGCAAGCTCGTCTAGGTAGGTACCACCCACTCATCAGATATTCTACCACAAAACAGCAGTACTCGGTATTGTTAGGCACAAGGGACATCTTAGTTCCCAAGGTAGATGACGCATTGGCGTTGTAAGCGATGGTTAACATGTCTTATAATGCCAATGTCTATGGGCGTTGGTGACCACTTACCATCGGGTGGCAGGTGAATAACTCTATGACTTTTTACAATTAGTTTAAAATTAGACAGAGGACCAAATATAGTTACTAACCGTCTTATTCATAAACTTTATTTAACTGGTGATTAGTTAAACAATATTTTGTCTTCTTCTTTCGTATGTCAAATCAATAATGACAGAAAGAGACAAATCAGTGTTTAGCTAAACAGTAACTAAGCAACGTTTATAAATAAGGCCGTTAATGTTTAAAAGACGTTTGGATTCTCATTTTGAATGTGTTATATTTAAACTTATATGTAGCGTAATGTTATTTAAGTAATATCAAGTGGTAATTAATGTTACTTATCTTGTCTAACTGTCTTAAGTAGAAGTTAGAACGATTTAGTTAGTTACTTAACTTGTAATTTGTTTACATTACACGAACGGTAAGCCATACATAATATAAATGGGAAAGTAACTATCTCTTGACTGTTGTTTTTCACTAGTGTTATTAAGAAAAGATTCGTTTTACTTGGTTGGGTGGATGGTTGAATTGTTTCCGAAGCTTAATTCAAAAGTGTCTATTTATTTATTTATTTATTTATTTAAATATAAAACGTTAAATATATAAAACGTTTCGTATTTGTAAATTTCGAAGAGATATGTGACGAAAAAATTTGATGAAACGACTAGAGACTCTTTGCTCGATTAAAAACCATCAGTTACCGATGAATAATAAACATGTCGATAGAACTATAGTCAACGAATTCCTTTTAAAAATCAAATATTTTTTGCTTAGGATATATAAATAATACGATATATTATTTACAAGTTTTTATTCAAACATTAAGACTCGTTAATGTGAAATTACATTACAATGTTTTCATGACTTAAATTAACACATACTTAAATTATTTACCGTCTAGACACTAGACAGCTTGCTTTGTAATGGTAAAGTTACGATGATCTATGCAAAGATATGTACAAACTAATCTTTTAAATCTCAATACTTTTCGGAAATCGATTCATTTGCATTAAAAATAGTTTCAATGTATGTATATTATCTATAATTTAATATAAATTATTAAGGATAGTTTTTTTTTTATTTAATTGATGATTTTATATTGATATCGGTTTTTATAATTTTGACTGAAGTGCCAGTTTTAAGATTTAATCTTTTCTGGTAATTTAATTACCATGGACAATGTAATTTTGTTTATCTTATTAATAAAAATATGACGTCAAAACGTTTCTACTTACTCGTATATGACGTTCGTATTATAAATTATTCTAAAAGTCCATTTACCACATTAAAATACAACAAAAGTCGGTATTATATACATTATTCATACATTAATAGACTGAATGATTTTTTTATTAACTCCTTTACTAATAAATAATCGTATTCATTAAGTTTACAATAAGGATTAATATTGGTCTTCACTTATTATCACATATACGGTTAGTTAATTTACATATATGGATAATCTATTCTGAATCTTCATCCATAGGTTGTTGGAAGGCTTTGGCGGGTGGTTGGAGCATTTTTGTCCTAGCAGCCAGACGGAGAGTTGCTGGTCCAAGGGTCTTGGACGCCATGGGTGCTTCGGGTGCGTTTCTTGCTCCGAGGCCTGCTTTACCGTCATTACTCACGAGTGGTATCTAGTGGAAACATTGGAATATTAAAAAAAGCTATTTTTAATAATTGTTGAAATTTTTGCAAACCCATCAAGTAAACTCGCTACCACGTCGCTACTCGCTTGCCGAACGTCAATACTTTGCATTACTGTGAATCGAATTAAATGCTGAGTGAGCCAGTGTATTAATAGCTATATCATGTTACAATTTCATTGTTGATGGCACAATAATGGAGTGTCATTGTCTATAGGCAAAGGCGACCACTATCCACCAGGCTTATTTGCAAAGCTGCCTTCCTGCTTTAATAAAAAAAGAATATTATTTTATTGTACAAATGCTCATTTTGCAATTTGATCAATAGTAAACGAAATTCTAATCTATAAAGAAATAATTACAATATACTAAACAAAGTTATGAGATACAAGTCTCTGATTATTATCGTTTGGTCTGTATCGTATCGTTGGTGGTTTGGTCAAACTAAGCGAGCTCGTACTATGGAAACCAGGCAACTGATATACTACATATACTACTTTTCTTTTGTAAATACATACTTATATAGATAATTACACCCAGAATTAGGACAAACTGACATGTTCATGTACACAAATGTCTGTCCTAGGTGGGAATCGAACCCACGACCTGCGGCGCGAAAGGCAAGTATATACGAACCACGCCAAGCGGCACGTCAAGATTGCAAACGATTACTACAATTCTGCAATATACATATGGCTACGAGTACTGTCAGATTGACATGTTCTTTTTAATAACATATCACACACGAGGTTAAACAAAATTGAGCGCTGCACGGATGAAAGGTCTAGATTGTTTAAGCTAGAGCTTAATTTATATTTTTATAATAGACGTACTATATACATCAGATATCCAATAATGAATATAATTAAAACAATAACTTCGAGAAATAAAAACGTTATAATAAATATAAAAAAAATGCAACAGGAAACTAGTCAATTACGTCCATCTGTAATGGCAATCAATTATTTGTCATTAAAAATCGGTTAGTCATTCACCGCGCGAGACTGTTCCTATGACGGCGCAGACTGGCCTAGCAGCGATGAATGCGTATTGTGAATTGAAAAAAAAAGGGGACCACCAGACCGTAAAAGGTCGGTATGTACGCGTCAATTACATTTAACGATAGACAGACGATTTTATTAGCGGTTCATTGTCTAGCGAGAGAACGGTGAACTTAGACGAGCGGAAGTCGAGATATCCTGTGCCATACGCGTCTCGGGTTAGACGTCTATAATCTACGAGTTCAACAGAATAGATCAAAACAACTCCATATATGGCGACGTCAATGCCACTCTGTTGATAATATTTGTCGCACGTCGCCGCACGTCTAACGCCGTCGACGTTAGACGGCTAAGGGATATTCGTTCAATTTGATCGCGAGTGTTCCAACGATTAAAATAACACATGACAAATTATAAGCGATCGAAAACATGATTCTTCTGGTATTGCATGATATTTTTCAAATTAATTATGAAATAAATAAAAAAAAATATTGGGCAGTTTGAATCAAATTCTCTGCTTTAATTAGAATAAATTTACTTAAAAAAAATTATATTATAACACTGCAATAAAAAAGAAAAACCATCGAGTGTATTTGTAAAGTCAGTATTTCTTATGTAAAAATAATATTTAAAAAACAACAAGTATATTATTAACGTTGCATCCAAATACAAAATGCATAAAAGGCATCATATAAATGAACTTGCATGATAAATAAAATGCAAAATAAAACCAGATTTGACGAGAACCTCTTAATTTTGATGGCTGTTTTAAATTATACCTACACAGTGGATATTTATATGAGAGGTGTGTCTCAGCGACTCATAAAGACCATATCCGAGAAAGTTAAAAGCTTTATATAGAAATGAGTTATGACGCAGGCCCGTGGAGTCAACCTACGGTGATATAATTTAAAAATGCTAACAGACGGCGTCCTCTTACGTCTGAATATGGGCATTGTCGCTTCAAACACAAACAGTCCAGGGATGCGGGCGTAGTATGCACGACTGTGAGCGTTCGTCACAGATTATTCGTATTGGAAGGTACAATCTTCTAGATTTCATTGAGCAACTAACTTGTAGTGAAACCTATGCAAAGACAAATATAATTATATTTGTTATTACGTTTTTTTTTTTAAATAATAAATTTATTGAAAATCCAAATAACACGCTCTGGAGTAATGTGTTGGAATAAACCCCAAATCAATTCCTTAACAGCGTTAGTTCTAATTTCGATTTAAATGTTTGTTTGACTGGATTACTATTAAGACAATTATAGTAGTAATATATTGTTAAAAAAAAGGGAAAATACTTGTGCAACTTTTTTGGTATTCCGAATACATACAAGTGAAAATTTATACCTATACTCATATATAAAGCTGAAGAGTTTGTTTGTTTGATCCGGATAATCTCAGGAACTATTGGTTCGAATTTAAAAATTATTTTTGTGTTGTATAGTCCTTTTATCGAGGAAGGTTCTAGGCGGTGATTTTTATTCATTATAATTTTATTAATCTTACGCAGCTAGTGTAAGTATGTAAGTGGTAGATTTATAACAATCATTAAGTAAGTGTTACGTTTCTACATATATTTAATAAATATTTTTGACTTTTTGACTACATATTTGAGTTGTCTCTATGACAATGGAGCCCTGAATATCTTGCGCGAGTGTCAATATATTTTCCATGTTTTTATGAAATATTAAGAAAAAGCAAGTATTTTAAATGAAACAAAATTTACTTTCCATATAATAATATTTCGATTCATATGTATGTGTATCTAGTGTCTGCGAGTTCTGATAAAATTAATGTGTGCAACACACAGTATATTGTCTGCACCAATTTATTTGTCATTTTTGTGTCGCCTTCCGTGAGTCACGGCGTTTATCGTGTTCATATAACGTAATAAATGTATTCCTCTTGCTAAAAAACCAAAAACAAGATTAGTTATTCGATATTTATTTGATTTGTAAACTCAATTCGAAACCAATGGGAATCCCTTTTAACATTGAAAATAAGTAAAAGTTTTGTTTTTAATTCAATTTTAAATTGTTAAATAGAAGGTCTTACAATAATTGTTTTCGTTAATTATATAAGATAATAATTACGCTGTCGCATTAAAAATATTTTATAAAAATCAATTAATACATTAACGTTTTAATTCGGTACTATATTTGTATGTAATCCGTTAAGTAGTATTTCAAGGCCTGCAGCGTTAAGTGCATTTTTTATTATTTAATTGATATTATCTAAAGTAATATGAGTATGTGGTTTTAGTTTAAAATCATCTTATTAATATATGTAAGTAGGTAGGTATGTAGGGTGATTTTCACAATCGTTTAAAGATGAAATGAAATGAATGAATATGAATATTATGAAAAGCTTATGTCAAATGCATGCAAGAAAGCAAGGGCTCCCATAAGCATAATGTCACTGACATATTTTTGACAACAACAATCAAACTGGAAACCTGAGCGATTTGCCAAAATGATATTTGATATATTTTTTACCATTTTAATAGGATTATACTTTATTCAAGAACCAGCTTTAACGCGACTTTTCAGCTATTCCGACACATTAGGCGTAGTCCCTAACTCTTGGAAGACTGTTTTGATGCACCCGATCCCTAAAAAGGGCAAGACCTAGCAAAATATAGGACTATTACCATCACTTCCTCTTGTACATACATACATGGAAACCTAAAAGAAAAGAGCCTAATAATTCCTTAAAGGCCGGCAACGCACCTGCAAGCCCTCCAGTGTTGCAGGTGTACATGGGCAGGGGTAGTCACTTTCCTTCAGGCGAGCCTCCTGCCCGTTTGCCCTCTCTTACATTAAAAAAGTCTATCAAGCACAATTTATCATTAATTACAGCATTAAATTGCATGTATTTTTTTTTAATAACGCTTATAAGAACCTCAGACTCATAAGTATAACAACTTAAAGCAAACTGCTAACGATTGCGGTTCTAATCAAAATGTAAACTAAAGAAAATAATAAATGATGTACATGTTTCTACATAATTTTATATTCTATGACTCGCATAAAGGATCAGGCGATGCAGTTTAGATCGACGATGCGCCCGCGCAACGACTTGACGAGTTTCCGACGATACACGCTGAAGATAGACGCTGTTCGCGGAGCACTTTGTAAATTAAATAGGTAATGCTGATCTTTGATATGCTCATTTTGATATCTTTGTTGAAATAAACAAAGGAGTTCTTTAATTACATTAACAATACACTAAACTCAAACTTTGACTTTTTTTTTTACCATTTTATAATTTCGATTTGAACAGTAACAACGTGAATATTTATGGCAATTTTGCTGAGAAGCTTTAGAGTTTTTTCCACCACGTTGCTCCAAGTGTTACATGCTATATAAGTTCATCCGAAACGTGCAGATTATCAAGTATCCTGACAACGATTTTATTAATCACCGAGCACGAGATGAATAACATGAAATCTTATCGGTGTTTTCCCAAATGAATTAACATTTAACATAATAAAACAAATATATATAACAAGGTCTTATGTGTACAATAAATAAGAATAACACAAAACAGAAATCTTACGAAGATCTATCAAAAAAAGAACGACGATCAAGTGATATTTTCATGAATAAATTGAATATTACCCAAGTAATTTTTTGTTTTATTCCATTTGTTTTATTATTTAAAAAACATTATATAATATATTTTTAATATACTAATCTTCGTATATAAAAAAAATGAACTATCTAACGAATTTAATGTTTTCAAACCAAACTAGGTGCTGAGATTAGCGAGATCAGCGTTGACATTATAAAATTTCACATTTATATATTCACGTATTATGAAACATAATTATAACACGTACATATATCAGTCTTAGCTATATAAGGTACGAACAACTCCAAACAGCAGTAATGACGAATGCACGCATAATGCAGTCTGATTAATGTGCGAGATAGTCCAGACGAGATGAGAAGGTCCCGTGCATAAATCAAATCGTACGACATCTAAGCGACGTGTCAATGCAGAAACCTAGACCGTCGTTGGATACGATCCAACAAACAAACAACTAACGATTGTAGTTATGATAAAAAATATAAAACATTTCATATTAAACTCGAAAATATGTTGTTGATAAAAAATGTTCTCGTATCGTTAAAGTAAGTTCACCTAGTCGATTGTAATTGATCAACAGCTAAATTAAACATTCTGATAAAAATCGATTCAATTACAAGCACTTGAATTTGGTTGATTAAATAAAATCGAACCGTATAAATGCTCTACCAGTACTTATTTTATTTACATTCGTTAAAAGTACGTAAGAAAAATAATTCTAATTTTATTTGAATGACATCGACATAATATGTGTATAAAATTGCTAATAATCCTTTGCAAAAAATTGTATTAAGAATGTTATTGTCAGATATTTCTTAATTATTAAATTAGTGAATATTATGAGTGCATATTATATATTATCTTAATATATATTTTTTCTATCTTATCACTGCTAACTTTCATTTATTTAAAGTTCGATGTTAATGTCATGTTTAGTGATTTATTTAAAACTTTATTAAACGTATCAGAAATAAAACAAATCAGTCAAAGGGAACTAAGTAATAAACACGTGCTTACCCCTTCAAGTGACGTCAATCAGCGTACGCAAAAAAGAAAATAGAATTTAGACTGAATTATTCGATCTAACCATTTACAACCATACAAAATCTTAATTAAGCATAGTGAAAATCAGATGTTTATTACGATTCCAAAATTAAAACTATAGCCTTTAAATATATGAGAGAATTAAAAAGGAGACTAGTCCTTAAAAATCAAAAGATATTTTATAAATAAATGTCACGCAATTAACTCTTGCAATATCATTGACAAACGACATTAATTGTACACGCTCCTTGATGTAATCCTAAAGTATCTTGAAATATTTACAAGTGATATTTTATTGAAAATACCTCGAAAAATATCTGACAATTAATGTCCATAATGAACGTCAAGAAATACCGACATACGTTACATAAATACTATAATTATTAAACTAATTACAATACAAGATCGCACCGAAAAGTTTTCGAAGTCATTTCATATGAAATCTTGGAAAAAAGCCTGAGTAATTCTTAGAAAAAAAATATTGAGGAAATATGTACAAGAGAAAAATATTCAATAATTTCATCAATAACAAATTATTATATCATAGAAGTTATATCAGAAATCAACTACCGAGAAAAGATTTACATTATAAAGTTTTGGTATTTTGTTCGTTTGGGTTATATATGATATAATTAAAATACCGAGATGATATAATTTTATCCGATTATCGGATGATACCTTACGTAGGTTCCACCATCAAGCAAAACTTGTTATCTATACATATAAATAAAATTGAAGTGTCTGTCTGTGACTTTAAATTAACTGACTCTACGTTAATATTTACGATAAAGGTACTTGCGAGTCAACAAAAAAAAACAATAATTTTTATTTTTGTCTGTCTGCATGTATTAACTTAAATAGAGGCAGTTATTTTAAATTCACAGAGAGACACTTCAATTTTATTTATTTGTATAGATTCAGAGCATTGAATTATGTGATAAAATTTTATTATTTTATGAATATTTATCAAATGTAGAACATTTATGTAATAAATAGTCTTTTGCTATAATAACAAGTAATTAATCGACATTGACGTTGCAAGAGCAGTTGGAAATGAAACACCGATTATATATTTAAAAAAAAAACATGAAATAATACACCGAACACAATTATATATTTTTTCAAAAGACACGAAATACTTAATTTTATTATATATGAAGATATCAATATATATAAATATAGTTATTTATGAACGTTGAAGTAGTAAAATACAAACGATGTAACGATTGGGGCTTTATAGCGGGAGTAAACACTAATAGTAAGGCTTGGCTCGCGTGGTGTTTCTACATCTGCATACGAATTGCAGTTCTTGGATATTTCGTTTTACGAGCATCGTTGGCCGCGTCGCGAGCCGCACACAAATGTTCATGTCGAATGACCGACAAGTTAATACTTATTCTTTGATTGATGGGTCGGCTTTTGAGGACAAGACGACGCGACGGTGGGTACTATTTACGAATATAATTAATTAAATTTATATTTTGTGTTGTGAATATATAATAAGAAAAAAAAAATAACGATTTAGTTTTTTGATCATTTCATTACCTTAATTTTAGTTACTCAAAATGGTACGTGATCAAATAAGTTAGTTAAGGAAATTGAATAAATAGTTTAAGGTGTCGTCATCTCTATCATATGACTTGACATAAACGTTCGAGAAGAAACAAATTAAGATATCTAGTTTTATAGAAATAAACTATACACATGGCTGAAAGGTTCAAAACATATGATTTTTTTTGTAATTTGTTGTCTATCTGTTGCACCATAGTCTTTTACCTTCAAAAAAAGATCCAAAGAATAAAAAAATTCGAATATTATACCATCTTCAAAATTCTTGAATGAGTCTTACAACCCGTATTCCTGTAGCAGTTAAGGTTAAAATTTCTAGCCTTGGTGCCTCAAATTTCCATTATGAATATAATATTCTTGGCACAATATCATTTAATCCATTATTCGAAAATTATTCAGTATAATAAAAGTAAAATTCTCTATTAACGATCAATAAAACCATACGATGTGAATGAAAACGACCCATTTCAGCGGTTCTTTATGTTAATAGTTTTTATAAACCGCCTACGATATTAGCAATGTCCATGAGATCAGTTAAGCAAATATGAAATGTCATATTCAATTACCAATATCAAGCGAATGAGATTAAAATTTAATGACTTGTAGCAAGATCTCATATTTTTATTAGTCTTCATATGAAAAAAAGTGAGTATCGGCATATTTTGTATTGACTGGTGGTAGGTCTTACTAACACATACCGATTATATTTTACCGCCAAACAAAAATATATTACGTGAAGCTAGTGTTGCTAGCATCGACACCGGCAAGAAACTTTTTTTTTTTTCTTTTTTTTTTTTTATTGTATTGGTTGGCGGACGTGCATATGGGCCACCTGACGGTAAGTGGTCACCAACGCCCATAGACAATGGCATTGTAAGAAATGTTAACCATCACTTACATTGCCAATGCGCCACCAACCTTGGGAACTAAGATGTTATGTCCCTTGTGCCTGTAATTACACTGGCTCACTCACCCTTCAAACCGGAACACAACAATACAAAGTACTGCTGTTTTGCGGTAGAATATCTGATGAGTGGGTGGTACCTACCCAGACGAGCTTGCACAAAGCTCTACCACCAAGTAAACTTAGCATATTTTACTCTTTTACCCTGATTAAATCACATTATATCTTAATAAAAAACAATTATATTATTATTTATTCTCTACAAAAATTAATGAATACTAACATTCAACTCAACAATATTGACACTATTGATTTTTTGAATTTTTAAATCCTTGCTATTGACGTAACTTTAGCTATCTATATTTTTGGGAAAAAACGCTCAAATGTAAATGAACTAGACGATGTTTTTTAAGCTTCTACAGAACTAGTAAATATATTTTTCGATAGGACGATTCATCTACATACTTTGAAATAGAAACAATACATACATTTATACTGAACTGGACTCGACAGAGCTGAACTGGCAGGTATAAGTAAATTGCTGGAATGCGGCTGAGTTTTTATTACTCATGACACAGACAACGGCATATTTAATACCTCGTTTAGATTTTCAGAAAACCCCATTTAATTCGGTTAGTCAGAAAAACAATCCACCGCATTATTGATTCCATTGGTCGATTAATTGGCCTTTTCAAACCCACGACTTATCTTGATGATTCACATCACGGTTTCTATAAGACGGTTTTTTTTAATTATTATTATTCATTATATAAAACTGATAACACAGTTTATTTATGTTTAAACGCTAAATTGTCGAATTCGGCGAAAACTCGTCACTAATCTTACAAATATTATTTATTATAAGCGCTACTTTGTGATGGACGGATATTTTTTACTTTTTCAAGCAAAAACTACTAAGCTTATTTTGATTAAACTTTACAGTATTCTTGTTTTAACATCAAAATAACATATATGCAATAGTTTATATTTATATATGGATTCGAATGAAATTTGGATTAGAGATAGTTTACATCCCGATTTATAAATAGGCTAACACTTGCCTCCTGCCTTTCACACGCGGGCTTAAACGCGGGCGAAAGTTGTAATCAATAAATTAGTAGTGTCATTACACACGGGACAATTTAAACTGGCAAATTATAATCTTACGAATATAGCTAATGTACTATAAATTATACATTATATATTATAAAGCGATAAAAATATTTTTCCATTACCCGCAGTTTTAAAACCTAAGTTAAGTTGAACTCGCATGGAAAAGTTACGACCAAAATGTTATTTATTATTTTTATTAAAATTTGACCCTAATTTGTTTGAAGTTACTACAAATAATTTCTCTTAAGAACAACTTAGCATTTTAGATAAAGAAATATATTTAACTAATAAAGATTTTTTTCAAAATATCAGTCTCGGAGTTCCAGGTTCGGATGGTCTTTCATCTATTTTCCCACTAAGCTCAAATGCAAAATTAAACTTATATTTTTCTTTAAAAATAAATATTTACATTGCTATATCATTATATTTTGAAACAAACATTGATTTCATAACCCCTTAATTAGGATTTTAATTACGTACATAAAAGCTAAAATCATTAAACCGTTTTTTAGCAGTAGTAAAATCGACACTAAAATCATGTTTGTTTTTTTTTATATGGAAACAAATCTTGTTTATTCATATATGGAGCTCGCATCTTATCAGCATTTTTTATAATACAAGCATTCACCCAGAAACATTTAAATTGAAACTTTACGATTGTTTTTATCGATATAATATTCGCGCCAGGCGTGTAAATAAAGTACATATCGTGCAAGAATGGACGCGGACCTACGGACAAAACGTCGAATTTATCTAACTTATATTTTTTAAAGGCATTTACAGACGTACGAATAAAGCGTCTATTTTATAGACTCCTAAACGTCATCGTAACTTCGTAATGCGTTTGATTGGCCATTGACAGTTGGGATTTCTTGCCGGACGTGCTCCGTACGATCATCTCATCAAGAGATCGGTTTATGGTACTGTTGGAAATAATAGGACTCACTTTATTGGCTAAAAAACATAACTTAGAACTGCCAACCATGGTCTCCTAAGATACTATATCCTCTTGCCTGTAATTATTATTACACTTGCTCACTCTGGCTCCGAACCGATATAGTTGATGCAACAAACAACACGCTCATAATATAAATTTTTGTTTTGTGTCACAGTATCTTTTTATATACAATATATTTTTTAAGATAATTGTAGCAATATCAAAATGAATTCAAATGAAAATGATAATAGTTTCATTGATTTCATACATATTATGATAATTTGATTTGAAATCATAAGCAATGTGATAAGTAAATATCTAACTAAGCAACTATAGCAAGGAACGAATTCTGATGTCTACTTAACAAATCGCTAGTCGCTAGCTTAAAAAAAATCTTAACAAATGTTTCATACTAAAAACCCATGTAAAACCAAACAGTACAATAACACAGATATAATAAATAACTGATTTTAACACTTCAATATCTTTATAAACTTCTATTTAAGTTGCGATATTTGTTAGTTTATTTAGGTAAAAAAGGGTGCAAGCTAAGTTAGAACCACTCCTTTATCTGGCGTTGAAATTATACACATTGGTTTCAGTTACGATGACAATGCATTTTTATGGTAAACATGACCTAATTCTGTAACTAGGATTTGATTCAAACAAAGGAACTCCTACAACAGCATATACACCAGTTCTTGTCTTTAAAAGCTTGATTTTATTGAATTAATTAATTAAAAAGGTTTATTGAATTAATAACGGACATTAAAAAATAAAAATACTTAAATTTATTACACTTTTTATATATTTTCAATTTACGAATAAACTAATTAAATTTTATTTAATAACGTAAACTTTTTGATTGTGTAAGAACATTAAAATTTTAATCAGATTATTTTAACGCGTCTAGTAATAAAATGATTCATTTGTAAAGAAATCTACAATAAATTGCTAATTAAGGTAACGCCGTAATTGATATGAAATAAATGTTTACCGTTAATAAATAAAACAAAGTAATTAAATAGAATATTTTGTATAAACCTCATATATATATATCGCCTGCTTTGTTCTGCAGTGGCTAACTGATATTCTGCTTTGTTAAATAATTTAAAAAAAAATCTTTTATTTTGTTTCATTTGTTTTTTTTTTGAACGAAGTTCTTTTACGCGGCTTGCAGTAGAGTGAAATGGCAACGGCCCAAGCTCACGTCAGAAACGAAATAGTTTTCATAGTGTGGGGACTGGGGCGTTCAAATTCAGTATTGCGTGAGCGCTTCTGGGGGTAGGACGTACGTCGAATTTACGTTCTTAAAAATACAAAAAATATATATAAAGATAATACAAAACCATATAAGGACCAATAGCGCTGTGGCTTACGAGCCGCACGCAAATTATTGCTCATCAGATATTCTACCGCTGAACAGTAATATTATACTAATTTATATATTTTTACGTTATTAGTTTTATTATGGGTCATATTATTGTTTGTAATAATATGACCGATAATAAAAGTTGGTATGCACTTCTATGTATATATTTTAATTTTGCTTAATACGTGCAAAGCGATCAAGTAATCAATATAAAATATAAATCACGTGAAAATCATTGCCAGAAACGTTTCACTTAACAATGAATACAAATTCGAAATTTGTTTTCATTGTTAATTCGAAATTGTTGATAAGATATGATTCTACCCTTCGAACACCGACAATTTTTCATATAAAAATTCTTCATTGATAATCATAATATCAGCTTTAAATTATTCTGAATGTAATAATTGTGAAGGAGCTATTCACAATTATTGAAAGGCACATATATTTTTGGCATAGCGACCAACTAAAAATATAGTCTTTTTTTGTGAAATATGAACGAAACTTACATTATTTATCACCGGATATAACACACGAACGTTTGTTAAAATTTACATATGTATCGCCCACGCTTCGATTGCAACATTGTAGCGTAGGTCCCGTTTCAATGACGTGCGTTATAGCGCGGCTGTATCATACGAGTACCAACTTAGCCGCAAGCGTGATTTATGAAACAGGCATTTGTTAAATAAATTGGATTTTTTAATGTGTTTTTTATTCGTAATACGAAGACGGATGAACATGGGCTTTAAGGTAAATTATGTGAAAACTCCTTTCTTCTTCCTTTCGTCATGTGTAGCCAACTAATCGAACTATAATGTTTTGTCTCTAGTATATTTTTAAACCACTGGCTCATTCAGTCTTCAAAAAGAAAACATTGTATTGTCGTTTGGCGATAGAACAATAATTGATGAGTGATGATACAACTAGACGGTTGGACACAACCCTAGCAACATTACAATATCTACAGATATTATAATTTAGCTGGAAGCCATACGCTGCTTTTCTTGAGTGTTAAGTGAATTATTTACAAAGTTGCAAGTACGCAAACTAGTCCACGACCCGTTGTAAACGGTGCATAATTGGTAAAACCGTACACTAATATTTATCCTACAATTATAGGTAAAGTGTATTTCGTAAAATATGTAATTACGTCTAGACTACAACTTGTATTTATTTTAATGTGGATTTTTTTAAATGTACGACTCTTTAAAAGTATCATCGAGAAAGCGAGTCTTTTTAATTTAAGTTCATATTTTGTAATTCAGATGAAGTAATATATTTGACGGTAGCGAGTAAGTTATATTTATATTTTAAATGTACAACGCAAATGGAAAGCGTCGCGGCAGATTGATGGTAACATTTACTAAAATTTTTAACATTCATTTTATACCTTTTCGACCGGTTAAACAGCAGTTTCACTAAAAATAAAAAAAGGGTAGATTTTAAGACTTCGCATTTTTGAAGTCCCAAAATAAAGTTTATTGTCAGCGGCGTGGGATGGGATGGAGCGGGCGTTTTTTTTTTTACAGAAATAATCTGCTCCATGCGAGCCCACTTTTCATATAAAAAAGCTACATGCGTCGCGTCATTTATTAGCAACATTGTATGCGAGTAAAAATTTCGCGTGAAATGCCATTTGACGTGTGCGTTTCGTAAGCGACGCTGAATGGGGCTCGTACAAGCATCTTTCAAGCGGGCCCGAGTGGGGCGACGACGGTGTTTGTTATTCACTTATTCGCATTGTCAACAGCTAATTATGCAGGCTGAAGTTAAAGGCACACACTTCCTTTGAACTTTTTTTTTTCTTTTTTATCTGCATAAAAAATCAAGGGATCTATTGATCGCGGGCTATTGATTTAAAATCACTTATCGCGGTGAATGGTTCTCGTTCAGTATTTCTTTTGAAATATTACTGACGTCGGGTCTAGTAAATGGCATTCTCTGGCAACCCGTTACACTTGAATAGAACTACTTATTATAATTGCATTGAAATCTAGTAAATCATAGAACTTGGACTGTTCGGGATACGTCTTTATATTTTATTGTGTTTTATTTAACCGCCAGTCTTGTAAGGGTATCGATCCAAATTTAATTCTTATGGGAATAAATAACGCACTTTTAATTGATGTATGCAATAGTTACTATATATCTATATAGTTACTATTTATGTGTATAGTTTTCTGTACCGGTAATATGGTTCGTTTTATCATTTTTTTTAAAGAAATGTTGTAATTATTTGGTTACTTATTTGAAAAATAGTTTAAAGATATTTATAAATTAACATAAATAAGTAATAAAAACTCGATTAACAAGATCTTTACGGCTGTTGTCAAACCCTATTTTAACGAAAGCCGTTTCGACTTTTCCATTCAAGACTTTCAGCATAATATTATGAGGTACGAGCTGATTTCAATTTTCAAACAGAAGAGTCGGTATGTCGTGTTGACACAACACTCACAATTGTTTGAAATTCTCGGCCGAGACGACGGCGTTCGAACGAGATAAGTGCCCGTTTATATTACACGCTAGTGTCCCAGCTCGGCTTCGTACATGTGCAATTTAAGTTTTTAATTTTATTTATTGCAAGCTTTTATTTAACTTCAACTTGAGTATGTGTGGGTCGAACATTCGGACTGAATTTTAAACCAGTTCTACTCGACTGATTGAGCTAAAATTTTGCATAACCTTTTTGTTTCATCAGGATAATACAATACTATACTAAAAAAATAAAAACGTTTCTTTTACTTTAAGCTATGAACAGAAAAAGCGTATTCTTCATGGAAAATTGGCTATGGTTACAAGCATATATGAAGTCGGTTATGTTTGATAACATTTTTGTCATCACTTGTTTAATGTGTGTACAATTTCATCTCCGGTATCGGTATAAGAGATAATATCTTAGATTCTACGGTTAGCAGTGGTTTGAAAAATATGACACTAATAATACACGATTTTTTTTTTGTTGTGATCAACCTTTTGCAACATAAGACTTACTACAAATACAATTTATTATATATAGACTTTTTTTAAATATTAGATGTAATTTATATTTAAATATAACTTTTAAATCTTTCTAACGTATTTAATTTTATTCTGATGCGTTGTTTTTTTTTTTTTTGTTCAGCTTTTATATCTATTTATTGTTGTATTTGTATAACTTATTGTGCTATTTGTAATAAAGTTATTTAGCTATGTATACACATTCATTGTATTAACAAAACGAAGTTCTCTTGACCGAATTTCTGTCGAGGCACTTAATGATGCACAAGTGTATGAGCAAACACTGCTACACTATTTAGTCCCTAAGTTAAAATATACATACTATAATAAACATAAATAATATTGGGTTCGATATAAAATTTGATGCCTAGAAGTTTCAGATGTAAGGGTATTGATGATGACCTTGCGGTATGTTTTTAAATAAGTTACTCGGTGGTAAAGCTTTGTGCAAGCTCGTCTGGGTAGGTACCATCATTAGATATTCTACCGCAAAACAGCAGTATTTTGTATTGTTGTGTTCCGGTTTGAAGGGTGCGTGAGCCAGTGTAATTACAGGCACAAGGGACATAACATCTTAGTTCCCAAGGTCGGTGGCGCATTGGCGATGAAAGCGATGATTAACATTTCATACAATGCCATTGTCTATGGGCGTTGGTGACCACTTATCATCAGGTGGCCAATACGCTCGTCCGCCAATCTATAAAAAAAAATGTTGCGTACAATAAAGTATATATCAAAGGTCATTTTGCAAAATGGCTGTAGCTTTTTTATAGAGTCAATATTTAATAATGCCTTTATTTAACTGTCATTAAATAAAGGCATTATTAAATATTGACTCTATAAAAAAGTCTATAGAAATATGTCGTAAATTGTTTCAACAAAACGTCATTCATTATTAAATGGATCCGAGACTTTATAATTGTTAACCTATCGAATCATCCGACAAAAACGATTAAATAGCTACTTTATTTTTTTTAACAGTCATGTCATTGTTTATGGCACGTGAATCTTTACCAAAGAAGCGGGTTCAAATCCAGGCAAGGATTATTAAAGGTATGCATGCAACTTGCTCAGCGGTGAAGGAAAATATCATGTGTAACAAATCCATTAGAAGAGCGTGGTGGAACACGCTCCAAATTTTTCCCATAAAAAGAGAGAATCCCTCAGGCTTTTATGTTACTCGACTTTAAACGCTTTACAGTAAAAACGATTAGTCATTCTTCATATGCCACGATCAATTATCTATAGTTTACAAGAATCATAATTATATAATAATTTTGAAGCGATAATTTAACACATTTTTTTTTATAAAAAAGAATATAATATTGGGTTTCATTATCTGCACTGAGCCGTCATGTTACTTTTAGTTAATGGGGTTGATAATGCAAGTCACCACGATGTGGAAAAGTGCATGGCGAGTTCCCAGACAAGCGGACCGTGTCCTGATGTCCGATTTATGCATGAGTTTATTTATGAGTTATTAAATTTTTATTCTGTTAAGCAATTAATGGTTTACAAAATGTCAATATATTTAATGTTTGCTGGATAACGTGTTGAAATTAATTACTTATATTTATATTTAAATTATACAAATTTGTATTCATTCATTTTATCTACTAACAACTGTTTGCATTATTTTCGTTTTAAGATATATTATTGTATTTTTCTCTTTTGGTGTAGTATATATTGTATTCTACCGAGTTTCTTATCTTTTCTACCGGGAAAAACTTTCGGTAAGGCGGTATGTAAGTTGATGTGCGGTAGCGCCATCTAGGAGCGAGTTACAACATCCTATCCACTGAGAGGATAAAACATTCTCCATGATAAATATATACATATATGAGTCAACTTTCATATAAATCTTAAACAAATATACCAACTTTACATATACTATGTGAATTTGTAAATAATTGTCCTTTTATCACGCTTGTACACCTGGACGGGTTCTAAATAAACTCAACATACACGTCGATTATCTATTAATGATTAGGAGATACTATACTTTTAATGAAAAATATTGTAGTTGTGTATGCAGCGTCATAGTGTAAATATTTATAAACATATATCATAACATATGTTAGTTAATCATTATTCATATGCATGTGTAACCAATATTAATCATAGCTTTAAATTCAATTATCAAAGACTGCATTCATTTTGTAAAGTTGGCTTCATAAACAAAATAAAAAACGAATCATGTTAGTGGTAAGCTTTCCGGTAACCACCTAATTAATATTCCAATCGAAGAACGAGTAAAGATAAACAAACCTTAGATTTACATTTTCTGTTATATTCTGCACTGCAAACAGTAAGTACAAACTCAAAACTCACCTTAGGGTGGTGAAATGACAGAAAGTGGTATGCGATATTGACCCTTATTATTGGAACGAAGTTCCTTATGGGGCGTTGCGGAGGGGTACCCTAGCCGGCAAAAAACGTCCGTAACGTTAAAAAAAGCGTAAGATTTTTATGTATAGTCTATGTGTGATGGCTATACAGTGTCTAATGTATAGTCTACGGGATGACTGTTATTATTATATATATATATATTATAAATCATTGTAAACAAAATAAAGGTGATAAGATAATTTTGTAAAAACTGTTTTTTTTATTTGTATCGATAAAAAATCATAATAAAACATGTATACCCGTATAATTATTTTCTTTGTACCTCGAATAGAACTTGAAATTAATATTTTTATAACAAGGAACTTCGTTCTTATCTGGTGTCCCACGACACCACATTTTTGTAAAATTTCAAGAATACACACATCAAAATAGTATAGTATTGACCATTACTAAAATAATATAGATCTATCCCCATTAGCTGGTCAACGTTTCACGGGTGAGTGATGAAGTGAGTTCTAACAGAACAACAGGCACAAAGGATCTCAAGGCACATCTTGATTCCTAAAGTTGGTGTCGGAATGATGCGAGGTGTGGTGAATATTTCTTGCGGCGCCAAAGTCTATGGGCGATGGTAACTGGTAGCCACTTAAAATCAGGTGGCCCACATGCCCGAAAAAAGCGTTTCATTTAATTTTTGTACATTTATACGTTGTTATAAAATAAGAAATAGATTACAACAACATACATATGTACATAAGTATTATTATAGTTTAATACAAAGAGATTTTTTATGTTAAGAAAAAACTAAAAATCTTACAACATATTAACACTTATGATGCTAATGAACAAGAACTATAGGGTTTTCCATTAAGGGCGCTTGATCGTGCAGAACTTCCATCGTAGCGTGTGCTGTGTGGCACGTAGCGCCGTCCTGTTGAAACCACATGTTGTCCAGATCCATATTCTCGATTTCAGGCCAAAAGAAGTTGGTTATCATCGACCGGTATCGCTCACCATTGACGGTGACGGCCACACCATTATCGTTTTCGAAAAAATACGGACCAATCACGCCTCCGGCCCAAAATCCGCACCAAACAGTCACTTTCTGCGGGTGCATTGCCACTTGGTGAACCTCGTGTGGATTGGTCTCGTCCCAAATACGGCAATTTTGCTTGTTGACATAGCATTCATCCAAAAATGCGCCTCGTCGCTGAAGATGATTTTTTTGCCAAAATCGGCGTCAACTTCCAACTGCTCTAATGCCCAGTCAGCGAACACACGGCGCTGTCTATGGTCATTAACCTTGAGCTCTTGGGTCAGCTGGATCTTGTACGGGTGCAGGCTCAAGTCACAACGCAAAATTCGCCAAGTTGTCGTCTGCGAAAGGCCGAGTTCCTGTGCGCGACGCGGAATTGACTGCCGCGGGTTTTCGAGGACACTGTCGCGCACAGCGGCGATATTCTCGGCAGATCTCGCGTTACGTTGACGCACGGGAACCGGCTGATTGTTAACTGACCCGGTTGACTCGAATTTGTCCACCAATCGACGGATAGTCGACTCGGCAGGACGATCATCGCGACCGTAAAACGGGCGAAGTGCGCGGAACGTTGCTCGAACTGAAGACCCATTTTCATAAAACAATTTTATGATTTGCACGTGCTGCTCGACACTGTAACCTGCCATGGTGGTTTGGGAGGACGGAATGAATATAACACACTGCATTTGACAGCTGTCACTCAAACAACATGGCCGCAATCAGCTGTCAAAGTTCAAGCGTCCCTATTGGAAAACCCTATATGTAGAACTAACTATATAATATAATATAAAATAAAACTAATATACAAGTGTAACTAAGCCGAGATGACCCAGTGGTAAGAACGCGTGAATCTTAACCGATGATCGTGGGTTCAAACCCGGGCAAGCACCACTGAACTTCATGTGCTAAATTTGTGATTATAATTCATTTCGGGCTTGACGGTGAAGAAAAACAATGTGAGGATACCTGTATGTGTCAAATTTCACTGAAATACTGTCACATGTGTATTCCACCAACCCGCATTGGAGCAGCGTGGTGGAATAATCTCCAAACCTTCTCCTCAAAAGAGGAGAAGAGGCCTTAGCAAAGCAGTGGGACATTCACAGGCTGTTACTACATATATAAGTGTATGTGTGTGTGTATTATGTCGACCGCAGTGTAAGTATGGATTTTATGTAAAAGATTTTTTAAAAAAAAAATTTGATCATATTTAGTAAATTGATTAGATGACCAGAATTAATTTTGCATAAGGCCTATTTATTGAAATATAGAGTATTTAGGTAATACCACGCTACGATAAACGGGAGCAAATACATAACGTTAATCGCGAGTGAAATTGCAACGACGTTGAGCCTGTGCATAAAGTAGTTCTTATTGGTTAATCATTTATATATTTTATTGGTATATTATCAATAGCCAATGATTAAATTAAGAGAAAACTATAAACAAAGTATCCTAGTAGAAAGTCGGCGTTCAAAAACATGAACGCTAAAGCAAACATTCAGGACAAAGCCTATACGAAAATTTTCTTACGTCGTAATTCACCATAGGCCACGTTGCAGTGTAATGTGAAAACTATTTGTCATAATATATATTTTTTTTAATTATAAAGAACCAACACTTCACTACAGTTTATGATAATATATTTTCAATAATTTATATTACATTTTCAAAAGTTGAAAAATCGCGAGTCTTTAAAGGATAAACTTAATACGTTTACATAATAAAATGTTATAAAATTGTATAAAATATATACAGATTAAAAAATAATTACTGTACAAATTATAACCGGGTGAAATGGTGTCTAATTTGTAGTATCATTGAAACAAATCGTACTACTAATGCGTATAATGCACACAAATTATTGAAAAATATTTTTTTTCCTACAATATAATAATAATAATAATGTCCTCCTGACAGATTTCGGTCACGGCGGCCAATCTCAAAAGAGATTAATCAAATGCGCAGGATATATTATAGTGCACAAGTGTGTGCGCAAACACAGGTGCTCTCTCTTTTCCTTAGCTCTCATAATCCGATGGGACGGCAATCCGACACGACCGGAAAGAGTTCAGGCGCAGGACCAACGGCTTAAACGTGCTTTCCGAAGCACGGGAGTGTATACACTTCCAATTTCCAGACTCTACTGCTGCTACTGAGAATTTTCTGACAGAAAAACCCAATAACTATTTATTGGCCCGACCTGGGAATTTAACCCAGGACCACCGGGTCTGCGACCTTATATCTAGCCACTAGACTAACAAGGCATATAATAATACATATATAAATTATATATCACTAATGGAATAGATATTATCGTTACGTACTTAATTCATAACGAGTTTTTATTATAACTTCATCAACGTGAATCCGATCTGATGTTAACCGCAAGAGTAAAAACACGTGTGGCTCTGATCAAATCACCGTCATCTAATCTCAAGCATAAATTACTTATAATCAGCTCAAGTGAGTACGGTGGACCACAACTTCGATATATCGATATTGAAATTTAGTTCTTATATCAACGTATATAGGAGTGATCAGTGCATGCGACTGAGTGTACACTAATGACATATAATACAACCACGGCCCATATCTCATTGGTCGATGAAATATGATGTGTAAATCGCGTTCTACAACAATGTTGCTCGCGCGTTTCACAGGGTTGATCAAATTGAATCAAAAACGACGAAGAACATTAAATAAACATTCGGTTCGTTTGTTTGATTTACTGTTCAAACTATTTATGACCCGAGGTTGGCAAATGATAATGGAATACGCGTTTATCACTCCCCAGGTATTTTAGGACAGATAAAGTTTCATCAAACACGTACTACACTGTGTAATTAACTGCATATAAATTGGTTAAAAAGGTTTTATTTATAAATGACTTGATTAAAACCATTATTCAACAATGTGAGTTTTACATTTTATATAAAGCTAAAAATGTAGCGCGTATTAGTATAAGCAAGCAGTCGATTGCGCGTGTGAGCGCGTGACCGCAATCTGTGGAGATTCCTTACAGCTTCTCGGCCTCGGTCGCAAAGAGGGTATTTCCCTCGTATACTGTTTCGCTTCGATTTACAAGGTACGTAAAAAAAGCAAGTCACATGTACCAGACGAGCATTACATCAGTTACTATGTACGTCAGGACGTGTTATGTTATCACTTCGCTATATTGGTATCAGCGACGTTGCCGAAAAAATTCAATCAATGTGATACACATGCGAATTTTGGATGACGTTGGTAACGTCAAACAAATATTATGATGTATTTATGATTGGGGTAGAATAATTAGTAAATAGTTTCTATTGTAGAGCTACTACTAGTGAAATGAATGGAATGTTATTCCTTCATCATTAAATATGGCCTACAGTAATTTAGTCTAGGCGTTACGCAGACGCAGAACTAATGAGCATAATTAAATACAAGTATAGAAACGGAGACGCCAATGACTGAACAAAGACAGTGTTTGTAATGTATTAAATACAGATTCATAACACAGATATTAAGTGTGCCATGTATAGTTCATAGTATTGAAAATATAAATACGAAACCCATAGTGTATCTAATAAATAAATCTCCTTTTGGAGAGAGGAAGTGTGCTTAATACAAAAATGCTAACCGATAAGTGACGTAATACCATAGCCATTTTAATGGTGGTAGTGCATTGCACAAGTTCGTCATGGTAGGTACTCTCACTCATCGGTTATCGTATACCGGTGAGCCAGTGTAATTACACACGATAAAACATCCTCATCGTTGGCGGGGGGTTCGACGTTTAAGAAATGTAATTATTCCCACGGTGCCAAAGTCTAAATACTTCACTTACTATAAAAAAAAAAAAAAAAACATAAAACATACGAATATTCTAGTACGTTACTCATCTTCCCTTTAAATCGGAATATATTATATGTGTATATATTAAAATTTAAGCCTCGCTACATTTGAGAAATGTTACATAACGACCTACAATCGTTTTACTCGTTCGATGTAATACATAATAATTACAGGGACGTATCGATGATGATAGATCGAGACAATTCGAATGATTGCAATAATGGCAGCCCTGAGCCCTGACGTGCGACAAATGACTAAATTGCGTCTGAACCTACATATAACGGTAAGACGTTTCACGATATTATCATGCAGCTGTGCACTCATTGTAAACTACTGAAAAATATTCACGAATAATCTATATAAGTATATAAGTTGTATACAAATAAAAAAATATACATTTTATACGTATATAGGTAAATCCAAAACCATAGACGATACATTATGGAGGGATTATATCTTAGGGAGTATTAAGTCTTTTTCATTACAACAAATTTGGCCAAGTACCCATAAAATGCTGCTCGACTGTTTTTCATGTAAATATTATTTCATTATATCGGAGAAAAAAAAGTCGTGACAGAAGAATTTACTCGATTATCACTATATATTATAAACTAAAGTCTCCCTCTCCGCATTTGTCTGTCTGTTTGAACGCGATAAGCTCAAAAACGACCGACAGGATTTTTGTACGATTTTCGTCAATAAACGGAGTGATTCACGAGAAAGGTGTATAATAGATAAAGGTGTTGTGTAAATTGGCTGAAATATTACGATGATTGTTAAGCATGTCAAAAAAAAAATCACGGTGACTGGGCCGCATTAACCAGTACGACTGTACTATGTACTACGATATAAAAGTTCTATGTAGTCTTTTATTCTATCCGTGCGAAACCGTGACGGGTTTGCTAGTTACCATATATTTTCGATATTTATAATTTAAATACATAATAAGGATAAATAATATTAAATAGATAATAAAATAAAACAAACTATAACATGATAGACTAATATTATTATTTATCATGAAGTAATTTATTGCCTCAGAATAATATCTTAGTAATTTAAATAGTCATCTCGGCATGACCTCGTGACATTCAAATTGCAGCTATTCCTTTTTTTCTCATTCACATTCATTTTTAAAGAGATATATCTATATTATAAAGATGTAAAGTTCTATTCCGATCCAACTTCGACCTAATCGCAACTTGATCGTTGTGTTATACGATTACGTTTCAATTTGATTGCGATAAAATAACAATTTACAATTGGGTTTTTTGAATTTGGAATTCACAAATTAATAAAACATGACTAATGTAGTATATATTCAATATTAATTTTATTATGTTATAAAGGTCCACGTTTACCGGATTTTGCTGGTTAAATTACATAAAAAAAAAAAAAAAAAAATTATTCCCGCTGTGTACAGATTAAACATCAAAACGAAGTAAACATTACTCATTCCCTTCACTCGAGATGTTATCGGTAACATTAAGGATTCATGATATGAGTGCTGATTTATATGTCAGCGAGTTAACTGCGGCATTGTTGAGGCTGTATATCAAAGTAATATAGCCATTTATACTGTAAAGATTAGCGAGGGGATTAGCTGAGCCGAATTAACTTGACTTGGATATTTATGGAGTTATTATCCGTTTTTTTTTTGTTGAAATAATAATCAATTATTGAATTCTTTATATTTAATATATGGATGAGACGAGAACGAGATGGTCCAGTGGTTAATACGCTAAAAAAATAGGCCGGTTCAAGCCCGGCCAAGCATCACTGAGTTCTCATGTGCCTGATTTATAGCGAGGATAGAAAACATCGTGAGGATTGTCGTCATCGTGAACTTGCATGTGTCTTATGAAAATCTATCAGACGTGTATCTATTAAGCCGTATTCGAGTCGAGTGGTGGAATAAGATCTAATCATTCTAATTCACCTAACAAGGAATTCAATTGAATGATAGTCTTAGATTATAATCATTTATAATTAAAGTTTATAAACAAATCTAAACTGAATGTCAACAACAAGAGAACGCACTCCGCAAATATTTTGATCTACAAAAAAATTATTTCATTTAATTTTAAATATGTTCCCTTTAGCTGTGTCAAATTCCTAATATCATAAAAACTGAGAGTAAGCGTACCCTTAACGTCACCGTCTGGACACAAGTTAATGGCAGACCGTCATTCGGCTGGGGTCTAATGCGAAACATCGAAAAAAAAAAAATAAGCAAATTGTTTTAAATGGGCAGGTAGGCCCACGCCCGGCTGACCTACAGACGGCCAGTTATTACAGAAAATAATAAAAAAACATTTTAGGGTCTCGTGGATAAAGATAAAATAATTGTAGTACTTATAAATCAATTACATTAAAAATGTATTTTCGATACAATCGTTAAAAATACATAAATATGCAAAATAACTTAAAGCGATATTAATGTTTATAGTTACGTCGACGTTTTCGCCGACCGAGATTTACAGTTACAACCTGTGAATGTCCCACTGCTGGGCTAAGGCTTGGAGCTTATTTCACCATGCTGCTCCAATGCGGGTTGGTGGAATACAATTTTTATTCAAGATTTATTTATACCAATTTTATAAATGCGAAAGTAACTTTGTCTGTCTGTTACGAAAACGTAAAGTCAAAGGAAACGTCTAGAGCACTGAGCCGATTTTGATTAAATTTGGAACCAAGCAAGGTAGAACCCCGAGGAAGGGCATAGGCTGCTTTTTCATAACAACCCAACACCAACAACCCTCCCTTACGTAACAGGCGGGCGATGCCGCGGGCGAACACTAGTAACTAAATAATAATAAAACATGCAGAGTATTCGTAAGTATTTCATAACCCTTCACATTCAGCAGCGTTTGTTTTTTTAACTAAAACAGCCAGCCAACTAAGGAAAACTTAAAAATGACGTGCACGACATACTAACCGATTCAGACCACAGCGGATAGTTTTTCTTTCGCCTCTCACAAGTCGTCTGGACTGCCCAGAGTATATCATAGTGCACAAGTGTGTGCTCGAACACAGCTGCATTTTCTTTTCTCTAGCACTCTCACAGTATTTCGACTCGATTGAAATATGATACGTGCTTTCCGCCTTAGGAACGTAAGCACTTCTAACTAGCCTCCGAACAACTATTGAGTATTTTATTTAAATTTAAAATCTACGTCTACGGACGTATGAGCTAGCCATTAGAGCACTCAGACAAATTTTCATTGAAGAAAAATATAACAAATTAAACTTGAATATTTGATATTTATTAAATAACCATTCATCGAACGCTGACGACATTTGTATTATTAATCACATCCGTCAATTTTATGACGAAAGAATGGACACACAAAAATTTCAGTATTTATACAATAATATATTCCATTTTCGACGACGGAACCCCAATCCTATCAATCCGACGCGCGATTTTCGACAACATTTTTTGTTCAAATGTTTTTTGCGCGAACATTAAATATATTATTCAGGTGAACTAATTAGTCACGTCGAACCATAATGGAGATATAATAATTCATCGCGTTAGTTTTTCTCAACGGTTGTCAAATGATGGACGACTTTATCACGATCTAGTCGAGGGGCCCGGTTCCGCTTGCGCATAGGACGTATTAAGATACGTAACGTTCATTAAAGAGTTTAGCTCTTAAGTTATTCCGGCTTTAGTTATCTACATTTAAAAAGCTATAAGAGAATATGTATGTTTTTTTTACGTTAATCTCGGAATCGAGTACGGAGTCAGAATTGTCGGTCTAGAAGTACATAGGACGTTAATACTTTGTGTCAAAGTCAAAAATCTTTATTTAATATTCAAGCATTACTTATTAATTGTCATAAATCTACCACTGTATTAATCGTGATTAGAATTCTAAGTGCTATGTTCAGTTGTAATGTTTATTATGATAATCAATAATCATTTGTTGGTAAACGTTTAGAAATCAGAAGACGTTTATCATTATAATTTAAAATTAATAAATGAAATTTGTAAAAAAAGATCTTTAATATACAGAAATGTTGGTTTTAGAAATAAAGAAAACTTTTAGAAATATATATATACGACAATGCACAGACATGTATATTTTTAATCTATATAAATATTTTTGACGTTAAAGTCACAGAGTATAATGATAGATCATAACGTATATTTAACTCACCGGCTCCCTGTCCCCTTGGCTGTCCTTGCCGAGTCCTTCGCCCTTCGACCAGCCCATTTTCTCCAGCAACTTGAAGCCTTTGTTCTCAGCTGCTATAAACCTGTCATAAATATAAAGTGGCCGATTTAGTTTCGTATCAGCGGCGCTTTCGGAAGCGATTATGTAAATTGTTACGAAGGAAAACGTTTTTTTAACACTTTAGTATGGACACGTATGTTAAAGTTGACGTTCGATTAAGTTTTTCGTAATTGATTCTTGTTTTAAGCGATCGGGACACTAATGACTTCTAAAGGCTGCCATTTTCGTTATAAATACCTCGAAGTACATTATATATATATATATATATATTATACAAGCAGTTTTTATTTAATATGTCTTTGTACACAACTGTATTTATTTATTATGAGCCTCTGAGGAACACCTACTCTTGGCCCATTGGCCGCACGTCTTTGAGTTTTAAGTTTTTAGTCATTTGTGTTTGTAATTACTCCCAGCTTTATACTGAATCAATGTAGCACAAAATATTACCGTACAGCAGTAACTGTTAAGCTTATCCAGAAACGCCTTATTTATAGGTAGGTGGAATGGCAAACGGGCCAGCTGGTTTTAAGTGGTTACCATGTGAGTGGCCCATAGACATTGGCGATGCAAGAAATATTAACCATTCTTTACATCGCCAATGCGCCACCGACCTAGGATATGAAGATGTTATGTCTCTCGTGTCTGTAGTTACACTGGCTCACTCACCCTTAAAACCGGAACGCAACAATACAAGTATTGCTGTTTAGCGGTAGAATAGCCCTATCAGTAAAATGTCACGAAATACAAATAATATAAAAAATGGTTTAGAGTCCAATATTTTTAGACATTCGCTCTGCATAAAATCCCGCTACACGATTTTTCGATTGGATTATGTTAAGGGGTATCTCCTAAGTATAAACCCGAGTTTTTGTCATCCCAGACCGCGAACGTTAGCCGCCATCTTGGAAAACGTGTTTTCAAAAATATCTCCGCAACGGTTGTTTTACGTTAAAAATAGTAGAAACCATTTTTGTAGAGGATAAAATGTGCCATCTTTTTTTATTTGAAACTTTTTTTGTCTGTTGTTGATATTTTCTGAGATTATTTTTAACAGAGTTAACGCATTTTTAGTGCTAAAATTCCTGGACTATTATGTTTATTGCCATATTGGAAACAATTATCTTTTAACTTTATTATTAGTTACTTAGCACTTATAAAATATAAAATTTCATAGTAATGTTTCTATAGCTTAAACATTATTTAAAACTTACGTGGACCTTTATTGTTCTCAGAATTAAACAATTTCTTACATAGTCAATGAACCAATAATGGTTTGTAAGATGTTCTGCATTACTTTACTTTACTTGGTGGTAGAGCTTTGTGTGAGCTCGTCTGGGTAGGTACCACCCACTCAACAGATATTCTGCATCAACACTTAAGTACATGGTATTGTTGTGTTTCGGTTTAAAAGGTGAGTGAGCCAGTGTAATTACAGGCACAAGGAACATAACATCTTAGTTCCCAAGGTTGGTGGCGCATTGGCGATGGATGCGATGGTTAACATCTCTTATAATGTCTATGGGCGTTGGTGACCACTTACCATCAGGTGGCCCATATGCACGTCGGCCTACCTACGCTACCTCACTAAGTATTTAAGCGGGAACACAGCAATTACAAAATTCGGTTATTAATTATATGTCCTAACGTGTTAATATCACTGGTCTGCGTCTTCTCCGAGTGGTGCGACGAGCCGACCTTCTCCCTCCTCGTCTGCGCCCTGTCGTTGTACGCGGTCTCCTCTATCGCTAACGGTTTCGGCGCGTATTTATTTTTCAGTCTGGCAAGTTCTAGTTGATGTTGTTTCTGCACGCTGCACGTACGTGTGTAGGCGACTTTTTCTTTTTCTTGAGCTGTACAGATAAATATTTTACAATCACCTTGCATTAGGACAGTGTAGAGGAATAAGCTTAACCTTGCCCGTACAAGGTGAGGCGTTAGTAATTAGTTCTGTTCATCGGACATATGCAATTATACAGGCTATATCTTTAAAATATAAATTCTTCAATAATATAGCATATTATTTTAAATTTTTTAATGCTCAATACATTTTAATTTCTAGAATTTTCCATTCGTTTACATTATAACCTTGATATAAGTAATAAAAATAATGCATATATAATAATAATAGTCTAAAGAACAAAGATATACGTTTTGAATCACAATATCAAAAAGTCTACGTGTCCTCTCCTAACCTCCACAGATTTTTTTAAGACAATAATATCGTAGTGAAATAATACTTGAATCAACTTACTTTCCATTATAAGCCCGGGTTCACAATGGCCGCACGTATCGTTACCGGCATGAATGTGACATAGCAGCTTAGTTTCACCCAACTGTATTGTACTTCCATGGACCACCTAAAAGATTAGGAGAATAAGTAAAGTCTCCACAACGCCAATTTTTTTACAAAATATTTTATTTATGACTAGCTCTTCTTTGCGGTCTCACCCACGTAGTGCCCGTTCTCGCCTACGTCACTCGCTGATAACGTACTTTTCCATTGGTGAAAGAATTTTGTCAAATAGGTTTAGTTGTTTAGGCGTGATAGCGTAACAAACAAACAAACTGACATTCGCATTTATAATATTAGTTAGGACTTGGATGCGTAGTCCATAACATAGATACTTCCACTGAGAGATAGTAATTTATTTTTTTGTAGAAAAATATCCGATACGATTGGCGAGCCATTAATTGATCATACATAGTACCATACCAGACACAGCAATTTAGAAACCATACAATTCGCTTGTGCTTAATATGCTTGTGTGAACCATTCGCTTAGTGCTATACATATAGATAATATATAAAGAAATAGCTTCGTTCAGATTAAGTCTAAAAAAAGCAGAATTGGCGCAGTGATATGAACGCGTGTATCTTAACCGATGATCGTGGGTTGAAACCCGGGCAAGCACCACTGGATTTCATGTGTTTAATTTGTGATTTTAATTCATCGCGTGCTTGACGGTGAAGGAAAACATTGTGAGGAAACCTGCATGTGTATAAATTCACTGTAATTCTGCCACGTAATTCCACCAATCCGCATTGGAGCAGCGTGGTGGAATAAGCTCCAAACCTCCTCCTCAAAGGAGAGGAGGCCATAGCCCAGCAGCGGGACATTCACAGGCTGTAACTACTTACTAAAAACATTCGAGTAATTCCCATTCCCACACTGTTACTGTAGATTAAGTCTATTCATTTCCTTGCCATCTTGGATAATTTAAGTAATAATAAAAAATATAGATATCAATACATTTAAGTAAGTTTAAAGATATTGTTACCTCCACAGGACTGCTTCTCTCTTGACTCTCAGACATACGAATACCATTAAGTATTGTGCCGTTCTTCGAACCTAAATCAACTGCCAGATATATTCTTTTATCCATATTGTAATTGATATCTAAGTGATTCTGGAAAATAATATTACATTGTGAGGTACAAATATATCAAATTTAATCAAAAATAAAAAATAAACCATAATTACTATTGCATTATCAGCATCAGATTAGAAATAAATTATTTTAAATTTATAGAGAGCTTTTACAAATATTTGCTAAAGCTCAATTTTTATCCTTTCAAACAAATTAAAATACAAAATATCAATCTAAAAGTTCGCTTGAATGCATGTATATATGATCGGTGTTTGAGGGTAGATTGATATTTGTTGAAAAGAGTGCCAGTCAAACAACATCATGTGATTCCGTCAATCTTTAGAAAGTAAGAGCAACGAGTTAAACATAAAAATATAGAGACAAGTTGTGAGCGGTGACAACGTACATGTTCCTAAAAAATATGATGAAGTGACAAAGAAAAACATCATAGAAAGACTACCATTGAGTGGGTTTTTTATATACACACATTCAAATGCGTACGCACTCACATTTACACACACTTAACACAATAATACATCTTTATTATATAAATTATCTATTGATTTTTTTTTTCAATTCGATTCAAGATCAACTATAAATAAATTTAAATTTTTTCTTACACACTTAATCTGATTGTAGTGACAATGGGCACGTAAATACAAATATATTAATTTCATAATACAAGCCAGCTATTATAACAAATGTAAATACTTACCCGAGACACATTGTGATCCCTTATAACAATAGCATGATGATCCCCTTCTCTGCCTATTGTTCCACCGTCTTTAGTTATAAGATACAAGCTGCCCACTTTCAGTTTAGGTAGGTTTGTCTCCCTGACTATAACACGCATGCACGGTGGATGATGCTTGGCTACGGATTCTGAAAACAAGGCACTCTCTCAAATATTGTCAGTTAATGCTGATAACTATTGCGAATCATTGCAAAATTCATCTCATATTTTAAAGAAAGAAAATACCGATTTTTTTTTTAAAGCCTGTTCTAGACGGGAGATAATTAATTGAAACTGAATTGTTGCGATATCATTGATCGTGATCTTGAATAAAATCGATGGATTATCATTATCAAAAAAAATTGTGTTTTAAACTTTGGAAGTAAAATTAAAGTGGACAAAATGATACAAGAACTGTTTGTAGTGCATAATATAGCGGAGCTTCTAAGCATATTGCATGGAATATATAAATTTAATTCTTCTACGAATGGAATAGAGTATACATCATATCACCGGGCTTTATAGGCGCTGCTGCAGGTAATCAATTTTGAGGCGATTTAGTGATATAATTAATATTCAATTTGCAACAATAAACTTTGTATGTTTATTTCTGTTTGCTAGGTACTTATATAGTATAATTGTGGCTGTATTATGTTCTCCATTTACCATCATCAGTAGCAGTAGATGTACTTGCATCTGTTCCTGCATCGGACACTTCACTAGATGTGTCACTGCACTCTCCGTCTTCTAACTGTTCTGCTGTTACTTTCTCTTTATCGTTCACAACTTCTCTTTTATCAGAAGCAATGTCATTTTTAGCTTCTGTAATTTCATTTTCATTCGTTTCCTGTGTGTTCTTCTTTGAATCTTTAGAAGTTTTCTTGCGTTTTGCTTTGCTTCCGTCTTCTTCCTTTTCCTGCAATATAACATTTCAGACGTTGGTATTTGGAAGCAACTTGTGAGCATTGTATTTACCTAAGGCAGTTGCGCCTCGTAGTGAAACCTGAGTGAATTGTTTGGTCAGGTTTTCAACATCGTCAGTTTTAGTAGCCTGAAAGGAGTAAACATATATGGTAACAGTAAAATACATATTATGTCAAAAAATCATTATTTGGTGACAGCTATAGATAATCTCAGACAGCATTACTTATAAACATTGTTTTGGTATCTCTCTTTCTATCATTATTCATTTGACATTAGAAAGAATAAGACACAGCATTGTTTAACTTATCACCTAAACAACATTTATAGATAAAGCCAAAAGAGTTTTGTAAAATTTATTGTACACATTTAAAAATAAGTTTCATATACCTTTTTGTTTTTCTTTGCTTTCTTCTTCTCGTGAGCGATCAAGGATTTATTCTCAGCACTTTTATCAGGATATGAATGGAACACAAATGTTTGTTTTTCATTTGAATAATAGTAGTAACATCCTGTATCTGTATGATAATAGAGTCCAAGTTCCTATAAACAACAAATTCTATTAATCCTTTAAAAAATCATACAAAAAACTGAAAGAATTATGTTTATTTTTATTAGTATGAAAATTTAATTACATAATGAGCATTTGAGATAGAGATTAGATTATTATTATTCCTGATTGGTCAAAAAAGGTGTGTAATGTTTTCAGGGTCCTTGTATGCAAGTACATGAGTTTCTTTATATAACCGGCATAATGTCACATTGACATAATTATTTACTTTATTTCTTGTGTTTATAGATACTAAAGTTTATAAGACAGAATAAAATTTTTGGGCAGAATTAATTTTAACAATTTAATATATGTATAAGTGACTCACAGAATTATAATAGTACCCAGTCTTGTAGTCATAGTACATTCCAGCAGATTCCACATACACCATACCAGTATCTTGGAGAGCACTCTGTGCTGCTTCTACAACTTGCTCTGCTATAGTTTTTTCACTTTTTCCATTGTTCTGAGTACTCCATGCTGTGGGTTCTGCATTCTTATTATCAGATACTTCTGTAATTGATATATTTTCTTTTCGACTAGTAGTTTGTGTATGAGAAGATTTCAAATTTATTGATTGTTCGAGATTGGAGGATAACTTATTTTTATTTGTTCTAACCTATAAATTGCATGTGTATATATAATAAATGCAGTAATGATTTAAAATGAGTATCTTGTTAAAAAGGAACTCGAATTAGCAAAGAATATTAAAACAAACTGTACCTTTTCGAGTTGTCGCTTTAGCGATTTTATAAGGGCATTTTTCTTTCTTATACAGTGCCGCATTTTCAATATCAAATTTAAAATTTCGGGCCTGTATTTTAAAGATATTCGAAGTGCTCTTAAATTAATAAAATGTCGTTTTTTCGGACATTTAATATTCTTTTCAGAATTAATTATTTCTTCCATTCTTATAAGAGTTAGTAAAAGTCTATGTTATATTAAAATTGAAAAAGACATATATATATTTAAGCTTAACTTTCTTAAGTCCTACGTTTATTTTTTATGGGTTTATAATTAATGAATTAACAGGTAAAGTAATCCAATCCCTTAAAACAAAATTTCATAGTTCAAAAACTTCAAAAATATATGACACTTGGCAGTTGACAATGTCATCGAAACCTACAGATTCATAATAATATATAATTATTATGAATTCGTCTTCTGTACTCAAAATAAATGATAATGTATTGTACATTATTATTTTCATAGTGTATAAATTTAATAGATTATATTATTACTAGCAAATTTATAATATTTCAGTATATA
The DNA here is from genome assembly GCA_905220585.2 of Nymphalis polychloros. Lineage (NCBI taxonomy): Eukaryota > Metazoa > Arthropoda > Insecta > Lepidoptera > Nymphalidae > Nymphalis > Nymphalis polychloros. The sequence continues at coordinate 7,853,702 of HG992258.1, read as the reverse complement.
CAACATTTTTAGTTTTGTCTTTTTTATATTATCCGGGAGGGCAAACGACTATTTCACCTGATGATAAGTAGTAGTAGTAGAGTCCAAACGTGACGAGTGCTAGTACAGTACGATACCTTTACAGAAAATTGTGTCCTTTTTAAACTAATAGGTCTATCTGTGTTTAAAATAAATAAGTAGTTACTTAATATCAACTAACTGACTATAACTTTAACAAAACAATGAGAAAAAAATATATGCGGCGATGAAACGAAATACCTATCTAACCTTTAAACTTTAACTTACAAAGTGATTTACAAACCGAAAACAAATACCTAAGAGTGAGTATTTTCAAACAACCTACTCAACTACCTGTTGAAATATATCAAAACTATAAAAAGTATTAAAAACTTTCTATAATTTTATATCTTATATCTTTCATAAAAATTAATGCCATGCTTATAAAAACGACTTCGCAAATAATGCATTATTTTAGAACGAATTTGATTACCATACAAAAGGTTATAGTGAGACAACCTTAAAATATAGGAGATATGCTACCGCAGATTTTTTTTAGAATTTTGTGGAACTTTAACCGTTTGCGCAGCGCACGCAACGGAAGTTTTTAAAAGGAATAAATGTTCCTCGTTTTTGCACAATTTTTATTCAGAAATTACATTTCATGCTTCTTACTTTAAAATCACAGACTTCCATACAACATTTATCCTATACATACCTATACTTACGCGCGAGCGAAGGCGCAGGCAATAGCTAGTTAAACGTATAGTATTGAAAAACAAAGGAAATGTGTATTACATATGTTGTTATATTTTTTTAATCCTTAATATGTACATTTTTTTTAATAAGCGACTACCTTAGCAGGATGTTACTAACGAATATAGACCGAGGTGTATCAGGTCCTTGGTAACAGGGACCTGAAAAACCTCGCGCCGTGCGTCTCCGTCAAACCTGTGTTCGCTACATATAACTCAATATACGCGTGGGCAAATGGAAAATCGTATGTTTAACATAAGATTGTCAAGCATAAGCCGTTTCTAAGATTAGCGCGCACAAGCGCACAGGCAAAGAAACAGACACAAATTCTAACAATCATTGTTTTGAGTTCTCTCGCGTTGGTAAAGACCCTCGATAATAGTTTTCCTCATAAATCTTCCATGTACAGACAGCGATGAGTCACATTTGTATTATATGTAAGACGGTGCACAATTAATTTCATTGGAAACAGTCTTTCTGAGGAAGTTTATATTTATATTCTCTTTCGGTGACACGAGGGCTGGTACTATGTAGTTCCGTCGCGATTCACGCGTGGTTTCTGCGCGAAAAATATGGCCATCTACACAAGATTTTTTCTCCGATATTTTAAATTTTATTCACTGCCTAATTGGTTTTGTAACTTGATTAAAAAAAAAGAATAATGGATTTGTAAAATGGACGAAAATAAAAGTAGTGACGCGTCAACTAGCCAAATCATTGTTAATTTACATATAGATCATAAGTGGGCGTACAGAAGAATAGCTGAGCATTTAAATTGTTCTGTTAAGAAAGTTTTTAATGCAATTGATCATTATAAAACACATGGAACTGTTGAAAATGTTCTTAGAAAGGCTCGGTCAAGAAAATCCTCTCCCAGAGAAGATGCGCTAATCGTTCGTGTTGCTAAAAAGACCCAAGTAAAGGCTCTAACCAGATTAAAATAAAGTTTTTTCGCCTGATGACCCGAGAAACATCTCGTCAAGACTGATACGCCAAAGATTAGTGGAAGCTAAATTGTTTGAAAGAATCTCCCCAAAGCATACTGCTTCTTACCAAGCAACACCGAGAGAAGCGATTATTATTCGCTAAAAAATATGTTAAATGGACGGTACGAGAATAGAAAAATAGTGTTACTTTCAGATGAAACAAAAATAAATATGGTAAATTCCGATGGAAAGCGCTATGTTAGACGCCCTGTAAACAATGCTTTTAATCCGTTTATATCCGTTTTAGACGGGCCAGCAAATAGTAAGGATTTAAGCCCGATAGAAAATCTCCGGTATATTGTTAAAAATAAAGTCTCAAACAAACGAACTTTATGAAGCATTTGTTGAAGCATGGAATTCAATCCCCCTAGAAAAATGTATGAAATTGATTGAATCAATGCCACGTCGTTGCAGTGCTGTTATTGAAAATAAGGGATACGCCACTAAATATTAATTATAACTATTGGTAGGGTGTGGATAGTAGCTATTTCGTAAATAACAATACCAATTACTAATACTTAAAAATATATTGATTTTTATATTTTTTGTTGTTGTTTCTAATTAGTTGACCATTATTGTTCATACCTTAAAACTGATTTAAATGTTTGTCAGTTATGTAATATTGAAACTGCACTTGTGTAATGTTTATATTGTTTTTCTAATAAATGATAAATCGTTGAACATATTGTTGTCCTATTTATTGTTTAATTTCAAAATAAAAACGATTGCGATGAATTATCTTACATAATGTCAAGGACCGTTGGTAGTGTTTCTAATTATACGACCACCACTGTATATGTTATTAATATTCAAACTTAATTTTTAAATTCCTTTTAAAAAGTATTGAAAACTCTACAATCACCACACTATTTCCTTTAAAAATTTCATTATAATAAGTTTTATTGTAATGATTTATTTTAGTCATGCATAGCTTAATTATATTTCACTTGATACACTTGTTAGTTTATAATTTATATTTAGAATAATAAATAAAAGAAACAAATCACTAGACCATTTTATTAAATTAGAAAAACTCAATAATTACATAAATTATGTGCGTTTTGATGTGAAGTGTTTAAAAATAATATTTTTCATACATAAGTATATTATTAAATTATAATAAAATGGTTCGGTTTTATATGGACATTATTAAGTACAACTACTAAAAAATAAAAATTATACATAATTAAAAGAAATTTTTTAGCTGATCTATAAAATTGTATACGACTAAAAAGATCTATAAATGCAAAAATTCTAAATGAGTATACAGTAGAAAAAAATACATCCAAAGTAAAAGTTATTTTATAGCTCATTTCGTTTAATTACCTATCGTTTACATAATTTGATTAATCTTACGCCTATGGTAATAATTAGACAAGTACAAAATGATATTTTATTCTTAGAAAATATCTATTCGTAGCCTAAAACTAAGGTCAGTTGTATAACACATGTTATTTATAATGTACACGCCAGCTAATTGTATTATAAGTTTAACTTACTCTTGTATGTTTAATTTTAACCCTTACTTGCCACCTTGGGGTACAAAACTACCCCAGGCCTATTGAGGAAAATTGACATTTTTCTACTTTTGTTGGCTTTAGCATTTTTTTTTGTGTACTTAAATTTTATTTTTGGCTGTATAAACTAAACAATCTTTTAAAAAAGCTTAAGAATATGTTCTACAACAATTATCAAGTCGAAATATTCAGTAGTTAATTTTTTATAACAATTTTTGTCACTGGGGTACAAATCTTCCCCATGGTGGCAAGTACGTAATTCTACAGAGGTGTGGCAAGTAAGGGTTAATAATTGCGTGAGCAATTTTATTGACCAATAAAAAAAAAAAATAGCTTAACGACAAAATATTTCGTAATCTGCTCCATATTATCGGAGCGTCTATTGTGTTAAGTGAATGCGATACTTCGCGTCTCATTTGTAGAGATTATTGTGTGTGCTTTTATTAAGTCTTAGTTTCATAACCTCTCTAATACATTTTGTGTTCTACGTTCACATACACGCACGCATAGCCTAATATATTTGTGTATGGAAGAACTAAGCTAAAGGCTAATGTTACATTTTCGATATGTTCATTAAAATACATTATTACATAACATTTCTCAAACAATGGCACGCATTTAGCCAACACACGTATCGAACTGTTTTTGGTCTAGCCTTAAATATTTATTTATATATTATTGTTTCATGATATCTTTCGATTAGTTTATCACGTATATATCTGTTTAAAAGCAATCGTTACAAACGAAAAGATATTCGTATAACGACGCCGTATAGCTAATGTAACATCACCCTACTTCAACAATAACATTCTAATGCAGCTTTTATTGTGAAGTACTTTTTTACACTTTAACATCATAGATATACGCCATACAACTACGCTTCAAAAACTACTTCGTGACGTAACTTACAATATAAGAAATTCGTAGTCACATTTAATTGTGCACAATTCCTTTTTAGTCGATATGAGGTTCGTTCACGTTATCTTACGTTTACAATAATTTTCGTAATAAATGCATTCATAACATTACTTTTTCGTAAATGCTCGTTAAAAATACTATATATTTATTAAAAGAACCGAATTAATATACGAAAATAATAATCGAATATGTGTAAACGAATGGGTCGACTAGTTTACTTATTAACAAAATTTGAGAAACAATATTTGGACCCGCTCGACGTGTTACGTACATAGACGAGCTAGGATATGTTCGTGATGGGGTAAAGGAAAATTTATAATGTGTCTTCCATTCTTAAGCCATCATCGAAGCCAAGTGTTTTACGAGTTTACTGAATTTCAGAGATGTTCGATCTGACTTTTCTAGCTTCGCCTATAGCTACGCAATGTAAACGGGTGTCTATACTATTGGACGTATAGTTTTAGGGTGGGACGTACGGAGGTGGCTTCCTGTATGTTGGGGTCGCTTTAGGGCGTGGAGGGGTGCGGGACGCGGCGAAGGGGGGCGGGGGGCGGTAGGGAGCGTCTTCCCCCGAACGGTATTCGGGCGCAGGGGGTAGCAGTGGCGGCTTCTCCTCTCTCATTATGACGGGGCTTTTGTCAGCCGGTTCCGCATCGGCTCTCTCCTCGAGTTCATCTTGGAAAATCACAGGGATTCCTTTCGAACGGAACGCTTGACGTTCCTCTTCATCGCCGACGCTCATTTTACCTGATTTTTTTAGATGATAGAAGTTATTAATCGTCGAACTATTAGAAGCTATTAATTAACTATATAGCGCGAACAATGCTTGCGAAAGTATTCTAGCCTTATAGTTTGTGCAAGTGCGAATATAAGACAGATATGTGCATAGATAATATCGTTTAATTAAGCGAACATTAAATCTAAGAGCCAGGTCTAAGAAGAAAATAAAAACAACCATAATATACTAATTTAACGGAAGTGCTCTAAATGATTAATTAATAAATCACCTTTTTCGTGTCAAGAATTTGCATCCGCTATAGTTAAAATTCTCGTTAATAATTGATATATATATATATTCATATTATTTAGCGAATTTATAATATTTTGTATGTTATCTAATGTATTTTCAAATTGAGAGCAATAACTAATTTGTTACATAATATACTAAGATAATAATTATTGTTTATAATATTATAGGAACTAAAGTTTATTAAAAATAAATACCCAAGTGGCGTATTGCATGTCACCGATTGTTTTTTCAACGTAACATAAATATTGAATTGCAATATATTCGATTCTTACCGGTTCGCCGTCTTCTATATAGAACGCACGCGATAATTCCAGCAACGACGATCATACACACGATCACGATCGCCGGTATTACGAACGTCACCAAGTAATCCGAATATTCTGGACTTGCGTTCGTTGCTTTGTTTTGCAAATTCGTACCGGGCTGTATCGGGACTAAGGTCTTCGTAGTTTTGGTGTTCTGATCGGCACAAAGGCCGAGAGGAATGAGACGGATCGACATCACTTTGAGATCTTTGTCAAATATTTGATCGACGTGCTCTCTCAGGTTTCCCCCGATAGCTCCCCGTTCGTCAACTATAATCATTTTACGCAGTTCCTCGATTTCTCTCTTGGGACATCTGTCCATTGGTAGACTTGTGTTGTACCTGAAAAAAAGTTTAAATAATATTAATCCTATAACTTATTGAGAAATTTAAGTCAGGGTTTTTGGAATAGAGTACTGGCCATTTTAACCAAGTGGGTGTCGGTAGAGTCGACTAAGGGATCTTTTTAACGAGTGCATCCATAAATATCATCAAGTAGGTAACTTTCGCCTAATTGGCTACATTACCAAAGTTTTTCTTTCAGGCTGTAATAGCCAGCAGTGTTAATAAAACTCACTGCGTCCGCCCCATATAAGTTATCCCAATTATATAAAGCGAAACGAAATCCAGAGCTAGTAAGACGTACCAAATGATTGTAGTAGGGTTGTCCGTGATGCTCTGTATGCGGATATTGTCGGTCTCTTTCTGGCCGAACAACGCCGCCAGCTTCTCCACCACCTTGCGTTTGTTGGTGGCGCTGTCCGTGAGGTGGGGCGACGGGTCCATCGTCATCTGGAACTCGACGGTCGGACGGATCGTCGGAGCCTTCGCCACTTCCACTATCAAGCTGTCGTAGGCACTCTTCTTGCTGGAGTCCTCGGCGATCTGAAATATAATAAGGCGGGGAATCGGTAAACGGCACGTATTTTACTCTATGTTACATGGATGCTACATTATAATGATTACGCCTAAAATAGTGCAAAAAAAAAGAATAATTTCTCACCAGCTGATAATGTACGCTCCTTTCATCGTTGGACGTGGGTAGGCCGTAGAACTCCTGGTTGCGGGCATCGAACTGCAACCAGTGGTTTGCGGGAATTTCCGAGCGGTCGCTGAATCGAAGAGACAATTGCAGATTGCGGGTACCGCCGTCCTCCGGATCGAAGAACGTATCCTGGAAAAATTATTTAAGCATATGTATATCGAAGGTACATCTTTGGTGTTGAGCATTGAAAAGGAAGGATCCTCCGACCAGACCGGTGTTGGTCTGGTGGGCTACCGCCCGACGGTTGTTGTCGGGTTCTTGTATATATGTTTAATCGCTCGGACAACTTTAATATCGCGATGTAGGGTACGTCAGTTTTTAGTTTTCGTATGTGGCGAGATAGATGTCGCTACACATCAAAGGCTTGTTTACTTTCGTTTCTCCCGCCATCGAAACGGAGTATACAAATGTATGCGTGTGGCTGTGTGTGTGGATCGGTCGCTCACCTCCGGCACCTTGTAGACGAGCAGGTGTCCGACGGTGGCGGTGAGGTGGTCGACCTGGTTGCGCGTGACGGGCGGGTAGGTGTCGGGCGCGGGCGGGCCGCGCGCCGCCGCGCAGCGCCCCGCGCCGCGCCAGCGCACGCCCGCCGCCGCCAGCTCCGGCCGCATGGCGCGCGACAGCCCCGCCGACGGCGCGCCCGCCCCCGCCGGCGCCTCCATTATCTGCGGGACGAGATGCGGCACGTTGTGGACGGACGAGCAGATATTCGGGCTCCCCGAACGGTTTCTCGTTCGCAATGAGACGACCTTACTTTTAAGGTTATATGTAATATTTTCTTTTTTTTTTTTTATAGTGAGATTTCATTTGAGCGAGTGAATGTAACGATGAACCTCTGCAAGATTATGGATTCGGAGTTTGACTGGGACGTAACGATATGAACGATACCGGTAGCGCTGTATTAATATTGTATGCGACGTTGCCCTCCTATTAAAATAAATAAACGAATAAATTATGTAATTCAATCGTATCGATTACACATACGAGTACAAATATTCGCTGTAAGGTCGGAGTTGTAGAACTGTCGAGTGTTCGATCACCTTCATGAGCCTGTTGATGTCGTCCATGGGGCAGGCGGGATCTTTGGGCAGCGTGTCGTTCGTCCACACGAACTCGTACAGGTCCCCGTTCTGGGTCGCGTTGAGCACCGTCAGATGGTCCATGTCCGTGTCCCTGAAGAGGTTCACGATGCCCTCGAGAGCTCGTATCTGCCAGTCGATGACGTTGTTGAACTGTTTGAGGAGTTTGAACTGCATGATGAACTGGTGGTTGATAGTCCGCCCGCTCTTGTGCTGCTGCACTGTGATGTCTAACGGCCCTCGAGCGAGGAGACCTTCGCTGTCTTGCGCTTCTACGATGAAGTTCCAGCGAGACACGTGCGCTTCTAGTGGTCTAGAAAAAAAAGAGTTATTTAAAAATATTTGATTCCGCGACCAAATCACGAAGTAATAAAAATAATTAAACTAAATACAAGATACTTGTTATTGTGAATTAAACTAATGATACTTTTAAGAAACGAGGATTACACGGTGAGAATACTTAAAACAGTATATCAGTTTCTTTATTATTATAAAATATGTAAATAATAATCAAGACTACTCACAATCCATAAACTTCTCGTTCAGTAGGAATGAATTGAATCCATGAGTTTTTGCTTAACGGGACGTTTTCAGCTTCATACATAGTGAAGGTAAGGTTGCTTCCTTCTTCTGGATCAGTGAACAAGTCGGCTGGTATGATATATCTGAAGGCAGAATTACTTATTATTATTTTCTGAATTGTATTTTTGTTTATTGAAAATATTCATTTAATATGATATGTTAATCTTAAGAACAATTAAATGTTTTAACTTGTAAGTCGTAACCTAATTCGTTTTATTGGTGGTTTGGTAATTTGCAGGCTCAAACTGGTATTTATATTGAAAATCAACTTCTCTGTGGTTAGCTACCCTATAGTTTATTGTATTGTTAAACAATTGCCCAACAGTTAAGGATTACACTTTTGGCAGGTACATACCTGAAGGCTTTGCCGGCTGTGATCGCTAGTTTCTTCATGTGATGTTTAAGCGTGGGCGGTTGGTTGACCGGCATCGGGAACGGAACGGTTTCTGTCGTCCTACCGATTATTGTACTCGATCTCTCCGTCGATGTTATTATCTCCTGTAACATGTAGTTTGCTTATGTCACTATAGAAAGTATAAAAGTTTAAAATTATAAATATACATACAAACATAGTATTATAATTGAGAACCGACACCATTATTTCCACTGTTTTGTATTTGTATGCTACCGTTCGTTGAGGTGAAAAAAATAATGAAGTGATATAAACATGTACTTATTTCAATTATGAATTGTAAAATGTATATTTGTACTAATAATAATACGTATAGTCACCGAGTATATTTTTGAATTTAGAATAAAGATTACAGGAAGTTAGAAAATATTATTCTTTTAGCCAAAACATATCCCAATTCAACCATCATCCAGTCTGATTTATACAATTGGTCGCACAAAGTATATATACACTTTACTTGTTTAATACTTACAGTATTTTACATGATAAAAAATTTAAAAAAAAAGTCCAATCGAAATAGTTTTTACTTTTTCAATATTCGATGTTAAAATATCTGTTGCATGCAGTATAACCATATTATCTTAACAGACCTGCTTGGTTACCTCCTGAGTGGTAATTTCAGGTGTTGGAGTTGTAGTCGGTATTGTCGTTGGAATGGTCACAATTGTTGTGGGTGTCGGCGTTGTTGACGTCGTTGTTGAAGTTGATGTTGTTTCTGTCGTTGTCGATGTTGATGTGGTAGTGCTTGATGTTGTTGAAGGAGGGGTCGTCAATTCTGTTACGGTTTCTTCGGTCGGTGAGGGCGATGTCGGTGTTTCAGACGACACAGGCGGTAGTTCGTTTGATGCGCGTATTATAACGGTCTGCTGAAAGTGCCATGCGGACGCTCACAACGTGATGTGATTTGCGGACGTAAAGGCAAATTTGACCATCGAAGACTCAGATTTTCCATATAAAATAAAATTGTGACGACTATTTAGAATCTTATTATAGTATATTATCTATTTTTTATGGATGAACATTAAAATCCAACTATCATAAATTATTTGCTTTTACGTCCATGAGATTAGTTTAATGTATTTACAGATTAAATTACAACGTGATTTCAAATGGGCGTCCGTTTCTATTCTAACCCATGTTAAGAAAATCCACAGCCACACAAGACAGATAAATTAGTGTCAATATCAAAAGTCTACAAAATGTGAGGTTAGATTTATATGGTGATAATAAACACTCGTGTTAAATCACGTACCTGCTCCGGTTCTGTGGATGTCGTTATTTCTTCCGGTACTATTACGATAGGGGAGTGGTCTTCTACCAATAGACGAGGGTTCACTGCTATGGGTTCCTTCGAGAATTTGATGTTCGTCGATTCGGACGCAGACTCCGAGTACGGAGTTATTTTCACTTTGTGATCCTGTACAAAAGTTAATTAGTCTTTAGAATTGTATAAACGTTATAGATTCTGTAAAATGTTGCTGTGTTAAGAATAAAAACTACTGTGGCTATCAACTTGGGTACTTTGCCAAATCATATACAGATGCTGCTACGATCTAATCTATACAATGAGAATATTCGTGCTAAAAACAATAACAAATTATCTGTATAAAGATATAGGTAAAAGTCCATATGTGAAATAATATAAATGTATCATTGTAGTTGATAAAGCAATATTGACAAACTTAAACATAATAGGTTATCACTAAGTCTACATTAGAACATACATTTCATGCTTATATTAACTATTGTAACTTTCTGTCGTTTACTTTTTACAGAATAATAATTCTGATCAAAATGTAAGTAGTATAAAGTAAGAAATTTATTATTGTCATATTTTGTTTTAGAAGGTTACTCGGATCGACACACCACGCAATACTAGCCGTGCAAAGTGAAAGACAAAACGATATCAAACAAACCACCACACAATCGTACACACAAGATTGAAGACGAAAGAAAAGGACACGAAAAACATGCAAAGGAAGTCTGGAGATTAGGTTACGACAAACCTCCGTGGTATACGTATTAGTAGAGGCGGAGTCAGGAGTCTCCGTGCGCGTGTATTCCTCTGTGGGAAGCGTCGCGGCTTGCGGGGGGGTCGGGTCAAGGAGAGTGGGGGGAGAGGACGGGGGGGTCGAGAGGGGCGGCTGAGAAGGAGAAGGAGGAGGAGGGGTCGTCGTCGGCGGATCGGTGAGCTCGGTCTGAAACGTGTCGGTGGTGGTGTGTGGCGCGAAGTCGGGCTGGCCGTGGTGGTGGCGGTGTGGGTGCGGGGGGTTGGGGGGTTCATCCACCTGGCGCCGCGCGGTACACACTACGTTAGTACTGCCACCCAGTTCTCATACTAGCAATGTTATCTGTCCGTTGTGTGGACTATAATAAGAGATAACATTACTAATATTGCAATAAACCACTGAATAAACAAGTTAGATATGTCATTTTAATGAATGTTAATGTCGAAACAATAATAATGTCGAATAGTGCTGGATGAGTGTATTCTTTTTCATAGTAAAAAAAATGTTTTTTATTAAATTTACTTAATTCCTCGATTTAATCTGTACTTCAGTTTTCACATACTATATAAGTCATAACAATAATACCATTGCGTGAATTATGGTTACTTAGCGTAACTTTCAAACTGTACATAAAGAGTCAAGGACCTTTAGCCTAATTAAAAGTTTTGTTTCAAATAAGTTCACATTTTAGGAGCAAAGGAATATTTATAAAATGCCTTACAAAATGGAAAGTTAGGATTTCCAACAGTCTTTTGTAGAAAATAAAATATCATTCCATGCAGTGGTTCCCATATTTATGCTACAATAAGTGATTTTTCAGGATGCAAGATTTACATTCCAAATACAATTTTATTAACAATAAACGGACCCTTTTATAATTAACAGAAATAAGGTGCTATTGGAAACCTAATATATATTTTTCTTCTTTAGTTTTATGACGAATGTGATGATTGTTTACAAATACTTAAGGTGATAATGAAATGGCAACACCTCACAATATTATTAAAACGACTAAAAGAATAAAATATAGCAACTGGTACGGTTTATACAATTAATTTTATTTAAATAAGCTATTCGTTCATATTCAAAAAAAAATTTCAAATTTCTATGTTGTTTTAAATGTATTTCTAATAGTAATATGTTAATAAAATTGAAATTTCCTTTATAATTATTCATTGGAAACCACTTTAGGATGATTCGTACATTCTAAATTATAATAAAGTAAAAAAAAAAAAAATGATTTGTTTCAACAATATCTTATTTATGTACTTATAACTATTGATATGATGTGAATAATTAAAAACTAAAGTAATGAATGATTTTCCAATGAATAAATGAATGTAAAATATGATTCTCAATTAGGGGGCAAGACAAATTTTGTTTTATGGCAACATTACATTAACATTCTATAGATAATTTAGTTCTTGTATAATCTAGCAAAGACTGGTGCGTAGTACATTTAAACACATTATTTCTAATTCTATTACGATAGTTAGGGTTGCATAAGGAACATTAATAGTTTTATAACGAGTATATTAAAGTCTTTGCCAGACTATAACAGAGTGTTACATGCATTATTTATTGGTCCTTTAAATTCGTAATGTATGACAAAATTATGACAGTTACAAGGGAAATTATTTAATTTGTTTTGGCAACATTATTAATTATCTGGATTTGATTAAATATTTTTATTTATGTATATGATAATGGATAAAGCGTAAATGCGGAATGATATTCAATGTGTTATTGTGAATAAATTTCAAAGAACTTAATATTTTTAAAAACACATTAGTGAAAGAAAAACACCGCATTTTTTACAATCAAATACTTATCAAGAAGGACAACAGATTAAAGCAACCATTATTTACATCGATATCCATTTATTCCCCGTGAACAATGTCATATATTTATGGACATTACACATCGAAACAGAACATTATGCACAAGTAACGATTATATTACTATGGAATAATTATTGTAAATAACTGAAGATAACCAGTGAATATGTAATAGATTACTTGTGTTCCTTTTTTAAATATCTTCTCATACAAATTAAATAAAACTAAAAAATACTGAATGAATTGCAATTTTTATTTTGTTGCGCTAATGTAGCACTACTAAGTCGTTTCGCGTTCGAGGTTCGCAACATGTGAAAAACCGAAACACACAATAAAAATTAGATCAAAAATCTTTATTGATAATAAAATATCTATAATAAAAAAAAAAAAAAATAATTGGTTAATGTGTTTTTACATGAAATATAGTTTTCTATTATTTCCATTATTGTCGATGGTTAGACCAAAATACGATATTTGAAAATATATATAATCTATGCCCATATTAAGAGTAACTATTTGACAGGCTTAAGTACGACTTCATAGCCATAGTCAACGGTCTATGTAGATTGTTTTTTACAATATTTAATTATATACACACGATACTTTTCTATTACGTATCCATTGGTTATTTTTACGTACAATATTATTCCATACATTTAAGTTCATTAATAAGCAAAGAGTATTCAATAGAATGTTACTCACGATGTCAGGAATGGCTCCGACGTCTATGTTGCTCGTGTAGTCGTCGTCTTCTTCGACGTCGTATCCGCTGTAGTCGGCGTCATCGTCCCCGTCGTACGTGTCGTACGCTCCGGAACCTTCGTCGAGCGGTGACTGGAATAGCATCATGAGGCCATCAAATTATAAATGTGGAAACAGTCTGAAAATGTTCTACGGCTAGAAAAAGAACAACTCTCATGTTTAGAAGAATATTATAAGTATGTCTCTAGGGATATGACAGAGACGTTAACCTGTGGTGTTTTTTGCTTTCGAATGGACTTGGTGCTGTTGGCCCAAGTGGCCTCGACAGCGTCACCGAGCGGGTGGCGAGTCTTTAAGATACTTATAGATAGGTCATGGAAGCTACTGGCTTGTTTATATTACAAATAGCAGATTCCATCTTTTCCAAGGACATGCAGGTATTTTTTTTTAAATATTTTACTTCGTAGGGCTTACGATAATTTCACTATATTTATAACTGCTTGAAAAACACAAAAAAATCTGATTTTTTGATTTTAAGCCTCGAATATATTTATTTATAATATAGCTTTTTAATTAAATACTGTTGAAAAATTTTCTGATATCGAAATTTTGATAATATATTAATAACATTAGTAAACCAGTTAATTTCATACTCAAAACTGTTGGATGAATGGTAAACACACCGCAAACAGATTAAAAAGAAAAATACTTATAGTTATTTACATTTCTGTCGTCTGTTGGCAACACTGCTCTGTACGCGTATACTTGTCGCTGTTACATATCTCCATTTTGTTTTTTTTGCGATATACGTTAAATAGTTATTTTCTATTCAGTGTTTCATTAAGTTTCCCACAAAAACGACGCGCTTCGATTGCGTCATCTTGCTTCGACAAATATTTAGAAAAGTGTTAATTGAGAACACCGTTAAAAACGGCCCATTTGTATATATATATTTCCACACCTTCATGTATATTCTTTACCTGTCTCTTAAGCCGTGGTAATGGTTTGATACCAATCAATCGCCACCCAAGTACCGGCAATCGCAGCAATTGATACAGGGTACCGTCCCGGGACTGTTCTCTGAGACCTGCCACCAATACTTTGTGCCGCGACCATAATTTCTCTCCACAACCAACCTGGAATATGAAAAGGAAAGTAGACATAAATTATATTTTGACATTTTATACGTGCGCCATTACTACTATTCTCACTAGTAGATGAAATATTACCGTCTGTATTGTATTTTATCCATTTTTAGGGACTTCCCCGTTCGAGATGAAAGCTTTATAACCCAAACAAACTTCATACCATATTTCACGACCATTGAGTCGCGAAAGTGACATGTTCTGAAATATGTCGTATCGTCTCTATTAGATATACGTTTGTTAATAACTTACGTTCAGATAGATAGCGGTGGTGGCGTCGCTTTTCCTCCGCTTCGTTGTTCCGGAACCGCTCATCAGTACTGTATGCGATTGAGCTGATTCTGCTTTATACGGCTCCATCCAGAACTCGTCCTAAATTTAAAATTATTTTGAATTTTTCTGGTGATATTTTTTTATCTGGCAAGGTAGAGGAACAATTAACAATTTAATAGTTCTTATAAAGTTACACGGTACATTTTTAAATCATAAATATCCAAAGGTTATAAAAGAATCAATGAATACAATTGAAACTACATAAATTAATTAAAAAGTGTAAATTTATTTAAATTATCGTTTTTTAATTAATTAATTTTAAGTCACTGCACGAAATATTTCTTCTGGAGAAATAATTAATTGTTCTGTTTACTAATTTTACACTTTTTATAAACTATAATTTAATATATTCATGTAAAGATAATAATCCTAACCTAGTATTCTCATTTTTATATACGAGTTGAGATAATATTAAAATAATTTTTACTTGGTGGTAGAGCTTAGTGCAAGCTCGTCTGGGTAGGTACCACCTACTCATCAGATATTCTACCAAAAAACACTAGTACTTTGTATTGTTGTGTTCCGGTTTTAAGGGTGAGTGAGCCAGTGTAATTACAGGCACAAGGGACATAACAACTTAGTTCCCAAGGTTGGTGGCGCATTGGCGATGGAAGCGATGGTTAACATCTCGTATAATGTCTATGGGCGTTGGTGACTGCTTACCATCAGGTGGCTCATAGGCTCGTCCGCCTTCCTAAGCCACAAAAAAATCATTCTTAAGAAATTAATGTATCCTTAATTTTTTTTTATTATATGTGTCATTTATGTGCCGATATAAAGGACTAACGAGAAAGGACGATATATAGGTAGTGAAATTATAGTTTATGAGATTTCCAAACATAAACTCGACATTGATATAAGTATAGCGGATTCAATAAAAGCCAACCACGAATGCATAAATGCGAATAAACATGCGATCTATGCACGCGAATATACGCACAATCAGGGAGAAAAGTTTATTTGTGAGACACGAAACAGTACCTCACTGCAAAACACGATCGTTAAATGTCAGAAAGTATTATGCAACATTGATTAATATAATTATGAGATTTAAAATATATAAGCGTCAAAATAGCGTATCACCGTAATTTGATTTACGACATTTCCCGAGTGAGATACGAAGTGACTTCTTATTGAACATGAACTCTTTAGATTGTTATGATATTGTGATGTTAATCCCTAACCATGCTTTTGTTAATCAGGTCGCGAGCACACGCAACAACTCTTGAATTTATTTACAAACATTAAATTAGAACGAGCATATGTCTTATATTCGAAAAGTCTTAACTTTTTTATATTACTTAAATTTATTAATTTTAAACATCATATTATGGTAAATATAAAAATGAATATTATGCTGGATTTATTTATAGCTTTTTATCAATTGATTATTGGTTTAACTAAAATATTTTTTTCAAATACGGATACGCTGCGATTACTTTTGGTGTTTTTAAATCAATAATACGTTTTGCTTGAGCTCGAGTATTCGTTGTTTGTGAGGAATAAAGAACAATTAATTGGCAATACTCTATCAACCGTGACGTACCGTGTGTTGTATCGTGTACTTGTGATTACACTGGTTCATTTAACTTTTATGCTGCAACGCTACCTTATATTGATAGGTAGAATAAAAAATATATACCATATAAACATCGAATCTATTAAATTGCAAAATGTCCGAAAGAAAATAATCAATGAGCAGTCTCACTTTTTTAATTAGTCGCGTTTATATTTTATAACGAGTTAAATGTAACAAACTATCCTTCGAACATTCAATACCTACTTCCAGTAAATCCCACCTATATACTCCGATGGGCTACTACTATGCTATACAGCAGTAACAAACCATTATCGAACAATATACATATACAGTGGTGGTCATATAATTAGAAACACTTCTTATGAATAAAGAAAGTACAACTTCAACAAAAAATATACACATTCTATAATTAATAATCATGCAATAACATAGCCACTCATATAAAAAACTCATTAAATGCATAAAATATAAAACATATCTTACTTTTAATTACAAAATGAGTCTTACACATGTAGGAGTTTATTTTCTGTTACTGGCCGCTTGGATGCCTAATTAGAAATATTTTGAAAAAGCATTCATAGCTCGTTCTTTTTTTGAAATTGGAGAATAACATTTCTTTTTCTATTATTTTGGCGGCAATTCAAAATTTAATCTGAATTTTATTTTGTTCAAAATGGGCAAAAATAAAAGTAGTGACGCGTCAACTAGGCAAATCATTGTTAATTTACATATAGATCATAAGTGGGCGTATAGAAGAATAGCTGAGCATTTAAATTGTTCTGTTAAGAAAGTTTTTAATGCAATTGATCATTATAAAACACATGGAACTGTTGAAAATGTTCTTAGAAAGGCTCGGCCAAGAAAATCCTCTCCCAGAGAAGATACGCTAATCGTTCGTGTTGCTAAAAAAGATCCAAGTAAAGACTCCAACCACATTAAACATAAAGTTTTTTGCCGGATGATCCGAGAAACATCTCGTCAAGAGTGATACGCGGAAGATTAAGGGAAGTTAAATTGTTTGGAAGAATCTCTCGAAAGGTACCGCTTCTTACAAAGCAACACCGAGAGAAGCGATTATTATTCGCTAAAAAATATGTTAATTGGACGGTACGAGAATGGAAAAAAGTGTTATTTTCAGATGAAACAAAAATAAATATGGTAAATTCCGATGGAAAGCGCTATGTTAGACGCCCTGTAAACAAAGTTTTTAATTATAAATAAACAAGGAGTATAGTCAAGCACGGTGGCGGTACAATAGATCAATGGCAATACAAAAATATCTTAAAGCACACAATGATTCCCTACTCGGACGATCATTTGCCTATAACCTGGTTTTTTTATTTATTCTATAGGTTGGCGGACGAGCATATGGGCCACCTGATGGTAAGTGGTCACCAACACCCATAGACAATGGCATTGTAAGAGATGTTAACCATCGCTTACATTGCCAATGCGCCACCAACCTTGGGAACTAAGATGTTATGTCCCTTGTGCCTGTAATTACACTGGCTCACTCACCCTTCAAACCGGAACACAACAATACAAAGTACTGCTGTTTTGCGGTAGAATATCTGATGAGTGGGTGGTACCTACCCAGACGAGCTTGCACAAAGCTCTACCACCGAGTATACTTTCAGCATGACAATGACTCTAAACACACGGCCAATAGCGTCAAATGCTTTCTTAGCGAACCGCGTATATCCGTTTTAGACTGGCCAGCAAATAGTCCGGATTTAAGTCCGATAGAAAATCTCTGGTACATTTTTAAAAAGAAAGTCTCAAATAAACGTCACACCAGTCAAAACGAACTATATGAAGCATTTGTTGAAGCATGGAATTCAATCCCCCTAGAAAAATGTATGAAATTGATTGAATCAATGCCACGTCGTTGCAGTGCTGTTATTGAAAATAAGGGATACGTCACTAAATATTAATTATAACTATTGGTAGGCTGTGGATAGTAACTATTTCGTAAATAATAATACTAATTACTAATACATAAAAAATATTGATTTTTATATTTTTTGTTGTTCTTTCTAATTAGTTGACCATTATTGTTCATACCTTAAAACTGATTTAAATGTTTGTCCGTAATGTAATATTGAAACTGCACTTGTGTAATGGGATTTATATTGTTTTTCTAATAAATGATAAATCGTTGAACATATTGTTGTCCTAGTTATTGTTTAATTTCAAAATAAAAATGATTGCGGTGGTGAAGTATCTTACATAATGTCAAGGACCGTTGGTAGTGTTTCTAATTATACGACCACCACTGTATATCTATACAATTTTACTGGCATAAAGCAGGTCCGTTTATGTCGGTATCAGTTATTTTATGTAAACACGATTGCTTTTTGTTTTGGTTTGTAAGTTGAGCGAGTCAGTGTAGTAAATAGGACAAAGATCAACATTTTATTATACATATATTAAGTAAACATTTTATATTTAACGGTTGGCGGCGCCAAGGTACGGAATGATTGAAAAATAGAAGTTGGTATCTGTATACTAAATATATTTAAAGTCGCAAAATCAACGTAAGAAGTCTAGTAGAAGTTTATGGGTTAATCCTATTTTGATGTTATTTTGAAATACAGTACTAAGCATATACTGGCTGTGTGGTAGCGGCATGTTGACGGGCTGGCAACAACGCGTAAACGCAGCTTAGAGCTTAGTGTCAGCGCAGTTACGGTACCGTCTACATTAACTCTTACAGTGTCATTTTCTTTACCGGCGATTGTAATCAGTTACTATCGGATTTGTCCGTCTACCTTCGTGCTATAATAAGTAAAACTTACCCCATCGAGCGCCATAAAGCTGGCCAACTCCATGAGCGCTCTTATCCGCTGTCGAGACGTTATTTTGTGGAAGTTGCCATCTATTAGTATTACTAACACCAGTCTATTTTCGTTCCGGATACATGTACCGTACTTGGATTGTGGCTTCTCGTCCGCTTTCTTCACCTGAAAGTTAAGATTGACATTTGTTCTCTTTATTCTTACTTATGATCTAAATGCGGCTGAGTCGTAGTAAAATAGTAGGTAATACCACCTCATCTCAACCTGATTTTGTTTATTTTATGTTTATAATATAACATCTATTGGCACGCCTCGAGGGTAATAGGGTCTTGCAATGAGGGTTTCGCATGCCGCTCTCTTAAATCGTTACGATTCACGTCTCAATATGTATTTTTTACTTTTATATCAGTTCTCTTTGATTACACAATGACGTAATCAGTAAAAGAAACGATTTGCTCGTGTGTCTGTACGCGTGAAGACTAAAAACGCGCGCATTAGTCTGCACACATATATAAATTGATTTTATTATAAATTTAATAACAACTTAACTTTTAATATAATATCTTATCTACAGATATGTTCTTGTATAATTATATTATTTCAATGAGTATTTTAGACCTTAATACTACTTACTTCAATAGTGAAAGAGTCAGTTGCGGTCAAGCCATGCGTACGACCGTGCGCGATCACAGTGAAGGTATGGGCGCCCAGATCTTGCTTCTGAGGCACGCCGCTGATCAAGCCGTGCTTTGTATCCACGGCAAGCCAACTGGGCATGTGTATTCCGTCTTCACTCCTAACCTACATATATATTATTAAAACAATTAAAAATTATTAATATTACAACGCTTATCTATGTCTCAAATCAAGTAAGCTCTACAATAAAGTTTTTGAATAGTCAATATTTTAACTCTAACACCATTTCGGGAAGCAGCCTTTATCGAGAGGAAACGTTAATGAACTCGCTTCGTTGCTTCCCTGCTAGGATAGACGAAACTCCAGCCTTTCATTGTTTAAGATAATTATCTTTTTAAGTATAAGAATATCTGCGCTAGGAGGCCCCGCTCCTCGTAACAAGTGCAAAAACACTAAATGTAAGTGTGTAGTACATAGATAAAAGTAAACAGTTTGTACCTTTTAGTAAAAAGAAGGATAAAAATAGAAACTTATTAGTGTGTATA
This sequence comes from Nymphalis polychloros, assembly GCA_905220585.2. Classification (NCBI taxonomy): domain Eukaryota; kingdom Metazoa; phylum Arthropoda; class Insecta; order Lepidoptera; family Nymphalidae; genus Nymphalis; species Nymphalis polychloros. The sequence goes on along the minus strand of HG992258.1, from coordinate 7,833,530 downwards.
TACGTGCAAGTGTATGTGGATGTGTGTGTGGATGATGGCCGGAGGTTACTGGATTAATGTTACGCGAAGTACTTGAGATATTTTTTTAAAAATAACAATTCGTTTATTCAAGTACCTGAGACTTATAATGTTACAATAATGAATGGTTTTATGTTAACATCCTAACTAATATTATAAATGCGAAATTGAGATTGTATGTTTGTTTGTTACGCTTTCACACCCAAACCACTAAGCCGATTTGAACAATTCTTTCAACTATGGAAAGCTACATTATCAGCGAGTAACAGGCATTTCGTCTGCGTATCCCAACGGGAACGGAACTAAGCGGGTGAAACCGCGGAGCAAACGCTAGTAAATAATAAAAAAGAAACATAAACGGAGAAATAAACATTAGCTAATGGATTAACCTACTACTACTACAGTATACTGCTTCAGTCCAAGCTTTACAGCAACGATTTATAACTGTACAATATAGTCGGTACAATATAGCTAGCAATCATATTTAGAATTTTAATATAGAGCAAGTGCTGAGTATAAACATTTCGTTTTTTTAATTTATTTTATTAATTTCAACCTTTAATTTTATTTTCGCACCCATAAGCCTCATCAGCTTATTTGGGTGCTACAGAAGTTATAATTGCAGATAATCGCATTGATTGATTACTATTTCGTAAAAATATTTGAGTCATTTCATAACTACCGTACCGTAAGATCTTCATTTTTTACTCCAGACACGAGTTAAAAAACATTCGTTAAACTTGTGAACTATGCTTTGTCTGTTCTTATGAATAGTACCATGAATGTAACGTTACGTTTTTAAGATATAGTATATTATTCAATGTTTATGGATGTAGATTGTAGATGGTGTATATATAAATATTAACGACCATTCAGGTCGTCAATATTTTTCATTATATATAATAATTCATAATCGTTATAAAACATGTACATTTAAAAACATATATAAATTCATTTGTAGGTGTGGTCAACACTATATGTATTTTTTTTATAAGTTAATACACTATAGTTAAGGTGCGATTGTTATATAAACATTTCATTTTTTGTTCCTTACATGCCTGTCGTCGTTTTCTCCTATAAATGAGAATACATATGTATATATTCGTTTTTTAAATCAGTTATTCATTCTCTGCCATACAGGACATATGAATTTTAATGTACATAGCTGACTGTGTATTTAACTTGAAAAAAAGAGAAACTACCGCGTTTTATTGTAGTGTTTTTTTTGTGATGTAGGAGAATTTTCGTTTCAAGTAATTACCTTGTAATTAAAAAGCTCTCTTTATTATAATTCTGTCCATAAAATAATTATAAAAATATCGTATTTTTTTCGATTCTGTTAAAACAATATAAAAAAATAAAAAACCTCTGTTACTTATGAGAACGCATTTCAAATAAATCTCCATATTCTGGCGTAATAACCCATTCGCCGACTTCGTAGAAATACCTCACATAGTATTCCAATGAACTCTAATAACAATAAAATTGTATATGCGTATGTCTATTTTTTATATAATTTTATCTTTAAATATAAATTTGTTTATTAATCTACAAGAGATTTGTGTGCTAAAAATGTAATCTTTGATGTAAGATATGTAAGATATGTGTACTAAATATCTATTTTTGGTCCAAATCATTTGAGAATTGTGTTAGGTTGCTTTTTATTCATTATTTATTTATTTATCTTCTTATTATAGAAACATCGTTTGCTTGATTATATTAATATGGAATTTTGCTCTTGTGTTGATGTCTGTTTTTGTGTTGGTATATCTTTATTTTTCGAAATCTTTGACTGACTGATGAATATTTTTTTGAAGTTGAGGAATGAAAAAATAATATCTAACGATTTATCTGTTATTTTATTAAAGTTTAAAAAGATAATTCTCATATAGCAGGAACATTTTCTAACTTAATTTGGTATTTCTAAGTTTAGTTACTTTTTTCAAATAATAACCCAATGAAAATATCAGTGCAAATTCCTTAAAAAAAAGTTCGAAGACAAAAAGAAACAAGGACCAAAATAGCTACGAGATAAGGTTAATGTCAGATTGGAAACGAATATACGTACCTTATATGCTAACACGTCCCCAGAAAAGGCCTGTTTAGGGATTTCCATTCTGAATAAGTGTCCCACGTAGGCCGATGTGTCAGGAACACCCCATAACCTCCTTAGGCCATTTTTTGCTATCTCTGAATGATTCGCTGTCAACTCCACCTGAAAAATGTATACATTTAGTTCCTTGCATATTCACCGTCCTTACGGGTTCAAGGTAACAATAAAATATAATTTAAATTCGAGACATTATTCCGTCGTTTTGTTTGCAGTTTTAAATTAATTCAAGACAATAGCGATGCTATCATTGTTTTCATTGTTTGCAAAATTTGATACGAAATATTACTTAGAATCGGTACCTGAAATTCTTCGTTGTTGTCGAAGGCGAAGTCGTCATCGTGCCTGCTAAGGGCTAGTGGACACAGAAGCAGCAGCGCACACGCGACGTAATGCGAGTATTCCATCTCGAAGGTGAACAACCAAGTGCGACTCCGTGGGTCGCGTCGCCCTCATAAAATCATCGTGATTATCTGTTGACAAACGAAATAAAAATAAACATAAAAGACTAGAAAAAACATTCGGTACAAACGCACATTAATTTAGATATTAAAATTCTTTGTTTAACTCTAAATAAAAACATTTTTCAAATATGCCTACAAATTGCTTTGTAATAAATAAGCTAGCAAAGAGTGGGGCGGCCCAGCGGAAACGAGTGAGATACTGTTACACAGTTAAAGGCGCGTGCTGGCGCATAATGATCGTACACAAATAGAATGAGCTTTTGTACGGATCCCGCCTTCCTTTAGCATGCTGTCGCGAAACCACTTCAGGGAATACTTTATGCGTTCCCTTAACACTAATACTGGCTTTGCCTACTTTATATTCGAGTAGTTTAACAAACAACGATTCCCGTTTTATTTCTTTAGCATAATTAAACAAATTAGGAATCTTAGCAAATGTTTAATAGACGATGAATCTCGTAAATTCAAAGTGTAATTCCACTTCAATTATACTCGAGACGATTTCGTTGACTACGGACGAAAAATAAATTTCCTTTAATAAGACGTTCAACGATAATATTATTTCTATACCCATTTATTTTTATTTTATGTTTTCAAATATTATTGATTGTTATGTATTAAGTATTATCTGGTACGTTTTAAAAAAAAATTAATTTAAAAAAGAATATTTTGTTATAGATCCATTATTTCCTATTCTGAAATGAATGAATGAAAATGAAATATGTTTCTGTTATCTTCGACACAAAGAGTACCCTTAGGCACAAGTAACGTAGGATGTTACTTCATCACATCAATCGCTGTTATCTGCTAATACTACTTAAGCAATTTCTCAAAAGCAGTAACAAGGCTCATTCATCACGTAGTAGTTTAACTATTTCGTCCTGTTTACGAAGATTGCGAACTTTAAGTGCTAACGTTACTAAGGAATAGACTTGTATTGTATTGAAGACATTACTTTATTTATTAAACTTATGTATTTCAAGTGTCTTTGATTCAAAGTCACGAATACCTTATAAAATTTAATTAACGGGCCATATGATCATAAGTAGTCATTGATATCTATTATAATTGCGAAAGTAACTGTCTGTCTGTTACGCTTTCAAGGCTTCAAGCTTGAACATAAAAAAAGATATAAGCTACTATTTTTCTGCTAATCGCCCCCGAACATGCGGGCGAAAACGCGGCCGATTATTAGTATATTATATACACACTGACACTCAAAATATAAAAGCATTACTTACATAGTCAATGCGCTTCTAAGCATGGGAGCTAAGGCGTAATGTCTTTGTGCCTGTAATTACCTTTAATCTAAAGCACAGAAATTCAAATTATTGCTGTTAGGCCGTATAATATATGGTGACTATCTACCTGAACTAATCTAGTTTACGTCATTTTGGTACTAACAAAACAATTGTATTTATAGCAGTTAACCTCTTCAAATTATTATATTTCCCATTAAATATTACTTGTAATAAAATAGTTATATATAATTACCTTATTCAAAGTGACATTTAATAAAGTTGGTTGTTACAAGGTACTAAAATATCCATGTTTGCGATGGTGTGGTTACGTTTGAGCTACATTCCCTTCACCCCTTGGACGGGACCGAGGGGTAAGCACAATGGGTCGACACCCCTGGCAAAATCTCTGCCAAATTCAGACGTGTATTTATACAGATGGTTCTATCGACAGATTACAGTTAGGGGACAGCGTTCGTACAATCACTTAGTTAAACTTGAAGATAAATTAAAAAACGAAGTAGCTATTTTATTTGACTTGAAGGGAAGAAAAGTGATGATTATAATTTTAACAGTATATGTATGTAAGTATGTATGAACATACTTGAACATACATGTGAATGTATGATCTTATGTTACCTAGTTTACCTTAACTTCGTGTTGAAGGCTATTTGATGTACGATTAAATACGTGTAAGTTTTTGTGTATCCGCTTATAACTTGACAAACAATTTAAAAGATTATTTAATATTATTGTAAATTATTTTTACACAAGTTATCCGATCTGTAAACTTTAAAAGAATATATTAATTCTAGAATATATGATAAAAAATTATAAACAGGTAGAGAGGTACAACGTATGTTTTCAAGTTAAGAAAAATGAACGTATTCGTCATGAAAACGAAATATCCTCGATCGCAACAATAATATATATTTATATGAATTTATCATTAATATTCGAAACGACCGAGGAAAAATATGAAAAGCACCATCATTTAGAAAATGAGATTGCTTATAATAGAGTTAACCGTCAAATAATAATAAGGCCTGGTAGTCTGGACCTTTTGCCCTTTTATAAAAGAAAATCTTTTGAAATCTCTCGTGAATGTGTGTTATTATAATCAATAGCTTCAGCGAAGAACTACGTATGAAAAGCTGCTTCTATTGTAACACCTATAGGATTTGAAAGAAATTAATCTTAAATTAAACATTGAGTTTAGTTTTTTTTTATGTCATTAAAGACCAAATTCGTTTACTATATTGGCAAATTTTTATTAAAAAAGGAAATGCTAAAACGGTTTTAATGGAAGCTTAATCAGGCTATTGTTCAGCCATTACGCGCCGGATGCATTTATTATGATATGCGAGATAAAATGTACGTAGGCATATACATCTAAAACATTTATAAACGAACTTGGGATTTCAAAACTGATTTATCAAAATATGCTTAAAAAACTATTACAGTAACTTAGAATGTCACGATACCTTTCAAACAGTGTGATATATTTAGTATGATTCCGAAATAACCCAATAAACATTACGGTACAGCGAAGGCAAAATTCCAAGCTGTATATTTAGGTCACTTGGCAATCAGACTCGTCATAATCTGAATAATTCGCCTATCGCTTAATATAACCTTCGAGGTGAGTTTAAACTTCATTTAGCTTTATTCCCTATTGGTATAGCCGGTGAGGTTTATAAATAAGGGCTCAGTTTATTCAAAACGAAGGTTAACAAATCACGTCATTGTTGGGATTAATTTGATATGACTTTAAATTTACTTACGTTCTAATTATGAAGGTTAATATTTATTCAATATAGAAGCATTATACATACTTATTAAACACAAACAACTTCCTACTTAAACACAGACACACTCCTGCAAAAGTAAGTTAGACGTTTTATATTTTATTTAATTTCATAATCATGATCATTTACAATTATTAATATATATTTTTATTCCTAAGGTGTGCTGTCAGCTGTAAACGGACTAATCCTTAAATAACCAAGTAACGCAGTAGCGCTACTAAGCTAAATATAATATTTAGGAAAGTATATATTTTAAAGTACAAATGTGGCTTTTTAGCATTTCTCACTTTGCGAAAGAGGATTGCCAGAATCTTTAGTAAATGGAACTTCAGCGGGCGCCATTGAACGCTCCACAAAATCCGCTCTCGTATTCCGAGATTGAGGGCAACATTACTAAGGTTCACGAAAAAAAGGATAGTATCGAGATAAAAATTGCAACTACAATATTATACAAATATTGCTATAAGGCCTCTATAGCAAAAAGGTTGTTACCATTTATATGTAAATATAATATTACCTGCGGACCTTGGTTAGACAATAAAGTAAAAAAAAATGGTACACAATAATTAAGTTTTTGTTGACACTTGTCTATAAAACGAGAGCGAATATTTGTTATAAATTTATTTCAATTTGATATCGATCCACGGTGAAATATAATCATAGTAATGTCTTGGTTAAACAATTCGATTTCGATAACGGAAATCACGTGCTATTTACTGACACTGCATCACTATGACATTAACAGTTCCACGTATTGAGGCACTAAAAATATACCTACGTGTGACTTATGGGCTCTCGTCTCGACCAGCAACCATTGACAGAAGACCTCCCACACTGGCATTAGATGTATGTATTTTAAAAGGGGAGTAAGGGCATTGTTCCCTTTGTAGGGTGCGAGAGACCGGCCGATGCAGGTGATGTTTGAGAAAAAATAACAATACCTTAAAGGTCAGGCTATATCGGTTTTAAGTGTGTCGTAGGAAGGTCGTTATTGATGAAGGCAGATGGTAAGAGTGTATAAAGTTTTTTGTGCTTATTGTTAAATCGAATGTGTTATAAGTTTTTTTTTTATAATAACTAGTTAAGGATAACAATAACTGTGTACATGAAATTATATAGAAAGTAACCCTTGAGATACTTATTTTCAAAAGACAATAGCAATTCAGTTTCTTTAAACGCATGCAAATAAAAAATAATAAAATACTATATAACAAACATTAAAAAAGTAATTGTATTTAATTATATTATCTATATAACATGAGTTTCTTGCCGGTTGTTCTCGGTAGAAACGATTGCTGGTAGCTTTAAATTCATCTTGTAATGTGACTCAGAAGTGCTCGCAAGAGCCTACTCGAATAAAGTATATTTTGATTTGATTTGTACATATTTACTTATTATTGAAATGTGGTACGAAAAATTGGACTTCAGCACAGCCGTCGTAAGTATTCTGCAATGATCTAATATAATGAAGTAGCACAGTGTAGTGTTCTCGACTAACGATAACAAGGTTGATGTTGCTTGAAATATTGACTTCCAACTATGAAAATATTTGTCTCTGATGTACTATGCGACATCGTGTCAGCCTCATTTCAATAATTAACAACGTTAGTTAGATTTTCCGATACAATGATTAATGATTAGAAAATGTGGTTACATAATGTAGTGAGATGTAGTTTATTTACGTATTGCAATTATTAATTTTCACAAATAAATTTCAATTTGATCGTAGTTGTTGCATAAAGAATAAAATGTTTACATATATGTCATAGTCATGGCATTGTAAGGATTATCTAATTATTGACATAAGATTTCTTTTAATAAATTCGTAGGCGGACTGGCGATTGGGCCACCTGGTGTTAAGTGGGTACTACCAAAGCCCAAAAACAGTGGCACTAATACTTAATTATAAAATACAAAAAAGCAATAAATAACAAATTAAATAAAGTTGTCCTGATGTAATTCCACGGAACGCCACGATAACATTATAATACACAAGTGTGTACGAAAAAACAGGTCTAATCTCTATTACCTCAGTCACGCAATCTCATAGGATGGCAATCTGACGACCAGAGAGATCAGACGTAGGACCTTTATATGTTTCCTGAGACACGTATCGTAACAACGCTAACATAGAACCGAATGCTACACTACGATTATATATATATATTTTATCTACACGATCGATTATGACAACGACTAAAATTACCAAGAAAATTAACTGATCAATTATGTTTCATAAAAATATATTGTACTTCAAAAACAATTAAGTAGCTTTTGCATGTTTCCACAATACCAAGCCATATTATACACTGGTTTTAAAATAAGTTTTTATAGCTAGTTAATGAATTGGCAGCTAAACGCAGATAATAGTAGGATTAGTAGGACGATAGCAGTCTAAAAGATCAGGTCGGATTGTGCGTGCCAAGTCGTTACTCTATTATTGAAGACGAAATACTGGTCGCTGAGGCCTAATTTTATGACAGCCTCTAGTCGTAGGTGTCAGGATTTTATCGCTGTCATAAAATTATATATTTATAGATTATTTTCACGTTGGAGTTGAAAGTATTGATATGTGGGTAGGAAAGTAGGTTTTGTTAAGGTTTTCTAGCCTTAAAGCATAGTTCATAAAACACTGATGTCAACTGGAAATCGTGGGTTCAAATCCGGGATATAACTAATGAAATGTTAATGCGTGTAGTTTGTGTTATTAATTAATCTCAAGTGGGAACATATCGCGGAGAGAGTATTTGTCGGAATATAAATGTTGCCATAGTTAGATACATATACTGGGCTATTACAGTACTTTTTAACAGATTTTAAGAACAACATAAGTAAATACGTTTTAAGAATTTGCTTAAATATAAAGTCGAAACAGTACAAAAAGATTGCATCTTTGTTGCTTTTATAAGACAAACAGCAAGTGCACTCTCTTTGCGACTAAAGAACTAAGATGTGTATTTGCGTTTCTTTTGCGCATTTCACAGACTACAGTAAATGTCTGGTAACCCATATTTTTGTTGGTCAAGGTAATGTATGTATTTTTTTTCTCGGCCAAGGTTACAATGTATGCACTTTACGAGTGTTTCTGAATATTAAATAAAACTTCGCGGCGAGATATTTCGTTTCGGATGCTTCTAAAATTCATTTTCTCTAGACTAATTAGTTATGTAGTTATCTCGTGCAACTCAACCCAGCGAATTTAAAGATGTTTTAAAGAGGTTAATTACTTTGAACGTGCACTTGACCATAATGTTCAGACGCAAGAAAGTTTGTTTATTTAAAAGAAGCAAGCGAGAAGAAGTCATTAAATAGTCACCTAGTGGTATTTGTTCAACAATTACAATTTTACTGTTTGTAGGTCACACCAATTCGTAAGGTGGTATTCTCTTGTCTGTGTTCTTTGCGTACGAATTTTAAGGGCGAGTGAGCCAGTGTAATTAAAGTCATACCCAACAAAACATCTTAAATCCCATAGTTAATGAATTAGGAATGTTTCGGCTGTGATAGCTTATCATAAGGTAGGCCATCTACTAATAAATATCGGAAATATTGGTATTGTATATAGGTATATAAAATATATAAATGCATTTCGAATTCTAATCCTACATACACTACATACACAAGTATAAAATACTTTACGAAGTTTTAAGATAAAATATTCATTTGTCAAGTAAATGAAAGGATTATTCAATAACTGACACATATCCCTCGACAAAAATGGTACGTTTTCATGTCGATACGTATAGAAAATTGAGATAAATGATGTAAATATAAAATGTATTAAAGCGTATATACGTTATATAGTGTTGATATAAGATACACATACATCGTTTATCAGGGTTGCCTGATATTTAGTTACAAAATATATATATATATACTTTATTCGAGTACTTTTACAGGCATTTTTGAATTGTCATTTTATATAATTATGTAATGTAAAGCTATTATTCGGAACGTAGATTCCGGCGACAAGAAATGGTAAGAACGTTCGAAAGGTATACATCATATTAACATGGTATATACATGTGTAACAAAATTCGTGTCCGACCCGTGAAGTGGTTATTAGGTATCGTGTGTCGGTTATATTTATGTAATACTTTTTAAAATACTAAGCAAAAAAATTACTTTAAAAAATATATTAATTGTGTTTAACGACACTGTTGGTGGTAAAAACGTGGACTACTGAGGTCATGAACTCGTATCTTAGCTACCCGATAGGGAAGAGAGCTATCGAGCGCTATTGCCTGCACCTGTGTTGCCATGTAATTTAGATATTATTTTAAAAATTATTACCTAAACAGAACCGACACACGATACCTAATAACCACTTCACGGATCGGGCACGAAATTTGTTACACGCTGTATAAAAAATATTTGTTCTCGAAACTGTAGCCTGTTTGAATTATATTTCATAACTGAACCTTTTGTATATATTTTTTCTTAGTAAGAAGTATGAACCAATTCTTATTTCGTCAATGCGCCACCAACAACTCGACCAAATGTGTTATGTCACTTATTTGTACATGTAATTCCATGTTGTTGTCCACGGATTCTCTCTTAAAAGTCAGAAAACACAAAATAAATGTCTTCAAAAAGTATTACTGTTTAGTTGACTAATTGATTATTGTAGGCTACCAATCCATACATACCTGCATGAAACACTATCATTAATCAAAATAAAATATAATAATTATATAATGTTCACTTTGTCATGTATTAATTAATGATGGCAACCGTGCTGGTTATAATATGAAAATTTTTATTAATAAATTAAACAACATAAGCACTATAAAAATAAGAGGAAGTTTGACTTTATAGTTGAAGCGGGTGGGTGGCTTAAAAGGTTCTTGATTGCACACAAAAGTTAAATTTTGCGTCGAATATGTACTTAATATACGGCAGTCCTGATAATATACTATACGTGATAAAACTGATAGAAACATTTCTAAATATATAAATTTGAATTAGAACAATACAATAACAACTACCTAATGTACAAAATAACAATAATAAAAAATTTCTTTATCTGCCAGCCCTGATGTTAATATACTCGGTTGTGTATGTCGACGATATTGCGAATGCACAATGTCAGCTTTTTCACTGCAGCATGATTTATAAGCACCCCGTAACAACACTCCCCCTCACAGATGCAGGTTATAATATCCTACTCGAGTTCGAGTTTATTTTCATAACGAGAGCTTGATTTAACAAACCGCCTGAGGTGTGTTTTCTACAAATAGGGCGTAGCGTAGCATTTGTAAGTTTCAAGAAGTGGGTTGTATTGACATATTATAAGTAATATATACTTATATTTTATGGAATCAAATTATGAAAATAAAACATATTTTTAATATATGTATATTTTTGTAAGTACATGAAGACGTGATTATTCGACCGCGTTCTAACGCAACAATGTTCTGAAATTCTGAATTGTTGTTCCAGATTGTAGTAAGCCAGTGTAATTAAAGGCATACAGAATAATAAAAATAAAGTTATCTATTTGCCAATGCTCTGGCCGTTTACAGGAAGATTCGAATCGATATAACTCATTTTATTGTCATCGTTACAATTGAATAAGTTAAACTAAAAATATCAATATTTTACACAATTTGCAAATGCCACTTAATGAACTGAATTACTCGTGTTAAAAAAAAAACCTAACGAATAAGGCATTTCATTCTGTACAAGACTATACTCGTAGTTGACGAAAAAGCTTGGAGTTAAATAAAATGTAAAAACGGATGAAAATAATCACTTTTCTTAGTTATATTTTATTATTGCAGCATTTTCATTGACATTTTATTATTTTGGAAAAACTACATAGTTGTTTATGCAATGGATGACTACCTCGTTGGTCTAGTGGCTAGATATAAGGCCTCAGACCCGGTGGTCCTGGGTTCAATTCCCAGGTCGGGCCAATAAATAGTTATTGGGTTTTTCTGTCAGAAAATTCTCAGTAGCAGCCCGGAGTCTGGAAGTTGGAAGTGTGTACACTACTCCCGTGCCTCGGAAAGCACGTTAAGCCGTTGGTCCTGCGCCTGAACTCTTTCCGGTCGTGTCGGATTGCCGTCCCATCGGATTATGAGAGCTAAGGAAAAGAGAGTGCACCTGTGTTTGCGCACACACTTGTGCACTATAATATCTCCTGCGCAGTTGGCTAATCTCTCTTGAGATTGGCCGTCGTGGCCGAAATCGGTCTGGAGGACCCTTATGCAATGTATGTATGTGTCAGTAAAATACTAAAGGAAATACATGCGAAAGGAGGAGACTATGCAAATGTTATGGAAGACATGAGGCGGTTGTGTTTTGTTTAAATTCATAAACAAATGTATGTACCTAGGTGCAGTTTCGAGCGGTTTCGCTATCCATGAATCAGTTTTAGTTATTTTAGTACATTATTACATTGACATTATATTATAATTTTGTGAAAAATCAACTTGACACCAAAAAAAAAACTTTTCTTATTGATTTTGTTCTCAAAATAAAATACGAATAATTCATTTGAAACACTAAGTATAGGGTTGGAATAAAACAATCGCTTTATTTAAATTGAAAATACAATATATACACAGATAACAAATAATAATAGAAAATAAACAATATTTAAATGTTATAATAAACAACTCATTAGTTCAAAAGATAAAACAAGTAAAGGACCTTATAATAAATACAATATTAATTGCCATATCGTTAGACTCAACGCAAAATAAAATTGATTTAAAAATTAATAATATAACGTAATAATGAAAAAAGATGTAGCGTTACTTCAGCACGATTTTTTTTCTCATCTTCTATATATATATATAATCGATTCCCCACACATCACGAGATCTCCTAAACTATGCGCCAGATTGACTTGAAATTTAACACAGATACTCCTTCCCATACGTAGACGCTCACTAAGAACGGATTTTGTTCAACTCTTATCCAAAACGGATTAATCACATATTTTATCATTCTCTTTATATGTAGCAGAGCCCGTACCAAACATCAGTAACAGTTGCCCCAGTAACCGTTGCCATAGTAACCGATTCCAAGATATTTATCTAGCTCGCACGTAATCTATATCCATACTAATATTTTAAAGAGGTAAAAATGTTTTTTTTTTTTTGTATGTTTGTTTGTAATGAATAAACTATATTTTGTATGTATATACTAGCTTTTGTCCGCCGCTTAGTACGCGCGTAATCTATGTCTATACTAATATACACACAGGTAAAATTTGAATTTTTTTGGTTGATGGTTTGTTATTTTTTTTATAGTGTAGTTATGCAAACGAGTAAATGAGCCACCTGATGGTAAGTGGTCAACAACGCCCATAGACATTGGCATTGTAGTAAATGTTAACCAACGCTTATATCGCCAATGCGCCACCAACCAAATTTTGTTTTAAATATTTCAATTTTGTAATCTCTTCATTTTACTTATATCGTGTAGTTTCTTTCTTTTAATTTATTTTAAACATCTCACATGTTTTAAAAAATAGAGAAATGTCGCTTATTTGGCGGGCGTAAATAACTGCACCGCAGTTTTATACCACAGTACAGCAGTTATTATCGTTCACATTTTGTTAATGATCTGATATGATGCTTTTAAAAGAAAATTATTATTATTTTAAAAATTAAAAAAAAAACCTTATGAACTAAGATGTTATGTTCCCTAGGCCTGTAATTACACTGGCTCATTCACCCTTCAAACCGGAACAACATTTATACCAAATACTGCTCTTTTGCTGTAGAATATCTGATGAGTCGGTGGTTGCACCCAGGCGAGCTTGCATAAAGCCCTTCCATCAGTAAAATAATATGTAATGCATAAACTATATTTTATACAGTTGTATGTGTGCGTGCGTGCGTGTGCGATTTTATTAAATTTTGACAATAAGCATTGTGTACATCCAACGATATAAATTTTTACAGATGTAAATATCATTTGAACTCTTTTTTTAACTTATAATACGCTGTTTTATATTTAATTTTGAAGAGATTACTATTAACCTCAAATTTTAAATGAAATTTATTGATTTAAACTACCTTACTAAACATTTTTGCATTGGAAAAATAACATAAAATATACAAATTAAAGAGTGAGTTGCATAAAGGAGGAGAACGCTTATTGTTGTAACAAAAATAATAATAATAATGTCCTCCGGACCGATTTCGGCTACGGCGACCAATCTTAAGATAGATGTGACAACTATATTATAGTGCGCAAGTGTGTGCGCAAACACAGGTGCACTATATTCTGTAACTCTTATAATGAGTAAGGGAGTCTGACAAAAATACAGAAATATAATCAATAAAAATCTACATATTCAGACACGTTTTGGTAGATAAATAATAGACTAAGCGTAGTACTGTTCGCTCCCAATATCCATGGTGCGCTTACATCACTGCATTTTTCTTAGTTTTTGCAGGACTGATAACAGTCTTAACTTCTAAACGAAAGGTCAAATACGAACCATTTAAAGAGGAATTTACATGTGTATCAACCTGAAGCTATTTAATGGCATAGGGATTCATATCATGATAAGAATATCATCATCGTTCGTTTCTGCCCGTAATTTTTTTAACTAATTTAAACAAAAAGCAGTTATTGTGACTTAATTATAATATTTAGATACATACGTCTCCCGATCTCTTTTGTAGTTAAAGATGAGTACTATAAACATGTAGTACATTATTTTTAGTATCTTCAATAGTTTTTGTTTTTATGTACTGTAAGGGCGAATAGAATGGATTGGTGAATATTTAAACATTATTGATTAAAAAATGCACGGAATAAAATCCTTATTTTACCCGTACGAACGGTCGGGACGGGCAGCTAGTATTCATATATAATAATAATGTCCTCCCGACCGATTTCGGTAACGGCGGCCAATCTCAAGAGAGATTAGCCAACTGCGCAGGAGATATAATAGTGCACAAGCACAAATACAAGTGCACTCTCTTTTCTTTAGCTCTCATAATCCGATGGGACGGCAACCCGACACGACCGGAAAGAGTTCAGGCGCAGGACCAACGGCTTAACCGTGCTTTCCGAGGCACGGGAGTGTACACACTTCCAATTTCCAGACTCCGGGTTGCTACTGGGAATTTTCTGACAGAAAACCCAATAACTATTTATTGACCCGACCTGGGAATTGAACCCAGGACCACCGGGTCTGCGGCCTTATATCTAGCCACTATACCACCGAGGCAGCCATCATATATATTGTCTTGGTTAAAATTAAAAATTTGAATTTTAAATCAAATGAATACAAGAAATAATGTCAATATATTTACATAGGTTTATCGTTGCTCCTCATACTTATTAGTTGCACCAGAATTATGATAAGTACACCGTTTTAAATGTTGTATGTTTTGACAGTAAGTTGCTGTATGTCGAGTTTTTTACATTTATTCTAGTAAAGCACTCGTCAATATGCGCTTAAAAAGAGATACCGTATTAAAAGGTATAATATTCGACTAGAGTCATCATTTACAATTCTTCGGAACTTAAAGCCAATAGATATGGCTTAGAAGTGACGTGATTTATATCAGACACTTACGCCCCCGTCTAGACAGGGCACTAAACCCTACTCGATGCTGTTTTGCATTCGTATCAATACAAACATTTCATATAACAGACATTTAGAATTTTATGTCAAATTTATAATATATTTATTTATAATAGGTAAGCGGGGACAGGCAAATGGGCCAATGGGTAAGTGAACATCAACTCCTACAGCCATTAACCTTACATCGCCAATACGTCATCAATCTTGGCGAACTAAGGAGTTATGTCCCTGTAATTAAAGTGGTTTACTTACCCTTTAAACCTAAACACAACGATACTAAGTAGCGCTGTTTAGCGGTACAATAAAACATATCCAGACGAGCTTCATCAAAGTCGTAACAATAATATAGTTCATGTAGTTTTTCCAAGTATCTCATAATGGCTCATATTCACTATCATATGTCAATATGGAATATAATAATGATAAAATGTGCAATTTGGCATAGTATCGGATGCAGCGTGCAGTCAGCAGTATGGCACATTACCAAGATATTGCACCGATATCGAACATTACTTGCACGAGGCTCTCATATCATGTAGTAATAATATACATAGACTTAAATACTCGTAGATAAGGACAGTCTCCTAATATGGAAATCTTACAGGACTTGTTGTCGGCCTGTCTATTCTGTTACAAAGTATGTTTAAGCTTTTAGCTTATCATTTCAATATTTAAAATCTTATTTAAGTAACTACATAACGAGTATATATTGTAATTTAACTAAGCATAAAAGTTGTTTAAGCTGTTTTATAAGAAGAGACAAATGTAATAGAATAAAGAGCTTCAAGAAAGAAAAGCCATTTCCTCATTCCTTTAACAGGCGAAAGTTAAATCTTTTTATAACATCAAGATATAAAATAAAGCGAAGATACAACAAAGGCTTACTTGTTTAATTAGAAGCCGTGTTGGACGGCGTAACAGGAACTTTATATGACCTGGAAAGAATAAAAAAATATTTTCAGTAAATTATTTTTCTTAATATAAATTCAACATTAAGGAATATAAAGGAAGTCTGTATAAATGTTAGTATCCTTGATAAAGTGTAATCATGTACGGCATGATCTACATCAAGTACCCAGGTTTGGACCTGGTCTGGTCGATAAAAGGACACCATATAGTCTTATTCCTCGGAAAGAACGTAGAGTTCTGTTCTGTCTGATCTCTTTCCGGTCGTGTTGGGTTACCGGCTCATCGGATGAGGTTGTGCTTGTCTCCATTAAAAAGGCTTTCGTGTGATATCGATTAAGACTACAACTATGATTCTATAAGTCCGTTTCGAAAAAAGAAAAATACGTTACACGTAAAAAAATCGTATCTGTTTTAATCGAGTCTCGCCAAAACTTGAAATATTCGGATATTGAGATATTAATCGAAACGGCAGCTACTTTCATCTCTCAAAAGAGACAGGTTTGTTTCATCACCTTGTGCGACAATTTGCTTTTTTAAACATTCAAACCCAGTGATCGTTAAACGTTCCTTTAGTGAATGCATTTTTCTCCACAGCTGGTTATAACAGTTTATTCTTATTTCAATGTATGGACATTAAAACTCTGGTGCATTGCGTGCGAGGCGTTAACATCCGTTTCAACTTCATCCTATCCTGACCTATTTCGAACGGGAAGTAACGGGCATCATAAAACGTAACTAGAATTAGCTACAGACTGGAATAAAGTTCTATTGTGCAAGGGATGTAGATTCCATGAGTTCTTTCATTTTACAGAAATGGATTTGTTGCATTTCATATCATATCATACATGTTAATGCATAACTTAAGTAAGTGAAATTAGCAGAATTATCGTATTGAATTTTACTCAAAAGTCTTATAGTGTTTTAAATGCTTAGTTTGCAATTCCTCTCGTGCTTTATATCTGTTTCACATTTATGTCGGTAGATGATGAGGAATATTTTAGGAAAGAAATTCTGATAAAAGTGAATCAGTTCAGTGTAACAAGTTGTGAGAATCCTTTGACTCATATTGTTGTATTCTTGGAAGTATTTAAAAGTGTATATTTTTACATATAGATTTGCACAAACTAGAAAAATTGGCTAATTAACTATAAGAACCTTCAATCTTAATCTTGTACGAAATAATAATTAGCTAACAAGTATTTTTTGTACAATTTTCATGGAACAATCAAGTACAAACTAAATAAATAAAAGTACGAGTAACAGTATGTACTGTCCTCTTTTTGAGTGTACGTTTATTCTACCACGTTGTTCTTATGTAATGTAATAGTAGATAAACATATGGTAGAATTAATTTTGACATGTAGTTAAGAAATCCAAATTAAGCACACAAAAAGCCAGTCATGCTTGGCCGGGTTTAAGCCCGCAATAATATAGAATGAAATAGAGTTAGCGTTCATCTCTGAAAGTCCTTAGCTACTTTTGGTACTTATATAGAACTATGTACTGTGTATGTAGGGTTTAAGCTTTTTCTAAGTATTATCTCTTTATAAGTATTGTTACTGAATCAACCGTAAAACATTATATAAGCAGTAAATGAACAATTCTATTTCAGAAAATTGCTATGAAGTACGTTCGCGCAGAATGCGATGGTTAATTTACATGCCGCGGTTTACATTCTGCGAAGCCGGGCGCACTTCTCTCGCTTGTTTTACAGAATTTGAATTTCAGTTTTACATTTACTCAAATTTCAAATTGACGTGATTTGAAAGTACAAGTACATCATTGTCTCGCTTTATAGTAAGCTAATATTAAGGGCAGATACTCACCCTATATTTAATTTAAAAAAAATTACAAATACAAACGACATAAATATTCTAATTTAAAAGGTTTTTTAAAGACGATGTCTTTTTTTAGATTTTGATGATGACTTCGTCATTAATTTAAATGTGATTTTATCCATTAGACGTGTTTTTAAATATTATAGTCGAAGCAAACACCGGAAGTCCGTTCTATTCGAACAATAAGCATCGACATAATTTTGCATAGTTTTCTTCAACCTATGTATAATAAACATAAAAGTATGTTTCATTCGGTTTTGCTATTGTATATCAATTAATTTGAAAATAGTTTGGGTCACTTGTATATATACATAGTAAATCAGTGGAATGTCTCACAAGTATAGTCTTTGTTGAATACCAAGACGAGAAACTTCCAGAGTCTCGACGGGATCTCGAAACTACGTCTAACTACCAAAAATCCAGGCTGCCTTTTGTGTTTCATATTAAAGCTTCCTTACTTGTCTTAAGTTAAATACACAACTGTTGTTTTGTTTATTAAAGTATCATTATTATATAGTGAATAATAATGAAACTTGTTACTTAGTGAGTAACAGTTTGAATAATTCAAAATTTCTAAACTTACATTTTGGCAGACGAAATTCATATTTTCACGAGTCAAATATTTCGTTATTTAAGTTTACTTATCATAGCAGCCAGAAACTAACATTTAAAAGCTCTTCGCATATTCATTTCGAAACTTTAGTAATTCCCTTTGGTTCTCGCCGCGAGAAATTCACGCTAAAATGTTTTCAACTTGAACTGATCCTGAATGAACTTCTAAATGGCCGCAAAGAAACATTTTACAGTGAATACTTTCGTTTTTCTTTTATTAAATTATACATTATTATCTTAGTACTTTTATGTAATATATTTGATTACATTTTTTTAATGTATATATTAATTAGCTGCTCTACCCTAGTCTCGATTTTAAACGGTTAAATTAATTTTTTACCATATGATATACCCCTATAAGCAAATGTTACTATCAGTATCGAGGCAAGCGATCAATCCGTACAAATAAGTATATATGGATATGTATGCTTACATGTACGGATTGATCGCGGGGATCCGCGCGCCCCAGTTCTTATATCCACGCATTTATTCAAATATCTTGTAATAAAAAACTAATGGCCCAAATTTCAAATTGAAAATTAACATTGATAGAAAACGTTTCAAGTAACATATAGTATTTTATTTTAATAAGGATTAGTTTTGAGTATCACAGAAATTGAGCAGTGATTTTTTGTAAAAATAACGATATACATATGACCTCGCGTACTTTTTTTGACATCTTAACACAAACCGATTATGTACATTTTTGGCACCGGTTACTTAGAAAGCGCTCGGAGTGATTTCTATCCGCCTAAGTTGGCATAAGCACATACCTACGTTTCGTCGGAGCGTCACGGTAGCATGCGCAAGCGATCCCGTGGCGCTCCCGTTAAGACGGGAAGGGTACCGCTGGGTTTTTAGTGGGTATTCCGATGACCGGGGCACACTCGGTGCCTTGGACATATGGCGAGCCCCACATACCCCCAACCACTGTTCCCGTGGGGGGAAAAGCGTAAAGCTTACCAGCGTCAAAAAAAAAGAAGCACATACTTACGTAATAGCTCAAAAACATGTAGCACATAATCCTTTTTCAAATATATGCTTTGCCTTAGGACCGTCAATGGTCAATTCGTTTTTTTAGTTTAGTATATTTTGCGAGTCCGAAAAAAATACACTTTTACAATTTTAGTAGGATAATTTTTTTTATAAATATAACATCATCATCATCATCATATCAGCCAAAAGACGTCCACTGCTGGACAAAGGCCTCCCCCAAGGATTTCCATTTTAGCCGGTCTTGCGCTGACCACATCCAGCGGCTTCCCGCGACTTTTATGACGTCGTCAGTCCACCTTGTAGGGGGCCTGCCCACGCTGCGTCTTCCGGTTCGTGGTCGCCACTCGAGAACCTTTCTGCCCCAGCGGCCGTCAGTTCTGCGAGCGATGTGCCCCGCCCACTGCCACTTCAATTTAGCAATTCTTCGGGCTATGTCGGTTACTTTGGTTCGCCTGCGGATTTCATCATTCCTGATTCGATCTCGCAGGGAAACTCCGAGCATAGCCCTCTCCATTGCTCTTTGAGAGACCTTGAGCCTTCTTATCAGGCCCATAGTGAGCGACCACGTCTCTGATCCGTAAGTCATCACTGGCAACACACACTGATCGAAGACTTTCGACTTCAGACACTGCGGTATTTTGGATGAGAAGATATCGCGTAGCTTCCCGAACGCTGCCCAGCCGAGTTGGATTCGACGATTGACCTCTTTCTCGAAGTTGGACCTACCTAGTTGGATCGTCTGACCTAGGTAAACATAGTTGTCTACAACTTCGAGTGCAGAATTTCCAAACTTTACTGGAGTGGGTGCAACATGGACGTTCGACATGATTTTCGTCTTGTCCATGTTCATTTTTAGACCCACTTGTTGAGAGACCCTGCTGAGGTCATCGAGCATAGTGCCGAGGTCTTCCAAGGTCTCAGCCATGATTACGATGTCATCGGCAAATCGAAGATGAGTGATGTACTCGCCGTTGATATTGATGCCAACTCCGTTCCAGTCCAGAAGCTTAAAAACATCTTCCAATGCAGCGGTAAACAGTTTCGGAGATATCACGTCTCCCTGTCTTACGCCTCTCTGGAGTTGGATAGGTTTCGAGTTCTGATCCTGGAGTCGGACCGACATGGTGGCGTTCTCGTACAAGCACTGTAACACCTTGATATACCGGTAATCGATTTGGCACCTTTGGAGAGACTTCAACACGGCCCAGGTTTCGATCGAATCAAAGGCTTTTTCATAGTCCACAAACGCTAAGCAAAGTGGCTGGTTATACTCCTCGGTCTTCTGTATAACTTGCCGCAGCGTATGTATGTGGTCTATAGTGCTAAAGCCTTTTCGGAAACCGGCTTGTTCGGGTGGCTGGAAGTCGTCAAGCCTTCGCTCGAGACGATTCGTAATGACCCTCGAAAACAACTTGTAGACATGGCTCAGCAATGAGATGGGCCTGTAATTCTTCAAAAGAGTTTTATCGCCCTTTTTAAAGAAAAGCACCACCACACTTCTGTGCCATGCCTTTGGCGTTTGACCTTTGGTTATGACGGAGAACATAACAATGTATTGTAATTTAAGAAATTAATTAAATTAATAATTCAAGAAGTATAATAGCTTACATAATCAATTGAAAAGAATAATATATGTAGTCCTACGTCCTACTTATTTAACTGTAGAACATAATTTAAAAATAGGTAATATTTGAACGTAGTATGTAAAAATTAGGTACAATATATATGGTTCTCTAATATATTCATAATCTATCTATAAAAATATATAAAATTGAAGTGTTAGCCGGTGATTTCAAAACTGTCTCTTTTGAAGTTAAATTTGCGAGTAACCAAAACCAAAACAATATTTTTATTTATTTTAGACTGATGCTACAACCAAATGATTTCAATTTTATATAATTTGATTGAGTATTATGTACGTTAATATGGCAGTATTTGAAGGATTTTTATGACATACCGAATTCCACGCTGGCAAAGCCGCGGTTTTGTTAGTAATATATATATAATTCTTTTGGTGGCACTAATAAAAAAAACCGCCTGTCATTAGCTAGTATGTAATATTATACAATCGACGTCTCTTCTATTATACTTCAAAAGCCATTACTGATTATTATATCGCATGTTTGTAAAAACAAAAATGACTCGTCAGCCGAAGTTTACTATATGAGATCATAATTACTGTGAATCATGAACCGTATGAAACATTACACATATCAATTTTATGAAGAAAAGAACAAATTTTATACTTTATTACATTACATTTAATTTTTTCTTAGCTTTACTAACCGCAACGATGCCATTGTTTAAAGTAGCGTAATTTTTTTATCAAACAGACATATTATGGAATAATAAATGTAGTTCGATAAAAACAAATATATATGTATATATTTTAAGTTGATATTCAACTTTCAGATAATTGATACTTTCGGAGTTGTTCTATTTTATTTGATTAAAATAATACATTCGATATGCTAACAAATATGTTGAAATAAAACTGACATCAGTGTTTTTAAAAGATAATCGGAGAAATCTGTCTGTTTATTATCACATTACGATAACACTATTGAAGCGATCGTTATGAAATTTAATCAAAATGCCTACTGTCCTCTAGTGGAGAAGATCTGAAGCTTATTCAGACACGCTTCTCCAATGCGGGTTGGTGTATAGTATGTGTAGCATCTGATTTCTTGTGAAGATTTTTTTCATAGCCGAGCGTGAGATCAATTAAAAACACAAATTAAGTGCATAAAAACTCCGGTAATTATTTACGTCAAAAGGGGCAAATGGTCATCTTGGTTTTAATATAATCTAGCATATAATAAATAATGCCTAAACACATGTGCTATCAATCATTTAGAGGACTTGTAGAACTGTAATGTTAAAACCTATACGAGGTTGACCGGAAGCAACTTTTGTTGTCTCATCGGAAGCGTAAAAAAACCCAAACTCATTTGCAAAGAACCACAACGAACGGCGTCCGACCAGTATCCATGTATATTGTCTCTCCTGTACTAAGACTCTTTTAATTACCGTTAAACTGAGTAAAAACAACATCCTTACTATTTATCTGCCCTTGTATAAAAATAATATATAATTTCTTATTTTTACTCTCGCAGTTTTTATGAAAACCACCCAATTTTCCTAAAAAAAATTGTTTATATATACATATAATACCTAAGATAAAAAAACGCATTTTGATGATATCCTGACCTATTCCAGTTACAGCACCCATTCTCATGAGCGGAAAGATCAAGCGCAGAATCAATAGCTTCGCGTACTTTACGAGTCACTGAGGAATTAAGCTGTCTTAATTTTCTAACTCTAGTCTGTTAGACCAACGAGGTAGTTGGCTACCTCGTTGGTCTAGTGGCTAGATATAAGGCCGCAGATCCGGTGGTCCTGGGTTCAATTACCAGGCCGGGCCAGTAAATAGTTATTGGTTTTTTCTGTCAGGAAATTCTCAGTAGCAGCCCGGAGTCTGGAAGTTGGAAGTGTGTACATTCCCGTGCCTCGGAAAGCACGTTAAGCCGTTGGTCCTGCGGTCGTGTCGGATTGCCGTCCCATCGGATTATGAGAGCTAAAGAAAAGAGAGTGCACTTGTATTTGTGCTTGTGCACTATTATATCTCCTGCGCAGTTGGCTAATCTCTCTTGAGATTGGCCGCCGTGGCCGAAATCGGTCTGGAGGACCCCTTACTAGTCTGTTACTTTGAAATTATTGATGGAAAAATCTTATGATTCTTCTCTTTTTGCTCAGTCATGGCCAATGTTTTTGATTCCCGGCTTGGGAATCAAAAAGACTGGAAATAAAATCCACAAGATCAATGAAGCAGTTACACAAATTGTAGACTTATATAAAGATATACATACTAATGGAGTAAGACATTATTTTAAGCACTTATATTCGATATTGTTGTTTTAAAATTCGTATTACTTAACTAGCCTAGAACCAAAATAGAGCCATTCATTCAGTTACGACTTGATAAAATTTTTAATGCATGTAAGTATATAATAATAGTTTTCAATTCGCTTAAAACTATCCAAATTATTTATTAAGAATATATTAATTAAATGTAGCACACTTATTTATTTCAAAGTCAAATAGATCGAATTGTTTAACCGTTGAAATGTTTGAAAGAGCGATCGATTTTTTCTTACTGCCGCTTAATTGGCTCGTAAATCGATAGCAGCCGTTACTGAAATTAATTTAAGTGCCAATTTGAAATTGATTGAAATGGGGGATATTATGGAGCGTGTCATTGGTTTTGTAGACGACAGTTTTTATCGTCATTTGACAATAACGTTAAATATGGAACGAATTTAATTAGAAGACTGATATATATTTTTTTAATATATTATCTTAATAATTGTAAGTAAAATTAAATTTGAAAATATATATATTCGACAATCTTTTATTCGGTGGTAGAGCTTTGTGAAAGCTCGTCTGGGTAGGTACCACCCACTGATCAGACATTCTACAGCAAAACAGGAGTACTTTGTATTGTTGTGTTCTGGTTTAAAGGGTGAGTGAGCCAGTGTAATTACGGGCACAAGGGTCATAACATCTTAGTTCCCAAGGTTGGTGGCGCAATGGCGATGTAAGGGATGGTTAACATTTGTTACGATGCCAGTGTCTATGGGCGTTGGTGACCACTTACCATCAGATGGCCCATATGCACGTTCACCTACCTATACAATAAAAAAATATCTTGATGGAGGTTTATATAGGTAAAAAAGGTACGATAAGGAGTTTAGATGATTTCTACAGTCAAAAGTATAGAACTACAATGTGTTTTAAGAATTTATTGGACTGTTCGTTATATGTGTGTAATCTTATATAATAAGGCAATTAAATTATATATGCATATTACATCTCAGCTCTGGCCCAAAAAGAACCGATGCTCTCATATTTTATTCTTGATTTAGAATCTGTTCTATGTTCTGTTTTATTTTTTCGTTTTGAATTTTTAATTTAATAGAAAATGTACTAACTAAAAGAAATCATCAAATTATCAATCATCTTAAATAACATGGATTGTATAAATAGCTGAGGCTACGTATAGCCGACACAAAGATATCAAACTTCTATCGACCTAAAATAAGCAATAAATCGTAATATTGAAATTTTTTTAGCGCCGAATGATATGTTCCTAATAAAAGTTTAATAGTGTGTGGCAAATTAAGCTATAGGAGCGGCCCCAAAGTTCCATTAGCCCATGGTTTCGACACCATCGATTAGTCGCTAGTGAGTTATAGTGTAGAGGTCGTCATATGATGTCATCTGGGCCGGCAGTCAATTGACGCTGCATCGCGACGTTACTTACGCAACTGTATTAATAAATTTACCAGTTAAAATAACATTCGGTTCGTATAATGTTAAGTGGTTTTTTATTAATAGTAGGGAGGGAAACGAGCAAATAGACTCTGATGGTTATTATTTGATCTCTCCATAGATAATGGAGAACCTTTAATTTGTTGCCACCTATGCCTTTTGCGGTGCTAAAATAATTTCCTATATTTTGATTGCATGAAAACTGACGATTCCTACGAAAGAAAGCTGGAAAATTTTAACATCACATCACTTCAGTCACGTAGAACCATCGAAGATATGATATTCTTGCACAAAATTTTAAACAACAATATTGATTGTTTAGCAATAGTCCAATTATTTAATTTTAACATTCCAGTAAAAGTAACCAGTCGGCTTATTCCACATACCATTATATAAGTCAAACTTAGGAAAGTATTCCCCATTAGCCAGACTAGCTCGCACCTACAATGATCTGTCCTCGAAGATTTCTGGCCTTGATATAGCTTGTGATAGTCTAACTATTTTTAAATCCAAATTATTGAAATTCTTTAATAATAATTATTATGTTATATGAATGCTTCAAATTTGTTTTTCAATAGTATTTTTTTTCTTTTCGTTTTATATTTGCTAATTTTGTAATAATAATGTCAATTAATTAAATTTCTTTTTAATAATGATTAAGAAATTTTATATCTAATTTAATTAATGAATATTTGATGCATGCTGTGATTACCTATAAAAAGAAATACAATTATCATGAGTGTAAATTATATATTAAGTACCTATGTAATACTATTGCAATTTCTGTTGGTGATCCTAATAATAAATAAAATTGCAGGGTCGACAGGCGAGTACATATTCACACTATTCACCCAGTCTCTCACTGCCTTGGAAGTGAGCTGAATGGAAACGTGGTATGAGAAACTGAGTCTCTGTCGGATACTTATAAAATTTTTATGCACTCTATGGTTCAGTACTCATTCTTACTATCAGAAATCTCGGTACCGGGAGTTCCTACATCCTTACGTCATCGACATTCTATCCATTCGTACGAAGTATTTTGCTTCCTCATTTCTCATGCGCTCAGCCAATATGTGGAATGTCCTTCCGGTGTTTGCGTTTCCTGAGCATAGCGATCCAGATATCATTAAGGCATGAGTAAATAGATATCGTTTAGGCAAGCTTTAACTGATAGCCTAGGTGTCTCTTGGGTATGTTGTAATCTGTTAAACACAGAGTAAAAGCACAAGTCTATAGTTGTTATTGTTATAACAATAATAAATATTTTTTTTACCCTTTATTGTATAACAGATGTAGAATTTTCTTTTTTGGGCCATCTGGTATTCGCAGAACAACTCACCAGTTTCATAACAATCGGATGAACGGTTTAGCAACGCAGAGAGGACAAATTAATATACAAAGAATCCTTTTTATGAATAAAAAGAAGGAGACTACATACAGATGTACATGTGGAGGCTGTCAGATACTTTGTATAATCCTATCTACACTATAATCTAATAATGAAAAGAATCAAAAGTTTTAACATAAAATGCCTTTTAGAGGCACTATTAACATTCATAGTTTCCTCTCCTATTAAATGTTAGATTATTATAACGGGCTAGCCAGTTCATGCAACTAGCTTCGACATTACTAGCTACCTTGCATACGATTGAGCTATTTTCATATTCAAAGTTCACGCAAAAAGCGCGGGCGAATATCATACAAATTTTAAACGAATACTTACACAATACGTTTGCTTTAACGAAAAACGTATATGGAAAAGTTATTTCAGAAACGACCTTCACTTTGGACAGCTGTACATTTTTATTAACACAAATACTTCGTATTTAAAACTCGAAACGTGTATGTGTTGAATACGACAATTGATTAATCAGATACAATTGTTGCGTGACAAATCTATAGAATGACAACATAA
This sequence comes from Nymphalis polychloros, assembly GCA_905220585.2. Classification (NCBI taxonomy): domain Eukaryota; kingdom Metazoa; phylum Arthropoda; class Insecta; order Lepidoptera; family Nymphalidae; genus Nymphalis; species Nymphalis polychloros. The sequence continues at coordinate 7,806,732 of HG992258.1, read as the reverse complement.
TATTTACATAGATGAAATAATGTGTAGATGAAAAGGCAACGTCCTCTTACTTTTACATATGTACGTTACAAATACTTTCTTACATTGACGTTAAATAACATAATCATGTAACATGATGTTAAATAATTACACAATAATCTTACTAAGAAATGAACCGTAAGTTTTTATAATATTGTTATGTTGCTATTCCGGGTTTACTTACGTCGAAGAATACATCGCGGTGTGCTCGAAAAATTTCGGGAATATTATGGTTTCCATCAACAAAGAACGCAGATAAATAAACCTTATTGACGTACTTGCACGATATACTAGTAAAAGTAAATAAGTAATATTATTATAAATAGCCTACGGCTTGGATGAGGCTTGTTCCCGAGGTTAAAAAGGAACTTTTATATGGAGTTCGTTTTTTAAACGTTTTTATTATTAAAAGAAAAAAGTTCCAAGTACTCATCATGTATGTCAACAAGGTTCATCTATGTTTTGTATGAAAGTAAACATTCTATCGTATAAAAAAAATAAAAGTTAAACTAATGAAGTATCCAGCAGTGCTCTTCTGTAAGAATTCACTTCGTATTTTATTCTTGAAATGTTAAAAGCAACTTATTGCGATACGCTATTATGATGCGTATTTCCTTTAAACGTTATAATATTTATGGCCGATGTCGCATAACACTTTCTGACATCAACGGACGTGTTCTGAATTGAGTTTCGGATTTGCTCTTACAAAAAAAGCTTTACTGTTCATATACATATAGGACACAAGTTTTATAACATTCATTTATATTAAGGACTAGTAAAAAAGAATCAAAGTTAAAAATAGCTACTGTATCATGAACGCGTGGTATTGTAAAAGAATGCTAGCAACATTTCCCCATTGAATCGCATCCACATATTTATTCTTTGGACGAAAAATAAACCAGTGGAGGCAATAAGAGAGGATGTTATATGTTAATTAAAGATTTTTCACTATTATTCCAAGGTCCAACTGTTTCGAGTAATTGTAATGAATAATGTAACAGCACGCATACCCGATAATTTTCATAGCACTTACTTTGGTAAGTTTTAATATATTCTCATTGACTTCAAAATAAATATTAATATGCTATTAATGTTTATTGATAGAGTTTTTGTTTAAAACGAAGTATAAATAAATGGGAAGGAACGTATTACACGGATATTTTATGCCACTGAATTGAATTTTGCAGCTTCCTCATATCCTATTTATTAATGCGTTGTAAATACGTGAATCGAATTAAACTTGATCGTGAATTTATTTCCGTGTGCCTTCTCTTTGAAGGTTTGTAACGATGAACGCGAAAACCCTTCAATATTTCTTTAAAAAAAAATTGTAAATGAGTACAAATTTAACTAGCTATTAAACGCGACTTGGCGCCTATTCAGGTAGAAAATTAATGAAATTTATTCAACTAAAAAAATATAAAATGCTTAGGAAAGGTAGCAACCTTACTTAAGCATCGTTAGGTCATTCATCTCAGACCTAATGCGCTATCCTATGGTAAGTTTTTACTGTGCTCGTAGATATTGGCAATACAAGGAGTTTGACAAACATTCTTACTGGGTTCTAAACAAACCGAAACCTGGCAATGCGTGGCCGATTACTGATGATGATGATGATAAGACAGTATCTTCGTTTACATTATTGAAATTTTCATAAAAAATAAATTTTAAATAGGTTTACTAGTAGTTGAGTTTATCCAACAATTGCTAAACATACAAAAAACAAGTTTTTTTTTTATAGTGTGGGTAAGTGGGCGGGCATATGGGCCACCTGATGGTAAGTGGTCACCAACGCCTATAGACAGTGGTTTGTATATTTCTTAAAAAAAACAACATCGCCACTGCGCCACCAACCTTGGGAACTAAGATGTTATGTCCCTTGTGCCTGTAATTACACTGGCTCACTCACCCTTCAAACCCGATCACAACAATACAAAGTACTGCTGTTTGTTGGTAGAATATCTGATGAGTGGGTGGTGCCTACCCAGACGAGCTTGCACGAAGCCCTACCACCGAGTGAATCATCTTATCATTAATTATCATTAGTAGTATAGATATATTCAATAACGACGTACCTCAAAACAACAAATACTAATTGCCTGCCATTTCTAAATATTAAGAATGAATACATTTTACTTAAAACGATTCAATTCAGAAAATGCTGTGAAAAAATAAATTTCATTTCACACTTACCAATCTGTTACATTATCTGAGATTACGTAAGTCTCTAGGGCGCTCGCTTCTGTTCCATTTACGTTTATATCTCTATAAAACACAATGTTCAAATGCATGATTAAGTGATAATTTAAAATAGGTTGAATTTACCTTTGAATAGAAAGAATATTTATACAGTATCATCAAAGATCAATAATCAAGTTCATTCGTAATGAAGACACAAAACACACGCACACAGACTAATTTGAGTCAGTATACCAATGTCCACTTTTTTCATAAAACTAAGTAGACTGACTGGGAAATGGACCATTTGACTGTAAGTGGGACCACTTACAGTCAGATGGTCAATTTGATTGACTGCTAATAAATATTGGTACTATAAGAAATATTAACCGTCCCTTATATCGTAAATGCGCCACCAATCTTTGGAACTGAAATGTTATGTCCCTTGTGCCTATAGTAACACTGATTGACTTACTCTACAAATCGAGACATAATAATACTAATTAATGCCTACCTACACAGATGTGCTTGCACAATGCCCTACCAAAAAGTTAAAATATTTTCTCCTTTAATGGCTTTTTAAGTATTTATTAAACTTTTTGAATTAGTCAATGTTATAATCAGTAAGTAGAATCTTGATACAACCTCCGTGATAGTTGTCACGGCATTCATCTATTAGGCTCAAAAGCGTATCAGATTAGAACTGTAATTATACATCGTCGTTAATACATGAGGTTAAACGTATTAGTTAAGCCCATTATGTATTTGATAAACTTACACAGTTTGTTTCGTAAATAAACCTGAGGCACAAGTGACAACAGTTTTTGCTGGTAAAAGGTTTTAAATTTTTTTGCGATATAGGAGCCGAGATTGCCCAGTGGGCAAAACATACCGAACTAGCCTTAATTAATGTTTATATTAAATATCGTGCTAAACGTTGAAGAATTAAACTTCCAGCGAATGTGTATGTATCGCTTGAAATTCTGATACATATTTTTTTATAGCATAGGCAGGCAGGCGAGCATATGGGCCACCTGATGGTAAGTAGTCACCAACGTCCATAGACATTGGCACTGTAAGTGTGATAACCATCACTTACATCGCCGATGCGACATCAACCTTGGGAACTAATATGTTATGTCCCTTGTGCCTGTAATTACACTGGCTCACTCACCCTTCAAACCGGAACACAGCAAGTACTGCTGTTTTGCGGTAGAATATCTGATAAATGGGTGGTACCTACCCAGACAAGCTTGCACAAAGCCCTACCACCAATCGTCACTAAGCCTTCTCTTTAGAAAAAAGATGTCTCAGGTCTCTGCCAAGAAGTGGTACGTTTTGTTCACGAAATAATTACGTCTATAATAATGATGTAATATAAAAACAATATTGGAGTTTGAGAGCTAAACAACAATTTTATAAATTATTCATTTTTAAATACTACTCCATCATCGACCATGTCGAAACATAGAATAGGTATAATCATGGCTTAAACCCGAGTAAAAAATAAATATAAACTAACTACAATGTCGACAAAAACGACTTAGCAGCACAAAATGTAAGTGATAATTTAATTAAGTCACTACTCAACAATCGCGTGGGAAAATTTAAACAAAACATCAAAACCAGCTATTTACTAATTATAAAATATTTTATATTCTTTCTAGGTATTACTCGGTTGGATTAACAGTGTACAACTATAAAATCGAAAATTAGGGACAATACGACTAAAACAAAAAAATAAAAGAATAATAAGACCTGGTCATCATCATAATCAATCAATCAAAACATCAAACATCAATGAAAGTCAAGATGGAAATAAATTATTTACATTCGGGTGGTGGTTTTAGTGTAGGTAAACATGACGTTGATATGACGTCATGACGGTTTCAAGTGCCGAGTTAATTCATGTGAGTGTTAGTCCTCTTATCAAACTTCTTTCAAACTCAAACATTCTTTTGGCCAAAAAGGTTGTATTTGAGAGATCGTTTAAAGGATAGGACAGAATTTGCGCACATTTTTTTTTACTGTGTTAATCTCGTGTTATCTGTTTTGTACAAGATCTGCAAAACAGGTCACCTGATACGCTACAGAACTATATTATTGAAAAAAAGAAATAAATACTTTTACATATAAGAAGTTTATCTCAGCTTAAGTTAAGTTTATACGTAATTAATAAGATAAAAACGTTAGATACATTGAGAAATAATTAAATGAGGATCAATTTATTTGTGATTAATATTCGTTCGATATCTTTACAATACAAATAATTAATAAATTAAGCACGTATATATAAATATGTCACGATCAATGTATTTTTTTCTGAAGCACTCTTCATCTTTTCTCTTCATATCAGTCGTATAATATAATTATAGGTGAATTAAGTCAAGCCAAAACTAAGTTATATTAACTTAGTTTGGCAATAGTATAAAAATAACATTATCGTCAAATAAAAAATAAAACATACCTACCTACCATTTGATTTAAAAAAAGCTTAAATGCCTGTAGATTCGGAGTTGCTGGGCTTAGGGCCTGGGACGGACCAATAAAAGGCTATTGAGTGTTTTGGTCACATAAATTCTCATTAGTACAAAGTTTGGAAGTTGGTATTAACACTCCGTAAAACTACGTTATGCCGTTGGTCTTGCGTCTGAACTCGCTCCGGTCGTGTTGGATTTCCGTCCCATCGGATTATGAGAGTTGAATAGCGAGTGCAAAATTTACATACAAATGATCGATTTCTATACAGTATAGCTGTATATAACAAATACATCATTAAATATACCATAAATAATAGTTCCATGTATAGCCCATTCCAACCGCAGCAGGAATAAGCCCAAAAAAAACAACTTCGACACCGAATTAATGCGATATTATTGGTCATCGATATCAATTGATGCGATATCATTGGTAGAGATTTTGAATAATCTATGATATTCACTATGGACTCGCGAAAAGATGGCGTTTTCAAACTTGTAATCGGAACTTCGAAAGTTAAAATCATGTGGTTAACTAGTTAATTGGAATAGTGTTGTATTATAAATAAGAGTAAATTAATCAGGAACTGTTTATAGCGCAAAATACAGCAGAACGATTAGAAAATCGCATGCAAATTTTAAATCTACGGTGTGTCTACCTTTATTCCTACACCGATTGGAATAGTGTATATATAAGATTCGTCATTTTGGAGTGATATTGGAACAAACAAACCTTCCTTTTTTATAGTAATCATCATCGTGATAAATTTCATTCTACTAAAAACATGATATGATATGAGCGTATTTTCACATGAATATTATATGAAACAATAGATTGTTGTAGATGACTATCCTAGCCATTATATGCTTAAATTACATAATTTGGAACATGTTTTTCTTTACAGACATTAATTACGTGAAAAACATTAAGTTAATAAACATATAATAATGATTATTTATACAATACCAGCTTACATTTTATGACATAATGATCCATATAGTGACAGATGTGTATTATGTACTATACAAATAATTAATAATTTTTACTTCAATTTCAATAAAAACAAAGTGAATAACATCGAAGATATTAATGTATCACAGTACAAGTACCACGCGGTCATGTTATACCCATTTCCTAGATGACATGCTTACATAAATGAAACTAACACAACCACTAACCTTTCTCATAAATCAAAAGTATTTTTGACTGTGTTCAGAGGCAAAATTATTTTGTTCAGAAAAGAGTAGACTAAAACATAAGTACATTAAATGTGCGTAGCATGTCATTCGGAATTTAACCTGTAATATAATATATACAAAATACGATAGCATTACCGAACCCCTATCGATTTCATGCTTCAAGAATTGACATGAACTCAGGACGGATTCGATTTATTCCTGACTTGTAAAGAATCCGCAGTAATAGGGTTCAAATAGATATATCGTAACAAACGAACTGGCTTCCTTGTAAGAAATCGACAACGACACTTATTGAGTTTCAAGTGACAAAATTATGGACTATTTATTGTAGGAAATTTTTGATGTTTGAGTTTTAAAATGCATGCATGTTGGTCACAAAAAACGATAAAACTTTTCCGAAATGTAATTTACATTAGCAGCAAACTTTGTGTATTTGATTTATATAAAAAATATAAACTTATATGAAACTTTACTAAGATTTTTAATTGAAGTATTGTTTGTTTTAAAACGCTCATTGACGATATAGGAATGAATTGAATGACAAAATTCATGGACGGTAGTGACAACGTACCACACCAACTAAGTAGTCATTGTCAATCTTCAAACATCTTTATAATATTAAGCGTAATATATGACAAAATAAGCTTAAAATTATACTGGTAACATATTATTGTTTGTTCGTAAAGGCCCCTTGTTGGTTAAAAAAAACAAATGAAGTCGCATTTTTATTTGCTAACTTCAAAAGAAATTTCCGACACGTACTCAGAAAAAGGCACCCCAAGTGAAGGAGGGATTTTGTTAATATTGGATAATGCTTTTTTTTCTACTACACGAAGGATATTATTAATATATAAATGCATGAGCTTAAAAAAGTTCTCATACTGTCACATTCAGACATTTAACGGTTACTTAGGTTATACATATACATATATGACTGCCTCGTTGGTCTAGTGGCTAGATATTAGGCTGCAGACCCGGTGGTCCTGGGTTCAATTCCCAGGTCGGGCCAATAAATAGTTATTGGGTTTTTCTGTCAGAAAATTCTCAGTAGCCCGGAGTTTGGAAGGTGAAAGTGTGTACACTCCCGTGCCTCGGAAAGCACGTTAAGCCGTTGGTCCTGCGCCTGAACTCTTTCCGGTCGTGTCGGATTGCCGTCCCATCGGATTATGAGAGCTAAGGAAAAGAGAGTGCACCTGTGTTTGTGCACACACTTGTGCACTATAATATCTCCTGCGCAGTTGGCTAATCTCTCCTGAGATTGGCCGCCGTGGCCGAAATCAGTCTGGAGGACCTTACATATACATATATATATATAATTAGTTATATTATGTAACCTCTAAGTAATTATCTATTCTAATAAATGAGACGTTTTTTTTAATGCCCAATAGAAAAAACTACAGAGCCAATGTACATAAAACATACCAGAATATGCAGCGCGTTTTGCATAAGGATTTTAGTATATAATTACTATCATGTAAATAGATGCGAATTGCAGTTTCACCCGCTTTAAATTCAGATAATTGACGTGACAAGCGGGATTTTTATATTCTCGTATCAAAAATAAGGGGAATAACGAAGTGTATATTTTAGGCTTAAAATCATTTAATTTTGTAATAAACATTCCGTATATCTTTATGCAAACCTTTCGTTCTATTTGAAATGACAGAAATAGACGAATCGATATGTGACTTAACTTACTATAAATAATACCATTACACCCTTTTCAGTAACGTTAACCATCTTGGTCATCTTACTTATCTCTTTTATTGTTTTTTTTAATAGTATACTAGCTACCTAAGCCGGCTTCGCACGGGTAGAATAAGGGTATTAATTCAAATGAAAATAAATTAAATCTATTTAAATAAGAATTTTAATTTGATTACTAAAATGCCTTGCTTAATACATTAGCTGTAAATAATCAAATTGTTATATTACAGGTACGATTGTTATATTATTCGGTGTTAGAGCTTTGTGCAAGCTCGTCTGGATAGGTACCACCCACTCATCAGATATTCTACCGTAAAACAGCAGTACTTGGTATTGTTGTGTTTCGGTTTGAAGGGTGAGTGAGCCAGTGTAATTACAGGCATAAGGGACATAACATCTTAGTTCACAAGGTTGGTGGCGCAGTGGTGATGTTGTTTTTTTAAAAAAAAATATTTTTTATTATTGTGTAGGTTGGCGTACGAGCGTATGGGCCACCTGATGGTAAGTGGTCACCAACGCCCATAGACAATGGCATTGTAAGAAATGTTAACCATCACCTACATTGCCAATGCGATATGTACAAACCACTGTCTATGAGCGTTGGTGACCACTTACCATCTGGTGGCCCATAAGCTCGTCCACTAACCTATAGTATATAAAAAAACCCGGACAAGTGCGAGTTTGACTCGCTCTCCGAGGGTTCCTTACAAATTTATAGTTGATAATAGTATACATGATATTATAAAAAAATTGTACTATTACTAAAACATATTATCAAAAATAGTTTTTTATTTACTTAAATATTAAATTTAATCCAGATTTGTAAGTCCCCTAGTCGTAGCCCTTTCATACGATACCCCACATAACACGGTTAACTCAATTCAAAATTTGGACCGCCGTTCCTTGCATAAATACCCTGTTTTTTATGATTTCATTACAAATGTATTGTTTTCAGATTTTTCCCTATACTTGTAGTATAAGACGGTATTACTTGCTAAATTTCATAGTTCTAGGTAACCCTAGATATAACCCTTTAAATTTTGATTCATTTGAAATGTACGTTTTTTGCGGCATAAACGGCCATATCTTTTTTAACGTTAACTTAGAAGTTTGTATTTTTCACAGCTTCAAGAGATTGTAGACCTGATTATATCGTTTTAATTTCAACTCGATACCTCTACGCGTGCCGTGATAAAGGGTCTTGACAGACAGGCAGACAGACAGACGGACGGACGGACGGACGAACAACAAAGTGATCTTATAAGGGTTCCGTTTTTTCCTTTTGTGGTACGGAACCCTAAAAAAGATATTTTTAACATTTCTCAAGCCTACCCTCTCAGCTAACAAAATGAATAGCCATAAACAAATGTGGTTTTCTTGTTAGACACCAACTTGTATAGATGTATAATAATAATTTCTATATAAATCACAATTATTACCAAACGTTAAAAAATATGAATTACATTATTTTATATTCTTAATTACGATTAACTCTTAACTGAAGTGAAACAGTTGCGTGTTTAGTTTTTGTTTAAGTCAACAATTACGAGAATAATAACAAAAAACATTCAAACATACAGAAATGTTTCCCTTCACTGAGTAGCAGACTTCGCGACAATGTACCTCTTGAAGTCACTTACAGGAAAACTACAAAGGTGTTTGAGTGTACAGTCGGCAACGCGTAAATATATCACGTTAGCATTTAATGTAATACGAGCAAGGACTATAAGACGACGATAATGAGTATGACGCGAGTGGTTCACTGTACATGTCAAAGGATTTGTTTTTGGAGTTGTTTCACTGTTAGTCTGCAGCCCTTTGCACTGAGTGCGTAGTTCGGAGTCTAGTGCTAAGTGCGACGCTGACTAGGTACTCGTAAATGCCTTGCCAGTTTTCATAGACTTTCTCTCCTTTTACAGTATAGTGATATGTCAATAGTCGCTTTTTTTTTAAACAAAAACACACCTCAACGTTAATTTTCTAAATTTACCTTTAGTCATTAGTGTCGCTATGTACGGGCATGTTATAATTTTTAACAATTAATTTAAAATTAGAATTTTTTTTTTTTTTTTTTTCTAACTCCCATCGTTATGTCAGTAGATGGCTTATAAATAAATCTGCAAATCCTGAAGGATTCACACCGTAATCGAAATTGGTCAGGAAGAATGGATCATACATTTTTGAAGTGAAACTTCTATATAGAGGGGGTATTAGGATTTTTCTGTCACGAAAAAGCGTTACGGTCGCGTGGAGGGGGTAGACGATATATCGCGTGGTGAGATGCGGCCTGTATTATTTAAGTTCCTAATTAGCTAATAGATGGCACTTTACAGATATATATAATAATTTTTTTTAACCTGTTTTAAAAAAAAACTGAAATAAAAAAAATAATAATAATTAAGTTTCACTTCTACTGTGTCCCAGCACACATTTCAATTTTTTTTTCCACTTTTGCGTAACTATACGTATGTATATATGGGTGTTTTAAATTAATTAAAAAAATATACGTACATAGTATTTAATACCCATAGTTGCAGACGGTATACGATTTGAAGCGCATACTTAAGAGTTTTAATGCATAATGATCGTCCATTTATTCAAGCATATCATTCGACTTGTCTGGGAATGTGCGTATGTACAGTAAACATCGATTATTATTTAATGTTTTTAAACTATGCAATTGAAATCAATCCTAACTAATATTATAAATGCAAATGTAAGTATGTTTGTTTGTTACGCTTTGAAGCATAAACCCCTAAACCCATTTTAAAAATTATTTCACCAATGGAAAGCTTCCTAATCAGCGAGTAACATAGGCTATATATTATCGCCCACGGGGACGGGAACTACGTGGGTGAAACCGCGGGGAAAAACTAGTATGTTTATATAAAATTTAACTATATTAGTATCGGTAAAATCTTGTGTATTGTACACAGAGTATTAAAGGAGTAAAAAAAAACGGATTTTATTTAAATTTTGCAAGTATTTATGGCGCTAGTAACGAAACTATAATACTTAACTTTATTAAGTTAAATATATATATTAGTTTTAAAAATGATATTCACATCAATATATTAGATAATTTTATGCAGATTTATACTAAGTAAACATATTTACGTATTTTTCTGTATCTCAATGTAGGTATATTAAATTTGTACGGAGGGCTTATCGCTATAAGATATTTCTCCCAGCAACCTTAGAGTGGGAGTAATATGACTATAATTAGAATTATTAATTACAAATCATATTTATATATAAATTTATCTGATTTATAGTTAGATTAAAAAAAAAAAACTTAAAGCTTTTTGTTCATGTAATATTCCCAGGCGAAACATATTGGAAGTAAATGAACCATGACTACTGAGATATATAATATTAGTAGTATTATCAACGTGCAATACATTACTGTAAATATTTGTATGGTTTTCAATGTTATTTATAAAACTAAGCTCACTGTCAAACGTAACAGTGCAGAACAGCATACCAAACAATAATTTAAAATTATATTCATTGTAATAATTTTATCTATACCATGTATTATACATAAATATAAAAAAGATATAATTTCCATTTTAAAGTGCATTGAGCATTCGAGTTGCCTTAAGTTTTACTGAATTATAATCGTGAGCTTAGTCAGGCGTAACATACGTCTCGTCTGGGTATGTATAGTCGACTTCAATTATTTCTTCTGCCAGATGTTTGTTAATTCATACATGAATAAAATTATGATATTATAGTATGTGAGATTTAATGACGCTCACTGTACAATCTGAGATCTTGATGTTAGCATTGCATAGTCGAGGCGACAGTGCATGACGACATTGCTTGCCTTTATGGTAACCTAACGTTTTCTACCTATTATCAAGTTAGGCTTAGTATATTGCCCAGGTAGTATATCTTAAAATTTGCATATGGACTTTATTCATATACCTAAACATCGTTAAATTGACAGTCCATGACGGAATTCCGTGAATATTCCGGTATTCTTCCGGCGCGAGTTATTTTCAACCATTGAACGGTTGAACACGCATTAAATTTTTTGTAACACTTTTATGGTTAAATGCATTTCAGTTAGTTTTTTTTTTTTCGATTATGTACTTTACATCGACTTAAAAGTAAAAACGGAAAATGTCAGTTTCCGTGATGTCGTTCATCATCAAATACACCGGTATAAAGTTTTTTGTGTATAAAGTATATTCTATACAATGTCCATCAATGATTGTATTACTCACTAAGTCACTAGCTCACCATTAAAATGTACATTGACCTCTGATGATATACTATTTTTATATTCTTTCCGACAAGTTATACTTTAGAAACTAAAAACTGGAAAAAAATCATAGAATTCAATTAATTTACTTATAAAATATAGAATTCGGAAATAATATATTAAAAATTTAATGAAACAAATATTGTTATGATAATCACCCAATATCAGTAGTTGCTAGGGATATGAGTAAGATGGCTACAACATTTTTAAATTACATCTCTCGGATTGAGTCTCGTTTCGGGCCCCAGGCGTTTGCTTCCCTTCTAATAATGTACGATGAAATGGGAGACTTCTCAGTGCGTGAATTTTATTAGGGGCACGAATCAATAGACGACCAAATATACCCCAAAATTATTAAAGAAACAATAATTTTTTATTAATGTGACGTATGATATTGTATGATAAATTGGTTTAAATTGATACATTACCAGTGCATTCGTCTGGTTTAGTTGAAGAACATTAATCATTTTAAATAACTGTAAAAATTAAAGACGATATAAAATTTTACGTACCGTTAATTTTGCATAAATTTCAGCATAGATATTCGTTTTTAAAACACACAACACAGTAAAATCCGAATTTTTGTGGTATAAAATGTCTGCGACACTTGAATCGGCGTTCGGTATGAGCCACGGTAATAGAAACGGTCCGACACGATTGAAGCGAGGAAGGCGACTGCACTCCGGTGACAATCTGAGCCCCCCGCTCCTCGTACGCACTTCTCTTTCCCCAGAGATCAGCTGAGTCCTAATTATTACTATTAATACACACATAATATTATATCATAATCATAATTGTTATAGATTTTATCGTCAAATTTGTAATACTTAATACACTTCCAAGAATTTAGAACTTATTTTGGTATGTTTTTCAATTACTTAATTGAAACAAAATGGCAAAGTAGAATAAAATGTTTTTATAATCATTGTTTTTTCCAGCTGTATCGTAAAATAGGCGTTATTCTAGAAAGTCCCAAATATCGGAAGAAAGAAATTTTAAAGATTATCACGACAGTATAATGTTTCGAAAGATAAATATTAATCAAATACCTACCTACATTAACTTATAATATGATTGTTTGAAATCTTAAGATTTCACGTGAAAATTAACATCTTTCTGACGCGACACAGGAATGCATTGTTTTAATAGCCAGATGTCAAACTATTTTTGTTTTTAGTTATAAATCTCTATATCAGGTATGCTTGTACAATCACCACAGGCATGTTTAGTGGGTTATTCTTTTTATACAATCAATCACTGTCGTGCAATAAAAACTCGTCCCTTCCAATAAAAAACTATTTAATTGCCAATACTTTTGTTCTATTTCTAGAAACCAAGGTTAAACATAGTTAACAGTGCACGCCTTAGAATATAATGCTACCTATTCCGCAGAATACGATCTATATTATTAAACATTTCGATCTAACAATTATTCAAAAGTTATTGGTTTTTTATGATAATTTAAAAATAATTTGTACAAGACTAGCATTCGAAGCCGGTTAATAAATTAAAAAAGAGTCCATGGAATGTAATAATTCATTAGTGACCGAAATGAAACTCGATTCGTGAAGAATTGAGAGTATACTTTTTAAGATGTTTTCGAAGAGGAAGCGACGATCCAAGACTGTCACGCGAACAAGCGTGGCCAGCCGAAGAAACGGTTTCTTCAAACAATAGTCAATAAAATAAATCTAAGTTTCATTATTAATAAATAATTTACAGATAGCTTACACGAAAGTTCGTCTCACCCAGTACATGTTATCGAGAATTGCATTTGATATTAAAAATATAATCATGAATTATACATTTAACCACAATGGCCAGTCTAACGTACTTATAAGGTACTCATATAATTATTATTATGTCGTAGAACTTATTAAGTTTGCTAACCAAGATGAAATCTCTTCGGAGCAGCAAATAAAAAATAAAAAAATCAAACATTAAATAGTCTAACTACAACTAACGTGGCCTTATTCCGAACAAGGGAAGGAGCTAGCACGTAAGTAATATATTCAGTGCACAGTGATTACAGAAAGTAACAAACGGTCCCTGGCGACAGCCCGAGTGAAATTACGGAGCGAGAGACGACGAAGCTTTTCATTATCAACTTGGAAATTTAGGTCAGACAAGCAAAAGCAAACAAGACGCGAAGGTATTGCCTGACGAAATTTTTGTTACATTGAGTTTTATTACCGAGTCATAATGATTAAAGTATAAGCCAAAAAAAAACTTTTCGTACAGAGGAATGTTTTCTCTGAAATTCGAAACTTAAAAATGAATATAAAATAGAATAAATATTTTGGATATAAATATAACATCAAAGGAAACGAATATAATTCTAACGATAATAGCTTCGCAATTTTACTTAACTCTGGTAATGCGGAAGGGGAAAAGCGTAAAGATTAAAAAGAAATAGAAATGCGAGCCGAGATTAGTGCTGACAAAGAACTAACAGAACATTGCAGCACTAGGACGCAACAGGTCGTAAATGTTGCGGTCACAACTGAAATTACATAGCTTTGTTTTCTTAATATGTAATTCAATAGTTTACATTGAGACGGATAACGGTTCACCAGGACATTATGGCTATGTAAGCTAAATAGTACCGACTTTTCTAAATACCCGCAATTTTTTAAGCACATTTTTTACTTTTATGTGATTTTGACTATTATTACAATTAACTATGATTATTCTAAGATTTCTCTAATTAATATATGTCTAATATAATTCATTAGGTTTAAAGTAACATGATGAAAAGCTATTTACATGATCAAAGACCAAGTAAATCTGTATGAGTTAAAATCCATTCATAACATTATAAAGAAGATAAGTATTGATGTTTTCATTAAATAGACTGGAACTCAATGTTGATTTGTAAGCGTGATATCTGCAGATTAATTGATCCGGCTCCGTTTTTGCCGTTCTAGCAACTGAATCAGATCAGCATTATAACAATAGACGCCAATATGGCGCGACCTGATTGTGTAGGAACTATTAAATTGCATATTATTTAAGAGTTGGACAATTAAAACGTCGATTATAGTTAAATAAAAAAAAAAACCTTGCATGTTGTGCCGTATAATATAAACGAGTTATATTACTTGTTAATTATACATTGTGGTGTTGTTTATGTAAGGAACCGTGCTAATAGTATCAATTTAGTTTTATTTATATAAACCTTGCTAAGATATAATTAATTGTTGTTACGTATATTGGATAATCTAAAAGAGACGAATCACAGTCGAGGAAGGAATCATTTATTCTTGTCTTATAAATAATGCAAAACGAATAAGAATGTATCTTGGAAATCAAAATTTCGACGTTCGTTTTAATTCGGTATTCAAATATTTAATAAATAATGATTTGGGAAAAACTTCGTGTTCATTTTAAAATCATCAATCAATAAAACCGAGCATGGGATGCGAGTCAATTCTTTTATTTTATTTTAATTTTTATAACTTTCTTACTACGTTTGTCAAGACGCCGCTATTATTTGATAAACACGTAATTTGAGTTACCTATCCCAAAGCGATTTTGAATAACTTTTATTTATAAGTTTTTTATACGCCTTTAAGAGGCAATAAGATAGGTTATTTTAATGAAATTACAGAGTTCAATTTCCAGATTAAAAACAATTTAAAATTCTACATACCAGACTACACTAACTGAAACTAATGAACTTTTTTATTTTTAGTAGAACAGTATCAGGAGAAAATTGTAAATTAATTAAGTTTCAATTGACTAAGCTAAGTAACTAAGTTTTCCAATCACGGCATCCAGGATTACTGAAGTAAGATAAGATTTTAATAAAATATCATAAGATGAAACATTGAATTTTATTATCAAGTGGAAGTATGAACATTACCAATCCATTATTTCAAAATTGAAGCTGAAGACTTATTATAACAGAAAAAACTTTTTTCGCCGGGAGCTAAATCAATACTCGTGGGGTAACCAAACGCGGAACACCTCTACCTTCTAAGTTAGAATAAATTATTTATGAATTTTGTTTATTTTATATTTCAACATTAGAGCAACATTTCGTATTAAATTTTTTAATATACATGTATATATAATTAAATTGAAGCAAGTTTGAAAAACTATACAATAAATAAATACTCTTATAATCGTTTTTACAGGACATACAACATTTTAGTTTGAAATTTGCAAAATAACGATGAATGTCGATTAACGATTAAAATTATAACGTAAAAATAAAAATAAATATACTACATAACTATCGGTTTTATGGCCAATGATATGAAAAAATGTAGTAATTTCTGCATTTGTAGCTGAGGTCGTTTTATAAAATTTGTATGTAAGATCTTCAAAATCGAACCCCAACATCTGTAGGATGATCGTCGCAATCTTTCTATTATATTTGGAACCAAATTTAAATTTAATGAAGTAATAAAGTCAATTTTATATGTAGCTTTCATCAATAGTACTAGAAACTTTTATTTCAATCAATAGATTTATCCTAGATGTATCCAAGTATCATGTCTTATTGTGGAATACTTAGTTAATGACAATATGATCAATAATATCTAATTACAATCATTTTAATACATCGTAGGTACTTGGTGATAAAACTGAAATAATTATAAATGTATCCAAAAAATAGAAATCGTCCAGACAATACAAATCCTTAAATAATATTTGTCGAGTGCCCTTTTTACTTATAAATAATTAAAACTACGCTACTGTAACTTGACAACGATAATATAAGTAACTTTACACGTATAAAATCTTTGAAAGGTCGAATTGTATTGAATTAAATATAGAATCAATTGAAAGTTACGATACACGCATGCAGATACGAGAAATGTTATTTATATATCACTGAAAATCTGATTCATCCTGTGATGCACATAGAAACAGGTCAACGTCTTCCGTCAGAAATAGAATGCGTTGGTCGTGCTCCTGGCCCATGTCTTTCGACGCTCACCCTAACAATTCGTTTCGACATGTCGTTAACATGTCAACGGTTATCAATATAACGTAGATTAATATTGTTTACTTCTCAAATTTACTTCTCATTTCTTTTGTTGGTAATTTTTTTTCAATATTTTAGATTGAATCTCACCTAGTTGAAGTGTTGCAGCTAACAAGCTAACCTTTTTATTATGGAATTTCAGGTCGTCGACCGTCGACCTATTTTAACACAATAAATGGGTGATAACCGTCAGCTCGTCGAGCTATTTTCTTCTAACAATGTAATACTTTCATTCTTTCATATGTATATACAAAGTTTGTTTGTGTAACGACCTTTTAGCTGGAAGACGTTCGTTTTAAGTGTTATGTGGGGATCAAAGTTGTAGATTTATGTTTCGCAGTATTCTCGATCTATACAAATATAAATATTTATTTAGCGTCTTTAACGATCGGATTTAAAGAAATTACATAAGTATATCTAAGATTAAAAAAGTCGAGATGGCTTAGTGGTTACAACGAAGTGTGCGAGTTTAAACTCGGATGAGCACCACTGAGTTTTTATGTGCTTAATTTATGTTTATAATTCATGTCGCGCGAAAAGCAACTCCCACTTGCGCTACGTGGTGACTTAAAACTTTCACCTCAAGAAAAGAGAAGGCCTCAGCCCAGCAGTGGGATATTTTTGTCTGTTACGTTACTTATTATAAACCAGTTCAGTTGAGTTGTATTATAACACTATAATTCTAATCATATGATTAGTTTTCACTGAATAATAGTTATGCTAAATCATGAAATAAATTTCATGGCAAATAAAAGTATTTAATAAAATTCATGGAAACTAAATTAAGAAAATATGTAACAAATAAAAATATGAGCAAGAATTTAACACAGAACAATTACAACTACAACAAAAATATAGTAACTTATTATAGCATAATGACACAATTAATAAAATCGCCTGTAACAGTTTTGTGGCATACATATGTTTAATGTCCTTCAAATGATGCGGTAATGAAGCTTGGTCTCATTTAAGGTATAATGTACACAAGTGATAAATTACCTTATCTAGACATTTTGTCTATATAACACCAATTCATCACTGTCATGTGTCTTCTGCATTAGCGAAAGTGAATTGATTCAATGCGAAAAAAAAAAACGAATAAATTACATCATCCCACCCATTAAGCTTGTAGTGCGCGTGCCATATGCGACGCGAAAGTTTTTGCCAAATTGGGCACAATTTAAATTGACGGCGAGCTTCTGGCCAACTTAAATTTGTAGGGATTCCATATTAAGTATTGTCTATGGTAATTTTTCAGACGTATCACAAAAATATATTAGCGAAAAGGTATACTTAAGATTTTCAATAATATTAAAATCGTATTTTTTATAACAGTAAATAATAATATCATCTGTGGCAAAATATGCTATAAGCTGACACTATGGTAACTAACTGAAACCATATTGAATACAAAAAAAATTATCTACGAAAAAAAAAAAAAACATTTCAAACAAATTCGGTCGAACAAAACAATATTTTAGACTATTGAGTGAAACGCACTGTAGAGTGGCTTACAGCACCGTCAATTGTTTTATTGCTTTCCTGCGTGCCAGCTGGTTCCGAAACACGAGAAACTTCCATATGCTGCTGGCCACAGAATAGCGGTATTGTCCGAGCCTGAATAAGCTATTACCCTAACATGTGAAGTTGTTTATTGTAAGCAATTGACGCTAACGGTCGAACAATTAGCGGTGTTACAATAATGCACAACATGCATTTAATGCAATTTCACAGAGCAATTCGCAATTAGGAACAATGACAATAATATTAAGTCAAACATATTTCATTGGAACTGCTGATCATAATTTACTAATTCGACGTTTAACTTAACACTACATGTTATATAATAATTCTATAAATTTGATAAATTATATTTGTTAGTCAAAATATAATTCGAATTTAAAATTGTTATCCTTTTGGAGTTGTAAAATAAATAAGTTCAACGGCAATAAATTCTTTCAGACGTCAATTTTTTTTCGGAACGAACTTCTAGCCTAGGAACTTGTGAAGAGCTTATTCAGATGGCGATTTCATAAACTGGGATAAACCGCTATTTTATATTTTCAGTTAATGTTTTCGAGTCCCGAGTTGAGAAAGAAAAGTTTATTCTGCGAATCGAAGAAATAAAAGTATTAAGATTTAAAGTTTCAAACGAATACAAAGCATTGATTTTCTTCTGCGATATCATCTTATTTATACAACTAGCTTGTTTGAGTTGACAGATTACTGAATAATCTAATAGAAGAACCGGTAATGAGGGTATTGCACCTTGACGTAATTGAATTTTGACGGTAAACGTACACTTCCTGTTCAACCTTAAACTGTTCACTCTTCCGTGGCTAACTTTGCATCGATAATAGTGTGGGAAATTGTCACGTAACTCAAAAATAAAATACATATAATTCCATACGTGTAAGGCTGGAGCAAGGCACGTCCCGCCCATGCTATTCACAACCGGTTATTGTATGCAAACGATGTCAGGACATTTTTCAAGCCGACTGCCAGATTAGTGATATTTGTATTCGCCGTTTTATGTCTACCAACTAAGTTTGAGCTTACTGGTAATATATAAGCCATGACATTATATCGACCATTTTAAGTAAGCATTAAAAGTTCATATACTATTTAAATTTAATTTCAATTTATCAAAGTACATATATATGGACCATTATAAAACTATTCTTTACATATAAGATATCTTACATATGACCTTTAAAGACCTTTATTTTTGTGGTACATATCTACATAGTTGATCATTTAACTAATTGAAAATAGAACAGTTTTTTAACAAATACCAAGCCAGGTTCAGCCAATCAAATAAGTATCGAAAATAGCAGGTTATCTGCGATAGTACACGGACTGTGAACTTAATGTGTAACAGGACAACTTAAATTTTCAAATTGAATTCGGTGTAATCTCAAAGCACTGATGAATAGGCCTTGTACTGTTTTGAATCAAGGCGTCTGACCAATCATCGTGACCTGATTCACGCTGAGGGAGCACGGAAACATTTTACTCACAAATCTATGTAAAGTTGATTTTAAAGCAGGCAATGTAAATTATAAAGCAAAATTATTTAAAAATATACATGGTGTTTTTTCGAAATCTACCATAATTATTTCGATTAAACTTAGTCTACTGGTGTTTTGGGATACAAGAAGGAAATAACAAAAATACGATTGTATTTTTCTTAACATACTTTCGTTTATTCGTTCTTTTGATAAACATATTTAATTATATTGATGTTTGACTTGCTCGATACGTTATTTTAAATGATCTTTTAATGGATAATATCAATTAAAATATCATGATCGCTAACGTAGCTTAGTTATACTAATGCTAATAAGTAATCAATGCAAAAACTTTTAGAATGTTCTTATTTAAATTAAATTAATTCAAGAGTAAAAAAACATGGCGTGTAAATATATTCCTTTTTCTCGTATAAATCAGATTGTATAAGATCTTATTAAAGATATCATGAATAAGAATAGATATCTATCTAATTATCGAGGCCTTAACGTTTATATTAAATAACTCTAAGAATCTACTATGTCAATGACCCCGCATCAGTTGCTCGCGATCAAATTGATTAAACGCTAATATGATACAGCTCTCGACGGTTCCGTCGATGCTCTTTAATTGTCTTAATTGCTATCTCAGAATGAAATGCTGACCGAGAACATTAGTACAGCTGACATTAACGATCATAACGATGGTATATTTCTAATGTATTTTGATCATATGTATAAATAAATGACAAAAGATTACTTATAATATATACAAATTATATAATGTGTAAAAAAAACAAACTCATTTGATAATCACACAATTAAATTGACTTCAAATAGACGCACATGCATCAACGAACAAGTTGACGTTATGAAATGAAATATCTCTCGAACTTTCAAAATATTTTGATGTTCATATTACATATCTTATAAATTAACAATAATACGATAAATCTAACACATAAAAATTATCAAATATATATACTCACAACATCGACATACGTAAATAATTTACTTAAGCTCTTAAAGTAATTCCACAAATCAAACGATATTGGTAAAAATCGGTCAAAATTTAAATATTAAATTATAGTGTTACTCATGCAGTTACATTATCGCTACGCTGTAGTTAGACTTAAAATCAAGTTTCATTCAATTTCACTCTGACTCAACAAATAAGACAGATATTATTTGTTAACCGTGAAACAGTGTGTCGTTATAAATTCGACAAACAGTTGCAGAGTATTCGAAGCAGTCATAAGTTGTATGCGCGTGATTGCGTTCGGCGGCGCACGCGCATCAACGAACTCGAAATAGCCGCTGACTCAGACAACCAGAACCACTGTGCGTTGGCGGTGAAAACAAACTACGTTTTGCTCAGTTTGTAAATCGAGACTTGTATTGTGATCTTTAAATAAACGCTTATTCGATTAAGTAACTACTCGCCACAACGACAAAGACCTTGTTGTAATTGATATATCATTTAAAAAATAAGAGATTTAATATGTAAAGATTTATTTGTATAAACAAGTTGTCGATTAAAGGTCATAGCAAGTTAGGAACAGGATTAGATAATAGTTATACTTGATTCCGTATTTGGATAACGACAAACCAGAGATACCGACAACATCTAAAATGGAAGAAGTGTTCGCTTAACGAGTACGCTGACTCTAAGGGCTTCCACCTTAACTAACAAAAACAGTGACATCTAATATAATGCTTTCTCGTTCTTGCACAGCCGGTTTGTTGAATGGAGGCAAAGGACCGACAATTGTAATATAGAAAAGAAAATAAATCTTTTTAACTGTATACTAAAGCAGGAGCTGCCTTTTTAATTGCTAAGGGATCGTAAAAACAATAGAAAGTGGTTTTAATGTAATTTACAAGAAGTAAGAATTTCTAAACAGAAAAAACCTAATGACATCGCTGCTGTGAGTCGTTAGCAACTTCCTTTGACTTACAAAAATACCTGCGTCAGCAATACTGTTCTATTAAAACGTGTTGTTATTGCCTCGTATCTTTATTATAAATAAAATATTTATCACTAGATATATTGTTATCGATTTAAAAATATGATTTTCAGAAATAAATTTATACTAAAATAATGAAGCTTTTAAGTTTCTCTGTCAAAACTGGCATGTATGTAACGATTACTATTTATTAACGTTCAAATTATTATTTTGAGAAGTTTGATAAGTATATATACAAATACAGCAAAAACTATTGTACGATGCTAACAACATTTCCTTCTCTGGGTTAAAAATTAAACAGCTCCGTCAGTAATCTTTATAAGAATATCTTATTATATATGAAAACTCTAGAGATTATAAAACCAACTAACCAACAAGATTATAATAGGAACACAACACATATTTTCAAGAACAAATAATTACATAACAAAGAATCAGCCGTAAAAGCTACTAAATCATTTCCCAAAACATTTATTGTTCCTTTGGGATGACAATTACCTTATCTATAATATAATTTATATATTATTCAAATTCGCAATAGACATCAGCGGAGTCAATTTATAGTTAGTCTCTTGGGTTTCAATTCAATTAAACAAGGTAAATTCAAGTCAGTAATTAGCAGGAACTAGCATGAATTGAAACAATTAGTATTCTAATATATATAAGTCGCGCGCACTGTTTCCCTTATCTGGCCTGAGGGTCGCCAGCTTAGCGTATCAATGTCAAATTGTCTGCTCCTTATCCTGTATAATTATACTGGCGTCAGACAAGACGACAGATTAATCTTATTGGTGTTCTTTATGTATACAAGTGACACCATCGATAACATTATATAAGTCGATTAGTGTATTGATTTTTCTACAATTTATTTTTTTGTAATTTTGAGTAACCTCTCATGAATAAGGAATCCTTTGTAAATCTTTTTCATCAGTCTCTGATTTCTTGTTTTTATCTATCTATATTCATAAACGACGATTTTACGGATAGTTAATATATATTTTTTAGTGCCAACTTCGGTTCTACTTACTATCAGGTGACGTCATTTGCCATTCCTACCATAAAAAGTTAAAACTCTAGTTTTAACATAGAATTTTTAATAGCAGTTTTTAATGTTAATGCATTTATTTTCTTTTAACACCTTTTCACTTTATAATCTAAAAATAACTATTACAATAAGCATTTATGTTAATAGCTAATGCATTACGAGTGATGTCATAGCCGTTTCTCTCTATCGTCTTCCGGTGTGGGACGTTGATAGACATATTATGTGGATCTTGAGAATGGACGTGCGATATCGTTCGGCGCCGGCGCATTCTTGTTTGGCGAGGACCGGATACCGCGAAATAATGCATCGATCAGCGTTAGTGGGATGTATAGGATCACATCATTATTCGTGCCTGCTTCTGTTGCATACGTTTAAACAAAATCATAATCAGATTAATAACGATGGTAAGAGTAATAACGCTAATGTATTATAAATGTTTTTTACTATATTATATTTTATTTAAAACTTCAAGTAAATTTTCAAGCAAATTTAAGCAATTTTTTTTTTATCTAAAGGCGTTACAAATTCCTTACAAGGCATAAAATCGCTAAAGTCCATTACACAACGACAAATAGTAAAAGGACACCAAATTCGTATTTCAACGTCCATTAGACACGTAGCTGTAATCTTAATCTTCAATTCTGATAACGTAAAGAGGGATAGTCAGGGGTTTTTATCACGGCCTTTCTTCTTAAAACAGGAAACTGTTAGTTTTAGTAGCGAATATCGGTCTTGTGTTAAGGGCTTTTCAGATTTCATCGATTTTATTAGCTGCTTATACTTTCAAAGTATAAAGAATTAATTGTTTCGACTTACTTGGCATTACATAAAGGCGAAAAGTTTATTTCTGTTAATGAGATATTGTTATTATTGGAAAGACTATTTATAGAAAAATAATCCTTATTTGATATTAGAATTGTTACAAATATGGTAGCGAGTACCAATTCTATGACACCAAAAATATATTTGAATAGTCGCTTTGAATACAGTTAATGTGCCGTAATGAACAATGTAAGACAATAAATAAAACTTCAACACAATGTCGATATCACTCTAAAATCATGAATTCAATAGAAATTTTGGACTATGATTATTTTAAGCGCTCCCGAATAATCACACATCCTCTTATAGTAACAATATAGAGAATAATACAATGGTAATCTATAATATAGAAATGATTCGTATAAAATAAAATCGTAAAACATTTCATGTTATTATAAAATGAAGATGAAAATAACAATAAACTCATCATCATCAGCTTCATCGTAAAAAGTTAACCTAAAAATACATTATAACAAAATCGTCGGGATTATTTATAAGGTGAATGAACGGTAAAAAATATGATCTCTCAACGTCCTTAGTTATTATAAAACATTCATCTATTTATTTCCACACATACAAGTTTCGGCATGTTGTATTATAGCTCATAAATGTGTGCGTGAAGTATAAGTGATGTATTTATATACACACATACCATACATCATTAGACATTCTTTTGATAAATATATTATTTAATTCTGTAAGTCTCAGTTGCTTATTTTAATAAATGAACTGGACCCCGTACGAAAGTAGTTATAAGCACGTTGATATTCCGTCAGTTAAAGGCGAAACTATGATATTATATTTATAAAAGAAGGATTATATAGTGTTATTAAAACATATATGTATATAAATTCAATAAAGTACAACATACTTTGATATATCAATTACAAAGGTTTGAATTCGTTTCGACAATTGTGTTGTATTTAATATTAAATGTTAAATGACTGAATGAAATGTAATGGCTCGCATTATCATTATATTTGGTATATATATTTTATACACAAAAAGGTTAAATTATAGCAACCTATATTTAAGTATAAGAAGAATGGATGATTTATTCTCGTATTGTTAATAATATCGAATTATGTCAAACTTAATTTTGACAAAATATCTTAAGAATAGCTTCTAAGATTTTTTTTTAAGTCTTATTTATTTTAAGTTCCGATGGTAATCTATTAAAAAAGCATTTACAACTATAGAACAATTTCATTTCATTGACATCATTGAGTTTTTTTAATTTTCTGACGTAACTTATCTATTTTTATCCATCTATAATACGAAAATTGACTATGATACACTTGTGGTGAATTGTGAATTTATCTTGAAAATTTCTCTTCTCATCACAAATTTACAAATGATCAGAAGTGAATTTAAAAATATTCTATATTTGAGTAGAACCTAATAAAATAATCACCACTTCAGAATCGTCATTATTAAATTTAATGTAAAGTGATCACCGGTTCGGAATGTAGATATTATGTAAGTATGTTACAATCAAATTAATATTTATCCTGCATAAAAAACAATAAATACTAACTCCACGATTTTATTGTCTGTATAGTTTATTAACGAGTTAAAATCTATACTCGTTGTAATTGTAATAATTTTTTTTCTATGACACGAGGTTTAATTTCATTGATAGATAGTGAAAGTATACGTTACTTATCTCTTGTTGTTAAAACATTGACTTTGATCCTTCTTCCCCTTTTTATTTACCTTTCAATTCACTTATTGCAAAAAAACTTTTGAATATGTTTAGATTATACTTGCAAACAGAATAATAACAAAACTTTTTTATTCGAGAAGTTTCGTGTAACAGCCCCGTAAATGAAATAAAAAATTGAGAATATGAAAATTAAGTAGCGGTTGCTTGAATTTAATTTTTTTATATGTACAGTAGAACTTCGATTATCCGAACGCTCAATTATCCGAGCCGTTCGTCAATAAAAAAATGACGATTTTATCAATCGGATAATCGAGGTTCTACTGTAGTTAAAAGCCACGTATTTACTTCATAGTAGAGATCAAAGAGCTTACATTCGAAATGATTTGATTGAAATTTCTTACACAAAATTTTATCGGTGTGAAAACAAAAACAAATTTCCAAATTTCTTACCTTAAATGTTATTATCCTAATTATTAGACGTCGAATAATTGACCTGAAACAGAAAATAAAAACAATTTATATTGAAATATAAAAAGAAAAGGTTTAATTTATAAACTGTACACTTTATAAAACGACCTCACACATTGTACTGTCCTGGATTCTCCACTTTTGACTGTCTACCTGACCCTAATTCAAGTAAAAACTAGAACTTTTTTTACCGAGAGTCCTCTTTATCGTTTTGTTTTCCGAGTGGACTTAATTTACGTTAGCGTTTTGTAACAACAAAGATAGTGACGATGAAATCGAGATAGCACGCAAATTCGAATGTACCTCTTTCTCTTATAATAAATGTTCATAATTTATTGTACTATGAAACCGTTTTTTGTTAGGTAAAATAACTAATGTCTCTAAATGTCTTTTCTTAGTTCTTGAAATTCAAAATAATCATTATCTGACTGACCGAATACTATTTAGACCAGCCAAGGAAACCCGAATCTCACAAAGACCTTTATCACCCCTTCTTGGAAGACAACTGAAATTGGAAGTTGTCTTCATAGAGTCCAATGTAAACTTGTTCAGTAATCAATATACCAAAAAAAATGTATTGTGATGGTGTTTGGACGCATCAGCGCATTAAAATAACATAAATCCATATCATAAAATATAAAAGTCACATCAAAGGCACCGACAATATCTCGGTAGAGATACGATTATTCGAAAAAAAGCGTACTTCTTATTCAGTTTGAATCACACATACAGACAAAACGATGTATATGTGTATTTTTTTGAAGTCTCCAAAAATTATATACTGCCGCCAATTTGATTGATTACTTTAGTTTAAAATGACTATGTATGTACATACATATGTACATCTCGTGTATGTTGAGCATAATCAATTATTCTATTAATGTACATATATCCGTATAAATTATATTAAAACTTAGATTACATATATATTTATATGGCCTGCTGTACTGAAAAGCATAATGTTTTAAGCTGGTCAATAGTAGATAATAACGTAAAATGTTTTAAGTAATCAAAATTAATTTGCCCATACAATAAAACCATAACGGATTATGTGGGTTTAACAATTATACCTACCGTACTAAAACCCTTAATCCTTTCGTTTAAACTTTAAGGGATTAAAATATTCACGCATAATAATCTCAAATGCCATTATAGTATATGAAGGTAACATTAATAGGTCGATCAATGGTAGCCACATTTAGCTAGACGGAGAGTTATGGGTGCGTGCCTATAGGCCTTCGACATAAGCGATTAGGTACATGCACGCTTTCTAGCAAAAGTTTAAAGTACATTTAATTGTTCAATAAAAACAAAACATAAAAGTAGCCGTGATTTACAATTTAGACCTTTGCCTATTTGTCGTCTGAGAAAAAACAATAAAAAACCACGAGATTAATATCGCTCACAAGCGAATTTTGGAACAAAAATAAACTATTTAGTTAAATAGTTTTTAAAGACGTTATCTAAATAATAAAAAAATACTTATTCTAATCCACCCGAGTTTTAATAATGAAAATGACAATTTCATACAAAAACAGTTCCGTAATCCACGTGCCAAACATTAGAGCGACGCCATTGTGAAAAGCTAGGCACAAATATAGAAGTTAGTTCATACCAATATAAAGACAAAATTCAAAAGGCACTACGCACAAAAGGCTCCTATGGAAATATTTTCCCTGTCTTTCTTACATCATGTTGAGTGCCTCGCTAGGTGTGAACTTAAAGTGTTCAGTCAAGAGTTATGATTATTAACGACGCAGGCGAGTTGACGTCTGCTCATTCAATATCTACAGAAATTTTCGAGGAAGTTTTTAATTTTAAATTTAATTTACAAGCTAAGTTTTTGCGTTTAATGAATTATTGTTAAAAGAAGACACAACATTTTCCCAGCTAACCGACCTTGCTTCGTATAAAAATCTACATCACAATCGTCTGGGGTATTTAAGGCTTCAAAAAGTCCACATATCTATAACATACAGGATATGCAAGAAATACATTTGTAGAACTTATTTGAAAGCAAAATATATATAGTTATATATAATAGTTATACGTTTACGTAGTGAGACATGGCACAAGGGACATAACATCTTCCCAAGTTTGGTGGCGCATTAGCGATGTAAAGAACGGGTAATATTTCTTACAGCATCAATGTCTACGGGCGGTGGTGACCACTTCATCAGGTAGTTCATTCGCCCGTGCACCGTTTTATAAAGAAAAAAATAATCGCAATATATTTTGATAATTATCATCATTAAAATAAATGCGAAAAGTTTGTGTGTTCAGATCTAGTGTTACTCATATACAAAGTTTAAAAAATATGCATATATAATTTACTTTATATAGAGTGAGGCGGGCGAGTAACAGCTATTATTGGATAATAAATAAGTCGTCTCTTGTGCGTGTAATTAGAACTAGCGAATGTATGGCTGAACACGTAACGTAGTCTAATTACACGCATCAGGGTTGTTTCAGAATTTGGGACGAAGTTGCGGAGTTTATGTAAAGGTAAACACGTGTATGTATATTATTTACACGTACGTCTTACATATTTACATTGTAATACAATTCTCTGTTTGCTTGCAAATACAGTCTTTGTCTGCATTTCTTTTATTATAAAAAAACAAAATATGTTTTGTTTTTTTATTTTATTTATATTATTGGAAATAGACGCTTACTTTGTCGCAAATAGGTATCTACAGAACAAAGAAAATCTTAAAGTTTTTTCGACAATATACAAATTTTAATGAATACTGGTTTTATATTTTTAAATCGTGCGAACATTTAGAAAAAGACTTTTGACCTGTATTGTTTTATCTCATGCTAAGATTTTTTTTTTAACTTTTGATTTTACCTAAATACATTACGACAGAATTTCTAACAATTGAATTAAATGATTTAAATATATCTATCTGTCTGTATTATGATTGAAAAACCAGATGTACCATATTGCTGTAATATAATCTCTACTTTTCATACATAGTTGTACATAATATAAATTACTATCAATAAGTATGTGTAATGCTTCTATATTGAATAAATTAATCTAAGTTTGAAAATCAGAGAAAACATCTATCACAGATCTTGTGTGTGCTTTTTTGTTTCTTTGTTCCAGTAATTGCGAAGTTATTTTTTTTTTTATTATGCCCGGGAGGGCTAATGACTCTACTCCACCTGATGGTAAGTGGTAGTAGAGTCGAAACGCGACGACGGCTAGTGCAGTCAGGAAGAATGACTTGCACTAGCCGCCCGCGCCTTGCCGGCCCGCAAGATGCCTCTTCACGCCTCGTTTGAAGGAACCCAGGCCATAAAAGGAGGGGAACACGTGTACTGGTAAAGAATTCCATGTTTTGGAGATGCGAAAAAGAAAAGAGTTGCCAAATTTCTTCGTGCGCGACGGAATTGATGTCACAGTTAGGCGGTGACATCGAGAGCCAGCACGCGTAGACTTGTGAAGGAATGGGAAGCAGGAATGAGGTAGAATAATTCCTCTGAGCACTCGCCGTGATACAGTCGGTAGAAAGTGCTCAGTGCCGCTATCTCTCGACGCAATTGTAAAGGCTCGAGGATGTTGGTGACCTTTACGTCGCCAATAATGCGAACCACACGTCGCTGCAACCGATCCAAGGCCTCCAGTAAGTACTTAGCGGTGCCATCTCAGATGTTTTATACAACAGAAGCAGTTGTTGTGGCGTGAAAAAACGCCGCACGCTGACTTTTTCGCTGTGAGAGTGCATACCTGTGTTTTCTTGGCGTTAAGCTCAATAAGATTGTCAGAGCCCCATTTGGCAATCAGACCTAACGTCCTATCGAGTTAAACAACAAGATCCCTCTGTCTCTCCTCGGTTTCCGCCTGCCCAGCTACTGCACGTCCGTGGTATCCACCGTGCACTGTACTATCATCTGCATAGCAATGTATGTTCCCAAGAGAAAGCACATCATTGATATGCAAAAGAAAGAGTGTGGGGTATAGCACAGACCCCTGGGGGACCCCAGCATTTACTATATGGAATTGTGAAGCGCAACCATCAACTAAAACGCGAAGGCTACGCTTGTGTAGGAAGCTGGCAATCCAGGTGCAGAGCTGAGCTGGCAGACCGTATGCCGCTTGGAGCTTGGAGAGAAGACCTCTGTGCCAGACCCCATCGAAAGCCTGGGAGATATCGAAGTTGACAGCCAACGATTCCCCACGCTTGTCGAAAGCTTCACTCCAGAGGTGTGTTACGTACGCTAGAAGATCACCTGTGGACCGATTTGGTCGAAACCCGTACTGATGATCATTAATTAGACTGTGATCTTCTAGGTAATGGATCAGTTGGTTGTTTAAGATCCGTTCCATCACCTTACAAAGTATTGAGGTGATAGCTATTATAGCTATATTGGCTGATAATTTGCCGGGTCAGACCGATCCCCTTTTTTTGGTAACCGCTTGCACATTAGCTTTTCTCCAAGAATCCTACAGGACTTGCAGTTTTTGTTATAGGTTGCTTTCAGTGAGTCAATGTTAGATGCCCCGCTAACGCAGCCATTGATCCACGCACGATATGCCACCTGCTTGGATGACACAGCATCGGCACATTCGCGAGTGAACCAACGGTTACGCGTGCCCTTACTGATGAGATCTGAGTTAGGAACGTAGTATTCCATCCCCAACAGGATCTCATCAGCAATAGCAGCGGCGCTAGCTATCGGGTCATCAGGACTGACGCATAGTAATCGCGCAAACCGTCCCAATCTGCCGACTTATAGTGCCAAACACGACGTTTGCATACCGCTGGTGGCGGCAGCTTGGCCTGTGGCACTTTGGTGGATATCAGGCAGTGATCCGAAGAACCAAGAGGAGCCTGAACCTCAACCCGATATTCCACTGGGTGAGTGTCAGCAGAAAGTCCAGTAGGGAAGGCGCTTGCCCGTCAATGTCTGGGATCCTGGTGGGCTGATCAAACAATTGGGTCAAGTCATGCGTGAGAGCGAAAGCATGAGCAGTCTTTCCAGAATGGTCAATTTTGGGAGAGTTCAACCATAATTCATGATGTGAGTATTAGAATCCCCCAAAAACACCAGTTCCGCGTTAGGAAACTACTCTTGCGCAGCATCTGCCACCCGACTAAGATAGTCAAATAGTCGGCTTGTGTCCAAGTCACCATTGTAGGATCTGTAGAGGAACACGTAGACTCGACTCTGACGAATCAGGTCTACACGTACCACCAACATGGAGAGGGAAGGGTCCTCCAAGCAGCGCAGATGGTGACAACAAACATCTGTCCTGACGTACAAGCATACTCCGGCTTTCGCTTTGAAGGATTCTTCAAGCATGTAGCCGGGATAATTAAGGTAGCTGGTATCGGCAGGACGGAGTATTTGGGTCTCCGTAAGAAACAACATTGCTGGCCGTACTGTCTCGAGATGGTGGTGGACAGCATTGAAGTTAGCGTGGAGTTCACGGATGTTAGAGAACTCAACCTCAAACAGCGAAGGTATGGTGGGGGTGTGCACCGCTAATCGACCGTTATTTCTTTTATGCGCTGTCATGTCATGGGAAAAGAAGGGAGAGACGTGAAACGAGCGTCACATTGCCACGATAGGGATGGTCAAAGTGTGGTGTCGGCGATGCTCCGCAGGGAATCGGCGTGGAGGGCTGTAGCCTCCTTCTGTGAGACCGTCATGGTCCAGAAGGAGGCAGCGGAGCGGGAACGGGAAAGGGCCGATCCTGCTCGGCGGAGACGACGTCGGCGTCGTCTCGGCCCTCCCACAGCCCCGACGCCCGGCGCTTAAAAGATAGGGCGTAACCCTGGGGCAGTGGATGCGTGAGGTGGGGGCCCAAGGGTCATATTTCAGACGGCCCTGAGGAGGACGGCAGCCGGGATGGCCTCGAGCTGTCGTACGCACTAGCGAGGAGTGCGGGGGGGCGAAATTACCTTACAATCCCACATAACCCGGTTCCTCCCCCGAAGGAAGCCGAGTACCTTTCGAAGGTTTGCCAACTGTGTTAAAAAAAAAATGGTCAAAGTGTGGAGCTGAGTTTCCCCAAGAAGCTGCCAGAAGGGAGAATAAAATGATCCGCCAGAAGGCCCCTATGGCCCCTAAACCCTCCCGGTAATGGCCGCCGGGACCCCACCGTCCGGTCACCAACCGGCACGACAGCCAGCGGAACAACCGTTTCTACGGGTCTCCCTGGCCGGCGTGTCAATATAATTTCCCCCGACATTGGTTCAACAGCAACTTCCACTGGACCACCACATTGCGCAGCAATGCGCGCTCGGGCTCTGGCTGTACGCTGGCTGATCTCGAAACGCGGCTGCATGCATCCACTTCACGATTTTTTCACCATGCGCACGGTGGTAACAAGCCAGGCGGATGAGAGACATCCTGCCACCAGATGTGCAGATGGTCGCTCAGATATACCTTAGTCGCCTCTTACGACACCCATGGGTGAGAGAGGGGCAGTGATTTGTATTCTTACTCCGTCACTGCACGGAGGGAATTTCTGATACATAATAGATTTATATTCCATATAATTAAATCTTACAATGGATTTATACGAGTAGATTTTATGACGCACGACTAGGCCGCACTGGGAAAATCGACCGTTTAAATAGTAAATCGACTAGGCCGCAAGAGACTAATCACAAATGTCAAATTAGAATAAAATGGCGATTTGCAGGCGATCAACCAATCTTTTCTGTTCAACATTTTCAAAGAAAATGATTTAGTCGCCTGCGATTTCAGTGAACTGAGAAAATGGGGTATAGGAGAGGATTTGATAAGCGATTTGTCCAGCATGGCGAAAATCGACACGTGTAAACGTCATTCCCCAAGGAATCATTGGTGAATTGTCACGTGGTGAACAATAAGTTCTTTTACTGTTATTTTTTTGAAAAAACCAAACCTAAATAGCTACTTTGTTAAAAATGTATATATATAAATTCGCGCATTATATATATAAAGAGCGCATTCCACAAGTTCCTAACCTGCGTAAGAGAAGTATAGGTCGATTAGTAGTGGCTCATTTAGACACTGTTACCAAACTGCCGTGAAAGTAAATTACCAAATCATCATTTAAGAAGTTTATCTAACTAAGCCTTGGATACGACTGTGTTAAAATATATCAATATTGATTTTCCATATACAAACAACATTGTTTTCGAATTCAGAAATATATAAAATATATTCATATTAACGCTTGTAGTTAAAACTACAACAAACAGACTTTGCATAGCTAATATTTTCCCTTCAATATATGCAAGTACTTGTGTAAACAATGAGCTTTACACGTTAGTTGAGTCATTTTGTTTTATTTAGGCACGCTAAGATAAGTTACAGGTTTCCAGGTTTGTAAAGCAGTAAGGCTTTTACTAAATTTCACCCGGTCGGCTGTTCCGTTCTGATTAGATCGCTATCATCCCACGCAAGTAGGTCACACAATGCTTACCGTTTGAACACGCGATCAGTACAACTTGTGCAATACCTGGACATTAGTTTAGTTAATTCGACCTTCTTTCTTCGGAAGGATCATTCGTTCTTCAATCATCATTAATTCAATTTAAGTTTCATAACTGACGCCATTTTGTCGTCGACTGTTATGAGTTATGAGGAAAATTTGACTTCTTAGAAACAATAAACATACATATACTACAATTTACTTAGATTTGTCTGTATTTTAAAATATTCAGATAAGTTTAGGTTGATGAATGTTTTTTGTATCGAAACAATGACAATTTTCATCGAATGTTCGAAATTTTCGCAAATTTACATTTTATAGTTGGAATTGTGATTTGAATAATATGTTTGATTTATGGCATGATAGACAATTTTGGTAAGGTAATATAACCGGTCTATATGTAAATCGGACGAAGATGGTCCAGTCCAGTTAAGTGGGTGGAAATCGTGAATCTTAATCGAAGATCGCGGTTACAAAACCATGTAAACACGACTGAGTTAGCACTGACTTAAATTGTATTTGTATCTCAGCGATATAACATTGATCGTCAGAAAATATATAATAATTGTACTAAGTAAATTGTAAGTCTTTAGAAGGCGTAGTGTAGCCGGAAGGGTCTTTTTTAGTTGTATGAGTCTTTAAGAGTTATATGCATTGTATTATTATTAGGTTCGCGATATACTGTGAAATTAGATACCAGACATTTTGTTTTTTGTAGGGTAGGCGGACGAGCATATGGGCCACCTGGTGGTAAGTGGTCAGCTTTAACATTTCTTTAAAAAAAAAACATCGCCAATGCGCCACCTTAGAAACTAAGGTGTTATGTCCCTTGTGCCTGTAATTACATTGGCTAACTCATCCTTCAAACCGGAACACAACAATACCAAGTACTGCTGTTTTGCGGTAGAATATCTGATGAGTGGGTGGTACCTACCCAGACAAGCTTGCACAAAGCTCTACCACCAAGTAAACAAGTTTATCATTCATCACTTTTACGTAATCTGGAATAGTTACGTTCTATCGCAGAAGTGCTATTCTGTAAGAACTCATTTCATTACTCACCCGTTAAATGTTTATATATTATTTTGGTGCGTGTGTTTTTGAAATGTTATAATTATTAGGGTCAATGTAGTGTATCACTTTCTGACATTTGGCGTCCGTTTTCAACGATGACTTTCGAGTTTGTTTTTACAGAATGGCCTTACCGATGTCATAAAATGAAATCAATATTTAATTACTACAAATAATATTATTTTTTAATTAAAAAATACAACGACTTAAAAATAAAAAAAATACAAACCCGTGCGGTAATATCGACTAAAATTGTATTCAAATATTATATTGTTTAATCGAGTTTAGTATTCGCATATGATTAATGCAATTCTATAACAGTTTAAAGCATATGTTTCAGTATTATGTGCTGCGGTATACTTTGACAAATAAATTATGGGTTAGCGTCGTTATGAGGTATAATTGAGGATTAATTTGAATAATAGCCTCCAAACACGATATGTAATGAACTAAATACGTCTAGCATTAATTGTATGACTATTTTAACTGGAAATAAGAAAGAATTAAAATTGCGATAAAATGTAAGTTAGTGGGAAATAACTCTTAATAGTCTAAATATGTCAGTGCCTTTTGGTATCGAGGCTATGTAATATATTTTATTAAGCCCTAATTATATGACCAAAAATAATTTAGGCAATATATAAAATGTTAATGGTTATTAACCTATTTTTAGGATAATTGAAATAAAATTATAATTATGATAATGAAATGCTATGTTTTTAGGAAAGGTTACGTGTGTGTACCCCACACACACGTAACCACATATACACGGAACACTTACATGCATATTTATGTACGTATACAGATTTAACGAAATATATTATACCGTGTGGAATGGTGGTAAGAATGCTACCAGCAATTTCCCAGTTGAATAGCAATTCCGATTCCGATTCCGGAAAATGAACCAGCCTTCTTTTCACCAGAGGAGTTTTATGTGTGTTGCAATATGATATTTTCATCCGCTATTCTTAAATTTACTGACTCATAATAGAGAATTAATTAATTTAATTAAATTAGGATAAACAAGTCTTTATTTATAATAAAAAAAACTTGACCAAAACGTTGATGAATATCGTCAGTAAGACTTAGCACTGCGATCAAACGCTCTTTAGAAATAACTGAAAACGCCAAACCGCATACGATTTAGCTCAGAGCCGAGCGTTTTTGCTTTTTTATTTACTTCACCACAATGAACCTCTGCTAAGCAGCGTGTGTTGTCGCGGTTGCTCGGTCGATACTGAATACCAAAACTGAAGGCGATTAACCGCTGTGCCGGGGCCACCGTACTAAGAATATAAGACTAAGAAAAATCGTATATTTTCAAATCGGTATCCAAATGTAACAAATTACGTTTAGTTTTAAAAATCAGTCACTGAATCATTAATGATTCTTGATTGAACGTGTACTTGTATAGATAGCTATTTGTATATTATATTTTTTGGCAGTTATAAGCCGTACGCGTTTAAACGTGGTGCGTTCTAAGCTTAAAGTCGTTAAGAGGATTAATCAAATTCAACCATTGAAGAGTAGGAGTTTATCATTATTAGATAACTAATAAAATAATTTTATATTACGATTAAATCACAATCATTTTTGTCATTAAATTTAATGTTATTATTGATCGATTTAAAAATTTATTGCTTAGATTTTTTATCCCTAATCTTTACTAAATATATAAAGCTGAAGAATTTGTTTGTTTGATCCGGCTCAACTCGGGCTCTACTGTTTCGAATTTAAAAATTTTTTTTATGTTGTACAGGCCTTTTATCGAAGAAGGTTCTAGGCTGATTTTTATTAATTATACGCGGGTGAAACCGCTGGCACAGCTGCTAGTCTTAACTAAATTTTACTTAGCAGATATATTTACCACATTTCTACAAGAAACCTTAAGAGAAATAGATAAAAGGTAAGTTAACTGAAAGTTGATTCTTATATATTCTTCTATTTTCTCCAGTTTCTATATCGTTAGTCAAATTCAGATTAACTATATGAATTCATTTGCCGTCATTGGTCGACGACTGGTGTGGTGATGACACAATGAGCGACCAATGGACGTTCAATATTGAGCCAATTTAGTTATCTAAATTTGATCAGCATTTTAAAAACTGACATTATGAAACATGATTTTTTTCACCGTTTCAATATTCACACTTAACGGATTAGTTTCATTTAATAATAAAATTATTATTTTATATTTAGAATTATTAAACAGCTAGAATTAAAAAACGATTGTTTATTTTATTTATTTCGGATTGAATGCGGCCATTTGGCGTGTTTGTATGGACGCATCATCGTCAGTTGATTCATCGTCACCAACGCGTGTGGTCTGACAAGGTTTGTTTAACCTTAAACTGATTTCACAATAAACCTTTATCGGGCCCACAAATATTTGTACGAGATATAAAAGATACAATGTTAAAATACTGATGAAAACGGGCAAATTTTTTGCATGTTATCTTTATCTGTGTTTAAATTTTTATTATGTCTGGTTTTTATATAAACCCATAATAATAATTTTATATTTTATTTCGTTGGCTTGAGATTTTTTAACTTTTTGTTTATATATGTGAGTGCAATTATAACTTAGAACATAAAATACCTCAACAGTGTACGAGCCGAGATGGCCCAGTGGTAAGAACGCGTGAATCTTAACCGATGATCGTGGGTTCAAACCCGGGCAAGCACCACTGAATTTCATGTGCTTAATTCGTGATTAAAATTCATCTCGTGACGTCATTCTTGACGGTGAAGGAAAACATCGTGAGGAAACCTGCATGTGCCAAATTTCACTGAAATTCTGTCACATGTGTATTCTACCAATCCGCATTGGAGCAGTGTGGTGGAATAAGCTCCAAAACCTTCTTCTCAAAAGAGAAGAAGAGGCCTTAGCCCAGCAGTGGGACATTCACAGGCTGTTACTTTACTTTTTTACTTTAGTGTATTTTGCAACTAATACGGTATCTTTATATTCGAATGGAATGCTTATTATTAGGTCACATTCAAATAAAAATATACTTGTCTGTGTGTATTTATAAGCGTAATAAATTAAATTGATTCCTTTTTAATCGTTATCATCTACATGACAACGGAACTTCATTAAAGTATAATCTTCTTTTTTTAAATGTATTAATATTATTAAGGCAGACAAGCAAATACGACACCGTAGCAGACTGGTGCTCTTTTAAATCGGATCTAAGATCCCTTGTGCCTGTAATAAATAACACTGGCTTACTCAAACCGGATTCGAATAATTGATAACGAAGTCTTTTGCATCCAGACGGTATTACACCAAGCTATACTACAATATTGGATGTCATAACACTTATATTTAACATTAATATAAAATAAGTAAAATAGAAGCATTTATATTAACTTTGAGTGTAAAAACAACAAAATGTATCTTTTTAGTGTATTTTATTTCTTGTTACAACCAGCTGTTGTCCTGAGAGGATAATATGACCATGTCTTTAGTATCTCAATATTGGAAGTTTAGGACATGACCCGTTAATGATAAAAATACATTGTCTTTGGATGGCCTCACACCAAATAATACATAAACTAGTGTTAGTTTTTTTTTTTTGTTTAAAATATATAAATAGTTTATCGTTTCTATTATGGACACACCGACATAATTATTGAAGAGAATCGGGACAGTCCTGCTCAAACAGAACGTATGGTCATCTTATCTATGGAACATAAAACACAAACAAAACGAAATGAACAGATTTAAGTCAATGTCAAACACATGTGCAACCCACAAACGCATTTCAAACAAATAATAAAAAAAGTCTTGTCATTAGAGGCGCTATAAGTAAACAGTACAATAGGATTTTGTATAAAATAGTAACTATTACTTGGTAATGATAAGATTAATTAATTTAAAACTAAAATATTTGGCAAAATATTGCTAATTAATATTGCAATTTCCTGCGTTTCTGTATAACCAAAAACAACCGACCACAACGAATGTTTGTAAAGTACACGAGCAATCGAGATAAAACTTCGAAGGTCGAAGTTTAGGCATAAAATGGGACTTTCGGGTGACATCAGAGAGAATTGTAATTAAATATTCTTGATAATGGTATTCAGGGAATTCTAAATAGGAAAACTTTTGTAAATTATTTTTTGACTAGAATATATTTAAATATTTTACATATTTCAAACTTAAAGTAAATAGTGTGACTCTATTAAGAATATATCGCGTTTATATATGTAACATAGTTTAAATGTACAATAGTTTTATCTATATTAGGAAGGCAGAGATCATGAGTAAGTCGATCATCTCGTCAATGCTATGACAACAAGCGGATAGCGAAATAGTGAAAAAAGAATTGTCAAACGTAAAGTTTGTCAGTTAAATAATTAATGAGTTTACATACTAAGACGGCCCCGCAAAATATTTTCACTTAATATTTCTTCATTTAAATAATAGAAATTTGTTGTGATGATTTTTTTTGGCTTTACAAACTTACTTATACTTGGTAACGACAAAAACTTTAAAACATATAACATTTCAATATTAAACAAATTGCAAATAGGGTAATTAAGTTTCCATCTAAAACGAATTCATAACAGAGTATAGAAATATATACTTTTTTACTTGTAACAAATTTTATAACTGAAGCTGAGTCTAAAGTGGAGAATTAAAAAAAAAAAACTAAATTTGCCTTCTCATTGATAGTCAACGTATTGCGCTAAATATACCGTCAATTAAAACCTAAGAAATAAGCAGCTGATGTTTGGAAATAATTAGTAAACGTTAAAAAAGTTTTCATTTTTATTTCATCATTCATTTGAGTATATTTTATACGATGTAACGGTAGTTTTTAAATTCAGATAATCAAAAAAGAAGTATATTCTGTACTGAATAATGGATTTTGATTTTGAAAATGAATTTAAATCCTCTTGAGCCTTGGGAAAAAGAATTGGACCTTAAAGTACCACGCTTCTCTGATGCAGATTGGTGGATACACATGTGGCAGAATTACATTCGACACTGCATGTGTGTGTGTGTGTGTGTGACATGTGCATGGGTTCCTCACCCCATAATAATATTTTTTTTATGTTTCGTCTCGGTGTGCAATTTAATGTTTATTTTGATACTGTTATTTATGTAATCATGTTAACTTTATGTAAAAAGGTAAACTTCGATTGTGAATTAGTCATTCTTCGAAATTAACTTGCTATTGTAATATTAATTGCGTCACAAATAAAAATTAACTTTTATTAATTATTTTACTTGTTGTTACTATATGACAGAGCTATTTCTGAAATAATAACCACAACTAAGTCAATATATACGAGCGAAAAACAGACATGAACTGTAAGGGGGTTCTATTTTAATAAGGAACCCTAATGAAGAACGCAAGGCAAAGAGCAACCAGATTGCGTAGTAAAAAAAGTTGATTCGGCTTTAAAGCAAAGCCATAATTTAGTCAAACATTTTTATCTTTATTTCGAAGGCACACGTGAAAGAGATCTTAATTCAAAAGCATTATTATTTCTTCAGACTATACACAGCTTAGTACATTTAAGAATTCGTTCTTTTTCGTAAATAAATACCCACTAAGGAGGGATTTTTCGCAATACGATCCCTAAGAGGATGAAAAGGGTTAAACGTGCTCAAAGCGGGCTAAGCTTGTGAAGGCTTCGTATATACAGACGGTAAATAGGCGGCGAAACGGATTAGCGTAATGATACCCTACATTACCTACTTCTACATATATTCATGTCTTTTACCTTAATTTCGATTTCCATATAATTTTTTCATTGTTTTAACAACTGCTTAAATTGTTTTAAAAATTTGTGTAAATATCATTGAACACAAAACATTAATTTATATTCAATAAAAACTGTTTTGTGTGCAATCAGAGTAATATTCCAAGATAAAATTGAGTTCTATTTATGTATCTGTAGCGTTTGATTTACAGTTTCTAACGAAGTTTTAACGAAGTCACGCGTACGCACGCGCTTTAATTTTGTGTAATAATTATATACATAATGTATGCATTATATATATTCCATCTATATTGGTCATATCTTGTTAAACTGGTTCAACTATAATACCATTATCCCATCAGGCCATTTTCTTGGCCCTAAGTTTGCCTTGAAGAGAACACTTTTAGGGATAAAATAAGCTTTTTGAACTCGTAACATCTATTGTTTTTTTTATTTACTTTCAAAGTACTCGGACGATACATCGGATTTATCCGTGAACTCTATCGTTCGATATGTTTAATAACATTAAATAATATTAAAATTATTGCCTAATATCTATTACGTATCTTAAAACCGATGTTGTATTATCACTTAAAAATATAGCTAGAAATTGCTCGGTGAAAATAACACAAAGATTAAAACCTTCGTACACGAATATAAACAGATACCTGTTGAGAGTTAAATTTGCTTAAGCGTTGACAATTATTATTGTGATCTTTAGCAAAGACAAACGTCGCAAGGAAACCCTACATGTACGCAAGTAATCCGGCAAACTAGTGCGGTCGAGGAGCTTGGTTGAATAAGCTCCGTATCCTTTTCCGTGAGAGGAACGGAGGCCTTTAATCCAGCCGAGAACATTTACGGTCTGTTACCAACTTTACATAAGAAAACAAAGCACATACCTTAAATCATCAAAACAAGTAACTGCATTTACGTTTGCATTCATTTTATATTTGAAGATAGTCCAAAACTAGTCTGTGTGTTTGTTTGTACATGTGTAACTATGGTTTTTATAAATATTCAACTTTATTGGTCGTATTTTGTTAAACAACAGATTATTTATTTTTTATTTATTTATATGCTTTATTGTACACGCAGTAACAGAAACATATATTAATGGAAAAAAAAGGAATAAATTCCGGTAGCACAAAAGGCGGTCTTATCGCTAAGAGAGCGATTTCTTCAAGACAACCTTTGGGATAAGGACATGAGCTTAATAAAGCGGTGGAGGTGTACAGGTCAAATACTTTAGCGAAAAATATGTTCTATTTCACTACTATACATAATACTAATATACAATATACATACACACGTGTCTATACATATACAATAAACTAAATACATGTACATCATTACATAAACTATATATAAATAAATATATATATACCTATATATAATATAATAAAATAATATATATATAAATACATATAATAAAGTAATAATAAATAAATATGTAGCACAATTATTAAACCATTGTCACTAGAGCAGACACCTAGATTAGACACCTAGTTATTCGATAATCTATCTAGAAAATTATTATTCCGTTGATGCGACGTTTTACCACAGTCACTGATAGTTTATAGACTAATAAAGATTTATGTTTATATCATTAATGATTTTCATGATGTTTTAATTAATTATTTATGAATATCGCCTTATGTGACAAATTGTTTTTATAGTTAATCTGACCATGAGTGAGGCCATTTTATTTAAAACCTACTTCTGTTAGGTATTCAGTATTTATATCTTTTAAACGTGACACATCACTGAGTATTGGATATACATTTGAATCTTAAGACATGATTTATTTAAATGCATACCGTTATTACAAACAGCACGCTATTTTACAAATGTCAACCAATAGTAAATTATTATGACTAATTAATACATTGAGCACGACACGGTAATCTTTAGACAAATATAATATTATCTTAAAGACAAAGAGTAATTACTGTTCGTAAAGCATAAGAAATAATAAATATTATATTACATGTATATAGTTTCGACGACTCATCATTCAATATCATATATTGTATATAACGAGTGATGACTTTTGTAGATACATTTTTAATTACGTTTATATTATAGTACATAATTACTGTTTTTAACTTTCATGGACCATCGGCCTTGTTTATAACCATTGCTTAGCGGCTGTTTAGATTAACACTGATTTCTTTCTTACTGTGTACAAACCTAGTTGTACGTTTCAAACAAGTAACAATACTTCAAAAAAAATTAAATACATTTTTATTACTAATGAGAGCTAAACGTAGGCCACTCAGGTAGGTTTCTATTATCTTCAAAATCGTGATATATATACTAAATATCTTCAATAGATATATATGCACCTTTACATATTTTAAGTATTTTGCATACATATACCTATATATACATTAATTATAACATCTCTACAGCCGTTACGTCTAAAGAAATAATACAAAAATAAAACACTTAATTAATTTAACTAAAGCTTTAATAATGAAATGTAGATAACAGATGCAGTTACACTGTGACTAATTGTGTTGTGTTTAAAAATACGACTATATACTCGGTGACATGTTTACTGCTAGCAAGAAAAGATGAATAACCAGAAAGTGCCTACTTAATGTCAGATTTAAACCGAATGAAATTGTTTCGACACATCATCATACTGTTTTTATTACTGTAATTGGAAACTTGTTTTAGCTAAGTACATATATGTGTGAAAGTCTGTGTGCATCTGCCAAAAAAAGGGGAAAATTACATATTATATTATTACCTAACCTATATTATCATTACCTCATTAAGTATATTTAACTATTACCTGTACAGTAATAGTTAAATATACTTAATAAGGATATATAAATATACTTAATTAAGTTTAATATGTGTGAATGTTATGTGTAGTAAACATCACAATTATGAAAGCATAAAAAAAACTTTTTCAATACAAACCTCGATATTACTTTGATTTTTATCGCGTTATATAGTTTAACTATTAAATAACTATTTTTAGTTTGAAATTTACGATTGTGTATTTTTTGCTCCATCGCCGTGCACTGGACTGGTTTCTGTATATAATTTTATAACATATAATCGTTTTTTTCATGCTTCATATTAGCTTTACTTTTATTTAATTAACAATGTATAT
Source organism: Nymphalis polychloros (assembly GCA_905220585.2). Classification (NCBI taxonomy): domain Eukaryota; kingdom Metazoa; phylum Arthropoda; class Insecta; order Lepidoptera; family Nymphalidae; genus Nymphalis; species Nymphalis polychloros. Next base: position 7,763,553 of record HG992258.1, on the reverse strand, counting down.
AAACAAATCAAGGAAGTCGATTTTAATATACTTCTAATGATTGTATCAATTTGAATTAAAATTCATAATACAGTTAGTTTTAATGTAATACAACATTGTGACATGTATGGAATTTAAAAATAAATGTGATAAAATGTATTAAACGAACAGTCTGCACAAACAATTATAATCAAGAGTGCATTAAGTTTATGAATGACTCTCCGGCAGCTCGCTGCAAATGGATATGTCCTGGTTGTGTTACATTTAAGTCTAAAGGTGAAAGCAATATGACTCTGACGTTAATGAAGGGTCAGAAAACCTGACAAAAATACAAGTTGTTCTACCAAGCACGCCGTTTTATTTCAACTATGCTCCTTTTTATATCATTGGTAGGCGAGGGGGTGAATGGGTCACCTGATGGTAAGTCACAACTATACACATAGGCACCGTAAGAAGCGCAACCGACCACGAGAACTATAATCTTATGTCCCTTGTGCATATAAACTAAAAGCTAATTTTCAATATAAATTTAGTTTGTTGCATTATGTACATCAACAAATATACAAGCAATATCTATTATAAGTATGTGTGTGTTATTATGTAATTGCGTTCTACTTTAAAATAAACTTAGAATACAATACTTTATTATGTCACTTTTCTTTTGAAACTAACACCTTTTATCTATTTAATTAAATATTATATCATTCAAATTGTCGGAACAAATGATAATATCATTTAGAGTAACGACGGTAAGACACGAATCGAGCATTAAACACAAATACACTAGAAAGTTTTATTACAAGATTACACGGCATCAACAAGACACTGCAACATGTCTTAAAAGAAATCTCGTTCTTGTGGGCGTACCACGTGGGCAGTCGCCGGGTAAGTTAATCGAAGGGTCTTAAAATTGCAAATCGAGTCAAGAAAATGTCTAATCTAAATTCACTATTGCGAAGATTGCGGAAGTATAGGATTAAGAATAATATCAATTCGTTTCTGAATTAAGTTTACACCTTCTCTCCTTTTTTTATGGAGAAGGTTTCTAGCTAATTCCACCACGCTGCTCCAATGCTGATTGGTGGAATACACAAGTGGCAGAATTTCAGTGGAATTAAACAGATGCAGGTTTACTCACGATGTTCTTCTACAACGTCAAGAACGAGATGAATTATAAAAACAAATTAAGCACATGAATATTCAGTGGTGCTTGCCTGGATTTGATTCCACCATCATTGGTCAAGATTCATGCGTTCTAATCACTGGGACATCTCGGCTTATTAGTAGTTGAATAGATATGCTATTTGTTCAGTTTTTTATTTATACATAGAGACGTGTGACGTTTCTATATGTACCGTTTGTAACGCAGACAGAAGTTTCACCTGTCTCGTTACCGGCGTTGCATGCTTATTTCTTTTTATTCACTCTGAATCTTATCTGCTCGATATGAACTTTCACATTGTGATTGTTTCACGATATGTATTATATTTACATATACAAAATTGTTTATATGATTGATATTTTAAGACACAAAGTCAATGACGTCGGAGGATTAAATCGTCTGAGTGCATTTCATGACGAACGCTAACAAAATTATAATAGATAACAAATGTGTATGTCGTTTTAATATGTGTGATAGAATCAATCTTATGTAGAGAGAATGAAAAAAATATATATTTAAAAACAGGCTTTTATTAACATCATGCATCCGACGCCTCAAGCAGAACTAAATGAGCTTAATCTATTCGGTGGTAGAGCTTTGTGCAAGCTCGTCTGGGTAGGTACCATCCACTCATCAGATATTCTACCGCAAAACAGCAGTACTTGGTATTGTTGTGTTTCGGTTTGAAGGGTGAGTGAGCCAGTGTAATTACAGGCACAAGGGACGTAACATCTTAGTTCCCGAGGTCGGTTGCGCATTGCATATGCTCGTTCGAATACCTATTTTATAAAATAAAATAGCTTGCATTCAATTTAGATTAGCAAGTGGAGCTAATCTGAAGCGAGTAAAAATATGGATAACTTTGGCTACATTTATTTGTCTGTAACGAATGTTTAAATCTTTATCAAAATAAATGAATTTAAAGTACATAAAAAATGCATAAAAAGTGCATCTAAAAGTAATATATTGACACATTCTTTAAGCTGACTAATTATTATTTATAATATGCTTATTTATTTCCCTTTAATATATTTTTACATGAATAAAATTATTTGGTACCTAAATAATTTTAGCTACAGCGACATTTTTTAGCACATAAACGCATGTTTAATGGATTTGTACACAAGATCACGCTCACTACTTTGTTAACTTTGTTACACACGTTAACGTGCGCTCACTTAAAGTTTTTCTATTGGTATCAGATAATGTTTTGTATTTGTTGTTGACCCAAATGGAGTAAATCAGATGCAAGACCAACGGCTTACAGGCTTTACATAACGGGGAAAGGGGTGGGTGGTCTCTTTGTGGCACGTGTAAACACTGAAAACTTTCAAACATTGAACTGATACTGAGAATATACTAAATACGACAGAAAACCCATGTTTTTTCCTGACCCGGGGTTTGTCCTCGCCTTTAACTAGCTGGCCACTAAGTCACCGAGGTCTATTCAATAAAAAAAACAATGCTAATCACCTCAATGCCCACGTGCCCACGCAAAGTCAGATAGGTTAAGATAAACTACAGAAACGGAGTCCTTATATATATATATATAAGTCGTGTTAGTATGTGTAAAAGTGGGAACTGGTTTGTCCGAGTTTTCTAAATAAAGCTACTCTAGATCATTTGCTTTATTTTTCTACATATTTACCTCACAAAAAAAAAGCAACATATGTAAATACATATTTCTATAGATATTTGGTATATTTCTTCATAATTTGGAATGCAAATAGGTGAAGTTAAACAAATAATATACCTAAACATTTTAATGCTGGGAAAAATATTAGGTTTTTACCAATCTAGAGTTAGGAACTTGGCAAGTTTTGTTCATCTTTCCAAGCTTCAGAAAGCACGTTAAGCCGTTGGCCCTGCGTCTGTGTTCTTGTCATGTCGGATTGCTTTTCATCGAGTTATGAGAATCGGAGATGAATGAATAGAAGTTTATTTTGTATTTGTGCAGTATATAATCTAAAGTGCAGTTGCCTAGTCTCCCTCGAGAATAACCGCCGTGACCGTAATCGATCAGGAAGAAGTCATCATCGATTAAATATTTGTTTATTTCTCATTATTTAAACATGTGACTGTTATGGGACACTCAGCAGGTCTGAAACCTTGAAATTGATTTTTACTAAAAGAAAACATAGTTACTTTAATAAACAAAATATGTTTTTCTAATTATTTTAATAATATATAGTAACGAAGAATATAGTATACGGGCCATACACACAAGGAAGTAGACAGCCTCATGCCGTTTGCCGTCGCGACACCAGTGGCACACAGTCGATCTTGCCCCCAAAGCGCAATATATTTCACATCGAATAACGGTGAACAACTATTTTTTATATTTTTCGTTAGCATAAGCGATACTTTATCCCTAATAACATTTATTTTTTCTTAAGACATAATGTAATGTAAAAAAAAAAATGATGTCGCGAACGTAACACGTATAGATTAAATTCCGTTGCATTATAAAGCGTCGAGAAATTAACTGTTATCATACAGTGTCAATTTTTCTGCAGTGATAAATACGTTTGTTCCATTTGCACGCATCTTAGTTATTCGAGTTCATTGAACTCTATTATTAAATACGTAAATAGCGTTGTAATAATTCAATTTTAAATTCCTATGTATAATTGAATAACATTAAACTTTAATGTATTATTTTATACCGACACCAAATATGTATTAATTAAATTTATATTGTTATATAATCCTATCTCGTTTTTTTATGTTGTGTTTTATTACATATAATTATGCTTTATTTAATTATGAGAACAAATTTATTTTATTCTCATTTCAATGTTTCTTTTGAATATACATATAATTAATTTTTTATTACCAAATATTGAATATTATTCAGAAAATCGATCAGTAGTATGCTTGTTTTTGATCGTTTTTAATTAAAAATAATTGAGATAATAGCAACCTAAATGTCCTAATGAGAATGGACAATTGATGACGTAAATAGTTCGCATCGGCCTTAATTTCAAATGGATCGCTAGACCGCATTTCTGTACTGAATTAATCACTTTATTACCCACAATGGTAACGGGTGGAGTTGAGGATAGGCCAGACCAGACCATTGTTGTAAAGTAGAGCGGCTGTTGACCCATTACTGCTAGTGTAAACACGTTTGTAAAAATAAATTTATGACTTATTAAGAAGATCTGATTGGTTACAAAGTGTTTTGGACTATTTGAGCGTGGTAAATGCTATAACGATCAATCTTAATATATCATAAAAAATAAATACGGTCTTTTTGTAATTCCCGATTATGATTCATCAAAAATCGAAGATCGAAAATAAAATCAGTTTTCATTTTTGAAAAGTCAGATTCTCAAAAATCTTTCCGTTAATTACTTTGTTCCTGAGAATAATAAACAATATTTATTTGTATAATAGTTATCGATTGTTAATTTTGATAACTCAATCTATCTAATACTTTTTTGGCAGTACATTTTCGATTAGATTAGGCTTAGTAGTATTACCAAATTAAAAAATAAAAACACGACCGAACGACTATTTCCAAAATATTTAGATATTTTTTATTTTTATTTTATTGTATAGGTAGGCGGACGAGCCTATGGGCCACCTGATGGTAAGTGGTCACCATCGTCCATAATTCATTTGGACATCATATTTCATAGATTTCATAAATAGAACGTAATTTTGGTTTATAGCAGGTACGTTACGTAAAAAGATTAATAATAAATTATTTTTAGTCGTGTCGATGGTCGATAGGATGTGACAAGTACGGTTAACGGTTTATTTCCTTCGATCGATGACATCACGTCGAATGATAGGACGGGTTTAATAGATGCGGATTGGTTTTCATTAAAGCTATTTCGATGACATACGAGTTTAAATTGCTAGAGTAACTTTCAACATTGTAATTGAATTTAGAGTTTGACTTCGAATACTTTTACGCCCTACAAAGTCATATAAATGTATAAAAATAGACAGACAGATCGTTTAATATGTGAATCTATACGAATAAATAAAATTGATGTGTCTTCCTGTAATTTCATAATAATTGCCTCTTTATAAGTTAGTCATACTAATAGCCATACTATTTGTTAGTTACATAAGCCAAAAAGCTAATTTAGTTTTGTCTGTCTGGCTGTTTGTCCGACGTTATTTTTAAACCAGTTAAAATTAAAAATATAAATAACGGAACTATCATCAGAAGTTTTCCTATATTTTACCAATATCGGTTGAGTCTATCAAGAGTTATATTTTAATGTTTACGTACATTTTTATCGGCTATTATTTTAGTCTAAAATGGTTAAAATGATTTTATTTATCGAGTACCGGCAACGTTGAGATTAGTTACATTATTTGTGTTTATAACTAAACATCCAAATATTGAAATTCTGCCACATTTGGAACAAGCATCAAACCATAATATATTTAATAGGGGAGGTGGTATTTGCCCAGCCGTGGAAGATTATAATATTACTTATATAAAAGCAGAGATGGCCCAGTGATAAGAACGCGTGAATCTTAACCGATGACCATGGGTTCAAACCCGGGTAAGCACCACTAAATTTTCATGTGCTTAATTTGTGATTATAATTCATCTCGTGCTTGACGGTGAAGGAAAACATCGTGAGGAAACCTGCATGTGTCTAAATTCACTGAAATTCATCCACATGTGTATTCCACTAACCCGCATTGGAGCAGCGTGGTGGAATAGGGTCCAAAACCTTCTCCTCAAAAAAGGAGAGATGGCCTTAGCCCAGTAATGCGACATTCACATGCTGTTACTTGAAGTTAATACAAAACCACCTAAACTGACTAGCCAGTTATCCGTTTCCGTGTTCCAGATAGGGACAAATATTTGCCGTTAATTAAAACCAGCAACAAACTATCAAAATAAATTACAATTCTAAAAATAGATAAATCAATAAATTCCATACCTAGATGCAACACATCATGCGATGTAATTAATGCGACGACAGCATAACTGGCGCCAAACACGTTAATGACATATTGAAAAAAATATATATATTAAGCTAGCGCTCCTAGTCCTCTAGCTCCTCTCATTGATTCCTCAGAACACAATCTGTCTATAGAGTATAACATTCGCACTTCACTTTTCTACAATGCACCTAAATTTAATAGGTCACATTTTTTTACTATTATACATTACAGAAAATTAACATATGATTTTGCATACTAACACATTCCCAAAAATGTATAGATTGCCCCCATAAAAGTCAATAAATCACTCGTGTAATTTATATCAAATATTATTTCTTAATTTTTAAACCAGTTACATATGGGGTGTTTATATTTTAAAATAAAAATTAATACGCATTCGGTAAACAAAACTCGGCAAATCCATATATGTTAGTATTACGTGTTCATTATATACGTTGCAAGATATTAGTGGCACCATTTGTCACGTCTTGACCTTCTATAGCGGTGCAGCTAGCAACGAGCAAATCGCTGATAGTGACTCATCCTAGCAAGTCCGCTCCTAATGATACTAGCTAAGGCTCAATATACACGGACGAATTAAATGTTCGATTATTATTTCTTATTCGAATTTGCACCGAACGAACGTGGTAGTTCGTGTTCTTTTTTTAATACCTGCTTTTTAAATTCAAGTATAAAAATTTTGTTTGTGTCCAGTCATAAAATTTTTATAATTCAAATTGCTTGTTCATTGAAAATATTCAAAAATGTATTTCACGATGAAATTGATAAGACAGAAACTTGCTAGTAAAAATATCAACGATAAATAATGCGCCATACATAAATGAGTGATTTTTCTTAAACATTCCAGAATTTTCTCCAAAACATCTTTTTGTGTACCGAGAAACTTCACGTAATATAATCTCCCTGAGACGCCTTGTATAAAGCCATTCGTTGAAGATACATACACTGTTTGAACACATAGGATACCTTCCCAAACCATGTCATAGTTTATCGATAGTGTAATATGGTTAAAGTAAATATATAAAACAAAATACTTACCAGTTTGCAATGAGAAATATACAGGATGACTGGTTAATTACTATCAATATTTAAGGAGAATACGCGGTACATGATTCTCATTCGAATTATGTAAAAAAAAATAGGTACTTAATTTTTGACCAAATTTCCGTATAAATAAATAAAGTGTGGACCCGTTCCCAGCCTTGCCGGCGGCGCGTGCGGCGGCGTGGTGTTGTATCAGCACGCCGCCGCACGCGCCGTGTGTCGCTACTCCCAACCCCCGCCCCGTGGCGTTAGTCGGGCGAGCGCCGCCGTAAGGTCTGTACGTCCGTCTTCCCGCGCGCGCGCCTAGCGATCGATCTTACGCGTATACCTAATCTGTCGTGTGTGCGTGTGACCCGTTATTACTTATTAGTAATTAAGTATGGCTTATCAATACACAAATGCAGAATACTTGGACAAAAACATATTGTTCACGGACGAAGCTACGTTTACTAAGTTAGGTATTTTTAACGTACACAATGAACATTGGTGGAGTCATTCCAATCCATACGTTACGCGACAGGACGCTTATCAACACAGGTTTAGTGTTAACGTGTGGGCTGGTGTTTTAAATAACTGTTTGTTAGGGCCGTATTTCATCGAAGGAAGACTCAATGCTGTGTCATACTTAGACATTTTAAACAGTGCGGTGAATGACATGCTCGATGATGTACCACTGAGCAATCTCCAAAACTTATTTTATCAACACGACGGAGCACCCGCGCACTATCAGACGCAGGTACGTGAGTACTTAAACAATACGTTTGGAGATCGCTGGATAGGGCGCGGAGGGCCTGTGCCATGGCCAGCTCGCTCTCCAGATCTCACTCCACTGGACTTCTATTTATGGGGGGAGGTAAAACGTCTTGTGTATGCTACAGAGTATGTCAACAGAGAGGAGTTGAAATTAAAAATCACTAGTGCTTTCGAAACTATTAAAAGTGACCCATTCGTATTAAATCGTGTGAAAGACAATATGCGTAAACGTGCCGAACTGTGTATCACACGAGAAGGAGCTCACTTTGAACATTTGTTAAGGTTAGTGTAGATATGTAGGTAAATAGGTAGTTTAATGATTGACAATTGTTGTAAATAAGTATGATTCCATTTTTACGCCGGAAATACCAAGATAGGTAAACAGTTCATATTATTTTTTGTGTCAAGTTCACACCTAGTCAATAAATTGGTTGCTTAAACGAATGAAATATCTTGGTATTTTTGCCTGTCCTAAGCCAGGATTAAAGTATGAAGGGAATTGGATCATTTTTGTTTATCTAAGGTAGCCTGCTACCCTGTTAACACGCGGCGGCGCGCGGCGTTTGGATGTAGGTAAACTACCGCGCGATAACTAAATGTACCTACCTACATAACTGTTTTGTGTCGATAACGCAGCTAGGGTGTTCACACGATGCGTAATTAATTACATAACTTTTGGTTAACTTTACGTAGAAGTTTATTAATATTTATGTTATATTAATTTTTATTTTGTCATATATGATCGTCAAATATCACGTCCTCAAGTATCGATAGTAATTCACCAGTCACCCTGTATATCCGTGGTATTTAAAATAAATACCTACGTGCGCTGAGTTTAATTAGTACGTTAAAGCACACTCATATATATATTTTAAAATTTAATTTAATTTTATAATTATAAGCGCAATTCATTAACGAACTTGAACGAAAAATCACGCTAGAAAACTTTTTTTTTTTTATTAAATATATTTTTATTGCATTTAATTCTATTATTTAAGTCATAATAAATAGTGGAACTAAAATTTAGGTCTTCAATTATGTTAGTAAATTAATACATTAAAAAATAAACGTAAGTTTCTTGTTAAAAAAATAATATATATTTTTTTTTAATATAACCATCATTATCAGAATTTCTGCTATGGCACGATTATCTTAACGATTATAGGATATTATAATGAAAAGGAGGGAGTATTCCCTCTTTTTCAGTCCAATGGGAACAGCAATGCGATATGAAGAGAGAAATTAGACACAAGACCAATAAGTTTACATGCACCAAGTTTCCGAGACACTAGATTATAATATTGCTAACTCCTTAACTTTGGATTGATGAGAATTTGGTTACAAAAAGATCCTATAACATTCATGGGCCCAACCCTTAAATCCTTATTAAATCAACTAGTTGTTAGATTAACGATTTTTTTAGAATATAAGGACAAGATATATATATTTTTAAATCATTTACTGCATTTAATAGTGAAGTGTCAGGAAAATTGTTGAACTGCAAATTTTTACGTCTGATGTCCGTGTGCACTGGGCCTATTTTTTATTATATAACGCAAACAGTTAGATCGAGCGCAAAAAAATTAAGAATCAATGTCCATCATTGTTGGCGCCAATATTGTCGGTGATTCATTTAACCCAACGATTTGATCAAACAATTCAAGGATACGACTGTGTTATGAGCGTTAAAAGTAAGAACCGTCTGCTAATGTGGTTAAATTTTATTAAAGAAAGACGTCAATACCAATTGCGTGGATATTTTTGTTTATGAACTTATAAAATATCGAATGATGTTTTCTATGTAAATTATATGAAGTATATATTAAAGTTAGTGCAGGTACAGGTAGTAGCGTCGGAGCGTCACGGTAGCATGCGCAAGCGATCCCGTGGCGCTCCCGTTAAGACGGGAAGGGTACCGCTGGATTTTTAGTGGGTATTCCGATGACCGGGGCACACTCGGTGCTCTGGACATATGGCGAGCCCCACATACCCCCCCCCCACCGTTCCCGTGGGGGGAAGCGCGTAATGCGCTTTCACAGCGTAAAAAAAAAGGTACAGGTAGTAGTATGTATTAAAACAGGAAATTAACTATATCACTACTAAAACTTTGTTTATTTTTTTTAAAAATTGAAAGTAGGTATGTTGTGTGTAGCAACGGGCTTGCACAGAGCCCTCGTTAATTAAACAATTCGATAAGAACGTTTCTAATTGTTTTAAATGACCAACATAAAAATCCTAAATTCCTTTATTTACCAAATTACCAATTAATTATTATACGCCATGAATAGTTGAATGATTAACTTAAGCACTTTTGTTTTACATAAACCCTAAATGCAAATGAATGTAAGTGGGTTAATTCAGTTAATTCGATCTCAAGTAAGAGGAGAAACAGACAACTAGGAACGTTAACTGATGGCTTTAATTAAAATATGGCGTTGTAATTCATACAATTTATATTAAACGCTCTCACAGTTCTAATACACCTAACCTACTTTCATTAAAACGCGTTTAGTTCAAAGAATGTACTCGCTTTAATTGTACTAATATTAGTTATTTTAAGTCAAATTCTTACTTGTTTAAGCACGAAAAATTTCTAGTTTATATATTGATGTTTTTTGGAATCTTTTGATTATTTAGATCGAATAATATATATTATTGAAAAGATTCTTAGCACATGTTATCACATGGGTATGAAATGGTCACGTCCAGGCCGTTTTAATTATAAATAATTAATTATTGTAAACAATATTAGCCATAAAACATACAGTACAAAACACGCTGTTTTTTCCCAAGTTTTTCTCGGGCCTGAGTTATTTCTTTCCGAACGTAGATTTTTAACGTAGTCCATAATGAAACGTAGTGTTTCTACATGGAAAAATGATTTCAAGGTGGTATGTTAAGACACGCTACGTGCCTCGTCATTTACCTTTCCTCTCATTGGACAGTCATGGTACCATGTTTACCATGACTGGTACAACAAACAGCTCGGGTACTCTCGTGAAAACTTCAAAAAATTCAGAAAATCTGTAGATTTTATATTTTCCTGATGGAAGGCGTCGGTGGAAAATCCATTAAATGGTCTGAGACCTTCTAATAGATGCCTAGAACACATTCGAGCCCGATTCAGCAGGGAGCATAGCAAACAGATCGGGTACTCTCGCGAAAACTTCAAAAAATTCAGAAAATCTGTAGATTTTATATTTTCCTGATGGAAGGCGTCGGTGGAAAATCCTATAAATGGTCTGAGACCTTCTAATAGATGCCTAGAACACATTCGAACCCGATTCAGTTGGGAGCATACCATACAGCTCGGGTATCTCGGGTACTGTGTTTGGCTGCTAATTTGAGGCTCATCCGTGTCGATGATTAACATCAGGTAAGACAACGGTCAAACGCAGGTAAAAAAAAAAAAACTGTTACATCTAGTCGATGAATGACCTTCATCCGTAATAATAATATTTGGGCACATAAATATGAAAAGAAAATTTAACCGTGCAATTAATTGAATACCGCACCTCTACAATGTTATTAGTTTAGGCAAATATGTAGCGCGGGTACGTTAATTTAACCAGTATTAATATGTACACCTACACCACACGGTGTTTCAAGATATCGACGCAAATACCACGATGTTATAAGTATACTTGGCTAAATTAACCAAGAAAATAAAATATCTTTATATTTATTTTTTCTTTGTGTCTCAAGTTGTTTCATTTAAATAATTTTTATATACATTTAATTTACTACCGAGTAGAATAAAGCAACCTAATGTCAACCAATCTCAAAATTGGTGTCGATAGAGTCGACTAATATTTTTTTGCGTTAATCACATCCATCAGCACTAGCATCTCAATAAAACGTATTGTGGCGAGAATTCAGATTCGCATCCAACCAAAGATGGTTGGCGACAGGCAGGCGGCCGGTAATAAAAGTCTGCCAATTCATTTATCTTCGCACTTGATTCCCAAATGATTGACATATTTCTTTAAATGACATTTGCTCTACTTATCTTTGATTAATGATTTTTTTCTGTCCATCTACCTATAACTAACTGGATGCGGAAGATGTAGAACGGGGAACTTTGGCGCCCTTTGGGAGTGGTCTATGCCCAGCAGGGTATTGAAATTGGCTGATAATGATGACGATGAGCCTATCCCTGGCAATATATCAGTTTACACATATTTAAAATTAATCTATTTGTTCCTTCGATACATGCACATCAATGAATCACAATTAAATTCTAATTATAAATAACTACTTACTTCTTATCTATTTATATATGTTATAAATAGATAATTATGACAGATTACTAAAATAATGTGAAATAGTCTTAATTATGTTTTAAGAAGGGATGTAAATTTTGATGTCATTTTTTCCATTATATTTTATAAATATCATTTATAATTATCATATTATGATATCATTAAACATAACTTTAGTAAAATAATTATTGTTGTTATTAATTATAATTAATTACAACAGGAAATGACTTGTTACTCAACAAATCATAATTTACTTTTAGAGGAAAATGTCTTAAAACAAAAATAATGTATCTAATTATCTACAGTAATAATGTCAGATTTAGTTTAATTGGTTATATCATTACATTTGTAATAAATAACTTTTAAAGCTTTACATATGTTTTCTGATATCCATGATATAATTATTACTAACAGACATGTATATAGGCATACATAATTACTTCTTAAGCTTATATGAACTAATAAAAAAAAACTTAAGATATATAATAGTTTGTTTGTGAACATTTTAATAATTTTAAAAAGGAATAACGTAGGTCCTTTGTCCTTATCTTACATATTAAGAATATAATAGTAAAATAATTACTTTTAGTACCTAATTCTGCAATTATTTGATAACAATATCCGTAAACCCACATTTTATTTCACCGCTAATAATGTATTGTAACAAAAATTTGATAACCGAATGTAACGGTATAACTAAAAAAAGAGAAGTTGTGGTTTAAATTATTTTAGAATATAAGTGAACTATTTGTATGTAATTTACTTAATTAAATTTACTATGTTAATTTTATAAAATATATAATAAAAAAATTGTGAACTTTTATCTGATAAACTTGTTAAATTATCTTTGTAACCACCTTAATAGTGATAAAAAATTATATATACTGTTAACGAAATGCATGTTTATATTACTAGACCGATTATTATTAAAATATGGAACCTTATATTAATTTAAAATTTTAAAATATATAGAGAAAACATTTTTTTCATTCAGCTGTTGAAATGACATCACGTGAGATAAAACTTGTTGGCTGCAATTTTTTTATAGTTTGTTATATGGCTAATTATTATTAATATCTTGTATTAAGGAAAAGACGTCTTTTTTTGGTTAAACATCTTGGTTCAATATATTACATGAACAACATGCGAGTGTTGAATTAGATCATAGTAACCCATTCATGATTCTCACTTTCTTAGCGCTATAAGTAAATATTATTCCAAGTTATACGAACTTTACATACCTTTTCGTTAGTTTATTTTTAAGAAAAATAAAAGGGTTCTGATTCATAAATAATCACAACACAAAAGTATCACTCAGCACACAACACATCAACCACTATCATAGCCTACTACCCGGCCCCGGCCGCTCAAAGTTCCAGTCTCCAGAAAGCGATGCACTCAGAAATCGGAACGCTTTGACAAGTTTGAGGAGTTATATTCATTCAGGTCATTCGCTCATATAACCACAGATTAAATTCGTTCATATAATATTTTGTGGGAGACGCCCAGGTTATTTCCATTTATTACTAATAGCAACACTGAATTATTAAAGAAAGGTACGAATAGCGACATCTATTGAAACTTAGAAGAATACTTTCTTACAAAGTTTAGTAGTAGTACTTATACATTCAAGAAGATGGCAAGTCATAGCTAGTGAGGAATCATAAGCGACACCTAGTATTGAGCAGTGAATAAAAATTATCTAGATGGCGGTGATAAGAATTAATAAAGGTTTTTGAAAAGTTAATAGTAGATGTCACTAGTATAATGAAATTAAAGATTTTGGTTTAATATTATATATATATATATATAATTTTGTGTTCAAATATTGATATATTCATTTGGGAGAAATATCATTTTAAAAACCTACACATCTTCTGAAAGAATATATAATGACAACTAGAATATTTAAAAAAAAAAAAGGAAAATGAATAGGAAAATTCTTTTTGAATAATAATGAAACTATTTTAGTATAGAGCCAGTCCTTTCTTTTAATAATTAATGTGCGATGTCAAACTTACAGTATTTTCTCATTAAATAAGTAAACTTTTAAGATATGCATGTTTTTGTTCGCTAGTCATATTATATTGTACCTATCATATGAATGGAGTTAGAGTATAAATCGAATAAATTATTCAGAAAATTTAGTATGTTTTCAAAATAATTTTATTCACCCAGTTACCTAACGTTAAGGATTCTTAGAACCTACTTATGTAGATTAATATTATAGAGAGTTTTATCCTTTAGCCGTCATTTCATGGCTGTTGAACTTTTTAATAAGAATGAATTATTTTACAAATAAAAATTGTAAAGAATAAAAATATCTTGAATTGCAAAAATGCGTTGTTTGTCATATCAATACTTAATTATTGCTTCAGTACCTACGTATTCATTTGAAATAACCTTATTATATGTTTGTGTTAAGTTTATAAGTATAAATATCTTGAATGCTTCGTAATTGAAATAAGAAACCTACATTTACTTAATGTTTCTTTTTTATCTTTTATATTAATATTACAATAAATATGAATAAAAGATAATGTAAGTTCATGGAGCGGATGCTAAAATTACAATTTTTATAACCACATGTTACTATTCCCACTCGGCTCCTGGTTTTAACGACCTGTCATATATTGTGACAGTCCGACGTTGAGTTCTTGTATCTCCGGCTTTCATCAATTCCGGATCGGCTGCTCATTATATTTGTTATTATCGTGTTTTCACATTTAAATCTTGATAAACTAAACGCTGTACCACGCAACAGTCTTTAAGTTATTCAAACATGTTTATTTTTAAGCTAAAACTATCTACTATGGAACATGGTTCATTTGTCCAATCACCTTAATCATTGGATGTCCAATAATATACCTATATTACTAAATGTAATTTACTTGGTGGTAGAGCTTTGTGTAAGCTCGCCTGGGTAGGTACCACACACTCATCAGATTTTCTACCGCAAAACAGCAGTACTTGCTATTGTTGTGTTCCGGTTTGAAGGGTGAGTCAGCCAGTGTAATTACACAGCCAGTGTAAATACACTGGCTGACATAAGATCTTAGTTCTCAAGGTTGGTGGCGCAATGGCGATGTAAGCGATGTTTAACATCTCTTACAATACCAATGTCGATGGGCTTTGGTGACAATTATCAGGTGGCAAAAAAATGTGACAAGCGAAGGCTCATAAGAGGTATTTCTAATAAATTATATAAAGTGGCAAAATTTAATTTTATACAAAAAGTCTCACGTTTTTGTAAGGTAGGCTATTGCTAAATAACTCAGAGTTTTGCAACTTAAAATTTATCACGTTGTCGATATATTTGGCTTCTTTATTTAAACAAATGAAAAATAAATTTCCGTTTTACTTTGAAAAGACGTTGCGAAACTTGTTTGTTGTTTCTTGTTCCAGAAAAGTTAATAAATGGTTTAATAAAAAAACAGTTGTTACGAATCCACGAAGTCAAACAATAGGCAAATAAGGTAGCGATTTTGTAAGGATTCCGAGTTATTTAAGCGTAAATAAAATTAAATCGCCCGTGCAACGAACTGCTATGAATTTAACTAAACGTTTTGACAGGCGTATTGGTACATTTGCATTATGTCGTCGCAAACTCATCGGGGCAGAAAACTTACAATTAATATTAAAACATGCGCAATAAAATAAAGCCAAGCAGTCGGAAAGTATTCGCGTCACTCGAGCAGTGCTTTTGACATGGCTATTATATTGCTACACGGAGTAAGTGACGTAGATACGCTTATATAATTTAGCGAATTTATACCTTATGTCAAATGTTCATTAGGATTATAATCGCAGGTATAAAAATGACTAAGATGCTGAAAACATTGAAATATATCGTAGGCGATGAACAGAGCGATGCAAATGATGAGAGTATTTGGTTTTGTTATACAAAATGTAATACGGGATAGACCCGCTTAGCAGCTCATGAAATGTATTATATTTAGAGCCGTTTATTTCAATAGAAGTTGAACAAACTCTAAACAAAGAAACGTTAAAAAATCCCAGCTTTTAAAGTTAACTATGGATTATTTCTTTTAAATTTATACTAATATTTTTTACAAACATTATACATACACACACACAATGTTTATATATATCTATATATATGTATATATATAAAGACAATTTATTTTGAATAATAAAATATTTTTTAATTCCGTATGATAACGATGAAATTTTATTCAAAGATTACTAGCTGTGATTTTTTTATTTTTATCTTAAAAATCGATACGGTATAGTTGTACATACATTGTAACACAATAAATAAAATTCCTTGGGTAGTAAAATGCGTTATAAGTATATTATTTACATACGAATATTAATGAAAAAATTCTGCTAGGAGCCAAATAATATATTAATATTGTATTAAAATTACAATAAGCTGTAAGGGATCTTACGTACAAGACATATTTTTATTAGATGATGAATCTTTATGATAAATAATATTATTGAAAAATATTGATTTATATTTTCTTATCTGTTCATTTATCACACAAGAAAATGACAACTGTGACAGGTTTATTTCAAATAAATCCAGATACTTTAATCTCAATTCGTATGGTTCATACTTTCAACAGGATAATCAAATCACATCAATATATTTTAATATTAGTGATATTGACATGTATAAAGATTTGTAATCTATCTAAAAATAGGAGGAAAAGAATAACTACCGAGTTTCTTTCTTGTTCTACATTTCGAACCGTTGATAGGTTTAAATTTAACTTATCTTGTAAAATGTGTGTTCAAAAGTGCTTGTAAGAGCCTATTTGAAGAAAACAATAAAACCCCTTCACAATATCAGTACTTATCCTAGAGATCTGCGTTTTAAATTTATATTACAAGTATATGTTTAATATTTTATTTTAAAAGAAAAACTATGTATAATTCATGAATACACCGAGATCAGACAGAATAGCTATAATAAAGCGATTTAAGCCAATTTTGCTTTGATACAATATTCAATAATATCAATACTTTTGATTTTAATTTTGAAAAACAAGTATGTAAAATATAAAAAAAAGAAACACTTGATAACGTTATTCATGATAATAATAATAACACTATCATCATATAATTTGACAGACATTATGATAATATACTTTTAAATAGTATATTATATGTGTAAGGAAAATCTGTCTCAGTACTGATTCGTATTCTATCAAAGCAATCTTAAAGTGAGCAAGCACTGCCAGGGCAGCTTCAATCCCCTATCTCGTGAGCAATCAGGGCAAGTGCATGCATCAGTCCGGTATGTAAATGTGGCTGGAGTGAGATTTCTAATGTAATTGACATTGGAAACGAGATTGTTTCGTACCTTCGACCATTTACCTATAGGATGGAACACGCGATCCTATGGGGAACCATTTTAATATCATCCTCTTTAAGTCCCTATTTAAAATGGAATGATTTTAATTCAGACGTATCCATTGATTTATTTATTTAATAGATTACATTTGTAATTTGCGTATGTGTGAGGGATTAATTTTCTTCTATATTAATGTAATATTTATGCAGACTTGTGTTATATCAGACCATGTTCCAAAACACAAACGCTTAAACATAAATTCACACCACATTTAAGTCCCAACGCGTAGACGCGACTCATAGAAGGGTGAGTGACTCCGAGCTCTACTTACTTTATTACTATAATGACTTGACATTTATTATCAGTTATGAAAATAAATTTTTCCTCATGAAAAAAGGGAAAAAAATGAATTATGCTCAGTCGCGAATGAAATGTGTTTAATTGAGTAATATATTTTGTGTTAGGGCCGGTTGTTTGTTGCAGTTTTATGATAATCATTTGTGTCGACGCCCCGTTTGTTATTTTATTGAGATGTTACCATTTAATATATCTTTTAACTAAACCATATAATTAGCACAAGTCGAAGGTACATCCGGGCATATTGCTTAAGGTTCTTATGGTAGCAAATTAAATTATTGATGAGTCATTGTCAGATGAGTTGCTGGTACCCAGACCCGCATGCATTTTATCGCTTGGAGACTTGAATTGAACTCCGAATGCATAAATCTTGCTATTAAAATCTTATTTATTTAATAAACATAATTAAATAAACGTTTGATTACCAAGGAAACTCGGTGATTATATTTATTCTTTAAAATAGATATGAAAAGAGAAAGTATATATATATAAATATAATCCAATTTGACATGAAATTCCTGCAATACTAAGAATTTTATTTCCTATTTACGCTCTGGTCAATATTAAGGTTGCCTTTCGTGACCGCTCCGTGCTTCAAAGGTTTAACACGTTATAAATCCAGCCATAAAAAATACAATGTTGTCTACTATGTTTCGGCTACAGAGTACATTCTTGCTATTGTTCTAAATTAATAAGGGGAAAGGACATAGGGTATGAAACAAACAATTTTCGTAGCATCATGAAAACGGTGTCGTCATTAATATATAATTTTTTCGCTACAAATATATATGTAAGCTTAGGAGATTAGTTAGTTCGTTTATTATAAATTCGTTGAAAAACATGACATCTTTGATTTAAAAAAAAAAAGTATCACACTGAAATTCTAGTGTTACTTACTAAATAAAATCTCTATGTAATGTGTATTTGCAATCAAATAATAATATTTGTTATTACATTACAGTTACAAATCTGATCAAGGATTGAGCCTAGCGTTATTCCAATGTATGAAGGTTGGTTGTTTTTTTTTACACAAAGCTCTACCACCGAGGAAAAATTGATACCCATCTGGTTGAATTTAATTTTATTGAGGATATCTAATATTTTTATTTATAACGTACCTATCTATGACGATAAAATCTTGATTAATTTATTAATAAAGGCATGCTTTTAAACAAACAAAGCACCAATTTTTTCGGTGTTGTCTAAGATAAAAATATGAAAGTAAAATTTATCGTTAACACACATAGAACAGATAAAAGCCGAGGCGATTGGTTAAAATCATATTATAATAACTTGCAAGCAACGACGTTGGATTGCTAAATGTATTATTAATTAAGTATAATATTTCTCAAGTAAAAATATTGAGCATGTACATTATTATTATGATATTATTCTAAACTTTATTATTATCTTTCAAGAGATTTCAATAAGACGTTAACAAGGCATAATATTATTTTACTTTCCAATAATTTCGGAGGCTTTCTAAGCTTCAGCTTACGTCAGGGTTTAAGGTTTAGCTTACACAAAATGTAATTTGAATATATTCAAAATTACTTTGTCTGTTAATAACGACTTAAATTTTCCAAGCAGTTTAATCTTAAAATAATAAAATTTATACTAGATATTAATTAAATGTTATTCAGTATTATGATGAAATTAATTCCGACTGGATACGGAAGGCCGGGAACTTTAGTGCCCCTTGAGCGAGGCCTATGTCCTTGGTTGTATACTCCGATTGACTACATGATAATATTATTTGGTAGAAAATATTGTTATTTGATTGATATGTATATATCTAATATTATTTATTAATTTCCATAATCGTAAAATTCTATGGGCGTAAACACATAAAATAGCTATTCTACTCAACACAAAAATAATTTTAACGTTGCAAAACCATATTTAAATCATATTATATACAGTATAAGTAGGTATATATTATATAGATAATTGAGGCTTTATTTCGTAGAAATACCTAAGAACCAATTTTGAAGATCAAATTAAAAGCTATAAGTCTGCCATTTATAGGATCTTAAGTAGGATTTACATTACTTTTATTTATATATCGATCAATAATGTTTTTGATTTAAAACATGATGGCGCTCTCGGTGGTAAGATCGACTCGTATTAGATCGCCACCATGGGAATGAGACCACCACCACCATGGGCTTATGGCTATTTCTTTTTTTTCTCTTTCTTTGTAAACGAAACATGATATAAAAAATATCATTAAAAAAATCCGCTGATTTTCTTTCGCCGGTTCTTCTCAGGGGCTCTGTTCTTATTCCGAACCGGTGCAAGTTTCTAGTTTGAATATCAATAAGCAAGTGTCATGTTTCAACGTTGAATAAAGTATTTTGATTTTGATTTTTTGATTTTTGTATACCGTGAAGGCAAGCAATATGACACTATTTTATGCCGTCATGGGCGCTCTTTATTATTTTGTGTGTTCGTTGGGTGTGTACTATATACCTACATTTACAAACTTTAAATGTATGTACTGCTTTTTACGAAATGTTTGTTTATTTTACTCCTATTTATATAGTGATTTTTCTTCTTCTTAATCATAGATTGTCGGACGCCCCGTGAAAGCTAGATACTTGTATATTTTTAATTAAATTTGTAGGTTAATGTAAGCGTTTCTCTTTACATCAAATAGTAACTGTTAATTTATACAATTCATACTGTTTATTTTATTTTTTTTAATAAATAAAATAATTAAGAGCATTTAAACAAAATTTAATAATAAATATTTTTGTTACATTATTAATCCGATTTGTTGAAACAACTTACAAAATTTCTGAACATTTTGTTAAATTAAAGGGCCTATTTTCAACTCAACCTTGGATGAAGATTAAGGCAAAAGCCCTAACAGTTTTTTTGTGTAGGTGTAAATCTTAATGCGCGTTTACGAGGCCCACTATTACATGTTATAAGATTTAGCGAATTTGTAAAGAAGAGTCGAAATATTAAACAAAACATAATACGTTTGTTTTTTCTACTCTCGTTTTTCATATTATATATATATATATATATATCTATTCTTATATTACTTGAAATTATAAATAATTGGTAGTAAATTTAATTAAAGAATGTATATATTGACAATAAATCTACCATAAATGAAATGAGTAAAAGCGAAAAATTAATAAATGAAAAGGTTTAGTTTAAATGATATATATCGTTTATCGTGACTGTTTACTGCTTACGTTTTTCGTTTGGACTAATGGTATAACCACTATGACCAGTAAAACAACACTTCAGAGGGATCGTGAATTTTTTAATGACCACACGGTCAAGACTTAAGAGCTGGTATGGCAATAACTTATTTATGTTCTATATGCTCTTTTGCTAGTCTTTCTGTCTTTTAGGTAAATCATATGTTGGGTAATATAAAAATGAACATCAGAATATTTAAATATTATTATTATGTGAATTTAAAATGTATATATTTTTTTAAAATTTGCTGTAGACATAACTAACAGCTTATGCCTTTTGTTTTGTCTCAAGTACAGATATCTAAACAAATTCAGAGTTTAATATTTTGATTTTTATCTTTTTCTGACATGGAATCAGTTTTGATACTGAGTTAAAAAGCTGACAGTATTACTCTCCTCTTTTTGTGAAATCAGAATACCTTTATTCTGATTTCAAAAAATCACTCTTTTTTCAAGTAAGAAGGCTCAATTAACTATGAATAGAGCCACAGTCATGCACGCTAGGACAAACTTTAAAACATCATTTACAAGGCGACAATGTTATATATATTTGGTATTCTGTTAATGTTAGTGCGGGGATATCGCACGATATACTACGAGGCGGCGACCGTTCTAGTGCGTTTTCCGCCCTTGGACATTTGGCGGATATGGAAGCGAGGGTCTATGAACAGACCCCCTCCTCCGTCAGAACAGCGAAAGCGCGCCCCCTTCGAGTGCGCTCGAGGCGTTGAAGCGGCGGGAACATAGGAGGGCTCTTGCGACGTGGTGCAACCGTCTCTGCGAAGAACGGTAAGCGCGCAAACGCGTCGTCGGAGCGATCCTGCCGGCCTTCGAAGCCTGGATGAGACGAAAGCGACGAGTCACCTTCCGACTTACGCAGGAAATGACCGGTCATGGTTGTTTCGGAGAATACCTGTGTAAGATCGGACGCGAATCGACGGCGATGTGCCACCACTGTGGCGCGGACTAGGACACAGCCCAGCATACGTTGGAGGTATGCCCCGCATGGAGTGCGGAGAGGCAGGTCCTGGTCCACGAAGTCGGACATGACCTCTGCGAGCAATTGTGTCGGAGCATCGCCGACACGATTGCTCGCAGGGAATCGGCGTGGAGGGCCGTAGCCGCTTTCTGTGAGACCGTCATGGTTCAGAAGGAGACGGCGGAGCGGGAACGGGAAAGGGCCGATCCTGCTCGGCAGAGACGACGTCGGTGTCGTCCCGGCCTTCCCACAGCCCCAACGCCCGGGGC
Source organism: Nymphalis polychloros (assembly GCA_905220585.2). Lineage (NCBI taxonomy): Eukaryota > Metazoa > Arthropoda > Insecta > Lepidoptera > Nymphalidae > Nymphalis > Nymphalis polychloros. The sequence goes on along the minus strand of HG992258.1, from coordinate 7,741,266 downwards.
TTAAAATATAGGGCGTAACCCTGAGTATGACGGCAGCCGGGATGGCCTCGCGCTGTCGTACGCACTAGCGAGGAGTGCAGGGCGGCGAGATTATGTTCGCTCCCTGAGGAGAGCTCCGCCGAGCTACGAGCGGAGCACAGCACGGGAGGGGATGCGTATATCAACACGATCCCGCAGCCTCTCCGATCCGTGCCGAGGACGGTGTTTTAGTGGGTAAGAATCTCACATAACCCGGTCCTCCCCCCAAGGGAGACGGGTACCTTACAGAAGGGTTCCAATGCGTGAAAAAATAATAATGGTATACTGTTAATGTGTGCAGGTGTAGTTATTTTTATAATAGGGTATTTTAACTAGCGTCGACAATATAACTCCTGTATAGAGAAAAAATAAATATTCTTATATTATATATAAAAAAATAATAATATTCAATTACCTAATTGGTATAATCCTCTAAAAATCTAAGACTCAAATAAATAAAAAGCATTATCAAATAAAATTTATACTTTTATTTAATGAAATGTCATAAAAACAAATAGATTTCGACATACCATCATTGGGTTATGTTATTTATTCGACAGTAAGTATGTTTATGAAAGAAATAACATTTGCATCGATATTTTTATGTTTCGTGTTATGTGAAGTCAATAAAGGTAAAATTATAATAATTTACATTTTTTTAATATAATAATGTAATTTTAATATTTATATAATTAAATACTAAAAACAGTATAGTTATATATCTGATTTCCGTTGTTTTAGGTAAAACAACAAAAGATGACATCAAACATTGGTATGCATAATTGTACAAAATCCATAATGGATTTTTTATAACTATACTTTTTAAATATCATTAACTGCCTCGTTGGTCTAGTGGCTAGATATTAGGCTGCAGACCCCGTGGTCCTGGGTTCAATTCCCAGGTCGGGCCAATAAATATTTATTGGGTTTTTCTGTCAGAAAATTCTCAGTAGCAGCCCGGAGTCTGGAAGGTGGAAGTGTGTACACTCCCGTGCCTCGGAAAGCACGTTAAGCCGTTGGTCCTGCGCCTGAACTCTTTCCGGTCGTGTCGGATTGCCGTCCCATCGGATTATGAGAGCTAAGGAAAAGAGAGTGCACCTGTTTTTGCGCACACACTTGTGCACTATAATATCTCTTGCGCAGTTGGCTAATCTCTCTTGAGATTGGCCGCCGTGGCCGAAATCGGTCTGGAGGACCTTATACTTTTTAAATAACGAAAATTGTTATAATTGTAACAATTTCATCAGGGAAACGGAAACAATTGTTGGAAAAAAAACGACAAGTAAGACAACACAAATTGCTAAAAATGAAAGACCAAGTCTTCGTCAACGACCAGTTAAATCAAAAATCAAGTAAGCATACTTTTGTAACGTATTAGTTGATACTTTCATAATATAAAAATCATCAAAAAATAAATAAATTGGATTTTTCTATAATTATTTCAGAAGAGATGAACACACTAAATGGCCAAAAGAATCCAGATATCAAAAAAAGAAAGTGTAAGCGCCATTTGTAAAGTTATAAAATTTTAAAATAAAATAATTTGTATTTTTCAAAAAAATAATTCAACAATTTTAGTTTGTTATACAATAATGAGACAGACATCCATCAAGTTGTCTCTTATTCAATATATGTGAGTTTTTATTTAGATTTATTAAACATAAATATCTCATACAAAGTTTCTCATACAAGAATAGTTTTGATACATATTGACTTGGCACTATTAGTGCTTTACCGTTATATGCCTGGAAACAGTAATTAATGTAATATCATAATTAATACACACAAAAAATAATACAACACTAGTAGATATTAAATAACGAAGTGTTATTGTACTTTTTTTTAATTTTATTACAAATTTCTAGAGCACCTAGATACACGAAAATGCAGATGGTACAGCAAGAAGATGCCACGTAAGAAAATAGATGATTGAATTATTATCTATTGCTATTCTTAACCTTATCAGTAGTACGCCTACATATATAATTATATTTATTATTATAAAATATGGCGTACGGGCTACGGCCTCTTGATGATAAGTGGTCACCACTGCCCATAGACATTGCCGCCATTAACCATTTCTTAGATTGACAATGCGCCACAAACCTTGGGAACTAAGATGTAATATAAGATATAATACTTTGCCTGTATTTATCTGGCTCACTTACTCTTAAAACCGGAAAACAACAAAACTAATTGTTGTTAATTACCAGAAGAATATCTGATAAGCGGGTGTTAACTACCCAGATGGTCTTGCACTCAGCCGTACCACCAAGTTTAATTTGGACAACATTTCAGTCCCAAATACCGTAACTTGCTCGTTGATACATTACTAACACAACCTTACAACAAAGCCGGTTAGCCGGTTAAACGGTTATAAAGAGTTAATACATTCCTTCTCGGATATATAAGCTATATAACAATATAATCTCAAAAAGCGTTACAAATAATCAGTTACAATGTTGTATGTGAACGGTAATAAAGTGACGATGATTTAAGACAAATCCAGGTTGTCTTAAATAAAAATATCTTTAGATACGTATATTGTAAACAACATATATATTTTGTTTTACACTCTTTAAATAGTCTATAAAAATATAAACTTAATATTTTTCGTATTAAATTTGATTCCAGGAAGTCTCCTTTACTGGCGAGCGACGAAGAAATAGATGTATTAAGCCCTTACAGTGTAATCTTTTTTTTTTCGTTTTGTCTAAGTTAGTGCGTACATGGGCCACCTGGTTGTCAGTGTTCACAGCCGCTCATAGAATTTCATCCTATAAAATATTAAGTAGTCCTTAAACCGCTTACAATGCTCTGTTAACCTTAGTAACTAAGATGTTATGTCCCTCGTGTGGTCAAACCTGACGAGAAAGCTCATCAGTACTGCGTATAAAATACTGACAAGTATTAAATGATCTGTGTTCAGAATTAACTCTTTTTTTAAATTTAATTCTCAAATTCTTATTTTAGATTAAACATCATCTTCAACATATTGTCAAGAACATTTCCAATGCAAATGTAACCGTCGATGTCATTGGCCGTACTGTTGAATATAACGACATTGTCCTTCTTAAGATAACAGAAAAAAAGGAGGACCCAACGAAAAGATATTTCAGGGCCAATGAAGGCAAATATGCTGAAGATTCAGAAGAGAAAAAGATTATATTTATAGTACATGGACTTAGCGTGATGGGTGCAACATCACTACGATGCCTTTCACGCGAATATTATTTTCTTAAACTCTTATCTTATTATACTGATCATTTAGATAAATTTGATATATTCCTAATACCCATGGCAAATCCGGATGGTATTGCTCTGCTTAGGGTATGTTATAAGGACGAATACAACTGATAAAAACTAATAAGTAGTCTTTTAACATGTGCTGCTTCTTTTTATAGAGTGATAACCAGATTGAAACAATACCGACCTGGAATAAGAATGCTTCACCTCAAAATGACTGTCCGGGAGTCGCGTTAGATCGAAATTTTGACATAGCGTGGAACAATAATGTTTCTATCAACTCCTGCCACCAAGACTATCCAGGATCAGCTCCATTTTCTGAAGCGGAAACAAGAGCAATACGTGACATATTTCACAAATACAGTCACAAAATAATTGCTTATTTAAATGTGCATTCTGGAACTTACGACTACAAGACATTTAAGGTGCGTTTGATGTACCAAATATAATAAAAAAACAACAAAAAACACCAAAACTTTTAGATAAAACAATACATATTATTGGATTAGATGGTATGATGATTATTAAGTCAGATAATTAAATAGAAGGTAAATAAATAATCTAATTAAATAATTATAGGGTGATGCTGTGTTATATCCTAAAGGTTATACAGACTCTGTATCAGATGATGATAAGTATATTGATCTGAAGGGTGAAATTGATGAAGCTATGAGAAACGCAAGTTTTCAGGTATTATCGGTAACTGTGGACACATTGTACAGTTGGTACGGAAAGGTTACTGGTACAAGTGTGGACTATGCTTTAGAGGTAAATAAATATATTAAATAAAATAGTTACTTAAATCAAATTTAATAAAAAAACTAATCTTTTCGCACGAATATTCTTAGTAGTCAATATCCTGTTTTGTTACTTGTTCTCAAAATATAAACGAGAGAGATTATAGGACTTCTCAGATTCTTGGTAGGTGCACATGATCATTAGTTTACCTACCGCCAAATAGGTGGTTTTTTTGTACACAGTATCGACTATCTATTACTGTACCCTAAAGGGTGAGTGCGATGATGACCTCTTACCCTCGGGTGTATTTGTAGACGGAGCAGCCATGGGTTGCACAATCCTTAACATCTTTTTTTTACAGGTTTATGGTATACCGTTTGCCTTAGAACTAGCGATGCAAATATATAACATTCCGCAAGACTACGAAGATCATCCCGACTACCACTACAACGCCCTCGTTGAAGTGTGGGGCAGAGTTATTGATGTCATATTTAATTTTATATGGAAAACACAAAATGGAATTGAAGCGAAATAAGATCTTAGTTTTACAGTTGATTAAACTTTTTTTGGTTTTATAACTTATTCAAATGAATCATAATTATATCAAATATTCGTATATTACTTTTATTCAGTTTTTACCTTGGTTTGATTCGAGTTATGTTATCAAAATTTTATGATATAATTGATGTATTTTCTTAATAATCATTTTTATAACAAATATCTATTTATGGAACCCTCAAAATTATTATTTAACGTACCTAACAGACTTCAAATGTCTAGTGTTTTTTCCACTGCGCTTCTGTAATCTACTTGTTACCTATGATGCAGTAATTTATCCGACACATTCATCATCATTCCTTCAATAGTGAGCCCAAAATCAATTATAAACACAAATTAAGCACATGAAATTATTGCTTGCCCGTGCTTGAATCCGTAATGGTCGGTTAAGATTCACGTATAATAAGATTATTTTCTCAAGTGTAATTTCTTTACTGCTGTTAGTGATTCACAAATATAATATAATTTTATATTCACTTCCAAAGTTCTGGGAAACAATAAAATTTTGCATAAACATTTTTGGGTAAACATTACGGTAACACTTTCTCCGATCGAGCCTTATGTGTCATTAGTTAGTAGTCATTGTTACTGACATATAGTTTAAAAATATAGAATTGTATACAATAAAAATTTGGTATACATGGCCGGTTATTAACTGGTATATTAACGAATGTTACAAAGAACCATCAACGAAAAGCGGTCAAATTTATTCCGTCGCTTAAATTCGAAGTGGGTCATATGTGTTTTTGTTTATACCCTGTCGTGCATACAAAGGAAGTTGAGAGAGAATAAAGAAAGTGAAGGTACGCTTAAAAGTTTAAATAAAATGCCGGATCAGTGATACTGTCCTGGACGCAAAAGAATTTGGGTTTTCGTCTTTGTACAATTTAATTAATTTTATTTGTATAACAGTTTTGTAACTAGTAGAAAGTAATAGCAAGAAAAGTAAGATACATTTTTTTATTAAAATACTAGTTATATGACCGATTACTAAGTTAGAAATGCCAAGTATTTAAAAATTTAATTAATTTAACCGATTTTCGTCCTTTATGATGAATTAACCAAATTACACGGAAACCTTACTTATTAATCAAAATACATTTAAATGAAGGCGTAACTGATGTTATCGAGATGTAGCGGCCCCTCATTCTTGTTCTCGCAACTAACAATGAGGCGCCGTTAGTTGGGTTCCGCACGGAAATTGTGACTTTGTTCGCATGTTCAATATGATTTTAGGCCGTCTTTTAACCCTTTTTGCTTAAAGGCTACAAACATTAGAAATTTCATTGAAATACATCAGTTGTTAACATTGGGAGTACAGACACACTTTAAAATAATAAAGATAAATGAAGTAAAATTAAGTAAGTTAAATACTAAGACATAAAATCTAAGTACCGGCGGTTGGCAATAGACGCCTATAGTGATTGACGGTAGATATGTCATTATGGAATAGCCTCTCTATCATAGTCAATTTAACACAAAAATTTAAAAATCATATGAGGGTCCACTTTTGTCGCAAAATACTCACTCTTAACAGTAATCTATATAGTTGGTACCTACCACGATACCGGTGCTATTTCAATCAGTGTCACTTAAGTTCGTTAAACTCTATGTTTGAATCAGCCGTCATTAGGAATATCTCTATTTAATTCAAGTGTTCTAATTAATGTTACAAGAAAACATTTCACATTTAATTTAAAATTCATTTAGTTGCAAATTAAAGTCCGTTTGAATTAGTTTATTAATAAGCAAAATAAATAAAATTTAATATAGTTATAGAAGAAACTTCTCGAAAAAAAAAATTAAATTGAACTTAAAATAAAATTATCTGCAATAAAAAGTAAAAAATAACTTAATATTATTTTTTATTAAAATGGTTTTAATTCACTTCAAAGCTGTCTGAAGTCGATGCGAAGCGCAAAATAATATAACCATCTTTCGCTTAGCAATATAAATGACTTATGATATAAAATATAACGATGTATAATTAAACATGCAATTTGCAAAATAACCTGATATGTAAATAAACAAAAAGGTTAGTTTTCTTCAAGGATTCCAACAGCACAGACAATTTTGTAGTAAATAAAAAAACATTTTTATAAAAAACGTAATTAGATATGTTTTTCTAATGATATCATTATACATTCTTTTTCTGTTATTTAATCTTGTATTAATCTCGGATATAATAGAAGGCTAGTATACAACTTATATTTTGCAGACAACGTTTTTAATTCTGATTAATGATGTGTTTCAAAATAATTGAAACTTAAGTTATTACGAAGTGTATATAGTATAGAGTTCTTCTACTTCATAGAAGAACTAATTTTTTAAATAAATTAACAAGTAACGATGAAGTCGTTGTCTCGAATCGAATCGAATCGAATCGTTGTGCGATATACATAAAATAATTAACATTTAATAAAAAATACTAACATAATGAAATTGTTCAGTAGCATCTTCCGATACACACTTCATACGCCACTGCCAGTCTAATCAAAATCTATCACTATAAGATGACTACATCAGCGAAGATATACGAATATATATAAAAATATAGCTAAATAAATAAAGCCTAAAATTATATCTAGATACGAATAAACGAGGAGACGTATTTGTAATGTCTAATTGAATTGCGTGTATACCCGCTATTAAAGCGCAAAATATACTGCCAATGTCACATATAGAAGAGACACATATAGTATGAGATCATTCGGTTTCAGATACATAAAAGTTAATTCGCTTTCAATTTTGACTATTGACGTGACAAGCGTGAATTTATAATTAAATAAAAAAATATAGATAACAAAATCACAACGCGCAATGAGCAACGTAACTCGTGGTAGAATACCTTCTTGCATCAGAAAAGACTTCGTTAACATTAAAATGTTATGAAGCTTAAAACTGCAACAAATTAAAAATAGCTCTGCATCACACAGTTTACAAACCGTAACGTTAAATCAATAACAAATTAAAGATTATTTTTACGACTCTAGTTATTGACGTATGATTGATTTTGTAACATGAAAATACATTTCTTGATTAAATTTTAATAAGCATGAATAATATTTCAATATATTTTTAAAAGTAATGTGTTGTTAAATTTATTAGAATATACGTAATCTAACTGACATGCTAAAAGAATATTATTGACTAAGTTGTGTATAAAATTATAGATAACAAGAGACATCAGTAACATTCGTACCACATGGATTCCTTTTTAGCTTAATTTTTTTTACTGACTTACTCAATTTTTTTTAACTTGTTTTATGTTAAACGCTTTTTTTTTAGGTAGGTACAGAATAAATAAATATTTACAAGATGTTATATTTTATGGAAGGCGAAACGAATTTTATTATCGATAATGAATTAATAAAACCGCTTGCAATTTAAAAACATAAAAATATTGAATTTGAAACGAAGGGCCTAATTGGAATAAGGGTTTATTTAATAAGGGCAAAGACCTTATGATGATGATTGTGATCATTAGAAAAAATATCGAAAAATTTTTGGACAATCTTGCCGAAGGATAGGCATTACGCATGCGCGATGTCTCAGTCAGCAGCGGTACGTAGAGACGAGTGCATGGCTGCGCGGGAAGTGATATTTTTTATTTATTTAAATTTATAATTTATTGTACATTTAAAAAATAAAATTAAATGAATCATTCAATCATGTGTTTGAAAAGTTTTAAAATTACAAATTGGATCATTCTTTATTTTGGTAAGTTATATATTTATTATATATTCGATATTCAATTAATTAAAACTGTTCTCAGTTCGTTCCTACTTTTTATAAGTATATATGAATACAATTTTTATTTTAATGTTACAAAACTATACAATATAACGGATCTAAATAGATTAAATGTTTGCTGAGTCTTGGTTTGTATCTTCATTTCACTCTAGTTACTATAAATAAAGTACTTTCTCCGATGCAATTCAAGCGGGATTTTTTGAGGTTACACAGATCTACTTTTATATAAATATTAATTTAAAAAAAACACATTTTAAGCGTCAGTTTTTTTTTACTGAATATAAATATTTTTTAAATACTTTGCTGATTACAATATACCGTATATAATTTTCCTAACTAGAAAAATATAATTTAATATTTTATTTGTTTAATTTAGTAATTAATATTTTATCTCAGTATTTAAAATACGAATTTTCTTGCCTTTTTTTTTCTAACATTAGATGGTTTGTAATTTGCATATTTTTAAAGAAATTTTTTGCTCTTTAAGTTATTGCAAATCGTTTTGTCCGTGGTGTTTAACTTTTATCTAGATAATTGTAGGTTGTTTAAAAGTTGCTTTCGTGATTTCTGATTACATAAATAGAGTTGACTAGAACCGAATTGTCTTAAGTATTTTAAAAGATGAACAGATAATATTTTCATAATTGCTTTTTTCGGGGTTTTAACACATAACAAGTTTAATAGATAATAATGGATAAAAAAAATATATATATCGCCTCTAAAGATTCATTTCAATCTTTTCATTGGAACCGGAATTGCCAAAATATAAAACAATTATTTGATTTGTATAGTTTTCAGCAATTTTTTTATATAAATACAAATTCAGTTGAATTTAAAAAAATAATTTACAAAATGATTAACGTATATATTTTGACAGAAATCGGAGTATTTTCCTAGTCTTTTTGTAATCGTAATGAATAAATATAGCTTTAATCTATACTCATTATAAATGCATTCATTCTACATAAAAATATAATTATTCTTATTTCAAGTGTGACCAAAGTTTTTGATAAGACCATGGCATGGAATGAATATTACCTATTAAGCATCTGCGCACTCCACGAAATTTATTTTAATTATAATAATAAAAAATAAAAAAACTTGTTACAATCAAGAATGCACAACTTACAATCACCGCCAAGAATTGAATGAGTATTTCATTCATTGTATTACCAGATCGATACCATTTGTTTTTTAATTCGTTGGTCCTCTGAGAAATGGGTCTCCTGATGGTGAGTGGTCATCACCGCCCAGATATTGGCGCTAAAAGAAATATAAATCATTACTTACATCGCCAATACGGCAACCTTGGGAACTAAGATGTTATTTGTGCCTATAATGACACTGGCTAACTTAACCTTCATATCGGAACACAAGAATGCTAATTATTGACAAGAATATGTCATGAGTGGATGGTGCCGACCCAGAAGGGCTTGTACAAAATATTACCACCAAGTACAATTTTGTTCTGAATAAGCTTAAATTATTTCTATTGTAGGAAAATGTGCACATAATAATCAAGTGATTGATCAATCCAATGTTGGGCAAGCCGCTGGTCTAAACATGTATCTGTATAAAAATTAAATATATAAAACTTTTCAAATTCATACAAATACACTCATAGTCAACATGAAAAAAAAATCCCGTATCAAAATCGATATTATGGAATTTTACCACGAATAGTGTCAGTATTTTCTATTTTTAATTTTGTTTAAATTGTAAAACATAGATAATGCGTTAAGTTCTTAAACAATTTAAATAATATTTGTTACATACAAAATTCATGTTTTGATAAACGATACATTTGTTTTTTTTTAATAATAATTAATAATAATTAATTAAAGATAATTTATACATATATACCGTATTGTACCGAGTGGACCCCATCCATGGGATTGGTTTATTTTTTGTTTCAATAATGGTTTATTAGTATTATCATTATTTTTTAATTATTTACGAGATCTGTATCGGATTGGTCTTTGTACTAGAAAGGCTCTGCAATCAAAGGCATATTTTCTACACAGTCTTTGTATGAAAGCAAAATGATGGTCATAACGAGATCTGCTGTGATATGGTTACTTTCACTACCTAAATTTTCCGGAGGCTTAAAGTATGGCGTGCACCTAACTACATATATACAATATACAATTATAATCATATAGATTTTCAACATGAATAGTAAAAAACATGATTTTCGTATTTATATGGACTAATATTAGACATATACTAAAATAAAAAGAACAGTGACTTAGTGGCAGAATATTATCAACAGCAGGTTTCCTCACAACGTTTTTCTTCTCCACCAAACACTTCGGTTAAGACCACTAAACTATCTTCAAAGCTTCCTTTTTAAAAATAATTAAGGTTATTTAATTAACTTTTCTTGATAATTGAAAATTAACCACTATTTTGGCTCAGGGCAGGGTATTTTTTTCTAGCCGGTTAAGGTCTTAAATTTAACTATCATTAAGTATTTGTATTGCTTCTATATAGTATAAAGAACTACGTAGTAGGTAGATCATCTCAAACTTTGCAGTTCAATATATTCGTTTATAGATAGTAATTAACATAAGCAATGATACCTTAAGAATTTTTTATCGCTAAAGCTCTATATGAATTTTTTCTTAATATTAAAACTACTCAGAAAAATCCATCTCTCAAAGAAGTTATAATTAAATATAATACGTGGAAGTCAAAGCGACGTAGACGCAGAAATGCTACAGATAATTAAGAATTTAATATAAAATTTTCTCCAAACACAACTCGGATCAAATAAAATAGAGTAATATTTGATCAAAGGACCGCCATGGCTTCATTCCATAGAGCGTTGCAGTTAATTTGAATCGAAAAATTCCGTCTTTATTAAATTAAAATTATCGGGGATTCAGTCGATCAAAGAGCGGTTCTAATGACATCAATTGCTTCGGAATTGGTCCACGTTGGAAGCCAGATTGTACCCGGCCGTTTTAGGAAACGCTCAATTACAAGAAGCCAAGGAAAAACGATAAATGTCGCCGCAAATTAAAGAATCGTCCCACTTCCAAGCAAATACTGCCTTAGAAATTTAAGTCGCAACCGTCGCCTCCTAATGGCGTGTTTTTAAAGAACTACCTTCGACTCTCGGGCCCATTAAGGGGAATCACGGGATTTACCTCATTTATTTATACTTACACGTGTAGTGAATGCGCTGTTTATCGATGGTGTTATGCAACAATCGAATTGTATAGTATCGTAATCACACATCATTATAATTTTTGTAATTTAGAAAACGAGGAATGTAATACGGATTTTGAAACATACAAACATTATATACAAATGTTAACATGTATAAAAAAAAAAAAATTTAGAACTGTAAAATAGTTTTTTCTCATGTATTAGATGATAGTTTATTATACAGTGGTGGTCATATAATTAGAAACACTTCTTATGAATAAAGAAAGAATAACTTCAACGTACAAATGTTCGTAAAAAATATACACATTCTATAATTAATAATTATGCAATAATATAGCCACTCAGATAAAAAACTCATTAAATGCATAAAATATAAAACATATCTTACTTTTAATTACAAAATGAGTCTTACACATGTAGGAGTTTTGTTGTGCGCTTGGACGCCTAATTAGAAATATTTTGAAAAAGAATCCATAGCTCGTTCTTTTTTTGAAATTAGAGAATAGCATTTCTTTTTCTATTATTTTGGCGGCAATTCAAAATTTAATCTGAATGTTATTTTGTTTAAAATGGGCAAACATTAAAGTAGTGACGTATCAACTAGGCAAATCATTGTTAATTTACATATATATCATAAGTGGGCGTACAGAAGAATAGCTGAGCATTTAAATTGTTCTGTTAAGAAAGTTTTTAATGCAATTGATCATTATAAAACACATGGAACTGCTGAAAATGTTCTTAGAAAGGCTCGGCCAAGAAAATCCTCTCCCAGAGAAGATACGCTAATCGTTCGTGTTGCTAAAAAAGATCCAAGTAAAGGCTCCAACCAGATTAAAAATAAAGTTTTTTCGCCTGATGACCCGAGAAACATCTCGTCAAGACTGATACGCCGAAGATTAAGGGAAGCTAAATTGTTTGGAAGAATCTCTCGAAAGGTACCGCTTCTTACAAAGCAACACCGAGAGAAGCGATTATTATTCGCTAAAAAATATGTTAATTGGACGGTACGAGAATGGAAAAAAGTGTTATTTTCAGATGAAACAAAAATAAATATGGTAAATTCCGATGGAAAGCGCTATATTAGACGCCCTGTAAACAATGTTTTTAATTATAAATACACAAGGAGTATAGTCAAGCACGGTGGCGGTACAATAGATCAATGGCAATACAAAAATATCTTAAAGCACACAATAATTCCCTACTCGGACGAACATTTGCCTATAACCTGATCTTTCAGCATGACAATGACCCTAAACACACGGCCAATAGCGTCAAATGCTTTCTTAGCGAACAGCGTATATCCGTTTTAGACTGGCCAGCAAATAGTCCGGATTTAAGCCCGATAGAAAATCTCTGGTACATTTTTAAAAAGAAAGTCTCAAATAAACGTAACACCAGTCAAAACGAACTATATGAAGCATTTGTTGAAGCATGGAATTCAATCCTCCTAGAAAAATGTATGAAATTGATTGAATCAACGCCACGTCGTTGCAGTGCTGTTATTGAAAATAAGGGATACGCCACTAAATATTAATTATAACTATTTGTAGGCTGTGGATAGTAGCTATTTCGTAAATAATAATACTAATTACTAATACATAAAAAATATTGATTTTTATATTTTTTGTTGTTGTTTCTAATTAGTTGACCATTATTGTTCATACCTTAAAACTGATTTAAATGTTTGTCCGTAATGTAATATTGAAACTGCACTTGGGTAATGGGATTTATATTGTTTATTGATAAATCGTTGAACATATTGTTGTCCTATTTATTGTTTAATTTCAAAATAAAAACGATTGCGCTGAAGTATCTTACATAATGTCAAGGACCGTTGGTAGTGTTTCTAATTATACGACCACCACTGTATATAAAAAAAAACTAATTTGAAAAGTCCTAACGTTGCATCGCGCGTTCTCGTAGTTTCATCAATTATTATTTTCCAGGTCTATTTGGGTTATTTCAGCAAGTGGAGTGTGTAGACAACAAATATGACAAGTACGTATGCCACAAATGAATTATTCATAAATTACAAATAACCTCTATTTATATTTTAAGGTTACGTCGCAAACTATACATATTATTTGCACTTTTTTCCCTTAAAATGGATATGATGATATTTTTACAAGTTTAGAAATTTCTAGATCTACTGTGCTGAACTTGTACTGTTTATTTGTTTACAAATTGTAATACTCCATTTTGTTACAGCTATACCCTGGTCAGGCTTTACCCAACCCATACGCAGCAAATAGAAGCATTGAAATATCTTGAAGAACCAGAGCATCAGGTTGAAATTTTGAAGAAGAGTCGTAGTTTCAATGATAGTACTGACATATTAGTATCGCCGAGTGACGTACCGTTTGTTAAGGAATTCATTAAAAGTGAAAACTTGAATTACGAACTCAAACGTAACTATGGAAGGTTAGTTCTTTAAAATAAAAGGGATTACATTTATACAAGTTTCGATAAATTAATTTAGGAGTATTAAGTGATCTGTTGTTAATTATGTGTTTTTAAATATATTTAAGGACGTTTGAAAGCGTTGAGCGAACGCCAAAAAGACGACTTTTACGTGGATTTAGTGTTTTCGAATATCACTCGTTCTCCGCTGTAAGTATAACTACGTCATTATTTTGTATTTTTCCATTATACATTACATTAATAACACTCGAACAATCAAGAATATCTAATCGATTTTATATATGAAGTGCAACCTATGTATGAAACTTTAATAAATGATATTTTGAAACAACAAAATACTAATTAATATTAAATGGAATTCTTTTCGTATATCGTAACATAAAGCAAACAGCATTTTGGTGCTCAATGAATATTTCGATAATTATGATTTAAAATCACTTCTGACCCAGCGTACACTATGATTATGCTTGTTAAAAATGTTGTTGAAAAAAAGCGAAAATAGTTTATTCCCCGCTTCGCTACTATCAGTACATGTGACCGTAGTATTTATTTTGCGTTAGATATATTTCACACATACGTTAGTTACACAAACGTTGCACTAGTTTTCGACCTTAACTCTTATTCAAAGTACAGTAAAAGTAACAGCCTGTGAATGTCCCACTGCTGGGCTAAGGCCTCTTCTCCTCTTGTGAGGAGAAGGTTTGGAGCTTATTACACCACGCTGCTCCAATGCGGGTTGGTGGAATTCACATGTGACAGGATTTCAGTAAAATTTGACACATGCAGGTTTCCTCACGATGTTTTCCTTCACCGTCAAGCACGAGATGAATTATAATTACAAATTAAGCACATGAAATTCAGTGGTGCTTGTCCGGGTTTGAACCCACGATCATCGGTTAAGATTCACGTGTTCTTGCCACTGGACCATCTCGGCTTGTAGTAGATTGTAGGTACTTCTAATTTTCTAGATTCGTCTAAATAATAATTACTCTGAATATGGTTTTTCTTTTAATTGCATTATTTGACGTTTTTATAACTTGAATATATTATGAACATTTAAATAAAATGATGTTTCCCAGATCCAGGAATATTTAGACAATTTGGCAAAACGGCAACCTGACTTGGTAAAACTTCAGAACCTAGGAACCAGCTACCAAGGCCGACGAATGAAACTTGTTAAAATATCTTCAGATCATAATGCACAAAATCCTATCATATTTGTTGACGCTGGTAAGTTCATACATTAAATATATCACTATAGTGAGTTATATAGAGGTGAGTGATATTTCTTTAAAAAAAAAATCCGGAGGACTCCTAATGTACATAAATTATTTATTTACCTGCAAGCGTTGTAACAATTTTATCTCTAAATTTTTTTAAATATTAATTATAACAATGGGTAGGTTAGGTAGATAATTAACTTTAAATAATAATATAAAATTCTACATAATGACTATTACATAATATCTGATTATGAGGGAACTTTTACATTATGGAATATTTTAGTTTTGACCCGACCACAGGCTATACGGTATGTTTATATGTTGTATATATTCTTTCCGGTCGTGTCGGATTGCCGTCCCATCGGATTATGAGAGCTACGGAAAAGAGAGTGCACCTGTGTTTGCGCACAAACTTGTGCACTATAATATCTCCTGCGCAGTTGGCTAATCTCTCTTGAGATTGGCCGCCGTGGCCGAAATCGGTCTGGAGGACCTTATGTTGTATATTTATTTAATTGTTAAATTAAACGGATAGATGGGACGCTGTCCAGAATATGAATAACATATAATAGAAAACTTAGTGTAAAAATAATTATAAGCTTTTTAGACAATTAAAATATCTATAGAATTGTGTACAATCTATATATTTAATATATTAGAAATATAACAAACAATATTTTGAGCTCAAAGTATTTCTACGCGGTATTAATCGTAATTAAAATGAATTACATATTCCATGAATTATATATTTTAAACATTTCCAATAACAAATTTTCATATACACTAATAAACGCATCAGAAAAAAGAAACAGGTCGTTCGGTTCCATGCACGGGGAGAGCGCTTGACACAAAACTGATTGTATTATATAATATTTGTGTACATATCTCATTACTTAATATAATATTTTAGTGCAAATCTTAATATAACCCATGAATGCGAATGCATGGATTACTTGTATATAATAAAGTAAGATAAAACATATTTATATTTTGTTTTCGAATACTTCGCATCGTTTTTTGATATTACTAACACTTTAAGCAAGCGTTGACATGATTTGATCTAATAACTCTTAATACATTTCAGCATGAGGTCTTCGTCCCTGTTTCAATAACCAGTTAATCTTTAATGATTCATTGTCAGGTATCCACGCCCGCGAGTGGGTGGCGCCAGCGATGGCTCTATACCTGATCCACAGGCTGGTCAACGACCCCGATGCCCGTAAAGAGCTGGACGGAGTGGATTGGTACATCCTCCCGGTTGTCAACCCTGATGGATACGAATACACACGCACTAATAGAGCGGTATACTTTAAGTTGTTCATTTCAATTAGTCTATGTTGATTGAGTATATTTTTTATTTATAATTTTCAATTAAATTGTTCGAGCTACCGTTTCTTATGTTATTTTTTAAGATTTTTTAAGTTTCATTTTTAATTATACACTTTTTGCATTTTAGTATAACATTAATAACTTACGACTTTCAAATCAAATGTAAATTTTCAGAATCGTCTCTGGAGAAAGACCAGGTCAAAAAACTCTCAGTACGAATGTTTTGGAGTTGACGGAAACCGTAATTACGGTTTCAAATGGGCTGTTAGTGGAATATCCACTAATCCTTGCGATAAGGAAACTTACGCTGGACCGAAACCTTTCTCCGAAGTAGAAACACAAATGGTCAGAAACATTATGATGGAAAATAGCAAACGAATGAAATTGTACGTTTCCTTGCATTCATATGGTCAGTACTTAGTTTACCCTTGGGGTTATACAGGAGAATACTTGCCAAAGGAATGGAAGAGATTAGATACGCTAGCTAGGATGGTTTCGGACTCAGTACAAAAAGCTGGCGGCCAGCCCTTCAAAGTTTTGAGTGCGGGAAAATGGTATGCTGCTGCTGGTGGTAGTGATGACTATGCTTTTGGAGCAGTTGGTGTTCCATATTCCTATACAATGGAATTGACAAATGGTTATGAATTCATATACCCTGAACGACTTTTACGCACAGTCTTACCACAATACTATGAAGGTTTCAGAACGTTTGCGGCACAAATTAAAAAAGAGTTCTGTTATAAATATATTGGACAGAGATGTAAGTTTTCTGGGCTAGAAGAATCTGGAACAAACAGCTAAAATTATTATGAAAAATTTAGGGTTAAAATATAAATTTAAAATGAAACTATTGCATTTTTATTTTGCTCATAAATACATTGAAATCGGTACCTCATACTTTGCTCAAGTACCAAAAAGCTACAAGAACGCCATACTAAAAGTATATTAAAAAAATATACATATTTTAAGTATGGAATTCAATAATATGTACCGTAAACTTCATATTTTCCTCGGGCTGGAAGCCAAGTCAATATTGCAAGGATGCAATATCTAGAAAATATTTCGTTGATATTCAGATTTACGTTTAATTTTCCAACTCAATAATCTTCTGATATCGCTTTTATATCTCAGGCGAAATTCATTATGTACATTGAAATATTAGGAGCGAAGTTGAAATATTATATTTAAAAATGAATATCGATAAATCTGCTTGAGTTTAATATACTTCGAAATTGACTGATCACGTGAAAATTGGCACAAATACGTATTGAAAATTATTCTTTGTTCAAATAGGCTCATATTGATTTAAATGTAAAGCAACCGGTGGTAGATTTTATAGAGGCGAAAACGAAGAAACTCAACAGTTAATCTACTTTACTATTTTTATTATGAAGTCAATGAAGTTCAAATAAAATTTTACATATTCCGCTTTGAAATCAAAAAATAACTTACTCCACACTTTTTATAAACTATATGATGAGATTTAAATTGATTACTAGGTCGATTTAAGAATAGCTACATTTTTCATAGAGAAGGATATTGCACGATCCAATTGGCTGTTTATCGCCACTATGGCACTGCAGCACATATAATTCTATGCCGGTTAAGCGATCGCTAAGACAATTGATATATAAACACATGCAGGACTCTATTGGTAACCATCTATTGGTAATCCATCTTTGTATTCCCATTGTTATCTTTGTCTTATATATTATTTTTACGTTTTTATATCGTCTCAGAATAGTATTATTAAGGTGCAGCGCTGAGCAATTTTCGGCAAATATTAACTTGTTCTAACCTCTGGGCAATCTTGACTCTAACAATCAGAATTGCATAGTATAAATTATTTGGTGGTACAATTAATACGAATACCGCAATATGGTAATATAAAGTACATATCTGAGCGAATTGGAGTGGGTCTTTACGACGATTGAATGTTTCCAAGCAATAATTTCATAATCACTTTAATTAGTCTTGGTTATTCTATACACACATATCAAAACTTGCATTATACATTACACTAGTAATATGTTTATGTGCTCCCTCCATTATAGGAAACCACAGCATCCATCTTATATAACTAATTAACAGTTAATATTATAAATAATAAGACAGTAATCTAAATACAGATTGTAGATTTACAGGTGGTAGATTTATGACACTCAATAAGTAATTGTAACACTTCTATATTGAATAAAGATTTTTGTCTTTGACTTAGAATTATGTTAATATGTATACTGAAACGTAACTATCTTACCAAGTTGTACTTTATTAACACAAATATAATGACAATCTAAATATTATAGTAAAATTCAAAATATTTATTCAATATAGAAGCTTATACACTTACACGTTGATTGTCAAAAATAGAATGGTATCCTAAATTTTCCTAAATTGTAAATACTAAGATTGAAATTGTAATTATTATCAGTAATGTCCGTTATAGAAAATATCAAATATCAAGAAATAAATAAATTCATGACGGTCACTTGTTACATACAAAGGAAAATTTTAAAACGTCAACATTTTTTTTACTTTAAGTAAAATAAATATCACAAAGGCTTCACAAAGCTCTCACTTACAGCAAAACAGCAGTACTTGGTATTGTTGTGTTCCGATTTGAAGGGTGAGTGAGCCAGTGTAATTACAGGCACAAGGGACATAACAGCTTAGTTCCCAAGGCTGGTGGCTCATTGGCGATGTAAGCGATGGTTAACATCTCTTACAATGTCAATGTCTATGGGCGTTGGTGACCACTTAACATCAGGTGGCCCATGTGCGGGTCCGCCTACCTAGGCTATTTAAAAAAAAAATTTGTTAGTCCGGCTTCATACGGACGTACAAAAAAAATTAATGCTACAAAATCAAATATTTTGTTACGATGTACATAATATTATATAGGCAATTGAAACGAATATAAAATTATTTTAAAGCTATATAGTATTTCGATCATGTGGTACACAATGTATTTTCTACATATTATAATTACAGCAGGTTACTTAAAATACACTATTTATAGTAGAATTTGATTTTATTATGTGAATGAGATATGATTATTTAAATTCTTTATTTTAGTGTTTTTCAATGTGACTAAGGCGGACTTTTGTGGGTGAGAAAAAATTTCCGTTCATAATTATATTCATGTTATATCAGCTTCCAGTTACAAGTGGTTTTCGATTGTATAACTTTTTTTTTCGTCATTAAATAACGTAGAATCAATGGTTTTATATCATTTTATTAATTGTTTTTTGTTTGTGCAACACTGCGCATCATAGAATTTATTACTCCTATTATTCTCAAAATAAGTTTAAGGCACAATGCAAGCAATGGCTTCTATCTATGCAAAAGACGCAATGTGTCTGGACAAATGTGTGTAAATAAACTTAATATACTTAATTATTATTTTGATTGTAATTTATTAAAATATATATCGCTATTTACTTTTACATTTTAAATATATTATTTTATTCAATATGAAATATTTTCCTTTTACTAGAATAAAAAGGAAAAAAAAAAAAACCTCAACACCTCAAACCTCTGTTTTAATAATGCTTGCTTGTTTTTTTTTATTTTTAGCCTATTGGGCGTGTTATAAATTGTACTCACTTTTATTATTTGGTAATTATATCTTCGTTTACCTTTTACTGCAATGACTGTAACGTTTGTGTTGGCAGCATATGTACAAGGCGTAGACTGAAAAGCAGCCTAGCTGAGACTACGACCTTTTCACCAAATCATCAAATATCATATTGTTAACTCTTCTTTTTTTTTATGGTTTTGTAACTTAATTTTGTCTTTGTTTCTTTTTTTTTTTTGGTGAATAAAGTTACTTATTATTATTATTATTATTATTCGTTTTTCAGTGACGAACATTAAGGTTACCTATACATATTTACAAATAAATTGCACATTAGTGTCTTCGACACATTGTATGCAAAGATTTTCCTTTTAATAATATTATTTCCTAGTAATTTATCATTAGATTTACAAATGATATGAAAGTTATTTGAATAAACTGCTAATTATTTTTTTAAATGCAGTAAAATCCAAGGTGGCTTTAAATCCGTCTTTTATACCATTCAATTTATTGTAATAAATAAAGTTTTCATAAATAAATAAATAAAATAAAATGATTGGTCACATAATATGTTTTTGCAGCTGTATAATAGGACTTAATAACTTTTTCTTAGATGCAAGACAATGCGTCCCTGTTACAAAAGAATGTTAAATAAGTTACTTCTCGACGACGAAGATCCTTGCGTGGAAAACGTCTCCGTCGGTGTCAATACTGTTAGTTATTTTTTTTAAACATATTTATTTCAATTCACTTGGTGGTAGAGCTTTGTGCAAGCTCGTCTGGGTAGGTACCACCCACTCATCAGATATTCTACCGCAAAACAGCAGTACTTTGTATTGTTGTGTTCCGGTTTGAAGGGTGAGTGAGCCAGTGTAATTACAGGCACAAGGGACATAACATCTTAGTTCCCAAGGTTGGTGGCGCATTGGCAATGTAAGTGATGGTTAACATTTCTTACAATGCCATTGTCTATGGGCGTTGGTGACCACTTACCATCAGGTGGCCCATATGCCCGTCCGCCAACCGATACAATAAAAAAAAAAAAATTGCGAATGCATTAGCAGTAGTAGTCATACATCTACTTTGAAACAACACGACGATAAAGTCGTTTTTGTTCTAAATGGTCTAACATTTGAATTTTTAACATAAAATCTGTGCAAGATGGATGCCAAGAAAAAAACGCACTAGCTTTTGTACTTTTCCAACATAGTGCATAAAATACACTTAACAGTTTTTATTATAATACTAGAAAATATCTGAAAACAACATGAAACAATCAAATATTACAAATCGTAATGAGAGTGATGTGATACTACATCACTTCACTCTCATTACGAGTTTAATTTATATAAAAATATATTTATTTCACCATAAAAGAATATTTTTATATAATAATGAATTATAATTTCCTTTTTTACAATATAATTATTCAATTTTTCAGGTAACAATATTTCTGAAAGCAATAAAATCTTATTGTTCGAACACTGTTAAAGTTTACGACAATTTTACAACGATTGAAAACAGAAATCTTTATGAGGTTAGTATATAATATTACAGATACAACAACGTCATTTTTTAAATAAACTGATTATACTCAACGCTCGATACAATCGTAAGTTGTTAATAACCGAACTACCTGATGTTTCTTTAAATACCATAATTTTATTGCAGTTAATTTCGCATAGCCCTTTCTAATATAAATCTAATATAACACCATCGATTTCTAAGTCAAGTTTCGAGTTTGTTCAAACGTCTTTTATTGAGTACTGAAGACAATAAGGGTAATTTTACTTGAATAGATACATACGTTTAATCTTTAATATTGTTTAATACATGCCGGCACCCCGGTCTTTTAAGATATCTTTGTTTTATTATTATTTTATTTTACATTACAATATATACACAGATAAGAAAATGAGTGATCTGTAAGTAGACATAAGTTACTTACGCTTATAGCCAATTGTCGTTGTTAAAATTTTCATGTCCTTAGATATGTAAGAAATTGTTAATGTGCCAACTATAAAATATTTTTGCTCCCTCGAACTATATAATATCACGACGAATACCCTGATTACTGTTAAGTGGTTACAATAACTTTAGCTAAACAAACAAAAACAATATCGTTTTTATATACGTTTTACTTTCAGGTTGTAATAAATGGTACAAAACCGAAAGTTCAAGACGATGAGTCATTACCAATCATAGTCTTAGAAGGTGGCCAAGACGCTAGCACGGAGACTGTAGCCTTCGCATTGTATGTGATTGAGCAGCTCGTGGCATGTGCCGAAAATAGAGAAATGATTCGGAACGTTCGATGGGTTATTCTACCCTCTACCAATCCCGATGGAACCGAATATTCAAGAAATGTTTGTTTTTATTTTATAACATTTCTTAGAATTTTTAGTGATATCTAACTCAATATTTTTGATTATACCTTTTGATTGTACAATAACTTCTCAGTATTAAAGTATTCTTTGTACTAGCTGAGGATATAAAATAAGTCTAGTTCTGAAATTTTTTGTTATAATCCAACTAATAATTACCTACGTTCCGATAGAGTAAAAATAAAAATAAATATGTAAGCAACAGCCAAGACGGCTAAGCAGCTAGAACATGTGAATTGTTGCGGATTCAAAATCGCGAAAGGACCACTGCTTTTATGACTTTAACTTGTACTTATAATTCATTTTGCACACTCGGCAGTGAAGGAAAAAGATTGTGAAATTTATATGTGTCAGATGAAATTCTGCTACATGGGATACGCCAAGTCACATTCGAGTAGCTTAGTGGAGTCACTCCAAAACTTAAGTGAAAGAGAATAAATCATAAGAGATATGCCATATTATATAACCTATACATATTAGCAAATGTTGATATTGAAGTTGAATCTTCAGATGTTTTCACATTATATTATGGATTAATATGATTGCGAATTGTTTTATCTTTTACAGAAAATGGAAACTTGGAGCAAGAACTGTAACAATCTTAATAAGAAGTCATACGGAGTCGATGTAACTAGAAATTTTGATGAATCATGGAATGTTTGTCCAGCTAATACAAATATATTTTCACCAAAATATCCTGGCCCATCACCAAATTCGGAAAATGAGACTATATTCATAATTAATGTCTTAGACAAGTACAAAAGCGACATTAAAACATACATTTCGCTACGCCGTGATGGCCATGGTATATTTTATCCTTATGCTAACAAAAATATTACGTTTAATTCCATAGAAAAAGTCAAGAAGAGGGCTGGCGACGTTGCCGCTAAAGTTAATCAACGAGCCGGCGGCCTACAGTGGTTTGTGAACGATAGTATCTTCAATATGAATCGAGAGGCACACTGCGGTCACAGTGTTGATTATGCCACGAATAAGGTCACCATACCTTTTTCATTCGAAATGCGTATATTCTCGAAAACCGACAACGATATCATGTCAGAGTTTCAAACCTTACCCAAGGGACACGAACTGACGCTAAGAGCAGGATATTTCAGTGGCATCAGAGAAATATATAACTCCGTAATTAATGAAATGAAACAAAAAAAACATCCGAAATAAATTCATTAAAATCATTGTAGATTTTTATGTAAGCATACCTATTGTCTACATAAGGGGTATATAGGTCAGGGAAACTGCAATGATTTTTGAGCGAGGGACGTATTTTTTACGATAAATTTGCTTTGCTGCAAACGGAGCATAAAAATGTTGAATTAGGTCAAAATCATGTACTAAGCTGGCATCTATTATGATACAATATTTATTTACTACATAATGGTATATCTACGTTGTAGGAGTCTCTCTTCCACTTTTCGGTAGGATGTCGGTCATGCGCGCTGGAGGACGAGCAGCGCGCGTGCGCTAGGGGTGGGGCCCATGTCCGTTCAGCCCGCTACCATTCTGTAGTCAGCCGCGGCGGCGGCGACGCGTCTTCTCCTGACTTCTCTCAACACCTGCACTACCTAGTACCGCGATAACTCAGCCGCCGGCCGCGCTTAAGTCTTATTTTATCCTTCGTTTCGTTTATTTCTCATTCTAGATTTCTTTGATTTATTATAACGTATATTACTTCCGGTGATTTTATATTTTATTTTTACTAAATAACAAATTTTTAGTAATAAAATTAAAATAACTCTTTGATTGTTTTTTTATAATATTTCGTTGTGTTAAAAAACTTCACTGACCGTATCCTGAGCTGTAAAGGATGGTAAGTATAAATTAATCCAAAAATAATTTCAGTAACAGCCGAAATACGTCCCGAGTCAGCTGATCCTGAAACTACGTTTTCGTGGCTTACATCCGGAAAAGGTTAGTACTTTGTAGCGATGGGCGGAAGGCGTGCCGTCGGCAACAGGTTGCAAGGCTTTGCAGGCGTCGGGAAATAGTCAACGCCCGCTGAACATATTAATTTTATAAAGTTTACGTAAAAGTAGCAAACCAGGCTTTTTGCGTTAAATTATAATAGGGATAAAAGGTATTTTTATTTTAGCGTATTTCATTCTGTAGAAAATCTAGCTACCGGAAAATTGCAGAAATATTTTTTAATGTACATATACGCTTATGCGAAAATTATGAGATATTTCCAAATATGTTGCATTCGTATGTAATAAAAAGCGTAACTTCTGAATAAAACATCTTTATGTGTAGGATGACGCTTATATAAAGTTTTCTTCTTTAATAAATTTAAAAGTTTTAGAAAATGATTTCTGCGCTCGTTACAATTTAATAAAAGTTTGACGATTGATTACAACTAATTTAGTATTTAACTAGAAAATATTAAATTCGATCAATAAAAAAATTAAAGATATTTAAAAATTACGAAAAAATTATGCTAGAATCTTGATAGTTAAAAGGAAATTTTAAATATCTATTTTAACGCCGTAAAGAGAAAGAGATAGAGAGAGAGAGAGAAAGCATTGTAATTTGTACTTAATGACAAAAATCTAAAATATTGCTACAATCAAAGATTAATACGTTGTTAGAAATACTTTTAAAATTGTTAAAATTAAAAAGAAGTTCTTTATCATTTTCAAAAAAGGCCTTTTTTACTCTTAAATTAGAGACAAGTATTTTTTGTTGCATAGACCAAACCGGTCCAACAATTCTTTTAAAATCGTAATGTTTAGAGTATATTAGCCGTAAGGTCTACGTATAACTTCTTAAACATAATTCGTAATTAATTTGAATTTAATAGGGTTGCTAGCGACGGACATGGAATTTTTCTTCAAAAAAAAGTATAATTCCAATCGGTGCCGTGATTTTAAGGAAAAAGAAAATATTTGCAATATTCACAAATAAAGACAAGGGCTAATTACAGCAGTATAAAGAATAAGTTAACTTCTATAAAATTTCATAGTATAAAAATTAGCAGAACTGTTTCGAGGGGAAGTGTTAATTACTAGCTCTTTCTGTTTTAGTAGTAAAATAATCACATTATGAAATACTCTAATGTATTATGTAACGTTAATTTAATTTTAATACAAGTTAAAATTATTCAAAGTAAATAAATTACATTCTCTGCTAGTCTAGTAGTACGTCTGGTTGAGGTTTGAAAACTGCGGAAACGATTTAGTTGAAAGTTAGAAGAGGTTTAACCGTTAGAACTATTTCGTAGATATTTACGGCATCTTCAAGGGTTGTAAGTTCAAAGATTTTAAAATAATATATTATTTACGTCATAACTTTACTGATAAAAGAAATGGGCTTTTATATTTAAAAAAATAATAAATAACTAAACTATAAACATTTTGGACAAAAGACTATAATAAATTATCTCTTTTCAAATTATTTAAGAAAACATACGGACATTAAATTAGTATTTAAAACTATCACTGTAGCCGCACCTTCCCTCGGGTCATAGTTCAGAATTGCGAAATAGCAATTTGAATAATTCCTTCAAATATGAAAGATTTTCATACAAACTTTACCTCAGGGAATAAATTTTCAAAAATTATTCTTTAGTACTAACCTACTTTATAAAAGCAACCCGCAAGTTAGTCAGTCAGTCAGTTATTCTCTTATAATACAAATAGATAATACAAATTTACGCGAAAGATATAAAGATGACAATTCGAAATATCTAAAATTTACCAACTTACTACTTAATAGGCTAAAACGACGTTACGTTATTTATTATAAACGTGGTGGGGCTTTGTCTAGGCCTGGTGGTGTTGCGGTTAAGATCCCTCTAAAGAAAGGCAGAAAGACACAAGGGACATAACATCTTAATTCCAATGATAAGTGGTGCATTGGCGATGTAAGTATTGGTATACATTTTTTGCAACGTTAATGATTAATTCCGACAGGTAACTATTTACCGTTGGACACATACACATAGAAACAATCGAAATCGTATAATTAGGCAATACTTTATGTATTTTAAAATCAAAAGATTTATTTGCTTAAAAATATTTGTTAATCAAAAACGATAGGAACTAAGCAGCCTCGTATATACCTCGGTTTATGACGATGAGCTAATAAGGGACACTCACAACTTTCATAACTCAAGTTTGGAGTGGTGATAACAATATCGATCCGTACATAACATAGGCGTCGCGCGTGCGATAACACTATGCGGGTGCTTAGCTGCCTCTACCCACATGAGATGGTTTATTTCCTTAAATGCAAAAGTTAATTATTTCTAATTCCTAAAGTACAATATAGCAATATAGTATAAAAATATTCTTACAAGAAAAATAACAGTACATATGGTTATTATTAAAGTGCTTGATCAATTTTTGCAATATAATAATCATAAAATTAGGAGCCAAGCACTTTTACAAAAATCCAGTTAATTTTAAAGGCTTTTCGTTCTTATTAATAACGATTATGATACTTTTTAATTATACAAAAACTTCATCCCTTAGAACCATTTTGCTTTTGATCGATTTCTCTAATTAATTTTACGCTCGATGAGGGGATATCATAGTGCTCGAGCGTGTGCGCAAACCAAGCTCTCTATTCCCTTACTCTCATAATCGATCGATCGATGTAATAGTAATTCAATACGAAAGAAAAGAGTTCAGGCACGGGACGAACGACTTTATGCGTTTTCATAATTACCGAAATTCGGGTATCAACTGAAAATTTATTGTCAGAAAAACTCAATTTTATTTGTCTGACCCGGGTTTTCAGCTCGACACACAAATTACCGTTAATCCACTCATAATATATTTCACATAGGCTTCATCTGCTTTTGTTACTGAGCGCCTGACCATTTTATTCCGCAAGCTAAATGTAGGGGTTAACTGTAAGTATGCTATATTTTATCAAAAGGTGATATACGAAAATCTAAATAAAAAATAAATATTAGGGTTTTATTGAGTCTTATTGTAGTAATGTTATATTATAAAAAATATTTCATACAAAAATATGCATAGGCCGCAAAACATCGACGTAACCGTTTAATGAAACAAAGGACAACTATTCTCACGATATTGGTTGTTATTGCCTCTCTATGGAATTTAATTCGAGAAGTTACAATATAGCTCACTTGTCGACCCCTTTCACTATGCCACTTCAAAGGGTTTACGGGTCTCCTATTTAATATTAAATTTATATTTAAGGATATTCGTTGTATTTAATATCAGTTTTAAAGTTATACTACGAATACGTGTTTTATACTAGAAAACCGTTTTTAAACTTAATAAGTAATAAAGAGATATTAATATTATACTCAATTGTAGACTACCGGTCGTGTTTTAAAGGGTCCGACGGCAAAATGAACGATTAAATTTTACCATAATTAGTAACTTATCTAAATACATATATGATGTGAATTAATATAATATGAACAGCAAATTATATATAAATTATGGCCGCGGCATCGTGGGAGTTATTTATTATGGAATTCCATCAATTTGATCAATGCGATCCAACTCTTTAGTTTCCGGCATAAAAGGTCTTATCCTTTGCCCACGGGGAGCATAAGCTGTCATCCTATGAATATTCTCTTTATTCAGAAAAAAATATTATAATCAATTCCAAATACACAAATACTAATTATTACAATATTTATTTTATCGTAAAATATTCAAACCACATCACAATAAGGAATTAAAATTCCTTTGATATCCTAATCATAAAGGATAACCATTTATATTTTCCGAGTTCAAGAGAATTCGAAATTTAAAATGTGTAAAAGATAATTTGCGGGCAGTAATTACGCAGAGTTCAACAGTTAATCACACAAAACGTAAAGCTCAAACGATATTGGATATTAAACTCAGGTTACGATTTCCATATGTCCATTAGTAAAAACTCTGTCACCTTGTAGTGGGAATCGCTGCGATTGAAACTGGCTGGCTTAATCAAAAGGGCTGCGTTTTATGACGTGTGCTCCGCTCACTTCATTGCTACGTTGAACATATAAAAGTTTTGAATAAAATGCTCTGGCATTTTTAGTACTGTATTTTACATTGGATTAACATTTTTTTATTAAAATGAAATCATTGATTTTCCCACACATAAAAAAAATATTTCATACAATACTTGATTTACTTTGACAATACTTGATTGGTTAAAACGATGGCTAAAACGAATCTTTTAAAGTATATTTTAGAAACAGCTTGTAACTGTATTAACGTCCGTTATCTTTTAACTTTCTGCGACATAACACTTACATTCATCAACATACTTTATATCCTTATAATATGAACTCGAGGATAATTAATTTTAAATTAAAGATGACTAATAGGACTGTAATTAACGAAAACAGAAATTCATTTAAAAAGTTCCTTTCATTATTCACTTAGCTTGAAATATTTTTTTATGAATGCGTTCTTGAGGAGTAACAATTCTTAATTTTTTTATTTAAACAGCGCTGTTCTTATAAAATTAATACTTTGTAAATTTAATTATATTTCCATTTAACCTCAAACGTCTAAAACGTATCACATCATTTTTCAATTATTTAAAAATATTTCTTTATATTTAGATAAAAAATAATTTGTCTTTTGATAAAGAAATGCAGTGTTTTTTAAGAAGGATATAATTTTTTAAAATGCGTAATATAATAAAAAATACAATAAGTATCTCAGTAAATATTCCCACACTTCATACAAACGTCACCTTTTCGTTTTAAAAAGAAGGTAGTCTAACAAAATGCGTGGATATATAAGTGGCTGATTTTTATCACATACATACAGGTTTACTCATGATGATTTTCTTAACTATCCACTATGAGATAAATTATGTACAAGCACAAATTAAGCACGCGAACTCACCTATGATCATCGGTTAAGATCCACATATTTTAACCACTGTACCATCGGAGCTAAACTTTTTTATAAACCCATCTTAATTTGTGGATAGCCGGATATCAAATAATAGCTCTAATATTACGGTTCGTATGTTGATGGCCTAACTGTGTCCGCGGCGGTATTAAAATTTGAAGCGCTCAAACTTGCCTCCTAGTGTTCATTACGTTGGAAAGTTGGTGAAAATTCATACAAGTCTAAGTTCTAATGAACACCGGGCGGGGAAGTTGGTCGGATGTAGCGATCGCTCAACTCACACACCGCCTTTTTGTGAAGAATGCCGCAAAATTCCAGCGTACCGCTTTATTTAGGAAATTAAAGTGATCTGTCAGTGTGTAAGCGAGTAGAAAGTTGGATTTAAAGTGTATGGGATTACATGATCGAAGAAAACGTTTTATAATAGATGAATTATCAACAGCAATTTAAATTCGCATTGATCACTAATGATAATTAATTTTGAGACAGTATATATTTACTTCTCTTAAAAAGAAATCTTTCAACCTTTTCGGTTAATAGTGAATGAGCAACAGCCTCACAAACATTTAAGAGAAACGCACAACCTCGTCAACAGTCCGTATGTTCTTATGTATGTTCAAATCATCTATATCAGTACATCAGACTAAATTAATCATTTAAAACATTTAATCGCTATACTTACAAAGCTGAGATTTAATAAATTGGTATGAAATCCGACGCGAGACGTTAAGAAATGCGGTTCTGCGGTAGACATTAGCCATGCTGTTATTTTAAGTGGATTAGGGACAACGCATTTCAGATCTGGTTAAGCCTCCTACATAAAGCTTGATGGAGGTTGTACTTCGCTCTTAAGTCTCCGAAATTCGTTTTAAATTTTTCCTTTTCTTTTCATTAACGGAGTGACGATAAAACATTTATGACCGATATGATAAGTTCCGATTTTTGAAGTGGACTTCTTTAGGGGTGTTGTGCACTTTTATATGATGGGTAAAAAATGTTAAACTCGCGTCAGGTCACGTGACCTTGATTGAAAATTCGTAAGACGGATTTTGAAGTGTTAAATTTTTAATGTAATATAAATTGTCATGTTACGATTACGATAGGGCAATAAATAAACATTGTATTATATCACATAAATTAAAGCAATTCGAGCAAACTTTTTCTCTAATCATTCCAAAATATCAAAAATGCACAACCCGGCACTCCCGGAGTGCAACCCGTTGTTTTTTTTAATGTTCTCTTAGATAACGTGAAGGCTTAGAATTAAATGTATTTTATAATATAATTAAATGTATATAATTATATAATTAAATGTACCGTATCAACAGTCCGACGATGGATCTTTTATTCTTAACGATATTTCATTTTTATTAATAATAACTTATACTTCATAAGCTTATAGCTTCTTATTCTTAATCGGTTAATACATCAAGACGTGTCGAGCGCGCCCAGCAAACTGTTCATCAATACTGGGAGCGGAACAAACTCATTAGATAAATGAAAGAGTTCACAAAACATGATGATCGGTCGACAGCTGATGATTGATCGATGTTACCCAGTGGGCATGGGTAATCAACTTTACTCAATTTAGAACAGCCAGTACAGTAGATGTGATATATAAAATAAACGCTGATTAGATTTCGTCGAGCACAGATTAAACATATATACTAAAATTTGTCATTTAAAACCATTTTACAATTTAAACATTAATTTGTAATATGTACATATATTATACGGTTATGTAAATAAATTAAAGTTTTTAGTTACAATTATTTGTTTTTTCGGATAGATATAACAAAATATAGTTGATATATTAAAATGTTACAAATGGCAAATGGCTATTTGAATATACAAATTTGAAGATTAAGCTCGTTATGGTATTTAGTGTTGCTATTATTTGTCGGATTTTAACTTTCAGTTGAGACTTATTTTTGATATAATAATTGTTACGTTGCCATTTATAAGCTTCATCTGTTCCGAGTCACCCCGCAAGTAAACTCGAAAGAAATATTGGAAGGCGCGTCGAATTACCTATTTATTCACTTACGTCGAGTGTTTGTTTGAGTTGTGACGTGATACGTCTGCTTCGTACGATGAGTGTGATAAATTAGTCGTCAACACTTCATAGGTTTTGGGTTTCGATGAAATTGGGAAATGTATTTTTTTTTAATAAAAGTTTTATTTAAATACTTCATTGATTTATATTGTAATGTTTTTTTAAGTTTCGAACACCTCGTTTTTTTTTAAATGATAGTATATAGCTTAATATTCTAGGTAAAGCTTTATGCAAATTATTTCTTAAAAATAATAAGATGTATTTGCATAACGAATATTTTATTTCTTTGGAATTCATTAAGATTCAATATATTTCTTAAATTCGTAAAGTATATTTTACCTTTAAGAAAAATAAAACAAAAGAGAAAAAGAATATTTTAAATTGATATCTTTTCGAGACATTTATTAAAATTATATAGTTATAGGTACACAATAAAAATAGTTAAATATTCATTAAGAATAAAAAATCAAGTTACGTAACAGCGTTAATAATACAACAGCTTCGTTAAAATTTGTGCCAAAACCTTATATTTGTTTGGGATTGTAAACATTCATCCAACCTACTTACATACGGTTCACAAACGTACATTTTTATACGAATATCGTTGAAGTTTTCGTTGTTGAAGAAATTAGAATTTCATACATACTTGAGTGCTTATTTGAATATAGAATTTATTTTTTAAGCATAATAGTGGCCTCTAATAAGATTCCTCAATAAGAAGACAACATTTTTCATCTCAATAATGCGTACTTGTGTTTGGGAACAATACATTTTTACCCTAACCAGTGTGGGGCAAACTTGGTATCGGACCCTCGTTCACTCACAATAAAACTACTTGAAAACAAAGTCAACAAGCATAAAAATCTATTTTGATCATATATGAAAAGCCAGACTTTGGTCCCGTATAGACAAATGACGCGAACAATTTAGCTATTCCAATATTTATAAGCAGACAGTTTATTGATTTTTTAACTATTAGGTAAAATAATGTTTAACAGGCACATAGACATTCGTTCTTAACAAATCTATTGAGAAAATAATAATTAAAAATATTGACTTGTTTAACCTATTCCGGGTAACCTATTCCGACAAAAATGTATCGTAAATTAAAACTTGTATAAACACATATACGCACGTTATATTTTTTTAATTACAATATATTAATTTTTTATGAATATTGGTTATATCTTAGAAGATAGTTTGAAACAGAAAAGCAAAAAAAAAGTCTGTCCTCATAAAAATACGTTACGATCACGTCCAAGCAATATATCTCCATAACGAACTAATGAACTCGCCAGTGGAGTCGCTTAGGTCGAGAAGTTGGAAACAGTTCTGGACGCTATTTCCTTAGCGAATAAACACAGTACAAGTCGTAAATTAAAGACAGCAATCTCTACTCGCTGTGAAGTTTAAAAGCCGTGAAATAATTCAAAAGAGCACTCGTTAAAATGCGGTTGGAATACAAGCTACGAGACGCCTTTATCACCTGATCCTAACCTCTACGAATCTGTTTTATAGTACAAAAAGCGTTTTATAGTAGAACAGGGAACGCATAAACTACATAAACATGGGTAAGTAAAAGCACACTTTCGCTGACATGAAAAATAGTTTACAAGCTGTCTATACTTTACTTATCCTGTTTATCTCGACTTTACTACTCGATAGTACAGAGTCTTCTCTAATCTGACGAATAAAAGTTTATATACCATTTTTAGGGAGCGTTTTACGGTTAACACTTTGTAGACAGAATTAAACCTTAAATGCTTAATGAGTTGTTTGCGAACGGCGTGATTAAAACTTTTTAAGATGTTTTTGAACGCCAAATCACGACTGTTTGAAGACGGTTTTCGATTAAGATGCTATCTAAATAGTTTTCAGGACTTACTGAATTACTGAACTACTAAAATAGGACAATGTTTTTCTCAGTATTTTTTTATTATATTAATATAGCAACACAAATTACCATTAAATGGGAATTATACTAAATAATATTTAGATATTCAACTGATAACCGAAATATTTTTTGACAATATAAGTTAGCAATAAACAAACTATCCTAGTAATACAGGGGACTCTCGATCATTCTCGAAACTCAATAATCGCAGTTTCTAAATCACTTAACCTGAACGAGCCGACCGCAATATGTGACTTGACTCAGCGGAGTGATGTGATCACTTAGCTCTTAATCATAAACAATTTAATATATGAGTTATATCATCCTTACAAAGTATAAGTAAGTAGTAACTAATAAAATGTTATAAAAGTTTTTTAGAAGAATAGTTAGATATACGAAACACATAAGTAGGTATATACATATGATATAGGACCTGAAGTATCTATAACCTTGCATAAGACAATGTTTGTAATTCTTTGTATATACCTTGATTTCGATTAATACTTTTTGCAAGTCTTAATCTTTATTGATAACTAATAAGTAAGAGAAAAAAAACGCCATAACATGCCATTATTAGTTATGTATACATTTACTTGCGCTGTATACTATTTAACATTCAAAAACAAACCAGACAACGACGATACGGATATAACTGAGTTGTATAACGAAATACCAGCGAACCCCGTTTGGAAAACTCGTATTGTTCAATAAAAATGTTATGAGGTCTATTCAATGAACTCGTCTGTTATTGAAATCGGCGTTTTGGTTAAAGTATTCTTTCTTATGGGGGAGGCATAATAATCGGGAGTCTGTATCGCCCCCATTGTTGCTTCTCTGATTGCTTTTATGATGATTTTAAACTAAACAATGCGATGCGAAAGGCAACATTTTACCCTTTGAATATCCTTTAGATTTTATCTTACAATTTCTTTTTATTTTAATCGTCACTTATTACTGTTTTTTTCTTTAATATAATTTTGGTTTGTTGTTTTCTGTTTATTTGTTACATCATAATGTTTTTTTTATGTAAAAGGGGAACTAGCCTTAGGCTCACCTGATGGAAAGTGACTACCACTGCCCATGGACATCTGCAATACCCGAGGGCTTGCAGGTGCGTTGCCGGCTAACTATATATATACCTTTCATTAAAATAAAATTCTTATAGTTTGACGTAACTCTAAGTTGAAAGTAACGAGATTAGAAATAAACCATCAGGGGAGACCGTATAAATTGTTCACAAGTCTCGTTTGGCGCTTCATAACTTTCCGATAGACATGTTGCCGTAATAACCCAACTCACCTGAAACTAGCGGAAACAGAAACAAGCGTTGGTGCAATTCCCAAAAGGACGTGCTTCCATTTCCCTGTCTGTTGCCAAAGTCAATATGTCGTCGGATATGAGTTATTTTTCCATAATTCTGAAGCGCCGAGTGTCGGCGCGCCTCGTGGATTCCCAAATAAATAATAAATACGTCAAGACTCGAGTCGCGTAAGCACAGACATGTTCACTGTAGGCTCCGCCAATTCTCTTTGCTTATATATTTAATATGCAACAGGAAGGCTTAGTATCGTAATTTGGGCTTGTTGTTACGCTATCAAAGTATCAACTCAACACATATATAATGAATTTGCTTGATCAATTATTAGTTGAGTCATGACAAATTAAAGGCGATGAGAAGATTTCAAATAAATGAGTTAAGCTTTGCTAGTAAAATAAAAGCCTAATTAGACAAATGATAGAATTATCACTGCGTAATAAAATTACTATTAAATTGATGTTATAAAATTACTATTAAATAAATGTTTTTCCCTGAAGAAATAAAATATTTTAGATACCTCGTCGTAAAATAAGTTAGGACTTTAGCGAGGGACTGCCAAACGTTTGGTCAGAGGGGACTCGTGAACTCTTTAAAAAAACTTGCACATTGAAACGTCACCTATTTCCTGGCCAATCCTAAGGGTATTGAATTATTGAAAAACACTTAGAAGTTAAAAAAAAACCGGTATATTGACACATTTGAGACAGTTTAATGTGTTCCTTTTACAAAACAAATTCTAAGCATCGTACTGAAAAACTGTGACTTATTTCGGCACGCTTTATGACTTTTGCATTAATTATTACAATATTACAATAAATACCCCATAAGGTAGAGTAATAATATTCGCCATATAAGTTACGGGGTCAGCAATTAGTCACAATTAGTTATTTGACCGCGGCTTTTGATAATAATCCAAACTAATATTATAAATGCGAATGTGAGTTTGTTTGTTTGTTTGTTACGTTTTCACGCCTAAACGACTAAACCGATTTTAAAAATCCCACGCATATTCCCACGGGAACGGAAACTACGCGGGAGAAGCCGCGGGCAAAATGCTAGTTTAATATAAACTATTTTCTGGATGTTTTATCATTATTTAAAATGTACACAGATGATTAGTCCATCTACAAGTGTAGCTTGTCTAGCACATAGCAACACGGGCGTATAATTTACATCGCCCAACTGAAATTCAGGTTCAGTATGACAATTTTAGGGTTGCCTCAACATAATTGTTTATAACACTTGTTTAAATTGTACAATAAAGAAGTGCTATATTGTATATTATGTCAATGCCTGATGTCTGTCTAGGTTTATTGGCTAACTGATCCTGGGTTCAAGCCTCGAGTCAGATCAATAAAAAGATATGTGATTTTTTGTCAAGAAATTCATTATACAATTGTTATCCACCAAATCCACCGGCGTGTGCTTATCAGCAATCATGTTTACCAATCAAATATGAATATAACATTTCTTTCATTTATTTGTTCTTATACATTCTTGTAAAATTATTGAGAAATTGATTTTTCTCTAAAAATTATCGAAATCAAAGAACAAAATCTGTATACATTTTTCAAATGATAAAACATCTGAACATGGCATTTATAATGATAATAATTAGAGTGAAATGTAAGAAAAACGACATTATATTTAAAAGGTTTAACGTTATTTAAACATAAAATACACTGTGGAAGCCCTGCTCGTCCATGTAGGTCGTAATGCTACAATTTGCACCGGACGCTGCGCTGGGCGCTATCTGCTGCACGTGTATTTAAGAGCAGACTGCGTTTTATTCTATAGGCCCTATTCGCCACATGTAGGCCCGTCTGCCGTTTTATTTCGCTCATTTGTTAAGTCTGCTTCGGATGTTTCACTTTAGTTAATTGTTCTTTAGTGTCGTGATGTTGACGGAGATAAAATACATTAGTTTGTTGTTAACGTTGTTTTACAAGGTTCATGGATTTTTATGATATTATGATTACATGTTTTATGAATTAGAAAAAGTGTTACTATTGAGTTTCTTGCTGATTTTTATAAATATAGTCTTACAATTCGAACGATGGTTTGATTGACAAGAACTTGTACAAATATGTATTTATAAAAGTCAAATTGATTAAAGTAAATTTTGATCGTGTGATCATTCTGTCTTGTTAATATTTTAGTTTCTGACATCTTTTCTCTAAACTAAGTAAACGATTTGACTGTTAAATCCCATTACGTTTATCCTTTATAACTATATATATATATATATATAGTTATAAAGGATAAACGTAATGGTTAACGATAACGTTTATATTCATAACTTTGATATATGTACATACATATGTTCAATTACGTACAAATTATGAAACTTTCTTCAAATAGAATTACACTTCTAGTATATTTTTTCGTCAGAATACTCTGTTATTCCGAGGGCCATCAGAGAGGGAATTAAAGATTGTCAACAGATTTATTATTCGCTCCAGTGAACCCGACGCGGCTCCCGGGAGACTTCCAGTATAATTATACATATATATTTACTATACACTCGATATAATTAGGTTATCACAGCGCTCAATTACAACCGACATTATTCATCAATTTGAAAATTATGCTTGGAACCATCATTTGTATTTTGGTTATAAGCCGTCCAAAAAATACATAATTTCGGTTGCGATAATAATTTAAAAAATAATTAGAAAAGAGTTAACTTTATGGCTACAATTAAATTACATATTAATCGTTAAAAGTTAATTATGTCAATCACAAATAAGTCTTTGATTACAAATATATAATATATAAGACGCAGAAATTAAATTAAAGGATATTATATGTATGTTAACCTCTAATCATTATAATTTGCAGTATATGTCGTCATTATTTACACTGATATTTGTCAAATATAAATAATTTTTCATAAATTCATTAGTAAGGCCACACATTCGCTTATAATGTGTTATAAAAATCATCAATAATTTTCAATAATAATCGAATTATTATAAGCGTTAAATACTAAATCTAGACCAATGGACGAATTAATAGGGAACAGTCAATTACATTGCCATAAGTCAAGGAGACCGTATCCGACAGTCTTGTGCACCACTAATAGGGTATTATGAACTTGCTCTAACTCAAGGGCTGCGGGCCCCGATGAGGGTACAGGGGAAGGGGGAGGGCAAGGTATTCGAGTCATCTCGGTAGGGCGAGATTACAGATGGCAAGATAAGCCTTGAATTAGATACAACGAATTTCGTATGAAGTTGTAAAGATATTAAACGTCTTGCAGCTTCGCTTTGTGAATGAAATATTAAGTTTGTTTTACAATAACCTCTTAAGTGAGCATTACGATGAGATTTATTCTCAAATGTGAACATAACAGAACAAAGATTAGCTTATCATTTAACATTTATACTGTACTTGAATATATTTGAGATTTGAATAAGTTAAAATATTAAATTTTCATACACAAATACCTACACGAAGTAGGTATTATTAAAGACATAAAAGCAATATACATATTATCGAATTCTTTTTATCTTATAATATTCTTATATTTCTATGACAATGTGTAAAAGTCAGTCACCAAAGGGTCACCTTTACAGATTTTTAAAAGATTAAAATCGAGAAAACATTTTATGCGTGAATTCGTTTAAATCGGGTATCCATTCTAAGATATACCTATATTTAATTAATTTATCACCAAATATAATATTAAATACGGTTAATGAATATTATAAATTGAGAATCCTGTCTCAGTACATTAAACATCTTATCGATTTAACCTTCAGATATATATTTTTTTCAAGAAGTAGAACGTAGCCACCAGGGGAAGCACAATTACACCGCGCTCGGGCTTAGGGAAGCGTGCCCGAGGCGGCTAAACAAAAACATGCCGCCTCAGGCTCTTCTTAAATCTCAATTAAGGTACAAAACCGTGTCTTGGAGCCACGTACACTGAATTAAATTAATGGCCCCACATATTGCAACTGCCGCTTGCTTCAATTAATTGTTCTTTTTTCGTTTTCTTTGCGGTCGAGACTTAAATGTTTTATTAGAGTTGTTTATTTACTTTGGAATTGGATTACTTCTAAGGTGATTTGATGGGACACTTGAGGAATGCAATGTGTTAATTGCTTTTCTACATTTTAATTAAAGCAATAGCGATTAACTCGAAGCAATTGTTTTTATCTAAGCTTATCTGGACTTTCATTCGAACGTGCCTGGAAACTATTATGTAGTAATTTGCTTACCTTTTAATTCATCAGTGATCATCACCCAACACCTGCACCCCCCCCCCCCCGGATGGAAGGGCGAAGTGAATTCTCTTTCATCAGTCACGTTTCACTGAAACGTATCGTACGTACGTTCGTACATCGTTATATCGTCTTTATAAATTATATGGAAACACACTCATATTCCATAAGCCCGACGATATTATTGAATTAACTCAACAAGTGACAAGACGCAGCCGAATTAAGTTGTAAACTAGTACGCTGACGTCACACAAAATGACTTTATAACGCAATATTGTTTAACAACGTGGCAGAACTTTAACTATTTACCTAGTGAAGTTTCACGTGCCTGCCGGATACCGCGAGTGTTCCGCACATTAACACACGGCGCAGATTTAAGTCACGACAGGGTTTACACGAAACTTAAAAAAAACTTAACATCTTTGCAATTATTTTCGGCGTATTTACAATCGTATGTATCTACTGCCTCTAGAATTTTTATTCACTACTGTTCCACAAAATAAAACCGTCAAATAATTAAATATTAACAATTGTTATACTTTTAATTAACCGTAAAAACGGAAAAATATAAAATAAATGATAATTTAGTTAATATCAATATTATTTTTAACAATTGTAACATTACAAAGCTGTCACTCGTTAATATAGGGAAACGAAGTCTGTTTTGCCGATGTCTTATGTCTGCGATGACCTTAAAATAGAAGATAATCTGTATGCTGTGTGTCGAATTTTCGGCAAATCCAAAGCTGGGGTTGCCATAGCGACGGCCCTTTAAGCCCCACGGAAGATCATGGCGTGAGGAGAAATAATGACGATATGAAATATGGGCGTCACATGTGAGAACATTATCTCATAAATACACTATACACATGTTTGATCTTATTTGGAGAACACTGTGAAATAGAAAAAATACTATTTCACTATCGAATATTTTATAGTAAATAGTTTAACAACTTAATAGGCATGTTCGAAGTTCGTTACGAGCGAAAATTTCAGGACAACAATTTTCATTTGCTTATGATAATGTTTAATATAATAATAATAATAATAATAATATCCTGGGACATTATTCACACAAGGCCATCTGATCCCAAACTAAGCAGAGCTTGTACTATGGAAACCAGACAACTGATATACTACATATACTACTTTTCTTTTGTAAATACATACTTATATAGATAATTACACCCAGACTCAGGACAAACAGATATGTTCATGCACACAAATGTCTGTCCTGGGTGGGAATCGAACCCACGACCTGCGGCGCGAAAGGCAGGTATCTACCAACCACGCCAACCGGCCCGTCAATACATGATATGATACATTTTTAATGTAATGCTATAAATAAAGATACAAATGGCCCCTAGGCCTTTTCAAATAATAATGAATAAGTGTAAACAAAAAGAAACACAAATATGAAAAACAACGCTTAGTTTCTTTCGGCGATTCTCTTGAATTATATAATTTCTGTTGTAGTAGTTGTACCAATCAATTCTTATCTATTCAAAAACATATTATTAAAATGTTTCATGTTTCTATCTACTGAACATAACGTACTGTTAAATGCAACATTACATAAACAATACAACAATATCCCCTAAGTGACCCATATATCGAAATTATATAGTAATTTTATTACAAGATTCTGATTGCATTGCGATGCGTAGCGCACATTCCATCCTGTACACAGCCGAGCTATATATTAAGTACATATAGCGGAAATTAAACGGTAAATTAGATCATGCAATCTCTTGCACATTATATACATATATTATGACAATTGGGCTGTCTAGATTACTATCTACGTCTATTATTGTTATAGTACATTTGTTTGAAGTTTAAAAATATATAATGTCATACTGAATTAAGTTATTTCTGCCTTACGAAAGTAGTTTTATATTAATTCGTTTTTTAATTCATACTAGGAATGTCTTCCTTATTATGATTTTTGAAACAATATTTAAATTTTCAATGCGCTCCATGTGCACTTTAATATATAAAAATTTTTACGAAAAATAACTAACAATAAGATATTTTTAAGCATTCACTCAAGTATAGAAGGCAAGTGTAAAGCTATCAAAACCACATAATTTGAACACTCTAAACTTATATAAGAATTTTGCGCTTGACTTAGGTGTTCCTAAATAGTTTTCCGGCAAGCGCTTCACGAGATATTACAGAAACTTAAGAACTATCGTCAGAAAGTAATCTCATTAAGATTGAGCGTATATTATCACATTTGGGTAATGTGAGTAACGACTGAAACTTTAGCATTTATAGACATCGTCTTATATGATATGACATGAACACCTACTATTGGGATCTATTGCGGGTTGTACACATGTGGTAGATTTTAATCCGTTACAAATAGCTATGTTTTTCTTCACCACCAAGCACGAGATGAATTATAAAAAAAATTTACATACACACAAAAAATTAGTCGTGCTTGCTTTAGTTACCCGTAATCATCGGTCAAGATTCAAGTGCTCTAACCACTGGACCATCGTGGCTTTTGATATGACATATGTCATTTTATCATAAAAAAATTAGGGATTTCTCTGTCTATGAGCGCATTCATGGGAGAGTCGAGGGATCACTTAATGAAATTTGGTATGGCTTTTATTTCCTGGTTTTACATTTATGATGCTTGAAAGAGTAAATAGTTTTGTCGATTATTCGTTGTGTTATCCAAACTGGATATTTATTAGATCTTTTTACCAAAGTTATAATATTTAAAACATAAAAATGTATTAATGCGATAGAAGTAATGTAATTCATGAGATAGCTCATTGTTTTTAAACATCAAATAAATATTCGACATCTGTTTACATAACGAAAATTTTCACAACGAATGGGCGCATTTTAAAAGCCTTATTACGAGTTGTCATAGCTTGTGATATACGAGAATGAACGAGCACGTCACAGTCACGGCTTCATAATCGATTATTGATTTTCACTTATTCGTGATTCATCATTTAAAATAATGAAATAATTATATTAAAATTTTTAAAGACAACATAGTATGTACTCCAATTAAAGTATGTACTAGCCTGTTAATGACCCACTAATAGTCACTTTAGACTATTAGTGGTGTCCTATACTTATGAGGAGACAGTTTGAACCATATTCCACACTCTGTCTCAATCTGAGTTGGACGATATGCATGCGGTAGAATGAAATGAATTATAAGTTGCTTGTCCCGGTTTGAACCTACAATCGACGGTGAC
Source organism: Nymphalis polychloros (assembly GCA_905220585.2). Classification (NCBI taxonomy): domain Eukaryota; kingdom Metazoa; phylum Arthropoda; class Insecta; order Lepidoptera; family Nymphalidae; genus Nymphalis; species Nymphalis polychloros. The sequence continues at coordinate 7,699,270 of HG992258.1, read as the reverse complement.
TATAAACCATGTGAAACAGGTACGAACAATGGAAATTTAAAAAAACTATTAATTCGACCTACTACCATTCATTTATGATAAATGAAATTTAAAACGAATGCCTATTTATGGTAGAAAAAAATAAACCAACGCATGTCAGTTGCTTTTGCATTTAAAATAGTATATTCGTTAAAGAATACTTACTAATTATTCATTGAAAGTAAACAAAGGACGCGCCTCTGTAATCTATAATACGTTATTTACTTGCAAAACGGTTACCTGAATTGAGTGCACCAAAGTATTGCTTTTGATCATATTAATTAAACTTTTAAGAGCCATACTCCGAACGTGAGGCTCGTTCTGTTTTTATTGATAATAAAATTTACGCTAATTATTTTTGGTAACGTTTATATTTGATAGCATTACAGTTTTATTACAATTCATTTTCAATGTTATCTTAATTGAAAAATACTTTTACCAATTCGTTATATTTTAACAATATTAATTTTGTCTCCATGTTATTACTTTTCTGATCTATAAGAGGAGAAAAGAGAAAGAATTTTGCAACATTACTCAACGAGACAATGTCCTTAACAAAATTATTATTAAAGACTTAAATTAATAAATACTATAAAATCGCTTATTGTTTGTTACGACAAATTTAATGACACTCCAAGCTCGTATGCAACGGGAGCTCAAATATTATTGGTCGGTACAATAAATAAGACGTTAAATTTTATTTACAACTGTAAACGAAAGAAGCTAACGAAATTACATTCAATTACGAGACTCTTCCCGCACATTCCTCCTCTGCAATAAAGCCAGAGCGATGTTCCCCGCGTAAATATTTCGGACGTAAAACTCTATAAAAGTAAAGTTAGTGGGACGCAGACTAACAATAAACGTTTATGGTGGAAGGTATCGCCGCAGCGCAGGATTCCGTCCCCCTCTCAATTAAGTTTTTACGAAAGTAAAATAAAATTTTTCTAATGTACTTCGTACAAAGTAAACGAATGCGGCAAATTAAGTGAACAAAATAAGGTCCCTTTGAATTAGGTCACGCAGCGAACGCGAGTCGAGGGTTCTTGCATCTTGTTACCGAAATGAAAAATCGTCCATCTAACGTAATTAAATTTTGCATTTTTTAAATTTTTTCTGATTTTATTCTTGACATCATCTTGTTAACCTTAAAATTTCCCACTTAAAATATATACGTGTTCTTGTATCCACTTAAATTTTATCAGAAGAATAATTAAAAACCAATACAAATAATGAACTAATTAGAAGTAAATGACGCTATTTATTTACTTAATAATGACTTCTGTTTCGAATTAACGAATTCAGATGGAGACATAATTAACATCTATCTCGGTCGAAGGAATTACCACTAGCAGCCAATTTTCTTACCTTTGACAAAATCACAGCCTCAGCCTATTACGTAACATTACCCAAAGGACGCACGCGAGACGAATATCCGCCGAGCATATGTCCTATCATTGCATGCCATGATATTTTGAATCATATTAATGTTGTTTAAAGTACATCTTAGCGTGTAGCATAGGTTTTGTGGCGGGTAAAAGGCAAACGTGGAGTTAGCGAGCAATAAGCCACTTTGAACGAAGGGATTTAGGGTTAGAATGGCTTTTTTAATGCTGTCACCATGTGTTCGTGCTCGCGGCACCCACTTCCTCGTAAAAGGAGTCAAGATGAGCGAACAAATTAGAAAATCTTTTGGAGAATAATTTAAGAAGTGAGCCGTCGCGGTTTCCTCCCCAACTTTGTTTTGCCTCTGATCAAAGCCGATGGTTGTTCAGTTTAGATAATATGTACCTATGTATGTAACTTCCTAGGCTTAGGTTAACACGTTATTAAAATTCCAAAACTGACATATCGTTTTTATTTATTCGTTCGTATTTATTATATTGAAATCTTCTTAATTGTTAAAATATATTTCAAAAAAAATAGCAGGCATAATACAATAAATACATACTGTTTAACAATATTTTCCAAAAATAAATCGCTTGATTCTAAACTCTTCGACATCTCCAAACATACAAGTTAAAGTTCGTCGGCGCTGCAGAGCTGCTTTCCTGTGCCGCGGGCTACATCTACCTTTCTTTGTCTGAACAACACACAACATATTTAATTAAGCCGCTATTCTAAAACAGGACAAAACACTTCATATAACTTACCTCAAATATGAAAAATAAAGAAATCGCATTGTACTTTTCTTACTTCTATAGTTTTTATTAAACTATATAAAAAAAAACTATATAAACTATATAAATATATAATTAAACTATATAAAAATCAGTTACTTACACATAACATAAAGTAATATCAAGATATAGTATAAAGTTCTACTTCTCATATTTCTCATTACATAGTTTTTAATTTTCATTTTCGAACCAGATATAGACCTAGAATTATGTATTTTTTTTTTTATACGTTGGCGGACGAGCGTATGGGCCACCTGATGGTAAGTGGTCACCAACGCCCATAGACAATGGCATTGTAAGAAATGTTAACCATCGCTTACATTGCCAATGCGCCACCAACCTTGGGAACTAAGATGTTATGTCCCTTGTGCCTGTAATTACACTGGCTCACTCACCCTTCAAACCGGAACACAACAATACAAAGTACTGCTGTTTTGTGGTAGAATATCTGATGAGTGGGTGGTACCTACCCAGACGAGCTTGCACAAAGCTCTACCACCGAGTAAAGTATATGTATATACAAATTCACCTTCAGAAAATAAGTGATCGTAAATATTCTTGTAACCTAAGAAATACCTACTTGTTCTTCTCCACTTTGTTTTAAGTTTTGGTAGTATATGATAACAGCAATGTCTGCCGGTCCGTGCGTATCACAAAGCTATACAAACATTACGTACAAAGACGAAAGTTCCCTTTGGAAACTTTATCTCACCCGATCACATTTTCGTATTTTTCTTTTTCGTGACGTGAAGCGATAAAATGTATTCCATAAATCTCGATACACTTACGAAATTCGAACAAGGCGGCCTAACAAAAATACTTACTTAACAATTTGTCGGGAACTCGAGGACGATTAGCAAATGTGCCGGCGTAACGTTACGAGCGAGTATAAGTTTGTCAAGTCTTTTGAATGAAATAATTTCATCCATATGATACGTACAACCTTGGAAGGCTTCCGCTATCCTAGTAAAATATTGACACAAATCCCTTAACTTATAAAATTGTACTTCCGTCCTCGTCTCAGGCAATATGGGATTTCCGTCATTTTGATGTAGGGCCCGGGGGCCTCGGGAGTGGGTCGCGGGCTCGAGGGTTGTGTGTTTGCGCGGGGGACACCTGGATACTTGCGGCCCGCTTGTTTGCTGATCGATATTGCTTTGCGGCTCAACTACGCACGCTAATGCATTCCGAAGAAATATGCCTACTTGATACCCCTTATCAGCGAAAAGGCTTAAAACCCAATTTGGTGAAAATGTCTTTTTATTATATATATTGATTTTTATTTTAAATAAAAACATGTTTATACAATTCAACAAAAGTATAAGCAAAAGTATATTTGAATTTGGAGTACAGGTAATTAAATGCAGTTTTTTTTAAATATTCCTTACTACTGGCGCTTTTACGATTTATTCGTTACCGATTACATATAAAGAAACATGGATGGAGTCATCCAGTTTAAAAAATACTAACCAAAAAAAAGTGAAATAGGAGATTAAAATATTAAAAGTAATGAAATCGTTCAATCAAATGAAAATAAAAATTAAATGAAACTCATAAAAAAGAATACCAGTTGTCCGTTGCATAAAAACAAAAGCAAAAAATGTCATAAGTAACACAATGAGTGTATCGGGAGCGTGAGTGCCCTCAAAGCCCGATTTAGAGTCTGTGTGAAAATGGAAAAATATTTGTCTGGCGTCCCGCCAGCTCCAGTATCATACACGTAGTACATTAATGGTTAAGTTGAGAGCGAAATATGTTGGGCTTACTACTACTTGTACATTTTAGGACTCATTTTATTTGTTAAAATGACTTAAAGTGAAAATATTAAATAAAAACATGAAGTATATATTTCTTATTTATTAAAAAGTGTATAGAGTGAGTTTTCTTAAATTTCTAAATGGTCGTTCTAGAGACCTGATATGCAGGAACTTGTGACAATAAACGAATTTGGTGTCAAATTCCTATTAGCGAAAATAGAAGTATTTTGGTATATCTAAATACGTAAACTAAACCTGCTGTTATCAGTCCCCCACTTCAGCGGCTTTTATTATAAACTAAACGGCAATGTAGCGGAAACTAGACACTTGAATCCACAACAAATTCGTTCTATTTGATGGGAAAATCTCAACTTAGCGAAAGTCATTTAAAGTGAATGCATTTATAGCGTTCACTTTGCAACTTTTCAAATATGCTCAGCCACTCGTCCCTTACGACGACATTATGCAAACTGACTAACATCATATTATTATTGAGGTATAATAACTGCTGATATCGTTTGGTACAAGGGTAACATTAAAAATTGGCATTAAAGAGGATTCATGCTATCGGTGAATGGTTTCTGAATATCATATTATCATGAGAGTGGTATAACATAAAACTATGGAGCACCTATTGTTAGCACTTTTAAACTGCTCTTGAGAACACGTTATCGTTAGTGGTTCACGATATCTTAAATATTTTTTACTTGCGCTTGGCAATCTGTGCTGACTGGCTGGTCTCTAAATTGGCAAATCGTCGTAAAAGCGCAATTAATGTAGGCAATGCATTTTTCATAGAAATAGCCAATAGTATACTTTAAATAAAAGTATATATTCTCAATCGAAGGAACCAATTTTTCAATGACTAAAAATCATATTTGTTGTGAATTTCCTAAAGACAAATTGTATGACTGACAAAATCAGTGTCAGACAAAAATAATGTCGGATTTAAATGTGACGAAACTTGGTTGGAAATGTTTCCAATAAAATGAAAAAAACGGACATTATTGACAATGATTATAAAGTTTTACCAAATATACGCAAGTCGCTCATCTGTAGACCATTCTTGAAGCAAGCGCAGCCGCTCCAGCGACCGAGACTTGAGCGTTTTAATGCCGCTTTTATGCCGTGTTCCCAGATTGAGTCCCACCCGTCCGGCATTTAAACAGGATTGCTTTACACTCATCAATTCCGCTTTAGAGCCGTTTGCTTTTATACTTAATGACCGAGTAAAATATCAGGTTTCTGCAGTTAGCTGAAAATATTTCCATTTTATTAAGTAATTTTGAAATTATTTAATCAATTACACTTTAATTCATTGATAGAATTGATGTTACAAATTAAATTGTTGGTAACAAAACATTATTTTAAATAAATATATTCATCATTCATCTCTTATAAGAGTTTGACAACCGCATTTGTCAATAAGTGACATAATGAATAACAAGATGCATCCGTTGTACCACAACAGCAATTGTAAGCAAAATCCACTATGAAATCGCAGCTGCAAAATTCGCCAAGAAACGGAAAACAAAACAACTTGTTGCACGAGCTAATAAATGTTTCGCGGCACAAGCCGGTGGAGGTGACATCAACTTGGCATAAAGTGAGCGTGCAATATCGAGTTAGCGCACAGACAGGACAGTTTCCGCCAGTAAACTACTTAAATCTTGACGCTTGCGAAACTTGCTCGCCTGCGACTGGCGGACTCTATGACCGGCGGATTTAAGTTTTCTACCGCGCGCCGTGTAAATAATAACTTGGAGAGTTTCGATTTTAACTTATGCTTTGTTCCAAGACTTTTAGTTCTAGACATATTTCAATTCTATAAACTATTTAAGATTCGAATTTTAAATTATTTTATCAAAGGGAACTCATCTGCTTTCTATAGTAAAGTTCTCTAAAAAAGAGTAGTTAAACCAAGAAGGTTCATTGCTAATTGAATGATAAACGGATGGATATAAAAATTTTGGCACATTACTGCTTGTAATACAGAGCAATTCAAGAATACATCTCACAAGCACCCGACATCCGTAGCAATCAAAACTTAGTCTTTACCCTTTAGCCGATAACCGGCTCTTAGTCTAATTGTCTACAGGGGCTCGGCTTACGTGTTGATTGACGTCGACTCGGCTTTCAGTATGTTTAGGAAGCTAAAAGGGCATGGCTTGACTGCGACTATTCCGTTTGACGTCGTATGGCACTGTTTTAGTCATATAAGTAATCGGTCAACCTGCCATTATCAGGTATGTGTGTTGATTTTAAGACCTATTACGTCACACGCTAATGACTTAGAGCCAATTACGAACTAAAGAATAGTAAGGCAAATACATACATTATTTATTTTATCACAAGGTATGCAGTTAAAAATATAAAACACAGTAATAGATTTATGTACAACCTTAATAAATCTAATACATATTGTACTTGAGTTTAAAAACGGTTAGAAGGATTTTTAATTATTGACATGTTAATTTAATAATGAAGTCAATCGAAGTATGTTGTACAATTAAAACTTTTTGTACAAAAAATGTCTTGCTGCTTAAATCTTTTATAGAGAAACTTTCTATAGCCGTTACATGAATAGCGAGACCCAAGTTTCAAAAACGCTCAAACGGCAATTACATTTAAATTGATGAAAGGAGCCACCTGTTGACTCCTATACTTTGCTCAAAGCGGTAAACGTGCTCGAAAAAGATTTTATTGGTAGAAAATGTTGGCGACATCTGTTCTGCGGGGAGATTTCCTCGCCGGAAAGTTCTGTTTGAGCATTCCAAAGGTTACGGATGCCTGTTCCATACACTATGCGCTTTTATTCTTAGCTTTTGAAAACTGAATTTCCGTCGGCTCATAGAAATTCTTTTTGAACGAGATGAATGAATGAATGTATGAGATTAATTTTAAGTGATTTCGTTTTACAAATCGTGTATTCTCAAGCAATATATCATTTATATGTATTATTTACGCTTAACACAACTTAAAAAAACTTGCCTGGCCAACTAAAAACTAAACGAATCGATTTTAAAGTTTTATCATTAATTTGTAAGTGGAAGCTTCAACAAATTGGAAAACAACTACATTTTAAACTTAGAAAACCGTCCGTAACTCTCTCCGCGTACGTCGTTAAATGATTGCCTTTAAAGACCTACACAAAGAGTGTCGTAAAAGACAAATTAATTTATACTTTCATAATAAAAGTCCAATAAAGCTACTGACGGCTATATGAAGTCGTCGTAAAGACCAATATGTGTACTGCAAATTAATAAAATCTAAACAAAACGTAAGCCGCTGTGAACGTATGACGCTCACGGAACAATTACCACGAATAAACAAACATTTTAACCTCGAATTTCACTAATGAAAATTTCCATACAAGTTTAACGCGAGGGCGCGCCTTATCGTCTATCTGTGGCTTATTGCTTTGTCGGTCAGTAATTAATATGGAGTTTCGATGTAAATGTTAATGTGTGAGCAACGACTCAACCCCGCCCCTATTACATTAAAGTTTTTCGTTCCCATTTTATAGGTTAAATTAGATAAATGTAAATCGGTACAAATCCTTCTCGCGTTCACACGATTTGATATTCATTCGACGCATACGAACAAGTTTCCTCGGGATGTTATAATTATAAAAAATATTTACGATACGCAACTCATTACTATCACCCGCTATCTTCGATTAAAATCAACCTGATATATCAGGTGAACTATTTTTATCAAAATGAAATTTATTTATTACATGAATAGGTAGTACTTAAAGTATGCAAGGGTGGCCTTATCACTTACAGTGATCTCTTCCAGACCTTTATAAAAATAAATATTTTTTTGTTTTTTAGTCCTGCCTAAATTAGGCGTAGTGTGCAATCAACTTAAAATTAAAATTTATTAAATTCAGTGGACACTTAATAAAAATGTGTAACGTACCAACATATATACTCTTATACATTTATATATATACTTATGTAAGAAATAAATAACGATATACATAGCAAGCTAACATAAAATCTTATCCAACTAAATATACTAACTCGAAAGAAATTTCAAACTGTTTAGCTCATTCGGAGTAAAATACACTAAACAAGAGAGTTTCCCCAGATGCTAAACAATATGCTGATTTACATTACTCAATTTAAAATTGAATATCGCGACCCAAACTTCTTGTAAAGGAACGTTATCGCTGAATCTTTATTAAGTACGAAAGTGATTGCCTTCATTTAATTCAATGTTACAATAAGTAAATTTAAATGTACCCACAAACAAATGTACAAGGGGTGTAAGAGAGGCCGAAACAATTTATACCGCCATTACGCACCGGTCGCCTGTATCGATGTCGTTTGCATCTGAAATCTTTCGAAGCAGGACTATATTAGAGGGGGAATCGGCTGGATCTTAATTTATCGAAGTTTTTATGGTTTAATTAACGGAATTCACTTAGGCAAGGGGCGCGATGCGACGACGCCCGTCGTCGCGTGGTTTGTGCCTTATTTTATATACTATTAGACTATTAGATGTCCTCTGGGCCACGGTATAATTAGCAGCGGCGCCATTGAAAGTTTTAATTGAAAAGGCTTTGTGCAGTTTTATAGGCTGTGAACAATTTTAGACTTTATCGCGAGAGACGCGGCGTGGCTTTCCGCTTTATCTTGACACCTAACGCTCCGCCCGGACAAAAAATGGTGACTGCGGAAAATATTTCGTTACTTAATTTCAGTAAACATCTCACAAACGGGAATATGAATTTATTATCTTCTAAGCCCTTGTTGTGCCTTTTTTAATATTACCGCCTAAGAAAAGGTAATTTTCGTTCTGAAACTGCCTAAACTCTGTATAAATCTTTATAATTCTTAAGAGTTTACCAGATGGGTTGTTGCTTAATTTATTTTTCAAATCTTATTGCATTTAGCTTGCAAATCTTAAGGTACAAAAAAGTATTATAAAATAATATATATTATAATAAAATATATATTATAAAATTAATAATATATAATAATAATTACTAATATAGCGTCTGTGTATTGTTTATGTGTATATAAGATAAGAGATGAAATAAATTTATACACGTTGAATTGGTGAGAAAGTAAACAAGCAGCGCGATCTGGTTCAGTGCTGAAAACGATAAACACTCATTCTATTATTGTTAGGTTGTTCTTGAAACTCGAAATTAATTCACCCTTAAAATTCGAAACTAAATTGTATCTTGCCCCAATTATTATAACATTTATTCTTTATGGGGTAAACAGATCTCTATTTATTAGGGTTCATTATACGAATTAATTTGTTTGTGTTATGTTGTGGGCGCGGGCTCGAGATAGACGGGGTGAAGCAGCGTGGAAACTTGTTTTGATATTTAAATGAGGGTTAGGCTGATTGTAGTCGTTCACCTCTGGGCGAAGTCCCGCTATCGGACCCGCACTCGCACGAGCCCTCTAGTTTCACCATTTTCTGAATATTAATGACTTTATTATTTCCGCGAATGTGTTACATTCGCGTTGATGTGACCACTTGAGACTGATCTTTTATCGTAAGAATCTTCGATAATTATAAAGAGACTGTTTAGACTGACATATATCTAGTGTAGAATGCGAAATATTGATTTTTGTATCAACACCAAGTGCCCCATACTTATATCAGTGTAATCATTTCCACTCAAATAAATTTAATGAATAGTTTCAATATTTCAATTAGAAAAAGCATCGTCCAAAAACAATTCAACTGCCCTTTTTGTCTTACATAGAAAACATTACAACAACGGACGGTTGTTGTAAACTAACCTGCAAATTATTTTAATCTGTGTAAAAGTATTTAAAATCAATAATAAATTTAACAAAATGGGTCAGAGTCTTAAGCTCCATATTGTTATATAATTAACCGTCTATTTCTCGGTAACAATAGCATCGCTAATTTTTAATAAGGGTTCGTATAACCAAAATTTCGAGTTCGGATTACACCGCTAATTACAAGTGTCGCTTTCTAACTGGTTACTCCCAAGTCTTTCCCTATCTGTGTTTACATCGGGAGGTGTCTTACAACTTTGTCGAGTTACTTTTTGATGGAACGAGGGTAACTCGTAATGAATTTGAAGTTTTTCGAGATGCTATTATCTTCGAAACTTTGTGATGAAGTGTTGTTAAATTTTACTTATTTATATATTTCAATTCTTAATCTGTCAATCGGTTTGTGAACTTGATTACTATCCGATTTTATTAATAATAATTTAAATTTATAAACGAATATATATATTTTTAATATTATGTTTTACTTTATTTGATATATAACGGAATATTATATATAAAAAGATCATGTTTCTACAAGAAAAGTTCAGTTAAATAGAAATCCTTATTTCGTTTAACAATGAATAATTTTACAATAGGACGGCGATGTCACACCCTCGGCTCTAACTTATTTCAACAATTTCTCGCAAGAGGAAAAAAATAAGTGAATATATTGAGTGGATCATACATAAGCTCTTACAAGCGCCGTGACGTTCTCGACTCGACATGTTTTTAATAAAAGGCAGATTACAAAATCGCCTCGCCGCTTACATTATAGGAGGTGCAAAAGAATGTCATATAAGGCGTAGCGCGCTCGGATACATTTTACACCTCGCTTCACGCTTACCCTAAATCTGTTGTCATTTCGACGAGATCCCGTGGAAATAGGGACAAGAATCCCTCGGATACTCACGAGATATTTGGAGCTATTTCTCACACGAGTTCCGACCCGACCTCCCGACCTAGCAACGGACTAACTTCAACGTTTTAATATTTTAGTGTGTTGAGAGTAAAATCATGTTGTCTTTTCAACTGACTTGTGCTATTCGTCCGGTACATTACAAATATACGTCGTTCTAAGATACCGAAACAGAATAAACACCACAGATAAACAATATGTTAAATTATTTGCGTAAGAAAATAGGTATATTTTAAGTATTTATGCATATATCAAAATTATCTATTTCTAACATAAATTAATTTAGCTGGTAGTAGCTTGACAGTAATATTCTTATATATTATAATAAAGAATAAAAGGAACTTAGCTTTTATTGAAATGATCAATTGCTTAGCACTTGTTACGGTTCTCCCGATAAGATGGGTCCGAGAGACCGCAGCGTTATCGTTAACATCGCCGCGTTCAATTAACAAAGAGCTTAACCCCCTCCACGCCATTTGTGTTTTTCCGTGCAGACAAATCGGTAACAATAAAGCGTGGGCCTCCTTCACAATGCCCGCACGCATGGCCTGCTTTTAATTTGTCGAACGTATATCGGATCGCGCGCTCCGTCGGCGAACGCTTAAAAACTCTCGGGAAAATCCTGCCCGGTCGTTCGTACCCCGCTCTCTATTCAAGGGTTTCGTCCTATTTTAATACTGTTACTTTTAATACTGAGTGTTATTGCGTGCGTCAATTTTCTTGTTCGTTTTATTTACAGTATAAGCAAATTGAGGTGGCTGCAATTAAAACACGATCGATTACTCGAATCTCATCCGATTTTGAGATGATACCGGGGAAGAGTAGAAAGCAATTAGAACGCGAACGCTCTCGAGCGTACGATGTTTTGTTGATAATTCAATAATCCGGCCTCGAGGCGGTCTCTTTACACTACGTTTCCCGTCCCGTTTCCGTTACCCCCCGAACGATTTCGATAACATTCTTACATAATCAATTACCTTGTTTTTTCATTTCCCACACAATATTTAGGGGCTCCTTAAGTACTTTGCAAAAAGTTATCTAAGTTCCAAATATTACTTCGATACATATAAAGTTAAATTGGCAAAGTTGTTTAGTAGGTGAGGGCGCTGGGTGAGATCGATTACTTTTTAAATAACTCGATATAAGTCGATTTATAGAAAACGAGTAACTTGCAAAAAAAAATTCGAAAGAGACGATTTCGTTGTATTAAGTTTTATTTTCTTTTCGAATTTTCTCGTCTGGAATAGGTAAAGCCTAGCTGTAACGTGGTCAATTTGTTGGCTTTCTGCTTAAGTGAAAAATATCGTTGGTTCGCCGCGGTGCGAAGTGCGGCGGGGGCCGGGGATTACGCGGGTGGTGTTCGCAGTATGTGGGGAAATGAAACAATTAATTAAATTAGTACTTAAATGTATGCTTACACTCGCTGTGGGTGCGCCGGCTATCGGTGCGAGCCACGCGAACGCTTTTATTAAAACAATATATCTTTAAAATTGTCAGCCACTTAGTACGCTGCTTGTTACACTTTATACTATAATAAACTAATGCAATATCGTCCCTAATTACAAGATCATAAATTAACATTTAACAAGTCATTGAATTAATGTTATTATTAATAAATGTTAATTTTTCTTTTACTAATATGATTTATAACTTATAAAACAAAATATAAACTTTAAAAAGATACTCGTTTTGCCTCAAAGTTTAAAAATATTTTTGTAATACTAATAGTTTCCATTCGCATGTGTTAGGCATAGGTCAGGTGCTAGGTTAAAGTAATCGCCAAGGCATGTTGTGGCCATCCTGGGGATTCAATCTTGCTGCATACCAATTATTATTTTTCAATAATTGTCCTCGATAGCTTGATTGACAGACGGAGTTAGTTTCGCATTCATAATATTAGTATAGACAAACTTCAAAATGATTACGAAAACTACTCAAAATCATTAATAAAAATAATTACTCATTTAATTGAACCAAAAGAAGCCATAAAATGGAAACAAAAATTTAAATAATAGTTGTAAAACATACAATTTGCGGCTAATCCACTTCAATTCGCAACCGCGCCCGCCATTTATCATACGTCACAATTCCATTCATTAGTGACCGAATTCCCTTAAGACAATGTAATTCACACTTTATGCCTTCGACTATAAACCACATATTGCTTTAACACTAAATTATGCCACTTCACAATGTGATAATAGAGAGAGGTTTGGACACGATACCTTTATAGCTTAGTCTTCGCCGACTCATTAGTCGATTGCCGCTGTTAAATTAATTAAAGAGTTGTTGGTTTTTGATGAGTTTTACAATAATAATTGTTAATAAATACTTACAAAATAGACTACAAGCAATGATTTTCTTCTAAACATTTCTTTTAATCTCAACGTATCTATATAAAACATTTATTGGAATTGGGCAATAGTTAGAGGGCAGGTCAAACCTATTTTCATCGGGCATTGCGTAGTACTTATTGAGATTTTAATCCTAAATTAAATGTTTAAACATAGAAATATTTTAACTCACGGTTATGATTTATATATATGCATGCTAATGTAACTTTTCAAAATAAATAAATGTTATATGCCTATTTTTAAATAAGATAATCATGATCATAAAAATCGCTATAATATTTTACTTTGGCCGTAAAATAATATTATTTAAGGTCGTAAGAGAAAATATTTTTTTTCTTCTATTAACTTCAAGGTAAAATATACCTTATAGACTTTGGAATTGGCAAACGTTCGTAAAAAATAAAGTAAAGTAGGAGACTCGATATATACGAGCCCTTGAGTACTGTGTAGTCTGCACAATCCAATGCAATTGGTGATTTTTCGTAATATCCCCGAATATCGTATTAATCCCCGAATAGTTTGTTTCCGTAAGCTCACCGGTAAAAAACTGGCCAATTGAAAGTTATTGGCACACAAATATACGAAACGATCCGCTTCCCCTGATAAAATATCAAAATTTACTATCATTGCAAAAACGCACTTTAACGAAAAATTGAATTAAGTGAATTCAAATGTTCGTTTTTATTTTTTATGTGATTATATACTTAAATACATATCGAAAATATTATGTATGAAAATTATATACACGTTCACTAAATTCATTAAAAACTGCACTAAAAGAATAGAATATACTTCATATATGATCCAAATTATAATTAATAAAAAAAAAAAAATATTAATGTAAAAGTTTAACTTATATCCAGACTTACAAAAACTAATTTAAATGTCCATATGTGGCACAGTCTACTCTTCTTAACCAGACTTACCAATAGTTTTAAGATTTAATTTCAAGATAAACTTCAGATGTTAGGAAATATAGACACGAAATACATTTGAGTACATATATGACTAGTATGCGCATGGTTAGTAAATATTAAAATAGTGTTCGATTAGTTATGTATATGTTAGAATCTCTGTCATGACAATTGTATTATAATTTTTTTTTAATAAGCTGTTATCTTGTTTGACTTACATTTATTTCATCAATGGAACCACACGTAAATAATGATTAATAATACAAACAGCTAACATTCAATCAATTTTCTTAAAACATATTATAAATTTAGGCAGTCATTATTAAAGAACTGATAAACGTCTCGAGAGCAGCACTCGTGGGAGCCTGCAGCAACATTAGAGCATTCTTGAGAGTATAAGCCTCCACAAATACGTACAGTAAAGTTGCAGAAGCGTTTACGGGGACCTATTTTCCGGCTCAATCATCCTCTCGAGACGGCCGATGTCTACCACGGTCGCTTTCATACGGATTGTAATCGAAGTAACAAATCTATTGGGCAGGAAAGCATGAAGTTTCAATCGCTGGAAATAATTTATCAGTTCTGAACGTTCCTGTTCTTTGGTAATAACGGTTGAACATTTATATTTTTCGAATTTTCATTTCTAATTCTAGTCGGTCCCGTCGGTGTTTACCTTCTAAGCTTAAATATAAATGTCTCGACTGCTCCGAGTTGTATTAAATAATTGTTAATATTAGTTTGTTATACATAACAAAACTAACCACTTAACAATTTTATAGCTAACGACAAAAGCTATTGGGATTGTCATGAGAAATAAAATTAGTGACTTACCACCTTATTCATAAACTTTATTTAACTGGTGATTAGTTAAACAATATTTTGTCTTCTTCTTTCGTATGTCAAATCAATAATGACAGAAAGAGACAAATCAGTGTTTAGCTAACCAGTAACTAAGCAACGTTTATAAATAAGGCCCTTAGGCGCTAAATCCAATAGTTTTGATATTGCTTGCCACCGCTTATCAATTTCACAATATTGCCTGAAAAATATTTTCTGAATATTAAACAAATATAATATAACTAACATATTTAAATAATTGACCCGCCGACTTTGAAGGTTAATGTATAATAGCTAAGAAACTGTATTTATTGATAAAGATAAATACTGTTCTGAATTTCTCGAGGAATTAAAATAATATTATTAAAATAAATAACTACGTACGAAACGAATATTGGATTTTACTATCCAAATATATAGATATATATATATATATAGAGTTGTTATTTTCATTATGAAGTCGTAATATACGATTTGACACTATTTCATTTATTAAAATGAGACTATAGTTAAATTGTTTATTAAATTTGTTTATTAGAAACAGTGATGCTCTGTAATCTGTTTCGCAACATTATTATCGATGAATATATAAAAGTTTTCATTTCGGCTCCGTTTACATCGAGCCTCCGTTGTTAAGGGCGTCGGTGCTCCCCCTATTGATTACCCAAAAAGCGGAAAATAAAATTCTCTACCTTCAGCTACAAGCACAATGCCTGCAAATATACAGCTATTCCAAAATATTGATCGCCCCTCACTACAGACCACCACTTAAATAAATTAAATAGTCTAAGAACGTAAATCTCACTATCATTATTCAAGTAATGGTTATTTTGGTAATATTTATTCCAAGCAGTTCAAGCAGAGATTGTTTTTATTAGTAGTTCGTTATTTTGTGGTAGACAAACTAATATCTATTCATTTGAGTCTTAATTCCGTACTGACGTAACGTTAATGACGCAAGTATATTTTAGGAAACATAAAAATACATATTATTATCATGTTGATAGGATCTTGACGTTACACCCAATTCTAGCATAGGGTTAATATCATAGTATGTATGGAACAAGCATTACTAAGGTAATTTGAATACTGAAAGTGTTAGATAATAGTTTAAACAATTAAAAAGTTGTATCAGTAAGGTGGTTGGTATATAAAAGAAAAAAAAAATACGTTTTTAGCTCTCAGTTTATACTCCGAAAGCCAATATCGATTCAGCTTAAAGTTTTGATAGGAAAATTATATCCTCTTTCAACGTAAAATTTCGACCAGGTATTCGAAACTCCACTTCACTCAATTATAATTTATTTACAAAATGTGAAACAACACACCCATATAATACATAAACACAAAAATAGACCTAGTTTCATTAATAATACGCTCAAAAATAGCTTGATAACGTATAGTTTGTAGCTAATTGTACACGATCGAGGTTCACTCACGGTCGCAAAATTGAGCGTCTCGGCTCTGCTCCGCAATCTTTATCAAATAAAGCAGTTTACTAAACCGCTGCTAACTTCGTTCGCCACCCTTTATTATCTATTTATGAACAAATTTATACAGAACACGAAATTGCCTCTGGAGGCTCCAAGGGCCTCATTTCGCGAGCTTTATTTTGAACATGTATTATGCAATATGAGAAGGTTTAAGACTGCTGTTTTAACTCTTAAGGATTAATTATCCATATTTAAAGTTGCGTAATCATAATTGAAACTGATACAAATGTTGGTATCAAACTTATATACGTATGTAATAGTATATTCATATACTTAGATTTTTTTTTATGTTTTAACCCTAATAAACTGTGTATAATAAATTAAACAAATTTAATACATTACTAGTAGAAGCAGATAGATGTTTCCCTTTTTCAACGGTCGCAGTCTCGAGCTGGCAGTTCCAGTAGCCATGTTCAGTCAACATACCAAAAAATCTATAACAAGTCTTTCTAACTAGACAAAGACGAAAGAGTTTAACCATCAATTTTTTGTCTGCTTGTTTCAACAAATAATAAAAAAGAGCGTCATTAATAATAAAAAAAAATGGAAATTACAGTTGAAAAAAATTCGTTTGAAATATTCAGGTTCATAGATGATTTCTACAAAATTTTCAATAGTGATTATGACCCAATTCTACCACTGAGCAAACACTAGTATTATTAAAAACCTAAAATAACAATTAGGTATTCATCTCCGATCGTTTCTACAATCAGTATTATTTCAAAATAGCATCGTTCGAAAAATGATTTCTTATTTTTTTAAACGAAATTCTGAAAGGTTGTTACTATGAAAGGAATTCGTAACAGTATTTGAACAGGAAAAATCTTGAAAATTAGTGACTCTTAGAGATCAGGGGACGGTCGTGTGTTATATTTTTGTGTTCATCATAATAATAGAGAAGCTACGTAGGGAAGAGGGGCCTGAATTTATTTAGTTTTTATTACTTTTTTACGGGTCCCGCGAAACGTATAGGCCGCTAACAGTATGTTACGACCTACAGCATAAAACATCTACAAATTCTCTCTAATAACTAGTTTATACCAGTTAATATGAGTCTAAATTATTAATAAACTCGTTTTATTATTTAGAAATATTATAATTCTTTACTAAGATCGTAATATATAAAGAAATTAATATAGATTCATAGCCTATTTCGATAAACCAATTACTCAAGTATCGAGGCTGCGATTTTTAAAATAATCTGTAATAGAAAATCCCTTTCAACTGAAAATCTATCGAATACTAAAATAAAAACAAAGAGACCACAAGCATCAAGTCAAACGATCCATTCTAGCGGGAGATGTGTAGAAATAAAAATAATAGAGCACATTTCGCGCCCAATGACCGGAACGAGTGTTTACATTTGATAAGATACTAGGGAGAAGAGGGCGCACGGGGGCATGTACGAGCGGGTTTTGAGATTCAGATATATTGTTACGAGATTTATCATGTTTCCATTTATAATGTGACGTGGATAATAATATAGAAGCGTTTTTATTAGAAAATGGCATATTATTTTATATATTGACTCGAGTCCCAATCCGATAGTTATTACTTCATTGATGCGTTAAAAAAACAACTGATGAGAACCAATAAATTCTAAAATCAAATGACGGTCAATATTGTCATTGTAATATTTTTAATTAAGCAATCACACAAATGGTTGTTCAATAAATTCACTCGTTTTGTTCAATTTATAAATTTGAATATCCTGCAGACAATAACAGTCATATCTATACTGCTATGTCAAAAAGATTCATATAAAAACAAACTCCTTAAACCGCGTTATTAATGCAGGGGCCGGCGACCGGCCAAAGGACACGCGCGGCAAAAGGACCAAAACCAAAACACAATTTAAAAGAGAATTCTTAAAGAGCGAAGACGCTGCGAAAAAAGATAATTTGGTCTCTCCGCCCGGGGCCCGTTTGTCTTTGCTATTGTGAACTTTTATTTCACTCACTTTTATGAATTATTTTCATTTGTTTTTATCACCGGCGAATTCAAATAGAGACCTCGAGCTCTCGACTGCAACCGGTGTTTCATTAGTCAAACGTTATTACGTAACACCAGAATTTCCGTTTGCTCTTTCAATAATCATACCATTCTTTTGTCTTGAACGATACGATAACACGATATATATTTTGAAGATAATATTATTCTCTTATAATTCCTATTTGATGTTTGTAGCACGTAATAAACGCTAAAATATTTACTAGTTTATAAATAGAAAATAATTATGTTACCCGAAGTATTCATAAATAATTATATTCAATGAAATTAATTCCCACGAAGATACTCGTATCTGTTGTTTACCATTTTATTAGGACGCAGCGTAAACAGAATACTGAATACGTGACAGTTCAAATTAGCTGTTTGTTTGAAACCGAACCGACTTGTTAGGTTGCCTTGTAATGTTAATAAGCAGTCTGCCTTAAATTAGTGAACACTCATGTTATTAGTTCTCCCATTGACTCGACTAATTGGTCTTCACAGTGCGGTACTACTAAATAACTGCACATGAAGCTGCTGATATATCGCATTTGATAAATAATTATATCTTTAGTGACAATATAAACACGGCTACTTTGAATTATATAATATTTTAAATTGCAAAGACGTTAGACCATGTGGGCGCAATTTATCGCCTTGTTAGACAACGGTATTAGACGTAGAAAATAACGCGAAATGTACTGACAACTACAAACAGGAGCGCGAATAAAAGAAGCAGACGAAATAAGAAAAAGAATGATAGAACATTACTAAGTTTAAAAATTTACACGCATAGTGAGCGCTCGCCCGCCCGTGAAGAATTCCTGTTTCAACAGAGGAAGGAAATAATGTGGACAAACAGTAGAAAGCGTTGACGAAACGAATGAAAAAGAATGCTCTGTGAGCAGTCTCAAATCCAACAAACGTAAAAGAGATTACCCATGCTCCAACTGCTCTCAACTTGTATAAACAAAAAAAGCTCAATTTGTCCGCTTTAAAACAAGGCGAAATTGCCATAGAATGAGCAAAGACGATGGAGGAATATTAAAAACGTTTTTAAAAAGACAACAAAGAGCGCGAATAGAAGTTATTTGAATTTATATTGTGACAAGTGATGCGATGGGAAGCGCGGGTTTTGGATGTTTCCTTTTTATTTATATTTGATTGATAACGTTCAATTTGATATCATTATTTGTTTAGTTGGGCTTGTAACGTCTTATTGTTTTTTTTTAATTTGTTTAATTAAAATGTGTTTATCAATAACAATTTTATATTAAAAACTCTTTTTAGAAGTCTTTTGCCGCTGGAATTTAAATTGAACTGAATTTTTTCTCAAGCTTTTGTCGCCGGCCCTGATGACAATACAATATACTCGAAGTATATATGTAGACACCAATACAAAGATTAATAGAAAAAAGTTTATTTAAATAATGACTTATATATTTATAAATTATTTTAATTCATATCATGTTAATCAATTTATTATTCCTACATCTATATAAACATGTTTTATTTTATTTTATTTTATTTTATTTATATTTGGGAAACATACAGTGTGTTATTACATAGAATTAAGGAATTATTACTAAATCATAAACCAATAAAGTTTCCACTTAAAAATAGTACAAATGTTAGAGTATGCGTGTAAAAAAGACAACAGAAAGAGACAAAAATACAATACAATCTACGAGTACAATCAAATCGACTAATTACAAAGTTAAAAAAAAAAAAAATCAAGAAGTTAAATTACAATAATATTAATGAACATAAATATAAACAATGTCATTAAAAATATTTAAATTTGATTTCAACAATTAAAGTAACATCATAAATCATCAATTTATGGCAAGTAATTGATTCAATATACATATACATTATTAATTTACAAAAAAATATTAATTTTATTAATTATTTATTAAACAAGTATTCTTTCAATAATTTTCTTATTTTATTAACATTCTCTGTTGTAAAAAAACTTACTTAACTGCATCTTCTTTAGGCAATTTAAATTAATTTATAGTTATGTGTGGTGGCACCACTGTATAGTTGTACCATATGACATTACCCTTGCTAACATAATAAGCGTTTCCGTGGCGCAATATAAAGGCTCTAAGTATTTTTCCGTTAAACTCCCCTCGCTGATTACGCACAAATTGTTATAAATTGAATTTTAAACCTAACCGTCGCCGAACGAAGCCCGAGCCTCAAATATAAGACGTGCCGAGAAAACTGTGGAAGGGTTATTTGTTAACTCTAGGGTTGGTTAGGACGCTCGACTTTTTTACTAGTAACTATATAATTACGGTCTTTAATACCTTAGTCACTTATTTTGGTTTGATGATGAATAGAATATCTATCCTTGCTAAAATGTTTAAAAAATAATATTATATTAAAGTCAGTTTATATTTTATAGATATTTAAATTATTATAAAATCAATTATAAATCAACAGCAATCCAAATTATTCTGTTACTCAATCTTAATTTTGAACCTCAATGAAGTACAAATTGTATCGCCTCCTTACTCCTGCTGCACTTCCTAATATTGGCTGGTAAAGAATGCTTTTAGCATTGAACCTAACTTTGACGTTGTGCAATAAATTATTAAATAAATAAAGAATGTTCAATTTTACTTCAGCTGTCAACCCTGTATTGCTGGAAGCAGTATAATGGGAGCGATGATTTCTTGGCTTAGCGGCTGTTTCATAACAGGCAAATTTCATCAACCCTCGTCACATTTAACTCACTTTGCTCAGACTAAACTATGTTTTATAAAAATTTTATTCATAAAAATTAAATATTATATAGACAGTAACATTATTTACAAAAGACGCGGTTTCACGCATTAGTTACGCACTACTAAGATTTAATTTTTGTATATACCTAGCCTACAATCATTATTAACCCACGTATATATATTATTTGTAAAAAAATATTTTATTATAATTACAAAATCTACCTATATGTCGTTACTACTCTTGTTAATCGTCCAATATATTATTCATAAATAATAACAAACACTGTTTAACTGAATAAAACATAATGATAAAAAAAATCATAGTATATCAGATTATAAATTGAACACAAATACAAGTAATGCCGTCTTATCTAATCTAGCTTAGTCAGAAGGCAGGGTTTACCGGACACCGCGGTGTAAATTAGTACGAGTATAGCGCTCGGCTCGACCACGGCCATTGCATTACTGCGGGGAGCCAGCCTTTATTGCTCAATTTGACTTTATTTAACGCAATTCGCCGGGAAAGGGGGGACCACCCACTGTCTCGGCAGCTGACGGCGAATAGACGAGGTCCCACTTCAATCCACTTAGCAGTACCCAGTAGGTCGCAATCTAACCACTAACACTAGCGCTTTGAGCGGCTCCCATGCGACACGCCATAATGGTTATATTCGGATCTCATCACTTTATCGATGCTGACGAAACACTCTACGTTTCGAACACGTTCAAGTTTCCCCTGACCATTTCAAGAATTGAAATTTCTCAATGTTTCATGAAACAAATGGGAAACTAATCTACATTACACGCTTGCCTTAATAACACCTGAATGCATCTTGGCTCTCGACTTCGGGCTGTTTAAATTTAATTAGACTGCGCTGTCTAACACGCGCTCCGTCGTTTATTTTGGTTAAGTTGCCAACAAGTTTACACTATAAAGTAATCTTCTTAACCGTCGTGTTTATTATCTGGGAAATACGCACTTGTTTCAGGTCGGTCATTGAGGGTTCTTTGAGGGGAATTCGAGTGTCATTTTCACGCTGCCACTCTACCACCGCCGAACA
The DNA here is from genome assembly GCA_905220585.2 of Nymphalis polychloros. Lineage (NCBI taxonomy): Eukaryota > Metazoa > Arthropoda > Insecta > Lepidoptera > Nymphalidae > Nymphalis > Nymphalis polychloros. The sequence continues at coordinate 7,677,242 of HG992258.1, read as the reverse complement.
TAATTGAATAACGAAATTGTTGCGAATTTCGGCGAACGGCTCTTTGACTAGCGAATATCCTTATATTACTGAACGTTGAATCTGATTTAAGACACTGGCCCGACAGCCACTTTAATATTAATGATATAAAAATATGTGCCGAATATACTGAATAGTACAATCGTAAATAAAAATAATATGAATTTCATGATCTGTCATGTATTTTATGAGTTCAAAATTTGTCTCCCTAATTTAACGGTGCTGCATACTAAAACCAAATTTCCATTAACCGACTCTGTTTACGGCGAAATTCTTTTTCATCAAACGAGATTTATTCCCTCTCAAAAATATGTAAAGTTGGATGCGAGACACCTCGGATAGGAGCTGGAAGGGGCTGAAATTAAAATCATATCTCCGTAGTCGAGTCACGCGAAACATTAACTTTACCCCGCAATAAACCGCGCCCTTAAGAGCTTCATTGAGAATTAAAATTTGCCGCCTGATCTCCTCGGTGACGTTTTCTGATGGATTACGAACTTAGCTATTTTGTTGTTTAATTTCGTCTTGAAATTACTCTTACGTCATTACAGTGACGTAAATACGATCGTTTTAAATTAAATCAAATGACGTTCATATACAAGAAACAAATATTTCGAATTTCACTCATCTGTCTGATTAAATTAAATTTATTACTTCTGAAATTATTATTGTTATACAATTTAAAAGTAGATTATTTTGACAGTGATTTGAAAAGTTTAAGTCACGTCTGGAAAAGTAATTATAGGAAATTATTTGTTATATGAAATTTATTTTGGACAGGACCGTCAAGTCAGCTAATAATTAAAATTACAATATGATATTTTAAAATATTCATAAATAATTACGCAGTAAAAACATATAACAATAACGTATACGGAGTAAAACAATTTCATAAATACTAATAAAAATTCTTTATTAACTCGTTTCTTGAATATCTTAGAATGTTTTTATGCCTAAGAAAAGCGTATTAAGACCATCATAAAGTTCTATCACCTAATAATAAATAATGAATATTAAATCCAAAACTACACTATAAGGTAATGTTACTTGATAAAAAATGTTTGAGATAACTGCTATAGTAATGCTGAGCCTAAACAATACAGAATAAATAATATTATGTACCTTTTAGAAGAATATGAAGGGACCTTTTGATTTACACATTTTTGACGGAAGCGGTTTTACTTCTGTAACGCCTTTAAAACTCCACGCATTTGTTTTATTGTCACGACAGGACAATATTTCATATTTGATTTCTAAAATTAAATTTGAAGCATTGAAAGCGCTCGTTAAGCACTAAAATAAATCAATTAAAATATGAACACCAGCATGTTATGTAAAACCGAACACGTATTCGTTATTATTATACGAGAAAATTGAGAAGGTTTATAAAATCATTCGTTGTACGATTCGTCTGCTTGGTATTCATTCGGGAGCTGACGGGTGGACATATTTTAAATTTATTACACCTACCACGGCCGATGCGACGCGAAGTTGCATATCTCTTATATGCAAGGATGCTTTGCACGAACCTCATATCCTGTAATAATGGTATTATGGTTCTATATTATATGTAAATAAGAGAATTGATATAAAGCCGACACGCGTAAGGTTTTATGTAATGGTTACTTTTATTATTAAAATAATAAGTAGATTATATTACAAGCTATTCTCCAATATACTCATAAAATAATTTATTGCTAGTAAATGGATTTGCGCATACCGATCTACTTAGGTACGTAAGAAGCACTGGAGACTTAATAGTTTGGTTCATACGGCTGGCGGATCCATGTATATATGTAGTAATATCGTTGGTCTAGTGGCTAGATATAAGGCCGCAGATCCGGTGGTCCTGGGTTCAATTCCCAGGTCGGGCCAGTAAATAGTTATCGGGTTTTTCTGTCAGGAAATTCTCAGTAGCAGCCCGGAGTCTGGAAGTTAGAAGTGTGTACACTCCCGTGCCTCGGAAAGCACGTTAAGCCGTTGGTCCTGCGCCTAAACTCTTTCCGGTCGTGTCGGATTGCCGTCCCATCGGATTATGAGAGCTAGGGAATAGTGAGTGCACCTGTGTTTGCGCACACACTTGTGCACTATAATATCTCCTGCGCAGTTGGCTAATCTCTCTTGAGATTGGCCGCCGTGGCCGAAAACGGTCTGGAGGACCTTAATGTAGTAATATTTATACATATTTTTTTTTATAGAATAGGTAGGTGGGCGAGCGTATGGGCCGTCTGATGGTAAGTGGTCACCAACATAGCCATAGACATTGGCGTTGTAAGAAATGTTAACCATCGCTTACATCGCCAATGCGCTACCAACCTTGGGAACTACGATGTTTTGGCCCTTGTGCCTGTAATTACACTGTCTCACTCACCCTTCAAACCGGAACACAACAATACCAGGTACTGCTGCTTTTCGGTAGAATATCTGATTAGTGAGTGGTACCTACCCAAACAAGCTTGTACAAAGCCATACCGCCAAGTAAACTAACTAGTCACCTACCCGCAGTAAACTGTGATATGATTTTATAATATAATATGCTCAGTGCTGAATTAAACATAACCGGTATATATAACATCATAAATATCAAACAAAGTTAATCTAATATAGGGAAAGTTGCATTGTCACAACGAAGATGTCTTCGTTAATGAATGTCGATGGAATCAATTTCGCTATAATGAAATGAGTAAACATTGACCCCCAATAATATCGGGATATCGATGGTCGTGTTGGCACAAGAAATTTGCCGAGCAATATCGGGGGAATCCCTCGGAGGGTATCGCCAATTTAAGGGCAAATCGAGGAAGATAATTATGTTTGAAGTTAGTTATTGAGGAGAGTCAACACGCGTCGAGATTAGCCTGTCCGACGACGCGCGCTGTACATATTAAATTATACCAACAACAGAAATAGCCGAAATACGATAAAAAATATACAATCATTTTTAGTCTTAGTTATATTTATCGCATATCTGAATTCTAGATTTTGTCAGTAATTTATATAATAATTTAATATCGACTGGAATAAAAAAAATGAATTTCGAATAATTATAATCCTAATAATTAAAAGATCCGAAGCGGAAATATTAAAAAAGAACGAGTATATTATATATAACTAACGTATATCGAGTGCTTAACAAATAATTATAACTGGTTTCTAATCTCAATAGACGCAAGTGTATGCATCCCGTAATGAGAACGCAATTTCCAATCAAGTATCGTAAAGTTGTATTTTCAATAGCATATCAGTAAGTTGATAGACTGAAGCCTTAGTTTATGTGATAGGTAATTGCGAATTCCCTCGGGCGCGTGTTCTTAGAAAATCAACACTAGTTTAATTAACGAATTCGTTTATGGTCTGGGAATTATTTCGAATTAACCTTTGATGTGTCAATGATACGTGTTTCGACACATGTATAATTTAAATCGAGTATGTTTCGGTTAATGAGGCGCCTCCGTCAACATAGATAAATACGCCTCATCGAGTTTAATGTTAATTGAGAATAGAATCATCGTCGTATGTTTAAATAACTGATGATAATTAAGTAACATTCAGTATATTTTGTAGACTCTTGACAACAATTATTTGATCTTTTTAATATTAATTAAGGAAGGTGGACCAATAAATTAATTACCTGAGGATAACTTGATCTTTGCTCCACTGATACAGGTACTGCTCGCGACCAATTCGCCAACAATCATGGGAACTCAAATGTCATGTCGCTGGCGTCTGCTCACTCACCTTTGAAAACGCAATAAAATATTATATATATTTCCAAGCGAATATGTAAGTAGAATACCCGCAGTCTTAGAACTTCCAATACTACCCAGGTACTTACTTTTAAGCAATTTTAAACCCAACTATTCTATCGTCAACCGATAACGTCTTGTAGAACCGGATTAATCTAGCTATAAATAACTTCAAATTATTTTATTAAAATGTCATAATACCTTTCAAAGATTCTATTTAACTTATCGACTATACAAAGATGTCTGCCAAGAAATGAACTGCCAGCAAAAATGCATAATGTTCGGAGCACCAAAGGGCTGGGGCGCAGGTGCCGTCTGGCGCGTGACAGATAATTAAAATGCTAATGAGAGGAGCGACCGCTTAAACTGTCCTATCTGTTCATAAAATAGAAACTAAAATTCATAAGCTGCCTCGAGGTCGCGGTTCGAAGGAAACTTGATGACGTCGCGAACGGGTGATTAGGGAGCTTATTTATCTGTAGATTAATTCAAATTATGCAGAAAATTAAATAAAAAAGTTTTTCTTTAAAGTTAATAATAAAACAATCAATAAAACAGCAAAATGTAAGTTATAATTACAACTTAAAATTAAAAAGCGTGGGGTATAATAAAATAAATTAAGATAATGGATTTCAATCACCCCAGCATTATTTTGCTTAATTCAATTTAAATAAAATTTATCAAAAACAATACATGTACTAAAACGAATAATACAAGATTCCAAGTCATAAGCACTTATTTATAAGCAACGTTGTATTAGGCTGGTTAGCAGTGGGACATTCACCGGATGTTACTGTTACTTTTAATATATAAAATTGTATTAATAAATTAATTAATAATATGTAATATCGAGTTTATTAAAATTAATATTAATTTTATTTTGTTCACGCATTTGTATGTAATGAAGTTTATAAATAATTTAAGAAAGCGATTTAACTTACGAACTTCTAGTTAAAAGTAATTTTACTAAAAGTATAAAACTTATTTTCACCCTAATACATTTAACGCAAAGCCGTAAGTTTTAAGAATGAATTACTGAATACTGTTTATCTATATCTATACTAATATTATAAAGAGGAAAAATTTGATTTTTGTTTGTTTGATTGTTACGATTTAACTCAAAAACTACTCGACCAATTTTAAATTAGAAAGCTACATCTTTATCGAGTAAAATAAGCAAATATATATTTTCAAAAAAAAAAAATTGATACCTCTACCTAAAATGGAACTCGGTGGTAGAGCTTTGTGCAAGCTCGTCTGGGTAGGTACCACCCACTCATCAGATATTCTACCGCAAAACAGCAGTACTTCGTATTGTTGTGTTCCGGTTTGAAGGGTGAGTGAGCCAGTGTAATTACAGGCACAAGGGACATAACATCTTAGTTCCCAAGGTTGGTGGCGCATTGGCAATGTAAGTGATGGTTAACATTTCTTACAATGCCATTGTCTATGGGCGTTGGTGACCACTTACCATCAGGTGGCCCATATGCACGTCCGCCAACCAATACAATAAAAAAAAAAAAAAAAAACAATGTAACCTAAGGCATCAAAATGTTGCCTATAAGTCATTATTTTGCGTGCGCTGTGAAAACTATTGACGATATATAAAATAGTGTTCTATATATTAATAGTACTCATGATAGCTCACAAAAAAGTCTACGATGGTATATGCCTAACTATTATAGTTAAGCCACAATAACAGTTTTTGTTTAAATTATTAAGCTCATTACGGGTGGAATCGCATAGTGGCGATGTTGGTATCATGATATTATTAATACTTATCCATTTAAATGGTTTACTAATTAAGGTTGACTATGTAAATGTAAATTCCATTTTAAATTATTCGGATCGGACTTTTCGTTTAGTTATGACGGGTATAAAAATTCCCTAAGTAAGAAATATGTCGCGGTTTGAACAAACTGTAACCGTCCTATGTTTAGCCTATTAACAAATACTAATTTACGTATTTACGTTAAATAATCGTTTTTTAATTTTTGCGGACGAAGTCGCAGGCGAAGTGCTAGTAAATTAATAAATTAAGTAAAATTTAATTCAAACTTTGGGTTCTCAATTAATTAAAAAATAATTCTTGTTATCTTATAATATGCAAAGAAAGTAAAGTAAAACACTGATCCTGCAAGTCGGTAATTAAAATGCTAATATACTATAAGGTGTTCCAAGTACTACTTCCAAGTACTTATTAAGATTCTATCCACAAGTTATTAAAATGAAAAAAACATTATTAAAACATAACCATATCTATTATCAAATACGAAATTTTGTTCCAAGAGAATAAAAACAAAGGAATTATTTTAACACATTGTTAGTTATGCATTTCATTAGTTTATTTAAACGTTTTAGTGACTTACCTGGAATCGTCTCGCATCAAATCACTCTTATAAACAAATACAAACACTCTTCTGAAAATCTTTTTCCACTGAAAACTCCACAATACCCAAAACTAATGAAATTTAGACAACTCACAGCTAAACTAAGCCCAACGCAAAAACCATACACAAAAGTCAGAGCCGAACGAATTGAGAACTTCCTCCATTTTTGAACTTTTAAAGAAACAAACATTATTTATAACTTTCTTTAGGTATTTAAATTTCATAATATTCTGAGAAAAACCTATAATAGAATATAAGTTTCCATTAGTTCGTTATCTCGGCTCCTTTGTTCCACGTCGAGATTGGCAGTTCGATTATCCCCAGTCTTGTAAAGAGATATATATAAAAATTAGTCAGTTATGTCGTAGACTACTTAAGCGCCCCGCGGGGAGCACCGTAGCTTAGGAAAATTAAAACGTCTGAATTACGAGACTGCTGTACGCCCAAGAAAAATGATCACTGCTCAGTATCGCAACCGAAATTAAATTAGGATAGCGTATACTTTAATGAAAAACTTTAATATTATACTGTGCTTTATTTAAAAACTTGTTGAAGATTATGAGGTGTGATTTTTTTTTAATATTGAAAAGTTATTAGAATGGCTTACTTGGTTTACAACAGCGTCAAACAGAATTATAAGTTCACTAATTGTGAATAAAGAACCTGTAGAATTTTTGATAGAATTTGTAAAAACATTTGAAATTTAATTTAATGAAATGTATAATCAAATTTACAATCATTATCCAGAATAAAACTTAAAAATTTAAATGAGATTTGAATATTCGATTTAAGCACACGAGTGGATACAGACAAAACGACCAATTTTAAGTAATATAAGATTTCTATTATAACTTGATTGATAAAATAAGAAATCACAATAATAAAATTTTATAAATTAAAAATGGTAGTCCTGGTCGAAACGTTAAAGTCTCCTTTATTATTTTTAAGTCCTTCGAGTGCTCCCTCATTTGAAAGTTTCACCTTGCTCTCGGTGCGGGATGAAAGTTAATTTCTTTTGGTGTATTTTAAAATTAATATTGCTTTGTGCGACCGCACGCCTCGGGAAGAATTGTGAGCGGCCGAACGGCGTAGCTTTTACTTATTACAGGGCGTAAAAATAGCAAGAACTCTTTGAAGGTTTTAATGTTCCACAACAATTACTGGATGAACTTGCAATTTAAAACAATTTTTAAAAAATAAACTGAGAAGCATTTGCAGCGCAGAAAGTTACTTTAAAAAACCCATAAAAGCACGCTGTTACAATGAAATCTAAAATAAAACTAAGCATTTTGACTGCCATTTTTATTATTGATGAAACGTACGAATATTTTCATGACAATACAATGCATCACGCGATATTCGGTTATTGTTTTCAACAAAAAAATACATGACTGTTTTGAACACGTAAAAGATTTTTTATGATTTTACGAGCTTTGGAATTTTCAGTGCTGTTAGAAACTTATTAAAATTAATTTCTACATTTAAAATTGCTTATATAATTATTAAGCTTCTTAGCTAAAGATATATACTACTCATATACATTTTATGTAGAATAATATAATATAATTAAATAAGAAAAAATAACTTTGTTACATAAGTAGTCGTAATTTGTCCAATATATTAAAACATTTATAACTACAATGAACATACAAATTATATAATTAATAACAGTATATCAAAGAAGTTGTGTGGTTAGCGAGGCGACGTTGCTTCCTACAGGTGGCCGCTTAGCCAGGCTGTTTACCATCTAATTGTAGTTCATATTTATGAGTCTTTTTGTTCCAGTCCGTGCAACGCTGCACTCGCGTTAAATCGTTTTACTCTGACCTCTTCTTTGCTGTTTAATTCAACGCGGAGCTTTTCATTTGCACCGTTTCAAACTTTTATGTTTCTCGTTTTATGTGACATTTTTTGTTGAATATAATTTATAGTTTTGCATCTATTTGTTTTGTCTCTCCGAAGTCGTGTTAGGTATAAAACTTTAAGCTTTGTTATTGTTTAGCGTAAAGTATTTTGTTTTAAATTTTCTTAATTTGATATCAAATAATGATATCAGTGTTTTTAATTTATGTTTTTCAATATTGAAGCTTCTTTTGAGTAACAAAAGAAAAACAAGTTACTCAAAGGTTATTTTCTTACATAAATAATTAAATACTTAAGCGTTGTACGGAAAATAGTGTTATAATAGTATCCCTAATCTGTGCAGGTTTCACAAAGCGAGCCGACTTCAAAGAAGCGGATCAAAGGCGAGATAGCAGAGGTCGGATAAAATCCACCGTTTGATATCCGATTGTCGGTTGGAGATCGTCCCACGACGGCGAGGTGGCAAACAGTCTTAGATTCTTTGAAAATGTATCCTTTTCACTGTTAGATTTAGAGATTAATGTTTATATTAAAATATGTTTCAAAGGTTATTTTTAGTTTTACCATCGAAATATTTTTCTTCGTAAAAATGTAATTTAATTTTCTTCTTATATTAAAATTCTTTGATTTTTTTATCGTAGATTAAATATTAAGCTAATGGGTAAATGTTTTACTATATTCAGCTGATGTAATAAGAGAACATTAAATTATCTCTTCAGCTAACATGTATACATGAAGAGTTGCATAAAACATAAAACAGAGTTTTTATCTCCATCGATTCCTGTGTAATACGAAATAATCCAGAATAGATTTGAGTAAACGGGTAGCTAAATGAAACGTGACAAACATCGACAAAGCTCACTACAACACGATGGACTCACGGTTAATCTCGACAATCAGCGTGTGTCTGTTTCGTTTCAGTTAAATCCGATGCAGCCCGGCCCGGATGTCCGAACGACCGGATTACCGGCCTATCCGGATGTGCCGATGAGAGTGATCGTGCCGCGGCAAACAACCCAGCGATTAGTTCCGCTGCCCTCCTTGCGACGAGTTCTATCCGGGAATGACACGGATAAATTGAAAATAGATAATAATATTGTGCCCTAATTTCCGTTGGTGGTTGTAGATCTAAAAAGATCTCGTTTATAGACTTAAATATATATAACCAGGTGAAATATTCATAATGATTTCTTAAAATATTTATCATGCAATTAAGAATAAAGTTATCGTGTCAAAATAATTTTAGTTAAAGACAATTAAATAATAATAATTTATCTTTTATTAGGCATAATAGCGTCTTCTATTGTTCTTACATCAGTCGAAATTGACTAATAAAGAAGAAATAAAGCTGCTTCTCTTACCTCACTAAGATATATTCAACATTCCTGTTGTACCACAAGTTATGTACTATTGTTATTTTCATAAAATATTCGTTGGTTATATTTAGTCCCCATTATCTCATCCTCATTATCGTTATCATATATGTGGTGTTTTTAACATTTTAAAGTTTCATTCATATTATTTTAATCATAACATTCGAAAACTGTTTATAATTTTATAATATTTATATTTTATAATAAACAGGTTTTGAGTGTTATAATTAAAATAATTATTAGTTTATGTATATGTATCAAGCAAAGAACAAACAACAATATCACGCTGGCATCAATATAGAAAAAATCTCAAACTTGGAGGTCACGCGTATTCTTGGGGAATTAACACAATTAAGAGATGTTATTGCTTGAGAATACACGTAGCTGACAAGGAGAATAGCATCATAGCTGAGAAGATGAATGTCCTCAAGCATCAGAAGATTTGTTATAAATCAGATTCAAGAAATATTTACAATGTTTATTTAAGCGTTTATTTGGTGTTATAATAAGTAACTGTCACCATCAATGTAATACTATTATGTAAAGTTAAGATGTTCAAATTAATTGTAAATTAGTATTTTTGCCTTCGGGAGTTAACCTTGTAATTATGTTATTTTACAGAAGATGGAATATGTTGGTAAAGAAAAAATCTAAATCAAAGTAAAGCGTGCTCTGGCTTGTGTTACCGAGTTCTTCAACCAAAGTGACCGTCGTGGTCTTTGATTGAATAACTCGGTTTCCCAAGGTTCTCATTATCATCATGGTTAAGGATTATAATCGAAATTTGTAACCAAAAGAATTCCATATTAAATGTTACAGCAACTTACAACCTTAATCGACTGGGCTAAATTGTGTCATACATGCATAGTATGTTTTTGTACGTTTTATTAATAAAAAAATTTGTAATATCTTGCAATAATATTTTAATTTTCTTTCAGATGGAATCGGAGGCCGCTTTGTACATTGCATGGAGTCATTATTGATATGAAGATTGTATGTCATAGACATTAATCAAATTGTTATATCTAAGAAACCTAAGACAACGTTAAAAATTTTGTTAAATAAAAAGGCGTTAAAATTTTTGTTATATAAATTGTAAGCAATTATGAAGTTTAACTTAACCCGCTGAGATTCTTTCGCCGGTTCTACTCAGGACTGGGGGCTTTTTTCCCGAAGCGGTGGTAGCTTTAATGTTGACTATAACACAATATTAAATAATAAATTTGAAATGAACAAAACAATAGTTTAATCAAAGAATATGTACTCATAAAATGACTTTATTTCGATTCGCATTTCGCAATTCACAAATGATACGCATTTATTATTCAATAAAATAACTAAATAAACGTACAAAATAATATATTTCTTGTTTCATTGTATCCTTTTTTTACCCTTCTAATATTATGTATATAGTCTGTCCTTCGATAACCTTGAACAGCGGACAGATTTTGACGTAGAGCTCGATTCAAGTTCGGCCGCTGAGAGAATGCGTTTCTGACGTCTGCCAATTGTACATACCACATAATGATACACTACAGAACATAGAATAATAACGCTTAGAAGGATAGTGTCATACAAAGTTTCGCTCAAAATTGAAGTAACTAGAATTAATGTGTATGTAAGTGTCACGTACGTTACATACACCGGCACGCCCACATACGACTGAATTATGTTGCAAGTGAATACACATTTTCCCCATAAAATGATATTATTTGAACTTGAATTATGAAATATATTTTTTTGCATTTAATTAATTTGAATTATTACGTAGGTTGTATTCAGATGTGACAATTTGTCAGACAATAATATTGGACATACATTATTATTTTTATTTTACATTAAAATTAATTAAACAACGCTGAAAGGTTTTCTAACAGTAAATTGTGATAAATAGTAGATTTGTATGGAATAAGGACGGGATATGTAAGAAGAAACAATCAGATTCGAAGGAAAGCTAAAAACGATTACAATTAATGAATAAGTATTATAATTATATATTGCAATATTATATATTTAATTTTAGCTTTTATTATTATAATGATCTCTTTTTTTTAAATTTATTTAGTAATATTATTTAGTATTTTTATTTTATGTATAATCATAAGGAAAAAGAAATAATTATTTGAACAGTATTAATGTTTTATATGTAATTGAAAAAAGTTAAAATAATTATTACATTTTTATTATCTAAAATATTAAGCAATCGTGGTAAATATATTTTCCATAACTGGCAGCATTTTTATTGTAATGGCGTCTTTTGTTTACAAATTATTTTTATGTTTTGATGAATGTATTTTAGCTAAAATTATAAGTTGCCAAATAGGAGTTATGTGTGAAATGTGATTTTCTTATCCTTATTTTTTTTATGTGGAGTGTTGTGACACCCTTTTACTACACAGTAAGTCATTTTTTTAATAAATTGCGCGAGATGTTTTCTATGACACTTTATCGTGACGACTGACGTGACGTCAAATGTATTGAGACTAGTAACAATTTGAATGACTTCAATTCGCTTGGGCCTACACTCCTTCTAAGCGTTATTATTCTATGCTACGGAAATAAACAGTTGACGTAACCTTTTAAAAGCTCAATATTGAAAAAAATATTACTTAATTTTATATTTAAAATTAAATTAAACGCATACCTATAACATTTCTTTTAATGATATTGATATAATAGAATTATTCGTCAGTGAACAGACGATAGTAATATTTTTTTATCGTACATTCTTCTTGAAGGTTACATCGACCAATCGAATATGGACCTAATTCAGAAAAGCACTTTTTCAAAGATATTTAATGTTTATTACACTTATGCACAACAACAAAAGTTACAAAATAATTCAAATTTATTTTATGCCTTATGAAGATTACCTACGGGATGTAGCTTATATCTGAAAAGCATGTATACTTTTTCTCACATTTCTTATACTAACTTACATACTTATTGTCTATTTACTTATTCAATTATTATATAACTTAAAGCTGGTATGTAATTTATTTAACATTGATGATTAAACGACACATTAATCAATAGCAACAAATATATTTGCAGCAAATCTAACTGAGCCCCTAAGTCTGATCTCTCGCTAGCTTGTAGCAAAATTTAAGCCATGTATAATAATATTATTAAAATTCCTTATAATAAAGTATTCTTAGTTGCAAAGAAAAAGATCGAAATTAATAAAAAAATAGATCAATTTCCTTTTCGAATCCATGGAATCTAATAGCAACATATAAAAGCTGTTTTTTTTACTTTTGTATAAAATTGTATAACTGCATAATATGAACTCGCTAGAATAAGCAATGTTCTTTCGACTGAATTTGGCCATGACGCTCAATTTAAGACTATGCATCTGCGCTGGAATTATAATATACAAACAGGCTCACACTAGACTCGCACTCACGACGATAGATCAGGCAATCAGGGATCCGGCACCAAAGATTTTACGTAGTTTTCGATGGTTACTTCAAACTATAGGCCGTTTCTCAGCATTCTTAACGAAACTTGAAAGAAATTCAACTGTTACATCCTTAAAAAACGATATATATAAATAACTAAAGATTTTAAGCAATAAAGTTCAAACCGCTACTCGAATTAAGATTTATTGGTTGAGATCACAAATAAAAAAGTAAATTGATAAGCAACTGAGTCTTTTATTACGAAATCCCTTGTATGAATCTTAAATCAAAATAAAAGTCAATAATTTTACTTGCTTTAGTTTTTCATGTAATATTACTAACAATCAGATAAAGAAATTCTAATATAAAGCATATACAAAGATTATGACTTAAATATAACTAGTGAAAATATTTAAGGTAGAATGGGTATCATGAATTTTTTTTTCATGGGGCGGTATTATAGCTAACCCATACTGAACACACACATACACATACACGCACACACACACATACACACACACACACACACACACACACACACACACACACACACACACACACACAGAACTAAGTACTAGGTTCACCTAATATAAGGTACTATTTAGAAGTAGGACATAACGTTGTGATAACGAGTATTGACGACCATTTATCTATGTGTAACTACTGCGAACTACACAGACTATCCAACTGCTTTGTGTTTTTCGAAGCACAGTGAATGATCAAATTTCTCCGAGCGGTTCTGAGATGTTACTTACATCTTGAAAAAATGACATTTTATTATTTGGTTTATAGTAACGAATGTGTATTGAACTAGTAACCAGACGAACGAAGTTAAATATAAATAATGAATTAATGAGATCAAATAAATTATCATTACTACTTAATAACAAAAAATAATAATACAACCATTTTATGTAAAGTTAATCTATAGCAACAGATAACAATAAATCCATTCTTAAAAAAATTTGAACTAATATATCAATAATATTATATTATTGTATATTAGCACAAATAAATTTTCGTCAAAAGCATACTATGTTATATAACACAATAAATATCTGTTCATTGTTTCTTTTATGATTTTACCAAAATTTATTAATATTGGTCTTTTTAGTACAAGCCTACAGAATTGTATTCTCTAGTCAGTATACAGTAAATAGTAATCTGAGATGGATTTATATAAATAAACCTAACAATTGAGACTACAATATACCATTCTTAGAAGACTACAATATTTTCACATAAAGATGATAGTTCGATCAACATAGCAGTAGATAAAGAATATACCTATAATACTTTTTTTTTTAAATGATTTGGTTAATGAAAAATTCCACTTTACATAAATTTATTAGACGAGATATCTTTAAATTAAAAGTTTTTGGACGCAACGAGACAAAAGTTTAATTTCTGGGCAATGTTTCTGACGCAAAAATGAATGATTCTTCTGTCACGTGTTAAAAAAGAACAATATTTTTAAATGACTGAATTTACAGATACTATGAAACAAACATATAAAAAAAATTAGTTCGTTATGTATTTTGAGAGTGAATAAATACTTTATATAAAGATTTAGTATATCTCTTAAATGTCGTTTTGCAAGCGATCGCCGTAAAAGCGCCTGGTTCGATGTTTGGCTCCGTCTTCGTTGTTATTGTTTAGTTACGAATATACATGATCAAATCGTATATGTCGTATACCATGTTAGCTGAAGATGTTAGTCAACTATGAAAACAGATTGGCTTGTTCAATGTTTTTAAAGTACGTAATACAAGAATTAACATTTTGTAACATAATTATATGTACAATATATAATACAGGTTACTTAACTAGGTACACAGTTTCTCGTAATTTCGGATTTGACATCAACACCCACTGAAAATTTCACCTGTATAACTGACTTGCTTACTTGAATATGAAGAACTACTAGTTTTTTTGTTTGTAAGATTACTTATATTTTTATTAAAATGCACTTGAAAAAAGGCTAGTCGTAGACATATGTTAAAAAATTTAAAAACATAATGTTAAAGTATTGTTTAAACAAAATTGTGGAATTTATTCCAGGAAAATTGAGCACATACGTTAAGAAAGTTAGACTAGAAAAATGTAATATACGGCTCAAGGCCTAGAAATCAGTTATTTTTGGTGCCTTAAAACTTTCATAAAAATTGGAGCGTTTATTGTTTCTATGCGATTTCTACCAGAATTATTTGATTATTTGATTTCTTAATTGTTAGATTAATTGATTTCTTCATTGTTAGTATATCTTGCACAAAAATAATTTGTACAATAGACGGGCTTTGTATTAAGGGGAGCTTTATCCCATCCCATGGGAGCAAGCCCATCTTGGTAGTTACCACCCACTCCTCATATACTCTCCCGTAAACAGCAATACTTAGTATTGTTGCGTTCCAGTTTAAAGGGTGAGTGAGCCAGTGTAACTTCAGGCATAGGGGATCTATGTACCCAAGGTTGGTGGCGCATTGGCAATGTCTATGGGCTGCGGTAACCACGTAACATCAGGTAGCCCATTTCCCCGTCCACCTACATACAACATAAAAGAAAATAACTTGATACTGGACAAAAATCAAAAATGTTTGTAGGTGAGCAAAAAAAAACATATTACTTTACAGAAACTTATTACTTATTATGAAAATACAAGTTCCTAATACTTTCCACTAGGGAGCGAAGTGTTAGGTACCCTATACCCTTATAAATATACCCTTGAAAACGCGTATGCAAAATTTCATTATGTAGTGGTATTTTTAAAATAATATACGAAATGAATCAATCGCAGCATAAAAACTGTAAGTCAAAAATTTTAAAAACTTTTTAAAATATTGTAATACTTATTATCAAGAAGTGGTAAGATAAGTCATAAAGATGGATCCAGGGAAACTAGATCATTTGGTATGCAATAAATAACTACGAGAATATAAATAGGAAATATTTATTCAAACTATAATAACAAATCCATGAATGTGGCCCGATAATGTCGTATAAAATATCTTAGAATATTAAAATGTTAAATAAAAAGGGCATATCAATTTATTATTTATATAATAAATAATACACGATATTGAACAAAAATATTTATTGCAATAAACTAAATCACTGAATGAAATGAATACGCCGACTTCCAGCACCTCACTACGCCTATTCGATGTAACAAAAACTTGATACAACACAATAATATCCTAATAAATATTTGTCGACATATAGGTATTTACACTCGCTGTAATGGCAGCCATGACTTACAACTACAAACACCAATGCATATGAGAAGTACCCATAATATCCGCCTAAAAACTCAATACAAACACGATAACGCTTGTTTAAAACACATCTCTCATTCTTGTCTATCACGTCTAAGTATCTTCAAGCCTAAATTAAAAAGTACCTTTAGAAATAAGTACCATCTACTTCACAATAGTCGATAAATCTATATTTACGGCCATGACTTTGAATATTTTAAACCTAAGTGAAATATAAACTGAATGTTTTATCGAAAGCGTAGTGGTACATAGTTCGAATGTTACTAGTCTAAATCGTCAGCCTCAGGGGACGCTCTGGGAGCCAATGTAACGGCAGTTGTCGCTGTGTTCGAAACAGGAGGGTCGTCTTCATTTATCTCCATGGTCTCTCTTCGTCTACGATCTAAAGTTAAACTCTCAACTTTACAGTTATTTTTATGCATTATGTCATCGTTAGCTCCACTTGGAACACACTTTTCGTCACTATCAAGCGTTACGGCAGCCGAGCTGCTACTATGCATCGTCTTCATGTCGTCATTGGACTTCTTTCTTTTGATTTCTTCAATTTTTATAGCCTTTTCCTCGACCGGTGGTATTGTTGGTGTCTTTTCTGTATTGGTAAGTACTTCTGTTACGTGAGCAGCTACTGCGCGCTCTTCACTTGGATTTCCTGTAGTTGTAGTAGTATCGGTTGCTGTTGTATCTGGTGAAGTACTTCGAGAAGAAATCACGTCTCCAGTATGAGTGGTGTTTGTTTGGGCAGTCGATACGGAGGGTGACGTTTGCGTCGTAGATTGAACTGTATTCTGAACAGTTTGCGTTGTCGACTGAGTAGTGGGTGGCGTAGCCTGGGTACCAGTACCGGGAGCATCGTGGTAGGCGGCACCACTGGCCAAAGCAGCTATACCCGCTAAGCCCATCATGCCACCCATGCCATGATGTGTGCGTAAGAGAAGCTGTTGTAACTGCGCCTGCTGTAGTATCACTGGAAGCTCGTAGTGATGGAAGAAGTATAACATTGAATGCTGAAACAATGTAATTATGTATGTCATTATTTAAAAGTATTGAAAATATGAACATATATGCAGAGCCGTTTATCTGAATCAATTTACGGTAAAGAGAAAAGCCGAGACAGAACCGTCTGCGAGGAGCCAGCTCTGTAGAAACTACAGATATTTGTGGCGTATTATGAGACACGTCTGTCGAAGCAAACTCCCTTAGACAAATAAATGAGCGACTCGTGACAGTGTCACGAATGGTCCCTGCGTTATTTATTTATTTCTGGGTCAAAGTACCCTCCCCTCGCGACACCCAACGTAAGTTTTAATTAAGAAACTTGTGACCGCTCCGACTCAACTTTTATTTGAAATTATATTTTCTCAATCCTACGTTTTCTTTTTTTTTTTGGTTTACAGGTGAACGTAACGGGTTATTAATTAGAATTTAAGACATCTTGAAAATGTGTTAGTGTCGAAGAAAAACTTGCTGAAATAATTCAATTACGAAAAAATTACGAATATAATACACAATTTTCTATCTCATCTATTGTCATGGCATCAAGTCTATACGTCTATACGAATTCATTGCTAGCATATAATATATAAAAAGGGACGTTATGTTATTATGTTGACTATGGCGGATTCAGAGTACGCGGAATTAGGATGCTACGCGGCCTTAATTAACATGGACTACGGAATCTGCTCGATGATCATCACCACGGCAAATATAAAAAGGATCAAACGTTTGAACGTTATCTAATGGAGAGAGATGGTGCCCTTTTATTCGTCCATTAAAACCGCTTTGAGATTTACCTCAACCCTATTTAAAAGGTACGTGAATAAAAAACGATGTCTCTTTATCAATTTTCAGATCATTTGTAACAGATTATGTCGGCTTTTGGTAATATTTAAGCTTGTATTGCTATACATAAACGTTATAATGTATTTATATTTTATTTACATAATCACGTCATGGTCGAGAGTATATAAATGTCTGAAAATACGTCTCACGTCGTTGAGTGCGAGGGCGTAACCCCCCACAACTGTAATTATAGGACACTTAGAAACAAAGACTACAGACAGCTCGAGAGACGACTAAACTTTTCAAAAAGAGGCCAGACCTCTTTGTGATCGTAATTTTTTTTCCCCGCAAAATAGTCTTAAACTCTTTACGGGCGGCGCGTTTATTATGCCAAGATGGTAGAAAATTCTGTCGAAAATGAAGTTATTTTGATTTAAAATGCAAAGAAAAAACAAATGAACGACAACTCTCTGAGCTCTCCACCGACGAGATATTTTCCGAAAAAAATTCCTTTTCATTTAACTAATCCTGACGTAGACAAAGAGACTGTTTACGAATTATACAAGAAAATATAAAATTCTAAGAATCTCGAAGTTCTTTATTAAAAGATATCGTTTTTTTAAGGAAATAATAATAACGTATTTTTATAGCCACTCAAAACACATATTGAATATACTTTATTAACTATATTTAATTTTTATTACAAAACAATATAAAAAGGAAAGCATATCTTTAAAAGACTTCTAGGGACAAATTAAGAAACATACGGTTTTTAAAAATATTAATATCTATTAATATATATAACTTATATATCTTACTTCAGCATAATCTTCAATATAATATTCTGATAGATCGCTCTGAGCTCGAAATGTGTACGTAAATTTTATGAGGAAGTATTAGTTAAGGGCATACCGCAGTTTGTGTAACTAAGTGTAAACTACGATTAGCAAGATATCTTAAAGATTACGCCACTCCGCTGCGCTTTCATCACAACTTATCCTTGTTTATTTAGGACTTCCTTTAAATTAGCCAAACAATCTGTTATAGTGCTGCAATTACGAGTATAACAACGCGGAGCACTTTTTTTATAGACCCGTTAAATGTTTTTATGCTTATATTAAGATTAAAATATGTATAACACATTTTAACTTTGTCATCTATGTTTAATATCAAACGCTTTACTATTCTAACGAAAGATTCAATTAATTTATAAAATATGTATGCAGCTTATAAAAACTTAAATAGTGTTGGTGACTATCAACTTGTTCCTGTTTTGAAATGAACGTAGCGAGCCTCAAGCGTATGTATGCTCGTCGCGTCGACGCTAGCGGGCGAGCATGAAATATGATTTTTATTAATAAGTTGACACGCTCGATGATTATAAGATAAGCCCCACTTTGCATTCCGTAGAGCCTTCCCGTTTTTCGACGTCCCCCGCTCTGTAATCTGACAGAGCATTCAGTTCCCCTTTGCAGATCGTAGAGCTAAATACATTTCCAATAATTCTACAAATAAATCGCTCTACAAATATTTTTTATTATGATTTAAGTTCTGTTTACGTGTAAATATGTACATTTTAAATTTTAATGAATCCCGTGTCATGTTTTTAGAAAATTTACACATTTTGATTTTTCATGTTAGTTTTTACCTTAAAGTTCGATTCAAAACTAACATATCCTAAAAGTTAGCAGAAAGACATCCTTTTAAAAGTTCTAAATTATCCTTTTATTTGTTATATATATAAAAAAATGATCTTCATCTTAAGCTTAATCCGAAGCGAAATTATTGATGGAACATGTAGCAGGATGTTTTTCATGTTTATAGGCGAATATGGGATATTATTGGATCAGAGGCTAGTTTTGGTGCTGACCCGTTTGGGCGGGTTCGAACAGATCACCAATTATTTTACTGCTATACTATGTTATACTATTTGTATACAGCTTGCTAGCCTGCTTTGAGTAAATGACATATAAAATAAATAATCATACCAAATCATATTAAAAAAAAACAATATGTTAATGTAATTTTTTTTTAATATCACGTTTATATAAAATCTTATTATGGATAATTTTATTGAAAGATATCATATAGACATTTTAAATTTAATTTACCTATATCTGTGCGTAAGTAAGAAAACTACTATATAAATTACTAAGAAGAAGGTTGCTTTTGTTATAAATGATACTTTAAAAATGAAAAGAGAGCTAAAACTGTGAAACTTTCTTCTTAACATTTGAATGAAATACATAATATATACGTACCCGATACGATACGATAACATTGACGTACAAAGTAAATAGTCAATATTATAATAAATATATTACATATTCTTTTTATTTTATAATATAAAAGTAGTCTTTGTTTATTTAAATAGCTTTCTAAACTGAATACAATATCTGTCAGCAACCGACCGGGGTCCGTGGCATGTTATTAGTTCCGCCCCGGAAATCGACCCCCGACTACTTCCCGGCATGCAACGATGCCCACTTCCCCGTCTCAAATGTTTGTCCGCTTGTTTCTTTATACGATAATTGTTTCCTGCCTTTAACGATACAATGTAGTGACTGAAACATGGCATATTATTTATACTTCAATGATTTGATCGTCTTGAATTTATTACATTATATTTGATCTAAAGTCTTAAACAAAGTGTTTTACAACAAATATATTTAGAGCATGTGTTGTAAATATCATTTAAGTTATAAAATTGAATTTGACAATTAAAAAAAAGAGTACTTAAACCAATTCAAACAAATGATATATCATATCAAAGCCTTGAATAATTTAATGCGGAAATTTCAGCTTCAATCTTACGTCGACGTCACGTTGAAATTCGTAAGGTGACGGGCGTCAAGAGTGCTAAGTCATAATAACGTACGGGAACGTGATTTGTTGACAAATGCTCGGGGCCCACGCTCTGAGGATAAGAGGCTTTCTGCTTTAGTTTAAAAATAATAACCACGAGGCTCGCGAGGCAGATATATAGTACTTGTGTGCGTAAAATCTCAACGCGGTCCGTGATCCCTCCGGCGTACCCCTGACCCGTCTCATTGTTGCTCTGTCAGCACTATCCTATTTATTTAATATTTCGTTGCGTCTTTGACAAATAAATATCCGGTTATTTCTCTTAATATTAAATAAACAAGAATACTTTCGATGGTCCCTTAAAAAAGATTTCAATATACTTACTTATCTACAACATAAAATAGCATTGTAATAGTACCTGATGGTCAGTGGTCACCAACGCCCATAGACATTGGCATTGTAGGAAATGTTAACCATCGCTTACATCGTCAATGCGCCACCAACCTTAGAAACTAAGATGTTGTGCCTTCTGCCTGTAATTACACTGGCACACTCACCTTTCAAACCGGAACACAATAATACCGAGTATTGCTGTTTTGAGTTATAATATCTGATGGGTGGGTGGTATCTATCCAAGCGAGCTTGCACAAAGCCCTTCCACCAGTAGTATCAAAGTACAAATTTATTAAACAAACTATATCCACAACAAAACGTTAATTAAACTCAAATCCCGTTAGTTTTGTGAAATGAACGTAATTCAACGTTAACTGTGAAAAGCGCAATTATTTTGTTTTTATTGCTGTATTAATAACCGCATCCCGGTTTAAGAGCTAATATCGAGTTGTACAAACAGTTTGTCAAGCGGACAGTATGGCCGGCGGCATCTGACCGACATCAAAGTGGACTGCGCAAACACAGCACTAGCATGACGCGAGCGACGAGTTGTAATGAAACGCAATTGCGTTTTACAGTCGAACGTGGTATTTTAAATTAAAATATTTGTATTTATAAAAAAAAAAAAAACCATTTGATTCGATTGTTCCTAATCGACTTTGTTTATGAACAAGGTTATTTTTCTATATATATTTTCTGTATATATGAGCGGGTGCTATAGGTTAGTTTGAGATCGGTTTTTGGTAAGCAAGTACCAGAATTTTACTATCTTCAGGCGGTCAAATACTTGGTGGTAGAGAACTGGTTAGTGCAATACCGTCTGTGTAGGTATCACCCACACATCGTTCATTCTACCGTTAAACATTATTACTTAATATTGCTATGTTCCGGTTTGAAGGGTGAGTGAGCCAGTGTAATTTCAGGCACAAGGGATATAATTTCTTAGTTCCCAAGGTTGGTGGCGCTTTGGCGATATTTCTTACAGCACAAATTCCTATAGGTGGTGGGTCACCACCACTTACCAGGTGGACCACCATATTATATACATAAATGATATTAAAAGAAACATTACTTACTTGTATAAAGAGCCAAGAGGTGACGAGTGCTAAGCTGCTGTACTGACCGTTGAATCGGTAATGGTATGCATAGAACGAGAAGTGGTACAGGTAGAAGAATCTGTGGACAATATCATTGCAATATATTAGATTTATATTAAAAGATTCAATAATATTAATTTATATATTTCTTATGTATTGTTAGTTCTTATTATTATTATACGATATGTTAATAATAACAATAAAGTTTTTTGTAGCATTAGTATATTTTTTGACAATTCACTTCATAAACATGTAATCGCTATAACCAAATACTTAACAAGTACTGGGTATTGCATGTGGGCGTCAACATACTCATCTATGAATAAAAACTTTAAAAAAAACAGTCTAGTATGTTAGACACAACACTTCTTTTAAGTTAACATTCTTTTAGTTTTTTCATAACAACCCCGTTACTTATAAACGCGGTATCTCAGTTAAATAGTTATACAATTTGTCTTATACTTTCTAAAGAGACAAATGGATTTTAAAACTATTCACCTATAACTCGAATCAATAAATCGTTTTCTAATTGATCATGAATGAATGAAATTAAAACTATTCACCTTGTACACGATGTTTATTCAACTAACCTAAATAACTATAACTTTCAACAACACATTTTTTTAAAATACGCTATATCCATATTCAAAAAAAATAGTGGTATATCCACGACTGTATATATATGTAAATTTGTATAATAAATAAGAAGTGTCACGAAAGACCAACATCAAGATACCGAACAGCAAGCTCGCCTTGTAACTGGAAGCAACAAGTAACTCGGGCCGCGGGGTGAACATGGGTGAACAAAACCAAGACTTCACGGTCAAGAAAATATTTATAACGTGTGGAAAATGAATAAACTTTTTCACGTGGAAATATAATTTAATAATTTAATTGAAATTGCATTCAATTTCAATTAAATTATTAAATTATATTTAAATCGTTCCTTAAAAAGTGTTTTCAATAAAATTATTTTATCTCATCACAAAAACTAGACCTGTGGAGCCGAAAATAGTTGAGGAAAACCAAACTAATACTAGCAACACTTGCATCATAAGGCTAAGGATTGTTGCAAACATCAGTGTTACAAAAACATTATAACCAAAAGTTATAATGTTTTTGTAACACTCATTATAAGACAAATAATGTTAGTTAGCTAAAATTTATAAATAAAATAATATATTATTATTATTAAGTATATGAAATCAACAATCAATATATTTTTGAAAGATATAATTATAATAAGCAAATACATTTTAATTTAGTATTTCATTTGAGCACATAAGTATATGAATTCAAAACGATAGAACAGCAAGCTAAAGCTGGCTGTTCTATCGTTTTGAATCCAATCCAACGGAGGCTATGCGAGACTGATTACTCTGAATGATAATATAAATTATTACTAGAGTTTATAGTGGCGAAGAGGATCCATCAAAGTTATAGTACTACTGAATATTACATAATATGTACGAATAACGAACAAAATTATTGCTTATACATATGTAATCATAATAAAGTAATAGTGTGTTACTTAATTACATTTTAAAATATACAATGTTTGTTTAGTGTCGTTTAATCCAAATTAAACTGACTAACTTATTTGAAGTTTTTAAAATACTTTATGACGCAGTCTCTCTAAACATTACACTAGCGGGCAAACTTCTTCAGTTTTTGAGTATGTGTATATAAATATTGTGACAGAAAATATATAAAGCTAAGAGATGAATTTATAAAATGAAATACTCTTGAATTATTATGTAATCTAATTAGCATTTTTTTTTTTCTTTCTCAGGACCATCTGATCCCAAACTAAGCAGAGCTTGTACTATGGAAACCAGACAACTGATATACTACATATACTACTTTTCTTTTGTAAATACATACTTATGTAGATAATTACACCCAGACTCAGAACAAACAGATATGTTCATGCACACAAATGTCTGTCATGCCTGGGAATCGAACCCACGACCTGCGGCGCGTAAGGCAAGTATCTACCAATCACGCCAACCGGATCGTCATAATTGATAACAATATTTTGATTTATAAGAGTTTATTTCTTTCCAGCAGTGGTCTCGAGGTGGTAAACAATTTCTCACGATTTTGGAGAATAGAAGGATGTTCTTTCGATTATTTACCGATTTTAAATTTTTGAACAGGCAACCACTGACCGCAACATGTACGATAATTTCATAACAATACACACAGACATATTGTACACAAATTGTCAGATAATTTCCATTATGATGTAAAATTTGATAATTATACTTAAGTCATAGGCAATAGCCCAATAACAAGTACCTACCGTTGCTTTTTTCATGTATTGGAGCAAAAAGACAAAAGAAAGTAAACTAAAATAAATGACAAATACATCATAAACCTTTTTGGAACGAAGTTCCTTATGAGGCGTTGCGGAGGGGTACTCTGGCTGGCAAAAAACGTCCGTAACGTTAAAAAAAAGCGTAAGATTTACTTTCAATTTTTATTTAAAATTCAATTTTTCATTTTTATTTTAGTTACCATATCGCACGTTTATTCCAATACCGTCATTAAACGAAATTTATAAAAAAAACTATGTTTTAACGCCACCTAGTAGCTGAGCGCATAATTTACACTTTCCTTCGATTCTTATGTCTTATTTCATAGCCAATGCTCCGGAGAACAGTGGTTGCGGATCGACACTAAACGAAACCTTCCCCTCTGGTTATTCCTACAACGACAGTAAACGGACGTGTCGTTGTTTCAAACATTGAATTATTTTTAATCAGTAAGTTTACGTTTGATGTTATTCACATTGTCACTTTTGTTACAAAAAAATACAAGTTTTACATAAGTAGTGTCACTACTGCTTATTATTTACCTCATCCTCACTAAAATTATAAACGAGAAAGTGAGTTTGTTTGTTCGTTTGTTAGTTTAGTTGGTTGGTTATTTGTTGGTTATTCTTTTACGTTTCAACCTATATCATTAAATTTTGCGTACACGTTGTCAGGGGTACAGAAAATCGATGGAGGAAAGAATCTGGTGGATTTGTTTAGAAATTACAAACACAAATGTGCAGAAGAAGGATGTGGAGTAGAAGCAGGTCAAGAACATACGTACAGAAAATTTTAAAATCACCAATGTTATATCACTTTTTTTGTTTACAAAAACTTAAAATTAACTTCAACGAAACTTAAATTCATCGAAAAATATGCAATAGAAAGGAAATATTTAGACCACCAAGAGAAAAGGCTAAGTAGATTGGAGAAAGATAAAGATAAGAAAAAAGTAAACAGAAAATTTGTGGTAGCATGCTATGATTTGCAAGATAACATTCTGAATACATAACTTTAAAATTAAAATTATAATACATACATTTTTGATAGCTCGATATATCGATATACTCAAAATGATAACGTCCGCTCGGTCATAGAAAAACAACTAAGGAAATTCCTGACATCGTTTTCTTATAGAATAGGTAGGCATTGGAGCATATCGACCACCTGATGGTAAGTGATCACCAACGCCCATAGAAATTGGTATTGTAAGAAATGTTAACCATCGCTTACATCGCCAATGCGTCATCAAACTTGGGAACTAAGATGTTATGTTCCTTGTGCCTGTAATTACACTGGCTCACTCACCCTTCAAACCGGAATAGAACAATACCAAGTACTGCTGTTTTGCGGTAGCATATCTGATGAGTGGGTTGTACCTAACTAGACGAGCTTGCACAAAGCCCAGTAAAAGTCATTTGCGATCTATATACCTGAACATGTGTCATGTATCACTAAGTGTCATGTATCACTTATACAAACAACGAGTAAATAAGGAACACCATACAACCTCTAAGCTATGACTTATAGCGATTTCTATGATTTAAAAAATCTGACTTAAGAATGTGGTAACAAAGTTAATAAGAATACGGAAGGTGAAACAGTTCGATTATCAGATATAAAGATTATAAAGTTCGGAAAAGCACTTGACGGCGATTAATGTTCGTTATTCACCCAAATCTAAAGTAATGGGTAGCTACATTGATAATATTAATATTTTATTATTTTTGTAACTCCATACATTTATATGTGCAAAATGACACTTGCATTAGAATAGATTTTATTTCAAAATTTGAAATACTGAATAACTAATAATTTACTACAAGCAGAAAATTTAAAAATACTATATTTATTCGGAATAATAGTCGTCATTTATTAAAAAAAGTATAATTTCCAGAAAAGTAGCAATTAGATTTTTTATATCTAATAATGTTCCCTAAAAATCTTTTAATTGCTCTCCTGTAAAATTTGCTTTTTCATTATAGTGACGGTATTGGAATAAACGTGCGATATAGTTATGTTTCTTTATATAAAATATATACCCGAATAATTATTTTCTTTATACACTCGGCGTCAAAAAAAATCGCACCTTTTGTAATTTTGACTTCAAGCGAATAATACTCTTAACTTATTTATTGTACCCTACCAAAATTAATATCATTTGAAAGCACAATTAATACACTTTAAAAACGCGTATCGTTCTTTTCTGTAAAAACAATAATCACGAAACGTTAGGGTCTTTAAAAAAAAGTGCTGAAAAGCTCATTAGAGGACTCACTACTTGTGCCACCTTGGACACGAATAAAAGGGGGGGGTAAAAATTAATTATGGGTCATTAGCTATCCAGACATCACAGAAGTCACACCTGAACAGCTCCAGTAAGAAAAAAACCCTGAAAAATGGATACCACGGCAGAAGAAGCAGCTCAAGTGGTAGCACTACTGCAATCAGGACTACGCCAAGTTGATATTGCTCGACAACTCAACATAAGCCGTTTCCGGGTGAAACGAGTATCCCAGCGGTTCCAGGAGACTGGAGGCTACATCAGGAAGCATGGATCCGGAAGACGACGTTGCACTTCCGACAGAGACGACCGCTATATTGTGTCGACGTCTTTGCGTAACCGATTCTCCAACGCTGTTGAGCTGCAACAGCAGCTCCGAACAGCTCGGAGGACGTCGGTGAGCGTCTCCACAATAAGAAGAAGGCTGCGAGAGAAGAAAATCCAGGCCCGTAGGGCTGCTACTGCTATAGGCGAGTCAGACTTCAGTTTGCCCGAGACCACGTGGATTGGACGTTCGACCTATGGAAGTCTGTCCTCTTCTCCGACGAGACTAAGGTATGCCTTTTCTGCAATGATAGGCGTAGAAGAGTGTACAGGAGGCAGGGGGAACGGTACTCACAGGCCTGCTTTGAAGAAACCGTCAGCTACAGAGGAGGATCCTGCATGTTCTGGGGCGGAATTTCAATCCAAGGAAAAACCGACCTTGTGTGCGTCTCCTGCACTGGAGGTGCACGTGGCCAGGGATCCCTGACTGCTCATGGGTACATCACAGAGATACTGGAGGACCATGTGGTCCCGTATGCTGGTTTTGTCGGGCCTGAATTCACATTCATGCACGACAACGCCCGCTCCCATAGGGCAATCATTGTTCGGGACTACCTGAACCAGGTTGGGATCCCCGTGATGCAGTGGTCAGCGAGAAGTCCTGACCTGAATCCCATAGAGCACCTTTGGGATGATCTGAAACGCCGGGTGCGGTCTCGTGATACTGCCCGTGCCACCCTTGAACAGCTTCGGGACACCGTCGTCGAGAAGTGGAGTGACATTCCTCAAGAACGCATCGTGACGTTGGTGAGGTCAATGAAGGATCGCATGGAGGCTGTAATTAGGGCTAAGGGAGGTAACACTAGGTTCTAAGTTTAGTTTTAAGAATTTGTTTTACTGTATTTTTTAATTTTGTTATGTTTTTAGATTAATTAAATTAAGTAATTTTGGCGTGTTTTTCCTTTATTCATGAAAAATGTTTTTTATATGCTTAGTAATCACTATCACAGTTTTATTATTTAAAGGATTCAATAACCTTTAAAATGAGGCCCCACACTTATACCTTACCATAGATGAAATAGGGTTTATAGTTGCTTGAATTCAAAATACCAAAAGGTGCGATTTTTTTGACGCTGAGTTTATCTGTTGATATTTCATGATATGATATTTCTATAGAACTTGAAATTAATATTTTTATAATAAGGAACTTCGTTCCCATCTGGTGCCCCACGACACCACACGATTCTTTTTTTTAGCTTTCAAGATTGATTTTAAAATTAATTTAGTGTTATGAGTTAAGTATTAATTGAATGTGTGTTGTACTGACTTATTTTGTAAGTTTTTATGTGCATAATAATTAACAAAGTTATTTTTACATCTTAAAGAAAATTTTTTTTTTTTTTACCTACCGGTTTTTGGTACGAATCTACCGATATTTGTTGGCAGTTCTACCGATTTTGCGTTTTGACGTTCGAGACCACTGCTTTCCAGTCGCCAGAAAGCGGTGTCTTCAAATTAATTAAATAATATTACATAAAAAGAAATGATATTTATGTTATAAAAATCTCTAAACGGAATGAAGTATACATTCTCAACAAAAGAGCATCGCCTAACACGAGCGTCGCGAGGCCAATTCGCACATTCCACGGTTCAACCATTAGCTTCGTTATCTCCTTATTTCGGTGTATAAATTCCCAATGTACGAGGCGACGAGCCCCTGAAAAGGGGAAACATCACCTCGTTATCTGAAAAGGTTGCAATTTTATTTGAAATCGATATTCACTGAGATACAACATTTCTCTTGTCGATGCGAGTGTAAAGGGATGCTCTTATGTGAGACGCTCTTTGTCGGTAGGCAAGTCCTTACGCTTATTGTGTGGGTGTGATTTATTTACAGAATTTCAATGCCAATTAGACGCGAGATTTTATATCGCGTATTTCATTTATCAATATTCATACAAGTACGAGAACTTAGTAGCATTTGACTTTTTAAGCGCCTTATGCATGTAAGTTGTATTTCAATTTTGATGTACTTTTATATAAATATTTTTTTATAATCAAACTTATTCTATAGAAACGTAATAACTAATAGCAGCTACGGTATAGAGATTAATATCGTAATCTTAAAATCAATCAACGATTAACCGTCATCCGTAGACCAACGTTTAAAGCTTAACGTAATCTTAACACAAACATTAACAAGTCGAAAATCATAGCAGGTTAATTATAATTAAGCCGCGCACGTACAAACGCGAACAAACGTACGAATTTGAATGTTAACATGAGGACCTGAGCACGGCACACAACAGTCGCTAATTAGTTCGAGATTAATCCGTCGTATCCCGTGTGCTCGCATAATACCATATAAACATAACCGACGTGTATTGATGCTTCGAAATCAATAAGTGTAAAAGCATACGGATCAAATACACGCTCGGCTTGTTGCATAACGTTCGTGATAAATATGGACGTCATTTTATATTATGTTTCAAATATCATTCTTGTTTCAGTAGATTTTTTTTGATAGTTTGATAAATTTCTAGCTTAACAAACTTACACCGTTGTATTCAATATTTATTCTTCAAATTTATTCGTAAGATTAGTTCATTACTCACCATTCTGCGACAATTCAGTATACATTGAGACCTTTGATCATTACGTGTTGCATTGATAAAATTGAATGTCGTGCAGCGATAATGATATTTACGTGGTGGAATGAATGTTTTAGTATATTTTTAAAAATATATACAAATATACGCTTTCTTATGCCATATTGAAATACAAGACTTTATTGACAAACAATTTTGACAAAAAAATTGTTACATATGATTTGAAGTCATCAAAATTACCTGAGAATATAAAAGCATTTTAAGAAAGTGTTAATTATTGAAACGAGATAACGGCAATAAAACGGTAATGGCTTGAAAGCAATAAATAGACTAAATTAGGTATATCTTTGTTTTATTTCCAGACTCATCTTAAAGTATACGCTTAAGCAATTTTACTACTAACCTATTCATTAATTGTAAAGCGGTGAAATCGATCGATTTCAATTTCGATATTAATTTCTTCATAAGGATTTTAATTATGGCACAAATAAATCAGTTTTTAATTTTTAACTTAAAAATAAGATATTTTAGTATGGAGAAAAAAATAAGAAATATTTAATTTTGGCAAATCTGACGTAACATTTTAAAAACTTATTAGTCTCACATTATATGAAAGTTTTTGAAGCACGTATAAGGCGCGTGATACGAATCGGTACACACTTTTATTATGTTAAAATGTCATTGCAATGTATCCCATAGCTTGTAATATAATATAAAAATAAATATTTACAGTAAATTATAACATAAGAAACTATTATGAAAGGAAAATATTATGTCAATTGAATTAATATTTTTGTATATATACAGTGGTGGTCATATAATTAGAAACACTTCTTATGAATAAAGAAGGTATAACTTTAACGTACAAATGTTCGAAAAAAATATACACATTCAATAATTAATAATTATGCAATAATATAGCGACTAAAATAAAAAACTCATTAAATGCATAAAATATAAAACGTATCTTACTTTTAATTACAAAATGAGTCTTACACATGTAGGAGTTTATTTTCTGTTACTGGCCGCTTGGACGCCTAATTAGAATCATTTAAAAAAAGCATCCATAGCTCTTTTTTTTGAAATTGGAGAATAACATTTCTTTTTTCTATTATTTTGGCGGCAATTCAAAATTTAATCTGAATTTTATTTTGTTCAAAATGAGCAAAAATAAAAGTTGTGACGCGTCAACTAGGCAAATAATAGTTAATTTACATATACATAGATCATAAGTGGGCGTACAGAAAAATGGCTGAGGATTTAAATTGTTCTGTTAAGAAAGTTTTTAATGCAATTGATCATGATAAAACACATGGAACTGTTGAAAATATTCTTAGAAAGGCTTGAACAAGAAAAATTTCTCCCAGAGAAGATACGCTAATCGTTCGTGTTGCTAAAAAAGACCTAAGTAAAGGCTCCAACCAGATTAAAAATGAAGTTTTTTCGCCGGATGACCCGAGAAACATCTCGTCATGACTGATACGCCGCCGATTAGTGGAAGGTAAATTGTTTGGAAGAATCTCTCGAAAGGTACCGCTTCTTACCAAGCAACATCGTGAGAAGCGATTATTATTCGCTAAAAAATATGTTAATTGGATGGTATGAGAATGGAAAAATGTGTTGTTTTCAGATGAAACAAAAATAAATATGGTAAATTCCGAAGGAAAGCGCTATGTTAGACGTCCTGTAAACAATGCTTTTAATTATAAATACACAAGAAGTATGGTCAAGCACGGTGGCGGTAACATTAAAGTTTGGGGATGTTTTTCCGGATGTGGAGTTGGATCCGTTCGGAATATTGAAGGTGCAATGGATCAATGGCAATACAAAAATATCTGAGAGCATACAATGATTCCCTACTCGGACGATCATTTGCATGTAACCTGGATCTTTCAGCATGAGAATGACCCTAAACACACGGCCAATAGCGTCAAATGTTTCCTTAGCGAACAGCGTATATCCGTTTTAGACTGGCCAGCAAATAGTCCGAATTTAAACCCGATAGAAAATCTCTGGTATATTGTTAAAAAGAAAGTCTCAAACAAACGTAATAAACGTAACGTCGTTGCAGTGCTGTTATTGAAAGTAATTGGTAGGCTGTGGATAGTAGCTATTTCGTAAATAACAGTACTACTTACTAATACTTAAAAAAATATTGTTTTTTATACTTTTTTGTTGTTGTTTCTAATTAGTTGACCATTATTGTTCATACCTTAAAACTGGTTTAAATGTTTGTCCGTAATGTAATATTGAAACTGCACTTGTGTAATGGGATTTATATTGTTTTTCTAATAAATGATAAATCGTTGAACATATTGTTGTCCTATTTATTGTTTAATTTCAAAATAAAAACGATTGCGATGAATTATCTTACATAATGTCAAGGACCGTTGGTAGTGTTTCTAATTATACGACCACCACTGTATATATAAACTGTAAACCTATAAAAACAAATCCTTACAAAAAACTTTTGTATATTTTTCGCATGACAAGAAATTTCGTTCAAAAATCGCAAATAATTTATTTTAAATGTAATAGTACAAAACATAAGAAATCGTTTATCTCTTGTATTTTTCTAAATCTCCTAAAAGACGAAGACGAACAAAAGACTAGCGACACGCTAATGTATTCCAAGGGGCTATTTGTAAAACATTTTCAACAGAGATAAAAAGACCACTGCATAAAATAGTTCTTAAGCAACAATTTCACGGGCAGATCGCTACCGGAATAATTTAAAAAGAGGGAGTGGAGCGGCAAAGGTGATTCTCTTGTCCGCTGCTAAGCCGCTTCCGAGGCGTCGGACCTTTAAGCGACATCAAACAAACACTACCTACGCATTAAACATACATTGAGAAAAGAAGCAAGCGATGTTTTCTTAATGTTATTTCGTACATAAATATTTTATTAGGCTCCAGTTTTAATAGAAATGTAAATGGTGTCACAAATTGACGGCCAGTCGGCAGGTGCTACGATTAATCTGGAATGGTGTTATGGGTTAATCTTTTTTATCGTTGCTTTGAAGTGAAGTAAAGTGAAATTGAAGATTTTTTATATATTTTATTTCAACAAAAAAAAAAAATCTTTAATAACACTCAACTATTAAACGCAATTATTTATGATATACATTTTATCTTATACATATACTAATATGTATATATTTATTTTTACTTTTATAATTATCACGATTAAATAACATTAAACAGAGACTAAAGCCATGTCAAGGTTAGTCTCAGTTTAATAGGTAATATTAAATTGAAAAACTCAATTTAAATATTTACATTTTTTGTCGTAATAAATGAGCCTCGGGCGATGTGTGAAGGAAAATGGAGACCTCTCTCCATTTTCCTTCAGTGCTGTGACCAAAGTTCGTATAAAATATCAAAAGTCGAATGCCCATTTACAATTTCCCTTATTACATCAAAATTATTCAGAAGCGGACGAGGAGGGGGCGAAACTGAATCTTGTTGAACTAACTCAGTGCGAAATCACTTTCGCCTCGGCCTTTGATCTCGGCTGAGCCAAAGGAATGTTATTCAGTAAAAACATGCAAATTCGATAAAGTATAACACAATATTACGGCTCAGCTGCCGTCGAGACGCTCGACAATGCTGTAAGCGTCGGAGGACGCTTTGAATATTATTTGTCCGATACCGGAACATCAGTCTTCTCCGATAACATATTTCTACAATAATGTTCCTAAATAAAATTTTTCATTATAACATCAAAATAATGATAATAAATAATAAAACACTGTACTTATGTATTGAAAATGAAAAAGGAATATAACTTATTCCTTTTAAAAATATGGACCGGGAGATACTGATACAAAATTTCAGGTCAATTGTACCAGTTTAGCGACTCTTCAGGGGGTTTAATTATGTAACGACGAAAAGGAAAATGATGGTTATAGCGCTGGTATTGGCGGCCCAATCGCGTGAGCGTTAATCGAACGTGTCGGATAAATTACGAGAGTCGAACGATTTGTTCCACAAAAATTCTTGTTTTTTTTTTATAGTTCCCGGGAGGGCTTTTGACTCTACTCCACCTGATGGTTAGTGGTAGTAGAGTCCAAACGCGACGACGGCTAGTGCAGTCAGGAAGAATGACTTGCACTAGGCGTCCCCACTTTGCCGGCCCACAAGATGCCCCTTCACGCCTCGTTTGAAGGAACCCAGGTCATAAGAGGAGGGAACACGTGTGCCGGTAACGAATTCCATGTTTTAGAGGTGCGACAAAGGAAAGAGTAGCCAAATATCTTCGTGCGCGATGGAATTGATCTCACAGTTAGGCGGTGACATCGAGAGCCAGTACGCGTAGAAATGTGAACGATAGGGGAAGCAGGAATGAGGGAGAATAACTCCTCTGAGCACTCGCCGTGATTCTTTGGAGTGAGGTCGCACCGAGCGTCAATTCCCAGTATGGCGACTTTGCCTTGTACCTCCAACGTAGTGCCACAGAGGGAAGGAGGAGGGGAAAATGGTGACTTTTTCGCTGTGAGAGCGATAGCATACCTGTGTTTTCTTGGCGTTAAGCTCAACAAGATTATCAGAGCCCCATTTGGCAATGAGTCCTAACGTCCTATCGGGTTCAACAATAAGATCCCTCCGTCTCCTCAGTTTCCGCCCGCTCAGCTCCTGCGCGTCCGTGGTATCCCCCGTGCACTGTACTATCATCTGCATAGCAATGTATGTTCTCGAGAGAGAGCATATCATTGATATGCAGAAGAGTGTAGGGGATAGCACAGACCCCTGGGGAAAACCAGCATTCACTACATGGAATTGTGAAGCGCAACCATCAACTAAAACTCAAAGGCTACGCTTGTGTAGAAAGCTGGCAATCCAGGTGTAGAGCTGAGCTGGCAGACCGTATGCCGGCAGCTTGGAGAGAAGACTTCTATGCCAGGATCCCATCGAAAGCCTTGGAAATATCGAGTCTGACAGCCAACGATTCTCCTCTCTTGTCGATAGTTTCACCCCAGAGGTGTGTTACGTACGCTAGAAGATCACCTGTGGACCGTTTCGGTCGAAACCCGTACTGACGATCATTAATCAGACAGTGATCTTCTAGGTAGTGGATCAGTTGGTTATTTAGGATCCGTTCCATCACCTTACAAAGTACTGAAGTGATAGCTATTGGCCGGGTCAGACCGATCCCCTTTTTTGGGAACCACTTGCACATTAGCCTCTCTCCAAGAATCCGGCACACGTCCTGTAGAGAGAGACAGCTGGAACAGGCACGTCAACACAGGAGACAGCTCCGCTGCACACTTCTTCAGCACTATGGCTGGTATTCCATCTTGACCACTAGCTTTCCGTACATCGAGTGATTGCAGCTCTGCACGCATATTACGCTGTCTGATTTTGATGTCAGACATCGTGTGGCCACATGAAGGTATTGAAGGTGGCAGCGCACTGCAATCATTGATCACAGAGTTATCCGTAAAGAGTTTTGCCAGAAGATCGGCTTTTTCCTGCTGACTGTGAGCTTGCGATCCGTCCGGATTCCTAAGCGGTGGCAGCGAAGATTGGCAGCAATTGTTTTGCACAAACTTGGTCAGACACCAGAAGCTACGGGAGCCCCTAAGATGCGAAACAAGGTCATGACCAATCTGTACAATGCGCTGTGCATCCGCTCTCGTGTATGCCTTCCTACAGGACTTGGAGCTTTTGTTGTAGTTTCAGTGAGTTCAGTAAGTCAATGTTAATTGCCCCACTAACGCAGCCATTGATCCATGCGCGATATGCCGCCTGCTTAGATGACACAGCGTCGGCACATTCACGAGTGAACCAACGGTTACGCGTACCCTTACTGATGAGGTCTGAGGTAGGAATGTAGTATTCCATCCCTAACAGGATCTCATCAGCAATAGCAGCGGCGCTAGCTGTCGGGTCATTCTCACTGAAGCAACATTCCTTCCAAGGGACTGACGCATAGTAATCGCGCAAACCGTCCCAATCTGCCGACTTATAGTGCCAAACGCGACGTTTGCATACCGCTGGTGACGGTAGCTTGGCCTGTGGCACCTTGGTAGATATCAGGCAGTGATCCGAAGAACCAAGAGAACCTCAACCTAATATTCCACCGGGTGAGTAGTTAGCAGAAGGTCCAGTAGAGAAGGCACCGGCCCGTCAATGTCTGGGATCCTGTTGGGCTGATCAACGTTGGGTCAAGTCATGCGTGAGAGCGAAAGCATGAGCAGTCCTTCCAGCATGGTCAGTTTTGGGGGACTTCAACCGTGACTCGTGGTGAGTATTAAAGTCCCCCAAAAACACCAGTTCCGCGTTAGAAAACTGGTCTTGTTCAGCATCTGCCACCCGACTAAGATGGTCAAATAGTCGGCTTGTCTTTAAGTCACCATTGTGGGATCTGCAGAGGCACATCATCTGTAGACTCGACTCTGACGAATCAGGTCCACACGTACCACCAACATGGAGCAGGAAGGGTCCTCCAAGCAGCGCCGACGGTGACAACAAACATTTGTTCTGACGAACAAGCATACTCCGGCTTTCGCTTTGAAGGATTCTTCAAGCATGTAGCCGGAATAATTAAGGTAGCTGGTATCGACAGGACGGAGTATTTGAGTCTCCGTAAGAAACAACATTGCTGGCCGTGCTGTCTCGAGTTGGTGGTGGACAGCATTGAGGTTAGCATGGAGTCCACGGATGTTAGAGAACTCGACCTCAAATAGCGAAGGTACGGTTGGGGTGTGCACCGCTGATCGACCGTTATTTCTTATTGTATGCGCTATCATTTGGGAAAGGAAAGGACGAGATTTGAAGCGAGCGACGCATTGCCACGATAGGGATGGTCAAAGTGTGGAGCTGTGTTTCCCAAAGAAGCTGCTAGAAGGGAAAATAAACTGATCCGCCGGACGGAAGGGCCCCCGAACCCTCCGGTAGTTGCCGCTGGGTCACCAACCGGCACGACAGTCCACACCGAGATTATACGTGGCCTGGTTGGGCAGCCTCGCGAGCTGGTTAAGAACGCTTGGGCCCCTGTACTCTGCCACGGGCGGCCAGCGGAACAACCGTTTCTACGGGTCTCTCTGTCCGGCAGGTCAATATAATTACCCCCGGCATTGGTTCAACAGCAACTTACACAGGACCACCACATATCGCGGCAATGCGCGCTCGTGCACTGGCTGAACGCTGGCTGATCTCGAAACGCGACTGCAAGCAGCCACTTCACGAGTTTTTCACCATGTGTACGGTGTTAACAAGCCAGGCGGATGAGAGACATCCTACCACCAGATGAGCAGATGGTCGCTCAGATATCCCTTAGTCGCCTCTTACGACACCCATGGGAGAGAGAGGGGCAGTGAATTGTATTCTTACTCCGTCACTGCATGGATAAATGACAATATTTTCTCATAGTCGATGAAAAAAAAAGTAGGGGTAGCGTAATGCCATACTTCTCCGGTGTAACAGCCCGACATAGAGACGAAAACATATTAATTAAAAAAAAAAAAACAACCATTTGTACCAGGCTAATTTTTGCACAGGTAATCATCGTCGAGTTTCCGATGGTTCTAAATGGCATACCGCCGCAAATTAGTAAATTTTGTGTCAGTATCTCCCGGTACAATAAGGTAAAAATCTTTATCTGAACGGAGTCACAGCACAAACATGTATGTTACCGCGTAAGATTAAAAATAGAAACAACTCACAATGCCTGTTACGAATTTCACGTGTTATTTTCTTTTGTGAATATTTCATGGCTTTCAACTTTACTCATAATGGATCGCTAAAAAATTTATTTATTCCTAAATTAGGTTACAATGAAGCTCTTAACACAAATTCTGTTTTAAAATATTTCTTATAATAATCTCAAACATTCTTTATGAGGAAAACTCTTTTGAGTTGTTTGCATGTTTTAAAAAACGAATGATCACGTTTTCGGTATTAACAAAAGCCATGAACGTACGGGTGTAAAGGGAGGAGTGTATAATGAATGAGAGGTTGATTTGAACTATAGGCGTTTGAGCGTGAAGCGAAATGAATGAACGGTCAGGATCCATGGGAGACGGCGCGAACGACCGCAGGAATCCGCAACGCGGGAGCGCCACTAACGAAATGAAATTCCGTGGACATTCCGGCCCTACGTCCGCGGACTAGTGCCGGTATGAACTTCAGTTAGTGCAACATTGACAATTATATTATATTCCTTGATATTTGCTTAGAGAAAATAAATAGAATTTTTGATAAGACTTAATTAATATACTTTACTGATACTTGCTTTCAGGAAATGTAAGTTACCACATATTAATTAGTTTTTTTTAAAATATATTCGTTTGATGGTACAAAACAATAATATACACAAATCTAGGTATTTGCAACACACTACAAAATTAACACAATTGTTGTAAGGTATTATATAATTTTGATCAATGAATAATAACTTTTGAATGTTAAATCAATACGGAATAATATTAATGACGTATTATCACGTCGTCGTACGTATCAGCTCACAAATTTTTCATCAAAAATAATCCGATAAACTTACGATATATATTGCAAATATATTGCATCCGAATATCAAATGGAGAAAGTTGGTGTCGATGCTAATAGAGCGTAGAACTTGCCATCACCCCTGACAGATGCGGTTTAACAACAAACAAACTTACTCCTATCGGGTATTTTACTTTGGATCGCCGAAAGCAAAGATAGTTCGATTTAGTACAGACTAAGTTTTATTGTTATACATTTACGGAATACATTCTTGGAGATTTTATGCTATGACACTAAATTGTAATCGATACTTTTATTTCCGTCGAGGTTTAAAAATTTGATCACTTCAAAAAAAAGATTTATTTTAATTTTAATTAGTTATTTTAAGAATCTAATCAAAATCATCAATCACCTAATGTCAAGTCGATAAGCATGGGATGGGCAGCAGCGTCCCCCCCGTAAACAACTTATCCCCCTACTGCGCTCGCCAACACGCCTGCCCAGCGCGGCGAGTATGGGCAAATCCTCCTATATGGTAGATGCGCAAAAAAAATGGCCCCCAGTTACCAGCAAGCCCGCTAGGCCCGACCACGGTAGCGGTCGCGGTATCGGCAGGGCAGGGAGTGCAAAGAATCACCGGTTCATGGCAGGCTACCATAGAAGACGACTACATATGGCAACGTACAATGGACGCTCGATTAGGCTGGACCACCACCTCGCCGAATTAGAAGTAGAGTTAAGTCATATAAACTGGCATATACTGGGGTTATCTGAAGTCCAAAAACAGGGGGAGGACACGATAACTCTAGAGTCCGGTAACTTACTCTACTTCCGCAAAGGTGATAACCTCTTCCAGGGTAGTGTCGGTTTTCTAGTCAAAAAGGATCTCATTAGCAACATTGTAGAAATCAGTAGTGTGTCGAACCGGGTAGCGTACCTTGTCCTAAAACTTTCCGACAAGGTCGTACAGGTATATGCGCCAACTTTGACATACTCTGATGATGTGGTAGAAGCGATGTACGAGGCCATCGCAAAGGCCCTCAACAACACCTCGAAGGCCCACTACAATGTTGTTATGGGAGACTTTAATGCTAAAGTGGGAGTACAAGATAGCGGTGAATCGAAAGTCGGACCTTACGGCTTGGGCTGCAGAAATCACAGGGGGCAAATACTGGTAAACTTTCTCGAAGCGCAGGGGCTCTTTTTGATGAATTCTTTCTTTCAAAAGAAGCCCCAGAGGAGGTGGACCTGGCGAAGCCCCGATAACGTGACAAGAAACGAGATAGACTTTATCATTTCGAATAAAAGGCACACGCACAAGGTTATTTAGAGATGTCTCAGTGATCCACAGGGTCAATACCGGTAGTGATCACCGCTTAGTTCGAGGCACTCTAGATATCGACTTCAAAGCCGAAAGATCACGAATGATGAGGCCTACTCTTCGACCTACCATGCTCCAAGCTGCTCAAGGCTCCGAAAAGTTCCAAATGGAGCTTCAAAATCAATTCACCGCGTTAAAAACCGTAAGCAGTATTGATGAGAAAACCGACACGCTCGTCAAAATACTGCAAAATACATCCCGCAAGTGTTTTCCGCCACAGAAAAGAGACAGTGCACCAAAACTCTCTGCTGAGACATTCGAGCTCATGAGGAAACGACGAGAACTACCATCGTTTTTGTCAGATAAGGCCTTAAACCGAACAATGAACGCTGACGCGACGCAATCTCCGATGCTCCAATACCCGTGCCATCAAGGCTGCGATTGAGCAAAATCGGGGATCGAAAGTGTTCGCTCGCAAGTTTAGGAGGCCGCGCCTGACAAAACTTAAAACCGAATATGGTGGGGTCGTTACCTCTAGGCCTGAGATCGTCGGAGAAGTAGAGAGGTTTTATGGGCAGTTGTTCTCTTCAAGATCGGATAAACCTGTGGGACTTACGGGCCATTACTCCGAGGAGCTCCCGTTCGTCAAAGCGAGATTAGGGCGGCTCTAGAACAGCTTAAAAACAATAAAGCTCCGGGAGAGAATCACAACAGAGCTACTTAAGGCTGGCGGGACTCCGGTCCTGAAAGAGCTAGCAAGCCTCTTTAATTCCGATCATCCAACATGGCAAGACCCCGGAACCGTGGAGTGGGAGTGAGGTGGTACTGTTTTTCAAGAAAGGTGATAAAACCCTCTTGAAAAACTACAGACCAATCTCCCTCCTGAGTCACGGGTATAAGCTGTTCTTAAGAGTCGTCACGAACCGTCTCGCCAGACGACTTGACGAGTTCCAGCCCCCAGAGCAAGCCGGCTTTCGATCAGGCTATAGCAACGTGGACCACTTCCTTACTGTTCGGCAGATTGTGCAGAAGACCGAAGAGTACAATCAGCCGCTGTGTATGGCTTTTGTGGACTACGAGAAAGCCCTTGACTCCATCGAAACCTGGGCAGTGCTCGACTCATTGCAGAGATGTCATATCGATTGGTACTGATGATATATCGAGGTACTGAGATGTCTGTACAACGCCGCTACAATGACTGTCCACATCCAGGACTGTAAGACGAAGGCGATCCAACTGCGCAGAGGGGTGAGACAGGGAGATGTAATATCTCCGGAACTGTTCACCAACGCGTTGGAAGACGTTTTCAAGACGCTGGATTGGACTGGATATAGAGTCAATGTAAACGGCGAATACATCTCACACCTTCGATTTGCCGACGATATTATCATCATAGCAGAGTCGCTGGAACAACTAACCGAAATGCTGCGTAGCCTAAGCGATTCTTTCCGGCGTGTCGGTCTCGGTATGAACTTGGACAAAACCAAGGTCATGTTCAATAAGCATGTCGTGCCGGGACTGATATAAGTCGAAGGGAAACCTCTCAAAGTTGTTAGTGAATATACCTACCTAGGACAGGTTATACAAGTCGGTAGGAACAACTTCGAGAAGGAAGCCGATCGAAGAATTCGCTTGGGATGGGCAGCATTTGGCAACCTTCGTCAAGTCCTCACGTCTTCTATGCCGCAATGTTTGAAGACGAAAGTCGTCAATCAATGCGTCTTACCTGCCATGACATACGGTGCCGAAACTCGGACACTAACTGCGGGACTAGTCCACAAATTCAAAGTCGCTCAGCGTGCTATGGAGCGAGCTATACTCGGAGTATCTTTGAAGGATAAGATAAGAAATGAGATTATCCGGAAAAGAACCGGAGTCACCGACATAGCTGGCAAAATTAGCAAGCTGAAGGTGCAGTGGGCTGGCCACGTGTGTCGTAGGACCGATGGCCGTTGGAGCAGATGAGTCCTAGAGTGGAGACCGCGGATCGGCAAACGCAGCGTAGGGCGCTCTCCAGCCAGGTCGACCGATGACCTTAAAAAGGTGGCGGGTACCGACTGGATGCGGAAGGCGAAGGACCGGGAGCTTTGGCGCACCTTGGGAGAGGCTTATGTTCAGCAGTGGACTACAATTGGTTGTTGATTGATTAATTGATTGATTGAATAATGGCTATTCAAATGTAAATATTATCGTTGATTAGCGTTTGTTGCGTATTATTAAACACCTATTCATCTGCTTTTGCCACATTGAGTTGACATTCGAAAAAAGTTAACAAGGTTTGTTTAACCATTCACCCCCGATAGTTTTTATTAGAGTTAACATTTTAAATCTGCATATTAAATCGTCTCGTAGGTTAGTCATAAGTTTAATGTCATGTTATAAATGTAAGGTCATTGAAGTCACGTATAGAGTCATACTCAAAAGTCAATCCAAGGAGTTAAGAGTCCATATCGGCGCCGCGATTCAAACTCAAGTCGAGCGAGCGTGAAAAGCGTGACCCAACGCTCGACTTGTCAAAAGGAAGCCTGGTGCAAAGAGTTCGCCAAGTTTCCAAACCGGGACCTATTCTCCACTGTTTCGAACGACAAAGTTTCACCGAGATCGGTCGGGAGCCGATACCCATATTGTTTACTATTGTTGCTTAATTCGCTTGCTAAGTTTCAAATACTTGCAAAACCCTGACTTCTTGTTATAAAGTACCGTTCGATAAAGTCATAAATATTAATATTTGAAATAAAATATGTCCTGTGGTCATTATGTTACTTTCTATTTTTGTATCACACAATAAAAAAAGCTCATTTTTATCGAGATAAGTTACCATCAATTTCGATATTGTTATATGCCTTTCTTTAATAAAACAACTTCACTAACACATAAAATAGATAATAGTAGAATCACATTTGCAAGTTTTGTTTGGTTTATTTTATTTAGAAACATAAGTAAAATTCATAAAGTCATAATTAACGTTTGAAAAAACATATTATCAACGTTATACCAGAGGTCTTGTTTAAGGTGATCGATACAGTGACAGTTTATTGAAACATGAATTTAATTAACGTAATTGATGAACTACTCCACTTCATTCAGTCAATAAACATGGCCGGTGGGATACGAGGTTATTTAATATGGTCCTCGATTGCAGTCCTTTGTTATACATTTTTTAGTACTGTCTATTTTAATATGAATACTTTATTCACTCGAAAATATAGTCCGGGAGATACTGCTTTACGGTGAAGGAAAACATCGTGAGGAAACCTGCATGTGTCAAATTTCACTGAAATTCTGTCACATGTGTATTCCACCAATCCGCATTGGAGCAGCGTGGTGGAATAAGCTCCAAAACTTTCTCAAAAGAGGAGAAGAGGCCTTAGCCCAGCAGTGGGACATTCACAGGCTGTTACTATGAAATACATTACGGTTAAGTTGCTACGAATAAAAAAAGATCGTCGTCGACACGCAATCGCGTTGTCTATTATAATATAAAGCTAAATGATGTAAAAGTGCGGGATATTAATGCAAAGTAGGTGTGGAGTGTCGACGATTTGTCGCTGTCCGCGCCGCTCGTACTAAATTAACTTACAGTTACCGCTTTATATGATCGT
Organism: Nymphalis polychloros; assembly: GCA_905220585.2. Taxonomy (NCBI): domain Eukaryota; kingdom Metazoa; phylum Arthropoda; class Insecta; order Lepidoptera; family Nymphalidae; genus Nymphalis; species Nymphalis polychloros. Next base: position 7,634,260 of record HG992258.1, on the reverse strand, counting down.
AGAGTAGATAGCTAAGTTCAGCCACTTACAAGTCATTTTAAATTCTAACTGGAGGAAACATTTAAAGATTTAAAAAAACCTATGTACATAGATTTGTTTTTAGACTTTTTATAATCTTAACTAATAATAATATTATATTCTGTTAGAACGGATGTCTGTGGGTCCCTTTTAAAAACCTTTTTTTTTACCTCGTGATCTGCAGCCTTATCTTATATTTATAGCTAACCACTAGAATAACCGACTGCAGGTTCAATATTATAAAAGTTGATAGACTACATCGCCATCTCTTGGCGAGTGAAAATATAATATAAAAACCCTCTATATGAAATTATATATAAATTGCCAACTTTGATCAACAAACGATGTCGGAAGTCTAATGTCAAACCGATAAAAAAGATCGATTTTTTTATACTTATCATTATTAGATATTAATTTAGTAACTATTGCGTTTTTTCAATAATTTCACGGAAAATATAAAATTGCTGAAATTTATTCAATTGAAACGTCTACGCTGGCTCATGGCTTGCGGTCCCGGTCACGTGCCCTTTTATCACAAAACGTTTTTAGAGAACTTCCGCTTTTTGAACCGACGCCGATACCGCAGACACCGCAGATTTAAAAGCTGGCAAATTTGAAGTAAAAACCTTTTCACACAAATGCACTCGGAACGCACCGACGGAATACTGATTGAAATTTTATATGAAATCATAAAATACTAAGTATTAAGAACCAAGAACAGGCGTAGACAAATTACATTTATTAAACAATTATGTACAAAACGTAGGATCAACATATGATAGGATGAATCATATGAATGTTTTTATCATAAACAAGTATGTATGTAAACATATACATACATACATACATATATATATATATATATATATTTATTTATATTGTATTACCCAAAAATGAAAAGTAATTATTTTCATATAACAACTTGGAATTAACATCATTCATGGACATAACAATAAAATATTAGCAAAGGTAAATTAACAATAAGTCAACCAAATTTAAGGAAACAGAAAGAAATAGAGCTCAAAAGTACTTAAATTCACAAGAAACTGTTGCCCTATTTATTATTATTTTTTATTACTTATTATAGGTTATATTATCTGAGACTCATATCATAATTTCATTAAATGACTAACACAAAAACTAAAAAGCAGTTATTCGTTTACTGTTGATGGTGAATGAACAAGTGGTTTTAAATTAGTCATATAGAACAAAGCTCAAGGCTCTACATTAGGACTAGTATTCATGTATCTTATAACATATATGAATTGTATACAACCGATTACCACCTTACTGGCAAGAAACATGCTAATAAATATTTTATTCAAACCGTGAACTTTAATTTCAAAATAATATACGAAGACGACGTCTTAAAATAATTTAAGCGAAACGAATAAATGGAGCGAATGGACGTTGGACGCGATGTCGCGCGGACGAGTGTGTTTATTTGTCACAAGACCTGTGTCGGTAGTGTTATTAAATTCCCGTCTTTTTTCCCTAATCTCGTTGTCGACATGCCCGGCGGGCTCTCGGAAATGGCATTATTTCGCGGAGCCCGGAGCGGACATCGGATACTCCCTATTTCGCCCACCCCGAAACTCTTGTTTGAGATATTCAAGCTATTTCGTCAGCATCCGCTTTAAATTTGCCTGGACCTTTAAGATTTCAAAATTAGCACGATTTTACATAGAACCACTAGACTTTTTTTTAATTACAAGCTAATTAAATTATAACTCGATTTGTGAATTTTTGCCACATAAATAATGCGAAATATTGCTATAACCTCAAATCATTGTTAGTTAAATTTTCTATGTAAATGTGAATTGAAACATTGAATACGTGAAATTACTTATACCAAGCATATTTAAACGAACATAAATGCAATCACAACAATACACATTCACACACGCACACAAATACACATAAACACAACATATACATAATTGTACACGTGAATTCGATCACTGCTTTCATGTCACCGCTATTATTTCACGTTTCCACGTAATCCGTATTGTTTTTACATCCAATGTCGATATTATTTAAATACCTTGTTCGAACAATAACCACATTACAAAGCGGGCTTATTTTAAATACGGAACGTGTAATATAACAAATTAATTGTCGAATTTGAATATGGAATGAGAGAAACGACATGCACATGAATTAATCTCATTAAAGACGAAATAATAAAAGCGTAGTCGACGAGGAAACAAAACATGGAATGTTTACTTTCTTTGTTTAGACGAATTGTTTTGCTTGCTAATATACTTTGGATACTCGATAGGCCTGGTGAGGTACTAATTAAGTTTCAATGAACTTGTTCGTAGGGTATATTACTGGTGGTGGTATTTTTATACATACAATCAATATCATGATTCGGAGAAATAATTTCAATATTATTCCATCGCTGAATAAATCTATTTACCATTATAGAATGAAACTGAAAAATAAGAAACATAAATATAATTACCAAGCATGAATACAAATAATTTTATTTATAATAAGAATTAGGTACTTAGAGAATTAAATATGATATTATATACTAAGTAATATTGTATGTACATATTAAACAAAGTTTTATAACAAAGGAATAGACATAACAAAAATCACGAACTAAATTCAGACGCAGCGAGCGTTTAACGTTCTTAAAAAATTAAAAGCGTTTCAAAGTATTCCATACGTACGTTATGATAACCGTCCAATGGATACTTATAAGGTAAAAGCGATGTATCGCTATATTATAATGATGCGTATTATTGTGTCACCTTTCCCTTCGCTTTCTACGACAGATATGTCATGTCATTGTACTGTGGATATAAACCATTCTTATAAGTCTTATACTAAATATTTCAAAGTGCGCGAACGCTTAAATAATACCATTCGGTAAATCAAAAATAAAATGATTTATGCCCTTTTATATATACTTAGTTTATACTCTCCAACAGTTGCACATACATTTAATTAAGCATGACCAACATAAAATTTGATTTATATGTACTCCCACTTACAGAACACAAGATACTTTGCATAATTTAAAAGTGTAACAATGTTAAAAATACCTTAGAATTCAAATTAAAAAATAATTGAAAAATAATCAATATACATTAAAGACCATTTTAAAATAGCAATTATATAAAATTTTCATTCATTTTATAAGACTGAATAGTCTTTGTCTTGTCACTCTTGATTATTCATATATGAATAACAATGTTAGACTTCGTTAAGTTCAGTTTAGTTCAGTCTAATTGTCAATATTAAAGACACTATCGCTTCAAATGTAATGGAAGAGTAACCTAAGAGCGCCACCTGCGAGAGCTTATGAGGAACGTCTGTCCACCTTCATTGTACCGCAGCCACCCTGCAACTTGTGCCCTCGCTTATTGTGAGACCACTCAGTTGTTTCGTTTTTAAATCGTTCAGAAATTTGTTGAAGTATATTGTGATATTCTTTTTATTGTATTCTCTGATCACGTTAATAACTTTCGTGTAATAAAAATCAGAAATTCTGTTGAAAAGTTTATAGCATTCAGAACGTCGTAAGATTTCATTTTATAAGTTCTTCGAAGAAAATCCATTTACTCGTCAAGAAACCTTCTCAACTTTGTATTTAACTTTAAAATATTATAAAAGAAAATTTTATTCTTTAATATTTTAGATGCATTTTTGCTTGAAGAAGATAAGACATTGCAAAACCCAATAATATCATATGTCAGCTGCTACCAAGAAATCTTTATTTTTGCAAAGCTGTAACTGAAGACTTACAATATCAATTTATAAAGAACATAATCGCATACCTATATTACAAAATAAAATATGCAACTATTGAGTCGATTAATTATTAAAAGTTATTAATGGAATATGCTCTTCGATACATCATACATTAAAGATATATTTTCCAGTCAATTCTTTCAATATTCCTTCATAGATTGTCTAAATTGGAGTTTTACTTTTATTACTTTTAGAAGTACAAGAACGAGTACGTTAGTAGTTCACATTGTAAATTTCACACAGTTATGATGGTGAAGTATTGCCTCTGTTGTTTAAGTTTGTTGCGCCATAGTGCTCTCTCAAGCATTGTTATTTCTCGAAAGTGCTGAAATATTGTTGTGTCAAGTTTTGAAAGCAAGTCTAGTCTGCACGAAAGGGATCTTTACAGCGAGTGTTTTGAACGAGTGCTGTGTCCGGTGTGAGAGTTTTTGGCGTTTACACAATAATGACACTTTTGTGTATTATACTTAAGAACTATTTCGCATGTTTCGTGGATGGCGCAGGTGCAATCTGTGTGGTGAATCTCGCCTGTTGCAACGCGTATATCTTAGCTCCCGACGTGTCACGCCTACTTGCTCCTTTTACACACTTAGTTCATCATACACTTCGCTTGCATCTTAGCGTAATTAGGAGCGCTTCCTACAAGTTACGCTTCGTATAATTCCATTAGATTACCTGCTACAGACCAGGTGGCTAATTTATCTGAGAATATTACACAACGAAACAATATGTGTAGAACTGTTATAATAAATATTTTAAAATAACTTCGTTGTTAAGAAAAAGTTCCTTTATGATATATATTTTTATTTATAATATAATTTAAATTAGTTAAGCACTGTAATAAAGGTTTTTTCAATTGTTGTTTATATATTAATGTATTCTTACTACTATTATATACGCAAAAGTTTGAGTGTTTGTGCATTTGTTACTCAATCACGATGGACATCGGAACGGATACTAAAATCTGACATAGAAGTCAATTCAAAATTAAAGTCATGATAAAATACAATATAAAGCTAACAGCAGTTCAGAATGTAGATTCTACTTTATAATTAAATTAATGTAAAAGAGTTACTACTTAGTTTCGTGCAGGTTCTTCTCGTTAGAATTCTCATTCTGAACCTTCTTGAGTAAAGTCTTCTCTGAATCTTGTAAAACGACGTTTCATAAGTTCTTATTGCTTATTTGAATAAAGCTATCGATTAAATATTCGATTTGATTATAATGACAGAAATAATTAATTCTACATATTGTCCTCTTAAGCTTCAATCAATAACACTCTTATACCTAAACGATTTTAGTCATTACGATATGAACATTCATTTTAATAAGCTTATGAGATTATATATCCAAATATCAATTGCAATATCATAATGGAATCGTTTTATGGTCTAATTCGATGTGATTTTAATATAACGCTCATTAAGTTGAAATGTTTTAATAATGTTAAAATCATATTCGGAGCCAACTAACTTCCTTATCATATCGTATCGAAATTGTAACTCGACCAATTAATAAGGATGAAATTTCAAATCAGGACAGTTTATTAATCTTTAATAGAGGAAAATTTGAAAAAGAAACTATTCTTTTGAATCCGATGTGAATGAAAACTTTGGTACATAGTTGTGGATTAAGATTTTTTATACCGAATTTGCAACTTTGATATAAGATTTGAAATAGCAATGACGGCTGTCAAATTTGAGGCCCTGTAGCTTTTCACATTACATTATATTTAATAGAATATCTATTATTATAACCTTAACTACCTCATTACAGCGGCTACTTTATAAGGCTGCTGATATCGAAGTCGGATTCAAACCCCAAATCGGACGATTAATATGTGATTGTGTTTTTTGTCAGGAAATTATCAATATAAGTTTAGAAGTTTTCTGTGATAACACCCATTCTCCCATCTCGGAAAGCCGTTGTTCCTGCGCCTGAACAGGTCGTGTCGAATTATGAGAGTGGACTTGTGTTTGCGAACACACTTGTGCACCATGATATCTCTTGCGCATTTTTCGCGCTCCCTTTGAGATTAATCGAAAGAAAGAAAATTCGATTTTTAAAGACTAATTAATCGATATTTGATGATAGAAATAAAATAATATGATTTTAATTACAGGACTTTTGACAAATAATATGTAAAAAAGTGATACTATAAAATAATGAGTAAGGTTTTGGAACAATAGGCAAATAGGTCTTCCGAGGGTACGTGATCACCACGGCCCATAGACATTGGCGTCGTAAGAAATATTGATTATTTCTTACATTACCAATGCTCCACCAAACTTGGGAACTAAGATGTTATTTCCCTTATGCCTTTAGTTGCACTGACTCACTTCACCCTTCCAACCGAAACACAACAATACTACGTATGTATTGCTGATAGCCGGTAGAATATGTGATAAGTCGGTGGTATGTGGTATCTGACCAGACGAGCTTGCACAAAGCCCTACCAACAACTATAATACCAATATCTTAAGGGAGATGTCAAATTACTATTTAGTAACGGCTTCAGGTATTGTAAAAACAATTTTATTTACTTTAGTACTAATTTAACATTAGTATTATTATTTCGAAGTATTTCATATAAAAATAGAATTAAAATGAAATCAAAAGATATCAACACGTCCTATATAGTTGAGTAGCCGGTATGTCATACACGACACGCGGGGGCAGTGAGTGTGGCAGTCCATTAAGTTCTCAGTGTCACACACAATACATGGTCGCGACGGCCGTCCCAGGTAACGCGATATTGACGGCTATGGATAATATTTACCTTGATATACGCTATTGATTGGAAATCAATCCTTGTTACGTTTTTAATCTAAATAGAGATAATGAAACTGGTCACCATTTTGATACGTGTATTGTTCGTATATTTTACAAAATAGTAAAGATATTATTACTTGCAAAATAAAAACTTGATATACTAAATAAACATATATCATGGGAAAATAATTTGTACCCAAACAAAACATTGTAAGACAAATGAGATCGTAACATATGGTTTGGATATAAAAATATATATCTTTTACTTTTTAGGGTACACTATTATATCAAGAGCATGAAATAGATAGGGCATACCCTTCAGATTTCGAAAGTAACGTACTCAATTCGATTCCGATCGCGCCTTATTCAAACATCTTAGACGCGTCAGAATATCAGTTACGGACACCCAACGGCACACCTCAGTCGACGTGTTTGCGCGAGCAAATACAGGGGAGAAGGGTGAAGTAAAAAATATGGAGAAACGCGGCCCGAATAAACACAAGAGAAATAACGACATCAAACAATAATTGAAATCATAGCTCGCTGGCTGGGGAGACGTAATGCGGCGAGAAGCCGCACGTGTGCGCCCGCCGCTCGAGCCGCGCCCGCGAACCAAACTTATCGTTTTCCATAAACTTGCTTTTATTTAGGCTTCCCGCTTCTTTCGCTCCGGGAAACCCCTTCTGACGAAACGGCTCAGACAAAAAATGTGATCTCTTTTTAAAAAAAATAAACCGCTCGTTTGAGGCCACGAACACACGTCGTAGCTATTAATCTCGGCAAAATCGAATGAAAAGGTAATAGAGACTGGGAAGAGGAAAGATTGCCGTCCTCAATGGGATAGTGGGGCCCTCGCAGTCGCGATACTATTATTAGTAAGTTAACTCAATTTGCGGCATATTGTTTGAGAGGAGCTTAATAACAGACGAGAGGTCGAGAAGCATCGTCATGACTACCCTTGATCCGCCACAACCCGGACTCAAATTACTGCCACCATAATAACTATCCATGAAACACCTTCTACGTACGTTTGACACTAACGAGCTATTTTTATGTGTTAAAATATCAAACTAGAAATATTATCTTAGGAATGTTTTATTAACTCAATAAACAGTAACGAAATACTCAGCTCTTAAATATGTATCATATTTAATATTACGACTCGATAATTTGATTTCAAAGTAATTAAATCGTAAAGCGTACTTAATCCAAAAACAATACTGGTAGTTGAGGCCTTACGATAATAGGCTCGATCAAATATCATAATTTCGCGGCAAATTAACACCCATTAAATAAAGATAAACCAGATTGATTCGGTAAGGGAATTAAATTATTTATCAAAGAAGTTATAGCTATTTTCATCTTTGTAAAATAAAATTTTAACGCTACAAGTCACTAATAAATATTTAGTTAGCTTAGCATTATCGGCGAGGCTTCCTCTACATAAAATTAATCATTAATCAATATTAAGAGCGCTTTTAAGCGATACGATTTTCTAATACCATAAATATATTAATTATACATATAACAGACCAATAAAATTTATTTCCAAACAACAACTAACAAAATATCTGAAATAAATGAATAAAAAAAATAACGGGTGATTAAATCAACATTAATAAACTATATCTTCTATATATATATATAATCGATTCCCCACTCATCACGAGATCTCCTAAACTATGCGCCAGATTGACTTGAAATTTGACACAGATACTCCTTCCCATACGTAGACGCTCACTAAGAACGGATTTTGTTCAACTCTCATCCAAAACGGATTTATCACATATTTTATCATTCTCTTTATATGTAGGAGAGCCCATACCAAACATTAATAACAATTGCCATAGTAACCAATTTCATGATGTTTATATTGACAAACTAGCTGTTGCCCGTGGCTTCGCTCGCACGTAATCTATATCTATATTCTATACTAATATTTTAAAGAGGTAAAATTTGTTTTTTTTTTGTATGTTTGTTTGTAATGAATAAACTATATTTTATATATATACTAGCTTTTGTCCGCCGCTTAGTACGCGCGTAATCTATGTCTATATTAATAATATACACAGGTAAAATTTGAACTTTTTTGATTGTTGGTTTGTAATTTGTTTTTTATAGTGTAGTTATGCAGACGAGCAAATGAGCCACCTGCTGGTAAGTGGTCACCAACGCCCATAGACATTGGCATTGTAATAAATGGTAACCACCGCTTATATCGCCAATGCCCCACCAACCAAATTTTGTTTTAAATATTTCAATTTTTTTATCTGTTCATTTTACTAATATCGTGTATTTTTCTTTTCTTTTATTTTATTTTATGCATCTCAAATGTTTTAAAAAATAGAGAAATGTCGCTTATTTGGCGGGCGTAAATAATTGCACCGCAGTTTTATACTACAGTACAGCAGTTATTATCGTTCACATTTTGTTAATGATCTGATATGATGCTTTTAAAAGAAAATTATTATTATTTTAGGTCTGTAATTACACTGGCTCACTCACTCTTCAAACCGGAAAACAACATTTATACCAAGTACTGCTCTTTTGCTGTAGAATATCTGATGAGTCGGTGGTTGCACCCAGGCGAGCTTGCATAAAACCCTTCCATCAGCAAAATAACATGTAATGCATAAACTATATTTTATATACCAACTGTTGCCCACGGCTTCACGTGTGCGTATTCAAAATCTTCACTAATATTGCAAAGAAGTAAAATTAGATTTATGGTATTTTTGTTTGTAATGAATATTTGGTGTTGACCATTGAAAAGGGAGGATCCTCCGACCAGACGGGTGTTGGTCTGGTGGGCTACCGTCCGACGGTTGTTTTCGGGTTCTTGTATATATGTTCAATCGCTCGGATAACTTTAATATCGCGATGTAGGATACGTCAGTTTTTAGTTTTCATGTGTTGCGAGATAGATGTCGCTACATCACTCCCCTCCGAGACCGGAGGTCGATAGCAGGTTGAGTCGTCCATACATCTTGTGATGCTTGCCGGGCCAGTGGAATGTTCCAGTGAGTCGGAACCAGATGCCGCATAGTTCACGGTGAGTCGGAACTGTCTGCGGTGATGCCCCAGTGAGTCGGGGTGATGCTGCAAATGCTCCAGTGAGTCGGAGTGGTGCAGTGCTGCGTAGTGGCTGGCTGCTGCGTCGACCAGGAGAGAAGTGCGTCTCTGCTTGCTGACCGGCCGAAGTGCAGTGTGCTGTGCCAAGGTCGCTGAGAAGACTGTGGGTGATGACCAGGAATGCGCGTCCGCTGCATGCTGGTGGTCAGGATACCCGTAGTAGTCGTGAATGCTGGCTGGCTGTATTACTCGCTGCTCGAAAGCTTGAGGAAGTGATGACGATGTCACGATGACGTAGTTTTTGTGAAGGCTGCGCTGACGTTTATGCTCGGGGTCACCAGTTTGAAAATAGGGAAGAACCGGGTGTAAAGTTCCTCACCCACCATTGAAAAGAGAGGATCCTCCGACCAGACGGGTGTTGGTCTGGTGGGCTACCGCCCGACGGTTGTTGTCGGGTTCTTGTATATATGTTCAATCGCTCGGATAACTTTAATATCGCGATGTAGGATACGTCAGTTTTTAGTTTTCATGTGTTGCGAGATAAATGTCGCTACAAATAAACTTAAAAACTGCTGTCACAAATCGATCTATTCGACAATACAGTACAGTGTATGTGTGTTCAGTACAGGACATATAATATAATAATATATGTATAAGCATAGTACCCAGCATATCTTTTTTATCTTTTTCTTTTATTGGAACGAAGATTTTTTACGCGGCTTACAATATAGTTACCTAGCAGAAATCGTCATGTAACAAAAAAAGCGCAATTCCCTCTCCAGGTGACCTTTCCTCTCTTTCTTTCTTACCGTTTCATCCTATTTTATACAGTTGTATATGTGAAATTTATTGATTTAAACTACCTTACTAAACATTTTTACATTGAAAAAAAAAACATAAAATATACAAATTAAGAGTTTGAATAAAGGAGGAGAACGCTTATTGTTGTGTCCTCCGGACCAATTTTGGCTTCGGCGACCAATCTTAAGATAGATGTGCCAACTATATTATAGTGCGCAAGTGTATGCGCAAACACAGGTGCACTCTATATTCCGTAACAATATAATGAGTAAGGGAGTCTGACAAAAATACTGAAATATAATCAATATAAATCTACATATTCAGACACGTTTTGGTAGACAAGTAATAGACTAAGCGTAGTACTGTTCGCTCCCAATATCCATAGTGCGCTTACATCGCTGCTACTGGACTGGTATCAGTCCTAACTTCTGAACGAAAGGTCAAATTCAAAGAGGAATTTACATGTGTATAATCAACCTGAAGCTATTTAATGGCATAGGGATTAATATCATGATAAGAATATCATCATCGTTCGTTTCTGCCCCTGTGTTTTTTAAACTAATTTTAACAAAAAGCTGTTATTGTGACTTAATTATAATATTTAGATACATAAGTCACTCGATCTTTTTTGTAGTTAAAAATGCGATTCATTCATGTTTATATCATACTCCATTCAAATAAACTATTCCTGAATGTAAAAAGGACCATTTATTACCATCATCATAGTCACCGATATATATTGCGGTGTTCCAGATTAAAAGGTGAGTAAGTCAAGGTAAAGGCACAGGTGATCAAATATTTGAAATCCTTATGGCCGCACATTGATGTAATGTGGCCCATTTTCTTTCGAAAGACAAAGGAGAAAATATAGGTTATTATTTAAATATACAGTACATAGTTTAACAATCTAGAGATCAATCATATAGCAGGCGAGTTTTTTATGAGTATGGCTGCGGAAGTAACAATTTTTCCTGACATGCCGCTTCCCGCTGCGCTGTCCCGACCATTGTAGACATTGCATATAATATACTTACTCCAAGTGAATACTTTACTGCATCACTAATTTACAAACCATGCAATATATTGAGCCGATTATGTTTAGATGTTCGGTATTTCTAATACTTAAAATATATTTGACGTATCTTAAACTGGTCTTCGTAAAATGCAAGGAATTCATATTTATATAATAATTGCACCAGATATTCGGCGCTCCAGTCGAAACCCTTGACGGCTGTTACGTATCCGGTATCCGGCCATACCTCTTACATCGCTTGTATCATTTAAAATAATCACAACTCATATATTTCAATATCTCTGAATTTGTAACGTATCAAGAAATATGTTAAAAAGTGTGAATCCCGTGTTTAAAGCATACAAATACACATTCAACTCTCAACGAACAAAAAAAAAACGAAAGTTTGGAAATACATTTCGTGAATTCAAGAACCACAAGCTATTTATAGGCTGGTAACAAATGATAAACAGAGAAGTATAAAACAATTAATTCAAATACACAAATTCACGGACATCTCTAAAATATGTATTTGTTAAGAGCTACGATGGAAAGAACAGTGTTCTTCAGTTGATACATTTTCAATTGCAGGCGGCTGTCAGTGTGCCAATTTCGCGGCATTCACAACAAATTACGTATTAAAGCGAGTGGAAGCGCAAACAAAACGGGCGTGTTCGTGACGTGAATTCACTAGACGGCTCTACGTGCGGGCCAGCTGCGGACACGGTGTGAAGCTTGAAGCGGGGTTAGCAATAACCACTACCTACTGTTTCTGTTAACTGCTTCCTTGTTAAGGTGCAACATGTATCGGAGCTTTGGAATTAAAGTGATACTTATATATTTCATAATATACTCATATGTCAGTTTTATGTACAATTCTCATTTAAGACATTACCAATTCATACGATGCGCTTTCAATAAAATAATTTAAGTTAACTTTAAATATTCCATCTCTCTCGCTCTACCACTATTTGATTGATATTTAAATAATGGCATTTTTACGCAATCAATATGTATACAATTACCAAGTCATGTGCTTGCCAAAATAAGTTCTAAATTTAATATATAGTATTAAGAAAATGCTAAATCAATGATAACAGAGAGAGATAACTCAATGTTTAGCTTAACAAAATAAGTGTTTAAACAACATTAATTAATACCTGTCCTTATCATTCTAAAATAATAGTATATTAATTATTGAAAAAAAAAGGTATAATAACGCTAGTAGTAGTTTAACATCGAACACATGATTTTACAATTATATCAAATATATGAAATATCAAAACAGTTAACTTCGAATTTAAAATTGTACCTCTCATGAAATGCATATTCATTTTAAATGATTGACGTTTTTGATATCAAAGAGGAGCCTTTGTACGAGTATATTCAAGTTAAACATTGGTTTACTTCATTATTCAAATAGTAATATTTATTAATAAGCTATATATAAACCTATTTTACGTAATCACGGCTTTAAATCGAGATTTGATTATTTTCATTGTTTGAAATTCAATACGGTGTCAATACAAAAAACGCTAAAACCATAAAAATAATTAACAATTGATCATAGAAATATTTTAAAGCAATCTTATATTTAAAGGCTCTTTAATCCATAGAATGATCTTAATAAAATCATTCATTGAATACTGTTTTTGTAAACATTTTAACAAAAATAGACAGGATTTTTTTTCATATAATCTTCAAGTAATGTTATTTATCTGAGAAAAGACGGCGTGGTAGCAATACTCCTCGAAGCCAATTAAAATATCTGATTAGCAGTTTATCGCCCTCGTTAAGAAATTGAAGGTTTTTTATACACAGACAGGATCAAATTGTTTACCATTTCGCCTTCTATATACTTCGAAAGGATTACTTAAAGAAAATATTTTTTGTTTATTATAATATAAATTCTTGCTTATAAAATGGATATAATTAAGGAAGTGCTCAGTAAAAAAAACATAAGGAATAAATAAAATTAAAGGTACAATGAGAAGGCGCCGGCATGGTTTGTTTAAATACTAACTATAACGTGTCATTAAAAATTAACTTTGTATTTGACTCAAGCAGTTTCCCTTTACTTGCTTATGTGTAAAAACATGTGCATTTAATAAAAAAAAAAATTGTAAGATGTATTGGTAGTATAAATATTTACTTGGGTTTATATAAGCCTGTGTGTGTAAGTACCGCCTACTTCTCACATATTCTACCTTCGAGCAAGATAACATCACATAGAAACATAACATCTCCTAGTTTGTGTGAGGTATTGACTATTGATATATACCAATGTCGATGGGCTGTGGAGTCTGGCGACTACTTACCAATCAGCCTACCTTGTTTGAAATTAAAAATAAATAAGAAGTTATTATAAACAAATAGTTTGTTATTATTATCATATAGGATTGTATGTGTGCTAAAACATAATAGAATTACTAGATTTCGTACATAATATTTAAATTTAATTGCTATTCATGATCCACATTTCAAACCGGTGGTAATAACATGTTGAAATTATAATTTCACGTGATCGACATACAAAATTATTGTTTTGATTTTGAGCTGAATGTTATTACAGGAACACAAACCAACAGTAATTTTCACTTGTCAGTTTAATTTATTTTGTTTAGATATGCGATTGCATTTTAAATGTCAACTGAGATTAAAGCGGAGACGAACGCGACGATTTTTATAGCATTTGAAAAAAATCGAAAGAAAATATAAATTAGAGCCAACGGCTACGGGCATTTTTTGTTTTGTCTGTTCTTTGCATGTGGTTACTATGGTAGGCCTTATTTATCAGTCGGTATATATTATTTCGTGTCTCAATGAAATGTTTTTAAATTGTTATTTTGAGATTCATTATTCTTTTTAATTGATATTTTACGCCTGCGTTATAAATGTAGTGTAAGTAGTAGCTTATAATATAATGTGGGTTGCTACAAGTACCTATTTTACGTTTAAAGAACTTAACAAATTCCCTCGTAGAATATGAAATTATTATTTTAGTAATAGACAATTTGAAGCTAACGAAAAATTTTCACACTTTTGTGAAAAGATAACAAATAAATCTTATTTATTATTATTATTCATTAAATGAATACTTTATTATTATAATTTAAATTAGTAGGCATTAGCATTTCCTTAAAATACCGTCTATAAAATTATTATTTAAGGTAATTAAGGTACGGGAACCAACCCTTCAGGATCAAATTATGCCTTCATCACATAGATACGGACAACACCATTTAAAAAAAAAAAAACAATGTTGCCTGTACTTCGAGTCGTCCTATAAAAGAAACAAAGATAAGTTTATTTTTAAATTAATTACAGTTGTGCAATTAGATGTCGCAGACGGTATTCGAATAGTCTAAATATCGGGTAAAGTGAGCTGTTATCTGCCCCGAGTTGAATAATCCCTTTAATTAGCAAGCGCAGTAGACATGATACAACAGAGTATCTACTAAGATAAATAGATAAGCATACTCTGACAATGAAGTACGTAGGAATTATATTACTAATACCTCGCTACGTATTAAAAAAATCAAGCACAGCAACGTAATTGTATATGTATATATTTAAATGTAAGTGTAGGTTGTATAATATACATATTTTTAAAAGAAGTAATTATAAATGTCACTCAATCCCTACTTAATAGTATTTAAAACGAAAAATGATCTTATTAATTTTTTTATTAATAATTTATATTTTAATATTTATAATAGCAGAACATATCGCACAGCCCTGTTCTACGACTCGAATGTTTTTTTAAAATATTTAAAGAGCATCGAAATTAAATTAATAGAACGTATTGAATGCAGACAGCAGGTCTAGCCGGCGACAGGGTCGTCTCAGAGCCCGCAGCGCGGCAGCTACTCGTCGTGAATGCCTAATTACGACGTTGAGTAAATAACTTTTCTATTTGCCTCGGGTTCGTTCAGTAAAACATTAATCATGATTGAGCTAAGTGGCTTAATACGGGTGGTATAATGGCGAGCAATGATCGCAGAGGGGGGCCGGCGCCGCAGAGGCGCGCTGTTGGACGTCTACGGTGACGCACCGCCCGGACGCACGCTCCTCAATGCGTGTTCGGTTATTTTATCGACAACGTTCGACTATTCGCTGTATCGAGTTAATTGACATCTATTCATTCGTGAATAAATGCAAAATCTCTAAAGATACTTCAAGGGTTGTTACTATATAGATAACGATAATAATTATTATAATATGTCTTATAGATAATAATTACATAGATATTTTACAGGCAGTTGTGTATAGTTGGGTAGTCAGCTCCAACTAACTGAGAATCAGTTGACCGAAACCGCGATAGCTCCCAAATGGGTAATACAAACATGAGCCATCAAACTACGCTTGCGGCAACCGCATGTTATTGTTTGTTAACCGAAACTCCATCAGTTCAGGAAGCCAGCCAGCCGACAAGGAAAATCTCTATAAGAGTGTATGATTTTAATGGCACATGTTGCAATTAAATAATGACATTTTTATATAACATAATAATAATAGAAAACAAATCTAAATAATATATTAATCCTATTTATAATAAATAAAAAGGCACTGAGGAAACCTGAGAGTGACTGGTCTGTTTTACCCATTGACAAGGCACTGTTAAAAATATTAAACAGTCTTAAAACTGTCAATGCGCTGAGGATCCGTTATTAAGCCGTTAGGTTCCTTGTTATTACTGCTTTTTGGCGGCTAATTAAATGTTGAATATAAAAAGTAATCAGATTAGATTATATTTAAACACAATACCTCCTTTGCAAACTGATTTATAAATGAACATAAAATGTCGAAAGTTTCAATGAATATTTTCAATAGTATAAATTTTAGCTAGTAGCAAACATTAAAAATACCGCAAGGTGCAATGGCGGTAAAATATTTACTGAATATAATGTGAGGTGCACACGAGTGCAGTATGTGGAAAGGTGGCCCACCGGGGGGCATAGCCGCGGAGAGCTTTTCCTTGTCGCCTCGCATTACGTTAAACGATTATTCCGATACGATACCGATATTGTGTACCCGTGGTGCCCGTGTGCCTTTGAATCTTATAGTGCAACAATTGTCGTATGTCGGCCGTTAGTATCAATTCAGTAACGAAATATTACACAGACTTAACGTATAAATACGTATGAAAATGAAATATATTTATGAAATTTGAAAGATTTAAAGAACAAATATTTACATTTGCAATATAACAAAGACAACAAGCTTTTTTTATTTGGATCTTATCCATTCAATATATTTTATTGTTCGTTCATTAGTTTATATTGAATCATAATCATTATTGAAAATTTCAGGAGAACAAATATGAATTAACATATTTTGAACATTTTCATTTTGCTCTTATTTCCATTAAATCTCATCAATAAAACTAAACCAAACCATAAAGAACCCGTTGAAAAAGGACAAAGACCTTACTGTTCTATATTTGCCTATTCATATAGAGATACCAATATAGATATATTAGTATTAACAAGAAAATTTATTTTATGATAAAATTTTTGAAATGAAACGTAAAGACCCAATCAGACGCGAGTATGGAAGTTGACATCTATCTGAATGTTACGAAAAAGTATTGCGGGGCTTCTTTCCAATTGCTCTTTCTTGAGGGTTCGTCTTTCAAGTTTTATGAAACGTTTCGATAATAACATTGGTATATTTCGAATACTAAAAATACAGCTTGGAATTTTACTAAATATATAATACTTGAATATAAATATACGAACTTAGTCAGGTCAAGTGTCTGTTGGTATCGTTTATCTATTGAGGTCATCCGATAGGGGCAGATAAGTAACTTGTTGCAAGTTATTCTGTGTTATTATAATCCAACTTCATAAAGAAGGTATATCAATTATTTTGGTCTTAGGATTTTTATTGTTTCTGGTTTGTATGATCCGTGATATCTCTGCCAATCGTGAACGTATTTCAGTTTCTTGTCTAATTCCATGTGTTTTGTAAAGAGGGTGGCGGGGGAGTTATTTGTTAAATCGATCGATCACAAGTCATTAATTAAAATTAAAAGTTATGAAGCTAAAAAATCTTTCAGATTCTTAAGAACATATCTTGCAGGAAGTGATTGTACAATGAAAACACTAATGAAATGTCGTAAGACATCCCCAAGGAGCGAAGCTTCTTACACATAATATGTAAAATCGAATTTATGAGAATTATCAAAAATATAAATATTTTAAAAGCAATGTATTTTTTAAATAACAACAACATGACAACATAACACTACATATAACTATATCTTCTATACTATCAATTTAATAAGAGAAAAATATTTAGATGTTAGTACAAATACAATAATATATAATTATGCCATTATCCATCTTATATGCATATATTTTCACAAGCTTGAATTTTGTCTCACATGGGTAAAGTACATGATGAGGCCCATTGCATCTCCGTGTTTGTTCGTTACACACAATAACTTCCCGTCCGAAATATGCGTCAAAAAGTTTCGCTTCAAAAATACAATTATTAGCCTACCACATTTCATGTACCTAGTTTTTATATCATAATTGTGTCTTTATTTATTTAATTATTTTTGTTGTTTTAATTTTATTATTAATATTTCTTTTGTTTTTTCTTTTATTTAGTATTATAAAAACTGTATTTTTATCTGTAAGGCTATGTTTTTTTCTCAATAAATTATTATTATTATTATAATAATACAGACGAACTTGTTTTTATATTAAAATAATTAATGAAGCTCCAAATGTAATTCTCAGAATTAAGAGAACACCTTAGCCGAGAATTAAGAAACTAAGAGATATTAGCTCTTTAACTATATTGCAATTACATATTCAATATTGACTTTCATTTAAATATATCACACCGAAATGTATTCAGATAAATAATCATAATACAGTGAAATCCTAATATAATAATATATAACATACTAGTATATATTACTCTATATAATATATTCTGATATATAAACATCATATCTCAATATAAAAATAAATAAATGATATTATATAATATTTAACATCCTCGAAAAAATCAATTTCCTCCTATCGAACGCATCTTATAAAACGTGGCTACATCTTAAACATAGTTTGCAAATTCCAAGTATTCGTAGAATTGAAGAGTCGCCGGAAACTCGGAGGAAAATCCTTGTTGTGTGAAGAACCAATCGAAGCGAGTATAAGTATCCCCGGCGAAGAAATACAAGCTCCACCTCGCGAGTCGTTTTATATTATTACTGTTCTCGATAACTTGTTGTCTATTATGTGATATTTCATCGGAACTCAATTTACAATAAGCCGTGCGAGTGCTGATGTTGTTCGAAATTAACTTTGTAGTTCGAGTTTGTTTTGATTTCATATTGAACAAAACAAAACAATATACTTACACATGTTTATAAATCTGACCATATTAGATTTATTAAAAGCATAAACATTTAGTTTTAAAAAAAAAATGTATTATTTTAAAGAATGATGATCATACGAGTAAAATATAAAATAAAAAAACTGTAATAATATATCTATGAATTAAAATTATTATTAAGAGTACACTATTGCTAAATAAATCTAGTATTTATAAAATAGGCACTTTATTCTATTTTATTTCCAACTTGGATGTTATGCAAATATAAAATCATTATTATTATATTCGAGATAATTCGCTCTACTGAGTGAGCGTTGAAGAGTGCTGGAATCGTTAGTCGAATACGTCAAGTATGTTATAAATAGTCAGCTTGAGTTATTCGCTGCTAATAGACGAAGCAGATGCATGTCACCCGGGTGTATTGGCACTTCAGTTATAACGTGCTAAGATCGATATGTGTACGTGAGGAATGAAGTTTCAGTAATGATATAACGCAAAATGATAAAATATGTGTCTGTATGGTGCCGTATCGCCATATTAACTATATTTAAATACTAAAAAAAAATGTTTAAATAGACAAACAATAGTTACGTATTATCATTATTTATTTTCGCGTGAAGAATCACCAAGGCATATAAGGCCTTCACTTATAGCCGTTGCTTAGCGTTTGTTTAGTAAAACACTGACATTATTGATTTAAAGAAGACAAAGCATTTTTTTTTTAGCATAGCTAGGCGGACGAGTATATGGGCCACCTGATGATAAGTGGTCACCAACACCCATATACATTGGCATTGTTAAATATGTCAACCATCGCTTACATCGCCAATGCGCCACCAACCTCGGGAACCAAGATGTTATGTCCCTTGTGCCTGTAATTACACTGGCTCACTCACCCTTCAAACCGGAACACAACAATAACAAGTACTGCTGTTTTGTGTTAGAATATCTGATGAGTGGGTCGTACCTATCTAGACGAGCTTGCACAAAGCCATACCGCCAAGTAAACCAACTAGTCACTCGCTAAGTAACGTTTATTAGTAATGTCGATAGCCGTTACTATTTTTAATTGACAAAATTAAATTCAACGTACAAGATTTTATTGTACATAATAATCAATACATCTTATAATGATCAAATTAGAGAACTTATAAAAATTTCGTTAGGGACATGAAAAATAATTGAGTTAATACAGTTACACAAATACATTATACTCATCGCGCCAGAATTCTAAATTCCATCCTCACCATGTCTGGAAATCCACAACAGCACGATTTTTAAGGCAATTCCTGCCTCGCACAACCACTCTGTGGAGCTTTCGCCGGCGACTTTTTCGAACCGATAAGACATTGCAACCTTCAAGAAAAGAGTGTACTCTTTCCTTGAAGGCCGGCAACGCACCTGCAAGCCCTCGTGTGTTGCAGATGTCCATGGGCGGTGGTAGTCATTTTCCATCGGGTGAGCCTCCTGTTCGTTTACCCCCTCTTACATAAAATACTATTAACATTATACAAATATTAAAAGACGAAACTTGAGAACCAAGTTGATTATTTTCATTTCTATTATTACAACAATGTATAAATACTTATTTAAATGTATGTATGTACCTGTTTTTTGTGAAGTATTTTTTTTTTATTTCAACAAAACCTTTTTCGTAAAACTGTTCCTTTTCACAAGAAAACGTTCAGTTCTATTAAAAAATATATGGGCGTAGTGAACATTCTAATTATAATTTAATTTAAAAAATAAACCGGATTATTATTAACGTTCACGCTAAAAATATCACAGGGTTTAAGATAATCCTTATATTATGAAGTCAATAAAAAATATTACAAAATAATAAAATACAGAGATGCTTATATCCTATTAAAGGATTACCTACGGAATTCTAAGATAATAAATTGGTTATTATTCTCTTATAAAAGCTAATTAATATACTTATCTAGCCGAAATCAACAAGACATCGTAGCGGCATTCTGGGCCAATGACCACGGATATCCGGATCAGCAAAATAATATTTATTTGTCAAACAACTTACTCTGATTTTATTGATAATAGCAATTGTATCTTATGTACATAATATCAGATAACAAAATTTTTCCGTTACGTAATTATCAGTAGATATACTTTAAGAACGAAAGAAAGATAGAAAACAATATTCTCACACATATTCTCTATAATTTTAATGAATTGGCGACCCCCAGGACTATGAGAGTTCACCTATGATTGCACATTATCGTGCTGTAAAGTGTTTTCGACATAGTTGGCTAGCTGCCGAGGCCAAAAGTCGGACAAGAGGAACCATTTAAGATATTAGACGTAGTTCATTACATAAGTGAAAAAAGGAAAACTGTAAAAAGAAATGTCTAATCAACGATATATATTTTAGCTGTTTTTTTTCTTGCAACACTATTTGAGGTTAATAATTTTACTTGGAAAGGCTTTTATACTTAAATTTATCAAAATCAAAAGAAAAAGCTCAAGACAAAACCTATCTCTGATATCTCGAGACCAATTCAACGAGTACGAAGTTAGGCATAAAAATATCTTTTGTAAAAAATCAACGTGACTCAACAACAAACAGCATTCGAAAACGAAACCAAACAAAAATTCGCTCTGGCACGGTGCGCGAGCGAACGGGGCGGGGGGTCAGGGAGCGATCGAGGGAGTCGGCTCACAATGCTGATTGAAAGCAAATAATGAAATCATAGGGAATGGAGCCTCGACCGCGCCCGCAAATACTGTGAAAAATTGCACCCACGATCTCACAACAATGAAAACTTAGAGCCGCGATGCTTCTAGTATAGCTTGATTGCACTTTGTCGACGCTGCGATAAGAGATTATCGTAGCTCTTGTTATATTACCTGTTTTTATTACTAGTATTAAATATTATTAATATTTCAACTCTTTCGTAGAACCCGTAGTAGTAAGTATTATTACAAATGGAAATAAAATAAAATGAAGGAGAGTGATATTATACCATTTTGCACTAGAAATTAATCATTGAAATGACTATAAATAACATTCCAACAGATCGATTCATATTATTCGATTAGTGTAGAGATACCTGTATGACAACACTTAACCTTATAATTGGGTAAAACTAGTATCTTAAATTGAAAAAGAACACTTGTGTAAAAAGAGTATATATAGACAAATAGGCAAAGACAAAATAGTTCAATACCAACCTTTTTCAATTTTGTTTGTCAACCCGTTTTGTTTTTTTTTAAGTGGTAGAGGAGCTTGAGAGTTATCAACAAATGAATTTGGAAATAAGTTTTAAAAAAAAATCATAACATCAAATTAATAAATCGAAATTCGAATAGTGGACGAACTAGTAAATATACATATCTATTTATTTATTTTGTTATAAATGTTAGAAACAAAATGTTAGAAATATTTAAAGCTATATTTTTCCCACGTTTCGCATGAGTTAAAACAAGGAAAAAGATGTCGCGTTACTTTGCACGCATTTCGCTCACGTGACAAGACGAGGCTGATCAAAGTTTTACGGTTGTGGTTATAACGACAATGCCATTTGACATATGTTCGCTCAGGGACATTTGTCAAAAATATATGAAATAAATGCCTTTTAGGGCCGGTTTTTTGATCCGTAGTTAACACATCCAATAGTTAAAATTAGTAACAAATGGCTTAACCAATGGCTTAATTTTGAAAAATATATTTTTCATGAATAGTTAGTATTACTAATGTTCAAATAATTAACTATTAGTTTAAAAAATTAACCACCCAACGTTGGAGAGATAACATTCTGATGAATGGTTAACTCTCAACTGGTCATGACAGCTGTCAACAGCTTTCTTGTTGTCAAAGTCGTATTTCTCAAATATTATTTGTATTATTTATAATGAATTTAAGCGAAGCAAAAAAACACGTTAACACCAAAGCACGTTAAGCCGTTGGTCCTGCGCCTGAACTCTTTCCAGTCGTGTCGGATTGCCGTCCCATTGGATTATGAGAGCTAAGGAAAAGAGAGTGCAACTGTGTTTGCGCACACACTTGTGCACTATAATATCTCCTACGCAGTTGGCTAATCTCTCTTGAGATTGGCCGCCGTGGCCGAAATCGGTCAGGAATACCTTAATATAATGAATTTAAATACAGTTTGATATTATGATATTATGTTGTGTATAAAGTTTATCAATCGACAATATTTTTGCGGAATACGTGTTAATGTTAAGGGCGAAATTTTTTAAACTACGTAACCCACCTTTGGACAGCAAACGTGGTGGCAAATGTGGTTAGTCGGTCACATTGAAACCTATCTAAAAACTCCCACCACAAGGCAATGTATCTATTTTAAGTTTCAATGATAGCATCTTTTATTGGCAAACTCATGATCACAACAGCGCCTCTATCTAACCTCAAAATATTTCTTGCGTTTTAGGAATCAAGCCATAATGTCTTTTAGCAAATATTGCTTACATTGCGATGCTCTGAAGATTTCTTTGGGACAAAATGATCAGCAATACACAAGAGATCTTATAACAACATACTTTTCCTCATCACGAAACTCTGAAGTAACTCTGTTTTATGTTGATTTGTACCACGCAAACTTAAAACCTACCGCAGTGGCACCGTGGAAACCGCCATCTGAGCAAGCTTTGTTCCATTGTATGATCGAACCATGCCGATGCATTATTAATAATTTTGTAAAATTATAAATCACTTTTGTAACTATTGTCACTTATACAATTGTCACGTTATCTTAAATTAATATTAATTAAAATATTTTAAGCAAATTTATATCATTTGCTCAGTAAATATGATTTTAATAACAATAATACTGCGCCTTATTTTCCTATAGATCGACACTAACTAAATAAAATATAGTTTAGTTTTATTTTATGAACTAGGAGCATTATTAAAATCTAGCTTTGCCTTTACAGTTTCATATTTACATTTTTCTAATAATCATACATTTTTGTGTGTTATATCTCTTGTTATTTTATTTTATTGGTAGTTCAAAATTATTCTATCAAAAAAAGACGTTTAGTTCACTCATTATGGCTAGTGTTGTAGAAAAATATTACCCTCAAAAAACCATAGCTACTTTAAGGAAATGATTTCCGATTTCACTGGCAATATAATAATAGCCAATGGTTAAGATTGACTATAGTAAAAAATAGACATTGGAAAATGAAATAGTCATTTGACCATTAGTTAACAATTTGACTATGGTTAATCTAATAAATTGTCATACGCTGTTTGACTACGGATCAAAAAACCAGCCTTAAGTCAGTTTTAAACTAAACATTTAATACACACAAAATATCTCTCATTCATTTTTCGATATGATATATATATATATTTAAATCATACGCCGTAATCATTATGAATAATGACATTAAATAATAAAAAGTAACATTTCAAATAATACAAATTATATTCAATGTTTTGCAAAATATTTCGTACATATTTTTTAATTTTGTTAAAACTTTGCAATTTTTCTACAAAAAATGGTATTCAGTAATTTCATATTACTTTTAAAGTTCAGCTACGTAATATATCTATGTGCGTAATAACATTATAGGGCTTAGTGGCGTTAGCTGCTAACATTATTTATGTAAACCATGTAATAAACATGCAAGAGTAATGTACAGTTCACCGACGGTAGAAAATTTTATTTACATCTTAAGATAATTACGAAGAATACACATCACTTTAATTAAAAGTCTTTTGCAAGAAAATGACTCTACAAAACTTAAGTTTTTAACTTAATTTCAGGTTGAAAATTGGTTTATTTTTATACGTATGTATAGCGACTTTTTTACACAATTAAAATTAATTAAAGTTTCAATTTATAACAAAATGATTATAATTATCTATACAATATATTTGACATATAATTGGACCACCCGATATCTAATTACGAGTATCAGTATTCAAGTACAATCTTTTAAATTGTCATTTTACTTTTCACATGTTGGTGGCAGGTGTCACTTATAAAAAGGAGGTTATATCCCCTTGCGTTTCTTTTCTTGCTTCATACCAAATTTCATCAAAATCTGTTCAGTGGTTTAGCCACGAAAAAATGCAATATCTCAAATATTTAACATCTAAAAAATATATTTAAATATAACCAAAATATAAAAAAGTCCAATTTTAGTTCAGCAAGGATACATTTATATTCCATTGTGAAAAATATCATTAATTTGTATGAAACAAGATACATATCGACATTTAGTGTTAGTCTTTGCTACGTGCTACGAAACTCGCTACATGTAGAGCTTGCTACGAAGTGGCGTAGCAACCTTAATCTTCGTATAATACTAATACTTTAAATCTCAAATTTGTTTTTTTATCAGTAATAAGGATAAGTTGCAAAAATGAAAATAAATTTATATCGTAATCAAATAAGTGTTAAAATAAATAATCGACGATAAAATTTACCTAAAATGCGTGAGATATGGTAGATGTATTAGATATCCCGAAAAAGTCAGATACTTTTACATTTCAACAAAGAATATATAAGCCATCTGTTAACAGTGAATTTTTTACGTTAAGAAGGGCCGTCGCCGTAAAGAAGACGGTCAAACAGTGTCCGCAAACACGGGCGCGCCGGCACACCCGTAACAAACAAATGAAACACTCGACCGATCATTCTTAAGCCACGCCATATTTTCTTGTAACAACATTTTTATTTATCATTATTTTACGCGTGATACAAACTATATTGAACTGTTAACATTGTGTGTTTTAAATGGATAGAAAGTCATTTATAAAATACCAATATTTGTATTATAACACAAACCCCTGTTTCATTGTTTTTAAATGTAATATTAAAGTAATTTTCTACTGACCACAGTATCGAACAAAATTCTTTTTATTATGAATTCACTTGTTGTTTATTTTTGGAAATTTATGCATTTGGGTGTATGAATTTATAACAATTCCATAAACAAACACAGCCACAGCCTTTTGATGCATTACAAATAAGTGAATAAATGAATAAATTGAAAGGAAATTGAAGAGTTTGTCAATATCGGTACGAATAAAAATACTGTCGCATACGTGATCAACGCATCCGTGCAAATGATATACAAATTAACATCGGTGCCATTTCATCTTCATGTAAGATCACAAATGATTATATATTAGAGATTAGAGAAGTAGATTGAATTAAACATTTCGTCGTTTAGTTTAACACATGAGCTAAAATAATACAAATATTGATGCGATAGGCAATTAATATTGAAGTTCGTTTTATTTATTGTAAGTGAATTTTAATGAATACATTTATTTAAGCACTTTAACACCATTTAACATTATTAACTAAAGTTTAAATGAGAAAATAATGTTTCTCATTTTAGTGTACAGTAATTTTTCTAACACATATACTGTTAACTGTACATTTCTATTTTATTCCCACAAATGTTACAAGTGACCGAGATACAAGCAGTACGTTGTTTAACCGTCGGAACTGTACGATGTCATTTGTAATCAACATTTAACCGTGTTGCTCCATAATCAAGTCTATGGCGTATCATCCATAATGAGAATTTAATTGAGGGCGTATCCGCGTTGATCCGTCGGATACGCTAACTTCATTAGGCCGGTCGACTATTACGTTACCTAATGTAATTGCTCTGTTCAACAATTTCGCACGCTGATGTACGGTAGTGATTCCTACTACGGTCGCATCTTGAGAAGAAATCTAACTCGTTTTGAAATGGATTGAAATAAATCTCAGTTAATATGAATTTTTATACATTAGAATAGGTTTAAACTCTTATACACAAATAAATACCAAATTATATTTAAAAAAAAAAAACATTTATAGGAAAAATAAAGTACTAAAAAAACAAAAACAAACATCGAATATTTTCCAATAAATATCATTATTTCGATAATATAATTCTAGTAAAGAACGTCATCCGTTCAATATATTCAAAGGTTCGTGCCACTTGTTGAATATTTTCAGTCGACGGAGCCCGCATCTGAACTCTGAAGCATCGAAATGCAAATGAGCAGGCGCGGCGCCAGAGCCGGCGCCAGCGCGGCGATCAACGACTATTAGTCGCTACGTCGAGAGCGCCTCGGTAATTTGAGAGAAGTCGACCTACCCATTAATATGCAAGAACCTTGTTATTTGACAAATATAGTGTTGATGTACTCAAAATTTATTACGACGCTAAAATCAAATGAAATAGCAATTTTATATAATTCCGTTTGCCTTCATAAGCCTATTTTGATAAAATGTTTTATATATTTATTGTGACTGTGCGCTGATGTTTCAATATTATCAAATATATTGTTTGAGAAAGTTTTAATTGAAACAAAATGTCATTGACACACAAAAATAAAAACCATATAGCAAACATTTTTCATCGTATTTAATATCAGGATAAACTTTGAAAATAAGGTGAATGAATGAGTTTTCACCTAGTCTGTGGTGGGTGTCCCCGGTCAAGCGTAATTAACGCTAGCTAGCAGCTGTCATCGCGCATTGCCACGCTCGAGTGGGCCTGCGGACGCTTACATCGGACCCATAGTACACCCGTTTTCATGCCACTCAACGAACTACTAAATATATATTTTTTAACGATCTGCTTCATTGAATCTAAATCAATTACTTATATTTGACGATTCAAAACTTGTAAGAGTCAATTTTTTATAAAAAAAATGTTGTTTTGATTGGATATAAGCCTTTTTTTAAATATAATTAAGGCTGTAATAAAGTTAAACAGGACAAGAATATATTTTACAAATTTTTATGGATTAATACAAATTTATTTCATAGTCAATACGGAAATCGACATGAAGAGATACAAAATCAAAACTCGAATATGAAAATATACAGCGTGTAACAAAATTCGTGTACGACCCGTGAAGTGGTTATTAGGTATCGTGTGTCGGTTCTATTTTTGTAATCATTTTTAAAATACTTACTAAATCACAAACTAACAAACTATCATCACATTAAATACAAGTCGCAGTTACCTAAACCATCGTCGGTATATAAATAAACGAAAATGTGTAGTAGTAAAAAAATATCTTAGCAAGTTTATAACAGGATTATGAATTGAGATTGGAAGGCGTTGGCGCGATATCCACGACTTCTTCGTCATAATGACGCGTACCAACGAAACACCCCCTTAGTTTATGCACGCCCGGTCTATGTACATAAGTCCATCCCACTCATGAACCATTCTACCGCGAAACATCGATACTCTGTATTGTTATGTGTTGGTTGGTTTGAAGGGTAAGTGAGCCGGTTTAATCAGACACGTGCAATATAACATACTAAGATACCATGGTAGACTATGAGCGGCGGTGACCAATTACCATCGCTTAGGCCTTTTTGCACGAATGTCTTTCTTAAGTATATTGAAAAAAAGATAATATTTGCTTTAAGCATTTAAAGCTCAGTAATGTCGCATGAGGACATAGAAACTTTATTTACCGGAATAAAGTAATTTGTATTGAACTAAATGTATTTATGTCCCTATGGTTAAGAAACATATATACACGCCCATATAAATGAACACACGCTCCCTAACATTGCTTGCAAGCATCTGTAAAAATGGCTTTAAAACCACGTAAAAAAGCAATAATGTTGAATAAAATAAAACAATAACATTGTCCATAGTACAAATCTTTTCCAAAATTGTTGACGCTGTGTTAATCTAGTCCGTTTCTTATAAATACGATTGAGCTGATACTCATTTTAATCTTAATAACTCTCTATCTAATTACAGATTTTAAGATTATTATTTTATAATGATAGCAAATAAGAAAGTAAAAACTTTTGTAGTCTGAAATTGCAAATAATTAAGCATAAAATAAAATAATCAATTTATAGTAAAAAAATTACTTGCTTTTGCAAGATTTCAAGCAAGTTTATAATATTGAATATACTCATACCAAACCAACTAGAAATAGAAAAATGTTTAATTAAAAACTTTCTTAACAGAACAATTTAAATGCTCAGTTATTCTTCTGTACGCCCACTTATGATCTATATGTAAATTAACTATTATTTGCCTAGTTGACGCGTGACACTACTTTTATTTTTTCCCATTTTGAACAAAATAAAATTCAGATTAAATTTTGAATTGCCGTCAAAATAATAGAAAAAGCCATGAAATAAATGTTATTCTCCAATTTCAAAAAAAGAACGAGCTATGGATGCTTTTTTAAAATATTTCTAATTAGGCGTCCACGCGGCCAGTAACAGAAAATAAACTCCTACATGTGTAAGACTCATTTTGTAATTAAAAGTAAGATACGTTTTATATTTTATGCACTCAAATAAAAAACTCATTAAATAGATTTTTATTTGAGTGGCTATATTTATTTATTTATTTATTTATTTATTTATTCTTTATTGCACACACTACTAAAACATAACAAATACAAAGAACAAGTTTTACATAATATATATAGTATGCAAAGGCGGCCTTATCACATACAGTGATCTCTTCCAGGCAACCTCTATAGTAAAAAAATATTGTTGTTAGCCAGGAGAATTGATCGGGCATAGTGTGCGAACAATTTATGCATAAAATTCATTAAATATTTATAAACTTTATAAAATATATAACATAATGACACAAACACTCTTATATGTATTATTGCATGATTATAAATTATTGAATGCGTATATTTTTTGCGAACATTTGTAGTTGAAGTTATATTTTCTTTATTCATAAGAAGTGTTTCTAATTATATGACCACCACTGTATCTAATTGTATGTCTTATAACGAGATTTTTTTATTTAATGTGTTCTTGAAATATATACGTATATATTTTTAAATTTAGAGTTCGCGCTACTAAATCGCAGTGCAATGTCAAAGTGTGTTTTATATATTTATACTTCCTCGGTTGGCGGTGGATGACTGTAAGTGTTAAGTTCACCATTTAAAAAAACACCATTTAGTACATAATATTAAGAATAGGGGAAACTAAGACTCGAATAAAAAAAGTCTTTAAGTTAATCAAACACTAAATTATAATCATTGTTTTATAGAATAATTTTTGCACGTGCTTAAACAGAATAAAAAATAAAAAATATAAAAAAAATGTGCAGTTGGGGGCCCCCGTCAGGAACGAAGTTTTGTGCGATATTTTTTTAATTGATTATATTAATGTATTTTTGTCACACCAAAAAGCACCTCAACATCCTTTATATCCACATCTTAAATTCGAACGCATCGAATTTTGTAGCATTTGGTAGGCACAGTATGAACGCTATTTCGTTACTCGCGTGACCTTGGGCCACTGCCATTTCACTCTACTGTAAGCCGCGTAAAAGAACTTCGTTCCAATAACGCTTTTTTTATAACTTTTTTTAAACAGCAGGCTTTTTAGGTTGACTCTAGTTCCGACATATAATTTAGTTATTTCCCTCAACTTTTAATACACAATAGCGAACATCACTGTCGTGTTACATGCGGACAATAATTTTATTATGATATCCAGTCGCACAACTGGCAGACTATATTGGGCGAAGTTTTGCAGGCTTGACGTGGGACGGTCGTAAAACTGTAAGAAGTGTTTTTGTGAGGATCACTTTTATAGGAAAGAAAGTTATTGTAAGGAAGTACCATTTCATAAATGTCCCACTATTGGGCATTCGCTTTTCATTCCTACTTAAATACTGTACTAAAAAATATAGCTTTAATTATTTTTTTATACTAACTGTTATAAAAATATATTTTTTTAATTAATTTAAAAACAAAATTTACTTACTTGCTAGATCGTATGCTAGTTTCTTTAAATGGTTACGCTTCTCGTACAAAAGAAACAGCATCAAGTTATTATTTTCAAATAAAGAATAGACAACGTCAAAGCATAAGAAAACTGACCTCGGCCGAGTGAATAAACTTGTAATCGAAGGTTGCCGCTGGAGGCCAGGGCATAAATCAGACTCCCCTAGCTATGACGCCCGCCGAACCTTCAATTTGGCACATCCTTAAAATGACATACGAGAAGTCGCCTAACGATCGTGTCACCTCACGCCGAGCGCCGCGATAAATATATCGCACATATTGCTGCCACGATTTATGGTTATTATTCAATTTATATATAAATATGTTCATTTAAATAAACTATATTATTAATTAATAAGCCACATAAAAAGGTCTATTCGGTCAGGAGAAAAGATATAGAGATTAAACCACAGACACTGACCTCGAACGGATTATCAAATTCATATGTTACTTAATTGATTTTTTGCTTAAGTAAAGTTATTTAATTGTAATTACCAAGGTGAAAATAAAATGTTATTAGTAACGACAGATTACATCTAAGATGGAATATAAACATTATTATCATTAATTATCCTCGTTTCTTTGTTGTTTTTTTAATCTCAATATGTATGTATTATATTTAAAACTATATTTTGAAGAAAATAGTATAAGAATAAACGCAAAAGTTAAAATGAGAGTTTTAGTGGTAAATTTAATTCACGCATGTATTTAGTATGCAGAGTATACCTCAGCTCAATGATGTAAAACAGATGCATTAGAAAAGGTTCTCATCCGAATAAACGAGTCCTTATATGCATCATATCATAACCAGAATTGCTAAAAGTCAGTCAGTCAGTTCTTGTATCAATAGATTTGTCTGCGTATGGTATTATCGATTAGACAATGGGTAGGAGCATCATCCTATAGTATAATGCGTGGTGTGAAAGCAATCAGGGTGGTAGAGGAGACAAACTGTCGGGGCGGACCTTAATTGGCGGTCGCGGAGATTTATGCGGGGTACCGCTCGTCATGTGGTCGCCCATTTTGTACAAAGCACCGGATTCGACACAATGTTTAGCGTCATACATCTTCATATTGTACATAAAACGTAGTGATGATTTTTGTTTGTTTTACTTAGCGTTTACGTATCGCTTATCAGATTGACTTAAAACTCATTACAAATATAGTACCATCAACCTACAATAGATGTCGCATATTAGTAGCCTAAAAAAAGGCAAAGTTTGCGAAAATTTGTATGGTTGGTTACATTTGTTATAACATTTGATATCGAAGCCAATATTAACCGAGCAAAACTGGTGAGTAGTGCAGCTAGTAAATTTATACGTCGTGATAAAAATACATTCCATATAGAATTTACCGAATGATGTATCCAAGGTTATATCCTCAGAGTGTATCTTGAAATGTAATCTATGAAATCTTCTTCGCATTCCTTTGTATTTTATGTAATACGAATATTGCATAATATTTTTCATGTTACGCTAATTTAATCGTGAACGCAAAGAAACAAGTAAAGTGTGCTCTCACAGCAGAGTGCATTATTACGTAGACAAGAATAGCAGACTTAAATTGACAAAGAACTTGGGTACTTAGTGATCCGATGACAAGGTACGGCAAATACTTTAAGAGATTAATTTTTATAGAGCGTTCTTTGTAATTCAAAAAGTAGGGACAATTTACAGCAATCCAGGTACTTTAACTTTTATCTTTATACTATATATAATCAAATGTTTTATAAAAATATAAGGAAAATATATCCCTTTTTTTTTAAGTACCAAATGTACACATAGATAATTTTTCATGACCATAACAATGTCCAACCAATACCTGACTAATATGCCTAGAACGCTCAGTAAAACTATAATAGAGATACATAAAGAATTCAAGCTATCATTCTTTTTATCACATTAACCACCAGCTTCCGAAAGGCTTGTCGAAATCAGATTTACTAATCTGACTGAATGTTCACCGCTCATTGGTTGACTATGTCGGGCGTATTGCGTCATCGACTGTCATCGACCAATTCAATCCAATTACAATGAATTTAAAGTAAAATTCGTTATTTTGATATTAACCGGCACATAGGGATTGGAAAGTCGACTTGGCAAATAATAAAATTAATATAATCTTATTTGTTTTTTTAGAAATTGACCAATGACTTTAATAACGAACGATAATTATTTGACTTAACTATTGCATTAGAGGATTTAAACTAGAAACTATTACTATTACATATATGAAATAACTGTAATGTACTGTAGTTTACAGTAAATCTAATTGATTAATATATAATAACTTAAACACAAAATGAAAGATATTTGATCCCCATACAATCCTTTTGACTGTATAAAGTGTCTTGTCTATACTTTGTCTGCGGTCTATATCCAGCTCCCCTTGCGGGGTGAAACGGTACCGTTTTCAATTTGCTCTATTTGCGTTTGTTTTAATAGCTCTCTCTCCTTATTGCACGCGGGCGACCAAATTGCTTCGTGCCTGGACGCCTTTTGATTAAGAGGCACATAGCACGGGTCTAGGCGTAAAAACAAAGTACCCGACTGTTTGTACACAACCTTGTAAGACTTGGGGGATATATTGAACACGGATTCGATATTGGAACTTTTGTAGACGTGACTCGAAATCTAGTAACATTTTCCGCATCATTTTATTCGGTAATACTTTATGATGAAAATTAAATTAAATTATTTATATACCAAAATAAATTAAAGGTTAAGTAATTCTGTCAAGCAAATTGTAGATGATGAGAAATACCAGACCATCTTCTAATTTGACAGGTAGAGACAGGTTGACAGAGAATTTTAAACGCACTCAGGCAAAATTAATAATTTAATAACAATCCTTTGCCATCAACACGATATTAAGTTCTAATACATTATGTAAACCATCATTAGTCCAATTACTACCATAATAGGAAACGTTATATTCAGTAAAACATTCAATAAATTTTTCATATGTATTCAGATATAATAAGCAACAATAACATTTGTCAAACATATATAAAAATCACAATTTCGTACGTGGAAAAAGTAAAATTATCTACCCTTGTATGTAGTAGAGTCAATACAACGGTAGATAAACATCGTATCGTCAAGGAACGTCGATATGTGACGGCAAACATAAAAGGCATACGGTATAACGAGCTCAATACAAACAGTCAAACATACGTATTAAACTCGAGTGTAGTGTACCTGTCGTTGGCATATAATTTGATGTACGCGCGGTCAGTCAGCGCGACCGCACATGTTAATGGATCGCGACAATCGTCCGTCTAACTCGTGCGGTTATAACAATGGAATTAATTTAATTAATGGCCGAATACGATCCGGATTATTCTAATTCGATCCGAATAAAACAATTAATTTGAAAATTCGATTAGTTTATCACAAATTGTTTAGGAAAACGCATTAACGAATCTTGAGATTATTCTTAGTTTTGTATGTCAAATAAGATAAAGTACATAATCATACAACACTTCAATTACTTAAATCAATGAGATTATACATAATTTGAAAATAATTGTAATTGACTTAAAATATTTTTTAATTAAAATACGTGTATTTTTTCACAGCTAAATACTAATATTAAACAATAACAAATTACCACCTACCAAAGCAAAACTAAATCACTCGAATGCAAAATATATATTGCATATTGATATCACGTAACAAACAAAAGAGTACTAATTAATAGACAGGTAATTATATGTCGCAGTTTCGTTATTGGACGTGAAACAAAAGCTGTTGTACGTCGAAATCCCGTGCACAAACGCCGATGACACCGGCCGCCGTATCAATACGCTAATTAATAAGCGTCGGACCGAACCCGAGTACTTTTCAATAAACTAGAGCCATATCAGCGGCGACACTAATTGGATTGCCATTTTGTAGGTTAAAACGCAAATTTCATTCGATAAAATCCATTTGTGTTTGTGTGACGTTTGTTGAAATGGTATATGATGAAAAAAAAAACCTTTTAAAAATGTAATATTGATAAATACATTTAAAAATCTAGCTGACCCGCCCGACTGACGTCCTGTAAACTTTTTCACTTACTACAAAAATCAAGAAAGAAGTACTATCCTTCCCAAATTTATGTTCAAATTTCCCAATTTTTCTTTCGCTTAAAATCAGTTTACACGTTCTTAAATGCATTTTTTTTTTATAAATATGTAATGTTCTGTCTAAAATTTATCGTTTTTATCGATCTATTTTAAATTTATAATAATAATTCATGACGACGTAATAGATAAATGTTAAAAAATTATATTTTCATGTATAAGTATATATAATATGTATGTCTTATAAATTAGCTGTCACTTACCTTAGCCAATGTCTTTTAGCGATGGCTGTATGGCAACAAATCGCGTCATATTGGTCAGCTATCCACACGATGAGAATAATATAGAATGCCGTTGTTGTGTCATTGAAGAACTCTGACATAATGGCCTCCATACCTGACAAACGAAAGATTTTTATTACAATTAAGGCTTCGAGTACAATTTGACGTCAAACAAAATGGAAAGGGACATAGTGAAACTCTTTATACCAACATTTCGCTGGTATATATATGTATACAGGATGACTGGTTAATTACTATCAATATTTAAGGAGAATACTCGGTACATGATTCTCATTCGAATTATGTAAAAAAAAATAGGTACTTAATTTTTGACCAAATTTCCGTATAAATAAATAAAGTGTGGACACGTTCCCAGCCTTGCCGGCGGCGCGTGCGGCGGCGTGCTGATACAACACCACGCCGCCGCACGCGTGTGTCGCTACTCCCAACCCCCGCCCCGTGGCGTTAGTCGGGCGAGCGCCGCCGTAAGGTCTGTACGGCCGTATTTCATCGAAGGAAGACTCAATGCTGTGTCATACTTAGACATTTTAAACAGTGCGGTGAATGACATGCTCGATGATGTACCACTGAGCAATCTCCAAAACTTATTTTATCAACACGACGGAGCACCCGCGCACTATCAGACGCAGGTACGTGAGTACTTAAACAATACGTTTGGAGATCGCTGGATAGGGCGCGGAGGGCCTGTGCCATGGCCAGCTCGCTCTCCAGATCTCACTCCACTGGACTTCTATTTATGGGGGGAGGTAAAACGTCTTGTGTATGCTACAGAGTATGTCAACAGAGAGGTTAGTGTAGTTATGTAGGTAAATAGGTAGTTTAATGATTGACAATTGTTGTAAATAAGTATGATTCCATTTTTAAATACGCCGGAAATACCAAGATAGGTAAACAGTTCATATTATGATGCGTAATTAATTACATAACTTTTGGTTAACTTTACTTAGAAGTTTATTAATATTTATGTTATATTAATTTTTATTTTGTCATATATGATCGTCAAATATCACGTCCTCAAGTATCGATAGTAATTCACCAGTCACCCTGTATAGGTTAATTAAAAATACAGACACTAAAAATTATAGGTATGTATCAGAGTCTTACTTATGTATATTTTTATTAATAATTTTACGGACTTACATATAAACATAAGATGACTCTAAGTGATAAGATCGCCTTTGCATACTTTATGTACTACTTGTTCTTTTATACAATGTTTGTAAATTGTGTGCAATTAGGGTTTTCTACCCGGTTATATGAAACTTGTAGCACCAGGGTACTAATTCATTGTCACCCGGGTACCCGGGTACTTTGATCAAATAATTCATCATTCTCGGAAAATTATTACAACGTAACGTTAGATAAACGTTAAACTGTTATGTAACGTAAATACGTAAATTAGTATTTGTTAAAAGACTAAACGTAGGTCATTTGCAGTTTGTTCAAACCGTGATATTTTTCTTACTCAGAGAATTTTTATACCCGTCACAACTTCTAAATGAAAAGTCTGATGCGAATAATTTAAAGTGGAATTTACAAGTAAGGGGGGGGGGCGTGGCGGTCCTCCAGACCGATTTCATCCACGGCGGCCAATCTCAAGAGAGATTAGCCATCTGCGCAGGAGATATTATAGTGAACAAGTGTGTGCGCAAACACAGGTGCACTCTCTTTACCTTAACTCTCATAATCCGATGGGACGGCAATCCGACACGACCGGAAAGAGTTCAGGCGCAGGACCAACGGCTTTACGTGCTTTCCGAGGCACGGGAGTGTACACACTTCCAACTTCCAGACTCCGGGCTGCTATTGAGAATTTTCTGACAGAAAAACCCAATAACTATTTATTGGCCCGACCACCGGGTCTGCGGCCTTATATCTAGCCACTAGACCAACGAGGCTAGGCAACGAATTTAACAATGCTGTCTTCTTCTTTCGAATGTCAAATCAATATTGACAAAAAGAGCGAAGTCAGTGTTTAACAGTGTGTAAAAGTAATAAGAATTGTGTAATTAATTCCAATAAAATAAAAGTCTTCGTTCTTCTGGGCTAAGGCCTCGATCTGCTTTTAAAGATAACGTTTTGGAACTTATTCCACCACGCTGCACCCGTGCGGTTTGGTTTAATACACAAGTAGTAGATTTTCATCCGGAACATACAGGTTTCTTTCCAATATTCTTAATCGCCAAACACGAGACGGATTATAAATAAAAATCAAGCACGCGTAAAATCGATCGTAAATCATCGGTTATCGATGTGTTCTAACCATCACACATCTTCACTAATATGATAAATGCGAATGGAAACCAATGGAAAGCTATTATCAGCTACTAACATAGGCCACATTTTGTCCCCGAATTTATACGGGAACGGGAACTACGCGGGTGAAACTGCGGGCAAAACGATAGTAGACAATTAAATAATCGAGGCTGTATTAAAACTCCTATTATTCGAGTAGAGCCCGACAACCGAAGTGTACAATATATAATTACCGTCGGAGTTAAAGTATTGATATTTTTAATTAAATTGCTACAAGAAACAATGTCCCGGGTCCATTAAGCCTGAAGCCCGCATTGATGAAAAGCCAACAACATAATTCAACGAAAGAACTTTAAACAAGTTCTTCATCTAGCAATTAGTCGAAGTGAAGCAGGTCCAAGTAAGCTCAACCGCATATTTTAGCTCTGCATTAAATATCGCGGGTCATATGTGATAGTCACAGGAGACGGTTGGTGTCGGAGAGTAGGACTAATTAGGTGTCGACAATTACGCCCTAACGACCGAAATCCGAGCACCGCTAGGAGCTTATTAAGCACCCGACATGCTGTGGAACACCAGCTCGACTGCTAAGCATACATTCTAGCGTACTATTTTTGTAGTTAATTTAGTAATCATTAACAATTTCAACGGGCAAGCTTATTTCTAAATTATTCTTTATCGCAATATAAAGCTCATTAAGGTGAAAAAACGGATCTCTTAAGTCATCTCAATGAAGCAGTGGGTGGTTAAAAGCTTATCTAATAAATACGGTGGAAAATTACCGATTTATGGGCTTTTCTCCACTAATTGAAAACTGGCCCATACAAGCGTGCCCCAAGCATGTTTTTCTTGATATTAAGAAAATATGTAAATACAATGAAAGACATTCGTAAATGAAAAATCTATCGTGAAAAACCGTGAAAGTTATGGCCGATTTTAGTAAAAATCGCGACACTGTTACGCGGGGACTGTTTATTTCAAAAGAAATACACATTTTCACTTTATATAAGCAATCTATTTATTTTTTATCTATATAAATTTATCTATATAATAATAATAATAGTATCCGGGGGCATAATTCACACACGGCCATCTGATCCCAAACTAAGCAGAGCTTGTACTATGGAAACCAGACAACTGATATACTACATATACTACTTTTCTTTTGCAAATACATACTTATATAAGGGGTTTTCCAATAGGGACGCTTGAACTTTGACAGCTGATTGCGGCCATGTTGTTTGAGTGACAGCTGTCAAATGCAGTGTGTTATATTCATTCCGTCCTCCCAAACCACCATGGCAGGTTACAGTGTCGAGCAGCACGTGGAAATCATAAAATTGTTTTATGAAAATGGGTCTTCAGTTCGAGCAACGTTCCGCGCACTTCGCCCGTTTTACGGTCGCGATGATCGTCCTGCCGAGTCGACTATCCGTCGATTGGTGGACAAATTCGAGTCAACCGGGTCAGTTAACAATCAGCCGGTTCCCGTGCGTCAACGTAACGCGAGATCTGCCGAGAATATCGCCGCTGTGCGCGACAGTGTCCTCGAAAACCCGCGGCAGTCAATTCCGCGTCGCGCACAGGAACTCGGCCTTTCGCAGACGACAACTTGGCGAATTTTGCGTTGTGACTTGAGCCTGCACCCGTACAAGATCCAGCTGACCCAAGAGCTCAAGGTTAATGACCATAGACAGCGCCGTGTGTTCGCTGACTGGGCATTAGAGCAGTTGGAAGTTGACGCCGATTTTGGCAAAAAAATCATCTTCAGCGACGAGGCGCATTTTTGGATGAATGGCTATGTCAACAAGCAAAATTGCCGTATTTGGGACGAGACCAATCCACACGAGGTTCACCAAGCGGCAATGCACCCGCAGAAAGCGGATTTTGGGCCGGAGGCGTGATTGATCCGTATTTTTTCGAAAACGATAATGGTGTGGCCGTCACCGTCAATGGTGAGCGATACCGGTCGATGATAACCAACTTCTTTTGGCCTGAAATCGAGAATATGGATCTGGACAACATGTGGTTTCAACAGGACGGCGCTACGTGCCACACAGCACACGCTACGATGGAAGTTCTGCACGAGCAATTTCTGGACATGGTCATCTCGCGCGGAGGCGACGTGAACTGGCCACCGAGATCGTGCGATTTGACCCCGCTGGACTTTTTCTTGTGGGGTTTTATTAAGTCGCAGGTCTATGCCAACAAGCCGCAAACCACCGATGCCCTCAAAGTCAACATACGCCACGCCATCGATCAAATACAGCCCGATTTGTGCGCCAGAGTCATCGAAAATTGGACCTTTCGTGTGCGCGCCACCAACCGAAGCCGTGGCGGTCATTTGAATGATGTCATATTCCATACATAATGGGGTCGATAGAACTTCCAAATAAAAAAAAAAATTCGCAAATATCTCTCCTACATGTATTTTTTTTTGCATTTCAAAGATCAAGCGCCCTTAATGGAAAACCCTATAGATAATTACGCCCAGACTCAGGACAAACAGATATGTTCATGCACACAAATGTTTGTCCTGGGTGGGAATCGAATCTACCAACCACGCCAACCGGCTCGTCTTAACTTTAAACATGAGCTATTTAGAATTACCTTTCATGGAGCTTACAAAAAAAGTAACTTATTTCTTAAAGACCAATACCGCTAATAGAGATTTTTTAAAACTTTCCGTATTCAAAAATCTGCCCTTCATAGGTTAGATCTGGGTTTGGTAACTTTTTCAATATTTTGTTAAAAAATATAAGAAACATAATTTTCGAAAACTAAAGTTGTGGCTTAACTGATCATCATCTTATAAAAGTTACTGTTCGTTTACCTTCCTTATCTATTTGATTAACCACCGCAACATAAAGATATTCCGTAATCCTGACGGGAAACTTAACTAATACGTAATCACCGATTTTGTTCTTACTGATTTTACTAGACTCGGCAATATTCTCAAATCATTATTCGACTTATCCGAGGTCATGTAATTTTGATTTCTGTGAGACAGTTACTTTGCGATGATTAGTCTCGTTTCATCTTCTTCATATTTGGAGTCCGGGTAAACATCTTCGACGCCTTTTAACCTAGGTTAAAATGCTCGAACTCGTCTTCACGAAAGCTGCTCAAACTTTTCACTAAAACCTTGGTGGTGCCAAAGGCTAAGTGATATTTTAACCCTTTATGTGTAAACCTTAACTTAATATAATTTGACTGTTTCGTAGGTTTACTTGCTATTAATCATTCATAAAATGTAAGGCCACAGACACGGAGGTCGGGCCAATAAAAACTTATTGGGTTTTTCTGTCAGAAAATTCTCAGTAGCAGCCCGGAATCTGGAAGTTGGAAGTGTGTACACTTCCGTGCCTCGGATAGCGCGTAAAGCCTGTTGGTCCTGCGCCTGAACTCTTTACGGTCGTGTCGGATTCCCGTCCCATCGGATTATGAGAGCTAAGGAATAGAGAGTGAGTGAGAAACACAGGTTGTTTGCCGCACACACTTGTTCACTATAATATCTCCTGCGCAGTTGACTAATCTTTCTTGAGACTGGCCGCCTTTAAAAGAGATTATTTTTATTATATTGTGAAGGTACTTCCACAACATTTCAAACCAGTGGCGTCTTTATGTATATAGTCACACGACAGGGGACTATTAATTGAGGTGTTTGAACTGCATTTGATTCAAAATAACAATACTATATTACAAAATTACCTATGTCCGGCCAAGAATAGGTAATATACTGTTGATATTAATACATAAACGTCATTAATAATAAGATCTTATATATAGAATTTGCTGGGGAAAGCAGTTTTCCAATTAATTGTTAATTACGTATTTCTTTAACAGTAGCCATGTGTGTGTGTGTGTCTTTTATGTGTGTGGGTGTGTGGGTGTGTGTGTGGGTGTGCGTGTTTTTATAGTAATACAATAATTTATTATATGTTTATTAATTATACGCGGGTAAAGCCGCGGGTCACAGCTAGTATATTAATAAAATTACATGTATTATTGAGATTTGTTGTATTTCTATGTTAAATATGTGACATAAGTTAATAATAAAATTTCGACGAACGGCAATAAATCCCGTATGAATTTCACACACAGCCCTCAGACAATTGGTCCGGAGCGGGAACATAACTCAATATAACACGGACAACTGTCCGGCGCCGCGGCAGAGCCTTATTTGCATTTTGATGAGGCCCAGCACTGATACAATAAACACGTTAGGAGTAGTCACGAGCCAGGCGACATAGCGACAGCCGACCTAACGCTGACGACGATTCAGCGTGTCGCTCTCAACTATGTTGGCACAATTAATCCTAATTTTGAATCAATTATATTCTTGAATATGTGATATCTACTTAATTATGCACTTATGAAACATTTCAAAAGTGTGAAAATGTGTTACAGCTTCTTTGTCAAGGCTTGCGATATAATATGAGAATGAATTTCAGTAATTATTTTATAGTTAACATATAATTAACTGATATTTGTTTATTTTTCATAAAAGTTACAGTTAAGTTTTTACTGTGCATTTATTTAACATACCTATAATTTTTTTCATTAAACATAATATATTGTATTCAAAGCGAGTCGTCTAAATGTTTTCTTTGCAGCCATAACAGACTGAAAGTATTCGAAGGAAATAATATTATTGTCTATTATTGTATTCATTCAATCAATAATTTTGCATCTGTAGTGTTTCGCGCGTGCTTCTCACCCATCTCCGGCGATCTACGTCTTGTGCCGGAATTAAAATTAATAGCGGACGCCGGCACGTCGGCCGGCCCCGTCTCGACCCACCCGGTAATTTGTTTACTCGCTTCGCTACGGATTACGTCGCATGCTCCGCTGAATTGGTAACAGCCGTGACTTTTTAGCTCTGAATGATTGAACCGCGAATGTGAAAACTTCTTACTATAAAGTTTTCAAACACTAAATTTCTCGTGTTTTGATAATTAATGCTTGACGAATTTAATGCATATGAAAAAAATATTTAAATTAACGCGAAATTTAATATTTATTC
Source organism: Nymphalis polychloros (assembly GCA_905220585.2). Lineage (NCBI taxonomy): Eukaryota > Metazoa > Arthropoda > Insecta > Lepidoptera > Nymphalidae > Nymphalis > Nymphalis polychloros. The sequence continues at coordinate 7,592,077 of HG992258.1, read as the reverse complement.
TAATATCCATATTACTAACTACATTACTATATATTATTTTTTATTATATATTAATATAAATTAAAAGGATGGTATAAAACCGTGTATGTACGTATATATATTTGTCGAGCCGGTTGGCGTGATACTTGCCATTCGCGTCGCAGGTCGTGGGTTCGATTCTCACCCAGGACAGACATTTGTGTGCATGAACATGTCTGTTTGTCCTGAGTCTGGGTGTAATTATCTATATAAGTATGTATTTACAAAAGAAAAGTAGTATACGTAGTATATCAGTTGTCTGATTTCCATAGTACAAGCTCTGCTTAGTTTGGGATCAGATAGCCCTGAGTGAATGTCCCAGGATATTTATTTATTTTTTATATAAATTAACATTATTTTATATTGTAACCAATCAGACATAAGGATACAAGGGAAATGAAAACATAGGAAAGTTGATTGTACTTGATAACAGCTCAAGAGCAATCCTCGTATAGCCGGAGGTGTAAGATAGCACACAAATTGTCGCTTCTTCCCAGGTTTTAATCAAGGGGAACACCCGCCGCGTCTGTCGTCCGCGCTTCCTTGAACTTGGCGCAAATTGAGAATAATGGTGCCTGTACTATTTTAGGGTTCTTAGGATAAGACAGGACTGAGACATGGCTCCTTTAATGTTCTTTTTAGTATTAATTCATTTACCAAATAGTTTGATTTGCTAAAATTGATTAACTTACATATTGATACTATTACAGTACAGCTTTTAATATTTATAGATAACTTCCAGTTTCGACTTAACACGGATAAAATTGAGCATTTTTATACATAAACACATAATCATCACCAGCAACAAAATCATCTATTAAACAAAAAAAAAAACTTTTCAAAAAACATTTTTTTACACAGAAGTGTAATATCAATTAAAACAAGTAATTAATTTCAAAATTACGAATTTAAGAACATTGTTTAAAGACACGAAAGGAACAATACAAATTAGTTAATTATGCGATAAAAATAATTTATAGATTGATACCTCACGCTGCCTTCCTAATATCAGCCCAATAATCGATAATATAGCAACCGCTAACAGACAAAATTGTGCGGTCGGGGGAATGCCGCCAGGAATGAAGTTCTCAAAGAAGTTCTGAAGAAGAAGAAGAAAAAAAAAACAAACAAAAATTTCACTTTCCGGCTCGATATCTCAAAAACAATCAACGGTTCTCGAGAATAAACCAGGTTTAACCCTTTTTTTAAGATGGCGGCGAGAGCCCGTGGACATCGAGGTCGAGGAGGAGACCTCGAGCTTTTTTGAGCCTCATCTACAAAATATCCAAAAATCAGCTTTTTCGGTTCACATGCATTTTCAAATGTATATAATCTCTGTACTAGTGCCGCTTTCTCGAACAGGAAAAATGATTTTGTATTTTTAAATTTCCTTTTATCTTTCATTCCGCCAACTTAAAACTCCCACTCGTAAAATCTCAGTTGTATGACAAATATAGAATTTCAATGACAAAGTTATTCATTTTCTTATTTAACTTATTCTTTTCTCATGATATTTAGACTGGCTTTAGAATAACACAATAATTAAGTTCACGACACATATCGATGGTACCGTATTGGCAATCGCTTTCTATCCCGCGGCGATTAAGTTTCGGCGCTAAGCCGTGCATTGGTGATCCGCCTTTACGAGCTCGTTAGGGTCTGTAATCGCGTTGCAGGAGCCGGATTACGCCTGTGCATTATTAGTGTTTTTATTGATTCACTCGCCTCCCGTCGTAAACTGAGATTATTATTCGCGACGCGCCCCTCCCCGCGTCACCCGCCCGCCTCAGCTGACTTGTTTTGTTACTTAATCGCAACGATAACAACATTTAACGACGACTAGGTGACTGGCTAAATTCCACTCCGATGTTTAGTGCTCATTCTATTTTCATTAACCATTTACCCACTTAATGATCGAAATCCTAAGGGAGTGATTCGAAGACTTGGTGTCCATAAAATTAAACCTTGGCGTGACCTGGTGGTACACTTAGTTAGACGAGTGTTGACCTTCGGCATTGATTAGTTTTACCTATATACCGTAGCACGATCATCTAGTAATACAAATATTCAAAATATATTTATAATGCTAGTCCGTGTTTTATTCATTCATAAATAAATTAATATTTAACATATTCAGTGCAGATAAGTGGATGCGAATGTGCATCTCCTGCTGCCGAGAACAGAAGTCTTAAATTGTACTTAAGTTTTATAATTTCGTTTATCTTAACTTGATCAGCGCTCTGTTTAAACTTTAATGTACATATGTTATGCATTTCATACATTATTTGGATTTTAAACGATGATTCCGATTTCATTCAGATCGTGAGGATGACAAGTTGAATCTTTGTCAATACGTCGTACAAAAGAATAAAAAAGCGTAATCACTTTTAAATCACGACTATAATGTTTGAGTTGGTAATTACAATCACATCATAATATAATCACACACAATTTGATCAGATAATAGTCATATTTTAATGCACTTATACAGTAGCTTGTGAAAAATGTTAGTGTAATTATATTGGTTAACACAATAAAACAAAAAGCAAGTTGTTTTGACTACCACACTACGCCTCATCGTTGCGGCCATTGCGAGTCACGATCATTCTGTTTTATAAAAACATGCAATCTTTTTTCATTACAGTTACGCATATGTAAAGATATATGATGAATTTCCAGGCGAAAATGATTATAAATTAGTTTTTAACTCAAATATAAGCCCACATAATAGGCACATAATATGCTTATTTATTTATTATCAGGAAACATGATAATAAATAAATATATATATAATGAACATTACCAAACAACGAATCAGATACATATATTTTACAGAACGTGTTGCAAGTAAAAAATTAAATCCACTCGATAGCAAAACTTTCTTTAAAGAAAATATACTAAAATGATAATACGTCTGAAGTATCAACCGCCAACTATCAAACGTATAGTAAAAACTTTCTCGTTCAGTGAGATTACTCCCTCTGAACCTCGTTTCGGAGACGGGACAACGGCATTACACATTTGTTGTACCCGTCTCCGTCGGTATTCATTTATATAGCAATATAGCCTTTATTCCATACGTGGTAAGATACCTGTTCTTAGTACAACCGCAAGTACGCCGAACCGTCGTCAATTTGTATCGAACGAGCATGCATGTTAATAAAGCCTATTGTGTCCCTCGCCTTAGCCAGATTAGCTCACGAAGACGGTCTTTGCCAATCTAATACAGACTTATGTTTCCGATACTCGACATCGTTATCATATACAAATGGCTATAATATACCTAACAAATGTTTAATTTGTAACAATTAAAAAACACCTATAATACATTATAAGAGGGTAACGCGCAGTAAAACAGTTTAAATTCTATCGCTATATCGTACGCTGTTCTTTTTAAGAACAACTTATAATAGTGTAAAATAATTCACTCTTAATAAGTACAAAACATTAATCTATAATTAAACAAAGAAACAATCTCAGCACCTTTCATTACTTATAATATAAAATTTATAACGTCCAAGTACCCGGCTAATAATGTTAATTCATTAATTTACTACCAAAACATTTTCCAATAACCATTAAAGGTAAAATATAGCGATATTATAATAAGGATTATTGGCCCAAAACGTTACGTAGCGTCTTACGGGAGAACCCCTAGCACTCGAGTGGAAGAAGAGTCAATCATTAGAGCCGTTGAAGAGGTTAATTTCGATAATCCGCTTTACCACTCACCTAAAATCTGTTGCCTGACTCTCGGCACCGACAGCGTTGAGGAGATTACTGTCATCGGTACACAATGGTATAATACTTAGGTATATCGGCGATACCGTCGGTTCATCGTGCCATTAATGAAGCGTACGTGTCGCCCGAGTCCGGTCCCCTGTGATCAAGGCGAGTGCGGGCCGTAGTTTAATTAGGGCAGCGGTTTAACAAACTGCTAATGGTGAAAATGGATCAGTGTATCGGTCGATCTAGCTAGCTAGATGTGGCCCGCGGTCAAATCAACATTTGCCGACGGATCGAATTACGGTTCGCCGCCACGTCACCCGTAACGTAATTGATTCAGTGTCCGCTGGGCGCTGGCACGCCTTTTTGTCTCTCACCCGGAAAAATGCAAAATCCACCAATAATTCAATATCCTCACACTCAACGTTGCCGCCGCCGTTCCAGCGACGGTATAAATTATAATTCACTTTTAAAATGTTGTGCTATTTTATACTTCTAGAAATAACTTGAGATCTTGTGTATATAACATTTTTAAAACTAGTGCATTAATACTATAAAATACGGAACTATAAACATGTGTTTTCGAAAATAGTCATTTAAAATCGAAAATATGTAGATTAATAGGGTTTTGTTTTAAAAGCAGGTAAAGAACATATAGATTATTTACATACATACAACTCATTTATGCAAAATTTCTTCTGATGTTTACAAGTAAGAGAATACTTTCATACTGTAATCATCATTTTCATTTGATTTATACAGTTTTGGTAAGTAAGCATGTTTCAATAATAGCGTGCAATATCAAAAAGGCAAACACTTCAAGTCAAAAAGCATACGATTAGTTGTCTCAATCATTTTATAAAAATATACTAAAATATTATATACAAAATACAGTGTAAAGTCCATTCGCGTGTGTACATTCTTACGTGCAATTGAACAGCATTCGACGTGGAAACAGATACACGACGAATGCACAGAAACACTCATATCGAAACGAAAACATTTCACCGATACGAAATATCGGGGACGAATATTCGTATTTCATCTGATATTACGGTAGAGGTTATGAGTTGCACCTATAATACATCTCTATGTGTGGTCCACATGACCAGCTATATTTGTACTCATTGAAGAACAAATAAGTAGTAGGATCTTAGTAAATGTTTGAATTAAATGTAAAAATTAATTAATAGTCTAAAAAAAATTTTCATTTCAATTATTAATATTCATTTTTCAAAACAAAATTGTATATACAAAAATTCTTGTCTATGCTGACCATTGAGAAGTTACTTCGTTTATAGTTGACCCTGGTTGTAGAATAAGTCAAACTTACCATAAAAAATCATTGTCATCGAAACTGAGCCAACGTGTAAAATTTTTACTCCGTTGGATTAGAGAAATTAGTACTATTACAGATTGCATAATTTGACCTAAACAAACTACATATATTTCATATTAACAATATATACATTGCAAGTTAAAAATGTCTTGTAATAACAAGTATTGCCAGGAAGACCTATGATTTTAAAATTATATTCTTTATACTTCAATCCAATCGGATTATTCTAAGTTAAGTTTCTTGAGTTTAAACATCAACATCTTTGTTTTCTTAATCTATTCTTTCTAACAGGATTCTTTAATAGTTTCTATAGCCTATATATTAAAGTATATTCTACAATATAGCCCTAATGAAATGATATGTTTATATATGTAACATAAACAAATACTTGAACGAAAGCTCATTATCGGCTTCGGTCTCATTAAATAATCATTAATAACGTGTTAACTAAATTGCAATATTATAATCGAAATTATATATATTTAATGTAGATTGTTGGACTTATATCCTGAGGGAGTTGGCCGGTATATTTGAAATTGGCTTCATAAAAGAATCGTAACGTAGTATACGCATTTCAAAATGAAAAACAACTAGAAAATCGCTAGGGACGAGAGCGCAAGCAATATTGCAGGATTCGATTTAAAACTACGACATGCCGTTCTATCAAAGTGTATCGATAAAAAACTAATTTCCAAACGACACGATTAATTCCCTTGAAGATCAAATAATTCCATCTATATATTTTTAATTGTACCTTAACTGACTGACAGACGACGTTCAATCTCATCAAAGCTATATAGAAATATGAAATTTATCTTATTTTATTTTATTTATCTTCATTTTATAATGTACGAAAGATAGGATTTTCTTAAATATAGATTTTCAAGAGCAATATCGCATACACGAATACATTTTCGTGAGCGAAGCCGCCTCGGGTACGGTAGGGCTTATATAAAAAAATACAAATGTCAGCGCCAGGGTTATTGTGTGTACATATGTATATATATTATAGTAGTTTTCAAGTAACGACAAGAAATTAAATTAAATATTTAAAAAACCTTTTTAAATATTTTTGATGAATTTTAATACATAGTCCTACAAGCATACCATTATTTTTATTCCTTAATTTCTTTGAAATCAAAAACATATAAAAACGTAAACATATTAATGTATCCTTACTTTCAAAAGTAAAATATTTCACACTAACCGCTAACATGAGTGACGTAATACAATCAAAAGTTGGGCGACAGACACCGGTCGCTTCCGTCCGCCTCGGATGTAGACAATTTGCAACTAAATTCATCAATGCTTACGAAACCCACTTACGTAGGCTTTGATGTAATTGGGCCTCCAGGGCGATATTATGCTTCATTTTCCCGAGTACTGGTTGAATAACATGGCGTTTGTGGGGAAGTAATGCAGTTTGGCAATCGTGTTTCCAGTAAGAAAGGATTTTAACTTTTAATATTGTATATATTACGAAGACGAAAAATAATAATATTTTGTTCTATACAGTACAGTAACAGCCTCTTCTCCTCTTTTTGAGAAGGTTTGGAGCCTATGATTTGTTCCAAAACCTAATGGATTAACCAAAAATAGACTTTCAAGTTTTTGTTGTTTTCTCTGACACTCTTTACACCTGTATTTAGTAGTGAATATTTACGTCACGTCTTCCGTGCGTTTTAATCCGTAAAAATTATTCGGAGTACCCATCGTATAATAGGCCCATGGAATCGTTTAAATTGCTTGCTAGGCTTGCAGGAACACTGCATTCACAATCGCTTCATGCTTAACCAGATTTAGGATTAGCTACATAATGTACGAACTAAGTATCGAAAATCGAAATACAATGACTGCGCGAGCGCCTTAGTAAATAAATAGGTCAACTTTAAGAGACGACCAGTCAGATTTTGTTTTTAGTAAGTAGTTTGTTTACCTAACCAGAGCTTTCTTCGAGTTGTTATAATTTAAAGAAATATTTTTTTATCTTTTTAAGAAAGAAAAAATATATAAATTGTTTAATTCAAAGAACTAAATTTGTTAATTTAGATGTATGATGTTTGTATGATCCTGCGAGGTTATTAATGTTATATAAACAACGCTGTATACACAATGAAATAAAATAATGAAAACCCCCAATTTATTAATGATTTTTATTTATTTTTGTATATGAGGCTGAAAATCGTTATTTCGTATGTAAAGTGGATAATTCCGAATGATCAATACCGAACGGATCGGTGCGCACCTATGAAGCCATTGACTTTAATAACACATTATTATTACATATAATTCATTTTATATTCAAATAATATTATTTTATTAGTTGTGGGCGCTCGAAAATCCGTTGATTGCCTAGTGTTTTATTACTACATGTCGATAATACCAGTTCTACTAGTAATATTTTAAAGAAATCGTTCATCATAAATGAAAACTAAAAAAATGTCGAAGATAAGCGCCATGATCATAATCATTATATCATAAGTGACATAATTCTATCCGATGCATCGATTGCAAGCGACAGCGGATGTTGGCAATTTGAAACTAAATTCATTATAGCTTACGAAACCAACTTACTGGGCTTTGAAGTAATTGAGCCCCTAGGGCGACGTAACGCTTCGTTTTACAGATATTTGCAACGCGACACAGCTACGCTTCTACGGCATGCAAGCGAGCTGTTTTGTGTGGCCTATGGTAAATATATCTAGGATACTATATAGGTATTAAAAAAAGTTCTTTATCTAAATTCGAAAAAATAATTAAAAATGTCATTATAATATATCAAATGTGAAGATGCGTTTACACGGACATTTTTTGGGATATTTATTTATTTACAGTGGTGGTCGTATAATTAGAAACACTACCAACAGTCCTTGACATTATGTAAGATACTTCACCGCAATCGTTTTTATTTTGAAATTAAACAATAAATAGGACAACAATATGTGTTTAACGATTTATCATTTATTAGAAAAACAATATAAATCCCATTACACAAGTGCAGTTTCAATATTACATTACGGACAAACATTTAAATCAGTTTTAAGGTATGAAAAAATATATAAATTGTTTAATTCAAAGAACTAAATTTGTTAATTTAGATGTATGATGTTTGTATGATCCTGCGAGGTTATTAATGTTATATAAACAACGCTGTATACACAATGAAATAAAATAATGAAAACCCCCAATTTATTAATGATTTTTATTTATTTTTGTATATGAGGCTGAAAATCGTTATTTCGTATGTAAAGTGGATAATTCCGAATGATCAATACCGAACGGATCGGTGCGCACCTATGAAGCCATTGACTTTAATAACACATTATTATTACATATAATTCATTTTATATTCAAATAATATTATTTTATTAGTTGTGGCCGCTCGAAAATCCGTTGATTGCCTAGTGTTTTATTACTACATGTCGATAATACCAGTTCTACTAGTAATATTTTAAAGAAATCGTTCATCATAAATGAAAACTAAAAAAATGTCGAAGATAAGCGCCATGATCATAATCATTATATCATAAGTGACATAATTCTATCCGATGCATCGATTGCAAGCGACAGCGGATGTTGGCAATTTGAAACTAAATTCATTATAGCTTACGAAACCAACTTACTGGGCTTTGAAGTAATTGAGCCCCTAGGGCGACGTAACGCTTCGTTTTACAGATATTTGCAACGCGACACAGCTACGCTTCTACGGCATGCAAGCGAGCTGTTTTGTGTGGCCTATGGTAAATATATCTAGGATACTACATAGGTATTAAAAAAAGTTCTTTATCTAAATTCGAAAAAATAATTAAAAATGTCATTATAATATATCAAATGTGAAGATGCGTTTACACGGACATTTTTTGGGATATTTATTTATTTACAGTGGTGGTCGTATAATTAGAAACACTACCAACAGTCCTTGACATTATGTAAGATACTTCACCGCAATCGTTTTTATTTTGAAATTAAACAATAAATAGGACAACAATATGTGTTTAACGATTTATCATTTATTAGAAAAACAATATAAATCCCATTACACAAGTGCAGTTTCAATATTACATTACGGACAAACATTTAAATCAGTTTTAAGGTATGAACAAAAATGGTCAACTAATTAGAAACAACAACAAAAAATATAAAAAATTTTTTTTTAAGTATTAATAATTAGTATTGTTATTTACGAAATAGCTACTATCCACAGCCTACCAATAGTTATAATTAATATTTAGTGGCGGAGTGCTCAGAGGAATTATTCTCCCTCATTACCGCTTCCCCATTCCTTCACAAGTCTACGCGTGCTGGCTCTCCATGTCACCGCCTAACTGTGACATCAATTCCATCGCGCACGAAGAAATTTGGCAACTCTTTTCTTTGTCGCACCTCCAAAACATGGAATTCTTTACCAGCACACGTGGTCCCCTCCTCTTATGACCTGGGTTCCTTCAAACGAGGCGTGAAGAGGCATCTTGCGGGCCGGCAAGGCGGGGGTGGCTAGTGCAAGTCATTCTTCCTGACTGCACTAGCCGTCGTCGTGTTTGGACTATACTACCACTTACCATCAGGTGGAGTAGAGTCATTTGCCCTACCGGGTATTATTAAAAAAAAAGGCTCATTTTATAATTAAAAGTAAGATATGTTTTATATTTTACGCATATAATGACTTTTTATTTAAGTGGCTATATTATTGCATGATTATTAATTATTGAATGTGTATATTTTTTACGAACATTTGCACGTTGAAGTTATACTTTCTTTATTCATAAGAAGTGTTTCTAATTATATGACCACCACTACGTACACAAACAGAATATAATCATAATAAACATTAAAATTACAAACTCATACCACTTTTACGGATTACATTCACAAACATGTGTATACGGCATGCTCATTAAAATTATATGAATACAGTCAGTTACTCTTTATATACTAATCAATAAAATTAATAAGTAACAAAATTAAGGTAATTAATAAATTAAATTATGACAGTATTATGATAGATAGTAATTAATTTAAATGGAACATTTAAATAATTGACTAAGAAAATAAATAAAATTAAAATTAAATCATTGTTGCTGGATGGAACACGTATTTATCAATATGGAACAATTAGTGCAATCTACAGCAATTTCAGTAAAATAAGGCAATGGTTTTGGCAACATTTTCTAACTCCTCAATATATTCAATATTGCGCAATAACTAGTGTGTCTGGAAATTTAAGTCAATTTTATTTTTATATCTCGCTGGCACTTATGTACTCTGCGGCGTACGTCTTGTTTCAGCCGCAAATATGTCCGTTCGTTTCCGTTCTTATTTTTATTTTTTTTACTTTTCGTAAGTTCTTTCAAAATCGCTGCAAGACCGATAAAATTATCCGTAAACAACAATAGTTTTTCAACTGAATTGCTCCTATATGAATGTACTAGCTAATTTTTTTGGAGTTGCTCCATGAGCGATATGAATATCATTGTTGTTGTAAATTTTTTAATGGCAAATTGATGCTTGTTGCATGATAGACCAATATTAAGAACATATTTACATGAGTGTTTACTTACCGTAATTGTGTATTTGATTATAATGTTAAGTATGTTAACGTAAATATATAAAAAATATATTCTAGAAAATGAAACGAGCGTGCTATTAACACAAGAACATGCTTTTAATGCTTGTTATTTACTACTAAAGGCAGGGTTAGTTTTCTTTTGTGAGACGCTTACAACGGGATCCCAGAAAACAGGTCACAATAGTTCTATGGTAGTGTTAAATATTATTGAACATTTAGATACTTAAAGTTACACCAAAAGTAACTACTATATTGATGCCTGATCTTGCTAATGAAACGATCGCTTCAGCAGTATTAAATATAAACAATTTAAAAAAATCGCTGAATATTTTCGCCGTAATTTTACATATTGAAAAAAGATATTGCCTGACTTCGGCTTGACTTACTGTAACGGAAATTTACAGAACTTGAATACTCGATTGAAGAACGATTAAATGATGTAAATTCAAAATACACACTAGCGAGAGAACAGACGTAGACATTGACGTTCATTGTTTGACTTGATCCGGTCGATCACGAACTAATTGCAGCCCCGGGCTGTCGCTTTGGATGCGCTTTTCGGTAAGTTTGAAATATTCTCACCACAGTTCATACATGTGTCGCGGAGTCATTACTCACACACCGTGTATGTGTGTGAGTAATGACCGCGATTCGTGTTAATCTCGTTTAAGAAAAATCGGAAACGACGATTGGAATAATAATTTGTTTATTTCCCATGTACTCGATTTTATTTGTGAGAATTTTTTTTTTCAATTTAAGTCATTATGGAATATTTAACTATACTTATTATTTAATAGACTTATTTATTTTCTCATAAAATGCTTTTTAACTAATATTATAAAAATAATTAAAGCACCTGCAAGTTCGAGAACTGAAATTTTACTATTAGAAAAGAAAAAAAAACTTAATAAGTTGTTCTTCTAAATAAATTATAACTATCTACTTGATGATTTGTGATAGAAATAAACTTTTGACTTTATCAATCTCACATTAAAACGGCTGTGATAAGCCTCAGGTTAAATATGAATATATATATATATGTGATCATATTTAACAGGATACAAGTTTCGACACAGGGTTTTTACCCTCCGACCTCCATAGCCCTAAGTGTGTCGGACCTACGTAGGGGCACTATTTTAGAGGTGGATTAAAAATATGTATAGTATTAGTAGTATAAGTTAAATTCTAATTGTTGCAAAGAGATTTATAATCTATAAATCTATGACATTATTCTTAGTTGTAACTTGAAGTTGAACCAGACTAGATTTAAAAAATCAATCCTAAACGAAATGATGTAAAATTATATAATCATTGAAAATTGATATTAAGCAAGACAAACTTAAAGTTAATATAATAATAGTATAGAAACGACTAGATAAGTTCATCGCCTTGAAGCATGTAACGTGATATAACCACCGAAACTCGTAACATTCCACTTTCCGCGGTTGCACAACTCCGCTGAACTTGTTGCATGCTTCCGACGTCGGCCACCCGAGGTGTGGAAGCGGAGAGGGAGGGATTCTTTTTTCTGTTTTCCCTTTATTTTCTTTCCCGTTTTCAAGATACGGCGCATCTCATCTGTACAGTGGCTCGGGGGAACGAATGTTCTATCTAATTAACTTTATCATAAAGCGCCGGTTAATGCCTCGCCGGCGCACTGTTTAATCGGAAACACGTTTTACGTAACAGGTTTTGTTCCTGTAATTACTATGTTAATATAGATACAAATAATTGAAATGAGTACAAATTATTAAGATTCGTTATAATTGGAAATTTTATTCATTACATTTAATTATCTTCACTATATATTATCAAGACCCACGACTAGTTTTCAATTTAATTCACTCAGAAAGTTTATACATAACAACCTACATTATTCCATTCCTAGACGTGTCCCGGACATCGCCTACATACGTTTGAAGGGTGGAGTAACAAACCAATCTTCACGAATATAATTAATTATAATTATATTTATACAATATTGAACTGAAATCATTATTATGAATTAAATGTTAAGATATCTTTTTTCGAAACATCATCATTTATCTTTAGATAATAAAACGTACAAAGTCGAATCCTAATATATTTTTATAAATTTCAAAATACATTTATTGCACAATAATAAAATATATTGCAGGAATCGGACCTAATGCTATAATCATTCTCTACCTATCGTTGTATCTAATAATAATGCCTATCTATACTACTATATAAATCTATTGGTTCTGTCTGTACACTTTTTTTTTTGTAATAAATAATAATCGTTTTATGATGCAGTGATTCACATTTTTTTTCTGTCTGTCTGTTTGTCTGTCTGTATGTCTTCTTATAACTCAAGAACGGCTTGACCCATCTTGATGAAAATTGGTACACACAAAGAACATGTGATGGCGCAAATGTTAGGCATATATTAGATCGGTAAGCCCTACGGTATCTTATGAAAATGAATTTCAAATCGTTAGATACTTATTTCTTTACCAGTAGCTGTGTGTGTGTGTGTGTTTGCGCGTGTGTGTTATTATAGTAATAAAATAAGTTATTATATTTTTATTAATTATACACGGGTGAAGCTGCGGTGCACAGCGAGTCTAATAATATACCTTTATTCAGCACATAAATACTTTTCTGAAATATATACTTTCCTTTCATAAAAACATGTCCTGACTGACTGACTGATTCATCATCGCCGAGCGTAAACTATTAAAGTTTGGGCCATGAAATTTAGTGAGTAGGGTCGTTTTATTGAGTATACACTAAGGAAGGAATTTTGGAATTTCTACCCCTAAGGGGGTGAAGTAGGGGTTGGATTTCCGTCATTTTTGATGTACGAAGCATGACATTTTATATACAAGCCTCTGGTTAGAAATAAATAAATAAGTATTTCAGGGTTTTCAAAAATCTTCTTCATCTTTCGAAAAAATGGTCTGACCTGCTTGAAATTTACTGTTTTCACAGCTAAAATTTATCATAATTAACATATTTTATTATTTTTGATTATGTCGCGAGTAAAGCCGCGGGTGAACTGCTAGTTATTTATATATTTATATGTACTAAACGTATAAGTAGTATAAATGTAATAATTCTATATAATTCGGGATAGAATCTCTCATATAAATAAAGACTATCACAAAATGTAATCCCTTAAAAGTTATTCCGTCTAAAAATGAAGTTTTCTCAATTAAACGCAGCGAAAGAACGTACGGGCAAAGTTTCAACTTTGATCTCAGATAACGCGGTGTCTGGCGGTTTCTATCCGCTAGGATTAATAACAAATGAGCTAAGTATTGACGGAGATATGAGATTTACTAAACTTGATATCAAATTGAAATTACTCTATCGTTTTTCATCTTATATTATTATTATTGAGGTGTAAATGGGAACATTTGAATCACATATAAGTGTAACTAGTAGTCTCAGATATGTTTTCCGGTTTGAAGGTTGATTGTTCGTCATCTGCAGTTCCCGTGATTGAAGGTGCATGGACGATGTATGGAGTAGTTCATATTTCTTCATTTCCAATGAATGTCTATAAAGCATAAAAGTTATATATGTGCTAATGCTATGCTCTACTATTACTGTTATACATTTGCTGGTCTGCCTTCTTGTAATTGAAAAACTATTTGATTTGAAATTTTACCCGAACTTGTTCTCTTGTAATCGGGTTCTGATTAGCTTTAAAAATATATTATATAATGTACAAAACTAGTCTTATACAGTCTCCATAACTAAACGACTAACTTAAACGACACGTAACATAATATCGAAAGTTCATATTTAGTATTATACATATTTAAAATATAAACCGACTTTATTTTAGCTATTTCAAAAGAATTTTATTGAAAATTCATTCAACAAGCAAAATTTTAGATTTACTTCGAAAATACAATACAAGTATACAACGTTAGTACATTTTTTTAATTTGAAGCTTATTTGAAACGAGAATATCAGAATATCATAACATAAAATGCATAACCTGAATACTTGTTCGTACAAGTCTGTAAGGAAATAATGAAACTATCATCGGCAACTGCCCCGAGTATCGGAGATAGAAGAATCAAGCAAACGTGCCGAACTTCGATAAACTTAGACCGGTGAGTCTCTCCGACTAACTCTTATTACAAAGTCGTCTTAACTTATAATAAGCTTAAGAATATCACTTTACACATTTATTTTTTCACATTTTTATTGAATGCATTGATGTTTATACACGCAATAATTTTAAGTATAATATTAAAATATATGTATATATCAAAGCCAATATGTAAGTCGCTAATTATCGAAAATGACCATGAATATAATTGTATTAGTTGCAGGATGACAGAAGAGAAAAGCTAATCTTATCCGAAGACTGCGGGTTTGAACCCAGAATAGCACCAAAGAGTTTTCATGTGCTAAGTTTGTGTTTATAATCCATCTGTTATACATATGTGTTGGACGAAATTATGTCAAACATGTTTCCAGCGACCAAACAAAAAATTTTTTTAAAGTAGCTTTTATTAAATCATCATTTTACAGATGGCTTAATAGCATGTTCTTGTGTTAATAGCATGTTTAGCTGGTAGCTTGACATATAATTACAAATGTATGTGATTAAAAAAGTCATAATATACCTATAAGAATCGGTTAATCGGTTGTTAAAGAAATTATATATAATGTACGTGCATTATTAATACATGAATTTATAAAAACATTTTCCAATCTTTTTTTTTTGTTTTCAGTCGCCTTTGTTAATATACACGTATCAAATACGTACACGTAATATTTATGAATTATTATTTATTTATTGGTAAAATACTTTCTACATACGTCCAGTTCTACGGTTACGTGAGCCGCAACAACATAACGTTTCATTGCATAAAGCCTTTTTAATCCTCCATTATTCTGTGCACGGATATTATAAATCATTTGTTTTGATGATTCCATTGTATGTAACGACTAACTAGCCGACCAGTCACAACTTCACGGTTCAGATTTTTAGTTATATTTTTTTATAAATTAATGATTCAAAAATCTTCTGGAGTTATAACTACATTATATTTATTTATTTTTGACTGCTTCGTTGGTCTAGTGGCTAGATATAAGGCCGCAGACCCGCTGGTCCTGGGTTCAATTCCCAGGGCGGGCCAATAAATAGTTATTGGGTTTTTCTGTCAGAAAAGTCGTGTCGGATTGCCGTCCCATCGGATTATGAGAGCTAAGGAAAAAATAGTGCACCTGTGCTTGCGCACACACTTGTGCGCAAACACAGTTGGCTAATCTCTCTTGAGATTGGCCGCCGTGGCCGAAATCGGTCTGGAGGACTTTATATTTATAATACATAATTATAATTCATTATTTATAAATTACTGTATACATTTCCACATAAATGCATACTGTATGTGATTATTATTATAGAATAACTAATTCAATGAGTCAATAAACACATGTATGCGTTTACGCTGAGAACACCAGTAGTTAATATAACTTAGTTAAGTCAAACTAATAAAAGTAATAACATCCACACACATGTTCCTACGACATAACCAGCAATGCGGAACATCGGACGGCACCTCAAACGACATTTTAACAGTACATCGCTAAATGCAATAAAAAACCACTCAGGTTGATTTCCTCATCGCAGCACCAAGAGCCGGACTCTATAGGATGCATCCTGTACAAGCTGCAGCTTTTATTTTCAGACATCCTCTAAACTATACCATCGATTTCTTGAAATAGTTTAAAATAACCAATGTTGAAGATTTCTCCTAGAAATACTTCGAAAAAGCTTTGATATTGAAAGGAAATAAAATTTTATTAAGTCAGTCATTCATTTTTCTTAACAACGATAACAAAAATCGATACTTTAAAAACATCGGTTCAAATAAGGTTTTTGAAATTGTAAAAACAATTCTCTCTGTACGTTGAAATTATCCAATTTGAGAGTTCGATCGCATAGAAGCATCTGCTTAATTTTATAGTATTATATGTTATATATTTAAAAAAGAGAAAAATATTTTGAGTAGCGAACCTAGAAATTCTAATAAACATTATGAAAATCTACAATGGATCAACACGTTTAGTTTTCTTGACGAAGATAAATAATAAAGGCCATGGACAAATTTCTGCTACTACTGAATCAGAGGTACAATTCTAATTTACCTTAATATTATTACAGAGGTAACTAGAGTCGAAAAAACTTAAAACGCCTTATAAAAGTGCACATAGGAACGTGTGACAGTAAATTGAATGGGTCGGGCGGGTGCGGCGGTGTTTGCACGCTCATCAATCATACCCGTATGGATTTCATTTTAATGCGACGTCATCGGCGTCTCGCGGCCGCACCGTCATGCCACTATCATCTATCTATTGTTTCACGTAACCGTCACCGATAGGTAAATGTTTAGTCACATAATTAGCCGCGGTTGACCCGACTTAGATCGCAGGAGCATGTTTTCATAATTAAATCGCGTTGTTTTATGCAAGTATTAGTTAGTATGAACTGGAATTTTATATAATGTACAAGTCAGGAAAAATTATGAATAGCAACGGAAAAGATTTTAATTTGCAGTTAGAAGTAACTTAAACATCCTAGTCGACAGAGATTAAATATATTACGAAATAAATTACCGCAAACTAGTCAAAGGAACAAAAGAAAGGTGCAGACTAGCAGAACTCTTGAAATTTTCATGTCATTCAAATGTTCCGGACATGCAATTATTAAAGCACTCAACAAACATATTGTAGATTCATAATATTTCACAACATCCGGAATATTCAGTCCACCGAAACTCTTGTTATTAGCCTGACCCCTTCTTCGTTCGAGCGGACAGGAGGTGGAAGCACAAATTTTCGTCTATTGTATTTACGGATACGGCAAATTAAATCCCCATTTGTAGAGGCAGAACACCTAAGGGGGAACTGTAATCCACACCGGCCGCCTCCATTGTCGTCCGTACTCCGCTTTACCTAGGCTTAAGAGCTTCGCAGCGATACGAGAGACTACAGACAATTTGCAAATTAATAACCAATCATATCGATATTGAAGCCCATATCGTTCATTTATTTAAAAGTTTTAAGCTAAAGAAAACGTTTTCCGTGTTTTATTAAGGATTACCCATCCTCTGAAATTTAATACTAAAGCTTAATAATAATATAAATTTAAATCGATTAATCAAGACAGATATAAAACAGAAGGAACACAGTACGGGGCAAGTATAGAAAATACAAAACTAGTTATATCAGTTTGATCCGAATATTGACTAAAACAGATTGCTTTATGCAGATAGAGTGGTATTGGTTCATGTCTCACTCACTAGGATTATCATTTCGAGAGATTATGTTTCGACATACGCATCGAATTTACATTTTCATTCCATCAAACTATTTTTATAGTAACATAAAGGGATTATTTATTTGCCAAAGATCGAAATGTCTTCGGCACAGTATAAATAATGCTTTATTTCTAAAAAAAGACAGGCAATAATTCGAATTACTTGCGTCTATTCAACATACAGCGTCGTATTTAAGCGGATGCACTCCGTCTGATTGGGTATTGTTTCGGACAGTTCAACGCTAATACTGTGCAGTGTATGCGACGCGAATCCAATTTTCGGACGCGACTCGCGACGCGCCCGTTCTCTATCTATTAGTATTCAGCGTAAGCCCAGTGTACGTGCTCGCGCGTCACGTGATGCTATGTGCGAGCAAACAAAAACACGTGAGCGCCTGAAATAGGCCCCACGCTGCATCGATTCTCCGTTGTATAATATTTTCACTGAATTCCAGAAGATCTAGTTCGTTTTACTTTTAGTCCCTATTGACTTCACTGAAATTCCAACTACGAATAAATTATTTTATGAAATATCACATGGAAAAGAACTCGCACGGAATAAGCGACTAAAAATTTTAATCTGAGCTAGGGTAATTGAATGTCTTCGAGTTCTCGAGGACAGTGGAGTAGATAATAGAACTTATTAAATATGCCGAACTTCGCTGGCTGCTGGGAACGGATTGAAAGTAATCTCTTCGGTCGACATTTTTCAGAGTTCTTGAATGAGTGACAGGCTGAGACACGAGATAGCATCTTCGAAAGTAGATTGGAAAATTTGAAATGAAATTTTACCTCAGATTTTCTTAAAAAAGAAATAGATAAAAATAAAAACTCTTTTTTGCATGTTTGTTTTTGTCAGTATTAAGCCTCCGTCCTTTATCTTTATACGTATTCTATATTTATAAAGTTTTCCATGTAATTCTTGTTTAGACTGTAATATTTTAATTCATATCAATATGATTAACATTGATATAAATTCAAGCCATGATGGTCCAGTGGTAAGAATGCGTTAATCTTAACCGATGATCGTGAGTTCAAACCCGGGCAAGCATCACTGAATTTCATGTTCTTAATTTGTGATTATAATTCATCTCGTGCTTGACGGTGAAGAAAAACATCGTGAGGAAACCTACATGTGTCTAATTTTACTGAAATTCTGTCACATTTGTATTCCACCAACCAGCATTGGAGCAACGTGGTGGAATAAACCTTCTTCTTAATCAATTGTTGACTTTTTAGACGTATCATAATTCAATTACATTTCGAATTTCTAACAAAAATCCGTTTTTAATTTCGAAATATATTGGAATCTAACGCAAAATGTATTCCAATTCATATGTGGTTGTATTCGAATGTTGTCAGATACCGTACGACGACACAGCTAGGGGCGATATTAATCAGACGATATGCAATGCGGGCGACGGTCGCACACACCAACTTCAAGATTAGAATTTCTAAGCTACCTCGTAACAATAATTGAGTCTGCCGAATTGCAGTTTGTATAACGTATTGGTGAACTCTACTAATTTCGTGGAATCAAATTTTTTTTACAAAATTATAATGTTTAAAATAAGATTTAGGATCTTAGTTATTACTGACATTATTTATAGTTTTGATGTGGACGGCTTCGAACGATGATTAAGAGATGAATGATATTCGCAAGAAAGTAATGACTAAAGTCACATTTCAGCTGCCATCTCAACATAAATATGAATAGGAGAGGACAACCTCCTACCCCGACGCTAGATTTATGTTACAGGTAAACGAGAGACAAAAGTGCTGTACTGGACCTTTAGCATGCTGTCACATTTTATACTGGACGTAGGACTCCAGATTGTGTCTGCCAAAAGCACACACACTTTTTGCACGTTTGTTAACCTACGCACGTAACCCTTTTTCAAGCTGTCAAAAGCATTTAACCTGGTTTTGTACCTGGAGAAAACTCGGAAAAATTAACATACCCACCCAGAACTGATATTTTCAAGTATTGATATGGAAACCACTGAATAATTTGCGATGGGCCGGTGTGTTGTCAAGTCCGTATAGGTTGGAGTGCCAGGTGAGGCAGGGGGGATGAAATTCGTCAACGCCCTTCACAAGTTGAAGTTATGTTAACCAGTTGATCGAAGAGCTCAGTGGCACTAGATTTGGCTGTTACATTGATGGTGTCTACTGTAACGAAATGAACTAAAACTTTTAATTCATATTTGTAATATATTTTTTAAATTAGCTTTTCTAAAGACTTACAATGCTCTTCTAGTACAGAACAATGCTTTACGATGCTGATGGGGCTGCCACGTTTTTCTAGCGCATCAGGGATGTTTACAGCAGCGCGTTAAAATATACCTTACATGTATATTTTAATCCCATCAAAAACATTTTCATGTAAAATATAGCCAAGCCAATTTCTTGCACTGTAAAAAAGTTATCAATCTTATAGAGAGCCTAGATACTAGCTCTACACGTCCTAACCTAACACTTTCTGCGTGAATTCTAGTCTTAAGTTATCTACAAACTCTACACTTTGTTCAAAATGTGTGGCTTGGTCGTTTCGTAAGAGTGACGTAGACATTCCAATGGGTCTTATGAACAGAAAGTAATTCACTAAACTAGGCGTTAATTTTGTGCCAATAGATTCTTGAGTAACGAAGAGTGCATACATGATTAATAACGAATCACATCTCCATTTTCGTCTTATTTCTTATAAACCAATTTACGTGTTATAACTTTCTTTCCATTTTAAAATCCGTAGGAGCGTCTAAGCTTTCATTAGGAACGTAACTCTGGAATTTGAAATTATTATTGATCGGATTTCTTAGTGATGTTATACTTAAACTATGAACATTATTAATTTCAGTTGCAGTGAAATGTAAGTTTATTTATATCCTTTTTAATCTTCGTCAACTTGGAAAGTTTTAATCTATGAGCCGATGGTTGATTTATTAACAAAGTCTCCAATACTTGCACTTGTCTCTAACGTATTACCTTGCGCAGTAAACCTGAGTCTTGAAATGCCTGTTGAAAATTGAGACATACTTCACTTGCTGTCATTGACATTTAGAATATAATATACCGCCTTCATCATATTCGATACATTGCCACAGATCTTCATTTGATTAAATTTTTTAAATTATAATTTTTCAATTATTTTCTTGTTGATTAGGCAAAAAACATTGTGGGTCTTTCTGGGCTCATAACCTGATGAAATAAATCAGTCACCGTCAGTGGGTGACGAAACCTGCGTATTTAAAATATAAGTAATTTATAAAGTTAAATATACATTTGAAACTTGTCATTTTTATAAGGACTCTATTGACATCATATCCTTAGAGTTTGGAATTTCTAGCACTGTCCAGTCCAAATCTATAAAGGTACAAAATCGCGACGACGACGACGAAAACGACGAATCGCTTCGAGAAAACGTAGTGCCCTGTACTTCCGCTGTTTCGTCTTGGCGGGGCACTCCCGTGCGCCCAGATGTGTAGTATATTACTTGGTTAATATTATTTTAAACGAGTTAAAAGTAACATCCTGCATATATCCCACTGCAGGATACGGGCCGCCTTTCCAATTGCGGAGAAGGCTTGGATCATACTCAGCTCAGCATCAACGGCCACTGGGCCGTCCATATGATATAACTTTTATAAAAAAAAGCTTTTTCTAATACCGTATTAGAAAAACTTATTTTGACATATTATATATTTTAGACACTTATACAGGTTCACAACAATTCTGTCAGTCAAAAAAAAACTACCTATCCTAAATCCTATCAATCCCCGATTTAAGAATTGCCTAAATTTGTCCTTTCATAAAAATACAGCTTTCGACAGACATTCATAGAAAATTTTACCGTGACATACAATAGTCATAGTGATTGAAAATTTAACTGAATATGTTCCAGATCACTCGAACCGAACAATGCTTGTGAAACATATTTCTACAAATCCTTAGGCATTATCACCTATTCTTGTTAACTTGTTGTAAATGTATTATTAGATATCGTTATTTGGTTAAAATGGGTCAAAAGTATTAGGATATGATCACAAGCTAGGCGGGTGGGCGGCTGGCGTCTGTAAGGCGCAACAGGCGCCCCGCCCTACCGCGCAACAGGCGCCGCACCCGACTTACTTGTTGAATCGACCGACCTAGTAACGTTACAATGAAGATGCTACATACGTAGATCATTATTACATAAGAAGTTCCTCAATAGAAACACGGCCATTACATGCGAACATCAAAGTGGCGCCCGTAGTGGGACCAGTTATCTTGCAAGTTATATGTAGAAATTTAATTAATGACGAATATTACTCCTACTTGACGATATTGATTACCATCCATATTAATAAATATAACAAAACTTTCAAGGTCACGTGGAACAATAAATTCAATCTTTGAGCATAATGTTGAGTATCACATCTGTTCTAGTCGTATATCAAACAATGGTTTAGTGCATAAAATTTTGTAATATTTATTTGAAAACCTTTCCCAAGACATGTAAGACCCATAATATCTGAATGATTATAGAGAATATTTTGTTTTTCAATATCAAATGCACACTTTATTGATAAAATAGTAAGTGCAGATGCAAGTGCAAACGTGCGAGAATTTCAGAGAGTCAAACGTCTTGCAACCATAAAAGCTCCCTAGACGCGCTAAATATGCGACTTCATTTGCAAGACATATCTGCTTGTCGCGCTTTGCGGTTAGAATCGCAGCAATTATTACGCGAACTAGTAATTTTTTGACTCTGTGTCGTTCGTTAGGAATGGATTCTTTTAAATAAAATATTTTTAAAAATGTCTCGTTTCATATATATATATAGTGGTATTGTTACAGCTATAAATGTTAATGACAAATATGCACTTACCAACTAGAGCTAAAATAACTGTGAGTAGTGGCGCCGCTGGGAACGACACAGTCACGTTGAATTCCAACATCTGCAGCAGATCCACTGAAACAAGAAAAATATAATAACAATTACTTATTACATTCAAATTCTTATATTAATATCATAACAGAACGTATTTTTGGGATGATTATAGAACCATAGTATTATGAATGGCCATTCAAAATGTATATTTGAAATAGATGGTTTACATAAGCATATGAAAAAAACCTAAGAACGAATATGCAGTGAATGCATGTTAATAAAAATGATGTAAATCCAATTTAAAAACAAGTTTATGGGCGGAACATTAAAGGTGAGAACGCTATAAGCCATTCTTAGGGTCCCCAAGAGTGCGCGCGCGACTATGCGACGCGTTAACGCGATCAAACGGCATCTGTATGAATTTTTCATGCGACACGAGAAGTAATGGTGTCGCCCGAGACGTCGGATCATTCTTTACGAGCCGACAACGGAAACCTTTAAAAATATACGGTTTATTCGAAGCGAAAACATTGGTACGGATAAACCTAACTTGCTTTAACACTATTAAAGTGTTACCCAAACTCCTTAAAAAAACGAATAATACGAGCTTTCCTGTATACGTACCTGGCGCATAGTAACATTGAAACAGGATTTCGTAGCTGAACTTGGTACTTTCGGGGAATAAGGTTTTAAAAAAGCACATTGGTAATAAGATAAAGGTTTTATCGTTAGCAAGTTCCATTTGCCTTCAGTTCCTCGAAGTACGTGGACGTTAGCTTTGGTGAGTTAATCTCAATCAATGCAGTGGCCATGTAAAACTTTTTCAACCACAAAATCTTTAGTTATCAATTTAAAATATATGAAACTACTCATTAAAGTACATAAATTCCATTATATGTTAATATTCAAAAATATATAAGAAAATGCACATAATTTATTACTCAAGCAATACAAACAATATATAACAACTTTTTGCAAAGCTTTTCACTTGATTAAAATAAGTTTGTTTACTGAAACAGTACTCTGAAGTTTTCTAAACACAAATGATTAGCGTTTCAATTGTTTTGATATAAATTAATGAAAGGTGTACATTTTCTAATAAAGATGGCATGACAATTGTACTAAAACGTCCACACGATCCACCTCTCGCACATTTTTCCGGTGCAGATAAGCTAATATTTTCAGTGGAAATTTTAAATTGCATCGTCATCGTTCATCATTCATCATGCGAAATTAATTTTGCCGTCGCTTTCCCGGCCTCGTTTCGTTCCGTATTTTCTACAATTTACTGCTTCCTAGAGTCATATTATTATAAAGCATCGGTATCTGAGGCAAATATTAAAATTGAAAAATATTACATCTCTGAAGAATTATTTATTATTAATACTTATATTACTAAACTATCAAATCATACTAGTGATACAAATTCGACGGATCTTCGTGTAATTTGCGTTTTTAATAATTGGCTCCGTTTTAATACTTAAAAGTATATTTTTTTAAATGAAATTATTATACAGCATAATACAAATTGTAAGGTGCTAGCAGCTTAAACTCTCAATAGAGATTAATTCACGAGGGGGTTTTCCCATAAAATGAACAGAGTGAATCCCTCTTCACGTAACGAAATTCTAAGAACAAATAGGGATGCCCCCTTTGTGAAATGAGTCTAATTATAAATAAATATTTAATAACTTATTGTTTCAAGGTCATATCTCTGAAATATAGTATTAATACATATTCATTTCACATAATAACACTAGATCAAATAAATTAATACGCAAAATTTATAAAAATAAGAGTAGGAAATTTCCGCGAAGTGGCAACCCTAAGTGATACTTGACGCTGAGAACAATATAGCGCAGGTAATTGGCATTAAAGGCAGCTCGAACGATTGTTAGCGCAAAGTGAAGTGGACTGCGAGCTGGCGCCGCTCCTGGTCCTAATTAGACAAAAACACGAGGTAAAATGAGTCTTCTCTTGTGTAAGCCACGCTGTTCACTTTTATATTTTAAAAATGATTTTAGACGTTAAAATATTTATTCAAAAGCTTTACAACAGTATTGAAGCGGTTTTATCCTTTACCGTAGTATTACGTAATAATCTAATAATTATAATATATATTTAATTAGGTTCTTGTAAAGACCTTTGAATAATTTGAGAATGTATTTTTTTACGACAATAAAAAATAAACAATTTATTTAACAAGTAGTTTCTTGACTTTTCGATCTTCAACGCTACTCAATACAATTCTGAGATCTCTCCAAGCACCTAGGGAACAATATCAATGATAAATAAAAATAAACCTAATTTGCTAATGGTTATTACTAACCTTTTTATTATGTTAAAAAGCAAAATATTTATTGACTTTCACGTCATTATAATCAGCTTATGTTCGCTTTGAATACCTCCCGATGCTTTTTGTAAGATTACGCCTTATTTGGAAGCGAAATAATTGATCAAATTATATCACAAATCGTCTTAACGTAGCAAAAAAATTCTCAAATTAGACACATATTTATTTTCAAGCCTTCGCCCCCAATAAGTATTCATTATTTGATATTTCACAATCTGAATTATGTTTATAATATTACAAAATAATATTAAAAGTACGAAAAACTTTTACCTTTCTTACTTTAAAAGAAAAGTACTGAGCGTAGTTATGACTATGTTATCTCAGAAAAGAAAAGATTTGTCCACTATTAAAATTTTATAATATAACGCTTCATAACAGACGACTAGATCGACTAAATTTTAACCTTATATCAATATTATTTTCTGTATTTAATAGTAAGAAAAAATAACCTCAACAATACTAAGGTTATGGCAACGGAGAAGGACCCTGAGATAATTTGTGCGACGAAAAAGCTAGAACTGCAAGACAGAGTATCCCATCCAGTGGTTTCAATAACGCGTCAAATGAAGAACTTAGCAGAGCCAAGGAGATTCTGGAGAATATCTTGGCCTAATGTGGAAACTTAGCAGAAAAGAGAATTTCTTTTCCAAACCGATTCCTCACTAAACTAAGTGGGAGCTTCTGTTTCTGGATCTTGACGCCGATAGATGTTCAAATAAGGGCGACTAAGCGCCGAAGAGAATAAAAGTGTTATACTTATGTTACCAATAAATTATAATATTTTTTTCTTAAGTATCGTAATGAGACTAGCATTACTTCTTATATAATATTACTAGCTGTCCGACCCGACTTCGTACGGGTAAAATAAGGATTTTATCCCGTGCATTCTTTAATCAATAAGATATAAACATTCACCAATCAACGTATTCGCCCATACAGTACAGTGTATATCTCGTTGGTCTAGTGGCTAGATATAAGGCCGCAGACCCGGTGGTCGTGGGTTCAATTCCCAGGTGTGGCCAATAAATAGTTATTGGGTTTTTCTGTCAGAAAATTCTCAGTAGCAGCCCGGAGTCTGGAAATTGGAAGTGTGTACACTCCCGTGCCTCGGAAAGCACGTTAAGCCGTTGGTCCTACGCCTGAACTCTTTCCGGTCGTGTCGGATTGCCTTCCCATCGGATTATGAGAGCTCAGGAAAAGAGAGTGCACCGGTGTTTGCGCAAACACTTGTGCACTATAATATATCCTGCGCAGTTGGCTAGTCTCTCTTGAGATTGGCCGCCGTGGCCGAAATCGGTCTGGAGGACCTTATACAGTGTATGTGTGTTCAGTACAGGTACATAATAATAATGCATAAAGTAAAGTGCAACATGCTCTACATATTTTTTCATTTATTGGTACAAAATTCTTTTACTACTGCAAAGTAGAGTGACCTGGCAGAAATTTTCATGTAACAAAAAAGCATTGTACTCCAAGCGACCTTTTCCTCTTTCTTTCTTACTGATTCTTTCTATTCTAGCGGTTGTATTTGTATGTATGTGTAATTGTGCAAATTTTCAGATTTGACAATAAGGATTCTGTGCGGCCAATGAAAAAAACCTCAATTCTTCTTTTAACTTATAATTCACTATTTCATTTTTAATTTAAATTAAATTACTATTTTCCTAAAGTATTAAATGAAAATTATCAATTTTAATTCTTACTTTACTTTTTGTATTGAAAACATAATAAAAATTGATTAAGAAGGGAAACGCTTTTTAACGTGATAAAAAAGTAAGAACAATTTCTCCTTTTTTTTCGCTGGAAAAATGCATTTACGCGTTTCCCCCACATGAAGGGGGGCATCACGTGGGCAGTATGTGGGGCTCACCGGCGCTGAAGGTGCCGGAATACCCACTAAAAAACCAACGGTATCTTCTCCGTCTGGTCGTGGGGCGCCACGGGATCGCTTGCGCATGCTACCGTAAGGAACAATGTAACCCAAAGTATCAAAATGTTGCGAATAAAAGTTATTTTTTTTGCGTGTGCTGCGAAAACTATTGACGATATATAAAATAGTGTTCTATATATTAATATAACTCATGATAGCTCACAAAAAAGCCCGCGATGGTATATGCGATGCTATCTGTTACAGTTAAGCCACAATAACAGTTTTTGTTTAAATTATTAAGTTAAAATACAGATGGAGTAGTGGTGATATAGGTATCATGATATTAATCTTTATCCATTTCAATGGTTTTGATAATTAAGGTTGATTGTGTACGTGCAAATTCCACTTCAAACTATAAGGATCGGACTTTTCGTTTAGAAGTTATGACGGGTTTAAAAATTCTCCAAGTAAGAAAAATGTCACGGTTTGCACAAACTGTAACTGTCCTACGCTTAGTCTTAACTACTATCAAATACTAATTTACGTATTTGCGTTAAATAATAGTTTTTAAATTTATGCGAATGAAGTCGCGGACGAAGTCCTTGTGTTTTCATAAACTGATTAAGAACTAAAATACATTTTATCTAACGCTACTTAGTAATAAGTTACCGAGTTTCATCCTTTAATGAATTCTTTGAGCGAAATGGGTACCCGGGTACCCGGATTTGATAGGAAATAGTACCGAGGTACTAAAATTTCCAAATACCCGGATCCGGGTACCCGGGTAGATAGCCCTAGTGTCAACCAAGAAATGGCAATTATTCTTTATTTATTCACCGTATTCAAATGAAATGCTAATGTAAAGTCGATACACATTCCCGTTTGCATGTTTCTAGTAAGCGAGCAATTTACTTGAAGCGGGCGAAGCATATGAAGCCTCGCAAGCAATTGGCAAACCAGCATTGGAAATTACCAATTGAAGACCTACATAAAATGTCCTATTAGTTCACTCTTCCGAATTGATCGTAGACTTGAACGACACAACTTTATAGGTAAGTCCTTCGAGTAACATTAAATTATGCATTTTAAATTGGAAAATGCTTGCAATAAAATGCAAAACCGTAAAATGATATCTATCTTATTTTCTTGTTAATTTTATAGTACTTTTGAATTTAACATAAATTGTAAGTCATGCTGTATCAATGACTGTGGGATGTATGTATGTACATAAATACGTTGTTTCGTTATGTCCTTTGTACCTGTCATTACTATAGCTCTCTCAACAATTAAAACCGTAACAAAGCAATACAAAATACTCCCATTTTGTGATTCAATAGTGAGTATGTGGGTGGTTCTTACACCTAACTATCTACCTACACAGACAGGCCGGCAAAAAGCGCATACCTTAATACGATGGAAAATACCACAGTATGTTTAAAACATGTTCAAAATATATTTTCTTGATGTTTAAATTTCAGATGCAATCCCCATAAAATTTAATGAGTATACGTTCCAAGCTAGCCGCAGTTTGTCAACACGCGTGGTTAATTAACCAAAAGTCGGTCGCTTACCACAGATTTGTGTTAATTTAATGCTTCACGGGTCGGCGCTACCTTTAAATGTTAATCTGAATGTCGTTACAACTTAGTAGTCAAAAATTTTTTTTTGTGTTTAACAACATTTGTCATTACTTATCAAATTTGGTTTTAGTAATTAAAAAAAACTAATTTCCTATTATTAAGTATTAAATAAAAGTTTTGCCTATAAAGACCATTTTTGATCAATAAATAAAACTTATTAAATATATATTTTATTGTGACATTTTTTAATTAATATTTAAATAATTCTCCTTAAAAAAGGAGAAGAGGCCTTAGCCCAGCAGTGGGACATTCACAGGCTGTTACTGTACTGTACTGTACTGTACTCGACTTATCCACGCCTTTTTTCTGTGAGAAAAATTAATGATAGTTTTGACTGTAAAGAATATAAAAGCTTTTAATTTATAAATACGAAATGTTTTTGTATCGTCATTATAACCTTTTTTAAATCGAAGAATATTGTGCCTACGCATTCGCCGGCGCGTAAAGACGATTAATGTACACCCTATTGTACCCCTTTAAAACGTCTGAAAAACATAAATATTCTCTTATTTGCTACATTAAAAAAATTAAAGAGATTTTATTTTAAGAAGAAATAATATTTTTCTTATAATTAATAAGAAATAATAATGCCTACAGATAAAGATTTTTAGTATATATGTTGTACATTCACTTTTCAAATTTCATCAAATTTTATCTTTCATCAGAGCTTAGATACGAAAATGACTAGTGGCATAAAGTTTCACAAGGTTCACAAACTTTTTAGAAAAAGAAAAATTATTCACTTTTTAAAAAAAACCTAACCTACATGAATATTAAGAGTTATTGTTTGTCTGTCTTTCGTTATTTTGAAATATATATAATTTATTGTCAATAGCTTATATTAAATAGTTTTATTGCGGAAAAAACGAGTGAAGCGAGGAGTAGTAATTGTAGTCAACTATCTATATGATCTTTTGAAAATTTATTTTTAAAATAAATAATTATAATCAATAAAAATAATTAAGATCTTCAGGATTCGATCGAAATGACGTACAGTGAAATAATATAACATTCTCTAATGACTATTTTAAAAGTAAACCCCTTTTTTTAAATTAATTAACACGACGTCTCTGATCATTCGGATTCGGGAATCGAAGAGGGTTGTTTTTTTCTATTATCCATTAGCGAAAATGAAAGCTAAAGGATAATGTTTAGCTTACGAGAAAACATCGAAAGGTAACCAAGCATCGGAAATTAAATAAGACTGCTTTCCGCTTAAGTTTTGATTATTTGTCTATCTATATCGATGCATAATCATTTATTTATCTAATGTAAATATGGTTTACGCTTAGAAAAAAAAAAAACATCATTATATAGATCGAAACGTAAAAAAATTAACAATGAAGCTTATGTAATTTTCGAGACGTAAAAAACCATTACATTACTGCTTATGTATGTTAAGTTGTAATGTTATATTCTCTGAGAGATAGATTCAGCAACAATTTTACATTAAACAATTAGACATGAGAAAAAAAAAAGCATATCTAGGTAACACAGCATCCATTTTCATTAAGTTAACATGATTTTATTCTATTATAACCCGTTCTATTATATTCTAGTAAATTAAACATCTTAAAATTTACCATCATTAAATTACCTCGTCGAGATCGGGAAGTTAATTCCGATATTTAATTATGCAAATGTTGGGAGTCTTTTTCCTCAACAGTACCTCATTATAGCTAAATCTTTATAAAATACTTGGTTTAATTTCAAAATCAAATGTTACGGGAATTTATTTTTAAATTATTCACAATGAAACAGTACTGTAAGACCCGTCGTGTAGGATTTTTCTTATTTTTATACGCTCGCAATAATATAATATTTTTCAAGGTAGTGACGAATCTTGATTCTCTAAATAGTCTGATTTCGTGCGTTTTCAAATAAAATTAAATAGAAAACCTTTGTAGGTAAAAAAAAATACCGTTTAAAGCAATACAAATCTTTTTTTTGATGGACCTAAATCTCAAAGAAAATTTCCACTGCGATGTGAAAAAGCTTGTTATTTTCCTTAATTTAACATAATATAGTCCGATACCGAATTTAATTAGGTTGAACAATTAAAACGTGCAGTGGCGTCGCGCGGCGGTTTGTTTGTCACATTGAATGCGGTCCCTTTGTACGTGCCGCGGCATCGTACAAATGATGCGTAAAACCGTATTTTCCGTAAATTAATAAATGAAAATTATGATAATAAGGCATCCATCGAGCATATGTACATAAATTGTGTATCACTCCAACTAAAGTTCTGAATTTGAATTAATATCTGCTATACATATGCGTAATAATTTTTATAAAAGTTTAAAATATTAAAATAAAATGTAGTATTTGTATGATATGATATATAAGTTTAGATATATAACATTACATGTATTTAATTGTTAAATTATACTCTTATTTGATTTATTTATGTCTAATCTATTCCCCGTGTCAATCATTTTTCCCGTAGTTTTTTCCGTTAATTACATACGTACACGCTACAACAAATTTCATACACGGATTCACTGTTGTAATAACGTAACAAATACACAGTTATTTATTTATTTATGATATTAGTATATAGTTAAACATAATGATCATATACTCTGCAAGTAAATGTAATCATTGAATACTGTATGTATAAAATCTAGTTCCTGTATGATATATAACATAAAATAAAAAATAAAAAGCATTCAATACTCTTATGTGTTATCATATTTAATGTGAATTATCATATTTCTGATAAATCTTTTATTATATTTTATGAAACTTTACTAATACTAACCAGACATTTTACTTCATTTATTTTTTTTCATTGAAAAAAGAAAAACACCCCTATATTTGGGTACTAAGATGTTATGTGCGTGTGGTAACACTGGCTCACTCACCCTTCTTAAAACTAATTAATTGCTGCTTGGGGGTAGATTTGTGAAGAGTGGGTGCGACCTACCCAGACGGGCCTGCAAAAATACCTACCACCAAGGAACTTACATACGTACTGTACCAGAAATAATAATATTAAAAAAAATAATTATTTAAGAGTGCACTTAAACGTTCTGTATCAATATTGTATGTTACGTTCCGTTCATCTTTAAAGTTCTTCGAATAGTTTTATTGTATATAAGATTAATAGGAGCCGTGGTTACAGAGACACAGTACAGAGGTATCAATGTAATCCCTCCTTTACAGTGGCCAGTGCTGGTGCACAATGGGTAATCCTCGGAACGTTCGAGAATTCGCACACGTTTGTTTCTAGACTATATCGGGTCAGCTGAGCTTTGATACCGTACAGTTCCATTCAGGTATTAATCTTTGTTTATTGTTCGAAAGTCTATTCGTATTCTATATATGTAACGGGGTCATGACCGGATTTAAATAATCTGTGTATTGTATGGAAATAAAATATAACAAATATGCTAGTATTTATTTCATAGGATTAAGCTTAGAGGCCGAACATCTATTAAGGGATAAAAAGGTAATGTATCGATTCAAATGATCTAATATGATAAACCATTACGTAATTGAAACTAACACAGCCTACACTTATATGACGCCATTGACTGGCTTGAACACTTTAATTTTTAAAAATTCGCTGGCTAATGTCCCACAAAAAGATTTGAATGTCTTAAAGAGCTTCCTACGCTACGTAAAACGGAGACCAGAGTGGAAAATGAAGAATTAAAGGCTATTGTGGAAGCGGATCCATCACAAAGCACTTCAGAGATAGCTGCAGGCTTCGGGGTAAGTGATAAAACTGTATTTATCCACTTGAAGCAAATCGGGAAAGTAAAAAAACTTGAACGATGAATTGAGTGAATCGAACTTGCAAACACGCGTCGACTGCTGTGTTACTTTGCTCAACCGACACAATAATGAAGGGATTTTAAATCGAATCATTACTTGTGATGAAAAGTGGATACTGTACGATAATCGGAAGCGTTCGTCGCAAAGGCTGAACCCTGGAGACCCAGCCAAATCCTGCCCTAAACGAAAATTTACTCAGAAAAAGTTACTTGTAAGTGTTTGGTGGAATAGTGAATTTGGTGTCGTTCACTACAGCTTTTTAAAATCTGGCCAAACGATTACGGCAGATATCTATTGTCAGCAACTACAAACCATGAAGGAAGAACTAACTGCTAAGCAACCGAAATTAGTCAATTGCTCTAGGCCACTGCTGCTTCACGACAACGCAAGACCACATATGGCACAACAAACAACCACTTCGTTAGATGAGCTACAATTGGAATGTCTACGACATCCACCGTACTCCCCGGACCTTGCTCCAACAGATTACCATTTTTTCCGGAATTTGGACAACTTCTTACAAGGAAAAAAATTCAACTCCGATGCGGCAGTCCAAACCGCCTTCAAAGAGTTTATTGATTCTGGCCCCATGGTTTTTTTAGTAAAGGGATCAATGCACTAACTATGAGATGGTAAAAGTGCATAGATAACAACGGTGCATACTTTGCTTAATAAGAAAGAATAATAAGAAAAAATTGACTTTATATTCCTCTCGTACAAAACGCCAATTTCATATGTAAGGACCTAATATGTAAATATTCGTAGGAGACAGTATAGTGCTAAGTGAAATTACAGGTGTACTATCGATTATATTTGAGAGTGATGGTCTTATAAAATCGATTGGAACACATTCCGACATGACCGAAGTGAGTTAAGGCGCAAAACGAACGGGTTCCAAGACACAGTGAACAACCAAGACATCAGGATCTGCATCGGTACATCCTTGTTATGTGTTGACTATTTGTACCATTTATAAAACTTACCGCAATACACCGACGAAACCGCCTTCTCATCATGCTTTGTTCCGTTGTATGATCAAACCATATCGATTCATTATTATTAATTTTGTAAAATTATAATTCATTTTTGTAACTAATATTGTACAATTGTCACGTAGTATTAGATTTATATTAATTAAAATATTTTAAGCTTATTTATATCGGTCTCATAGCACCCCCAACGGCACCCGTACTTATTTTCCTTATAAACTAACCACTAGACCAACAAAGCAATCAAAGATGCACATGAGTGTTTACAAAGTCATAATAAAAACTAAGAAGTACATTTCAACCTACTCCTAATAAACATCGTATCGATTTGAAAATCTGTAGATCTATAGAACTCTTTCGAACTGAATTAAATAGCAAACTTTTTAAAATGCAACGACAAAACCAAAAGTTTATGTTAAAAGTATATACATGATACATCACATTCGCAACTCTAAATGAATGACGTGAACCGACCTTTGAAGATATCAGTAAGTAAGATTAAAATATTAACAATAATAATATTTAAAAAATTGTCTTATAGGATCTAACAAAAAAATATCAACGAAAACGACATCGATACGAGAAAAACAACAAATATAAATTATCTTTTAAAAAGAATTAGGCATCAAGGATATTCGATATTTACAGCGTCCCATCCTGATAAGAATATATTTCAGTTTTCCACGTAAGTATATTTTTCAATAGCCTCAGCCGGGATGAGTCGTCATAGCGACCAACTGGATCCCATTGAAGAGATCTACCCTCATCCGATATTGTAAGATTGAATAGTTTATTCTGTAAACTCGAGAGCTGCTTACTGATAAAATCACCTTTGAATGTTTAACTCCAGTTTTACTCTTAAATACACAGAATCAAATGGACCGTTTACATTTCAAAGACATTTAT
The DNA here is from genome assembly GCA_905220585.2 of Nymphalis polychloros. Lineage (NCBI taxonomy): Eukaryota > Metazoa > Arthropoda > Insecta > Lepidoptera > Nymphalidae > Nymphalis > Nymphalis polychloros. Next base: position 7,557,711 of record HG992258.1, on the reverse strand, counting down.
AGATAATATACTTTCAAAACATATTTTTTTAACTTAATTTAAAAAGGGAATGTTTCGGAACTTGCTTCTAGAGGTTTCCTCACGATGTGAATTATAAACAGAAATTAAGCACGAGATACTCTTGACTTTTTTTTTCTTATTTTGTATGGTTTCATTTCTTACACAACATCACAAACCTCAAAAACCCTAATTAATAATTCTCATAAGTCATTCTTTCTCATATTCTCATAGAAATATTCTTTGAAAGTATAAATTTATTGTTGTACATGTTGAGAAAGTATAAATTTATTGTTGTATAAGAGAAAAATATAAACGTGTTTTGTATTTGAAATCTAACATATTACTGCTTCGTGTATTTAAAACCACGTCATATACGTCTTAGGTTATCTTTTCTTTTTTTTTTTGACACAAATAACTCAAACAAAAATCCTGCATGTTACATTAACATTTTAAAAGGTTATAATAATTACATTTTAAGTTACAGTTTGTGATTAAAAATTTAATAGAAATATATTTTCTACGATGTATGTATTTTCTTTATTAGTCAGAATTTTTCACTTCGTATCGTAACGCATCTGAGAACGTGAGATGATAAAAATAATTAACTTAGTTAGTTTAAGAGCGGATATAGCTAACGTGATCCGGCGACACGTGAATCCGGGACGGCTATAATAAGCTTAACAGGCGTACCGAGCGAACTTCCTCTGAAAAACTCTTGTTTTTATCGCATCGACGCCTCGATAAACTAAGCAAATATTGTAAATATTTCCATTTACCGTGGAAACTCAAAGGTAATCCCGGCTTATATAAAACAAACCACCCGACGCTTTATAATAGAGTAACAGAAGACGTAATTGAGATTTTTCATTCTCCCGGCGAGGAAAAAAAGACGAGATTGAAATTGAAAACAATCATCGAATCGAATCTCTTAGCTGAGTGGCTAGAAACGAACGGAAAGAAACAAATTATTTGTAGCCGGCTAATTGTCGACAGATCAAAGTGGGGAGCCAGGTAAATCCGACCTGTTATATTTTATTTTCGAACGGCAAGTGGGCGCGGGGTGGGACGGCCGCGGGCGCTATACGCAATTATTGTTATTACAAAGAGATTGCCGCTGAGCCGGCTCAGGACTCGAGTTTTTTACACAATTTATTCCAACAACTCATAATTGTTGTTGCGTCGTAACTAACTATATCTAAATCGAACAAGAACAGCGTTTCAGTCTTGAATATTTATAAAGGGAGTTATCTGGCTTATCAAAGTAAATATATACAAGTACATATGTTGTATGATAGTTGTGATAAAGAGATATAAAAAAAATATATCAAAAATGCGACTTACCAATAAAAACGAATATCTGATGGTGAGCATACCTCAACAGCATTGATATTGACACGGTCTGTAACAATGGAAAGGCTTATTAAATACGTCGAATACACACATACATACAGAACGCATTTTGAATTTCGAATTAGAATATAATTCGAAATTCAAAATGTGACAATATAGGCGTAAAACACGCTATTCAGAATGCGTACAACAAATGAATATTAGAGCAATAAGGAAATTATACGAGTTTCAAAACGCACATCAATCGAATAAGTCGTGTCTGTGCACAGGAAACATTTGCCGAGGCCGATCGCACTACCACTTAAATGGATTCAATCTGCACTAAGCGTTTCATTAATGAAATTCAATCGTGGCGAACCGCGCGGGGAGCAAATGATGTGGCGAAAAGATTGATAGCGACTCCGAGATATCCCCACCTGGAGTTGTATGAGATAAACAACCCTGTTTCGTCCAGAACTTTTAGTAGTATTGTAAAATTATCATTCAAAACCAATTTAGATCGTTTTAAATCGTTGAATCATAAGATAAGTATACTATTTCAGTAAGAATTCCAACTAGCGGAACTTGTATATTTGACAAAACTAAATCAATATCTCTAATTAAGTATTTATTCAAATTGCCCTTTACATGCACTTTTGTATTGTTATTTAAAAAAAAAATATTATATATAAAGCTATGGAATAGTTAAATGCACTTTCAATTTAGGCTTATTAAAAATAAGCACTCTAGTAGTAAGTAGTCTTTCTAATGATCAAAAACTCTCATAAATATTTATATTGAAAGGAATATATTTAAAGCTATTCCTTACAAAGTTACCAACTACGAGATTAAGCATATTATGTAATAACACTGTTTCAAGCCACTTTGCAATCAGAACACAGTATTAATATTTTAAGGCTGAATAACGTTTGACTTCATGGTAAGGCCCATATACAATAAGCAGTAGTAGCCGGTACAACGAAAAATTGATTTCGAGTATACATGAATAGAAGCGCTTAATTATGTCGACCACTTTAGTAGAAATAAGATGTGAATTATGTGGAAGATTCTGGAGGAATGACCATCGCGTATCATATAATCAAAGTGCTTATCCAAAACTTTTCTGACATGACGCTTTCCTGACATGGATATCAAATTGTCGAGCAAAAAATTGCATCGTGCGTCGAAGCGTTCACCGCATCCACGCGATGGACCGTGTGTAACCACGTTCACGGGCGACGGGCAAGCCGTAGTTTTTACAGCCGCCGTAAAGTGAAGCATCGATCCGACCGTTAATATTAAAAGGCAGTGCCGTTAATATATGGCAGCGTGTACCGCCCCCACTAGATCGATCAATCACTGTATCGCCTCTTGTTTTTACGCACAAGTTTCGGTTGCACTGGTACGGCTTCGTATACGTAACTACTCATTGTTTAAATGTTCCAACAACTAACTCAACTCTATAACATTATCGGCATAATGGAATGTTTCAGTGCGATTACAACGAACTTGAAATAACTTCGATAAGTATTAATATCAACACTCATTTACATAAATTATACTTTGATTTTATTTATTAGAAACTACTGAGATTTCTTATCTTCTTCTCCGTAGAAGAACCGGTCACTTGTAAAATGACGATTCAAGAGCCCAAAGTATATTTTGATTTTATTGACGGAAATATCAATTGTATTGATTGACAATACAATTGATATTTCCGTCAGTTATGAGCGATAGCTAGTAATAAATGGTATTTTGGGGGTAGCTGCATTCCACAATTTACTTTGTCCTTTGACAGGCTCCCGTGAAACCGGAGATATGTTAGGCAATACGCGTGCCGTTTGACAATTGATTAATACAATTTCTCTGCGAGTTGACATCGCTATATGAGATTAGTCTATCGGCGCTTATACCGATACGTTGTATAGCACTCATGCGAACAAAGGATTCAACGCTTTTAATAAAGCCACTATTCAGGAGATTCAACTATTTAAAAATAAAAAAAGAGACAAATTATTTTTTAAATCTTCATCATCTACCAAAATACTGAAAATATTTTTTTAGACTAGTATTGTTATATGATATAACCTTTTTGTCTTTCGCTAACTATCTTTGCTGTTACTGTAACCAATATTACCGCATCGTTTTTAATTATTTTATTAATTTGGAAAACACGCAGCATTTCCACTAAATCCATTATGAAATTACAAAATATATTTATCTATATAGTTCTCTCTCTCTCTCTCTCTCTCTAATTTTCCTCAAACCCGAACGAAATGCTGTTAAGGAGTTTTGTTAAACACACATAAGACGTGCGCACAGTATAAAGGTGGAATTTGGAACCGTAATAAACTTTGAAAGGGCTGTAAAAGTGCAATAACTGTAACTCGGGGAGAGAGTCCTGATTTTAGTGGCGAGCGAGGGGCCGCGCCTCGGTTTAACTATTAATTGATCTATAATGCCACTGGCTATAACTCTCATGGTATGTGGCACAATATTTGGGGATACATTCGCCGAATAATCGTCAACTTGCAACAATTTTATAATGACCTCATGGACATAATTAGAGGAACGCTAAAACAAAGAAAGAAATTAGCTTAAAAACTGCTCTTGCTCGTTTGAATTTTAATTTGCATAAACCTAAACTTATAACTTAACTTAAGCCGAGATGCCCCAGTGGTAAGAACACGTGAATCTTATCCGATGATCGTGGGTTCAAACCCGGGCAAGCACCACTGAATTTCATGTGCTTAATTTGTGATTATAATTGATCTCGTGCTTGACGGTGAAGGAAAACATCGTGAGGAAACCTGCTTGTGCCAAATTTTACTGAAACTCTGTCACATGTGTATTCCACCAACCCGCATTGGAGCAGCGTGGTGGAATAAGCTCCAAACTTTCTTCTCAAAAGAGAAAGAGGCCTTAGCAGAGCAGTGGGACATTCACAGGCTGTTACTGTAAACTTACTACCGTAGTAGAAAGGACAAATAGGGAACATAGGGAACATAGAAATAATAGGGAACAATTATCATCATGTTTGGGTCACTCAGTATTAAATGTAATCCGTCTGAGCATACCAAAGTATGTAAGTCTTAGTTTTACCGATTACAACTTTGAAGCATAAGGTCCATTCTATTATCAGCGTATTTTTAAGGTATCTTGTTTGTTGGTACTGGATTTCTTTGTTTAACTTGTCTTCCAAGTTTATTTTTGAAAGGCTCTATCAGATAAACTCTAAACACTCCTAATCAATGCGATATCAAAATTGTAGGGTATTTTGAAAACACCATTCTTAAATGGCCGTTAGGAACACACACGTCTATGGTCTTGTCCAAATGCCATCCTACACCTACACTATATCATTACCTACTACTACACTTCTACCATAAGTCAATCTATCACCAATGTTACACTCAACGTATTTTTCTCTCTAAGCAAATCTATTGTAAGTGGAAAGATTTTCTATAAAAGATATAGCATACGAGCTTTTGCAAGGATAGTTTTTTGAATAAAAATTAAAGTGTAATACTTGTGTATTTCACAAAAACCTAAATTGAAAATCTATTTTACACAATAAGCTGATTTAGATTCCCAATACGTAACGAAAACATAATAAACACTATTCCGCCATTTTAACGTTCCTCTAATATATCCGTAAGCGTTTATTAACTCAAAACACTTTTATATATTAACACATTTTTAGACGGCCATTATGATTACACACATACATATTATACAAGAGCCGTATCTTAAATAAACAAAATGTGTGCTAAATTATCATATCATTATTTATTATAGTTAATTACAATCACGCAGTTAGGTGGAAAAACTAAGAGATCAACATTACATAAAAGTTTCTAATAATAAAATTTAATTATTGAAACCCGAACAAATATTACAAAATTAAAAAATAAAACACAAAGAACATGACATATGACATGTGTAATAAAAGGTGAAATGTTTTAGATCGCTTCGCTTTGATTTAAACGATTAAGTATACGTAGTTATCTCTACATTCTTACAGCCAAGAACATACTTATTGTCTTGTTCTATCAATTAATTGTGAAATGATACAGTATAGTAAAAACACAATTTATCTTGAGGTGAACGTTATGAGATTTGAAACGACATCTATCTTATTAGCCAGGGTAGGGTAAGAGGTGTGGATTTTAAATATAATTTAGTTTTATTTATATAGTCAAAGTGTTAGTCGCTTAGCTTAATTTGTTATTGGATATGGAAATTATTTAGGTCTTTAATTTCAAAAGAAGCACTTCTGCTGTACAAAACCTTACTAAGTCCCATACTCACATACGGTTCTGAATGTTGGGCGCTGAGCAAAAGAGATGAAAATTCCTTGTTGGTATTCGAGCGTAAAATACTAAGGCGCATCTTCGGAGCTGTGGTAGAAAATGGGGTAACGCGTACGTCACGCGTTATAACCACGAGCTATATACCAAACGTCATCAGGACCATAAAGATCAGACACCTGCGGTGGGCAGGGCACGTAGTACGAATGGACGAGGCCAGTGTACCCAAGCGCCTCCTGGAAGGCCGGCCGAAGGGCCGCAGAAGTAGAGGCACGCCCAAGCTCAGATTAGACGGCATCGAACAGGACACCAAGACCTTAGGGGTGACAAGTTGGAGAAGGAAAGCCACAAATAGATCGGACTGGAGTTTTACTGGACCAGGCTAAGGCCCACCCGCGGCTGTAACGCCTCAGATGATGATGATGATGATGAATTTTAAAAGAACCCTTGTCTTAAACTAACTTAAAACGTCAATTTTCAACCAATTTACTATCAAAATATGAAAGTTTGGAAATAAACTTCTAGAAAATCATGCAAAAATAAAAAACACAAAACAAAAGCTAGAGAAATTTCTTAATTAAATTAGATATTGCAGTTAATTATTGAATTGCAAAGTTTATAATGTTTATCTTATTGTTTTTTACAGGCTTTTCGGGATATATAAAAAACCGTAAAAAAAATATTTTTTAATATTTCTTGTTACGCCATCTATGAACGAGAGGATACATTAAAATAGAACCAAATTTTAGGGAACCGTACTCCTGTTGGTTATGCTACACGCCGTTAGATGGCGGTTTTTTAATTGATAGCTATGATTTAGAACCTCACGTTTCTTTATGATTTTGGATTGATTTAAAAAACATATAATCTCAAATATTATGTCCCGAGGGAGTAATCGAAATTGCAGGTTTTTGTTAAAATTAAAAAAATATATATATATATATATACAGGATGACTGGTTAATTACTATCAATATTTAAGGAGAATACTCGGTACATGATTCTCATTCGAATTATATAAAAAAAAATAGGTACTTAATTTTTGACCAAATTTCCGTATAAATAAATAAAGTGTGGACACGTTCCCAGCCTTGCCGGCGGCGCGTGCGGCGGCGTGCTGATACAACACCACGCCGCCGCACGCGTGTGTCGCTACTCCCAACCCCCGCCCCGTGGCGTTAGTCGGGCGAGCGCCGCCGTAAGGTCTGTACGTCCGTCTTCCCGCGCGCGCGCCTAGCGATCGATCTTACGCGTATACCTAATCTGTCGTGTGTGCGTGTGACCCGTTATTACTTATTAGTAATTAAGTATGGCTTATCAATACACAAATGCAGAATACTTGGACAAAAACATATTGTTCACGGACGAAGCTACGTTTACTAAGTTAGGTATTTTTAACGTACACAATGAACATTGGTGGAGTCATTCCAATCCATACGTTACGCGACAGGACGCTTATCAACACAGGTTTAGTGTTAACGTGTGGGCTGGTGTTTTAAATAACTGTTTGTTAGGGCCGTATTTCATCGAAGGAAGACTCAATGCTGTGTCATACTTAGACATTTTAAACAGTGCGGTGAATGACATGCTCGATGATGTACCACTGAGCAATCTCCAAAACTTATTTTATCAACACGACGGAGCACCCGCGCACTATCAGACGGCAGGTACGTGAGTACTTAAACAATACGTTTGGAGATCGCTGGATAGGGCGCGGAGGGCCTGTGCCATGGCCAGCTCGCTCTCCAGATCTCACTCCACTGGACTTCTATTTATGGGGGGAGGTAAAACGTCTTGTGTATGCTACAGAGTATGTCAACAGAGAGGAGTTGAAATTAAAAATCACTAGTGCTTTCGAAACTATTAAAAGTGACCCATTCGTATTAAATCGTGTGAAAGACAATATGCGTAAACGTGCCGAACTGTGTATCACACGAGAAGGAGCTCACTTTGAACATTTGTTAAGGTTAGTGTAGTTATGTAGGTAAATAGGTAGTTTAATGATTGACAATTGTTGTAAATAAGTATGATTCCATTTTTAAATACGCCGGAAATACCAAGATAGGTAAACAGTTCATATTATTTTTTGTGTCAAGTTCACACCATTTACCTAGTCAATAAATTGGTTGCTTAAACGAATGAAATATCTTGGTATTTTTGCCTGTCCTAAGCCAGGATTAAAGTATGAAGGGAATTGGATCATTTTTGTTTATCTAAGGTAGCCTGCTACCCTGTTAACACGCGGCGGCGCGCGGCGTTTGGATGTAGGTAAACTATCGCGCGATAACTAAATGTACCTACCTACATAACTGTTTTGTGTCGATAACGCAGCTAGGGTGTTCACACGATGCGTAATTAATTACATAACTTTTGGTTAACTTTACTTAGAAGTTTATTAATATTTGTTATATTAATTTTTATTTTGTCATATATGATCGTCAAATATCACGTCCTCAAGTATCGATAGTAATTCACCAGTCAGTCAGTCATACAGGTGTATATATATATATATATATATATACAGGGTGTATATATATATATATATATATATACAGGGTGTATATATATATATATATATATTATAAGCGTGAAAAGTTATTCGCATGTCAAATTAATGAGGACAAAAAGAGAGAAATAAATATTTAACTAAACACCGTGTGTTTAAAAATAAAATATAAGCATCCATGATTGACATAAAGAGAAACAAACCGCTAACATAGTCGATTAGTTTCAACCCTTAAAGGGTTTACATTTTAAACGTGAAATTAATTTATGTTTTTTTTTATATACAGTGGTGGTCGTATAATTAGAAACAGTACCAACGGTCCTTAACATTATGTAAGATACTTCAACGCAATCGTTTTTATTTTGAAATTAAACAATAAATCGGACAACAATATGTTCAACGATTTATCATTTATTAGAAAAACAATATAAATCCCATTACACAAGTGCAGTTTCAATATTACATTACGGACAAACATTTAAATCAGTTTTAAGTTATGAACAATAACGGTCAACTAATTAAAAACAACAAAAAAATATAAAAAACAATATTTTTTTAAGTATTAGTAATTGGTATTGTTATTTACGAAATAGCTACTATCCACAGCCTACCAATAGTTATAATTAATATTTAGCGGCGAATCCCTTATTTTCAATAACAGCACTGCAACGACGTGGCATTGATTCAATCAATTTCATACATTTTTCTAGGGGGATTGAATTCCATGCTTCTTCAGAGATTTTCTATCGGGTTTAAATCCGGACTATTTGCTGGCCAGTATAAAACGGATATTCGCTGTTCGCTAAGGAAACATTTGACGCTATTGGCAGTGTGTTTAGGGTCATTGTCATGCTGAAAGATCCAGGTTATAGGCAAATGATCGTCCGAGTAGGGAATCATTGTGTGCTCTAAGATATTATTGTATTGCCATTGATCCAGTGTAACGTCACCGTACTTGACTATATTCCTTGTGTATTTATAATTAAAAGCATTGTTTACAGGGCGTCTAACATAGCCCTTTCCATCGGAATTTACCATATTTATTTTTGTTTCACCTGAAAATAAAACTTTTTTCCATTCACGTACCGCCCAATTAACATATTTTTAGCGAATAATAATCGCTTCTCTCGGTGGTGTTGGTAAGAAGCGGTACCTTTCGAGAGATTCTTCCAAACAATTTAGCTTCTACTAATCTTCGGCGTATCAGTCTTGACGAGATGTTTCTCGGGTCATCAGGGGAAAAAACTTTATTTTTAATCTGGTTGGAGCCTTTACTTGGGTCTTTTTAGCAATACGAACGATTAGCGTATCTTCTCTGGGAGAGGATTTTCTTGGCCGAGCCTTTCTAAGAACAATTTCAACAGTCCCCTGTGTTTTATAATGATCAATTGCATTAAAAACTTTCTTAACAGAACAATTTAAATGCTCAGATATTCTTCTGTACTGTACTTATGATCTATATGTAAATTAACAATGATTTGCCTAGTTGACGCGTCACTACTTTTATTTTTGAACAAAATAAAATTCAGATTAAATTTTGAATTGCCGCCAAAATAATATAAAAAGAAATGTTATTCTCCAATTTCAAAAAAAGAACGATTATGGATACTTTTTCAAAATATTTCTAATTAGGCGTCCAAGCGGCCAGTAACAGAAAATAAACTCCTATATACATGTGTAAGACTCATTTCGTAATTAAAAGTAAGATATGTTTTATATTTTATGCATTTAATGAGTTTTTTATTTAAGTCGCTATATTATTGCATAATTATTAATTATTGAATGTGTATATATTTTACGAACATTTGCACGTTGAAGTTATACTTTCTTTATTCATAAGAAGTGTTTCTAATTATATGACCACCACTGTATATAAAATAGGTAGGCAAACGTATAAACGGACCACCTGATAGTAAATGGTCACCACCTACCATAGATATCATCGTAAGAATTAATAAGCATTTCCCTACATCGCCAATGCGCTACCAATCTTGGGAACTAAGATGTTATGTGCCTGTAGTTACACTGGCTCACCCACCCTTAAAATCGGAACACAATAATACTAAGTATTGCTGTTTGGCAGTAGAATACATGATAAGTGAATGGTACCTGCCCAGGCGGGCTTGCACAGAACCCTACCACCAAGTAACGATAGTATCGAACGCATGACGATATAGCACCAGTGATTGGTTTGAAAAAAATATAACGTTGTACTCACAAAGACGAGCATTATGAAGAAAGCGGCGATGTACGAGCTGCGCGCAGTCAACATAGACACGAAGCGATAGTGCTCACCGGTAATAACGTTTCTGTAACAAAATCAATTTTTAAAAACTAAAAAACATAACTGGTAAAGTGTTACCTGCCTCTCTGCCTACCTCAAATAATTCGAATGTTATATTTTTTATAATGGAATATTACTTTGCTAGCTTACGATAAAGCAGATAAGTGTAACATTGAAACAAAAGTACGTTCTCATAACTTATGGAAAAAACCCTGCCGAGTGCGAGTCGGACTCGCGCACGAAGGGTTCCGTACCATTATCTATAAAAACGGCAAAAAAATCATGTCTGTTGTATGAAAGCCCCTCTTAAATATTTATATTATTCTGTATTTGTTGTTATAGCGGCAACAGAAGTACATCATCTGTGAAAATTTCAACTGTCTTACTATCGCGGTTCATGAGATACAGCCTGGTGACAGACGGACGGACGGCAGAGTAATAGGGTTCCCGTTTTACCCTTTGGGTACGGAACCCCAAAAATAATATACCCATATTTAGCTAAATACTTTCAAACATATTATCCCACAATCAGAATAGTTTATGTACCAATAATCATTAGCAATATTTTGAGCTACGTATCAAACTTAGCAAGTTGTTACAAAATCTAGCTATTGATGTAGTACCCTCATATCTAAATTAAAATATTAAGGAATCCACGGTAATCTTTTGAACTGAATAAAGGTCGTACAAATTAAGCAATATCACTCAATCGATATAAAAAATATCATTTTTTGAATATGAATAATTATATACATATTTATATCTTATACTATCTGTGGCCGCGGTTTCCCGCGTATAATTAATAAAAATATAATAGATAAAAATCAGCCTAGAACCTTCCTCGATAAAAGGACTATACAGCACAAAAATAATTTTTAAATTCGAACCAGTAGTTCCTGAGGTTATCCGGATCAAACAAACAAACTCTTCAGCTTTATATATTAGTATAGATTTATCACATGATTACAATATGTATTCAAATTTTATTATATCATTTCCCTTTGCATGGTTCTTGCTTAGTTTAATTTTATTAAAAACCTATATAGATCTATAGTGGCTAGATATAAGGCCGCAGACCCCGAGGTCCTATGTTCGAATCCCAAGTCGGGCCTAGAAAAGCACCTGTGCTTACACACACACTTGTGCACTATATGCCCGGCGTCCAGTTGGCTAATCTCTCATAAGGTTGATCGCTGTGGCCGAAATCGGTCCGGAGGACATTCTTTATTATTACTAAAACAATAAGAGCGGCTTATTGTGTCGATATGTACTTTTTATGTGACCAAAAAATGTTTTTTTTTTTATTTCAAATAGGTAGGCGGTCACCGCCTGTATCTCATACAACACAAATGCACCACCAATTGCTAGTAATTACACTGGCCCACTCATCCTTCAAATCGGAACACAACAATACTAAACTTTGCTGTTTAGCGGTTGAATATGTATATTGAATGGGTGGGCTTTTTGAAACATACTAACCTCAAATAACCCTTATTGTCCTCTTGTTCAGCGAGACTTTTAATAGAAGCCATAAGGAGGTCGTCGTAACCCAGGAACTCATCAAGAACAATACGGGAGAACGTATCGCCGAAGCATTCGTCCCTCTGCGGGTCCAGAGTGACGATTTTAACGGGTATCTTCAGACGAAGCCTTGCACTTGGGGATAGACGAAGAAATCCGTACTCCAGTGAATACTCCAGGATATAATCCTCATCTTGAATAGAAAGAAAAACAAAATGTTTAATTACATTATATTATTCAATAATATGAAACACCAACTGAATATTTCAACTCTTAAAACAAAGAAGTCACGTCTACCTATGAATCCTTGTTACAAATCCCTTAAAACCCCATATATTTTAACCAAGAACATTTTACCAATATTTTCTATGATATGATTAAGACGAAGAGTGTGTGAACAGTAACAAAGTCGACCCGATCCGGGAATTGAACCCAGGACTTCAAAGATCCACATTTTAGATAAGCTAGCTAATATACCACCTGAGGATATTACCGATATATTACATGTATTAAAAATATTTTATTCAAAAAAAGAAATCGATAAAAATGAACAGTTAACAAAGTATTGGTAAAAAAACCAAGCAACAATTTCGTTTTGAGGTCGATTATGAAACGAGCGCCCATAAGAGAAACTTGATTTTAAACTGTTACGATATCTCACCTTTCGTAGAATCATTGTCAGCGGATTCATCAATCGATTCCTGAAATAAAGTATGAAAAATGATTAGTCCAATAAACTATTTTGAACGAATCGAAAACGTCTTTAAGTCGAGACAATGACATTGAATATGCCTTATAGATGCCATGGGTTTTTTAACCAAATAGCCGGAGTATCTTTTAATTTTGTATTAGCATATTTGCTTAAGCATAATCATCATCTAACACTCTGCGGTCAAAACTTCCTAACCTGGATTACGAACATACCCATTTACGGTAATAGAGCAATTCGGTGCATAAGCTTCAATTGATTCCTATATAAATTTTGCTCAACGAATATATATAGTTAATTGAGGAAAAAGTTAATACGGCGGATGTTTATTTTATAAAAGTCAACGCCATTGGAGCATTATTAATTCAACATTATAAATCAAGACTGTATTTAATTTCTTATAAAGAATTTTATATATTTATTAAAATTCTATAAATTTATCGAAACTATGATATATGTATATAAGTATTCATATTTTGTTAGACAACAACTAACACTACACAAAACTAAACAAAAAGGATAATTCGACTCGCCACTAGACGTATAGCTGTATAACTGGCTTGCGCTAACGCAAGAGATTTTTTCACTATACCAAAAAAGCATCATCAGATAAGCTGACTAACCTTTGCTACCATACTATATTAATACCATGCGTATATCATTTTACCTTTAAATAATATTATATTCAACGGAAACAATACTCTGTTTCAGTAAATAATATAAGTTTTTGGATAATGTCTTCAATATGAAGACCAGTCCGTCGGAAGGCGAATATGACTTTTTTTTTAATAACGCTACGAGTTGACTCATAAGAACAATAACAAACATCACATGATATGCGTAATAAGAACACGATTATAATTTGAAATTAAATATGTTTGCTTAATGCGAAGAGTCTAAGAGCATACATAATATTTAATTTATAACAATGAATTTGACGTTATCCATTATAATATTGTTTTATAAAGTTATTAATAACTAGTTTCTGCCCGCGACTTCACCCGCATATAGAGGGGGAGGAATGTATTAGGTAAATCTAGCCTTTGTCCGTCCTTGTTGTTCAAGCGTGTTGAACCAAGTTTCATCAAAATCGGTTCAGTGGTTTGGCCGTAAAAGCGTAACAGACATACAGTTATTTTTGCATTTATAACATGAATATAGATTAGTATATATACATATATAGTATAGATAGATGGCACACAAAAATACGAGACATATCCGATATAGCACTTCTATTTTTATCATCGGCTTACCTCTTAGAGCCGAGACGGGTTAGAAATTAGAACACGTAAATCCTAAACGAAAATCGCGTGAATAAGCCTGTGCGAATAAATGTTCATTTGCTTTATTTTTATTTAAATTTTTAATTTGATGCGATGAACGAACAGATCGTAGACCTGCATGTGTCCCCTGACCCTCATTGATCCAAATTCTAAACCTTCTTCCCAAGAGGAAAGGAAGCGTTTGCTTAGCAGTGGGACATTTACTGGCAAACATTATCTTGCCTTATACAGGTATATTAGCTAAATACTTTCAAAACCGAGAACTCTTCTTGTAATATGACAATAAACTATATGTCCATAATCGCCTCTTACATAGAACTAAATTAACATTTACATATTTTTTCACATTATATAAATCATATCGACTAATTAAATTGCAGTGTAACGCATTATTTTAATAAAGATATTTATTACCAATTTTAATCATTCATTACATATTAATAGATTAACATAATTACTGGTCCAATGTATAAGATTATGACATGCGTATATCGCATATTATATGCAGAAAATATAAGTAATGCAGCGTCATGATATACGTAGTATCGATTACATTATCATCTTTATACTATATCTAGTAATATATGAACTAATTGCGCTTCTATCCCTTATTGTATTATATATATAATGGTTATAATACAAATCACGAACAGCATCAAGTTTTGACTCGTTTAAGGGCTGTTTACTGAAATTCGGTATTCAGAGTATTCGGTCATATTTTTATATTCGGCCGAATATTGAATATTTAAAAAAAAAGTTTTAAAAATAACATAAATCAAGGTAAATTACTTATGTAACTTTTCTCAATGATGATCCAATATGTATCAATTCTTTGCAATTACACATTCCTTCTTTATATACTTTTGAAAAAACATGACAAGCAGTGCAAGAAAAAATCATGAAATACATATTAGAAAAAAATTAGTTGATTGTAATTATAATAAGTTATTTAGTATAAAATGTGGGTACTATATTTTTATATATATACATATATGAACAATAATTCTCATGCGACTGAATAATCGCTTACAAATCAATCGTTTTAGTTTTTATTTGCAAAAACCAAAAATATTAAGCTTTTGAGATATCGTCAATTTACACTATAGATATTACGGCACAAAGAAATTTTGTTTTCCGTATTTTTCCGATACGCATGCATTAATAAAGCCGAATGTTCGGCTATCGCAAACGCAACTGAGCGATAATTTTGTGCTCGGTCTGGCACCGAATCCCATACTATTCGTTGCACTACTAATAATTACTCCAATGTCTTTCAATACGTTTTTTTTTATGTTACGAGCATCGGTTACAGGAATGAATAATATTCATCATCAGCAGGATGAACCACAAGACGGAACGCTTGCTGTGATCATTTAGGCCTTCCTTAGGGCATTTGATCAAGACAATCTATACTAATATATAAAGCTGAAGAGTTTGTTTGTTTGATCCGGATAATCTCAGGAACTACTGGTTCGAATTTAAAAATTATTTTTGTGTTGTATAGTCCTTTTATCGAGGAAGATTCTAGGCTGATTTTTATCTATTATATTTTTATTAATTATACGCGGGTGAAACCGCGGCCACAGCTAGTCTATCATAAAATACGTGTAACTAAATTAAGGTGTAACATATTTTCCGCGTATGCATCTCAAATGGATGCTATTTTAAATAACGTACAACGTTGATTAGAGGAGGGCGTAGCCACTGGCAAATATCAGTACAGTGAAACTGAATTTAACAACTGTGAGAATAATGTATTTAAAATTGCAAAAACTATGAAAAACCAACTAATCTAAGCTAAATAAAGTACAAGTATCTGTATTTAGATTTTATTATACATCGCATATTTCGTAAAACAAATAATGTTAAACTTACATCTTTCATTTTAGAATCCCTATCGAAGTCCTCGACGAGTCCCATTATTCCTTCCCATAGAGACGTCGTCGGTTCTACGTCTTCGCCTGCTACTATTGTTTGATTGAGATCCGACTGACCATCACTCTGTACCATATCCGGTTTACTCTCCACGAAGAATCCAGTTTCGATTACTTGGCTCGGTGATTCCTCGTTCTCATCGTGAATTCGAGTGATGTTCCCATAATCCGTACCGTCTCTCAAGTATTCATCTTCTTCTATATCTTCATTCGTTGATGATTCTATGTTGATGAATCTGGAATACGCAAGAATTTTAAAATTTAAATTACCATATAAAGCTTTTTGTAGTTAATATAAAGATTAATATGTACTTCAGATCTTGGTAAAGAATGACAATATTAAAATCTAAGCATTTTGTATTACATGATATAATAAAATTACTTTTTAATGTATACTTCTGGCACATTACATGCCCAATAACATATGTAACAAGCCTTTAAAAATAATTCCTTTAGTAAGTGAAGCCTTACAGTAAAAATGAGAAAATTAGGGAATAGTATTATTAGATTATCATGTTTCTGAGGTTTCTTAATACCAATGTTAAATTACACTCAGTGAACTTAAACATAATACTACACACTGTAAAGACAAAAATGACTACGAAAACTTGAATAGAAATTACATGAACTGTTTCCAATTGTACCTAATATCTGCGAGAATGAGACAGCAATATTTTTTTCTCAATTATAAAGTAATAGGTTTAAGAATGTAGGACTGGACTACCACCCAGTGTTACCAAATATTCTACTGCTAAATATCAATACTTAGTTTCGTTGTGCTCCAGTTTGAAAAGGTGGTGGTAACCACTCACCATCACGAGGCCCATTTGACCATCTGCCTTCATATTTCATAAAAAATAAACTAAAATATTTTTTACATAACTTCACTGACTGAATAGAAAATATTATATATTGGATGTATTTCATATTAGAGAAAATTTAAAACCAGCTTAATAATTTGTAGGTATGAAACATTCCTCTATATTATAAATAAAAAATTACAGGAAAAAAAAGGCAATTACAATCAATCTGACCTACATGACATATATAGATATATATCATGGTCGTATACACAGGTCTTGCAACTTCAATATGAGGTACGTTGACATAATGGCGCTGTTAAGTTCAATTTACAGCCCCCAGAGGTATGACAATTCGCGTAATAATTATCCCAAACACTTTTTCAAATCCAAACAAAACAGTTAAATAACAAAACAAAAATAACAAAAAATCCGCAAAACTCAACAAAACGATATAACAATGATTAAATAACACAATACTTGAGAGAGAAAAATATCAGTTTCGATAGCAGCGATGTAGTACCTCAAGCGGATGGTATTACAAATTAGCAGTTGTAACACACTCGCACCTCATCTCTCACCACTGAAATCGGACTCAGTTGCAAGACCTGTGTATACAACCGTGATACATGTTTGTTTACAAATACAATGTTGCCATGATATGTTTTTTGGAATCAATTTTATTAAAAGTATTAAAATACACACTAAACTATAAAAAAAAACTAAGGCTTTATATAAGGATACATCAGCTCATACTGAATAAATAAAAGCTCTTTCAGTACAAAATAAAGCAAGGTCATCTTTCTAAATTGTATGCTAATAGTTAAAATTAGATGCACATCATTTAAGTAATACAAAATTACACCTTGACCTAAATTCACACTAACTATACAAAAACATAAGCTTTATGTTTATTCATACAAAAATAGAACAACAAAAACACTAATACGTACATTCATCAAGTCTAAAGAAAAAGTAATTACTGCTGATAAAAAGATAAACAATTGCAACAACAATAATATACCGGAATTTAAAGATTCTTTCTTGTAATATCTAATTGTTATAACAGTTCAAATATAAGTTTAAAATATGTACTATGTAATCCATATTTCACATTATATAAACACTAGTTACTATGCTAGGTTTCAACAGCATTAAGCATTACTTATTTATCCCGTGGGTCAAAGAGTGATGTTATGTAGTCTATAACCATTATCAATAATTGAGATGTCTAATAGTTGTGTTTGAACAAACAAACATTGTACCTTTATAGTATAAGAATAATTAACAATTTGCAATGAATAAAATAATCTTACCCCTCAGTTGCTAGCATTCCGAGCATTGAATTTAATTCCTCTTTATCCTTTTTGAGTTTTCTCTCTTTAGCATAGCTTTGTTCAATCGTATAATCTTGGGAAGGGTTTCTTAAGATTTCCACTCTCAATATACCATCTCTCGGCCATGAATCTTTGATGTGATTCAAACATGTAGTTGGTGTTCTCGAGAAAGCTATATGTATATATGCGAGCACAAAGAATGCTATGAGCGCTTTCAATAGTACAAGGAATTCAAAAAATCTCCTCACAGGCCGAGGGAATGTACGAGCATATGCAATAGCAAACTTGAAAAATAAAGCATGAAATAGTCTTTCTCTAACATTAAATAATGGATTTTGATTATTATTCCTATTCCTATTCATTCCTTGGTTTATAATAGGTCCACCAGGCAACAGGTTGTTCTCGGGATTGACACCGGGCGGTAGATTGTTCATGGCATTAGCCCCTCCTGCACTCATCTCTTCAATATATTATGTATTATAGAGGTTTTTAACTCAATTTATTCGCATTATACTCGTGTGTACGCTAAAATAAGAGAAAGTTTTGATTTATCATTTTAAAAACACTCATTTTAAAAAAACAAAATTGCATTTTTAATATTATTAAATATAAGTTAGAGTATATAAACGTGGTTGAAAACTTGACAGATGTTGCGAAAACATTGAAATTTGGTTACAGGTAATGTATCGATCAAAATTCGACATTGACCTCAGGATTACTTAATTCGAAAAAGAATATTTTATGTTCTACATACATATCAAACTACGTACAGGCAACATTATAATTATGATATATTAGAGGAATGGATAATAATTAATAAAGAATGAAGATGCAGATGTCATATAAAAAAATTACCCAATAAAAGTAAAAGTAATCAACAAGATGCTTAAATGTCAAAAACACTTTCACAACATAATTATATAATAACCTTGATACTCATTACATTAAAACGTTAACGGTATTATTAACATACAATTGTGCCCCGAATCACTTTTTCATAACAGAATTAAAATAAATAAAACATGCCACTATTTGTTCTGTTAATAAAACCAGTGTACTGTCAATTGTCAAATTCCAGTAATGTCATATAATAAACAATATGTTCACAGATCATAGTTCAGTGAAATTGATGCCACTATAAACTTTTAAATTATGTCATACAAAATAACATATTAAAATTTACTTTTCAGCGAAGCTACCAATATTTTAGTAATTTATATAAGTTCAAAATTTATTCAAAATCTTTTCACGAATATTTTTTTTAAGATAATTCAAATTTGATCATCGTCATATTTCAATTGTTATTACAACCACGGTCGTATACACAGGTCTTGCAACTGAGTCCAATTTCAGTGGTGAGAGATAGGTGCGAATGTGTTACAACTGCTGATTCGCAATAACATCCGCTGTACGTACTACGTCGCTGCTATCGAAGCTGATATTTTTCTCTCCCAAGTATTGTGTAATTTAATCATTGTTATATCGTTTTGTTGAGTTTTGCGGATTTTTTGTTATAATTGTTTTGTTATTTAACTGTTTTGTTTGGATTTGAAAAAGTGTTCGGGATAATTATTACGCGAATTGTCATGCCTCTGGCGGCCGTAAATTGAACTTAACAGCGACCGTGATTACAACAGTTTGACATGAAAATATTATTTCGTAAATTGTTATATCTATTCTTCCTTTTAGTTATTTTATAAATATTTTGTTTTTGTTTATGGCAATACTTAAAATGTTCAAGCAGTGTCTATTATAGACACTAGATGTCTCTAGAGTCAATGTATTTTATTCAGATTTCCCTCCTTTTAGTTTCGACATAAAAATATTTTATACAATCATTAATTAACTGAATTTTATTTAATATTTTTTTATTTTTTACGACTGATTTTCATAAGTGGTCAGAGTGTCTTACCATAATCCATTTCATTATTTTAAAGTTAAAGTTTTACTAGTATGTAATTGTGCGAATTTTTACAAATAGCTAATAGCTTTTATAATTAATATCTCATTTTTGGTTAAGCACAAAATTCACATGGAAATAGGAGCATCTTTTGGAAAAACTGCATTAAGCGTTTCCTCCACGGGAATAGTGGGGGCGTGTGTGAGACTCGCCGGTGTGCAAGGCGCCAAATGCGCCCCAAACATCGAAATACCAACTAAAAAACCTGCGGTACTCTCTCCGTCTTAATGACGCTTACGCATGCTATCGTGACGACGGAATTAAGGCCAACCTCAACAGACACCTTTTAAACAAAAGCATATAATATGTTGATAATGAATGTTAAACCAAGTGATCAATCTAGTCAGAGAAGCTAATAGGCTCATTTTACTGGCTACTATAATTATTCATGCGTCGAAATTGCAAAAAAAAAGGACAATTCTTATTTACAGAAAATGCAAAATTTATTTGTTTTTATTTTCACAAGTAGAGGTGGATGTGAAGCCGCAGTACATTCGACTCGTACCTTTTTAAAAGGAAACGAAGCCGAAGTACTTCTAAAAGTTGATGTAAAGAATGCTTTTAATTCCATAGATAGAGCAACCTTGCTTAACGAAGTCTCATCTTATTTACCTGAAATTTACCCTTATGTTTGGCAATGTTACAGTTCACCATCAAAGCTTTTTTTGGCGAAAAAACAATTAATTCTAATGTAGGCGTTCAGCAAGGAGATCCATTAGGTCCTGCTCTTTTCAGCCTAGGTATCCATAACTACATCTCAGATTTAAAATCTAAATTAAACATATGGTACCTAGATGATGGAACCATAGGAGGCGAAGTGGATGATGTCATTGAAGATTTAATTAAAATTACAGAACGTTTTGATAAAGTTGGTCTCAAATTGAATTTTTCAAAATGTGAAATTTTTTTCACAAACACTTTATCTTCAAATGATATTTATTCGGCAACGGAATTATTTTATAAAATTGCACCTAATATTAAAATTCTTCATAAAAATACGCTTTGCCTTCTTGGTGCACCACTTTTTGACGAAGGTATTGAACCTGTACCTGTAAATGACAAAATAAAAATTTTTTTAGACAACGTCGACAGATTGGGCGTCTTAAATTCTCATATTGCTTATACTATTTTGAAGCACTGTCTTTTTGTTCCAAAATTAATGTACATTCTACGCGCGAGCCCAGTCTGGAAATTTCCTGGCCTTACCAATAAAATCGATGCCATCCTTAAAGATTCTTTAGAGAAAATTCTAAATTTATCTCTTGATGAGTGTTCCTGGACCCAAGCTACACTTCCGATTCGCCATGGTGGCATCGGTGTGAGGAAAATTTCAAGTGTTGCCCTTCCAGCCTTTCTCTATTCTGTACATAGCATTACAGGCCTTTGTTCACATATTTTAAAATCAAATACACTGAAAATCACAAATGTTACAGAGGCAATAGAAAACTGGAAGGTAAAATGTCCTAATGACGATATCCCTAAGGAAGTTACCAAACAAAAACTTTGGGATTCGCCACTAGTTCATGTTACACAACAAAGTTTGAATCAAAATTTAACAAGTGCCAATAACCGTGCACGGCTTCTAGCTTTATCAACTAAAGAGTCAGGTCACTGGTTACATGCGGTACCCTCTAAAAATCTTGGGACGCTTTTAGACAATGAATGTTTTCGCATAGCAATAGGTCTCCGACTGGGAACACAGTTGTGCATTGAGCACAGGTGCCCGTGTGGAAAAGAGGTCGATTCTTTCGGCTTACACGGTCTTTCTTGTCCAAGGAGTTCAGGGAGGCTTTTCCGCCACAGTTCTCTTAATGATACTATTAAAAGGGCTCTTGCCACCATTGAGGTTCCTGCTCTTATTGAGCCTCATGGAATTAGTCGTGATGATGGCAAGAGACCTGATGGTCTGACATTGGTTCCCTGGGAACGGGGACGGGCCCTTGTGTGGGACGCAACATGTGTTGACACACTAGCCCCGTCTCATATCAGAGAAACAATGTTAAAAGCCGGTGCTGCCGCGGAAAAAGCTGAAACGAACAAACGTAACAAATATTCTTCTCTTATTCAAAATTATATTTTCATTCCGTTTGCAGTTGAAACGCTTGGACCTTGGAGTAATAGTGCAAAAAATTTCATCCAAAATATTACACCCCGTCTTATTGCCTCTAATGGTGACAGGAGGGCTGGTTCATTTTTCGCCCAGAGAATCGGAATTGCGATTCAAAGGGGAAATGCTGCTAGCATTCTTGCCACCATTCCACGCGGTCACGATTTGTATAGTAAATATTTTTAATTTTTATTTGTATTTATTTAAGGTTTTAATGTAATTATTTAAATTTTCTGTTAATAATTTCTTAATGCGATATTCTATATTCAATAAAAGTTATCTTTATTTTTAACCTAAAAATGGATATTGTGATTTATTTTAAAACTACCTATAAATAAATATCGTTACAGTCGTTACTTTTATTCGTCATTTTTATAATAACGGTTCAGTTTGTAGGTAAATTAATTTGATGTAGAAATTTCTTATAGAATCTTTCACTTCATACGACATCAATATGAAAGCATCAAATTTCTATATTACATATCATTAAATATGTTTGTAATAAATACGCTATTATTACCGATAAATGTTTTAAATATTGGTGAAAACAATAATTGCACAACGCTTATTAGATAATACCAACCACGACACTCCAAACGCACAATGCAATTTTATACTAATACTTGTTTAGAGAGAGATACTACTATTTCATAAGTTAAAGTATCTATAAAACGTATGATTACAGATAAATATAATAATGTACTTTTATAAGCATAATAATTAGTTACAAAGCACCTGCAACCTTACAAAAGTTGCTGTGATTTTCTGGATCATTTCTAATACAAAGCGACGTATTAAAAGGCTAATAGTCATTGTAAAAGCGTCGCATGCGTTCATCGAACAAAAGTCCATGAAAATTTTACAAAGCCAAAGAAGCAGTAAGCTTGATTGACGTCTAAATTGTGCGTTAGACTTAAAAAAAATTTTTTGTGCTAACGAAATGTCAGCCATAAAAAGGTGCATTAAAGTTCTCTACGTGATGAATGTGAATAAAAAAAGTCTTTTGAAATGATTTAATCTTACCTATACCTGAAACACGTTGCATAAATTGTTAATCGCATTAATAGTGTCAATATTTTATTCGTTTCTTTCAATTTGAACGGTTAAAAATCCTTAAAAATATGGTAAAATATCCCTAAAAGGTATTTATAATTAGCCTAATTATACTATGTACTTGTAGGTAGGTACTTATAAAGTCCGTTGTATTTCATAACTAACAACAAAATACTTTTAGAAAATAAATAAGTAGCTGAGCACAGTGGTGAGCCCCTAAATACCAAAATGTTTGATACATTACAACCACATTGCATAGAATGTCGTCGATAACAATATTTTAAACATACATTTTAAATAATTGTTAATAGATATACCTTAGCATTATATTACATAAATAATATATTTCAAATTATTTAACTACATTGTTTGTCGAGTAATATAAGTCCAAATCCTAGGATCAAGTCCTAGATCGGGCCTGTACAAAGTTGTTGGGTTTTTACGTCAAGAAAATCTCAACAACAGCTTGATCTTTTGAAGTTGGCAGGGCTTTTACTCCCGTGCTTTGAACATACCGCAGCTTCGCCCTCGTGGGGTTGAGTTTGTGACTGAATTTCCTGTTCAATTATTTTTATGATGACGGATTAAGTGCATAATTGTGTTAATATTTTATCACATTTTTAACTTAAAAGCATACATACTCATTTGTACATTTACAATTTTTTTAATTAAAGAACGAACAGATACACCTTTGTTTTACCCCCTCGAGAAGTCAATTAGATAAGTATCCTGTCTTCGGCTCAAGCTCACTTCGTAATTTGATAGATTCAATTGTTTATCTGAGACAGCGTAACAGGCAGACATATTTACTTTCGCATTTATAATACATATTGGTCTAAATTTTATACATATACTAATTATTATCTAACACACAATAAATAAAAAAATATCAGATAATAAATACACAAAACGATTTAGATCAGCATAATTCTACGAAAAGCATTAAAAACTATGCAAAGCTTCGAGGACAAGTTCGTATTTCATCTAGCGTTTCTTTTTTTTTCTTCGTTTGGACATGTTGGAATCCACATTAATCGGTACCAGTTGAAACTGAGTTAGATAGAGGCCCCGAGATAACGAGAAGCGAAGTTAAATTACGGACCGCTCACGTTATAAATATTCAAAAACCCGAAGCGGACCGGTTGAAAAAATTGACGTCTCAATTATCGGAGCCTCAAGATGGACGTTAATATATATTATTCTCACGTTTCTTGTTTCCTGGTGTCATCTCTATGATATAAACGATTAAAAATCAAGGATGCGATTTGATATTAATCCCTCACTTAAAGCCAATTTTCGGTTACTTATTTTTAAATACATTAAATAAAATCCAATTAATACTTTCTCTATTACAAAAAGACCTAATTCGTTATATATATTTTTTTTAAATTTATTTTAAAATTTCTTTCTATTTATAGAATCCAACCACACCTAGTCAATTTTCTGATTTACATCAGATCAGATCTCAGCAAAGTTGATGAATCATCTAATCTTGCTATTATAATTCGTTTCTTCAACGAGTTTCAAATTATAATTTTACTCGTTATAGTTTTGTTATATCCGTATCCGGTATATACTATCCGTACACTATACATTATAATAGTGAATATAACCTTATTTGTTGACTGAGTCAATCTATATGCTGTGAGTAAATTAATAAAATCAGGCCGACAATACCCCTTCTGAAACATAATACATCAATTCACTTTCCATATTTTAACATATAATATATATAATTTATCTTCTTTGTCGTAAAAAACTAAACAATATCATACTTTCTCTAAAGTGTCTTACGTAAGAAATTAATAAAAATAATGTGAATTTAATTTAAAAATAATAATTAAGTAAGTTTTATATAAATCATATATCTATACTAATATATAAAGCTGAAGAGTTTGTTTGTTTGATCCGGCTAATCTCAGGAACTACTGGTTCGAATTTAAAAATTATTTTTGTGTTGTATAGTCCTTTTATCGAGAAAGGTTCTAGGGTGATTTTTATTCATTATATTTTTATGAATTATAAGCGGGTGAAACCGCGGGCACAGCTAGTAGTTTATATAAAACCTGTTATTTATACCGCAGCGAATGAATTGTAGAATACTGTAAAGCATTATCTCAAAACTCACAGCAAAAGAGGTCGTAAAAACTCAGAAAGGCATATGCGACAATGATCATAATAATTCGAGAATACACGCATCAAAATATTATATATCACCATAAGTCGATTGTCAACATATCATAGCCATAGCTGAGTAATGAAGTAAGTTCTTACATAACACCGCTGGATTGTATTACAAAATTTCAGCACAATATGATGTGTGTAAGTGATTGAAAATTCATTTGCGTACTAACATGTAAAGTAAAATAAATGTATATGTCATTTACACTACCAATAATAGTTACTGTTTGAAATAACTATGTAATTATTGTCTCAGTTTATTAGCTTAGCCTGCTATTGTAAGTTTTATGTACGTGAATGTTTATATTCATAATCCAAAACCACAAATATAGTAATATATATTCAGAAATTATTTTATCTTGTAGTAATTGTGTTTCCAACTTAATAGAAACATAATTATTGAATATTCATAGTCTCGTAGCTTCGTAACGAACTCATGTTCATTTACAACTCGTTTCTAGATGACAATAGGTAGGTGTACTTCACCCACGCTTAAATTTATTAGAGCTCCAATTAATTTATACGTATTCTCTACTAATATATAATACACGTGAAAGTTCCTTTGTTTTATTATCTGTTATGTTTAATAACTAAAGCTAAGATTTACAAAATTGACAATCTAAATACGAATTCAACGCAAGAACAGCCACGGAAACTAACAAGTTTAATTTCTCATAAGTATAAAGTATTAGGCATGCGTCCGATATATCAAATCGAACTCAAAATCCGATTTGCAACACAAATCGGTTCGTGTCGATTTCGCAAACTAAAAATCCGATTTCAAAAATCGACCTAGCCGAACCAAACGCCAACGATCTATAGATCGATACCACTAAAATATTTCGAATCGACAAATAAAATCGTTGGATAGTGGATATCACCAAACGAATTGTGTATATATTGCGTACTATGAAATTCGCTTTCTCTCTCTCTAACCAATTGAAATAAAGCGAAATAAAAAAGATAGCGCGTCTTTTACGATTCGGATTTCGGTTTGTTAATCTTTAAGTTAATTAATCTTTTTTATGATGCAATAATTTGATTTATAACAATAACGTTGATATGATAGAATTATAATCATTATCATGAATACTTAATTATTAATTATTTTATCTATAAATTCGTCATTTTTGTTACTCGCTGCTAAGGTCTGGAATACCCTCCCGACCTCCGTTTTCTCCATCACCTACAATATGGTCCTTCAAGTCAAGAGTGAATAGGCATCTTCTAGGCAAACGCGCTCCACCTTAGACTATATCATCACTATTCATCAGGTGTGATAACACTGAAGCACTGGCTTATATATTTAAATATATATATATATAAGAGATAGCTCACAAGATCTCCTAAACTATCTGCCCTATTTACATCAAATTTGTTACAGTTACTCCTTCCCCGACGTACACGCTCACAAAGAACGGATTTTATGCAAATCGTATCCAAAATACATTTTTCTTATCATCTACCCGTGCGAATCCGGGACGATTAGCTAGCTTAACATATATGTAGGAATTACGAGGTTATTTTTGAACGGGCAGAATTGATATTTGCTCGAAATCTGTTTCAAATTATGGTCAAGGAAAATCTTATTAAAAATATAATCTAATAACGTTAGAAACATTTTATTAATATAAATAACGTCTCCATTTCACGACATAATCTGTCTAACTTTACGGATTACGTGACTGTTTGACTTCGTGCTTTATAAACATTTGCTAAGAACTGAACAAACGAATCCTACAACAAACAGAAATACAGATGCTTGTTGAAAAATACTCTCATTCTGGAATATTTTTCCTATCAACCTTCACAATAAGGTGGATTATTCCATGAATTTATTTATTTTCAAGTGCATTATACGTAAAAATTCACCTGTGGCATGTTGTCAGCTCCTGTTTTGGAGGGTTTCTCTTTGTTTTTCTAAGTAAATCGTTTTATATGCATATATTTAAACAAATCTAATTGTCATATTTTGTTTTATGATAACAGTTTTTTTTTTATATAACAGGATACTTCCGGATATCTATGATGATTCAATTGTTGTTCTGTATATTTTATGTAGAAATGTATGCAAAAATAGAACGAAATGTCGTCCGATTTATTTACACGCCTTGTACATTATTTATGTTCTTTTAGATTTAAAGTCAAAATAATAAAGCTTGTGTTTTATATTTAAGTAGATCCTATTAACCCACTAGCTTACCCGAGTAAAACATTGCAGCTTCGTCTTCGTGTATAGTAGTGTGATGTTATATATACAACCTATTTTAACTCGTCATAATGTATTCTTAGGAATACCGAATATGTCAAATTATTAAAAGTAGTAAATTGTCTATGGGTTCAACTTAATCGTTGATGTTTTTTTTTCAAATCGAACAGCTATACCTAACGTGAGTTTAGCGCGTTTAAATTACCGAACGTAAAATTCTTCCATTCTCAAATCAGGTACTGATAGGTTAGTAATAGCCTGTAAATGCCCCCCTGCTGGGCTAAGGCCTTTTGAGAAGGGGTCCTTTTGAGAAGAAGGTTCGGAGCATATTCTACGCTGCTCCAATGCGAATTGGTGGCTAGAAATGTGGCAGTTTTTTTTTCTTATACCTAAAGCATTCAGGTGGAACTTTTTCCCCGTTTATCTCAAACTGTGTTAATTACTTTTAATATTTATTTCGCATATGTACTACATAAAATGTTAAATTCAAATACATATAAAATAACATTCAGGTTTTAATATTTCCTTATTAAGCTATACTTTACGATGCCATCCAATAAATAAAACGAATTATAATTCTTTTATTTTGTAGGCTTGAACCATCTGTCTGTGATCCTCTTATCCAGCTGCGATATCTTCATTTGGCGGCCGGCAGGTGTCACGTGGTATAAACTTTTTTATCTCAGTCACACTAATACTAGTTCATATAGCCGTCTCTTTTCCCTTTGTGCCTCATCTCCATAGGAAAGCTTAACAGGGTTTGTAAGCCTCGGGTCTTATTTTATTTTTCAAAGTTGAAGGCTTTATTTATTTCTCCCGAGTTCCTGTTGGATAGAAATACATGTATGTTTGTATAGCATTCGAGAGATTTGTAGTTTGAATTTCTAACTAAAATCGCTGTCGGGTAACATCATAGTTTATGGTAATCAAGTTTGTAGATGAATTTCCGATAGGCTTAAAATATTATCTTTTGGTATACATAAATTTTCGATAAATAAATCGAATGCTTTCTAGAATAAAATTTACACTTAAATTGATCACGATTAGTTTTTTCCATAGCTAGAGAAACTATCCATGATACTTATTTCGATCTAGAGACTAGCCGCCTTATTCATAAACTTTATGTAACTGGTAATTAGTTAAACAATACTTTGTCTTCTTCTTTCGTATATCAAATCAATAATGACAGAAAGAGACAAATCAGTGTTTAGCTAAACAGTAACTAAGCAACGTTTATAAATAAGGCGGTAGATATATACAAATGCTAAAAATGGTTAGTAATAATAAAATATAGTTATTATAGAAACAGTGTAAAATAATTACTTAAGAAATATATTTGAAGCGTAACTATGAAAATGAAATCTATCAGTCAAATCCGCGGACACGAAATACATTTTAACATTTCGATATGTATTGAATAAAGTACGTACGCATATAAATCATTCCCCCTCAGCGATCAATCATCACGGTCAATAAAACATGCGGCCGAGAACCGAACCGCTACCTGACATGACAGCCGCTTTCATGCTACAACAGACAATGCCTTATTGAGTTAAAACATTGCCTTTACTAGGTGGGCACTAGTTGCACTCAATACTATGATATTTTTATTAAAGTCTCGTTATCGCCTGCAGTTTTGCCAACAGATCGCCACTAACACGTTATGCTAATAGCTAACATTCATATCAAGAAAACAAACTAATATCACGGAAACAAATATTGAGGGTAAATACGTAAAATACGGGTTCTCGATACAAATAAAACATTTGAAGCCGAATATGTTAAAATGAAACAAACTTTCTAAATATGAATATGGTATATGTTTATATATATACCGAAATAAAATTGTAAAAAGAAAGATCTAAATAAGACGCATACCGAAGTTTTACTGCTCTCAGCAAAAAGTGGGCATCATCCAATTTAGTACTGTAAAACCATTAAGATTTCACAGCGGGCTCGATTACTCGAATTGTTTCTTTTACATGACCAGTTTAAAGTGACTCAGAGTGGTAACACAAGTAATATAGGTTATATAAACTTGATACGGTTTCAGGAATCGTCTTCAATAACTAATAAAATATATTAAAGTCCATTTTGTTATGGTTATTAAATCGCTAATGATTTTGTTTAAATTTATACTTAAACAATGCAATAATTTAACTTCATCAATATTATAACAAAAATTACATATTAAAATTCAATTTATAACCATCGTATTCCAAGTAATATTCCTTATTGATATATAACTGTCAGATTGTAATAAAGATTTAAAATGGTGCAAAGCGAATAGCATATGCCATATACATATACGGCTGTCATAAACCTGACATCGCTGTTAATTAAAAAGTTATATGGATCGCATGGTTTTAGAGTTTTTGAGGGAAGTTGAACAAGTAGACCAGTTTTTAACTCAACTGTAGTCGTTATAATAATATAATTAATCCTATAATTTGAAAATAAGTTTTTATATCTTATAAGTTTATTTTAAGCAAAATTTTTTTTTTGGCAGTTAGCAAAAAATTCGTTGGTCAGTGTTGCCAATCGTCAGAGGAATATGGGGTATACAGACAATAGTCTGTATGAATATCGATGGGTAATAATCAATAAAAACAAACGGTTACGCGTTATAATATATAATGCGGGAGTACAAGTATGTATATGTGCAATTTTTCTGATCAGCGGGGAATAAAAGCTGTTCGCGGGGTGAATCGGGAGATTGTCTTATGGTTGTGAACATCCACAGTAAACCTGTCTATGATTACGAGGAAACATTCATTAGGTGATCAAATAATAATAATAATCATTATAAAAACTATTTTGTGTAAAAATACCTATGTCAATCAAACCAATTTTTTTTTTCTGTAGGTAATCATACGAAATGATATGTGGAGATAAACATATTCAGGTAAATGTGTTATTTATAAAAATCTTCGAAATGAACGCGTCATAACGATCATGTTTTTTAATTGAGACATCATCAATAAAGGTGGAAACTTTTCCCATTTGACCATTAATGTACGAGTAAGTATGAGTGGTTCAGAGGAAAGCGATCTCCACGCAAGCCTTCCAACCTTTCGCCTCGCCGCCTCGCCGCCGCCGATAGAGTCATTATCTTCCATTATTAACACACCACCTCAAACTTTGTGCTTTACGAGCTTAACGAAATGCTAATGAACCATGCATAGTTTTTGTATGTTCATCCAATAGCTTCATTATAATTTATAATTACTTGGAAATAATTCTATACAGTTTATTGCTTTATTTTGATTCAGCTTATATTATTAGTTCACGGCTTCGCCCGCATTTGAATTGAAAGATATGTTAGTTACCCTGTGCTTTTCTATACCCCGTAACGCATACATTACATTATATGTAACGTATACATAAAATGTTATGATGTCGCGTTTATAATATTAAGTAAGGTTCCTTTTAACATCTTAGTTAATGGTATAAAATATGAATTGATATTTTACAAGTATTAACGTCTCTACGTATCACTCATTTATCATCATTACCCTTCCGCTCACCGTCACTACTTTGTATAAATGTGTTGGAGTTTGAAGGGTGATTGAGCCAGTGTACAAGGCACAAGATTCTATATTTCAAACAGCCTTTGGAAACGAAAAAGCTGGATAAAATTTAAGTTTTGTGTATCCATAAAAAAAATAAAGTTTGACAATATCTGGTCAGTCTGATTAACTCGTCGGGCCGGCGGGTACGGGAAGAGTGTGCGGTGCATCGTACAAGACCTAATATTTATTACATATATAACTTTGTATCCTATTTTATTCACTGCAGGCTAATAATACATATAAAAACTGCAACTTTTGTTTTCTCGAAGATGTTACGAGGGAGGTCATGCGAATTGTGTGTATTGCTTGCTATTTTTCTTCATTTTAATAGAAATTTACTCGGTGGTAGAGCTTTGTGCAAGCTCGTCTGGGTAGGTACCACCCACTCATCAGATATTCTACCGCAAAACAACAGTACTTTGTATTGTTGTGTTCCAGTTTGAAGGGTGAGTGAGTCAGTGTAATTGCAGGCACAAGGGACATAACATCTTGGTTCCCAAGGTTGGTGGCGCATTGGCGATGTGAGCGATGGTTAACATTTCTTACACTGCCAATGTCTATGGGCGTTGTTGACCACTTACCATCAGGTGGCCCAAATGCTAGTCCGCCTACATATAAAAAAAAAATAGAAAAGAAGACCTCTGCCAATATTAATAATTCCATAAAACAAACTATACTTTTATTACATTTCTTTGATCCGAAAAAAACACGTATTGAATTATTATGTAATACCCAATGGAATGCAATATTGTTATCCATCCAAATAAAAGAGATTAATAATTTAACAGTTTACAAAACAATCATATTAAAAAATTTAAGTAAGAGACATAAATTTTAAATTTAATTTAAAAATAGTACCGTACTTTACGCCTAAGCCATTAAAATACAATACCCTTTTGATTATAATAGCTCAGTGCTGTCTTTGGAGACATTTAAGTAAATTATGCAATGGCAACCCTTTCATGGAACTATGTGCCTTGTACAAAAAGCGGTGGGGTACTTTATTGCGTGTAAGTTTAAGGTCCTGCATATTTAAGGGAAAGATTGCGTAGGCAGGAGTGACGCCCACTAAGAAACACGTGTCCCGGATGTGGATGAAAGAAATTGTACCTTTTGTTAGATGAGTATGAGTAATTAAAAGATTTTTTTAAATCTTACTAGACATTAACATATTTATTAATCAAAACATTGTGAAGAAATACACTTTTAAATCAAAAACCAAAAGAAATGGTACCTTTAAGAACTGAGACGTAATACAATCACGTACGAAGCTTTTCAATTCAATCTTATATTTATTAGGTGTGGATGTTACAGTCGCCATATTCCGGTCCTCGGGCAGTCTCAGTGAGAGGTAACTTTTATTGTCTGAAGCCGGACGAAGATGCAATAACCTTTTTTACCCGATGGGTGCCGATAAAGTTGTAGCGTGTCCCCAGAACAGGTTCTCGTTAGCGCGAATGAAGTTGTTATACGTGACGGCGCTCGCTCGTTTTTGTTATTACACGCCCTTTTATCCGACGCCACTCGCCGACGCGCCTCGAGATTGCTGATAAGCCTGAGTCACGTGTATAAAACATTTTTTTTTTAATTAACAATATCTCGTAATAAAGGTATGGTATACTATAAATGGAAAAGGGTTAAAGGAGGGATTATATCGAAAAGGTGAAGCGATCAGGAATTAAACGTGAAGGCCCGACACTTAAAGAAATAGTTGACACGAATGGAATCACCGACCAATTAAGGCTCTTAATATTTATAGTCTTCAACTGCATTGTTGACCTAGTTGCTAACTTATAAGGACAACAACAACTGATTCTGAGCCCTGGGCTAAAATCACCAAAAGGAGCCTCTATAGATGAATTGGATTTTTCTGTTTAGAAAATATTATCAGAAGCAGCTCGGAATTGACAGTACAGTCGGACTGACATCCCATCAGAATAAGTTAATAAAAAGTGCATGTGTGTGCGTACTCAATCGCGTACTGAACTAGTATTTTATCTCCTGCTGAGTTCTTGGGATCGGTAGCCCTAATAGGTATTAGGTACGGTCAGGCGGACTGCTTCTTCGGACAAAGTTTTTGAGCTATCGTCTAGAAACTTATATAACTCACCATGTCTAAATTAATTACAATTAATTATTGTTGGTAGCATAATGATATTAACATTAAACGTCCTTGTCTTACTGTCTCTACTGGTGACAATAGGGCTGGTTTCGTTTTCACAGAGGGTCGGAATATCGATTCAAAAGGCATATGCTTCTAGGATTTTTGCCAACATTCCAAGCGGTCACGAGTTGTACAGCTTTTTTTAGTTCTCACTTTGTTATATATTTTAGACTTTAAGAAACAGCCAAAGCGGTCATATGCAGTTCTTTAAGGATGTTTTTATGAAAGTCATATTAATGAAATCTTTATGTAAAAGGTATCATACGAATATAACGTCAAAAACTATGGGAAGTTATTGATATTAAATAAAATAAGCGATTTTACCTTATTAGTGATTTTGTAAAAAAAATAATAAGTTTAGAGAATACATACATTTTAAAAAGCAATGTAGCGCTTACTTTAAGCAAAATGTTTAATTACTTTATCTATGTTGGTTTATCGACTTGACTACGTGCCGCAAACTTGTCCGCGCTATTCCTATACTGTACCAAACTAGAGTTCAACGCACGGCTACAACACGATACTATTAACTTGTTTCCTTGTACTGATTAAGCAGTACTCATTTATAATTAAAAAATATTAATACAATGTGGATTTTAAAAGGAAAAATAAAATATTTGTTTATATCATATGTATTGTTAAAAATATAAATTAAGCTATTAAATTTGTATTTTTATGCCCTATAAATGTTCCCTTTAGGTGTAAATCAATGGCATTAAATTGTACAATATAAAATTTTAAATGATCAGTTAAACATTTTTTATATTTCTTATAACTATTTAGTATGAAGCTTTTTTGATTCCAAGTTCATTGCTCGGTTGCAACACGTAACACTATTCAC
The DNA here is from genome assembly GCA_905220585.2 of Nymphalis polychloros. Lineage (NCBI taxonomy): Eukaryota > Metazoa > Arthropoda > Insecta > Lepidoptera > Nymphalidae > Nymphalis > Nymphalis polychloros. Next base: position 7,523,612 of record HG992258.1, on the reverse strand, counting down.
GATAGAATTAGGCACGATTGTTAATAGTTATTACAAAAATCGTATTAAATATACGATATAAATGCTATAATATTCATTTGTAAAATGTTTACAAGAAAGAAAATTATTTTTCCTTCAGAAATTCCATACAGATATTTTTTCCGAAATTGTTAAAACATCGTCCAACGAGAACTAAAAACGATAAAATAATTGACACAGTTATTTAGATCGTAATAAACATGTCAAAAACAGCTGCAGTAATTAATAATGTGCTAAAGCGAACCCCTTAGATTTATAACATAGCAGAATTGTAAACAAATCGACTATATCTTTAATGAAGCCTTCACGGCTTTCGGCTCTATAGAAACGACTCTAGCTTTGAAGTTGCCGCCGCCGCAGCCGAAGTGGTTTTTTCACAATCATTTATTCTGTCCATATCCGACAGGTGCTGACAAATTTCTTGTAACTAAGAGTGTTTGATGAATAGTTTAATAAAAATAAATTTGTAACCAACTACCATAAACCTAGGAGTTTTTAGAAAGTTTTTAATTTAAATATTTATTAACTGAATATTACTGTGACTATATAGTAATAAGGGTACCTATGTTCATTAAAGAAATAAAAAATGCAGTTATTTAAGCCAATAGAATATAAAATAGAAATGCTCGGCTATACTTTAAGGTAATTTCAATTGATTTAAAACTATTACCGTATTGTTTGTTATTATTTTACATATAAAAATAAAATAACTTAAATATCTATCGCCTTCTGTCTGCGTTCGTTATAAGTCGGCTGTCAGCTTTGAAGCCGACTTACATGCGATGACGCCTCTATAAAACCCTAATGATTAATTCCACGTCTATCCGACTACAGTCAGTAACAACTTTATCGTAATTCGTTACACGATACAAAGAAAAATAATATTTAGATGTGGCAACACATCTCTAATACGAATTAAAAAGGAGGCTGTTATGATTAACAAAGAACATATATTAGATATTGATGGAACTTAAATCACTTAATATAACTTTCTAATACATAAAAAGAGAGAACGCATTTATAGGCAAGTCCTAAAATATATTAAATATTTTTTAAATAAAATTGTGGTACAGATTATAAAGGCGTCGGACAATATGTTTGAATGTTTTTTAAACAATATTGCTTTAACTAAAGTATTAATACTAGACTAGTATAGTAGCGCTCACCTAACAAAAATCTCACCGTTGTTAATGCTCTTAAATAAATGTGGGCAGGTGATTAGCCTTCTTGTAACTTTTAAAAACAATATAATACATTGATTTAAATGCACAAGCAAGTGTTATAATATAACATCAGTCACTCATAAAGACTGGAAATCTTATTATATGAAACTTATAACCGACCAGTAATCCGATACAGCTTCGGCCGCGTGTTAGGAGTAAAGCGCCAGCCCCTTTACTCCTAAAACACGATCGAAACTGTTAGTTAAAAAAAGTAGCCTATGTCTGTCCCTGGGGTTATATAAAATAATATTTTCATGATTAATGAAAATGTTTAGTACAATTATCCATAATGACATGCCAGTACTATTAATTAGGGTTTTCTCAAATTAGTTGTTACTTATAAGTTTTGTGCTAAACGTGTTTATATTGTAGCCATATTGTTTAATGAGGCTCGTACATAAGCTGTCTTTTTACCTAATTCAAATTCAAAATACTTTATTCAATATTGCAGTATTACACTTTCTTATTGATAGTCAATTTAGAAACTAACACCGCGCCGGTTCGGAAAAGAAATACCCAGCCCTGAGAAGAACCGGCAAAGAAACTCAACGGGATGTTTTTTTTCTGTCCATTTTTTTTATTGTATCATGTACTGTTTAAAAAAACAAAAAAAAATTGAAATAGCCAAGCGGCGATAGTGTCATTACCAAGGTGTGCGATTTTTCTTAATTATTCAGTAAAAATTTTCAGTATTTAATTAATCAATCGCTTTAAAACGATAATACTTTTACTGGTGGTAGAGCTTTGTGTAAGCTCGTCTGGGTAAGTACCACCCACTTATCAGATATTCCACCGCAAAACACCGGTTTGAAGGGTGAGTGAGCCAGTGTAATTAAAGGCACAAGGGACATAACATTTTAGTTCGTAAGGTTAGTGGCACATTGGCGATGTAACGATGGTTAACATTTCTTACAATACCAATATCTATGACCATTTACCATCAGGTGGCCCATATGCTCGTCCGCCTACCTATTCAATAATTAAAAAAAAAACAAAAAACAAACGTTTATAAGTGTAACCGTCATTTCTCAGTTTTGCTTTTCGTACACAACCTCCGTTAAAGATAAGCTTATTCTTTTCACTGGATAGTCGCGGCTTTTACAAATAATAAATATTTATTCCGTTAATTGTTCAAAACTTCCAACTCGATGTAATGCCGAGTGCCAGATTAAAATGTACTTCAAAGCATTGTTTATTTCTTTAAGAAAACACGGTTTAAGAACGGATTATGTCAACAAACCACTAGAAGTTTTAATAAAAACTTCAGAAGTAACTATTACTTTGAGGATTAGCGCAGACGAATAATCTCGAACTAAGAAGGAAATAACACAATGCTAATAACTATTTAGCGATAGCATAAAAGCAACCAGTAGCTACGAGAGGTTATCAAACTTTGTTTTCAAAGGAACTAAGAAACGAGTTTTTTTTAAACTAGCCCGCAAAGAGACCGCCTGCAAGTTGTGTAAATGACAGTATTTTGCTTAATGTGTTTCATCATTATGTCACTTTTCTAAAGAATTCCTCTATTATTATATTCCTCGCATCATTTCCCGTGTAAAATATGAATACGGGTATTTCAGACGATTTGCCTGTCAAGTAATTACGGGTAGCTTATATTCTATGTATATGTACTTGAAATACTATATATAATTCTGTAAATGTGAAGATAATAAATAATAATTTGTTATAATATGGCTATATATCATATATGGCTTCATTCTCAGTAGCAGCCCGGAGTCTGGAAGTTGGAAGTGTGTACACTCCCGTGCCTCGGAAAGCACGTTAAGCTGTTGGTTCTGCGCCTGAACTCTTTCCGGTCGTGTCGGATTGCCGTCCCATCGGATTATGAGAGCTAAGGAAAAGAGAGTGCACCTGTGCTTGCGCACACACTTGTGCACTATAATATCTCCTGCGCAGTTGGCTAATCTCTCTTGAGACTGGCCGCCGTGGCCGAAATCGATCGAAATCTGGAGGACCTTATGGCTTCATATATTTTATAAATTTGATAATTTGTAGTGTTTTCAATAGGTAAAATTCATATATAGATATGTAATTACAAAGCGATGGTAATGCAATTATTGTAATATTTCGATACTTTCTCCATATTATATAGACGTGACTTTACTCATTTCTTAATAAATAGCTAACAATATAAAATAAATTTTTTATCATAATAATAGGTTGGATATTTTCTCGTATTTTTTCTGTGAAACTCAAAATAAAATAATAGTGCTTCTGTATAACCTTTTTTAGAATTGGATTATTTCAAAACATCAGTAGGGCATAAAGTTAGCAATTATAGTGAATTTACAGTAATGGTAACATCATTAAAAATATATTATAAACTTATAATAAAAATACAATAAGTGGTCCCTCGCGTGTATATATTAGAAATATGTCGCTCAGCATGATTTGAACGGTACATTTAAAAGTTCGAAGCACATGCGCCACACACGGTGTATCAAATGATGTAACAATGAGGAAACTAGTCGGTTTGGAGGTGTAATTACGAGCATCATCAGCGATCATTACAGAGCGAGTAAACGTGGTGAGGGCCCACCCAGCACGGGATACTGGCGCAATAGAATCGCCATCCCAATTTTGTTAATAACTAGATATTACGCAAGAAAATTGGCGTGGATCTCGAATAAGAATGGAATCATTCTATTCAATTTTAGCGTACATTCCTATGCAATATTTTTCTGATTCTATTTTTAAATGTTTAAGGTATACGTTGTCTTTGACATCATATCCTTTTCGTCAATGACACTTCGAAAATACAATAAAAAAAAAAATCTATGATCTTTAGGTACTATTTATAAAAGTATAGAAAAATATTGTTTAAATGTATGGTCAGTTTTAAAGATAAAAAACGTTGTAGTTTGTATATCTACCATCCGGTCGCCAATGAGGCTTAGCAAACTCAAGTAATAGCGCGCTAATAGCCAATTAAATGTAGCCAGCAATAAAGTAATCACTAGGACATATACGATGTTTATGATCGTCGACTATGTTCTTCATCCTCACATCTCAATTAATATTTCATACATTATGTATATAAAATAAATAGAAGGCATTTTAACACATGTATAATAAATGTAATAGAAACTTATCTTATATAATAAAATATTAATTATTTTCGAAGGTTTTTTAAATATTCTTTAAATATGTCTATCTAAAAATAATTATATAACTTAATATGGCGTCATTTTGAAATTCATACAAAAGGCGTCAAAAAAATCGCACCTTTTGAAATTTTGACTTCAAGCGAATAATACTCTTAACTTATTTATTGTACCCTACCAAAATTAATATCATTTGAAAGCACAATTAATACACTTTAAAAACGCGTATCGTTCTTTTCTGTAAAAACAATAATCAAGAAACGTTAGGGTCTTTAAAAAAAAAGTGCTGAAAAGCTCATTAGAGGACTCACTACTTGTGCCACCTTGGACACGAATAAAAGGGGGGGTAAAAATTAATTATGGGTCATTAGCTATCCAGACATCATAGAAGTCACACCTGAACAGCTCCAGTAAGAAAAAAACCCTGAAAAATGGATACCACGGCAGAAGAAGCAGCTCAAGTGGTAGCACTACTGCAATCAGGACTACGCCAAGTTGATATTGCTCGACAACTCAACATAAGCCGTTTCCGGGTGAAACGAGTATCCCAGCGGTTCCAGGAGACTGGAGGCTACATCAGGAAGCATGGATCCGGAAGACGACGTTGCGCTTCCGACAGAGACGACCGCTATATTGTGTCGACGTCTTTGCGTAACCGATTCTCCAACGCTGTTGAGCTGCAACAGCAGCTCCGAACAGCTCGGAGGACGTCGCTGAGCGTCTCCACAATAAGAAGAAGGCTGCGAGAGAAGAAAATCAGGCCCTTAGGGCTGCTACTGGCCCCAAATTGACAGCAGAGCATAGGCGAGTCAGACTTCAGTTTGCCCGAGACCACGTGGATTGGACGTTCGACCAATGGAAGTCTGTCCTCTTCTCCGACGAGACTAGGGTATGCCTTTTCTGCAATGATAGGCGTAGAAGAGTGTACAGGAGGCAGGGGGAACGGTACTCATAGGCCTGCTTTGAAGAAACCGTCAGCTACAGAGGAGGATCCTGCATGTTCTGGGGCGGAATTTCAATCCAAGGAAAAACCGACCTTGTGTGCGTCTCCTGCACTGGAGGTGCACGTGGCCAGGGGTCCCTGACTGCTCATCGGTACATCACAAAGATACTGGAGGACCATGTGGTCCCGTATGCTGGTTTTGTCGGGCCTGAATTCACATTCATGCACGACAACGCCCGCTCCCATACGGCAATCATTGTTCGGGACTACCTGAATCAGGTTGGGATCCCCGTGATGCAGTGGCTAGCGAGAAGTCCTGACCTGAATCCCATAGAGCACCTTTGGGATGATCTGAAACGCCGGGTGCGGTCTCATGATACTGCCCGTGCCACCCTTGAACAGCTTCGGGACACCGTCGTCGAGGAGTGGAGTGACATTCCTCAAGAACGCATCGTGACGTTGGTGAGGTCAATGAAGGATCGCATGGAGGCTGTAATTAGGGCTAAGGGAGGTAACACTAGGTTCTAAGTTTTGTTTTAAGAATTTGTTTTACTGTATTTTTTAATTTTGTTATGTTTTTAGATTAATTAAATTAAGTAATTTTGGCGTGTTTTTCCTTTTTTCATGAAAAATGTTTTTTATATGCTTAGTAATCACTATCACAGTTTTATTATTTAAAGGATTCAATTAACCTTTAAAATGAGGCCCCACACTTATACCTTACCATAGATGAAATAGGGTTTATAGTTGCTTGAAGTCAAAATACCAAAAGGTGCGATTTTTTTGACGCTGAGTTCATTATGTATTTATGAAATTATTTTGGAAGCGGTTGCAATGCTGGTAAGTTTTACATAACAAAACAAAGTACATAATTTATGATATATGTTAATTTCATTTTTTTAGGGCGCACGTATCGTGTTCGTGTCCGTTCAATAGCAATAGAGACCTATTTTCGCCATTTGTTATCTAAACTAACATGTAGGCACATCGTTTTCACTTTAAATACATAGTTTTAACAATTAAAAAAAATAACATGAAAAAAGGAAAGTTCCAGCTTATAACTTTTTACAGTGCCTGTGTTTATGATCGAGGGTTATCACTTTACATCACATTATTATTTGTTGTATTAAAATAAAAAAAAATATACAAATTTAAATTTAATCTCAAATTTATATTAATGTCGAAAAAGTCAAAAAGATATATCATGAAGGCCATGCCATATCGTACATAACTTTCAACCATACACTAAGTCGTGGATTATCGGATTATCGGTACGTCTCTAATAAATATATTAATCCAACTAACATATATGTATAGATATGTACATTTAATATATATTAAATCTATATTTCCAATATATAATAAAGTCTTCGAATAATAAGTTCTTAATAAATCACATAGATTCAAATTCAATAATAGTGTATATTTATCCTTAGCTGTTTAAGATTTACAAAATGATGGAGTGATGAATATAAGACTTTGACGCTAAGTTGCAATTTATATGCAGACGGGAAGCCATAAAAAGTGTATTGTAGTGGTCATCTTTGATATACCGCGTATGAGGAAATGGAAGAATAATGGTGATTGCTACATAGAATGCATGAAACAAAATAATAGTAACCAAGTGGTAGATTCCACGGGATATTCAAAATAACTGAAACGTTATAATGAAACTACGTTTACGATATATGTATAGAAAATTGATTTTAATTAAATATTAATTTAATATGAGTTCGAAATTTTATATCTAGAAATTTGAATGGTAATAGAGATTAATGCAATAATTTTGATTTATTTACATATTATATTTTATAGTACCATTCATATTAGTTATTAATATAAGGCAGTTAAAAATTCACATAATTTTGGTTCTTTAACAAATTCGATCAAAGTGGTCGTTCTCTACGAAAAAAAAAACCCTAACTCTCACAATCGAATGGGATGGCAAGGCACAACCGAAGAGATTTCAGGAGCAGAATCAAAGGCGAGGCATGCTTCCCGAGGCACGAAATTCTTAACGCTGCCAACTACAAAATTAAGGGCTGTTATTGAGAAATTCTTGACGGAATGATATGATAGGATTTGATCGCTATCGCCTCTTATACCGTCTTTGCACCAACTGCAAAATCCAAGATGAAATGGTGGACGAGCATATGGGCCACCTGATGGCAAGTGGTCACCAACGCCCATAGAAAATGACATTGTAAGTAATGTCAACCATCACTCACATCGCCAATGCGCCATGAACCTTGGGAACTTCGATGTTATGTCCCTTGTGCCTGTAATTACACTGGCTCACTCACCCTTCAAACCGGAACACAACAATACAAAGTACTGCTGTTTTGCGGTAGAATATCTGATGAGTGGGTGGTACCTACCCAGACGAGCTTGCACAAAGCTCTACCACCGAGTATATATTTATTATATCTTTAAGAAGCATTTTTAATACAAAATTAATTTAACTTTGTTTTAATATAATTGTTTCTAAATATCTTTATTATTAATATACTGCAAATAAAAATAAAAAAACAAGAGTCAAAAACAGCATGACGATTACAAATTAGGTTGCCACTAAACGCTTGACCAATTTCGGAGTCCAAGTTCGGCGCTGTCTTTTTATTTCTCCTCTGTTTGATGTGTATTATTTTTATTAGTATTCCTCAGTAATCATTTTATAGGCTATATGTGGACAGAAGGACCACCCACTGAGCCACCGGTAATCGCCGCGGGCTTTAGAGAAAACAATACAGCTACACGCGAATTTTGGGTGCGGAGTCTCGCCTAACGTCACACTAAATCATTGATTCGAAACTTAGGCCTCATGAAAATACATTTTCAAGTTTCGTTCATTTGTTTTTTTTTTATCATCATAACTTTTTGACGTATTACAATAATTAAACAATATATACATGATACACGACTACAGATTTTTAACTAAGACTTTTAGAATATCATATGATATTAATTGACCAGTACGAGTGATATTGCTTTAAGATTATAAAAATAAACTTTGAAACTCTCAATTACTTGAAATTACCTACTGTTAAATATGTCGTATATAATAGTTTCATATCTGTAAGAAAAGTTATTAGTACTAGAAGTTATTCACTATTAAATAAATAATAATAATAATATCCTGGGACAAATTAGACTAAGCAAGCCTTTTTGAAAATTTAATCCATAAGGTAGTGAGAAAGAGGATGAAAGTTTATATGAAAATCCCTCATTTTTTACAAAGAAAGAATGGTATGGAGATTGGTACAAGGATAATATAAATAATTGGAATTGGTTAGCAACTCTGAATTATGACAAGAGAGAAGCCGCGTTTTAGGCGCTAGTATTATAAGTCAACTAATATGTCAATCTTCCTTCGCATCTTAGCGTAAAATTATAGGCATTCACACGGCCATCGCAAAACGGATGCCGCCTCTCAGGATATTCCCTATTGAAATACTTGTTGAGAGACAAGTGCTAAATCATGAGATAAGTACACTTCGCATATAATGGAAGCTGATGACCCTACAAAGTAGCTGACCTGAGTTAAGTGCAGATTCGTCTGGTGTACGTGATTATTTTGGCAAAGCAATGCTCAGTTTCTGTGGGAACGGATACGCTCCCCATATCGGTAGAAAATTCAGTCGGCAAAAAAGTGCTTGAAATGTTATCGACATGTGTAATTACGTAAGAAAATAACGTGAATGTTTTTAAAAGACAAAGGCGTAATCTACTTATTATGTAAAGTAAGTATATACTATTAACTAAAGTTGGACCTCACATGAAATACATATGGTTATTGAGAGGTATATAACAGAAGTATTTAAGGTACTTCTTTTGAAAGTGCCCACCTAGTGAGAGGTAATTAAAAAAATATATCTCTTCTTTTAAGTAGTAGTATAATGCCTATACAATATTGGCTTTCCGGTAATTTCAGACAAAACCTTATAATAATTAAGTGGTTTCCTGCAATATATGTAATAATGGTGTATATATATGTACTTATACACAATATGTAGATACTTCAGTAAGATATAAAAAAATGTGGCTACAAGAATGTTTATTTATTTTTTATTTTTTTATAGTATATGGTACGTACACCTGATGGTAAGTGGTCACCAACGCCCATAGACAGTGGTCTGTATATTTCTTAAACAAAAAACAACATCACCACTGCGCCACCATCTTTGGAATTAAGATGTTATGTCCCTTGTGCCTGTAATTACACTGGCTCACTCAACCTTCAACACAACAGTACCATGTACTGCTCTTTTGCGGTAAAATATCTGATGAGTGGGTGGTACCTACCCAGACGAGCTTGCACAAAGCTCTACCACCGAGTAAATGTTTATAAGCATGTATATGCTTGAATTGTTATAAGAGTTGTCGTCAACAATTTGTATACCTTTATGCTATTCAGTTACAACTTTTATTTTCTAATAATCAATAATGTCACCAAAAAAAAAATATAATATTAACTATGGTTGATTTGATTAGGTAGTATTTAAAAAAAACTGCTATTTGTTTTACTACACCATTTGTGTTTTGACAATTAAAAGGAAGCTTCATATACTATTGGTTAAAAAAACTTGATTTGAAAATTAAGAAATTTTGTATACTAAGTTGGTGGAATTTATAAATAAATATAATGATAACTTCATTACTTACTACAGCGATTATATTTAAAACTGGGAATAGGTAGAAACAGTATTCTGTAAGCTTAATGTCTTGTTCAAAAATCGCTTTTCTCAATCTCATGCATATAAAAAATTGCACTTAAATCGTATCACAATGTATGAAAAAAAAAACGTATCAATGAATATTTATTCTATAACTTTATATTTTGCGCACGTTCAGATAAAAGACTGACTAGGTTGTTAAAAGATTGTTCTCTGCTTTACATGGAATACTAATACGTGCGATATATTAACGTTTCTCTTTATAGCGTTTCTTGTAATTGAGTCATAAAAATAATAACACTTTACTTTTTTTAGCGTGTAGGTTGTTGAGCGCAAAACATTCTGCCAATGACACGAATTACGAAAGCAGGTTGCTAGTTTAAATTGATGATATTAGTACGTACAAAAGTAGATTTTGAAAACAACAATACAATGAAAAATACAATATTATTAGGTTATTGTTTACTGTAAATCAGTTTAGTTGTACATCACAACTTTTTCTATAATTAAACCGATTAAAACGTTTTCTAACAAATTCATTTTAATTCCTCTAAAATAAAGAAAATAGTTCAGCATAATATAGTAATTGGAGAATATTTTATAGTTAAGAATAAAAGATATATTTAGAAAACAGAAAATTTTATTTTTAATTTTGTAAAATAAATACAACTAAAATCCATAAAAGGTTTTTGCGAAAACGAAACAAATGCAACAATTATTATATCTAATTCTAAACTAATTAAATAAATAATTAATATTAATCTAAAATACTTTGTACGATTACCATATACGATGCTAATTTATTTACAATATCTGAACTATACTAATAATCTCACTTTGGTAAACTGTGGTTAATAAGTTTTTTATAAAAAAACGATTTTAACGTAAATATTTAGTATACATAACGATTTATACCTTCGCCTTTGCTTTTTTTTTTATTAGTTTATAGACACACACTAGGCTTCATTTAATAATGGATTTTAAATATTTACCTTAAAATATATTTTTCGATATACACAATTTTCAAACTAAGTACTATCTATTACAAATGATGAATCTAAATCATAACTGGCATAAAGAGGTCAGCTACAACAGTCTAACAATTAAAACACAAGCAAACACACGACGCACAAAATGACTATTTACATTATTAATACTTATTAATATAAATTACTTAATATATTCACACTGGCAGTAATAGACTACACGGTAGTAAAGTGAAACCCCTTTTATTCCTTCCAACAACGTTTTATTTTGTAGCGTTGTATAATAAGAGTTTTTGTCGCCGGATATTCAAGTCTGGGTGTTTTCTTAATCTGGTGGTACTTTAATTATCAATATGTATTATGTATCTCCAATATTTAATAAGGAAATATGAACTGTATTCACAGTAATTTTGAAATAAATTTTACCTTAAATATATACTCATAGCGCTATTGTCTATTTTAAAGAGATGCTTCTCCAAGACACGCAGCATCACTACACAATGGAATGACATACATACAAGTTACGTAATCAAGTCAAAAATGAATATGATTTCACATGGAAGTCATTCTATGTTTTGTGAAATAAAAAAATAATATATAAATTGTAGTCCATGCATAGTCTGTGCATTATCGTGACTGCTGCATTATGCATAAAGACGACATCATTCTGGCGATGAAACATTAGTAAGCAATTGTTTGCGAGTTGCATACCAAACAATACTGATGGAAAAAGATTTAATGTTTTATCCAAAGATCCTTTAGACCTTCGCAGCACACGAGTAGTAAAAATAAAAAATAAAATCTATTTTACGCATTTCAATTTAAACGAAAGAAATTACTATTTTAATATTTGCTTCTAAAGTCATGCTCTAAAAAATATAAATCGCTTTAAAGATACGATACGTTTTTAAAAACGAAAATAGATTCGACTTACACTTCACCTCAATTTCAAATCGAACAATTGTTCTATTTTAGTAACATCACTATGTACAAATGATTGATGTGCCTGTTTTTTATTACATTTATATATTTCCATGACCGAAGTCTGATAATGGTCATAGATTGTTCAGTCCAAAATCCTTTAACAGATAATTCATAAATTACAATTCCGGGTCATAAAAAAAATAATCAAACTCGCCATGCCGATAACAATCTATTTTCATATAAAATTTAACGCTTTTTTTTGTTAAAGATCAGATTACATGTTCTCGAACTTTTAGAAAGATGATACAATCAACAAAACAAATAGAAAAATTGTAACAAAATCATGATATTGGTCCAGTTTTTATTTTTAATGCGTAAAAAGAAAATAAAACTAGGTTGGAAAAATTATTTTGTGTGTTCACTTTCGTATTCAACTGTTTGTAGGACCTTGCTCTGTCAGAACCGGTTCCGAACCTCTTCATTACAGGGCGACTCAGCTTAACGTAAGAAACCACGATTTACCTCCCATCCATGGACTCTTCATGGAAATATCACGACTTTGTATATTACACAGTGAATTCACAATTAAACTCGCTATTGAAGTCAGCGTCATGTTCGAAATTAAAATTGGAATAAGGGAGATATATATATCGTTCAAATATGACAGCACCTGACACGCAAAATAAAAATAATTTAAAAATAGAACATTTCAAAGGTCGAATCAAAAATCGTGTATGTAAATGTCAAATCGAGTTATTTTTTTTTTTTGTCGTGTACAGAGTAAACTGTGGTCAAGTTTCATCTAATATTTAATAAAAAAATAAGAAAATATTCTCCGTTTTAAAAGATACGAAGCATTGTACCTACTAGTTACTTAGTGCTTTAATAATAAAGAACTCGTACAAATAGTAACTACTGTAATATGTAACTCTAGAGCCTCTGATTGTACAATTTAATAATAGTTTGGCTCTGTATTCGTTTTCTTTGCTTTACATTTCTATAATCGTAATTAGACCTGTAAATGTAATATTTTCTTAATCACATTAAAAAAAAAGTTTCATTTGAATCATGTTTCATTCATCATGTCATATTTACCAAGTGGAAATAAAATTTCCCTAATGTTCTAATATAAATCGTTATACATCAATAAAGTACTAAATGCGAAACGATCTTGAAAAGACGAAGAAGCAAATTAAATGAAAAATATAAAATTTGTTGCTGGTATCTAATCCCGCATTCTTGTAGCGCGACAACATCACTGAAAGACGATTAGTGTTTCGCCCACCGGAATTACCCACTCCAGACATCCACTTCCCGACGTCTCGCTAAACGCTCGACTCTTTGAATTGCATTCTTTTCTGATCTAATGAGGTCGAGTGAGATGAAAAATGGTCGAATATATTCATCTGTTTGACATGTCGCGTTACCGCCTAGCTTTAGATCAATCGGCGTGGCGCCGCGACGGGAACAACCCTGCATTTGTCACCGGACCACCGGCACCGCTGTATTTATAGCGCGACGCCTGCGCATGCGCCCGTGGGCGGCTAAGCTTCACAGATAAATTTATTCGGATATCTGTATTAACCATAAACACAAACTCATTCACACGCACACATACAAAACCTTATGTGTAACCTAAACGCCCTAGCCCTTGCAAACCCTCTCTTATAAATTAATATATTTTAATTTAAAAATAAATCATACTGGTCTATACATATCTACAAAGACTTATTAATCAACATTATAATAATTGTATAAAATATAAGCATATGAGGTAGATCTTGAAGCTTGTGTCACGTATTATAATTAGAGGAGATAAACGTACATAACAGAAACAATAGACTCGTTACGGTAATGGAATTCGTTGCTGATGGCAACTCTTGGTGATGGTGCTTTTTATGCTTCTCCCCGTAGCCTCTTTCGTGACTCTTTGTATGGTTCTTTAGGTGCTTGTGAAAGCATAGCCTGGCAAGGTTGTTCTGCATCCTGGGGCAATCGTAGTCTTCGTTACCGTCACAACGACACACCGTTAATGCCGCCGCTTTCTCTTGCTTCCTCAAAATTTCTATGGAATTCAAACACTTATTAGAGCACTTTCTGCCACGGTACACTGATCTACATAATTGGTTATAATAGTCTAAAGCTGTTGCACACTGCGCGTCAGCTAAACAGATAAGCTGGGAGAGACGACATGAAGACGTTACATTTGCAGCTCCTCTCAATACTTGAGGTCGGCATACGTCAATTCTCTTCTTCGCATCCAGGCAATACTGATCTTCACATTGGCACTGTAACAAAAAATCCGATTTTATTACCAATATTAAAAGTATGAGGAAAAGGCGTAAACACGGTGCACGCAATAATAATATTTTGAGTTCGTAAAATATTTTTATGACACCAGAAATATCTGACCAACGACGTTTTTACAACGATATATCAGTTTAGCAGGGACGACGGTGAGCGCGTTTCTTAAAATTACCGCAAATGTGTTATTATTGAATAATATTTTTAGGTATTTTTTATTATAGAGGTTATAAAACGAGTCTATGTTAATGGCTAACGGTTTATTGTTCGTAGATATTTCGTAACGATCACGTCAATATAATTCTCATCAGCTTAACGGTTGATGTTTGTTATGGTAGCACTACGAATTTTAATGAGCCTAATGGAATATTTCGCGTAGCTTACGTTCCATTGTCGTCCCTAAACAAAAATGTATATGAATCATTTCGGAATCCGGATGAAAAATCTAACTCATTCGGAAATGACGTACGGTATGAAACTAATTAACCGCTTTTGACGGCATCGTTTAATTAAAGGTCAATTTATGGTCCTTTATGCGATGTTACAGATAAATATGCCTCCGTCTTACGCTATATTTTTTGTTGGGAGGCAACACCTGCGCAAGAATAAGCGCTGCGGTAGGTCCCGATCAAGACGTCAAATCTCAAGGCTGCGCGGCCGCTTTGCCCTACCTTTCGATACACATTGCCCAACCACACCACCATAATCACACCGTTACAACGACATAATCAACTCGACCGGTTCCTGATAATACTAATGTTTCCTTAAAAAACCGGATGGTAAAAATCTTGAACGGATTTCATAAATATTATTAAGTAATTTCAAAACTCATTTACTACAACTATGATTTTGTTAACACATATCCTTCTTATTTTTATCTGATAACAAATAGCAAAAATGTAATTGCAATACTATGTCTGCACAAAGTACTATTAAAAGTAATTATCTTGGTATGTATGTATGTATATGCTTATTATCATCACGCCAAAAACGCCTGTATATAATATATTTGCTGTTATGAAAGAAATAATCAAGAGACTGTTTTCATTTTTATTTATAATGAAATTTGCTTTTTGATAAATCGATTTGGTAGATTCCCAACGATTACACCAACGAAATTTAGTATTGTTAAAATTAAAGCATTTGCAATTAGAATGCAAACCGGTCTTAACTGGATCCAAAATCACGCAAGCGTAAAAATGCATTCAGCCAAAATAACATCTGAATCTATTTATTTCAATCCATAAACAAACACTACCATCGTATTATTTACGAGATTTTGGCGTTATTAATGTCATCAAAAGGTCGTTTGAACTGACGATTCAATGAATATCCCATTACTGTAATTGTGTATGTTGTTTATGTAGGTGGTCCAGCAGATGTCATTTCCAAATATGAAGTTTTATTTTTATATATTTAGAAAGTTAATGATATACATCTGCAGAATGCATATATTGAATTTTAATGAGGCGTCTGGTACTATTCTAGGTAATTACGTGGAATTAATTAATAATGTTACTGAGTAGCTTTACCATTGCAATTTAAAATATTTACTTAACCATTGCATTGCAATGAATTAAATTATTTCGAAAATAACATTAAATTTTTACTTCTACGCCATTAACAACATTATAGATATAAATAAGTAAATAAGGCATTTTGTCGTTCTTAATGCTTCTATAGTAGTATACATACATACATATTCAAGGTGCTCACCTTTAAAAGTTACGTCAATGAGAGGTCGTCAACCGGGACCCTCGGCTATGATGCCGATGCCTCGTGTCCGACAAATCTGACGTCTAAATTAGATTTTATTGCGGGGCGTCTGTACTAAAGCAAACCAACATAAATAGACCTCCCATGCCTTGCACGGAACCCATCACGTCCAATTAAAGAAACTAGCCCTAATAGTAGCTCACGATAATTTGGTCGTCTCCTTCAATTGAGAACGTTGTAAACGAGTTGTGATGAAAAATTACTCTAGCAAATACGACCTTTACCCCAGCAGCAATATACACGAATACAATGGCGTTACTTTAATAATTTACAAAGTTATTTAATATAAATGTTATATCAGCTCTTAACAAGATAATGTTACAACAAATGCGAACCCTGATCTGAAATACCCATTCATTCTTGGAAATAAATATGACGTTGACATTTTAACGAAGCTTATTATCGAATACTGTCACGAAATATTTAAAAGTAGATGTGTTCGTACTACCAAATCGTATAAAAACGAATGATGCGTTACTTTATAATAGGACAATGTCTGACATGCGTTGCAATGTCTCATTAGTTCGTAAATTGTTTTTCGATACGATTACGACGCTAAAATATATACTCTGTGCTCAAATATATACCAATTATTAGCACAGCAACCGGTTTAGGTAAAGAACTTAATTTGATGCATCTAGTAGTGAATTACAACAAAGTGGACATATAAAAAACTTCTCTTGAAGAAATGCATAGAAATATGTTATGTGCCAACATTCACGGCGTGTCGACACCGTTTAACCGATGTTGAAGTCTATTAATGTCAAACAGATTAAAAAACTCCAAGATTGAAATTAAAGAATATAGAATCTGCAATTGGATTTTCTCGATGCAATTCATTGTAGATTTGCTGATGCAGATGCCAAAACGACGGCATATTTACAAAACCTCTTTATCGGTAGAATAAAATACTGCAATCTTTAAAAAGTACTAAATAAATGAAATATTTATTAAAACTAACTTACGTTCATAAGTTCCTTCCCCTCCTCGGTGGAAGTTAACGCGATGAGGGCGTGCTCGCAAGCCTTCGGGCACACGGTGGTAGGTTTGGAGAGAACTTCGTTACAAAGAATCATGTAGTTGTTGATTGCGGCGCCACAGCCAGTACGGTAGACACATCGCATTCGCGCATCCTCGCACGACGTGCTGCCGGCCGCCACCACCGTCAGGCTCAGCACCGCCACTAGCAACCACATTACCTACGGACAATAAGAGTAAATAAATTAAAAGGTTCTAGTTATTAATTACTTCAGACGTAACTCAGTTTAAGTTCAAGGGACACACACATATAGCACAGAGACTTCAAGACAAAAACTAAAACAAATCCGGGTATCCGGGGACAAAAAATAAACAAATAGAAACGCTAAATTCACTATCAGGTTATCATATCTGACAAAATATTAAATAATACCTACCTATATTCTATAATTGAACATATATAACATTCAAAACATACAAACAACAACAAGACAACAATTTCAGCCGCGACGACCAATGTCAAGAGAGATTACTGCGCAGGAAATTTTTATTTTTGTTACCACCATCCTGTATCTTTCAATGTAAGTTTCTAAGCCTAAGATTGCCGGAATAAATCGCTTTTAAGCGATAAAGTCGCCTTATTGTACAAACGTGTAAATTCTGATAAGTACTTCTGTATTTCTTTTATATACGTGCTGTACAATAAAAGAGTATCTATCAATGAACTGTGAGAGAATATATGGCTATATATTATTGAACCGGCAAAACTTATAGTAAAAACTAAAGAGACAATATTATTATAATATTACAAAATGCAAATTATATAATTATACGATCATTTTCATTTATTAAAAGCTGGTTAAGCAGTTGAGCAAGTTATATTTCTAGTAAATTCTATAAACCATATAACAGATTGCTCAATCAAATAATTTAATCATAATATCATAGATGGTAACACAAGAAGAGGTTATTATTTCTTGGCAGTCAGTACACTTATACATTACTCATTCTGCAGAAACGTCATTAACCTCCAATCACACAAGCTATTAACACATTTAATCTCGCGAGCTCTACTTCCACTTCATTCATAAGCACAAGCCATTAAAATTTGATTACTATCTTTATATGACTATACTTTTTTAAATATGAAGTAATGATACCGTACAAGGAAATCGTCATTATGCCCAAATTTACAACTGAGGCACTCAATAATCTACTTACATTTATGGTAATTGATTAAGTTATTAAACAAAATAAGCGGTTGCTTTCACGTAACAACATAATTATTTTAGCTTGAATAATTTTATACACTTTAAATATTATTAATATGACTTCTGTCAAATTCAACCATATCGATGGTAGAGCTTTGTGCAAGCTCGTCTGGGTAGCTACCACCCACTCATCAGATATTCTACCGCAAAATAGCAGTACTTTGTATTGTTGTGTTCCAGTTTGAAGGGTGAGTGAGCCAGTGTAATTACAGGCACAAGGGACATAACATCTTGGTTCCCAAGGTTGGCGGCGCATTGGCGGTGTAAGCGATAGTTAACATTTCTTACAATGCCATTGTCTATGGGCGTTGGTAACCACTTACCATCAGGTGGCCCATATGCTCGTCCGCCTACCGATACAATTAAAAAAATGTATATCTATAGCACAAAACATTTATAAAAAATAAAAAGTTAAATCGTCTTCTTTTTTTAAAAACTGAAGAAATTTAATTCGACATATTCCGATATTCGCGTATTAATATTTAATAGATTAATCAGTGATTTGAATCTCATAACATGATATCAGTATTGCAACACTGTGTAAACTCGTTCGGGTCGACATGGTAATCCTTGACTGATCCCGAAGCCTTCTCGGAAGCTGGGTAAACAAACAGAATCGCCTCACGTACTTCTCACTCGCTACTAACTTACACATTTACCGTAACACGTTAGGGTTGACAGAAATAATATATTAATTTTATATTCAGAACTAATCATATATTTCAATGATAGTTATTTTAAGGTAATGTAAATATTTGTATATAGATTTTAAACTAAAAATCCTTTATGCAATCTAGCACTAAACATACTTTGAACTGATTCGCAAATTAAAAACTACCACCATTTACTTTGACTTGAGAAGAACCGACGAAGAAAATTCAACTGGTTTTTAAAATAGGAATAAATAATATATACATAATAATCGTAAAAATGTTGGATATATCTAACTGTAAGAAGACGAGACTAAACATATTGACAACCCTCAGAAATAAAGAGGCACAGGCACGGGTCGTCGTACGGCGAAGTGCTCAATGGTTAAAGAAAACAAAGTGACAACTCGATGTCCAGCGCCTCCACTCCGAGTGAAACATTACAATAACAATTGGTACCTGAGCTTCTTCGCCTAGCCTTTATTTCCATGGAATTAAGGCTGACGAGAATGTATTGCCTACGGTAGCAAAGATAAGCAGAGACGGGCGTGCGTCTTTTGTTTTGTTTGTTAATTAAATCGTATTTAAAGCAAGTTTATTCAAAGGTAGGAATAATATTGAATAGATTTTATGAAGTTTGTTAATATTCGTGACTTGCGAGATACGCTGCCGGAATTGTAAAGGCAGCTGTCGATAGCGACTCGAAATTTCGGAGAAACGTCGTGAGACACGAAAAGGTCCAAGTAAAAATGTATTCGACCTTAAAAACGGAGCCGACATCGGACATAATCTAAATCGAGATCATGGAAGAATCTCTGCGACATTTCTACTCTCAAACGTTGAACGGTTAGCGTAGAAGTGTGAAAAGCACTAATAATTGCTCGCACACAGCCGATATGTACGGTGTGGGTTTTTTATTGAAATGAGTTTTTAAAAACTATGTAAGGTATTATATTATATAATTTAAATAAAAACCTATAATTGATTATTATAGTGATTTTTATTAATCCTACAAGTAAAACGCTTAACAAATATTAATATTTTTTAAACGTTTATCTTGTAAATTCAGTTTTAGATAGTATTCTGTATGATAATTTTCAGTAAATAGTTTTAAGTAGTTAAAGTAATTTAATAAGAAAATTGTTTTAAATGACAAAATGATAAAACTGAAGATCGTGCACGTGTAGCATCGTTAAGGCTCTAATGTCTAGTACTAAATACAAAGACAAACATACGCGTTCCCGCACACCTCATTATAGCGTGTCGTTAAGCTACAATAGATTCGACAAACATTGGACTGTCAGGTTACTATCCACGGTCACAAGCGACTATATAACATTACACTTATTGTACAGTCCAGTAATCCCACTGCTGGGCAAAGGCGTATTCTCTTAATGAAATTTGGAGCTTATTTGACCACCACGGGCAAATAAGCTCCAAATGTCATTTGATTTGATAATTTTTCCCAGCACAAATGAACAACCTAATAATGATGTCCCGGATTTGCAACCGCGAAATAAAATATAGTAGAGCCGTAATGGAAAATTCACACAACAATTCCATCTACATTCGAGAAAAGCATGATTCGATTTATAATTTAAACTATCATTAAGTAATTTAAAAAAGGAATAAAATTCGTACTTTTTTAAAATAACTTGTTAAATGAAATATAAGACAAAGGGATCTAGAATTAGAGCCCCATCTGCTCTTCGTAACGTTATAAAAAACGATACCCATTTACGATTCTTGCTCGTGTTATAAATTACGCGTTTTTATGTTTAGAAAGTTGAAACGGACACATTACGGTATAAATGTTTTTCTTTTACTTCTAAGAACAATCGTGTAAAGATTTAAAAACATTTCTGTTATTATTTTGAATTGTATATAGTTCAATCTAACACTATTAATAAAGACTGCAAATGAAAACAAGGATATATTTAATTTAAACTAATCTATACAAAACAGTAAATTTCGTTTTTGATTCAAAGAACACATTCAAATATCAGTCTGGATTCAAATTATAAAATTTGCCTTTTATTATATAAAATGACATAGGAAGAAATATATAATTGGGCACCTTAGGTAATTACTAGTTAAAATGAGTACAAATTGCTTCAGTGGTTAGCTTGGCGATCGAGTCAACCCAATGAATGTAATATCCTCCAATCTATATAAATAAAAGGAAAAAGTTTACGATTTCCGTAATTTAATTTATTTATGTAGTCTCGGATCTGGATAAGGACATTGGTATATAAATTACAGAGAAAAACAAAATAACAAAGATGGAGCCGTGAAGAACATCTACTTTGATCATAAAAATCATCTTTAAGTTATTTGATGAAAATTACATACATATAGAATAAAATTATTTAAAGTTTCTTGGCATATCTTTGGTAGTGTTGACATTCCGAACCGGTCGCTGGTCGCGTTACGTTTAATTATTAATTATCATTTCAAAATGCTTGTAAGAATCTATTTGTATAGAGATTAAAATATTTTGTTTGAATGTGTTGCCTTCGACTATACAAATGATAAATGTGGTCAAGTTAAGAAATTACCGTATGTATTAGCAAGTTACCTTGGCCACAAAACAAACGTTACACTTATTACCCGGCCTTGCTGTTGTTTTCTTAACGATTACTTGTCTTACGTATATTTGCTAGACAATTTAATAATTGCGCAAACGACTTTAATTATATGCGACAGATATATATAAATATATATAATTAATTAGTTAAAGTGAGTGGTTTTTTTTAAATAATTGTTATATTAAATTTAATTCCATTGCTGTTTAAGAACTTTATCGATGTTGTTCGACTATGTCCTCAATTTGTTGCGAATAAAAAATGAAACGTATATATTCGAATTTAAAAAAAAGTAAAAGGTTTAATTATTTCGGCTATTTCAATAAAAAATATATTAATTCAACTGACAAAGCACACTTGAGTACCTACGATTAAAAATTTACAATGTAATATAATAACGTTTTATGCCACAGCTGATAACGCGACCTAAATGAATTAACAAAATCAGGTTAAGATTACACGCGCGAAGACATCGCTAAAATGATAAAAGTCGGTGCGGTTATGACCTACTATCTGGACCATAATTTTTTTACTCATATACGGATTTCGCAACGTATTAACTAAATACAAATTAAGATTTAGATGTAATTTTTAATTAGTGATTCATTTTAGTACCCAATATAAAATTAATAAGCTACTTTATTTACGTATCTACTGAGTATTAATATGC
Organism: Nymphalis polychloros; assembly: GCA_905220585.2. Taxonomy (NCBI): domain Eukaryota; kingdom Metazoa; phylum Arthropoda; class Insecta; order Lepidoptera; family Nymphalidae; genus Nymphalis; species Nymphalis polychloros. The sequence continues at coordinate 7,501,486 of HG992258.1, read as the reverse complement.
CTCAAAATGTATAAACAAAGAATAATTAAACCCAATCTATCTATATATTCATTTTCTTTTTCTTACAGCTTTATTTTGATTTTCAATTAAAAAAACCTTTTTAATTATTTGTCTTTAAAACATCATAAGATAATCAAACTAATAAAACACGTCTGCGCTACACACTTGAAGATCACTGTAAAATTTCATGAGATGCTGTTCGAAGTAAAATCTGGCCTTCACCCCGAGTACTGACATTTTGCCTCAAACTTTATATATGTAAAATAATAAAAGGTTTTTGGATATCAATCTACGTAGTCTATGATAAGATTTTTGTGGTATAAAAATAACAATGTCATACGAATTTAGCAATTTATCCATTCTTTTAATTCATTCCCAATAAAATCATTATTTATTTAAAGATTGTTAATTGATTTTATACATTACACACGTGAAACAACAGTATTACGCAAGTACGAAACGCACCCCGCATTGTAATTACACGAAAACGAATACTTAAGATAACGTATCGCGTTTGATAGTCTGCATTGCGTTAGAATGTTACAAAGGTCTTAAATGTAACTGATTTTTATACGTTTGTCCCATATTCGAAAAACAATAAACAATACTTGACAGATTAAACTCGAAACAAATAAAAAAAAAAACACAAATATCACAGATTTCAATTAATTAAATTCAATAAACGGTAAAATTAAGTAAAACGTATTTAAATTTTAACTGTTTCTAATTTTAAAATTACGTCAGCATTTTTTTTTTTTAAAAAAGCTGACGCCTTAATTTATATTACATTTTAAAAATTGTTTACTCAATACTTAATAGCTAAACAAAATATCGTATTTTCTTAACTTTTATCATAAATTATTTACACTTTAAGCATTTAAACTAATTCGTTAGAGTTATTAACAAATAAAACAGGAAAAACGTTAAACATAGAGTCGGATCTACATCTTAATTATGTTTAGGTACATATTATATTTATACATTATTTTGGTACATGTCGGGATAAAAATTAATTCTAAAAGAATTAATTTTGTAAATGATGTATTCAATTTACATCGTTTTTATCTAGAATGTATGATATTAAAAGTTCTAAACAATATAATATTTCATGAAATCAACATTTCATATGAGTGGATATATCAGTGTAGTATTACATCCATCGAACGTTTAACTTAACCAGTTATAAGTTTAACATTGTAACCATCATAACGAGGTTATCGAGGTTTGTTTATTTCAATTCATTTTACTTAATTAATTTTCATTTTACTTAATATAATCTTAGCTCAGAAATTTGTGGCATTTTTAGAACCATAGAGTCAAAAAATTAAAAATAGGGAAATATGTTTTAAAACTGTTTGTATGTTTTCGGTGACGCGTATAAAGTAAGTTTTATTTTTTTTAAATATACTAAAAATGACTTTCAATAAGACCTCTGGGTAAAAACCCGAAGTAGAAATAATGTTAATTTATCAATGCAATGACAAAA